>CM035842.1:380302719-381680148 GCA_020510985.1 Pholidichthys leucotaenia | reverse complement strand
AAATTACATTTGAAAAAAAATCAGAACACAAAGATAAAGAGGGGAGGTACAGTTTGGTAATTGGGCGGCTAGAGGGAGAAGATATCACCCTGCTGAATGTATATGCACCACCAGGGGCTAAATGGAAATTTTATAAAAATGTATTCGACCTAATGATAACTAAAGCCCAAGGTTTAGTGATATGTGGTGGAGACTTCAATCTAAGACTGAATCCATACTGGGATGCAACAGGTAATTCTTCACATCAAAATAACACTCAAAATAGGAAAACTCGGATGCTACTAAAAGAAATGGGAATCTGTGACGTATGGAGGGAATTCAACCCCAATGTAAAAGATTATACTTTTTATTCAACGCCACATTCATCTTACTCAAGGATTGATTTCTTTTTTATGTTTAATAGAGACATTGGAAGAGTAAAAACATGTAAAATAGGACTGATGGATCTCTCTGACCACAGTCCGATCTATATGGACTTAAACATCCAAAAATACACAAATAATACATTTTCCTGGAGGTTGAATTCAAATGTCCTGAAAGGACCACTGAAAGATGAATTGGAATCAGATATTCTCAGATATTTGGAAGAAAACGATAATGGAGAAGTATCCCCTTTAATACTGTGGGATGCGTGCAAAGCTGTAATAAGGGGAAAAATTATTGCAAAACTGGCAACCCAAAAGAAACTGAGACAAGAAAAACTAATCACACTAGAGTCAGAACTCAAGAACCTAGAAAAAGAACACAAAGACAACACTCATTCTAATGGCTCGCTCAAGATTAAAGAAATTAAAAATCAAATAAATGAGATCTACACAATAGAAATCCAGAAGAAACTTACATTTCTGAAACAAAAACACTATGAAGCAGGCAGTAAATCGGCAAAATTACTAGTCTATAAATTGAGGAAACAACAAACGGAAAGAGCAATCTACAAAATCAGAGACCCAGTATCAAAGGAAATAAAATTCAGAATTCAGGATATTCTTAAAAGCTTCGAGAATTACTACAAGAATTATACTCCCACAAAAAACATAAAAACGCATCCGAGACATTCCTAAACACATTAAACCTTCCCCAACTTACGGAATCACAAAATAAAACACTACTGTCAGAAATACAACCTAAAGAATTGGAAAAAGCAATTATGAAACTTAAAGCTAACAAATCCCCAGGAGCAGATGGCTATACAGCAGAATGGTACAAAACCTTTAAACAGCAACTATCTCCTCTCCTCCTGAAAACATTTAACTATGTCCTCCACACAGGGGAAATCCCCCCTCCTGGAGAGAAGGGGTCATTGCAGTTATACCTAAACCTGAAAAGGATAAACTAGAATGCTCCAACTACAGACCAATCAGTGTATTAAATCAGGACTATAAGCTTTTTACCATTATCCTTGCCAAAAGGTTAGAAAACATACTGACAGACTTAATTCACTTAGACCAAACAGGTTTTATAAGACAAAGACAGACACAAGACAACATTCGACGCACTTTACACATAATTCATCATATAAAAAAAATATAACTTAAATGCAGTCATATTGGGATTAGATGCTGAAAAAGCATTCGATTCGGTTGACTGGTCTTTCCTATATAGAATCTTATCCAGTTTCAATTTTCATAACAACTTCATTAGAACTATACAGGCATTATATAAAAAACCAACAGCTAAAATAAGGATTAACGGTAATTTATCAACATCTTTTGAGCTGGAAAGAGGATGTCGTCAAGGCTGCCCCCTGTCTCCACTGCTCTTTGCAATCTTCATAGAACCTCTGAGCCAATGGATAAGACAAAAATCAAGAAATTCAAGGTATTACAATTGGTCAGAAGGAACATAAAATAGCACTCTTTGCTGATGACATTTCAATATACCTAGGGCAGCCAGACACTTCTTTACCAGAACTAATCTCAGTTTTTTCAGACTATGGAGATTTATCGGGGCACAAATTAAACATGCATAAAACCCAAGTTTTAACATTCAACTATGACCCAAATCATTATTCACTAAGTGAACTCAAAACTAACTGGGAGTTGGAATCTATGAAATATCTGGGGGTCAATATCCCGAAACAACTCGACAAAATTATAACACTAAACTATGATCCACTGGTGACAAAAATAAAATCTGACCTAGCAAGATGGAATATGATACCATTCTTAGGTACTGCACAAAGAATTGAAGCAGTCAAAATGAATATACTTCCACGTCTTCTATACCTTTTCCAAACAATACCGGTAGAACCTCCCAAAAAAACATGGCAGGAGCTGGACAGAAGGATCTCAAGATTCATATGGCAGGGCAAGAGACCTAGAATCAGATATAAAACCCTACAGCTAAACAAAGACAAAGGTGGGCTCGCGCTGCCAAATATCAGGGACTATTTTATAGCTGCACAAATTAAAACTTTAGTAGAGATATGTAACCCAGTCCACACTGCACAATGGAAGGAGATGGAATGCCAAATAACAAGTGACATCCCCCTACAGGCGATAATAGGGAACAATGCCTTACCTAAACTCTTGAATAACACTAACCCGTGGATAGAGACCCCGCTAAAAATTTGGTTTAAGGTAGTCAGAGAGAATCAAGCTAAAGAGCCCTATCGACTTCTGCAATGGATTGCCTATGATCAAGACTTTACCCCCAATAAAACAGACACTAGATTTAAAGAGTGGAAAGAGAAAGGGCTGATAAAATATTACGATTTTTTTAAGGGGCAAACTTTAAGAAGTTTTGAAGATTTGAAAAAACAAGGTCTAATAAATCAAGATCTTTACAGGTTCTTTCAGCTTAGACACCACATAAACAATATACTTAAAAAGAAGGATTTGGAAAGGGCCCAGTCAGGTGTTCTGAAGGTCTTCTTAATGGCATATAAAGGGATCCCAGGGATCAGATACATTTCTAAAATATACCAAGGTCTTCAAGACTTAAAAGGAGACAACACATCATATATAAAAGAGAGATGGGAAAAAGAGGGGAATTTCACTTTACAATTGGAAATATGGGAAAAGCTAAATAAACAGCAATGGAAAAGTACCTCATCCCTGCAGTGGAGAGAATTTGGATGGAAAAACTTGGTAAGATTTTTCAGAACACCTGCACAAAACAAATTTACCCATAAGGGGTTGAACTGTTGGCGCTTGTGTGGTGACAAGACTGCAAATCATTTTCATGTGTTTTGGTCATGCCCAGTTATCCACCAATATTGGACCAATGTACAGACAATATTGGGGAAAATATTCAAAATAACAGTTCCCTTTTCTTTTGTAACTTTGTATTTGGGTTTACTACCGGACTCACTGGAAAGATGAGGAGATAAATACTTATTCAATGTTTTAATATTGGCAAGTAAAAAAGCCCTAACTAAAAAATGGATGCTGAAGGACTGTCCTACACCTGAAGATTGGATTAACGTGATTCAAGATATTTACTCGATGGAAAAGTTGGCATTCGCACTGAGACAGGACATGGATGGGTTCATGAACTTTTGGCAACCCTGGATCGCATATGTGTCTTCCATTAGATCTAATCTTTGACAAATACCATTTCAATAATGGTCCCGCTCTTTGTTCCAACGCTACTAAGATGCTCTTTTACTTTTAATTACTTAATTTTCTGTTTGTTTGTTTTTTGCTGTTCTGTTTGTTTATTCGTTTTTTTTAATTTAATTCTCTTTAATTTCACTTTTTCTTTCACTTTAAAAAAAAAAAGGGGGTGTTGTAATCACTATCCTACCAATGTTGTCAAATAGCAAAAAATAAGGGAACATGTGATGAAAATGTAAACAATGCAATGCTGTAATGACCTGTATACCCTTTACAAAAACTTAAAAAAAAAAAAAAAAAAATGCTAGCCAGTTTAGGAAGCTTGGGATCAGACCGCCAAGGTCTCTGCCTTCAACCACCACCTGATCCACATAGCACCAGACCAACAAGTTCGAGTCCATGGTCCTCAGCTGGAAAAAGGTGGATTGTCCTCTCTGGGTTGGGGACAAGCTCCTGCCCCAAGTGGATAAGTTTAAGTATCTCGGGATCTCATTCACGAGTGAGGGGAGATTGACTGACAGATCAGAGCAGCATCTGCAGTGATGTGGACGTTGTACTGGTCTGTTGTGGTGAAGAGAGAGCTGAGCCCTAAGGTAAAACTGTTGATTTACTGGTCAATCTATGTTCCTACCCTCACTATGGTCATGAGGTTTGGGTAATGACCAAAAGAATGAGATCACGGATATAAGTGGCTGAAATGAGCTTTTCCCGTAGGATTGACGGACTCACCCTTAGAGATAGGGTGAGGAGTTCAGTCATCCTGGAGAGGCTCAGAGAAGAACCGCTGCTCCTCTACACTGAAAGGAGCCAGTTGAGGTGGTTTGGGCATCTGATCAGGACGCCTCCTGGACTCCTCCCACTTGAGGTGTTTCGGGCACGTCCCACTGGGAGGAGACCCCAGGGCAGACTCAGGACTCGCTGGAGAGACTATGTCTCCCAGCTGGACTGTGAACGCCTTGGTATCCTCTCTGAAGAGCTGGAGCAGGTGGCTGGGGAGAGGGAAGTTTGGGCTTCTCTGCTTGAACTGCTGCCTCCGTGACCCGGACCTCCGGAAAAGCAGTAGAAGATGGATGGATGGATGGATGGATGGATAAAAAATGCTAAGCCAATTTCCTAGCTTCATTGTGGGCATGTGGGTGTAGACACTCACTAAGAAACATCATTAAAATTGGTTTAGATAAAGCTGAGAGGGTGATATTAATTCAAAGAGATCAGGTTCTCATGTCACAACCGGAGCCAAATCAGAACAGCTTACTTGCTAAATGAGACTTGGGGAGACCAAGGTGAACCATAACAAAGTGGCAGGGTTACGAGTTTTTCCACTTGTAGCTACTGCAGATACCCAAAATGATGCACAAAAGTACTGAAAAAGTAAAATTTTCATCATATGTCCCCTTTAAACAAATGTTCACTTCTTTGTCTAACAGCCAACAAAAATGCAACACAGACAATCACAGCATCGCAAATCTGAAAGAGTTTTGTGGGTTACCAACACTGTAAAATTGTACACAATGAATGCTCACCAGAATATTTTCACTCTGGGCAAAGCTGATGGCAATTTGAGTGGATTGGCAGCGGATGTCCATCAGCTCAGGATACACGTCTGAAATTCCCTGAGTCAGGAAGAGGATGGGGTACTTGTTCTGCTTATGACGCACCCTAAAAGACAGGTATAAAACTGAGTTCACAAACTGCTTGGCAGCACAAATAACTAAAACCTCTGATGACAGCATCCGTTTCCCATCAGACTTTAACAAAAGAGATGTGCTTAAATGTTAAAGCTGAAGATGGATTGACAGAAGGAAAAAAAAACTTCTTCCAACATAAATCTTATTACAGTCAACAAATTCAAAAGTACAGTATGTGCCATCCATAATCAAACTGCACTTACATAGTGCAGACATCTGGGTCAAAACAAGAGAAAACAATACGTCTTTTTCCAGCTTTCTGCAGAACACAAGACAGTATAATGTCCAGGAAGGTGTTCATATTGAAGTAAGACGACATGTTTCCATCCCATGAGCCATCCTGTCAGTAAAAACATTAGAAACATTAGTTTATTTTCACAAAAAAAGCAATGCTTTTAACCTTTGCTTTAGAATACAGACCTTCATCTGACAGATCCACTTGAGCTCAATGTTGAAGCCAACATTCTCAGGAACAGATTGGAAGATCTATGAAGAAGTGTGGTGAAACTAAATTATCTTGTAATGAAAGAATAACAACAGGATACAGAAAATGTCATTAATCCCCAAAGGGTAATTTCCCTTTCTACAGTCCACCGACAACAGATACACATTCACACTGCTCAGTTTCCTGATGACAAAGGAAGCATAACATGGCCTCTGGGAACATATTAGCCCAGAATGTGGAAGAGCTCAAGACATTACAGTGCAGAAATGGGCAAAGCGATGTGCAACAAGAGCATTTTGAGGTCTCAGTCTCTGTTTTCTTCAAAGATTCAATATGTCACTGAAGGATAGCAGTTTTCAGCTTTTCCATTTCATTACTGGAGCAGAACCAAATTATGATAAGCCTGTCATCCATGAATACACAACAAAAATCTCTGAATACAACTCATAGTTGTAGGTCAGGATCCCAAGGTGAACATGTGTACCAAGTTTGGTGGCCCTAGCTTTACTCATTCAAGACTAATAGTGCAAATGGAATGTTAACCTCAACATTTACCTTTTGGCCCAAAAACTCCTGCAAAAATTATTCAATCGCAGCCAAATTACAATATCCACATCATCAGTATATATCAGACCCTCGTACCAACTTTCAAAAAAAACAATCAGAACAAAACTGTAGGATGTCACAAAAGTGGGACAGATGGTTGGTTGGACAGACAGAGGGACGGAGTGCTTTTTCTCGTCACAAAGACCACTCAAAGTGCTTAACTAGTAGCTACACTAACCCTCTATTCTAAGGGCCTATCAGCGACAGACATCTAGGGACAATTTAAAGTCACCAATTAACCTAGCATGCATGTCCTTGGGATCGTGGGAGGAAACTGGAGCCCCCGGAGTAAACCCACACAGTACAGGGAGGACACACAAATGCCACATAGAAAGGGTCCCACCCCTGCCAGCCTGGGGATTCAAACCTGGAACCTTCTAGCTGTGAGGCAACAGTGCTAACCACTGCACCGTAACTACCGTGCCACCCGTACGAGAAGTGGTAGATTATATTTGTGACCCGAGCTGGCAAAATGAGTCACTTTAAGGAAATTATCAAAACTGAGGTAACGTTTTTTCCATCACCATTATTAAAAGACCTTCAAAATGATATTTAATTTGTAGAAGTATGCAAAAACGGACCCAGAAAAAGCTGATTTGTTTATATTTTGGCTAGGTTTAAAACTCACATTTGATTGGTCTGGAGTTGCGTCTTCCGCCAAAACATATGTATTTTTAAAAAGTACAATTTCTAAGCTTTACAATGATACCAGGCACTCACGGGAGTTTTCCTGGGACTTGCTGCTAGCAAACAAAGAAAGAGTCATGATTTATGACTTCTCATGCCTGTATCTCATAATGACGCAGTGCGCATTCCGACTCATTTTGCCAGCACGGGTCACACTTTATTAATGATTTATGGAATCATTTACCTGTGAGAGTGAGGGGAATGGCTGGTGCTCATCAATTTCATCTTCATCATCAAGTAGATCTAAACAACAAACAAAAGAGATTACATAGTATGTCATACACATTTGCTCAATGTACAGTCAGTATACATTCAGCAACACATTATGCAGTCAAAGCATACTGACTCAGACAGCCAAGTTATTTAAATCTTCCATCCCACATCTTAGCTCCTAGGGGTAACGTTTATAGAAAACAAGGAACGCGTACATACCTCTGTGATCACTCCCTTTCATTGCTGTGACATGGGCCAACTGCAGATAAAACAAAATCATACATTATTCAACTTGGAGAAGACAACCTATTTTGGAATTTTCTAGAACATGACCTTGGTCTGCAACAAGATATACTTTCCCCCCTTTTCAAATACTTTCTTTTAAGTTTGATGAGGTTGTGAATTGCAGCTTTTGTATACTCTTGTCAATAGAGAAAGAAGCAAATAGTTTGATTCTCCATCAATTGGAATGTCTTGTTCAGTTGTCAGACAAGTTTATACAGTGTTGCTCTTTCTAAGGTACCTTTTTTTTTTTTTTTTAAACCAAACAAGTGGTGTCAGTGTAGTTTTACCGAACATGTGTACATTACATGCACAGGGATGAGAATGGGGTTTGGGAAAAAAAGAGGAAACTAAGCCGGGGGTTTTGGGAGACGTGGGCCCCCAAGCCGGATCCAAAGCGGAGCCTTGGTGGGGGCTCTGGGGGGCATTGCCCCCCAGAAGCCAACAAAATCTGGTGTTTTAGAATGCTCAAATGTGGTCTTATATTTAAAGTTAGAAGTAAGTACAAATGCATTTATAGTTTACCTTTTTAATCTGCTGCTGCATCACATGTGTAAATTTATGATATCTGAATGGTATGTTGATGTAATAATACTAAATTATATTTTACTACTATTTAATATGTTTAGAACTGACACAGAATTACATTTACATAGTTCTAGAACAGACAAAATAATTTAACCAAGTAAAATAAATTATAAATATTAACAAAATTCCATCACCAAGTCCATCACCCATTTATTAAAATATACTGACATTCTGCAAACATTTTGATTTATTGATGTGTGCATTTGTTAGTGTTACTAGGAATATAAAAAAGTTGCATATTAGTATATTTTAATATTTGAAAGATAATCTAAGAAAGTAAGTAAAACCTAAAAGATGTTTAATATTTTTATGCAATGACCATAAAGAAATTATGTTTCTTTATGGTCCCAGCCCCCGACCAACAGTGATCTGTGTGGAGTTTGCATGTTCTCCCCGTGTTGCGTGGGTTTACTCCGGGATTTCTCCGGTTTCCTCCCACATGCCAAAAACATGCATGTTAGGTTAATTGGCTGTTCTAAATTGTCCCTAGATATCTGTTTCCTATAGGCCCTTAGAATAGAGGGTTAGTATTAATGAAAGCGCTTTGAGTGGTCTTTGTGACTAGAAAAGCGCTATATAAGTGCAGGTTAGTTAGTTAGTTAGTTAGTTTACTAATAAAAGCAAAGATATCTTAGGAAAGGCAACCCATCACCACCCATGACAAAAAATCTTACACATGCATTATGTAACTCCTCCTAGTGAAACAAAAAAATGATAAATTATATTCAAAATTCTTAGATTGCATTTCAAATTGTGAGAAAATATGTAACTAGAAAAGCACTCGGACAGCGCAGACCTCCGCCCAGCGCCACAGTTCCCCCCATACAGTGTTTAACATCATAAATATTAATCCTACGTTTATTTTGTCTAACTTTATAGATTCCTTGACCATGGAAAAAAAAATGCCATTCGCAAGAATTTTTTAAAGGATTCTTCTTTTTTTTTTTTTTTTTTTTACCTCCTTGGCGGAGGTAAAAAAAAAAAAAAAGAAAAAGAATCCTTTAAAAAATTCCTGGATCCAGACGGTGATCCGGATCACCACCAAAATCTAATCATCTGTAGGATACCCCATTTCTGACAATCTCTGAAAATTTCATGAAAATCCGTCCATAACTTTTTGAGTTATCTTGCTAACAAACAAACAAACAAACAAACAAACAGACAGACAAACCAACGCCGATGAAAACATAACTATTAACAATCGATAATCAGCATTCAAATGCAATTAGTGTTTCAAAACAGGCATAACGTCACAACTTACACATGCTATTTCATAACAAATTCATTACGTGAAAATTCTCAAGTACATTACTTATAACGAGAAAAAAATCTTACCTCGGAATGTGTCATCCGATCACTAATTGCTGTAATCGGGGCCGATTGTGATGAACTTTGATTGAATGGCATCTGAATCTGACCGTGTCCATCGATCGTTTTGAATGCAGCACGAGTGAGTAGTTCGATCTCTTGTAGGCACAATTTTGAGACGTTTCTGTTTTGAACAGTGTTCAACTAAGGCAACACAACCACGAGATCCATAACTCAGGAAATCGTTGCAATAAGCACACTGGGCTTTCCCTGGTACTTCGCATTTCGCTATGAAGTCGGCCATTTTTTCAAACACAACTTCGGTATTTTTACCGATCTTTACAGTCATTGACACAGTTTTTTCGAGCCATTCCCAACGAAACTTGTTCCTTATCCCTTTGTCGATTTCTAAAATTCTTGCTTTGTTGTCTTTCGTGAGTTTTAGGTTCACCATTTTCACGAAATCGGGAAAACTCGGTTGACTGAACGGTCCGCCATTTGCATTTCGCTCCGTGTGTGGGGTATGACAAAGGAATAACAAAATCGCCGATTGGTTGCTTCAATAAGTATCGGCCAATCAGTGGCTTTGTTACATTACATTACTGATCTCGCTGGGTAGCGCGTTCTGCGCAGTGGATTTTAGCAGCCGATCAAAAATACGACTCACCGCTCATAACATACCTCCAACCGCCCCCCCCCCTAAAATTTTCTCCTCGAATTTAGACGATTCACGAGAATGACCCTAGACATGATCAAATCCGAGGAATTCCGCAGATCCGCAGAGGATTCTCATCCCTGCATGCATTATCTTTTTTTTTTTTGATTTTGTATACTTTATTGATCCCCAGAGGGAAAATTGAGGGCATCCACCTGGATGGATGAAGCAGCCACGGTACGGCGCTATCCCTTAACCATTCACACATGCATTCACACCTAGGGCCACTTTAGAGTCTCCAATTAACGGTTAATTGGAGCTAACCTAACCTGCATGTTTTTTGGCCTGTGGGAGGAAACCGGAGAACTCCTGGAGTAAACCCACGTAGATACGGGGAGAACATGCAAACTCCACACAGATCACTGTTGGTCAGAGGCTGGGATCAAACCAGGGATCCCATGGCCAAGGGTGAGTTGCTGTGCTGGTGCAGTGCTAACCACTGCGCCACCGCACCGCCCCATCTTGACAGTACATTCCAATCTACTCACACTTTGTGTCGGTAAGTATGGGAGACAAGACCATAGACATGCACAGTTCAGTATTTGACAGCGAACTCTGGCACGTAGGACTACAGTGGGGCAAAAAAGTATTTAGTCAGCCACCAATTGTGCAAGTTCTCCCACTTAAAAGATGAGAGAGGTCTCCAATTTTCATCACAGGTATACCTCAACTATGAGAGACAAAATGAGAAAAAAAAAATCCAGAAAATCACATTGAAGGATTTTTTTTTTGTAACTTAGATTTTTATTCATTTTTCATCATATATAATGCATTCAGATCACATTCTACATTTAAAAAACAAAGGGGTTAGGGTAGGGAAAAATAAAAAAAAAAAAAAATAAAAAAAAAAATAAAATAAAGGGGGGGGGGGGGGACAAATGTTGGAGCATCAAGTTTTTAGTTTCCATCTCTTAATTCTTCTGGTTTTTTCAGTGTCTTTGGTTATTCTTTCAATTTCTGCCTCGTTGTTGCACTTTGTAGTGTGTCCATTTCCGCCATTTTTTCTCCCATATTCCTTCTTGCATTCTTCGTCGATATGTTAGTTTTTCCATCATACGTATGTCCTCAACAATGTCAGTCCATTGTTCTTGGTCAGGAAGAACTTCTGATCGCCATTTTTTTGTGATAGTTTTTTTACATGCAATCAACAAGATTTTAACTAGATATCTGTCCTCAGCCTGTATAACATTGTCTTTTTTAAGATCACATAAGTACATCAGGTTACAGTTCATTGGTATATTATATCCTAATATCCTCTGTATTGTCCCATGCATAGATTTCCAAAATGATGATATTTTGTAGCATTTCCAAAACATATGTGAGTGGTCTGCATTTTGAGCCCCACATCCCCTCCAGCATAAAGATTGGGTATTTGTATATTTTCCTTGAATCTGTGGTGTAATGAAAAAGCGAATCAGGTTTTTCCATCCAAATTCCCTCCATGTTCTTGTGCTTTGTACTGGGAGTCCCTCAATTTCCTTTTCCACTTCTATTTTTCCTCATATCCCTCGTCGCACCAACATATGATATATCTTATTTGTGCTGAGTAGTAATATTCCTTTAGACTCGGTAGGCCCATGCCTCCTTTCTCTTTTGGTAATTGGAGGGTTTTATATTTCACTCTTGGTTTTTTACCTCCCCAAACAAATCTCGATATCATCCTGTCCCACTTTGAGAATTGGGCATCTGGAATCTCTGTTGGTATAGCCTGGAAGAGGTAAAGTAATCTAGGTTGTATGCTGATTTTGACTGTCTCAATTTTTGAATTCAGATCCATATTTAAGATTGACCATCTATCAATATCTTTTTTTATTTCTTGTTCCAACCTATCATAGTTTGCTTTATATATTTTGCTTAGGTCTTTAGGTATGTTCACTCCAAGGTATTTTATTTCTTTTTGGTTCCAGTTTAGTTTGATCTTATCAGTTATCTGGTTTAGAGGGTTATAGTGGAATGTCAGTATTTGTGTTTTTGTTATGTTTATCTTGTATCCTGATAATTTTCCAAAATTTTCTATCAAGTTCATCATTTCCATTATTGATTTATCTGGTTGTTCAAGGTAAACTATAATATCGTCTGCAAATAGCCCAATCTTGTGTTCCGCCCCCTTTATTGTTACACCTTTTAATTTCTTATTTTGTCGTATCGCTTGAGCCAATGGTTCTATGAACAGAGCAAACAAGGTGGGCGATAAGCAGCATCCCTGCCTAGTTGATCTTTGTATATTTACTTTGTCTGTTAAGCTACCGTTTATCTTGATTCTTGCCACAGGTTCTTGATATAGCGTCCTTATGCATTGTACTGATTTTTCGCTAAATCCAAAGCGCTCCAGTACACTATATAGGAATTTCCAGTTAACCCTGTCAAATGCTTTTTCTGCGTCTAAACTCATTATTACTGCGCTTTTCTTTTCTTTATGTATTTGGTTAATTATATGTATTGTTCTCCTGATATTGTCATGTGTTTGGCGTCCCTCTATGAATCCAGTTTGATCATCTTCTATCAATTCCGTCAAGAATGTCTTTATTCGTTTACATATAATTGTTGTGTATATTTTATAATCTACATTTAATAAAGAGATTGGTCTATAGTTTCCGCATTGTTCTTTATCTTTCCCTGGTTTTAAAATAACTGAAATGATTGCTTCGTTCCATGATGGAGGTATTTTGTTGTTGTTCAGCGTCCAATTAAATGACTTTAGGAGTTGTGGCGTGAGTTCTTCTATAAACAGTTTATAAAACTCAGATGGGTATCCATCACTACCTGGTGATTTACCGTTTTTAAGTGACTTAATCACATCTCTGATCTCTTGTGTTGTTATTTCTGCTGTTAGTTTTTCATTTTGTTGATTTCCTATTGATGGCAAGTCCAATGTGTCTAGAAATTTTTTGATATCTTTAGTATTTGTTTCTTCAGGTTGCGAGTATAGTTCTTGGTAGAAATTATGGAAAATTTCTTCGATGTTTTCTGGGTTAACTGTGGTTTTATTTGTGGTGGGGTCTTTAATCTTGTATACATTATTCATTGTTTGTTGTTTTCTTAACCGTTTTGCCAGCAGTTTTGTGGCTTTTGGCCCCGTTTCATAATATTTTTGCTTTAGATATCTATTTTTCCTTTCAATTTCATCCATTTGTGTTTCTTTTATCTTTGTTTTTTCTTCTTTAATTTCTTGATATATTTTTGGATCATTTGTGCTTTGATGTTTACGTTCTAATTCCCTCAGTCTCTCACATCTTTGTTCATACGCTTCCAGTTTAGTCTTATTTGCTTTTCCTGTTTCAACAATTAATTTACCCCTTAACACGGCTTTTTAGTGCGTCCCATAGTATTGTTGGGTCCACTTCTTCATCGTCATTCTCTTGGATATATTCGTTTGTTTATTTTTATTCTTTCTTTCATTTTCTCATCATTTAACAGTCCTACGTTAAGTTTCCATGTTGTTTGTCGTTTTCTATTGTTTAAATATATTTCCATGTATATAGGATTATGATCTGATATTTCTGCCCCTCCAATCCAACAATTTCTCACCCTGTGTCTGTCACCTTCATTCATAAGGAAGTAATCTATTCTAGAGTGTACTTTATGGGCTGCTGAATAATGTGTATAGTCTTTTTCGAGTGGGTGTAGGTCCCTCCATATGTCTACCATACCCATTTCTGCCAGTGAGGTTCTTATGAACTTTGTTACATGTTTTTTTGTCTTCTTAACACTTGTTGTGTCAACTTCATGATCCATGACAGCATTTAAGTCTCCTCCACAAATTAGGACTCCTTCACTGTGTGTTGCTATGAGATCAAACAGATGTTGAAAAAAACCCTTGTCACTTTCTGGTGGGGCATAGATGTTCACTAATGTAATCTGCATACCATCTATTCTTCCCTTTATTATTACATACCTGCCTTCTTTATCCTGGATTTCCTGTTCACTTTCAAATTGTATTTTGTTTGAGATTAGTATCATAACCCCCCTTTTTGCTCCTCCCTTAAATGAACTGTAGTAGGAGTTCTTATAGCCAAATCTCTTTAGTTTCAAATGTTCTGCCTTGCTCAAATGTGTCTCTTGCATAAATATAATTTCAGCTTTTTCCTTCTTGAATTTTCTTATTATTCTTTCCCTTTTAACAGGTGAGTTCAGACCATTCACGTTTAGTGTCATTATCTTAAGATTTTTACCCATATTCATGTTTTTCCATTTTTTTAACTTGTGCTCCTAGCCCCTTTAACAACAAAAATAACACATATTTATATAAAAACACATTAAAAAATCTCGACCTCCGTACTTTGGGCCTTTCTTCTGCCCACTGGTCCCTGTTGGTGGGTGGGGGGTTTGTCTTCACAGAGTGAAGGGCCCTCCCTAGACTTCTAATTACTATCAAAGTAATAGTCATAAGTCTAGAAATGTCCAACAAATATCACTTAAACCTCTCCTAGCCGTCCGTTTCTCTTTTACCTTGTCTTCTTGGCCTTCATTTCTTCTGTGCCTTTCTTAATCTTTGTTATGATCTAGGCTTTCAGTTGAAAGCCTTGTAGCTTGTCCTGGGCCCGCTGCTCTACGTCTCTCCCCCTTCTTCCGCCGTTCACTCGTCTCCACTCCGTCTGTCGTGGTGCGTTCAGGGCCGCCGCTGCTCCAGCCGTCTCCTTCGGCACGCTCACCTCAAGGCCCCGCTCCATCATATCCCGCGCTGCCTCTTCGGCCGTGTTGTAGGTTCTTGTGCCTTCCTCCCAATGAATCCTCATTTTCGTTAGCGGCGTTTGGAATCTAATTTTTTTCTCTTTCAGCGTTTTTTTAATGTTGGCATATTTCTTCCGCTGCTGCACGATTTCTGTCGGGTAGTCATGGTCAAAAAATACCTGTTTGTCGCCGATTCGTATCTTTTTTTTCCATGCTTGCGTCAGGATTCTTTCCTTTATGTCATATTTCACAAAGTTTACCACAACTGACCTGGGTGTAGTGTTTGTTTTCGGGTTCTGTGCCGGTGTTCTGTGCGCCCGTTGAATCTGCAGATCCGTTTCTCCGGGTATTTCCAGTTCTTTTTTTAAGAAATGATCCATGAATTTTGTCATCGAGTTGCCTTCAATGCCCTCCGGAATTCCAAAGATGCGCATATTGCTTCGTCTGGATCTGCTCTCCAAGTGGTTTATTTTCTCCTGCATCCTCTGCGTTTGCGTCGTCAGGGTCTGTAGTTGTTCGTTTGCCTCGCTTTTCCAATCTTCTAGTTCCGAAATTCGGGTCTGCGCTTCTGTCATACACGCCCGCTGGGAGCGCAGCTCCTCCATGTTTTCCGTTAATTTACGCTCCATTTCTCTTCGGAGGTCCATGATTTCCTCCTTAATTTCTTTTTTCAGTTCCTCCTTAAGAGCCGCTAAATCCTGTTGTAGCTGTCGCTTGAATTCTCTTAACTCTTCACCCAAACTGGCGATGCCAGTGGTCATGTTGTCGAGTCTGGTGTCCTCCATTTTCTCTGCTGTGGACATCTCGTTTTTTTGGGCTTTGCGTACAGCGGTTTTTCCTGCGTTGTTGGAGAGGAATTCTTCAATTTTACCCTGTTTTTGTCCTTGTGCCCGGTTCCTTCGTGTTTTCATCCCTTAGTTTATTGATCCGTTTATGTCGAGTTGGCCATTTACCGATGATTTTTAATCCGGCTAGGGAGAGCTCTTTGTTTAAGTGTTATGTCTCTCCGCCATCTTCCCGGAAGTCACATTGAAGGATTTTTAATGAATTAATTGGTAAATTCCTCAGTAAAATAAATATTTGGTCACCTACAAACAAGCAAGATTTCTGGCTCTCACAGACCTGTAACTTCTTTAAGAGGCTCCTCTGTCCTCCACTCGTTACCTGTATTAATGGCACCTGTTTGAACTTGTTATCAGTATAAAAGACACCTGTCCACAACCTCAAACAGTCAGACTCCAAACTCCCCTATGGCCAAGACCAAAGAGCTGTCAAAGGACACCAGAAACAAAATTGTAGACCTGCACCAGGCTGGAAAGACTGAATCTGCAATAGGTAAGCAGCTTGGTGTGAAGAAATCAACTGTGGGAGCAATTATTAGAAAATGGAAGACATACAAGACCACTGATAATCTCCCTCGATCTGGGGCTTCACACAAGATCTCACCCCGTGGGGTCAAAATGATCACGAGAATGGTGAGCAAAAATCCCAGAACCACATGGGGGGACCTAGTGAATTACCTGCAGAGAGCTGGGACCAAAGTAACAAAGGCTACCATCAGTAACACACTACGCCGCCAGGGACTCAAATCCTGCAGTGCCAGACGTGTCCCCCTGCTTAAGCCAGTACATGTCCAGGCCCGTCTGAAGTTTGCAAGAGAGCATTTGGATGATCCAGAAGAGGATTGGGAGAATGTCATATGGTCAGATGAAACCAAAATAGAACTTTTTGGTAAAAACTCAACTTGTCGTGTTTGGAGGAGAAAGAACACCATACCTACTGTGAAGCATGGGGGTGGAAACATCATGCTCTGGGGCTGTTTTTCTGCAAAGGGACCAGGACGACTGATCCGTGTAAAGGAAAGAATGAATGGGGCCATGTATCGTGAGATTTTGAGTGAAAATCTCCTTCCATCAGCAAGGGCATTAAAGATGAAACGTGGCTGGGTCTTTCAGCATGACAATGATCGCAAACACACCGCCTGGGCAACAAAGGAGTGGCCTCGTAAGAAGCATTTCAAGGTCCTGGAGTGGCCTAGCCAGTCTCCAGATCTCAACCCCATAGAAAATCTTTGGAGGGAGTTGAAAGTCCGTGTTGCCCAGCGACAGCCCCAAAACATCACTGTTCTAGAGGAGATCTGCATGGAGGAATGGGTCAAAATACCAGCAGCAGTGTGTGAAAACCTTGTGAAGACTTACAGAAAACGTTTGACCTCTGTCATTGCCAACAAAGGGTATATAACAAAGTACTGAGATGAACTTTTGTTTTTGACCAAATACTTATTTTACTGAGGAATTTACCAATGAATTCATTAAAAATCCTTCAATGTGATTTTCTGGATTTTTTTTTTTCCTCATTTTGTCTCTCATAGTTGAGGTATACCTATGATGAAAATTGGAGACCTCTCTCATCTTTTAGGTGGGAGAACTTGCACAATTGGTGGCTGACTAAGTACTTTTTTGCCCCACTGTATATAGCGATCAGGAGGGGAAGTTCTGATCTTTTACCTGGCTGGGCAAATATTTTCTTAAAGACTGAAGACATGCTGGCTCAGCATAAATGTCTAAAAAAGTTAAACAAGGTTTACCTTCAAAAGCTGCAGCTGGTCAAATGTCAAGTCTTTAACAGGCACCTCAATGAGCTCAAGATTTTTGTCATTTTTCTGTTAAAAAAAAACAAATAAAACACAGCAGCATGTCAATGGATTAATGCCGACGCATGAATGGAAAATCCTTTTGCAGTGCTGGGCTACTAAAATTTTAACACAATGCATCCATGTGTGATGCCCCTTTTTATTAATTCTTGTACAACTGGTCTTTAATTTACCTTCTTAGTAGAAATGCAGCATGTTAGGTCATGATAGACAATGGGAACAGCATCCTTGGAGAGGTGAACGTCAAATTCTACATACGCTGCACCCTACAAGTACACATATATAATGTAGTTACACTGGTGTCATCCCATTAGTAGGATTCAGTCATGGATGAATCATCAAGGTAGCTTACATGTTTAGCAGCACTTGTGAATGAAGCTATTGTGTTTTCTCTTATTTTGTGGTGCCTGTAAAGTACACATGAAATAGAAAAGAAAAAATGTTCAAAGGAAAACACGTTTAGGATCGATTTATATCTTTTAGTTTTTTGGGGTTTTTTGGACTTATTTTGTACCCGTAGGTAGATTTGTTCTGCAGTCCGGTGACAAGCCACCAGCTGCCGGTCGCTGCGTGCGCAAGCGCTCCTTAACTCCCTAACCTGCATGTTTTTTGGCATGTGGGAGGAAACCGGAGAAATCCCGGAGTAAACCCACGCAAACACGGGGAGAACATGCAAACTCCACACAGATCACTGTTGGCCGAATGTATGTTGAATGTACACAATAGATGCAGATAGCTGCACTTGTATTGACATTTTTGTGCAAGAACTGTAAGAGTTTCTTGCTAATGCTGACCTCAGGTGAGAGCTGACATTACTGGCATAATCTGATTTATTAATATAAATCAAATAACTACCTGCACAAAAATAAAAATTAATGTAAATTTTTGATGTGTGAAGTTCTCAGCCACTTTCTCAAAATAATAAAAAATAGTGTCATTGGTTCCGTGTGACCTCTAATGACCTTTATTATCGTCATTAACGGCCAGCCATCCTGCACAAATCTGCACAAGCATAGCACTAACCAATGGCACGGCTTTTTCATTATTTTACAAAAGGCAGCCTACCCCACCAAGGTATTTCATTGCTTGGTTTCCTACTCAGCCATGATGCTCTTCAGTCGTCATGTCAGCTACCCCTGTGTCCAAGGATGCTACACTAAAACAGTTTTTGTTCAACAAAACTTTCTGCTCCACACCAATAGTTGTTAACAGATTTAAAAGGAAATTATAAGAACAATCATATAATTTATTTATAAAAGGGACAATGCATATTAATGAATATATACATACAAATATGCAAGATTATAGCCAGAGCTAATTTTCATCTCCAGTCCCTTGGCAGGCCAATGCCAGCCACATGAAAACAACCCAATACAACAATAACAACAGCAGCAGCAGCAGGAGATTTGAGTTCATAATAATAATAAAGATTTAAAAAAAAAGAAATATTGCTCTTAGCCCAGGTAAAAAGTGCCACAGTGACCAGTACGTTAAGATATTAAAATTCAAGATGCTGAAGTAGATCAGAAGATGTTAAAGTGCAAGGTGATAAAGTGCATTAATAAAAGTACACTATGCCCATATGCTGATTTTATATTATTATATATAAAAATAAAACAATGGATGCATGTCGGTACACCGAACATACAACTATAAAAATGTCCAGCTGAGCATCCAAGAATGATCCATTTTATCCACATCAACTTTTTTATTTAATATACTTTAGGGATGTGCAACTACGTCCCATGAAGGACCAAAACACTACAGTTATTTGTGTGTGTTTTGACCAGTCAGCAATCAGATGGGACTTCAGCGAAATCACCTGTTAAAGAGACTGTTTGGAAATAAAACCTGCAGTGACAATGGCACATATTGCTGATCCACGATATACTTGATGTGTAATCATATATTATGTATGACTTACTTGGCTGCATGAGTGCTGCCTGCTCCCCTGTGACCCACATCCACGGTACTTCTCTTCTTCCAGTATTTGGTGTATGAGGCGCTCATATCACACTGCAGCCCCTGGATGGGTCTTATGACCAGGTAATCCACTGATAACCAAATAACAGGTTCTTTTTTGGTTACAGTGCATGAAAAACCTGCCTGTCAATATTGTGTACAATACCACTGTCAATCAGTTGAGAAGTAAAAAACAGATACATAAGCAGGAGCTCAAACAGATCAAAAATGGTACTATCTGAGGTTAGTGCAATGGCAAATAAAAATATCTGAAAACGAATGCTAACTCAATCGTACCTCTTACTTTCCCAATGGTCTGTCTGGCGTTCCTTCCCATTATGGGAAGTGTAACTCTCCCGATGTCCTTCCCACTTTCCAAAAATGATGAAGAGAGGAGGCAGGCTGTGCCCACGTGTCCCGGGTGGACGTCTCCCTGCACCACATGCTCACTCAGATCCTCCTGTAAACAAACAGGTATATCTTAAGTTTTTAATATCAATGGGGATACCCAGTACAGAATGGTTAGTGGTAGTAGTTTTAGTGGTATCACCTCAAAGAACTCAAAGGTGAGTTCTAGGTTGTCCGGGTCCATGGTGTGGATACAGTATTCAGTCCACTGTGAGGGCTCCAGGGCGTAGCCACATTCCGGCTGTGAGTGACGTGACTTATAGCCATTTGGGCTGATCATACTGATCTCCAGAGTGGTGGGCATCTTGTGCAAAGATGAAAGACTGAGGTCGTCTTCATCATCATCCTCCTCTTCAATCCCTTCCAATGTTAACTTGATCCTGTATAATTAGATAAGAGTAAAACAATCGAGCACTGTAAGATTTATTTAAAAAATGCACTAAAATACAGAGGGTTAATTAAATCAAGTTTTACTCTCAGCTACTTGTGTACATGAAACGTTCACAGACAAGCTAATTACAGTGGTGTGAGAAAGTTTTTGCGCCTTTCCTGATTTCTCATATTTTTGTAAGTTTGTCACACTTAAATGTTTCAGATCATCAAACAAATTTAAATATTAGACAAAGATAACACAAGTAAACACAAAATGCAGTTTTTAAATGAAGGTGTTAATTATTAAGGGAAACAAAAATCCAAACCTACATGGCCCTGTGTGAAAAAGTGATTGCCCCCTAAACCTAATAACTGGTTGGGCCACCCTTAGCAGCAACAACTGCAATCAAGCATTTGCGATAACTGGCAATGAGTCCTACAGCACTGTGGAGGAATTTTGGCCCACTTATGGCGGATGATAAAATAGGCAGCGAACTGAGGGTTTTAAGTAGGTTTATTAAATCATGCCGCCATCATAGGAACTCGCTCCAGCCCTTGGGCAAGCAGGCTGGAGCGGGTCCTCAGGCTCTCAGCAGCAGTAGTAGAAGCAGTCGTCAGAGTGAGAGAGAGAGAGTTACAGAGCAATGCAGTTTTTATACCCAGTTACAGACAATACATGAAAGGCATGGGACATTTGCATCACAGTGAGAGCAGGAAGCATGAACGTTTGCATTTGAGTGTCACACATAACAATAGGGAGATTACTGGCCGGAATTTGCCTCTGCTCCGGAGCTGTAGGACAAAAGAGGTTACAAGGCACATCTACATATTGTTATCAGTCCATAGATCACACTGCTGTGTTAATTGCTCCCGCTGAGCGCTCTGCTTGTCCGTGGCTGTTGTGGGGGTTACCCATACACTCATCTTTAATTGTTGTAATTCAGTAACATTGGAGGGTTTTGGAGCATGAACCACCTTTTTAAGGTCATGCCACAGCATCTCAATGGGATTCAGGTCAGGACTTTGACTAGGCCACTCCAAAGTCTTCATTTTGTTTTTCTTAAGCCATTCAGAGGTGGACTTGCTGGTGTGTTTTGGATCATTGCCCTGCTGCAGAACCCAAGTGTGCTTCAGCTTGAGGTAACCAACAGATGGCCGGACATTTTCATTCAGGTTTTTTTGGTAGACAGCAGAATTCATGGTTCCATTTACCACAGCAAGTCTTCCACATCCTGAAGCAGCAAAACGGCCCCCAACCATCACACTACCACTACCATATTTTACTGTACACAAATACTGTAACAAATCTACCTACGGGTACAAATAAAGTAACATGAACCTGTTGGTATGATGTTCCTTTTCTGAAATGCTGTTACTTTTATGCAGGATGCAATGGAACTCACACCTTCAAAAAAGTTCAACTTTTGTCATGTCAGTCCACAGAGTATTATCCCAAATGTCTTGGGGATCATCAAGATGTTTTCTGGCATAACTGAGACGAGCCTTTGTTCTTTTTGCTCAGCAGTGTTTTTTTTGTCTTGGAACTCTGCCATGCAGGCCATTTTTGCCCAGTCTCTTTCTTATGGTGGAGTCATGAACACTGACCTTAACTGAGGCAAGTGAGGCCTGCAGTTCTTTGGATGTTGTTGTGGGGTCTTTTGTGACCTCTTGGATGAGTCGTCGCTGCACTCTTGGGGTAATTTTGGTCGGCTGGCCACTCCTGGGAAGGTTCACCACTGTTCCGTGTTTTTGCCATTTGTGGATAATAGCTCTCACTGTGGTTCACTGGAGTCCCAAAGTTTTAGAAATGGCTTTATAACCTTTTCCAGACTGATAGATCTCAATTACTTCTCATTTGTTCCTGAATTTCCTTGGATCGCAGCATGATGTCTAGCTTTTGAGGATCTTTTGATTTACATTACTTTGTCAAGCAGGTCCTAGTTAAGTGATTTCTTGATTTAGAACAGGTGTGGCAGTAATTGAGGTTAACATTGTTTTTCAAAGACGTGATAAACCACAGTTAATTTATGTTTTAACGGGAGGGCAATCACTTTTTCCACACAGGGCCATGTAGATTTGGACTTTTTTTACCCTCAATAATAAACACCTTCATTTAAAAACTGCATTTTGTGTTTACTTGTGTTATCTTTGTCTAATATTTAAATTTATTTGATGATCTGAAACATTTAAGTGTGACAAACATACACAAAAATGAGAAATCAGGAAGACAGCAAACACTTTTTCACACCACTGTATATCCATCAGGGTCGATAGGAGCAGCAAGGTTTGACTGGTCTCATGTTGCTTTCACTGACTTGCTCTGGCTGGTGTTAAATGTGGTCTTGGTGTTGTAGCACCTTGGGGGAGCCAGATTATCTAGCATCTCAGACAGGAGACAGTGGATAAGCATGGGAGAACAAAGAGCAGGAGGTTCCTGGTGAGATAGCAGGAAGGAGTCAAGGATGAAGGATGTTGAATGCAGTGTGATGCAAATGTCATGTTGTGTGTGATGTAAATGCCATGAAACTTAAGAGGAGAGTTTCTGCTTAAATGTTCAGTCTGTTCTGTGCTTGAGAGATATGAGTGTGTAATAAATCGTCTGAAATGAATCTGCCTCTGATTTCACACACTCCACAGTGTCACCAATACCTAAAGCGAGACTTCTTGAATTTCTTCTTGGTGATGGACACCGGAGGACTCTTAGAGTAGTGCAGACGCAGGCGGATTTCTGTCTGACAGGTCAGCCACCCAGAGTCAACACAGTTAATCTCATCTGTAGAGACAGATGACACAGACAAAAAAAAAGCATGTATGGTTAACACGTACTGTACATTCTCCAATCAATGATGACCACAAAACCGGTTCCAGACACAATAGCAGGGAGAGGAGACAACCCTTTCTTTTGCTATAATAGCTTTGTAATTTATGGCGCTTACAGTGGATATAAAAAGTGTACACACCACTGTTAAGATGCTAGGCTTTTGTGATGTAAAGAAAAAAAAAAAAAAAAGAGAGACCACGATAAATCATCTTCAAACTTCTCCCACCTTTAATGTGACTATAGAATTCAATTAAAAACCAAACACATCTGTGAGAAGCAAATATAAGAAGAAGAAAAACGTACATCGAGCCATTTACAATACTACCACAACCATGATGTAGCACGGCAGCATCATGCTGTAGGAATGCTTTTGTTCTGCTGGAACTGGGACCTAACTGAGATGTAAATCAAGGTGGAGGGAATTATGAGCAGTTCCAAACATCAGTCAATTTTAGCCCCAAAGCATCAAATGTCTGCTAGAAAGCTGAAGATGAAGAGGAGTTTTACTTTTCGGCACACACCGATGAATTTTGAAATGAATCACTATGATCTCATTGTTTGCATTATAATCACCTGGCATTTTAGCAGGGGTGGGTTTGCTTTGACTATGTTTAATTTAGCGGTGTCAGCGATTAATCACCTTTTAAAAAAAAAAAAAAACAAAAAAACCCCCACAACTGATCGCACACCATTAACTTGCCGCCGTTTCCTCTGACCTAGGGGCATACTATATCATGTTTGTTCAAGATAATACCAGAATAAACTTGACGTTATTCAACTATCTGAAGAAAAAAAAACATCCCTTCAGTGTGATGAGAGCCAAAAAGCCCCAAGAGAGGTCTGTGCAATGAAGACTTCTCATGCAGGTAAATTGATACACGATTGTAATATATGCTTCCCATTTTCCATCTGCTAGGCTAAGCGTCATCTGCAGTTTCACCCCAGTGCAACAGGTAGCGCAAATGTGCTGCCATGCCATTTTGTTTACTAGTTATACAAAACAGAAGAAAAGCAAGTTTCTGTGTTTACTACTCTTTGGTGGAAGAAGTAAAAAAGAAAGACAAGGTACAAGTGCGCTTTTGCTTCTGTGTCTTCACTTTCATTTTGGTCTTCTTCGCCTACTTTGACTATGTATACTGTCTCGGTAGCACCACCTCTTGAATGGAAGGTTGGATCTTGCACACGCGTAAACGCACACAGCCAGCATGATCACAAAATTTGGGCTGCATGCGCTCAGCCACGGAAGGGCTCCACGGAGCCTAGCCAACTGGCGAAAATGATGTAATTTTCGTCAATCGCCTCGCCCTCAAGCAGTCATGCAAAACGGAGATGGAGCATAAATCCAGGTTGAGTGTATTTAAAATGTGGCGGTTTAATTATTTTTTTGAAATATTTCATACAGATTAAAAAAATATTTGAAACTCAATCTGAGCTATTCTTTATAAACTACATAAATAAGAGTTCTTGTTTTTGTTTTGTTTTCTTAATCTTTTTATTGAATTTTCCAGTAAACAAAATAAGCATACATAACAACATAATAAATAGATTAAAACGATAAAGAGAAAAAAAGGGGGCGACATATTATTCATAATATACCTGGCAGAAACCAATAAATGCATAAGATGGGACTAATAACAAATCCTTAAAGAGGCAAAAAAATACAAAATTAATAAAGCTGGAAGTCAGGTCTTCTCTGTATTAATCAATGTGTATAAACAGATGAGAGAAAAAGTTAAAACCAAAAAAAAAAAAAAATGGATGCAAACAAACATAGGAGATCAGTGGGAATCAAGGAAGTGTCTTAAAAAGGGTCCCCAAACACTGTTAAATTTCACCCCTTGGTTCTTAACAGAATACCAGATCTTTTCCAGACTCAAACAGGACATGACATCTGACAACCACTGAGTGTGAGTCAGCAGGGCAGCACCCTTCCATCCAGGGATGGCAACAGGAAATTCTGATTTCAGCTGAAATCTAATTTGGTCGATTGACTTATGGGGGGGCCGGGGGGGTGCAGCCCCCCTGAAGCTGGGAGGTTTTCAGTAAAACAGAAGTAATTTAGACTGAAAAAAATGATAAAAAAAAAAAAATGAAATACTAGACTTAGATAAATCATTAAATTTAATGAAAAGTTAACTTACTTTTTCTTCAGTGTTGTCTCACTGTCTTTAGTCCAACATATTTAACAGTTCTATAAGAGTTTATTACACTATTTACACTGGTCACCAACTCACTTCTAATGCGAAACTTTCTTCCTTTTGGCAGCAAGCTGTGTCAGTCTCTGAACTTTGAACTTCATCTCCTTTTCTGGTTTCTTCAGAAACTGTCCCAAGTGTTTCTGTTACCTCGTCGAACTTTGAGCCAATTTTCACCTTTACCATCACTTTTCTCTCAAGCCAATTCCATCGGAACTTATTTTTGACACTTTTGTCTATTTCTAGCACTGATGACTCATGATCCTTTGATAAAAATCTCATAATTCCGCTGAAAACAATACCGAAAGGTCAGAAATCCAACACGAACCAGGGATGTGATTTGGGGTTGGGGAAATTATCTGAAAATTTAGCAGGGGGTCTGGGGGACACAGTCCCCCAGCAGGGTCCGGGGCAGAGCCCCGTTGGGGGGGCAAGGAGGGCGCCCCTTTTTTAGCAGGTCTTTGCACGACAGTGAGCGTAAATACAGCGTGTTCGACAGAGAGTTAACCTCTTGCACTCCGGTGTACCGCGGACGGGCACATCTCTGCGTCCCAGAGCGCACGAGGGCGCACGAGAGCACCCTCGTGTGCTCTAGGACACACGAGGGCGCTGCGTCCAAGCGCGCACTGAAAAAAAAAAAAGCTGCATTTCCGTTCTTCCACTACAGACACAGCCGCGAACAGATTAGTTCATCTGATTGACCTCTCATTCGACTAATAAGAGCCTTGAATTGGGTTTCTGAAACCTTGGAAGAACCAATGACTGAAAACCTAGCAAGAAGGACCCGCCTACCAACGCTGTGAATGCAGCGAGCCAATTGAAGCACAGAAGTTCGCAAGCTGTTTTGTGTAAGGCTGGGTGAAGAGACACTGACTGCAGCAGATGAAAAAAGGACCCGCAGGAAGAACCGTCACAGACCCAGCAGCACGGAGACCACCCACAAGTGCGACCTGTGTGACAGGGACTGCCATTCGCGCATCAGCCTGTTCAGTCACAGGTGGTGCTTTTTTTTTTTTTTTTTTTATTCCAGCAGAATAGACGTTTAGGATTCTCTTCCATGGTCATCATAGACCGACGGAGGCCGACAACGAAGGTCGTAAATCATTCGCCAAAACCGCAATCATGGAAGCGCAAAACCGCAATAATGGAATTATGTTTTGACCGGGTCGCCGAGACCAGAACCACGAGTCCGTAACAAGGGACCAGCATTGCGTTCGTCTGACAATGAGGAAGAGAAGTTCGCCAGGACACTGCTGCTGTGAAGAGGTAAGTGTTATAAGCTAAATTATTCTTTATCCCTGAAAATTGTAATCAAAAATTACTTTTGGACGATCGGTAAATTACAACTGTGCGGCGCACAAAGTCCGAAGTTCGTGCGCCATGTCCGGACCGTGAACGCCCCCCCCCACCCCCCCGCTACTCTTCTGTAGCGGGGGGGGGGGGAGCCGCGGTGACTGCGCCGCGGTCGCCACATGACTATTCCGTCATGTAGCGATGGCCGATGTCCGTCCTCTGTAGCGAGGGGGGGGCAACCCCCCACCCACACACACACACACACACACAGCCCTGAGTGTCACCTTTCATTAGAGCCCAAGATGAAGCTTCTATATTGAATCATTCAAAAGTTACAGACGTTCTTCCAAACTGTGCCATTTGGCACAATTTGGCACAGTTCAAAAACTGGCACAGTTCAAAAACCTGGGAACTACCTGAAGAAAAAGCTGTGTAATATATTCATTTTTTGTGGTATTGTTACAAAATTTTGACCTCAGCTGGATAACACTTGGTTCTACATTTCTGTTGCATTTTCCAGCCCGGATCTGAAGCTGTGTGTTATTTGCAAGCATTTGTATCCAAAAAAAACACCCAGGCGAACTTTATTTTCTTCAAGTTCAGTATGTTTAGATGACTGTTACTCAGTGGCAGGAGCATTTAGAGAGATTATGACTGTTTTGCCAAAAAATTCAAAGTGTTTTCTTTTTTTTTTTTTTTACTGTTGTAGATACAGTTTATTTAAGTTTTTGTAAAGGGTATACAGGTCGTTACAGCAATGCAGTGTTTACATTTTCATCACATGTTCCCTTATTTTCTGATATCTGACAACATTGGAAGATTAATTCTTACAACACCCCTTTTTTTTTTTTTTTTTAAAGTGAAAGAAAAAGTGAAATTAAAGAGAAAAAAAACCAAGAAACAAATAAAAAAAAACAAACAAACCAGTAAAAAACAAACAAAAAGAAAAAGTAAGTAAATAAAGATAAAAGAGCATCTGAGTAGCATTGGAACAAAGAGCGGAACCATTATTGAAATGGTATTTGTCAAAGATTAGATCTAATGGAAGACACATATGCGGTCCAGGGTTGCCAAAAGTTCATGAACACATCCATGTCCTGTCTCAGTGCGAATGTCAACTTTTCCATCGAGTAAATGTCTTGGATCACGTTAGTCCAATCTTCAGGTGTAGGACAGTCCTTCAACATCCATTTTTTAGTTAGAGCTTTTTTGCTTGCCAATATTAAAACATTGAATAAGTATTTTTCTCCTCGTCTTTCCAGTGAGTCCGGTAGTAAACCCAAATACAAAGTTACAAAAGAAAAGGGAACTGTAATTTTGAATATTTTCCCCAATATTGTCTGTACCTTGGTCCAATATTGGTGGATAACTGGGCATGACCAAAACACATGAAAATGATTTGCAGTCTTTTCACCACACAAGCGCCAACAGTTCAATCCCTTATGGGTAAATTTGTTTTGTGCAGGTGTTCTGAAAAATCTTGCCAAGTTTTTCCATCCAAATTCTCTCCACTGCAGGGATGAGGTACTTTTCCATTGCTGTTTATTTAGCTTTTCCCATATTTCCAGTTGTAAAGTGAAATTCCCCTCTTTTTCCCCATCTCTCTTTTATATAAGATGTGTTGTCTCCTTTTAAGTCTTGAAGACCTTGGTATATTTTAGAAATGTATCTGATCCCTGGGATCCCTTTATATGCCATTAAGAAGACCTTCAGAACACCTGACTGGGCCCTTTCCAAAACCTCCTTTTTAAGTATATTGTTTATGTGGTGTCTAAGCTGGAAGAACCTGTAAAGGTCTTGATTTATTAGGCCTTGTTTTTTCAAATCTTCAAAACTTCTTAAGATTTGCCCTTTAAAAAAATCGTAATATTTTATCAGCCCTTTCTCCTTCCACTTTTTAAATCTGGTGTCTGTTTTATTAGGAGTAAAGTCCTGATCATAGGCGATCCATTGCAGAAGTCGATAGGGCTCTTTAGTTTGATTCTCTCTGACTATCTTAAACCAAATTTTTAGCGGGGTCTCTATCCACGGGTTAGTGTTATTCAAAAGCTTAGGTAAGACATTGTTCCCTATTATCGCCTGTAGGGGGATGTCACTTGTTATTTGGCATTCGATCTCCTTCCATTGTGCAGTGTAGACTGGGTTACATATCTCTACTAAAGTTTTAATTTGTGCGGCTTTAAAGTAGTCCCTGATATTTGGCAGCGCGAGCCCACCTTTGTCTTTGTTTAGCTGTAGGGTTCTATATCTGATTCTAGGTCTCTTGCCCTGCCATATGAATCTTGAGATCCTTCTGTCCAGCTCCTGCCATGTTTTTTTGGGAGGTTCTACCGGTATTGTTTGGAAAAGGTATAGAAGACGTGGAAGTATATTCATTTTGACTGCTTCAATTCTTTGTGCAGTACCCAAGAATGGTATCATATTCCATCTTGCTAGGTCAGATTTTATTTTTGTCACCAGTGGATCATAGTTTAGTGATATAATTTTGTTGAGTTGTTTCGGGATATTGACCCCCAGATATTTCATAGATTCCGACTCCCAGTTAGTTTTGAGTTTGCTTAGTGAATAATGATTTGGGTCATAGTTGAATGTTAAAACTTGGGTTTTATGCATATTTAATTTGTACCCCGATAAATCTCCATACTCTGAAAAAACTGAGGTTAGTTCTGGTAAAGAAGTGTCCGGCTGCCCTAGGTATATTAAAATGTCATCAGCAAAGAGTGCTATTTTATGTTCCTTCTGACCAAGTGTAATACCTTGAATTTTTTGGTTTTGTCTTATCCATTGGCTCAGAGGTTCTATGAAGATTGCAAAGAGCAGTGGAGACAGGGGGCAGCCCTGACGACATCCTCTTTCCAGTTCAAAAGATGATGATAAATTACCGTTAATCCTTATTTTAGCTGTTGGTTTTTTATATAATGCCTGTATAGTTCTAATGAAGTTGTTATGAAAATTGAAACTGGATAAGATTCTATATAGAAAAGACCAGTCAACCGAATCGAATGCTTTTTCAGCATCTAATCCCAATATGACTGCATTTAAGTTATATTTTTTTATATGATGAATTATGTGTAAAGTGCGTCGAATGTTGTCTTGTGTCTGTCTTTGTCTTATAAAACCTGTTTGGTCTAAATGAATTAGGTCTGTCAATATATTTTCTAACCTTTTGGCAAGGATAATGGTAAAAAGCTTATAGTCCTGATTTAGTACACTGATTGGTCTGTAGTTGGAGCACTCTAGTTTATCCTTTTCAGGTTTAGGTATAACTGCAATGACCCCTTCTCTCCAGGAGGGGGGGATTTCCCCTGTGTGGAGGACATAATTAAATGTTTTCAGGAGGAGAGGAGATAGTTGCTGTTTAAAGGTTTTGTACCACTCTGCTGTATAGCCATCAGCTCCTGGGGATTTGTTAGCTTTAAGTTTCATATTTGCTTTTTCCAATTCTTTAGGATGTATTTCTGACAGTAGTGTTTTATTTTGTGACTCCGTAAGTTGGGGAAGGTTTAATGTGTTTAGGAATGCCTCGGATGCGTTTTTATGTTTTTTGTGGGAGTATAAGTTCTTATAGTAATTCTCGAAGTTTTTAAGAATATCCTGAATTCTGAATTTTATTTCCTTTGATACTGGGTCTCTGATTTTGTAGATTGCTCTTTCTGTTTGATGTTTCCTCAATTTATAGGCTAGCAATTTTGCCGATTTACTGCCTGCTTCATAGTATTTTTGTTTCAGAAATATAAGTTTCTTCTGGATTTCTATTGTGTAGATCTCATTTATTTGGTTTTTAATTTCCTTAATCTTGAGCGAGTCAGTAGAATGAGTGTTGCCTTTGTGTTCTTTTTCTAGGTTCCTAAGTTCTGACTCTAATGTGGATAGTTTTTCTTGTCTTAGTTTCTTTTGGGTTGCCAGTTTTGCAATAATCTTTCCTCTTATTACAGCTTTACATGCATCCCACAGTATTAAAGGGGATACTTCTCCATTATCGTTATCTTCCAAATATCTGAGAATATCTGATTCCAATTCATCTTTCAATGGTCCTTTCAGGACATTTGAATTTAACCTCCAAGAAAATGTATTATTTGTGTATTTTTGGATATTTAAGTCCATGTAGATCGGACTGTGGTCGGAGAGATCCATCAGTCCTATTTTACATGTTTTTACTCTTCCAATGTCTCTATTAAACATAAAAAAATAGTCAATCCTTGAGTAAGATGAATGTGGAGTTGAGTAAAATGTATAGTCTTTTACACTGGGGTTGAGTTCCCTCCACACGTCACAGATTCCCAATTCTTTTAGTAGCATCCGAGTCTTCCTGTTTTGGGTGTTATTTTGATGTGGGGAATTACCAGAAGCATCCCAGTATGGATTCAGTCTAAGATTGAAGTCCCCACCACATATCACTAAACCTTGAGCTTTAGTTATCATTAGGTCGAATACATTTTTATAAAATTTCCAGTTAGCCCCTGGGGGAGCATACACATTCAGCAGGGTGATATCTTCTCCCTCTAGCCGCCCAGTTACCAAACTGTATCTCCCTTCTTTATCTTTGTGTTCTGATTTTTTTTCAAATGTAATTTTGGTTGATATCAATGTCGCTACTCCCTTCCTCCTCCCTGATTTATATGAAGATGAAGAGATCATTTTAAACCCTTGTCTACTGAGTTTATTGTGTTCCACATCTGTTAGGTGGGTTTCTTGTAAAAGTATTATTCCTGCTTTGTCTTTTTTCATTTTGCCTAGAATCTTGGATCTTTTAACTGGATTCAGGATTCCTTTTACATTATATGAAATTATTTTGGTTACACCCTGTTTCTCCATTGTGTTGTTTTGTTTAGTATAACTGTGTGGTGGCCCTCTTTTGTGCTACTCAGAAACTGAAAGAACATTAAAAACAAGAAAAACATTAAGAACATAGTGTAAAAAACTTTAAAACAAAAAGCTGTCATAAGAACTTCCTGAGCTGAGGTCTTTTTAAAGACCCTGTAAGAGCCTTGATGGAGTGAAGGCTCTGAGGGAAATTCCTCAAACTCTGTTACGTGTTGAGGGCCCTCTCTTACCACTGAAAGTAGTCCCATGCTTTTAACGTGAGTTTCAGAACCCAATCCAAACTTGTAATGATTTTTTTTTTTTTTCCTTTTATGCCTAAACCCTGTGAAATTGTGTGCACCCTCCCACCCCCATCACATCAAACATTCACGCAAAAACAGAATTTGTTAGTATGAGGAGAACATGTGGATTATTGTCACATTTCTATTTTAACAAGTTTTTTTTTTTTTTTATTACAAAGACTTATTTGTTTCAAATAATATGATTGTTCCATGAAATGTTTTACCACATGCTGAATATGCATCTCCTTTAATGTTTGTTACCTTGTATGAGGGGGGTTGGATGTGCGGATTGATTCAAGAGAAAAAAAAAAAAAAAAAAAAAAAGGTCGCTATTCCAACCTGAAAACGGATAGTTTATCCGCGACGCTCTGGTGCTGGGTTTCCCGCTGCTGATCTGTGGATTTTGAAGGTCTTTGTGTTGTCCATGTTTGCATTTTGATCTTCTCACTCGGGTCTGCTGCGGGTTTAAATACCGTTACCGGGAGGCCTCTTTTCGCCATGTCAGCTGTTGCTTCTTCCGCCGAATTATAGAGACACGTTTCATCGCCGTAGAAGACCCTTAACTTCGGAGGAAATGGTGTCTGAAAGCGCAATTTCTTCTCTCTTAACACCTTTTTCGCGTCATTGTATTCCCTGCGCTTTTTAAGGACCTCCGGGGCGTAATCGTGTTCCACGTAGACTTTTCTCTCCTGGTGCATAAATCCTTTTTTCTGCCAGGCCAGTCTTACAACCTCTTGTTTTATTTTGAAATTGGAAAATCTTACCAACACCGAACGTGGGGGCGCTTCCGCCGCCGGCCTAGCGGCTAATGAACGATGTGCCTTTTCTATCTTCAAGTCGGTGGTTTGTGGAATATCCAATTTCTCTCTTAGTAAGGATTCCACGCATTCTGCCATTGAGTTAAAACCATTTTCGGTTCCTTCTATCAGACCATGAATTCTTATGTTGTCTCTTCTTTGTTTTCCTTCTTGGTCGGTTAGCTTAGCCTCTATAGCTGCTTGTCTTTTGCGTAGGTCTAGCACAGAATCTTCGAGCACTTTTATTTGATCCTCTGTTTCCAAGATTCGGTTCTCGGCCTGGTCCACTCTGCTGTTTGTCCTTTTCAATTCTTCTCTGAATTCCCGAAATTCGGCCGTAACATCTCGGCGAAATCGTCGTAGCTCCTCAAATAGTGATTTCAGGCTAACCCTTTTGTTAGCTATCACCAGTTCCTCGTCTTCTGAACGGAGATCTTCCAGTTCGGATTCTCCGGCCGATACGTGTCCTGGCCTGGAGAATTTCAGTTTCTTCTGTTTTCCTTTAGACATGATGATTTTGTCTTTTGATTTTCACTCCTCCAAAAATCCGTTAAGTTTGATTTTCAATGTGTTATCCTGGATTGGGTCTGAGAACTTCAGTGTTAAGCTGCAGTCGCCATGGCGTCCAGACCGGAAGTCCAAAGTGTTTTCTTTTAAATGAGACCAACCCCATGAAGATGCTGCAAAGGGTTGAAGAACAGCTTTCGATTTACTTTGGGCACATTATTTTTAGGCGTTTTTAGGGAAATTGACTGGAGTGCAAGGGGTTAATGGCTCTCCACCTGGCCATACGCCACTTCCAGTTCTGCCTGAAAAGGCACACCTTCACTGCATTCGTGGACCACAAGCCGCTAACGTACTTAATGTACTTTATCTTCCTGGAAGATAAAATTAAGCGGAATTCAGCGAATTAGCAGAAAATCACATCCCTGAGAACACGCCACTATGAATTTTTGACAAAGCATACAACGAGCTATTTGATTGGTCCAATCGTTTGCAACTATCCAATCGCAGGGCTGTTTACAATACAGCAGTAGCTTGAACACAACACATCCGGGTTATCGCAGGAGACTTGACTCGGGGAAGCGCCGAGCGCTTATGTAATCGTGTTGATTTTCGCTAACAATAAGGTACCTTACCCCCCCTAAAATTTTCTCAACGGATTTAGACAATTCACAGAAATGATTAATTTGAAAATAAATCAGCGGAAATCCGCGGATCGGCGGAAAATTGCCATCCCTGTCCATCTTACTAAGATAACCCGTCTGGCCAGGAGAAAGACAAAGGACAGCATACGATGCACTTTAGAGGGAACATTAAGATTCCCTGAGAAACAACCAAATAGAGCTAAAAGAGGGTCGAGAGTATCACTGTCATACCAGAAACAATAGAAAGAGACTGAAAAACCTCCTGCCAAAATGTTCTAAGACTATGACCGACGGAGGCCGACGACAAAGGTCGTAAATCATTCACCAAAACCGCAATATTGGAATTATGTTTTGACCAGGATCCACGAGCGGACCAGCGTCGCGTTCGTTTGACAATGGGGAAGAGAAGTTCGCCAGGACTCTGCTGCTGTGAAGAGGTAAGGTGTTATAAGCTAAATTATTATTTCTCCCTGAAAACTGTAATCCAAAAATGACTTTTGACCGATTGGTAAATTACAACTGTACGGCGCACGAAGTACGAAGTGCGTGCGCCGTGATAAACGGTTTATTTGCCGTGTTCGGACCGTGAAGGCCCCCCCCCCCCCCCCGCTGCAGAAGAGGAGCGGGGGGGGGGGGGGCGTTCATGGTCCGAACGCCCCTTGGTCCGCGGGGGGAAGCCGCTGTGACAGCGTTGCTGTGAAACATGCAACGAGTGTAATCCGTCATGTAGCGAGGGGCGAGCAACATCCTTTGTAGCGGGGGGGGGGGGACCCCCCCCCACACACACACACAGACACAGACACAGCCCTGAATGTGACCTTTCATTAGAGCCCAAAATGAAGATTCTACATTGAATTATTCAAAAGTTACAGACGTTTTTCCAAACTGTGCCATTTGGCACAGTTCCAAAACGCCTGGGAACAACATGAGAACAAAGCTGTGTAAAATATTCATTTTTTGTGGTATTGTTACAAAATTTGGACCTCAGCTGGATAACACTTGGTTCTACATTTCTGTTGCATTTTCCAGCCGAATCGGACAGCTGTGTGTTATTTGCAAGCATTTGTATCCAAAAAAACACCATGGCCAAATTTATTTTCTTCAAGTTCAGTATGTTTAGATGACTGTAACTCAGTGGCCGGAGCACGTAGAGAGATTGAATTTTTTGGCAAAAAAAAAACATAAAGTGTTTTCTTTTAAATGAGACCAACCCCATGAAGATGCTGCAAAGGGTTGAAGAACAGCTTTCGATTTACTTTGGGCACGTTATTTTTTGGCGTTTTTAGGAAAATTGCCCGGAGCGCAAGGGGTTAAGGCGCTCTAAGGAAATTGTGGGAAAACTGGTAACTGACTTTGAAGAAAATGCCTAATTTGTAAATATCTGAAAAAAATGAGTTCTTGGGAGTCCAAATTTATTAGAAAGTTGATCAAAAGAAGCAAAATTCCCATTGATGAATAACTCCTTAAAATATTTAATGCCCATAGCCTGCCAGTCCTTAAAGGCATGATCTGTAGATGGAGGAAAAAGGTAGTTAGAAAAAACAGGTCTCTCAAGGGAAAAAATCACACAGTTTAAAGTGTTTCCTGAACTGAGCCCACACTCTTGAGAGATTGTTGGACTACTGGGTTAGTTATAGGCAGAGATGTAGAGAAAGGATATGAGGCACCCAAAAAAGCGCCAAGAGGGGTATTTTGAGCTGAGCTGACTTCCATAGTCAACCATGATGCAGAGCTGGTCTGGCTACCATGTGCCCAGTATAACAGTGGGCGGATATTAGCCACCCAATAGTACAGACGGAAATTGGGCAGCGCTAGCCCACTGTTTAACTTAAAGACTTCTGTAGGTGTGTTCTAGAAACCCGAGGGTGTTGCCTTTCCAAATGTAAGAACTAAGTACTAAATCTAAAGAATCAAAAAGAAAGACTTTGGGATAAAAACTGGAATAGACTGAGAGAGGTAAAGGAATTTAGGTTCAGGTTCAGGTTACTTTATTTGTACCCGTAGGTAGATTTGTTTTGCAGTCTGGTGACATCCATATTTACAAGCCACAAATTACATTCAACATAGACACAAACACAGGCACACATGAAGCTGGCTATAAACATGATAAAAATACTCAAGGCTCCATCAATCAGGGTATAAAGACAAAGAGATGGGAGAAAAACCAGAGGTAAGAGAGAAGGGTCATATTATAAAGTTAAAAACTAGTTAAAGAGGTTAAAAACTCAAAGGTCTAAAACCCAATAAAATATTTAGAACCCAAATAACATCCTAAAAAAATAAGTAAATATAAAATGGAGTTAATAAATAGGTACCTAAATTATGTGCAATATATTGTTACAACTTGTTCAACTCTTTGACAGCAGAAGGAACAAAGCTGCTTTTGTAGCGCTGGGTTTTACTTTGTGGGACAGCAAACCTCCGTCTTGAGGGAAGAAGCTTAAAGTTGCAGTGCAAAGGGTGGGAGTCATCATTTAAAATGGAGGTAGCCATCCTCTGTACTTGTCTGGTGTACAGGGATGTCAGGCTCGGCTGTGACTCACCAAGCAAACGACTGGACCATCTAACTACCTGATCCAAGGATTTCCTCTGTTTCAGTTTTATCTGACCGAACCATGACACTAAAGAAAAGGATAACACAGATTCAATAAAAGCCCGATAAAACATTGTCATTATGGTTCGGTCAGTTTGGAAGCGTGCAAGTTTTCTCAAGCAATGCAAATGTTGCTGACCCTTTTTGCACACCCTTTCACAGTGTCCTTCAAAGTTTAAATTACTATCAATAATCGTCCCAAGATATTTGTAGGATTGTACACATTCGGTGGTCTGGCCTTTTAGTACGGTGACTTTGTGCCTGGGAGTTTTCCTCCTAAAGTCAATAATCATGTCTTTAGTTTTTGTCGTATTCAGCTGCAGGTAGGAATCCTCACACCAGTGAACAAAATCATCAACTACTGGGCCGTGGCCACTCTCACCATCCTGGAGGAGACTGACAATAACTGAGTCATCAGCATACTTTATAATGTGTCTGTTGTCATGTCTGCTCCGACACATGTTTGTGTACAGGATGAAGAGTAGTGATGACAACACACACCCCTGAGGAGAGCCTGTAGAAGAGCACTTTAGGTCAGACAATGTACCATTGACCCTTACTCTCTGCGTCCTGTTGGTTAAGAAATCCAGAATCCAACCCACCAGATTATTGCTCAAATAAAATTGTTGCAGGAGCCTTTCAACTAAAATATGAGGTTGGATTGTATTAAAGGTGGAGGAAAAGTCCACAAATAAAAGCCTGGCGTGTGTCCCATTAAAATCCAGATGTTTAAAAAGCATGTTAAACAGAGTGACAGTGGCATCCTCCACTCCTCTGTGAGGCCTACAGGCAAACTGCAGAGGATCCAATGCATGTTCAGTTTGCTTTAGGACCTCACATCTGACCAGTTTTTCAAAAATCTTCATTAAAATTGAAGTCAAAGCAACTGGTCTAAAGTCGTTTATCATTTTAGGACAGCTGGATTTTGGAACGGGAACAACCACGGCTTCTTTCCAGATCTTAGGCACATGTTGTGTCTGTAAGGACTTATTGAAAATGTAATGAAATATAGGACTCAGTTCATGTGCACAGGACTTTACCAAGCGCCCACATATATTATCAGGGCCCTGACTTTTGTTCACTTTTACAGCGCAGAACTCCCTTTTAACATCCTGCACCTCAATATTAAAGTGCTGATTGTCTTTGAGTTTCTGTTTCAAATCTTGGGTTTCTGTGCTAAAATCAAAGGAGTCAAAACGACCATAAAAACAAGAGCATTAGCCAGCTCTGTGTCTGAATTAAAACCATCTAAAAACACACAATTACTGCATTCTGTGCTCTGAAGGCCTGCAATAGTTTTCATACTGGCCCAGGCTGAACCAAGTTTCTTTGTTGCCATCTTGCTTTCCAGCTCTGATTTATAATTCTGTTTTGCTATTAAAATTTCGGCCTTCAGCTCTTTTGTGGCAACCTGTAGCTCAGAAACAGACCCCTGTTTAAAGGAAAGTGCTTTCCTCTGTAAACAGGATTTAACTGATTTTGTAACCCATGGCTTGTTGTTGGGATATATTTTGACACGTTTACGTGGAATGATCTTATTTTTACAGAAAGCCATGTATGAGCATGTGACATCCACCAAAGAGTCCAAATCATCCCCGCAGGACAGTGTGAACATCTCCCAGTCTGTACAGTTAAAGCATTCCTGGAGGCTGTGCACTGAATCTTCTGTCCACACATCAATGTCTCTCGTCTCCACCTTGCCTCTTCTGAGAGCAGTTTTATATGTGGGCAGCAAATGTACACAGTTGTGATCTGAGGATCCTAAAGGAGGAAGGGGAAGCGATTTATAGGCCCTCTCTATGGATCCATAGCACAGGTCCAATGTCTTTTTTCGCCTGGTTGGGCAGGAGACATACTGATAAAAGTTTTTAAGTGTCTTCTTTAAAGAAACATAATTAAAATCCCCAAGAATGAAGTTTGGCGCCTCTGGAGAAATTGACTGCAGCTGCTGGACCACATCAAAGATGGTGCTGGAGGTGGAGTCAGCGTCTGCCCTCGGGTGAATGTACACTGTCGTGATGAAAAGCTGGGGGAACTCGCGAGGCAAATAAAACGGGCGTAGTGACACAGACAGCAGCTCCACATCGGGTGTACAGATGCACTCTCTGACTGTGACAGATGTGCAGTACCGCTTATTAATATATAAACATACGCCGCCCACCTGACGCTTCCCCGTTACCTCTTCCTGCCGATCCGAGCACAGTGGGGTGCCAAAGCCGTCAATCCACAGGTCTGTGTCTCGGTCATGCGCAGTAAGCTAAGACTCGGTATAAGCCATGACACAGCAGTTCTTAAAGTCCTTCTGGTAGCATACATTCCCTTGAATTTCATCCACCTTGTTCCTCAGAGATTGTACGTTCCCAAAAATCATAGAAGTAAGAGGAATGTTACCAAACTGACGCCTTCTCAGGCGCAATTTCACACCTCCACGCTTTCCGCGTTTCCTTCTCCCGTCTCTCTTTTCACCGCTGTGTCCATGAATTTAGGAAGAAGATTCATTTTTACAGAGTTAACTCGCCCAGCTACGGTAATGGACAAGGGTGACCACTTTGACAAGCTCTGCTTAACCTGATTTAAAAGTCTGAAAAGGTTTTATTTAAACATTAATTTATGATTTCTTGTAACACTGACTCCAAGATAAGAAAATTTTTCTTTTACTAACCTGAAAGGAAAGCAAGAAAGATCCAACTCAACAGCTTTATTATTTATAGGAAATAATTCACTTTTGTGCAAATTTAATTTATAACCTGAAAAATGACCAAAATCTGAAAGTAGGGATAATATGGAAGGAAGTGTGGAAGAAGGGTTTGAGATGAAAAGCAATAAATCATCGGTGTATAGTGCCAGCTTATGTTCGATATGATACCTATGGTTTTTGTTTTGTTTAAACTGAATATGTTGAAGGTAAATAATGAAAGAAATAACTGTATTTTGTGATATTGTGCAGAACATTGTTATCATGAAAATTCACAGAAATGTGGTATCATTTTTAGGCCATACTGCCCACCCTTACTCTTGCCCATATTTTACTTACACCTCATGTGATTAACACCATTAACTCACCCGATGCGATTAATCAGGATAACATCAATTAACATAATTAAAGCTAACACCACTAGTTTAAGTATCAATCAATTCAACTTACTATGAATTCCAAATTGTCCATCATCAATATTCAGGTGTGCTGCTGCAATAAATAAAAAGACAATTAAAATTGGGAAAGAGGATTGTGTCAAAACAAAAGCTGAAGTCAAATCAAACAAGAGCAACTCCAACAATAAGAGTAAATCTGAAATTGAAGTCTCTTGGATCAAAGGTGATGCCTTATTAAATCGGCTTTGGTTTGCTCTAAGTTTGACTTGCTTGAACAGCAAAAGAGTTGACTGACCAATAAAATACATTTGTTACCAATAAAATATTTAACGTCAACATTTAGCATGAGCAAGGCATTGAGGTTACTTTAGCAGGATATTAAGAAAACACTCAAGAATCCAAAACATAAAAAAGGACAATATAAAAGACATTTGACAGAAATTTCATTTGAGTGACAAGGCATTTAAGTAGCATTTTCTTTAACAGGCACACACAGAAAACAGTGGGGTGATAGGCCGTGGTAAAATGGGACACTAAGCGGGATGTGAACAACAACTCTTTCTATCCAGTCTATTTTGAATCGGTTTTGTTTGCTTTAGGCCCTAGCAAAGGCAGACTGACTAAAGAATTTTACAATACAGGGTCATGACGTATATTGCACTGCAGTGTTTCCATTACAGCTGAAGATTATTCCCCAAAGAGCTTGGCCTAATCAAAAAGCCTATACACTGTTAAAATAGACAAGAAGAAGCTTAAGAGGCTACCTGTAACAGCATTTGAAGAAGAAACACTGCAGTCAGGTAGTAATGTCATTTTAGTTATACATATTTGAAACAGTACAACTTTTTTTTTTTTGGTGGGATAAGCCAGGTACATACAGCGGGGAAAATAATTATTTGGTCCCCTGCTGAATTTGTAAGTTTACAATCTTACAAAGAAATGAAAAGTTCATAATTTTATGGTAGGTTTATTTTAACAGAGGGAGAGAGAAGATAAACAAAAAAATCCAGACAAAAATATTAAGTAAGGGTTATAAATTAATTTGCATTTGATTGAGGGAAATAAGTACTTGATCCCTAAGCAAAACGTGACTGAGTACTTAGTGGAGAAATCCTTGTTGGCAAGCACAGAGGTCAGACATTTGTTGTAGTTGGCCACCAGGTTTGCACACATCTCAGGAGGGATTTTGGGCCACTCCTCTTTACAGATACTCTCCAAATCCTGAAGGTTTCGAGGCTGTCGCTTTGCAACTCAAAGTTTCAGCTCTCTCCACAGATTTTCTATGGGATTAAGCTCTGGAGACTGGCTAGGCCATTCCAGGCCATTCCAGGACCTTAATGTGCTTCTTCTTGAGCCACTCCTTTGTTGCCGCATGTTTTGGGTCATTGTCATACTGGAAGACCCATCCATGACCCATTTTCAGTGTTCTGATTGACTGACTGATTTATGTCGTCCACATCAACATCAAATCAACACATCCCCCAATAAGGACTCCATCAAAAATGGACAAAAAGGTGCAGGAAGAAGACAACCTTATAAACCTGCCCTTTGTACACACAAGCAGCTATAGATATAAAGTATATTCACAAAAGTGCATTTGCTCATGCCTATTCACATACTCAGGCATACCACACAAAATTCATATGCACATGAAAGGAAATGCAAAAAAAGGAAAACCAAACAAAACCAATATCAACTTAAGGCAGAAAACAAAAACAAAAAAACTACCAGTGTAGGTCTTCAATACCATACTGTTCAAATGCTGCTTTTCAAATAAGAATTTAAATTCTCTAATATCCCTAGAATAACAACATTTTGTCCAAACTGTTCCACAGTTTATCACCATAAACTGAAATACACCATTGTTTTAAAGATGTCCTAGATGCCAGATGTGTTCTGGCCAATGTTTAAGGCCACTACTTTTGTAGCAACGTGCTGTGTAACAAAATCACTGTTTAAAAATTCAGTAATGCATTACAGTTACTGAAATCTGATCACATGCCTTACTCATTACTCGTTTTATTAATATGGGCGGATATTTTTAGCACAAATAAATGAATATACAAACTGACCCTACCGTAGCTGATGCAGCCATCAGTCGACGTGACCTGTTGCAAGTCTTCACTACTGAGTGGCGGAAAAGATTAAACTACTTTGTTTTTGTGGAAATAGATTATTTTTCCTATGTCGCAGTTAAGGACAAAAGCATACTGGTGGTTTGCAAGTTAAGTGTAGATTGAGACCTACTGCGATCTTCAGAAGCACTTGAATACAGCAACAAAGCTCCGACAAAGCTAGTGCTATGCTGTGCTAACAACACCGTGTTGTAGATCTACGCTATCTGAATAGCCACAGATGGATGTAAAGTGGAAATACTCTCATTTCCACACCCACGGCTGGATTTCAAGCGCAGGTATGCATCTGGACAGTTTGTGACCCAGACCCTGGACTGTGACTCACAGAAATTAAAGTGCATTTACTTGCTACCTGAATAAAGTTTGTTCAAAAATGCATTTTGATCTCCAAAAGGAATTTGAGGGACTGAATCATGTCTCTGTCACAGCATACATTTGGACTGTGGATAATGGACATTTTCTTTGGATCACTGCACATTGGATGAATTCATATCATAAAGGTAAGATAAACATGGACAGCTTTATGCAGTGTTGCCAACTCTCACTCCAAAATGAGGAAATTACTGGGAATATCTTGTTGATTTTCTTCACATTTTTCCTACAATAACAGCTCTCAAGGTAGGAATTTCCATTCATTCTCTAAGTAGTCCAGCGTTTACAGCGCTGATCGCCACGGCACTGAAACGCTATTGGTGGTGGCTGCTTTTTGCTGTGGCGCTCAGGGCGCTCAGAGCTGAAAAAAGTTCAACTTTTCAGAGACTGCAGCTGAGCTCGTCAGTGTCAGACCTAAGCAGCCAATCAGAACTGCTGCATGAGCGGGACATAGGATGCCGGTACTAGTCTGTACTCAGACTCCTGCTTTCCGTGTCATCATATTTCACATCCAGAGCTGCTAAAACACATTTCCTGCCCATTGTTATTTAGACTGCTATTAAAAAAATCAGAAGAAAGTCTGACCATAGGAAAGTGGAAGTGTTGAGGAGTGACAAGCTGTTGCTAGGATACAGGGCACAGACTTTTTTTTCCAGAGAGCGCAGTGCACAAACACTGAAAAAAAAAAATGCTCAGGGCGGCTGGGTGACAAAAAAACGCGTTTTGTGGACACGCAGCCTTAAGTATGCATTTAAAGGTAATGTGAAAGTTACTTATCCAAGTAACTAGTTACTTTAATCATGCAGTAATTGTAAAATAACTAATTACTTTTAAAAAGAAGTAACTAGTAACTGTAATTAGTTACTATTTTTTAGTAAGTTGCCCAACACTGGTTCTGGCTGAGGCCTTGAGGTTCTCATCCAAGACTCTATGGTACATGCCCCCATTCATTGACACCTCAATGTGGCGAAGTCTTCCTGTACCCTTATTTCTTCCATTTTCAAACTGTCACACCAACAGTGGTCTCTTTCTCACCATGCTTCTTGCTGATGGTCTTGTTGCCTATTCCAACCTTGTGCAGGTCTACAGTCTTGTCCCTGACATCCTTTGACAGCTCTTTGGTCTTGCCCAAGGTGGTGGAGAGGTTTGAATGGAAGAGACTGATTCTGTGATGGGAGTCTTTTACACACATGACATAACGAGTTGAGATTAGGAGTATTTTCCTAAAGGGACAGGACTGATTTGTGCGTCTTACGGGCACATAACTGGTCTGAGTGGGTCAGAATTCTTGCTAGTTGGTAGGGAATCAAATACTTATTTCACCCGATCAAATGCAAATCAATTTATAAGGCTTATTTAATTTTTTCTAGATTTTTTTTGTTGATATTCAGTTTCTCTCTCTTAAAATAGGCCTACTATAAAAGTTATGGACTGTTCATTTATTTGTAAGGCGATAAACTTACAAATTCAGCAGGGGATCAAATAATTATTTACCCCACTGTATGTGCAAGTTTTACAGTGCTGAGCCAGGGAATAGCAGGTGAAAAGCAGGTTTGAGTATAAGACACTTCACCAAGCCCAATCAAACCGTGCACCATTTTACTGTTGTTCTATACCTGTGGGGCTCATCGTGCGCAGCTGATGATGGGTCTCCCACATATTGACTATCACTTGGCAGGGACCACCTGCATTCTGCAATTCCAATGTTGGGCACAATGTTAGGGTTTTCAAATCAGACACATTAAACTACTCTGTTCTCAAAGCTGTCTTTGGATCGGAGTGTGAGAAAGGAATTAGAGATGGTATAGTCACCAATCCCCAGACAGGGCAATCTGTCACCATGGGATAACATCTGAAAAGTGGATTTGTTAGTGAAAGACAGAAAAGCTTGAAAACATTACTGGAGTTACAGTACTGTGCAAAAGTCTTGAGCCACCACTCATTTCTGCAAATTTTGCTTCCAAGAAGCAAGTCTTTCTTGTCTTCAGCAACAGATCCCAAGGCTTTTTGAAGGTCTTTCAAAGTTTTCTTTGGACACTGGCTGCTTTTTCCATTAAGTCCAGTCTTTGTTCCTTACTCGTGCATATTTGCCTCTTTTTTTTTGGGGACAAAAGATGAAGTGGAAGGGTGACTGTCAAAAAGGCAGTCTCAAGGAAGGGAAACTGGGAGAAAAGGTGGAACCACACGAGTACTAGACTGAAAATCAGTGATAAAGGGTCTAATGGAGCGATGAATCTAAAGGTGAAATAAGGGATCATCTTCACAGACAGTGAAACAAAAGCCAGCGAACATCCAAAGCAGAGTTTTCTGGAATAATCTTCGAGAAGCCTGGAGAACCATTTCTGAAGACTACTTAGAAAATTTTACAAAAAAGCTTGATTAAAAGAATTCAGGCTGTTTTGAAGAATAAGGCTGTGTGTCCACCAAACATGTTTTTTTCCCACTCTGCGGCAATTTTCTATTCATTCTCCATGTAGTTCAGCATCTACAGCACTGAGCACCCTCGGTGTTGAAACGCTATCGGCAGTGGCAACTTTTTGTCACGGCACTCAGAGTTGAAAAAATTTCAACTTACAGCTGAGCTCGTCAATGTCAGATCTTTCTAAGCAGCCAATCAGAATTAAGGAAGGGCGGGACACAGGACGCCGGTACAGTCTGTACTCAGACTCCTGTTTTCCATGTCATCATATTTCGCATCCAGAGCTGCTATCCATGACATTTCCTGTCCATTGTTATTTAGAGACTGCTATTAAAAAATAAGTAGAAAGTCTGACCATAAGAAAAGCAGAAGTGCTGAGCTGTGAGTGACAAGCTGTAGCTGGGATACAGGGCACAGACTTTTTTCCAGAGTTCAGCGCACAAGCGCTGAAAACAAAACAAAACAACAACAACAAAAAAAAAGACATTCAGGGCGGTCGGGTGACAAAAAACACGTTTGGTAGACACGCAGCCTAAAGGTGATTATACCAAATATAGAGTTTCAAGCTTGCTGGGACTGTACAAACACTTTTTTTCCCTTACAGGCTGCATTTCCATTTATGCTTGCACATATTTCAAATCTCTGCACTTACCTCACATTTCCCTAACTAAATGTACAGAAATGAAAGTTGGCTCAAGACTTTTGCACAGTGCTGCACATATATTACATGTTGTTTACAACTGGGCAATGGTCACAGCATAATTATTATTATGTATAAAGCAACATACTTTTAGCTTTTTATTAATATAACTGCATTACAGTGGAGTTGATAAAAGTATCTAGTGCAGTACGACTATAACTATTTTACACAAAGATGAGATTATTTAAACAGTTAGGTAAACACCTTACAATGTGACATAGACACTTCAATGAACTTCAGGGCAGAACATAAAATGACAGTGAGAAAGAAACTTTCACCCAGCTCAAGAAGGGCATCTGCCTCCATCTATTTAAAAAAAACGGTCAGTGAATTCAATCCCGTTTATGTTTCTGCTCCTTTTTTTAAATAAAAACACTCACACACTCTCACTTTCTGTGAATCAAAGCACAGAGACAGCACAGAGAAAAGGCAGGTTTTTAAAACGTGGTTTGGCGGTTAAAAGAATGATGCTGGAAGTGTAAATTTGCAGAGATGCACAAGTAAACTTTACAGTTCACAAAAAAAGGGTCTCCAACGAAGACAGTCCAACCTACACACAAAAACAGGTTGGACAGTTACCAGAAACTGTAGCAACACCTACATTTTTCTAGTTCAATGCTTCTCTCACATGCTCCATATGAGTGTATGTGAGTGTGAGTGTGTGTGTGTGTGTGTGTGTCCTAGCATTGCCTGTGGCTGGAATTCCAAAGCACTGATCTAAAACTGGGGCAGCATGGTGGTGGAGTGGTTAGCACTGCGGCAGCACAGCAACTCACCCTTGGCCGGGGGATTCTGGGCTCGATCCCAGCCCCCCAACCAACAGTGATCTGTGTGGAGTTTGCATGTTCTCCCCGTGTCTGCGTGGGTTTACTCCGGGATTTCTTCAGTTTCCTCACACATGCCAAAAACACGCAAGTTGGGTTAATTGGCATCAAACTGGGGATTCTAAATTGTCCTTAGGTATGACTGTGAGAGTGAATGGTTGTCCGTCTCTCTATGTTGGCCCTGCGATGGACTGGCGATCTGTCCAGGGTGTACCCTGCCTCTCGCCCAAAGATGCTGGGATAGGCTCCAGCCCTCCCACGACCCGAAAAGGATTAAGCGGAAGAAGATGGATGGATGGATGGATGGATGATCTAAAACTGTTTCTAAGAACATAAACACAAACATATGACCCCTAACATACAGACCTTTGTAAATTATCTTAGTTAGCTAATGCTGTTTGAAGTTGTGCAATTCATAGTGACTTTTAACAGTGAATGCAACTAACTGGGTTTCCCCTCTATTTTTGTTAATGAGCTACAAAAAGGGCAACACCAGGCCTCCTTACAGGCAACAAGACAAGAGCTCAGTGAACACAGCACAACATATGCTTCTATCCACTAATGTGAAAATTTAGCCTCTGACTTGGAGGCAGGTCAATAAAGAAAAGAAACTCACCTTTGACTCCAGGAAGAAGCCTTTAAAATAGCGATACTGAGAAACAACTCCTTTAGGAACTTTGACTGTTGTAGTCCATGAACATCTGTCACCAAAGCATAACAAACTATTAGTATTTTATCACACAAACTAAAATAGTCATAAACCTATAACCTACTGATAATTTAGAGGCACTGATGATAAAGGTCATCTTACCCATCATCGTCATTATGATGCAAGATCACAGCTTCTTCATGGCTCCAGCTTCCCAGTGCTTCACAGCTCCCAACTACTGCAATCACTTCACCTAATGAGAGGAACACTCGCATTAGACCTCAGAGAAAACTACAAACAAATGTAACATCAGTAACAACATAACTTTTTATAAATGTTGTGAAAATGAGCTTGCATTAAATTTTCTCAGTTATAAACTTAGTGTAATACCCACTGTCTTAATATTGAAACTGTGAGATAAATGGACAAAAAAAGACTTTTTTTTTTTTTTAGAAAATCAATTAGCATATATAACAAAAACACTGGAGGCTGCCAATGGTACCCCTCAGCCTGCTGAGATTAAGAGCGCTGGCTGTCTGAATTTTAGCGCAAAGTCACCTGAAATCAAAAGAGTCCCAGATTTGTCATAGATACAGCTGTGGGATCAATATGAAAAGCCTATGTCATTTCATTCAAAAGTTGTCACATTTACAAGATTTCAACAGGGAGTTTTATTTTAAAAAAAAAAAAACCAAAAAAAAACCCACTGGACTAAAAACTAATCAAAATTCAAGACTTTTCGATGTTCATCCAAACACCATCATCACTTGTAAGACTGCAGCAGGAAGTATGTCTGACCAATGAATAACCTACAAGGAAGTCACATGACAAAAGGACACAAAGTCGCTTGACTTGTGGAAAACGTAGTCCATGGCGTGTGACCAAAGAGGAGATTTGTCCATAAAGTGCCAAGGAATAGTTTTTAACACAGCAGTGTAAACTGAGGACAGATTATATCGCGGTCCCCCTCCTCTGTTAAGTGAGGGCCGTTCCACTTTGACACAGATGGCTACCTTAATGCCTCTTTCAAACCACCCCTCTTCTCTGTCCAAGAAGTGCACATCTTGGTCTCGAAAGGTGTGCTGCTTTTGTTGCAGGTGAGCACAGACAGCTGAATTTTGTCCAAACAAATTTTCTCTTCTGTGTTGCAATATGTGTTTACAGAGCTGCTGTTTTGTTTCCCCCGATATAAAGATCGTCACACTCTTCACTACATTTGACAGCATATACTGTACCAGGCTGCTCTTTTTGTGTTTTGGTATCCGGTCTTTGGGATAAACCAACCAATGTCGCAGAGTGTTGCTGGGTTTGAAGTACACAGGTATGTCGTATTTTGAAGAAAATCCTGCAAAACTTTTCAGACAGCCCAGCCTATAACTATAACTACAAAGTTATATATAAAGCCTATAAAGTTCATGTTGCAACATGTTTAAAGCCCCTAGCATTCCAGCCAATTTCCAGTCAATGTGAAAGATTCCACAGGTGGAACACCGCAATTTTAAGAGGTTAGTAACAACAGACATGCATACCTGGAGATGTTTCTGCTCTGACAGCCAAAGTCACCTCACAAGTCTCCATGGCTGACACAGACATGATCTGGTGACAAAGACAACCAGAAATTACATATGGAATTAATTAAAAGACTTGTGTTAAAGGTCCCTTTCACTGTACAATGGCATTTTCTGGAGTTTTGACCTTAATAAAAGCTCACTTTTGTTCACTTTGTGAACTAGAAAAGCACTCGGGAGAGCACATACCTCCGCCAAGCCTCCTCCCGTCAGTCACGGATCACCTCTAAAATGTAATGGGTTTGTTTTGGAGAATTCTTGCTAACACAGTGCGAGAAGGTAAGAGCCTTGGTGGAGATATGCGTTCTCGGACCATCAAAAAAAATGTTATGGGTTCCTCTCTAGCCCAAGGACCACCTCTAGTAAAAAAAAAAAAAAAAAAATTCATCAAAATCCATCCAGTAGTTTTTGCGTAATCCTGCTAACAGTCCGACGGACAAACAGACAGCTCACCCTGATTACATGACCTCCTTGGCGGAGGTAATAAACACACACCATGGTTAAACTCTTTTAAAAAAGCAGATTGCACTTTCTGGGCTTAATGATGCCACAAACTTGCAGTTCTCTAATACCTAGCTTCCATTTAACCAGTGCCTTAGCTCAGCTCCTGAAGACACCACTTTGTTTTTTCCACTGGTGAAACGAGGCGACAACATTAAAGCATCAGTTTCCCAGATTCGCTCTGGGCAAAGTGAGGCACCAGCACCTGTTTCCCAGACTGAACACCAGCGCTTTTTGCTGGGGAAACAGAACGGTGCTCGGCTGCACAAAGACCAACAAGCAGGATTCAAGAGTGCCTAGTGGGAAAAAAAAAAAAAAATCCTTCTGAAGAAGTCCTGATACCAGAACATCAGTTGAGCAGAACCGTTAGCATAGCCGTTAGCGTCGCCTTCTACCATTTTATACAGCCTGTGCTTCCTACCGGCAAACAACTGTTAGCCTTGCGTAGCGTGAACATAGTCTACATACAGTCTACTGGAGTGAACAACAAACAAAAGTGCAAAAAAAAAAATCACAGGCAAAAAAAATCAGTAATTTCTGGCAGCAAGCTAAATGTTCGGTGGCGACACCTTTCTCGAGCGGACGAAGGGGTCCGACTATCCCGCCACCAGGAACCCAGCTGGGGGAGAACAGCCCTGCTCGACCGGTCCAACAACAGCAGCCATCGGTGCACAAGAACTAGGAAGGAAACCAAATTTCCAAGCGAAAATGCGTCCACAAAGCCGAACAATACCTAATCGAGGCAGACATAAACAAACACTTCCCCACATCACACTCCGTAAGCAAATATACATCTTCCGCCATGTACTTTCAAAATAAAACTAATATGATTTCAATAACCGTCAGATTCAATAAATAAATAAGTGAATACATAAATAAACGTACTATTTGCTGCCATGAAATTCTTAACCTGTTGTCTCTTCCTTGCTCAACAAAATAAATAATAATAATAATACGTTGGATCAAAGAGAGCTCAGGAGCTCTACTCCACAAAGGATGTTGAAGATGGAGTTGCCAGGTAGGAGGAAAAGAGGAAGACCACAGAGAAGATTCATGGATGTAGCGAAGGAGACCATAGAGAGGGTCGGCATTTCAGGGGAAGATGCAAGGGACAGGTGTTGTGTCCATAATTAATGAAATGAGGAGCAGGGCGGAAGGCAGTTAACAGTGTTTATTATCAAACTCAAACAGTACAGCAGTGGGCTACAGCGCTCCTTGTCCAGGCGTCAACGATGAAAGAGGACGTGCCTGCTTCTTCTTTGAGATTTAGTCAGTGGATAGACCACTGACTTGACCAGCATCACTCTGTATCTTCTTATTATATCTTATTATAGTTCTTATAAAACTCCTTATGTGTGAAAAAATTATCCGTCCTTGGACTGTGTCCTCGGCGGCGTTAATAGCTGTAGCCGGCCAGCCGGCCCTCACGACTGGTTGACAGGACGTTCCCCTTGGTCGCCACCGGAACCCCTGTGTGTGTTTCCCTTTAGGAGCTTTGGGCCTTATTTTCTACTGAAACATTCTTAATGCATTTTTGAAGTTTATGTTGATTCACACAAAAGTGGCGCATAACACATTTTAAAGTCTTGTTCAGGTTGTTTAGCCAGAATGTGTTGTAAATAAAATTACATTTATTATTACATACGAAATTATGTTAGGCCCATGCAGTCTATAGTTAGGACTGAAAGCACCGGGGGGAAAAAAACTCACAATTCACGCGATAACTAAACACACATTTCTCGGTTTGTTCATTTGTTTAGAGGACGATAAGAAGGATTTGGACAGGGTGCAATTTTGGAATCGCCAGTGTGCAGTACTTTTACTTTGGAGGTATATTGGCACGTTTTTTGGTGTTGAGTTCTAACTTCCGGTGGCTGAAAACCGGTTTGTACCGCCCTATTCCAGATCAGTGGAGGCCGGTTTCGATTCAGAGACTGCCTGAAGCTGTTATTTTTGGGATGTAGTATAAACGTAAATCTCTTTTATTTTCTAAGGTACAGTACATACACGTGTGTGTGTGTGGGGGGGTATGTATTCAAAGTTAGTTTTTAAAACCACAAAATTATTTCAAAATAAGAAAGCGTCTATTCGGTGGGGGGGGGGGGGGGTCTGAGGAACTTTCAACGCATCATCAGTTAGGCGTTTAGCCCCTTCTGATGGGCGCATAGACGAATGCACACACCAAGTGACAAAAATCATGTTCTAAATGCTGCACCCGCGAGCATCCCAAAAAGAACAACTTTTGGTAAAAACAAAGTGTTGCCATGGTGGAACGAGGAATGTTGCAGAGCTATCAAAGAGCGGAAACACGGCATTTATTGTGTTAAAGAAATGCATGTCGCTGTGGTATATATTACTCATATATTCCATACCTGCATACGTTGGAGCATGTGGAAATGTGTGGGGCAACATATGCAAAGGAATTTCACACCTCTGAAAGGACAAAGGAATCTCACCGCCGTGTGAAGACCAATGACGTCACAGGACGCCATGGCAACAGACTTGACACCTTCACCCCCTTAGGCGAGGAGAGGTTTTCCCATCACCTCCCAAGACGGAGGGAGGAGTTAACAGGACTAATGGGGATTTAGATAACGGGGGATTTCAGCTTGTGTTTTGCGTGTCTTGGATGTGTGCCTGTATTTAACCAGCGAGCTGGGCAGAATTCTTTCTCTTTTTGCCTTCTGCCAAGCTCTGCACCATGATGAGACAAGATAGAAGAGTTGTTCATTAAAGACTCTGCTTTTGTGATACAAAACCGCCTCGTTATTTCCAGCTCTTCTACACTGGTGACCTTGACGCGAGTATGGACCTGAGGCGTTCTTCAAGCGACTCATCCGCGGCGAATCTGACTTACGCCAGCGACAACGCAGACGAGGGAACAAGCAGACAGCTGTTCCCCCCGGCAGAGGGTACCGAGAGAGCTCAACCGAGCTCCAGCACCGCCGTGAGAGCCGAGGCAAGGCACTCTCACCCGGCAGGCACAACAGTGATAATGTGCACAAACGCCGTCGCTGTTAAACTGCCAGATTTCTGGCGAGAAGACCCGGCCTCTTGGTTTCTCCAAGCCGAAGCCCAGTTCATACTGGCGGGCATCACGGCAGACGATACTAAGTTCTACCATATCGTCTCCAAACTCAACTCCGCCACTTCGAGGTGTGTGCGAAGCTTGATCCAGCGACCACCGGCCCGGGACAAGTATGAGACACTCAAGGCGACCATCGTGGCGAATTACGTCCCGTCGGCGGAAGAAAGAGCCGAAAAAATCCTGGCAGTCTACGGCCACAGAGGGGGCAATCCAAAGACCCTCATGGAGGATTTACTGCAGCTCAAGGAGGAGGACAATGATAATTTCCTCTTTCAATTTATTTTCCTCAGCACGCTACCACCACACATGAGAGGGACACTCGCCAGTATGAAGTGCAACAATCATCAGGACTTCCGCACGCTGGCCAACGAGGCTTATCGACTCGTCAACGCCTGCAGAGATTGGACACCCACAGCGGCATCCGCAGACCTCAAAACTGACACCCCGAACCTTGGAGAGTCACAAACCACGGAGCAGACTCAACCCACGGTGACAGCAGCGCGGCCCAAGCGCAACAAACAGAATGACGTCTGTTATTATCACCACCGCTTTGCCGAGAAAGCCCGGAAATGTGTTCCCCCCCTGCAAGTTTACGATGTCGGGAAACGCCAAAGCCGAGGGCCGTTAACGGCAGCGGTTCTCGGCGAGAAAAATAAGCTGTTATACGTGACGGATGGACACACAGGCAAGCAGTTCCTCATCGACACAGGAGCCCAGCTGAGTTTCGTCATGCCCTCCCACGCAGATCGAGCCATGGGCACCCGGGGCAATGGAGCAGTGGCAGCCAACGGCTCGGACATCGACACGTTCGGGGAAAAGAGCCTGCATCTCCTCATTCACGGCTGCAGCTACAGATGGACATTTGTTGTAGCGGCGGTGAGTTTTAACTTGTTAGGCGCAGATTTTCTGTGTGCACACGGGTTATTAGTTGATCTAGCAAATAGGCGCCTGGTTAATGCACTGTCTTTTGCTTCTATTCCTTGCTCAGCTCGAGTCTCTCCACCACCTGTGCAGGCCAACGTCACCACGGCAGGAGGTAAGTTTGAGCAACTCCTCACCCAATTTCCAGCACTCACAACCCCCAAATTCTCAGCCACTGTAGCCAAACACGGGGTTAAACACTTCATTCCAACAACGGGACCTCCCGTTTTTGCCAAAGCTCGCCGCTTAGACGTGGCCAAGCTCAACATAGCAAGGGACGAATTTGCAGCTCTTGAAAAATTAGGCATTGTCCGACGTTCAAAGAGCCCTTGGGCTTCACCACTTCACATGGTTCCGAAATCCGACGGTTCTTGGAGACCGTGCGGAGATTACCGCAGATTAAACAACGCTACAGCGCATGACCGCTACCCCATTCCTCACATACAGGACTTTTCACTACATTTAGCGGGTGCGCGCATTTTTTCAAAAATAGACTTAGTCCGCGGTTATCACCAAGTTCCAGTCCGAGCTGAAGACATTCCTAAAACAGCGGCTATAACCCCTTTCGGCCTTTTTGAATTCCTGCGAATGCCTTTCGGCCTCAAAGGTGCTGCTCAGACTTTTCAGCGTATGATGGACGCAGTCTTACGCGACCTCCCCTTTGTTTTCGTCTACCTCGACGACATGCTGGTAGCCAGCTCATCGGAGGAAGAGCACAAGCAGCATCTCACTGCCGTTTTTCAGAGGCTAGAAGAGCACGGATTAATAATTAATCCAGCCAAATGCAAATTCGGCGTATCGCAAATTGATTTTTTGGGACACAGAGTCCCCCGAAAGGGGCAGTTCCGCTTCCAGACAAAATTCATGCGATAGAAGGTTTTCCACGGCCCCAAACGGTCAAATCGTTACAGGAATTTTGGGGGATGGTTAATTTTTACAACCGTTTCCTCCCTCATGCAGCTCAGCTCATGCAGCCCCTGTATGACGCGCTCAAAAAAAAGAGAGCTTCCAACGCGGTCGAATGGACCCCGGAACGCGAACGCGCTTTTGCGGAAGTTAAAAACGCCCTAGCTAACGCCACAATGTTAGTCCATCCAGATCCCTCGGCCCGCATTGCTCTAACCACAGATGCTTCAGACTTGGCCATAGGGGCAGTTGTAGAACAACTTGTCAAGGGGGTCTGGCAACCTTTAGCATTTTTTAGCAAATCGCTAAACCCGACGGAACGCAAGTACAGCACTTTTGACAGGGAGCTGCTGGCGCTCCATTTATCCATCCGCCACTTCCAGTTTTGGTTAGAAGGGCGGAGTTTCACGGCTTTTGTGGACCATAAACCGCTCACTTTTGCTATGGCTAAAATTTCAGAACCTTGGTCGGGCAGACAACAAAGACAGCTAGCTGCGATTTCAGAGTTCACCACAGACATTCGACATGTAGCGGGCAAACTTAACGTAGTAGCGGACTGTCTCTCTCGCGCTGTGGCACCGCCAGAGCACGAGGAGACAGATTACACTGCTTCAGCAGCTGAGCTTTTCTCTAACGCAAACACATATGCAGCACCTATCCATGAAGGGATAGATTATGCAGCCATGGCGGAAGAACAAGGTAGTGATGCGGACGTGCGCGCGCTCCTGTCTGGACCAACAGGGTTAAGGCTGGAGGGAAAAGGGTTGCGCGACGGCGTGCCCCCCCTAATATGCGATGTTTCAACTGGCCGACCTTGCCCGTTAGTACCGGCTGCTTGGCGCCGCCGTATTTTCGACGCAATTCACTCCCTCGCACATCCAGGTGTGCGCGCCTCGGTCAAAATGGTTGCCGAAAAGTTTGTGTGGCCAGGCCTGCGCAAAAACGTAAAAGAATGGGCAAAAACTTGCATTCCTTGTCAGCGCGCCAAAGTACACAAACACACAAAAGCCCCTCTGGAGCCTTTTCCCATCCCTGCTAGAAGGTTCGACCACATTCATGTCGACCTCGTGGGGCCGCTGCCTTCCTCCCAGGGTTTCACACACGTGCTAACAATGATAGACCGCACCACGCGCTGGCCAGAGGCAGTCCCTCTAGCGGCAACTACAGCGGAGGAAGTCGCTCGCGTTTTTCTAACAAATTGGGTGGCACGTTTCGGCGTCCCATCAGACATCACATCAGATAGGGGGCCTCAATTTGTCTCAGAGCTCTGGTCAGCCATGTCCAACAGTTTAGGGGCAACAATTCACCGTACCACCGCTTATCACCCTCAGGCTAATGGGTTATGCGAGCGTTTTCACAGGTCCTTAAAGGCCGCCCTCAGAGCCTCATTAACGGACACAAATTGGGTAAATAAACTTCCCTGGGTTTTATTGGGGTTGCGTGCGGCACCTAAAGAGGATTTAGACGCTTCCCCTGCAGAATTAGTCTTTGCTCAGCCTATTAGACTACCAGGTGAATTTTTACCAGAAAACCCGGAACCAGGGCACCTCCCAGTCCCAAGGTTTTTAGGCAGTAACGGACCGGACTCTCTACACGGTCCAGCTCATCACTCCTTTCCGCGAGTTTTTGTTCCTCAAACTTTAAAAAACGCCGAGTTTGTTTTTGTTAAGCATGAAGCCCTTAAACCAATGTTACGCCCAGTATACGATGGCCCGTTCAGAGTGCTGGAAAATGGTGACAAACACTTTGTGCTTGATTATGGGGATAGAAATGAAACGGTCAGCATTGACAGACTCAAACCTGCCTTCTTGTTGAGAGACGAACCTGCACAGTTGGCGCGAGCACCTCGGCGAGGTAGACCCCCCAAGGAGAACGTCTCAGCCCCCAGGCAGGGAACAGATAATCTCTCTCCTTCCCACACTGCAGATTCCTCACAACAAGGTCCCAGCAGGACGCCTAAACCAGCCTACAGCAGCTTTGGGAGAAGATTGAAACCCAGACTGCACAAGGACTGATTACACCACTCTGCAATTTTTCGCTAATTGTGCCGCAACAGTTTAGGACTGACTTATGATTACACTATGCTGTTATATTTTCACTGAACTCTCTTAGGAGCATGGCTGCTTGGAAGTTTCTTCTGTGACAACAGCTGTAACACGTAGTATGTCTTAGTAATTACCCTAGACTGTGAATCTTTCTGTGTCCTTTCCTAGTTGTTTGGGGGGCCTGTGGTATATATTACTCATATATTCCATACCTGCATACGTTGGAGCATGTGGAAATGTGTGGGGCAACATATGCAAAGGAATTTCACACCTCTGAAAGGACAAAGGAATCTCACCGCCGTGTGAAGACCAATGACGTCACAGGACGCCATGGCAACAGACTTGACACCTTCACCCCCTTAGGCGAGGAGAGGTTTTCCCATCACCTCCCAAGACGGAGGGAGGAGTTAACAGGACTAATGGGGATTTAGATAACGGGGGATTTCAGCTTGTGTTTTGCGTGTCTTGGATGTGTGCCTGTATTTAACCAGCGAGCTGGGCAGAATTCTTTCTCTTTTTGCCTTCTGCCAAGCTCTGCACCATGATGAGACAAGATAGAAGAGTTGTTCATTAAAGACTCTGCTTTTGTGATACAAAACCGCCTCGTTATTTCCAGCTCTTCTACAGTCGCAGTCTTAGATTACCAGAGGAAAAGGGCTGTGGCTTGGAGGAGGAGTAAAGTTAGGAGTTATGTGGTCCACGTTTAAACAAATGTCTGGGAAAAGGAAGTCAGCTACTATTGCAACACTAGTTGATGGACACTTGCAGTGGCAGATAATTTGCTAGGGAGGGCTTTGCCGCAGCGCATAGTGGTGACTGACCACCTGCATGACACACACAGGCAAAAGGGTGTATGCTCAGAGAGAATGAAAACGTAAGGGAGAAGAACGGGGAGGATTTGACAGCTTTAAATGTGGACCTCTTAACGTCAGAGCTTAAAATAGCGTTGCAAGGCAGTGTTGCCAACTTGGTGACTTCTCGCTGAATTCGGCGACTTTTCAAACCCTCTCGGTGACTGTAACTGGCACGTTGTGGAGAGCGTGAAATGAAGAGGCTGAATTTGCTTTAGTCTGTCTATACCAGGGGTCAGCAACCTTTACCACTCAAAGAGCCATTTGGACCCGTTTCCCACAGAAAAGAAAACACTGGGAGCCACAAAAACCCTTTTGACATTTAAAATGAAATAACACTGCATATAACTTTTTTCCCCCCTTTATGCTATGTATAAACAAACTATAATGTGTTGCATTTATGAAATCAGGGAACTCCTGCAGAGAAAACAAAATTACATTTCTGCATGCAACAAAAACATTTTGAACTCCGAAAAAAAAAGACATTGGTTTGAAGGTTGACATTGGGTTGAAAGGAGAGTGCTATTTCTAGCACTGATGACTCCTGATCCTTCGATTAAAATCTCATAATTCTGCTGAAAACAATACCAAAAGCTCAGAATTCCAACACGAACCAGCGATGTGATTTGGGGTTGGGGAAATCATCTGAAAATTCAGCAGGGGGTCTGGGGGACATAGTCCCCCAGCGGGGGGGGGGGGGGGGGCAAGGGGGGCAAAGCCCCCTGAAGCTCCTGGGTTTTTATGATTTTTAAGTACCAGGACTGTGCTTAAATGACATAAAACAAACAGTTGAATGCCACTTATTAATGTATAATATTGACTTACGTTCCAAGAAGATAGCATTCCCAAAATATTCCAACAAGCATTATCCATCACATGCTTTAACACTTGATCAAATCAAAATCAGTTAATTTTATCTGTTCCATAATAGAAATAAAATTCCAACATACCATTACTTTTTATAATTTCAGCATTCATTTCAGATCACCAGTTTCAATCTCCATTGAGACTTGAGCAGTTCATTTTGCACAATCACTGATGTAGCCAAGTCTTAGAAATATTCAAAAGTTATGAGTCACTGTCCACTGTGCATTTCAAACTGTTTGGAATCATAAAAGGGGATGGTTAACTTTTATTACCGTTTCCTCCCTCGCACTAGCCCAGCTCATACAGCCGTTGTTCGCTGCCAGTAACAGAGTTAATGACTCTCCACCTGGCCATACCGATTACCGGAAGTGGCCATACGCCACTTCCAGTCCTGCCTGAAAGGGCGCAGCTTCACTGCATTCGTGGACCACAAGCCGCTAACGTACTTAACGTACTTTATCTTCTTGGAAGATAAAATAAAGCGGAATTCGGCGAATTAGCAGAAAATCACATCCCTGAGAACACGCCGCCATGAATCTTTGAAAAAGCATACAACGAGCCATTTGATTGGTCCAACCGTTTGCAACTATCCAATCGCAGGGCTGTCAAGCTACTGCAATACAGCAGTAGCTTGAACACAACACATCCGGGTTATCGCGGGAGACGACTTCCGGGGAAGCGCTGAGCACTTATGTAATCGTGTTGATTTTCGCTGACGGTGATTAAACTTTAACACGTTTTTTTTTTTTAGATTTTACAAGATCACCATAATCTTCAAATTTAGAATTACATTTTAAAAACTAATGAACTAAAATAAAATACATTTTAATTAAATACTCATTATTTATTTTCCAAAGCCACAGGGAGCCGCAGCAGAGGGATGAAAGAGCCGCATGCGGCTCCGGAGCCGCAGGTTGCCAACCCCTGGTCTATACTAATTGTTTCCCTCCTGTCCCCCAAATCTAGCACAAAATGCTATCACCTGTTTCCAGCACCCTATATGGGCCATCGTAAGGTGGGCGCAGGGCTGGGCGCAGAGCCTCGTGCCTGACAAAAACAAATTCGGCATTTTTTAAAGATTTGGGAACAAAAACACGCGGAAAAGTGTGATGAACGGGGCCCGGAAGCATGTTCGCCCCCGTGGGATCAATGACCACTGAGCCGGGGGACGCCCTGGCGCCGGATGATCCGGCAGAAACTCGCCTGGCAGCCGGAGAGGCTGCGCAAAAACCAACTCCGCTGGGGAGGCCTTTAAGTCCTCTTTAGGCGCAGAACGCAACCCCAATAAAACCCATGGTAGTCTGTTTACCCAATTTGCATCCGTAAGCGACGCTCTGAGGGCTGCCTTCAATGATCTATGGAAACGCTCGCATAAACCATTAGCCTGGGGGTGGTAAGCGGTAGTGCGGTGAATTGTCGCACCTAAGCTGTGGGCCATCGCTGACCAAAGCTCAGACACAAATTGAGGTCCCCTGTCGGACGTAATATCCGACGGAACCCCGAAACGCGCTATCCAAGCCGTCAAAAATGTGCGGGCCACCTCTGCAGCCGTGGTCGATGCCAGTGGGACCACTTCCGGCCAACGCGTGGTTCGGTCCACCATCGTCAAAAGATGTGTGAACCCCTGCGACGACGGTAGGGGGCCCACGAGGTCGACATGTACATGATCAAATCTCTTGGCCGGGATGTGAAACGGCTCTAAGGGGGCTTTTGTGTGCTTGTGAATTTTGGCCCGCTGGCAAGCCATACAGGCTCTTGCCCACTCTTTCACGTGCTTGTGCAGGCTCAGCCAAACACACTTTTCTGCTACCATTTTCACAGACGCGCGCACCCCCGGGTGTGCCAGGGAGTGAATCGAGTCAAAAACGCGGCGGCGCCAAGCGGCCGGCACTACCGGACACGATCGCCCGGTAGAGACATCGCAGATTAGGGGGGGCCTACCATTTTGCAAGCTCCTGCTCTCCAGCCTTAACCCTGTTGGTCCAGACTGGAGCGCGCACACGTCCGCATCTCTACCCTGATCCGCTGCCATGGCCGCATAATCTATCCCCACGTGAACTGGGGCCGCGTGCGCTTCCGCGCTGCTATTTTGCTCTGCGGCTGCAGTAGTATAATCTACCTCTGCGCGGACTGGTGCTGTTACCGCGCGAGAGAGGCAGTCTGCCACTACATTGAGTTTACCCGCTATGTGTTGAATATCAGTAGTAAATTCCGAAATTGCGGCCAGCTGCCTCTGCTGCCGGCCCAACCAAGGTTCCGAAATTTTGGCCATCGCAAAAGTGAGCGGTTTGTGGTCGACAAACGCGGTGAAATGCCAACCTTCTAACCAGAATTGGAAGTGGCGAATGGCTAAGTGGAGCGCTAACAGCTCTCTGTCAAACGCGCTGTATTTACGCTTGGCCTCGCGCAAGGATCTGTTGAAAAAGGCCAGCGTCTGCCAAACCCCGGCAACGTGCTGCTCCACAACCGCCCTTATGGCCAAATCCGACGCATCAGTGGTGAGCGCTATGCGGGCCGTTGGGTCTGGATGAGCTAACAACGCGGCGTCTGCAAGGGCTTTTTTTACCTCCGCGAATGCGCGCTCCCACTCCGGGGACCATTCGATTGCATTGGAGGGTTTTTGCTTTTTAAGCGCGGCATATAGTGGTTGCATGAGCTGCACTGCGTGGGGGAGGAAACGGTTATAAAAATTCACCATTCCTAAAAACTCCTGTAGTGCTTTGACCAATTGTGGCCGGGGAAAATCTGCCACTGCGCGCACTTTGTCCGGTAGCGGAACTGCCCCTTCTGGGGAGACGTGGTGCCCCAAAAAATTGATCTGCGCCACCCTGAACTGGCACTTAGCTGGATTGATTATTAACCCGTGCTCTCCCAACCTCCGAAAAACTGTTGTGAGGTGTTTTTCGTGTTCCTCTTCGGATGTGCTGGCGACCAAAATGTCGTCCAGGTAGACGAACACAAAAGGGAGATTGCGTAACACGGCATCCATCATGCGTTGGAAGGTTTGCGCAGCGCCTTTGAGGCCAAACGGCATGCGTAAAAACTCAAAAAGTCCAAACGGGGTTATCACCGCTGTTTTGGGAATGTCCTCAGCACGTACTGGGACTTGATGATAGCCGCGGACCAAGTCTATTTTAGAAAAAACGTGCGCCCCCACCAGATGTACTGAAAAATCCTGAATATGTGGAAGTGGGTAGCGGTCATGCGCTGTAGCGTTGTTTAACCTGCGGAAGTCACCGCAAGGTCTCCACGAGCCGTCAGCTTTAGGGACCATGTGCAGTGGGGAAGCCCATGGGCTGTTTGAACGGCGGATGATGCCCAACCTTTCCAGGTTGGCGAACTCCTCGCGCGCTATGGCCAGTTTAGCTGCATCCAAGCGCCGAGCTTTCGCGAAGACAGGGGGGCCAGTGGTAGTGATAAAGTGCTCCATCCCGTGTTTCGCAACTGTTGCCGAAAAGGTGGGAACTGCAAGTGCTGGAAACTGTGTGAGGAGTGTGTGAAACTTACCGCCTGCTGTGGCGACGTTGGTCTGTGCTGGTGGCGGGGACACTCGAGCTGCACAAGGAATGGAGTAAAAGGAGAGTGCATTAACTAGGCGCCTATTGGCAAGATCAACTAACAACCCATGTGAGCACAGAAAATCAGCACCTAACATGTTGAAACTCACCGCCGCTATAATAAAAGTCCATTCATAAGTGCGGCCGTGCAAGGACAGAAGCAGAGTCCTTTCGCCGAAGGTCTTAATGCTCGAGCCGTTCGCCGCTGTCGCCCCGTCACCACGGGGACCTGCCAGCCGGTCAGCGTAGGTTGGGGTGATGAAACTCACTTGGGCGCCCGTGTCCACGAGGAAGTGCCGCCCAGAGCGCGCATCCGTGAGGTAGAGCAGCTTGTTTCGCTCGCCGAGGGCCGATGCTGCTAACGACTCCCGGTCCTGGCGTTTCCCGAGCTCTTGAACTGGCACGGCGGTACACACTTGCGCGCCCTCTCTGCGAAACGCCGATGGTAAAAGCAGAGGTCGTCTCCTCCGCTGCGTCGGGACCTCGCTGCTGCCATTGTTGGTGGGATCGATTCTGCCGCCTCTGGCCCACCGCTGCTCCTGGCCGCTGTGCTGAGGTCTGCCACTGCTGCGGTGGCCGCCTGCTCCTCGCAGGAGTCGAGGATCCGCTGCGCTTCTCGGGCCAGCGCGCGGAAGTCCCGCTGGGTCACGAAACGAGTGCCTGCCAGGGTCGCCCTCGTCTGCGATGGAAGGGTTCTCAGGAAGATGTGCGTGAAGAGGAAATCATCGTTGTCTGCGCCTCTCAGCTGCAGCATGTCTTCCATCAGGTCAACAGGCCTGCGTCCTCCCAAGTCGTGCAGAGCTAGGAGCCTCCTAGCCCTCTCCTCGGCTGAGGGCGTGAAACACTGGATGAGGGCAGCTTTCAGCCCACTGTATTTGTCGCCAGCGGGGGGTTGCTGCACCAGGCTCCGCACGTATCGTCACGTTTCGTTACCTTGTATTCATACATGTGTAATGACAATAAAGTTGAATCTCATCATCATCTCATCTCACGTATCGAGCTGTGCGGTTGTCGAGCTTGGCGATGACGTGGTAGAATATTGTGTCATCTGCTGTTATTCCCCCGAGTGCGAACTGGGCTTCGGCCAGGAGGAACCACGAGTCTGGGTTGTCCTGCCAGAATTCTGGTAGCTTGATCGAGACCGCGCTTGCTCGAGCGGTCCCTGACGAGTCTGGTTCGGGGGAATTGTCTCTGGACATTGTACGTCTTAGGTCACCAATGTGGAGAGCGTGAAATGAAGAGGCTGAATTTATTTCTCAATTCAGGTTTATTGACGATCTCACATCTCCAGCATTTTCTCAACAGACAAAGAGATCGAACTACCCCAAACCCCCACTTTTATACCTGGGACATCAAAGAACAGAATCACATTGTCATCAAACCCCCCATCGACAACAACTCTCCCCCAAGTCCCTTCGTCCTCCATCTGACCCCAGGAGGTCAGGAAGTCCTCTCAGAGTCCTCACCAAAGGCACCTCCCACCTCCTGCTGTTATCCCCAGGAGGTCCAGACATATTGTTCCTTCAAAGACGTGAGGTTACAAAATACATATGCAGTCTTAAGCATCTCAATCATTGTGCTATACATATGCAGTCAAAATATGTGCGCCACAACGTTTTCATTTCCATCTATTTTGTGTATTTTGTTGTTATTATGGTTGAGCGCCACCAGAGGGCACTGTGGCGCAAGAGTAGGCCTTTGTGTGCAGAGTTGAGGTTCATTGTATCAGAAGAAGCGATCTCTCGTGAGAAAAAGGAAGCATGATTAACTAGAAAAGCACTCGGAGAGCGCAGACCTCCGCCAAGCGCCACAGTTCCCCCCCATACAGTGTTTGTGTGTACGTTTTCAGATTCCTTGACCATGAAAACATATGACTAGCAATTGGATTCACAATGATAGGATTAGTGGTTCAGTAGTAAAAGCATCGCCTCCTTGGCGGAGGTAATAAACTGAAGCGTTGGTGTTGTGTTCATCTCCTCCACTGAAAGCAGCACTCAGTGCTTCACTGACGGATGCAAATTGGGTAGACAGGTTGCCATGGGCTTTATTGGGGTTGCGCTCCGCGGCAAAAGAGGATTTGGGAGCTTCCCCGGCAGAGAGCTCGTTTTTTGCGCAGCCCCTATGGCTGCCCGGGGAATTTCTGCCAAATAATCCGGCGTCGGACAGCTGCCTGTTTCAGCTTTTGCAGCGTAGCGCAAACTCAGGCACGCTGCCGGGCACGTGAAACACCGTGTCCGCGTGTTTTTGTGCCTAAAACTTTGAAGAACGCGGAGTTTGTGTTCGTCAGAGACGACGACCAGCACCCTCCATTGCGCCTGCGCACATGTTGGAAATGGCCGTATCTCACAATGTTAAAGGATCCTTTAAAAAATTCCTGTATCCAGATGGTGATCCGGATCATCCCCAAAATTTAATCAGTTCTTCCTTGTACCATTTCCAACAAGGCCTGAAAGTTTCATCGAAATCCGTCCAAAACTTTTTGAGTTATCTTGCTAAACAACAGACAAACAAACAGACAAACAGACAGACAAACGCTGGCAAAAACATAACCTCCTCCGGAGGTAAAAAGCATGGACACTATGCTAAAAGTTCCATCCATCCATCTTCTTCCGCATAATCCTGATAAAGAAGATTAAAGGAAATAAGAAAACCAAGGCTAATTCCTCTCTCGGTACTCAGCCAACGAGGTATTTTTTGCCTGTTGTATTTTGTTGAAGTAGTTTTATTGTCTTTGATTTATCCAATTATTGTTATTTTTCTTTAAGCTAATTATTGTTTGTTTTTTAGTTTTCACGGTGTGTTTATAAGTCTATACCAAGATGGACTGAATAAATTCATCTGTTGAGGAAACCACTTGTGTCTATTGGTACCTGGAGGAATTATAGTGAAAACTCGGACTGATCTGCGTGAGTGGAGAGCACATGGCGAGGCGGCATGATCAAAGGAGCAGCGGTCTTGTCGGAGCGTGATCAGCGTGTGCACAGAGTGGAGCTGTGAAGGGACAGTTGTGCCAGGAGCGCGCACAGGGCCAGAAGCACGTAGTTTGAAGAGCAACACTTCAAGATAAGGCCATAAGAAGCTTGGACACTCACAAGTCAAGAGTTTGTCTAAGTAAAAAAGAAAGGTTTAAAGGTTGACTAATCAAACTGTGAATGAAGGTAAAGTCCTTGGCCTTCCCAGGTTTTTCTGTTTATAAAGTGATAGCTACCCCAAGTTTATAAGTTTAAAGGCACACAAGTTTAAGAAGCAGTATATTTTATTTTATATTGAGACATTTGTAGCAGTCAAGTGAATGCTGTTGAAATGTTTTGGGACCCAGTAAGCAGACACAGACTCAAAAGTAAATTCAATTATCTTTATTGTGTGCTGGGTGTGTGCGTGCGTGCGTGTATGTGTAGATGTTGCAGCTGGGGCGAGCAGAGCACCGTACAGCCTGGCAACCCTATGAACGAGCAAAGACAGGGAGGATTAGTGTCAGAACTCAGGAGGGAATGTACAGTGATGTTTAGGGCTTACTGTCGATGAGATGGCAAACAGCTTGGGTTTAGCTACGAAGGCTCCGGCCAGGGAGACGGTGTCTACAGGCCCGGTTGCGAATGGAGATGATGGAGGTGTTGTTGAGATGTAGTGGCCGCTTGGTCCGCCGCCAGGAGGGAGAGGTCCGCCGTCATGGATCTCCACCTGTGCACAGGGGATTAGGGTGTAGAAAAATGGTGAAGGAAGTGATGGCTTACTTGTCGTGGGGAAGTGAGCACTTCCAGACGAATGACGAGGGATGACGAGTGTCTCTGTGAAGAACGACGGTGACGAGAAGGAAGACTCCGGAGGAGACAAAAAGGTGTTCCGGTCTCATCAGACCAGGGACTAAGACGACTCCGTGCTGACCTGCGGGCAGCACAACTTAAATAGCTCCGTAGATGAGGGAGAGCAGGTGTGCGCGCAGCTGTGGAGAATCAGGCAGGCAGAGCAAATCGTCACAGCTGGATTTTATTTAAACAGTTTGAAACATAAATAATTAATGTTTTGAATACATTTTGGGAAAGTTGATTTAACCCTCCTGTTGTCCTCATATTCTGTATACACCCCGTGTCCTCCGGGTCAAAATGACCCGTCTTCACTAAACCCCCAATATATAAGCAGCTTAATTGAATTTTAAAGCAAGAAATTTCTTTGTGTCTGTGTGTGTGCGTGTCTGCCACGTTTATAGGACATCATAGGATGGCCTATGATCTCTGCCTGATCATCATAGGACATCCTATGAACTCAGGCATCATAGGACTCGCGATGCCGTCATAAAGATATGATGTCTATATTACTTCACATAGACATACTGTATGTGTCTTTATGATGTCATATAGACCATGACTCACGATGCCTAGACTAATGAGTCTTTATCAGAATCAGAATCAGAATCAGCTTTATTGCCAAGTATATTTACAAGTAAACACACAAGGAATTTGACTTGACATTGGACGCGCACGTTAGGCGCATCCAATGACGCGTCGCCATACAAGGCGCCTGTCAACAGTGGAGGTAAAGAGGGGAGGGGAGGGGGAGGAAAACACAATAGGAGAGAGAAAAAACATAGTAATCAGAATAAACGCTCGTATATGAGCCAAATTTTGACTACACAGAAAAAAACCCTCATGCATTAGCAGACAATAGATACAATCACACAGCAGAGGGAGGGAGAGCAGTGTGTGTATATTTGCATGTCATTGTGTAGTGTGAGTGTAACAGTAACAGTCTTTATGATGTCATATGGCTCATAGATAAATGTGTCTTTATGATGTCATGATGTCATATAGACCATCACTTGCAATGCCTAGACTAATGTGTCTTTATGATGTTATTGTTGCTCAAGATGAAGAAACTAAGCAAGAAACTGCAAGCTTGTCTGTCACACGTCTTGCTGGTCTTGACTCACGGTTATCAAATCGTAGCAGTCTTGAGTAGGTGTGAAAGACTTTGAGTGGCATTGTGGCTCGGAAAATTGGCCTTCCACTCTGCATCCCATAGACTAGCTGCAGCCTCACCTCGGGACCTGTATACACCTGCTAAGATTAGCAGCCCTAAGTAGGCCTGCAGGTCAGTCTCATCCATCTTTTTCCAGCTTTCTCCATATTTACTAAAACCCTCCAGATTTGTCATCTCCAGGATTATTTTTTGTATTGCTGGTGTGATGAACAGGTAGAATGTAGAGACAATGTCATGGGCATGAGAAACGGCATACCTTGTGGGTCCTGGGGTCATCTTTATGACATTTTGTTCTGCCTCCCTGCCGTGTTGGTCATATGCTGCCGAGGACCATGTTATTTTGCCGTTTTTTTAAAAGGAAAGTCTCTCTTTCAGCATCAGGGTTTTCTTCTTCTTCTGAAGATGATTCATCATGCTCTGGGTTGTATTCCTCCCCATCTTTTTCTGATACATCCTCCACTTCCTCTTCTGAATCAAAGTTGTCTTGCTGGACATCTGAAAAAATCAGCTCTATAGCCTGTTTGACGGTGTAACGTGCACTCATGGCTTCAGCACAGAGAGAATTTGGGGTACTGTCATCTGCAGCACCTTTATAACCTCTGGAAATCCACCTGTCTTGTCTTGTTTACGTCTGCTACTGATTGATCTGAGACCGATCAAAGGCACTGCAGTCCATGAGAAGGCCACCTGTCTTGTCTTGTTTACGTCTGCTATTGTGTTGTTTACGTCTGCTACTGATTGATCTGAGACAGAACTAAAACATTGTCACATTCTGTGGTGTGTAAATAACTCAGTGACCGTGATTTCAACTCAATTTGACTGTCGGGTCATTTTAACCCGAAGACGACCTTTGTAACTTTTTTTATACAGCTTACATGGACATGTGAATAAAGGCAACAATTCACTTATCCTAATGTTGGGGTCAATCTAGGAAAAGTCATAAAATTTAGGGGGATTTTTTTTGGTTTTTAACACAGTAGCGGGTCATTTTGACCCGAGGACAACAGGAGTGTTAAGAGCAATTTAAGTTACATCCGTATTACTTTATTAAGGTGACAAGTTACATTTTAATTCTGCCTTTGATTACAAGACTATATAAGAAGTGTGTATTTTCAAGTACAGTTTAAAGGAGACTTTTTGTTTACATAAGACATTTTTCACTTCTCAGTGACAAGTTAAGTAACAAGACGCTAACATGACTGAGCCAAGTGAGTTAACAGCTGGAATTGAAGTTAGTGCAGACTCCCAGATGCAGTCTAAAGAACCAAGTTCCTGAGTCTAGTGAGCAGCAAGTACAACCAAGAAGAAGTCAGTGAAAACACTCACAGAGAAAGGAAGAGAAATGCAGGATGAAAGGATTGAAAGACTCCAGCAAAGATTTAACTATAACTATGAAAAGTGGAGAACACCTGCCAAATCATCCAAGCAACCCCTCTCTCAGTCACACCCCTTAAGTGAAGACCTGTTGGTGATGTTACAGGTCTTTGTGCAGATGTCACAAAAGTTTATGATGAGTTACGCTAGCTCACCCCACCAGATCAGGAGACACGTCGCAGAGTAGATCTATGTACGGAGATCTCAGGGTACATTGTGAAAAGAGTAACCAATCGATCGGATGGAAAAGAGGAAGAGGAACAAGACTGGGCAGAAGCAGGCTCCCTCTTTCAGACAACAAGCAGTAAGTCAAGCTCCTTTAACACAACTAAGAACACATCTGAGCATTCAAATAGATCCTCTGTAAAGCATCAAGAAGCTGCAGTAGAAGCAGCTGCAAGTCAAGCTGTTCTGATAGTATTAAAAGAACAAGATAAGGAACAGCAAGAAATTGCTATACTTGAAGCTGAAGTCAGAAAGAATGAATGAATGAATGAATTTATTTATTTCGGATAGTACATTACAGGTTAAAAGAAACTGTATAATATAACAACAAGGTCAAATTAGACAAAGACTCCTTCTACTATACAATTCCACGTGAGTTATCCGAAATGGGTGATGGCTGAAGCCGCAGCTTATATTGCCCACCCATATTCCATCCAAGAATTCAAAGGAGAAAAAAGAGAAAACAAGACAAGAGCGATTACAATTTAAAACAAGGCTAAGACAAAATATGACTGAGAGAAAAAGAAAACTGAGCTAGTCTAAGTTAAGCGGTTACTATTCAAAAACAAATCTAAGACATAGTGTCACAGAGAAAAAAGAAAAACTAAGCTATAACACAACACAGGCTGGAAATGTCAATCCTTATGTGAGTTTACATGTCGTCTTGTAAATATGTTTGGAGTATTTCTTCCTTTAGTTTTTGTTTAAATTGTCCAAGCTTTGTACATGATTTTAATTCAGGTCCAAAATCGTTCCATAATCTGACACCTTGCACTGAAATACAGTGTTGCTTGGTAGTTGTTCTCACTGTAGGCTTTTGAAATATACATGTTCCTCTGAAGTGATATCGTTTCTCCCTTGTTTGGAACAACTTTTGGATATTTGCGGGCAGTGATAGATTCTTCACTTTGAACATTATTATTGCGGTTTTAAAGTCGATCAGATGTTTCAACTTGAGAGTTTTTTGTTTAAGAAAAAGTGGGTTTGTTGGTTCCCTGTAAGCTGCTTTGTTGATTATTCTAATAGCTCTCTTTTGAAGCATAAAGAGTGGATATATGTTTGTTTTATATGTATTTCCCCATACTTCATTACAATATGTCATGTATGGGAGTATTAATGAATGATACAAGGTGTATAGTGTGGGTTGATTCAGCAAATTTTTCACTCTGTGTAATATTGCAATTGATTTGGATACTTTACCTTTTATATAATTAATATGTGGCTTCCAACACAGTTTGTTATCAATTATTACTCCAAGGAATTTAGTTTCGGATACCCTTTCAATCTCTACACCATTTACACTGAGTTTGGGTACTGGGTAGTTGTGATGGTTGTTAAAGACTATAAATTTTGTCTTGCTTAAATTGAGCGTTAATTTGTTTGAATCAAACCACAGTTTCAGCTTTCCTAATTCCTTTCCGAGTGTATCCAGAAGTTGTTCCAAATTGTTTCCACTGCATAGCAGGTTAGTGTCATCAGCAAACAATATTAAGTCCATTTTTTCTGAAACTTTACATATATCATTTATATACATATTGAATAATAATGGTCCCAAAACTGAACCCAAGAAGGTTGCAGAGCGAGAAGTATTAGTCAAACAAATGCGCTTAGAAAGAGAGGCAAAGAAAATCAGACTAAGAATGCAAAGAGAAGCGAATGAAGCCAAGTTAAAAGCTCAAAAAGAAGAAGAGTATGCAGCTCTGCAAAGAACTCTTGATGAAAAGAAAAGAAAGGTACAGCACCTGGAAAAGGTCAAAGATCTCAAGGCAGCACAAGCAAGGATGCAGGTGTATGACCAGATCAGTGCAACAGAGGAGCCCAAAGTTGATGTAACAAAAATCAACACAGAAGTTAAAGATGATAAACATGTAAGTTTTCCATATCTGTTGGAACAAGTTTTACCCCAAGTTGCAGCCATCTCTCCAAGTGATTGCACATCAGACCTTGTTAAAGTGCTAGTAAGTGCGAGCCGTATCCCCGTTCCTGAACCTGCAGTGTTTAGTGGGGATCCCTTAAGGTACAGTGACTGGAAGCTTTCATTTCAAACACTGATTGACCAAAAGAACATCCCGAATAATGAGAAAATATTTTACCTTCGGAGATAGGTGAGTGGACAAGCTAAGCGTGCACTTGAAGGATACTTCCTGCTTGGAACTGAATCTGTATATGCTGCTGCATGGAAGATGAACAATGAAAGATACAGAAACCCATTCACAATCGCAAAAACTTACAGAGACAAGCTACAAGTGTGGCCCAAAATGACCTCAAAGGACAGTTTTGAGCTAAGAGACTTTGCAGATTTCTTGCGCAGTTGTGAAGCAGCAATGGTTCACATCAAGTCTTTAGAGATTCTTATTTACTGCAGTGAGAACAGAAAGATTCTTTCCAAGTCACCAGACTGGCTCGCTACTAGCTTGAACTGCAAAGTTATTGAAATCAAAGAACAAATGAATCAGTTTCCCACCTTCAGCCAATTTGTTGCGTTTCTAATAAGAGAAGCTAAGATTGCCTGTATCCCTGTTACGTCGCTACAGTCACTAAAGCAGGGTGAGCCTGAAAAATCAGAAAAGTTGAAACCTGCAAGACGGAGACAAATTGGAGCTAAAACACTGATGACACCTTCACAAGAAAAGACACAACTAACGTGCATATTCTGTAAGAAACCCAAGCATAGTCTACACAAATGCAGAAGTTTTCTGGACAAAGCTGTGGCAGACAGAGTCAGTTTCCTTCAGTCAGAAAAGCTGTGTTTTGGTTGTCTCAAACCAGGCCACCATTTGAAGAACTGTACCAACCACAGTGTTTGTGAAAAGTGCAGAAAGACTAAGTCAAAACGAACAAGTTCAAGAATGAGTTACAGCCACAGCTACGACAAACAGAGTTGTAAGTCAAGAAAATCACACACAAATAGCTGCAATCATTCCTGTGTGGCTTTCATCTTCTGCTAAACCCAAAGAAGTCCTTGTATATGCCTTACTGGACTCGCAAAGCGATGCTACCTTTGTTCTCAGTGAAGTTGCAGACTTGCTAGAGACAAACCAAGAACCTGTCAAACTAGAGCTGTCTACTATGTCTTCCCAGACTACAGTTGTTCAGTCTCACAGACTTCAAGATCTTCAAGTTTGTGGCTTTAACTCAAGCAAGAGAATCATTCTACCTCCTACATACACACGAGAGTTTATTCCAGCCAATAAAGCTCACATTCCAACTAATGAGACAGCTAAAGCTTGGCCACATTTGGAACACCTTCAATCAGAAATTGTACCTATGCAAGACTGTAAAGTAGGATTGTTGATCAGATACAACTGCTCACAAACTCTCCTCCCAAGAGAAATTGTGTCAGGCAAAGAAGATGAACCATACGCTCAGCGCACAGATCTTGGTTGGAGCATCATTGGACAAAGTAATCCCTGTCTAAACTATGGAGATGCGATTGGGATCAGTCATCACATTATTGTTAAGAAAGTCATTCCGGAGCTCAAGCCCTCTGTAAAGCTTCAGAACAAGGTCCACTATGTAAACAGAACGAAAGTAAGAGACATCACTCCTTCAGACATTGTCAAAGCTCTTGAAGCAGACTTTTCTGAAAAGGCCATTGATGACAATCCTGTGTCTCAAGAAGATTTGAAGTTTCTCACGAAATTCAGAGAAAACATCAAACTATGAGATGCCATTACCATTTCGTGACGAAAGACCCAAATTACCAGACAATAAAATATGTGCAGTGCATCGCCTGAAGTGTCTGGAAAGGAGACTTAAGAAAGACAAAACATATTACAGTGATTACACAAACTTCATGGACGACATAATCTCCAGAGGTGACGCAGAAAAGGTCCCTGATGAAGAGTTAGCCAACAGTTCTGCATGGTATATCCCACACCATGGGGTCTATCACCTGCACAAACCAGGAAAGATCAGAGTTGGATTTGATGCCTCTGCCAAGTACCAAGATACCTCTCTCTACGACCGTTTGTTAACCGGTCCTGACCTGACGAACACATTGGTGGGCATTCTTTGTCATTTTTGCAAAAGTTCTGTCGCCTTCATGTGTGATACAGTGCAAATGTTTCACCAATTCCATGTCACGAAGGAAGATCAGGATTATTTAAGGTTTCTTTGGTGGGACAAGGGAGATTTGGAAGCAATACCATCAGTCTGCCGAATGAAAGTCCGTCTTTTTGGAGCAGTGTCTTCACCAGGTTGCGCCAACTTTGTCCTGAAACACCTCACAGCTCAAGGACAAGGTCAATTCCAAGAGAACGCTATACGCTTCATACAAAGAAACTTTTTTGTTGATGACAGCTTGGCAAGCGTTCAAACTGAAAGTGAAGCCATTCAACTTATCAAAGACTCAAGAAAGCTTTGCTCCACAGGAAAGTTAAGACTCCGCAGATTTGTGTCCAATAGTGAAAGTGTCATGTCCACTATTCCAGAAGAAGAGTGTGCTACAGTGAAAGACCTAGACATGTTTCTAAGTTTACCACGCATCGAAAGAGCTCTTGGAGTAGAATGGTGCATCACATCAGACACTTTCAAGTTCAGAGTTTAAGTCAAACCCACTGACAAGAAGAGGTGTACTTTCCACCGTAGCCTCTATTTACAATCCCCTAGGCTTTATCGCACTGTTTGTCCTCCTAGGCAAGCAGATTCTCCAGCAAATGTGCAGAGATAAAATTGATTGGGATCAAGAGCTTCCAGAGTACTTAAAACCCCAGTTGGAGTCCTGGATCAAAGCTCTTCCAAGTTTAGCCGATGTACAGATACAAAGACGCTTCGTTCCCACAGATTTTGGACAAGTCAAAAGCTCTGATCACTTTGCAGACGCCAGTGTCAGTGGATATGGCGCATGTACTTACCTGCGAGTCATTAACCATTAAGATCAAGTCCACTGTTGCTTAGTAATGGCCAAATCAAGAGTCACACCCACTAGTGTCACAACTATCCCTTGACTCGAGCTCTCAGCAGCAGTTATTGCAGTTAGTCAGTGATCTACTCAAAACAGAGCTTGAAATCCCAAGCATACAAGACTTTTTCTGGACAGACTCCACTGTTGTTCTTGGCTACATAAATAATGACGCCAGAAGGTTTCTGACAGAAAAATTCCATATTATCTATACTATTATTGATATTAATAATGTATTATTATATTTGAGAAGTATCATACCTTTCATATGCCATGTTTATATGTGCATTCCATATAGGATAAGTTTCTATACAGTGGGGAAAAAAAGTATTTAGTCAGCCACCAATTGTGCAAGTTCTCCCACTTAAAAGATGAGAGAGGTGTCCAATTTTCATCATAGATATACCTCAACTATGAGAGACAAAATGAGAAAAAAAAAATCCAGAAAATCACATTGAAGGATTTTTAATGAATTAATTGGTAAATTCCTCGTTAAAATAAGTATTTGGTCAATAACAAAAGTTCATCTCAATACTTTGTTATATACTATTTGTTGGCAATGACAGAGGTCAAATGTTTTCTGTAAGTCTTCAAAAGGTTTTCACACACTGTTGCTGGTATTTTGGCCCATTCCTCCATGCAGATCTCCTCTAGAGCAGTGATGTTTTGGGGCTGTCACTGGGCAACACGGACTTTCAACTCTCTCCAAAGATTTTCTATGGGGTTGAGATCTGGAGACTGGCTAGGCCACTCCAGGACCTTGAAATGCTTCTTACGAAGCCACTCCTTCGTTGCCCGGGCAGTGTGTTTGGGATCATTGTCATGCTGAAAGACCCAGCCACGTTTCATCTTCAATGCCCTTGCTGATGGAAGGAGGTTTTCACTCAAAATCTCACAATACATGGCCCCATTCATTCTTTCCTTTACACGGATCAGTCGTCCTGGTCCCTTTGCAGAAAAACAGCCCCAAAGTATAATGTTTTCACCCCCATGCTTCACAGTAGGTATGGTGTTCTTTCTCCTCCAAACACGACAAGTTGAGTTTTTACCAAAAAGTTCTATTTTGGTTTCATCTGACCATATGACATTCTCCCAGTCCTCTTCTGGATCATCCAAATGCTCTCTAGCAAACTTCAGACGGGCCTGGACATGTACTGGCTTAAGCAGGGGGACACGTCTGGCACTGCAGGATTTGAGTCCCTGGTGGCATAGTGTGTTACTGATGGTAGCCTTTGTTACTTTGGTCCCAGCTCTCTGCAGGTCATTCACTAAGTACCCCCGTGTGGTTCTGGGATTTTTGCTCACCGTTCTCATGATCATTTTGACCCCACGGGGTGAGATCTTGCGTGGAGCCCCAGATCGAGGGAGATTATCAGTGGTCTTGTATGTCTTCCATTTTCTAATAATTGCTCCCACAGTTGATTTCTTCACACCAAGCTGCTTACCTATTACAGATTCAGTCTTCCCAGCTTGGTGCAGGTCTACAATTTTGTTTCTGGTGTCCTTTGACAGCTCTTTGGTCTTGGCCATAGTGGAGTTTGGAGTCTGACTGTTTGAGGTTGTGGACAGGTGTCTTTTATACTGATAACGAGTTCAAACAGGTGCCATTAATACAGGTAACGAGTGGAGGACAGAGGAGCCTCTTAAAGAAGAAGTTACAGGTCTGTGAGAGCCAGAAATCTTGCTTGTTTGGAGGTGACCGAATACTTATTTTACCAAGGAATTTACCAATTAATTCATTAAAAATCCTTTAATGTGATTTTCTGGATTTTTTTTTCTCATTTTGTCTCTCATAGTTGAGGTATACCTATGAGGAAAATTGGAGACCTCTCATCTTTTAAGTGGGAGAACTTGCACAATTGGTGGCTGACTAAATACTTTTTTGCCCCACTGTATTCTTGGCCTGTTTCTGTGAGCAGTTTCAGAGAGTTCAGACTGAGGATTAGTACAGGGTTAGTACATGCGTAAGGAATAATCAAAGCCATTTATTATAATCTCTTTGACATAACCTGTTTTGGGTCACAGGAATGCACAGGAACTCAGCCTGTACAGATCAGTGGTAGATGGACATTCTGTTAGTCTTATGGATCTCATGTCTTCATGACCCATGTCTCCAGAGTGTCTTACGTCCGCCTGGATAAGCTCAGTTATCAGGACAGTCCCGTTCTGTCCCTTCCCTTATCCTCATCCTCCCTCTCCTTTCTTCTACCTATATACTGGATATCAGACTTAGAAGAATGGATCCTTTGGAGATTCTAAGCGAGTCTGAATGTCATGCCTTGTAACCTCTCCCCCAAGGTGGCCAATGGGGTGACTCCATATATTTTTGTAATAAATGTACATAAATTCAACTTTCCGCCTGATTATTTGACTTTGAATAATTTAAGCTCAAAATTATTGTAACATTTTGGCGCTCCAAACAGCGGATCCACATATCTCCGTCTTTCCGGTGCCTCTGCTTGATTTCAGCAAGTGCACAGCTGATAAAAAGACCTTCCCAGGCTGAGTGGAAAAAAAGAAAGAGGCTCAGTGTTACTGCAGTGAAGGCATTTCAGACTGGGGTACTGGAACTGACTGGGTGACAGATCTGAGAATCCTACAGGCGGCTTGAATGAAAGTACATTTGTTGTTGTTTCTGGATAAAAGATCTCCCGGACTTCCCGGACCGATCATACACTGCGAATACTGAAAGAAGTGAAACTAGCGGCCTAAGTGCTGAGTTATTTTATCCACGGTGAGCAATCTCGTAATAATCCCTTGGGAGGAACAAAGTTTTTCCTCTGCAAACGGTGACCATTATCGCAAGACCCGGGGAGATTCGTAGAAATCCACCGCGCTCTACGCCCAAGTAAGTGCAGTGGAGGTGCTGGAAGTTTTCATGCAAAGAAAAAAGGGAAAGATTTGTCCTCTTTTAACCACAGACGTTTTATTGTCTAAATAACTAGGCTCTTGACGTCCTGTGGAGGAGTCACGTGATCCCAGAGAAGTAAATTTTCGGGGACAGATTCGTGCCTTTATGACCACTTCTGCTTATGGTCCAGGGTTTGGACTTTCAGCATTTGTGGGGAGGTTATTTGAACCTCGAAGGGAAAAGGTTTTTTCACGGAAGATTCGTGCCCTTACCGGGTCCGCTTATCGCCATGGGACTTGCCCTACTACGGTGAGCTATTGCAAGATGCCAGGGGAGGAGGTCTTACTTTGGGCTTTCGGCACAGAGTGGAGGGGTTAACGTGACCGTTGAAATATTTTATTTTGTGAGTTTTAGATAAAAGTTACTGCAGTCTGGTTTGTTTTGTCTCTGTGTAATCTGCTCCGGTGTGGAAAAAAAAGTGAGAGTTCGCGGAGGCGGAAGGAGCAGGTTGTAAAATTGTTGTTTGTGATTTTTTTTTTTTCTGATATTGGTGGAGCATAAAAGGATGGATTAGTTAATTGTTATCCTTTTGAGAAGTGTTTAAATTTATAGGTATTTGAAAATAGTAGCTTTGAGCAAAAAGAGTGGACTGGTGTTGTGCTTTTACGGCAGTGTAAAAAAAAAAGGGAGCTTCACGCTGTAGTGACAGTGTGTGGGGGTTGCCATATCTGTGATTTTTTCCGCTAAGAGTTGCCAGTTCCGGAGATTAATTGAAGTAATTCTCATGCTGTTTTGGGTTTTGGCATGAACCTAAAAGTCCTTATTGTATGACCTTGTGGAGATAACGCAAAAGAGAGCATTTCTGTGGGCCCTGTTTGTCTGTGTGTCTGTGTGTCTGTGTGTGTATGTGTGTCCTTGAGAGAAAAAAGAAGAAGGAAAAAAAAAACAGAGAGAGAGAACTTGGGGAAAAAATAGAAAAGGCAGTGCAGCTACTGATTTGTGTGTAAAAACTTGGTAAAAGGGAAAAGGAAAAAAACAATCTATATATGGGTATTTTTGCAAAGTTTTGGGGTTTTACTTTTTCTTTCAGTCTAACTTTGTGGGTTTTCACTCTAATGTTGCGTACGGGATGAACTGTTTACATATTTTTAAAGCCAATATTTTCATTCCCTCCAGTTTTTTCCTTTGGAAAATGAATAACATTGAGCTATTTTTATTCAATTTTTTGATGTATCACTTACTTTTCTTTTTTTTCTTTGACTGAAGCATAACAGTGCACTTTACAGGGAAAAAGGACGCAGGACTGACGTTCTCCTTCCCCCTGCCAAAACAAAACGAGCCTCTGAGACCCAGCCTCATACGCCGTCCGTGCTCTCCTCCCATCGACATCAAAGAGACGGCTGAACATCTAAGTACAAATGACAATGATGAAATTAACTGAACATTACAGTATCATGCTGTCACTTAATAATGCCTAATCACTGAAGGCTTTATGTATACCCTATATTACATGATTCAAAGCATAGAGGTTCAAAAGAAATTGATAATTAATGTGTTTGTGCATACGATTTGCCAGAGACTACTGATTATCAAACAGAGGTCTTGGTAATTGTCTATTTAATTTAAATATTTATTTTTAATAATATTTAATTTAATAATTGTCATAATGTTGCTTTGTTTAATACTATACTCACTTTTTAATAAATGACATATGCAATGTTATTTACATTTTGACCCTGGGCCTGTCCATGTAAAAAAATGGGGGGAGAACGCAAGAGTAGGATCTGAGACAGTTAATGCTGTGACTTTTTCCCTCCTAAAATAACGCAACAAGATGAGAATGAAATTTTTTTATTATCGGGAGATGGTAAAAAAAAAGAAAAAAGGGAGACAAATAGCAGAAGATTTCTGGTAAAATGGAGAAAGGGAATTTAATTTCAATGGTAAACTCAGACTGATTAGCCGTCAGCTGAGAGAAGTTGTGTCAGGCTGACCTAGATAAGATAACATAAACGGACAGAATCAGCAAAAAAAAAACAAAACAAAAAAAAACACACAGACCACAGATTGTGGTCCTGTGCCATAAATTCCTGAAAACAGAGAATAGGCCTTCATTTCGAGTTACTAATTCTAACTGCTGCATTGGTTTAAGGCTTCTAACATATGACACTGTTTTGTTTAACCTCTTGCACTCCGGAATACCGCGGGCGGTCACGTCTCTGTGTCCTAGTGTGCACTGAAAAAAAAAAGCTGCATTTCCGTTCTTCCACTACAGACACAGCCGCGAACAGAAAGCCAAAGGAGTGCTTTGATTGGTTTAGATTTGATTGACCTCTCATTCGATTAATAAGAGCCTTGAATTGGGTTTCTGAAACCTTGAAGAACCAATGACTGAAAACCTAGCAAGAAGGACCCGCCTACCAACGGCTGCGAATACAACGAGCCAATTGAAGCAGAGAAGTTCGACGATTGAAAGCGTGCGTCCCGTGCGTAAAATCTGTTTTGTGTAAGCCGCTGTGTGTAACGGGTAGCGTTCACCAGTCTTTTTATTACTACTGTTCTTATTTGTTTTGAAAAATCGTTCACCAAAACCGCAATCATGGAAGCGCAAAACCGCAATAATGGAATCATGGTTTGACCGGGTCACGTGACCAGAACCACGAGTCGTAACAAGCGGACCAGCGTCATGTTCGTCTGACAATGAGGAACAGATGTTCGCCAGCGACACTGCTGTTGTGGACAGGTAAGTGTTATAAGCTAAATTATTCATTATCCCTGAAAATAGTACTCAAAATGACTTTTGACCGATCGGTAAATTACAACTGTGCGTCATCGCCACATGACGGACCGTTGACGGGCCGTTTTTTGTGCGCCGCGTTCCTCTGTAGCGGGGGGGGGGAGTTGTTATCCTCTACATTGCAGATATTTTAGTATAATTTTTATTACACTGTAGGTTATTTTTTCTTGTAAAAAAAAAAAGGCACACATTTTTTACATGGCATGCTTCTTTGTGTGTGGGGGGCTTGTTTGTTCATTCATTCATTCATGAATGAATAAACAACCCCCCCCCCTACACACACACACACAGCCCTGAGTGTCACCTTTCATTAGAGCCCAAGATCAAGCTTCTATATTGAATCATTCAAAAGTTACAGACGTTTTTCCAAACTGTGCCATTTGGCACAATTTAGCACAGTTCAAAAACGCCTGGGAACAACCTGAGAAAAAAGCTGTGCAATACAGTTAGGCCCAGAAATATTTGGACAGTGACACAATCTTCATGATTTGGGCTCTGCATGCCACCACATTGGATTTGAAATGAAACAACTACAGCGGAATTGAAGTGCAGACTTTAAGGTTTAATTCAAGGGGTTGAACAAAATATATGATTAAACATGTAGGAATTGTAGCTATTTTTATACAAACACTCCTCATTTCAGGGGCTCAAAAGTAATTGGACAAATAAACATAACCCTAAGTAAAATGTTACTTTTCAATATTTTGTTGAGAATCCTTTGCAGGCAATGACTGCCTGAAGTCTGGAACCCATGGACATCACCAAACGCTGGGTTTCCTCCTTTGTGATGCTTTGCCAGGCCTTTACTGCAGCTGTCTTGAGTTGTTGCTTGTTTGTGGGTCTTTCTGCCTTAAGTTTTGTCTTGAGCAAGTGAAATGCATGCTCGATTGGGTTGAGATCTGGTGATTGACTCGGCCATTGCAGAATATTCCACTTCGTTGCTTTAATAAACTCCTGGGTTTCTTTTGCAGTATGTTTTGGATCATTGGTGAAGCGCCGTCCAATCAACTTTGCTGCATTTGGCTGAATCTGAGCAGAAAGTATATCCCTATACACTTCAGAATTCATCCGGCTACTTCTGTCTTTTGTCACATCGTCAATAAACACAAGTGACCCAGTGCCATTGGAAGCCATGCATGCCTATGCCATCACACTGCCTCCACCATGTTCTACAGAAGATGTAGTGCTTTGGATCATGAGCTGTTCCAATTCTTCTCCAAACTTTCTTCTTCCCATCATTCTGGTACAGGTTGATCTTAGTCTCATCTGTCCAAAGAATGCTGTTCCAGAACTGGGCTGGCTTCTTCAGGTGTTTTTTGGCAAAGTCAATTCTGGCCTTTCTATTTTTGAGGCTGATTCATGGTTTGCACCTTGTGGTGAATCCTTTGTATTTACTCTCATGAAGTCTTCTCTTTATGGTAGACTTAGATACTGATACACCTACTTCCTGGAGAGTGTTCTTCACTTGACTGGATGTTGTGAAAGGGTTGTTCTTCACAGGAAAGGATTCTGTGATCATCCACCACTGTTGTCTTCTGTGGACGTCCAGGCCTTTTTGAGTTCCCAAGCTCACCAGTGCATTGTTTTTTTTCTCATAATGTACCAAACTGTTGATTTGGCCACTCCTAACATTTCTGCTATTTCTCTGATGGATTTCTTCTTTTTTTTCAGCCTCAGGATGGTCTGTTTCACCTCCATTGAGAGCTCCTTTGACCGCATGTTGTGTGCTCACAGCAACAGCTTCCAAATGCAAACGCCACACCTGGAATCAACTCCAGACCTTTTAACTGCTTAACTGATGACAGGTTAATGAGGGAAGAGCCTATGCACCCTTGTTATTTTTTTTTTTGCAGCCTTCTGAGTCAATTGTCCAATTACTTCTGGTCCCTTGAAAAAGAGGCGGCTACATATTAAAGGTAAGAGAATGTTATGTTACCATGAGAAAATTAAAGGTTCCAAGGTTGTCATAGCCAGGAGCGGCACTGGGGTTAAGCTCCCAGTGCTCATAAAATGCTCCTTATGGCGTGCGTCTCGAAAAGCCTCTGACAACTAAGTCCAACTCCTAGCCTGCCCGTGTGGTTTAGTCTCTAAGCCCGGCGGAACTGCTTTTACTAATAGGAGAAGGGGCGAGGGCGGATCTCTGGCGCCTTAAAGCCAGATGCTTCGGGTAGATGGTGGCTCGTCAACCTGGGAAGGTAGCCCATCTAGGGGAAGGTAAACCCTGATTTCAAACCTCCGCTGCCTTGCGGCATACCCGGTCACGGGAAAGGCTTCGGGAGTCAACCCTGAGGAAAAATCCGGAGTCGGAGCCCCTAAGGCAGTTCTATGTTGTGCTCAACATCGTTCTGGCAGCTCCTGCAACGGCGCTGGTGCCAAACTGTAGCAGCCCTGCTGTTCCTTTGGATTCATCAGTGACGTGGAGAGGGGGGACATGCTGCATGGGCAACATCTTATCCTCCATATCTTCCTGCCCAGGCTTGAATCCTACCAACGCCCAATGCTGGAAGGTAGAACACCGGATCACTGGAGAGGACACTCCAGCTTCGCCTTTGGCGTAGACAAAACACGGGGAATGACAGTTACCGGTTATAAGCCACCGCTCAATTGGCGTAGAGCTCGGCGCCAGGGGTTATTCCCGACGGTGGGAGGGATAATCGGATCTCACTGGACAGCTACCGCCCGCCTCAAGCTGGGCAGCCCCCAGCCAATAAGGTGATGTCCCGCCACAGCTTGCTTTCCTCATTGGGTGCATGGGGTTGAGGAGAAGTCCGAACAGCAGGCTGAGAACTTTCGCACCAGGCAAGACAATAAAACAAAAGAGACCAACTCTAAAACTGGGAACTTGGAACGTCCGCACTATGATGACAGGACTCGCTACTAACCTCAAGGACATCAACGACACCAGGAAGACTGCCATCATCAATAATGAGCTGAAGAGACTGGGAGTGGATATCGCCACTCTCCAGGAAACACGGTTGGCTGACGCAGGCACACTGAGAGAGAAGGACTACACGTTCTACTGGCAGGGAAAGGGCAGTGATGAACACAGGGAACACAAAGTGGGCTTTGCAGTGAAGAACACCTTCCTGAAGATGGTGGAACCGAGCAGCACTGGCTCTGCACGACTCCTCACCCTCCGCCTCAACACCACTCAAGGCCCAGTCACCCTCGTCAGTGTGTATGCCCCAACACTGACAGCCACACCAGAGGCAAAAGACGAGTTCTGCGAGAATCTCGCAACAACTGTCAGGATCGTCCCCAACTCTGAACAACTCATTCTCCTTGGAGACTTCAATGCCAGAGTGGGTGCTGACCACGACTCCTGGCCCTCCTGTCTCGGACCTTTTGGCGTGGGCAGAATGAATGACAATGGACAGCGGCTGCTCGAGTTCTGCACATATCACGATCTGTGCATCACAAACTCGTTCTTCAAGACCAAGCCCCAACACAAGGTTTCCTGGCAACATCCACGCTCAAAGCACTGGCACCAGCTGGACTTGATCCTGACCAGGCGCACCTCACTGAAGAACGTGCTAATCACCCGTTCGTTCCAGAGTGCAGATTGCGACACAGACCATTCATTGGTGTGTTGCAAGGTCAAGCTGCAGCTGAAGAAATTCCATCGTGCTAGACAACCTGGAAAGGCACGGGTTGACACCAGCAAGATGGCTCAACCAGAACTTGTTAAGCAGTTTGCCTCCACCTTTGAGAAGGAACTTGGTGTACCACAAGAAGGAGAATCTGCAAAGCAGAAGTGGGAAGAGCTGCGAAACACCATCCACCGCACAGCCTTGGCTACCTTTGGGAGGAAGACCTCGAAGTCACAGGACTGGTTTGATGCCAAGTTGACCGAGATGACCCCCGTCATTGAAGCCAAGCGCTCAGCACTTGCTGAGTACAAGAAGTACCCAAACGAGAAGAATCTCCAGATTCTCAGGGCTGCGAGAAGCAAAGTTCAGCAGACTGCTCGGCGCTGTGCCAACGAGTACTGGACTCAGCTCAGCCAAGACATTCAAACCGCTGCCATAACAGGGAACATCCGTGGTATGTACGATGGCATCAAGAAAACACTTGGTCCGGCTCAGAGCAAGATGGCCCCCCTCAAATCCTCCACTGGGGAGATGATCACAGAAAAGAACAAGCAGATGGAGAGATGGGTGGAACACTACTCCGACCTCTACTCCAGACAGAACACCGTGACACCGTCAGCCCTTGATGCCATCGACTGCCTGCCATCCATGGACGAACTTGACGCCGAGCCAACCATCGACGAACTCAGCAAGGCCATTGATAGCTTGGCCGCTGGCAAGGCACCCGGCAACGACGGCATACCCCCCGACCTGATCAAGCACTGCAAGACCGCCCTACTGCTGCCATTGCATGACGTCCTCTGCCAGTGTTGGAAGGAAGGTGCCGTACCACAGGACATGAGGGACGCCAAGATCATCACCCTCTACAAAAACAAAGGGGAGAGAAGCGACTGCAACAACTACAGGGGCATCTCCCTCCTCAGCGTTGTTGGCAAAGTCTACGCACGAGTTGTTCTCGTTCGTCTACAGAAGCTTGCCGAACGTGTCTACCCCGAGTCTCAGTGTGGCTTCCGCGCTGAGCGATCGACGGTAGACATGATATTCTCCATCCGCCAACTCCAGGAGAAATGCAGAGAACAGAACATGCCCCTGTACGTCGCCTTCATCGACCTCACCAAAGCGTTCGATCTGGTCAGCAGAGAGGGCCTTTTCAAGATCCTGCCAAAGATAGGATGCCCACCAAAGTTGCAAAGCCTCATTGAATCGTTTCACACCAACATGCAGGGGATAGTGCAGCACGATGGCAACGTCTCAGAGCCTTTCAACATACGCAGCGGAGTGAAACAGGGCTGTGTACTTGCGCCAACCCTCTTTGGGATTTTCTTTGCTATGCTCCTGAGGCATGCCTTCAGCACAGCAACAGAGGGAATCTACCTGCACACAAGATCTGACGGCAGACTTTTCAACCTCGCCCGCCTGAAAGCCAGAACCAAAGTACTCGAGGCTCTAATCAGAGACATGCTGTTCGCAGACGACGCTGCAGTCGCAACCCACACACAGCAGGAGCTTCAGACCCTTATGGACCGCTTCTCCCAGGCATGCAAGGACTTCGGGCTTACCATCAGCCTGAAGAAGACTAACGTCTTGGCGCAAGGCACGGAAGCACCACCAACCATCACCATTGATGACTACGAGCTGGAGGTCGTGAATCAGTTCACGTACCTGGGGTCCACGATCAGCAACAATCTCTCCCTTGATACAGAGATCAACAAGAGGATTGGAAAATCAGCCTTCACACTCGCTCGCCTCACCACACGAGTGTGGGAGAATCCCAAACTCTCTGTCAAGACGAAGATGGCAGTGTACAATGCCTGCATCATCAGCACACTGCTCTATGGGAGTGAGACGTGGACAACATACGCCCGGCAGGAAAAGAGACTGAACTCCTTCCACTTGCGCTGCATTCGCCACATCCTGGACATATCCTGGCAGGACAAAGTGCCCAACACAGAAGTTCTGTCCCGCGCCGGCCTTCCCTCCATGTTCACTCTACTCAGACAGCGCAGGCTCCGCTGGCTAGGCCACGTTCACCGTATGGAGGATGGCAGAATCCCCAAAGACGTCCTCTATGGAGAACTGGCAACTGGCAAGAGAGACGTTGGCCGCCCACAGCTGCGTTTTAGAGACGTCTGCAAGAGAGACATGAAGGCCCTGGAGATCAACACAGAGCGCTGGGAGGACCTTGCAACGGACCGCTCCAAATGGAGAGGCACCCTGACCAGACAGCTCAAGGCGGGTGAAGAGAGACTGACTGCTGCTGCAGATGAAAAAAAGACCCGCAGGAAGAACCGCCACAGACCCAGCAGCACGGAGACCACCCACAAGTGCGACCTGTGTGACGGGGACTGCCATTCGCGCATCGGCCTGTTCAGCCACAGGCGGTGCTGTTCCAGCAGAGTAGACGTTTAGGATTCTCTTCCATGGTCATCATAGACCGACGGAGGCCGACAACGACATATTAAAGAGCTGTAATTCCTAAACCCTTGCTCCAATTTGGATGTGAATACTCTCAAATTACAGCTGAGAGTCTGCACTTTAAGCCCATATTGATTATATAATTGTATCCTGAATAGGTTTTTGTAAACAGTTAAAATAACAAAACTTGTGTCACTGTCCAAATATTTTTGGGCCTAACTGTATATTCATTTTTTGTGGTATTGTTACAAAATTTTGACCTCAGCTGGATAACACTTGGTTCTACATTTCTGTTTCATTTTCCAGCCCATGTCTGACAGCTGTGTGTTATTTGCAAGCATTTGTATCCAAAAAAACCACCCAGGCGAACTTTATTTTCTTCAAGTTCAGTATGTTTAGATGACTGTTACTCAGTGGCAGGAGCATTTAGAGAGATTATGACTGTTTTGCCAAAAAATTCAGTGTTTTCTTTTAAATGAGACCAACCCCATGAAGATGCTGCAAAGGGTTGAAGAACAGCTTTTGATTTACTTTGGGTACGTTATTTTTAGGCGTTTTTAGGGAAATTGGCCAGAGTGCAAGGGGTTAAGTATAATCCTGAACTAGTGATTACCCTTGTCAATTGGTAAAACATTTACTGATTCACAGAATATTGAGCGAATACTTGCTGTGAATAGCAAAATCACATTCAAATTGTGGAAGCTTTAGGTGTAATTTAAAGGTTTTCCTGCTATTGTTCATTCTTTTCAACAGGAAAGGGAAAGCATTCACAAATTTTTTTAGCTTTCACCAGGAATTAGATTTGCCAAATTAACAAGGAATCATAACATCACCATTACCTTTCAATTTAACAAATCCTTGGTGACATATGCAATATGTAATAAAATAATAAAAAACAATAATTCACTTGTGTTTCTTAACATTACATGTTATAATAAACAGTGGGCTAAACATTTAAGGGACACAAAAATAATGATGATCACTGGAACATTAGTAAACTTAATTTATGAGGTGATAAAATTTGCACTCCTGTTGATGTAAATACCGAAGGGGCAGACGGGGAAGCCGTCAGGATTTCCCCAAATTTTTCTTTGCAGGATGGCACCGACATTTGATCTTTGTGGGAGATGTGAGGAGGCTGGACGGTGTATGAGTGCTGGAGGGGACAACGGTGGCCATAAGGGGAAGGACCTCTCAGTTGACAAGCATTTTTTTGAAGACAAGTAGAACAACTGATATTGCAAATGACATAAAGCATAACAATTTAAATGACTCTGACTTTAAAATTGTAGTGTTCATATGACTTCACACTGCAGGATACATCTGATGCCACTCACTACATAATGGTGTGACAATATCACATTTCAGAAATGTGACAGGGCAGCGCGGTGGCGGAGTGGTTAGCACTGCGGCAACACAGCAACTCACCCTTGGCCGGGGGATCCTGGGCTTGATCCCAGCCCCAGACCAACAGTGATCTGTGTGGAGTTTGCATGTTCTCCCCGTGTCTGCGTGGGTTTACCCCAGGATTTCTCCGGTTTCCTCCCACATGCCAAATACATGCAAGTTAGGTTAATTGGCATCAAACTGGGGATTCTAAACTGTCCTTAGGAATGAATGTGAGAGTGAATGGTTGTCTGTCTCTCTGTGTTGGTCCTGAGATGGACTGGTGATCTGTCCAGGGTGTACCCTGCCTCTCGCCCAAAAGATGCTGGGATAGGCTCCAGCACCCCACCCCCCCGCAACCCAAAAAGGATTAAGCGGAAGAAGATGGATGGATGGAAATGTGACAGTAATAAGGAATGTGTTTTCCCGATGCTCAGCCGTGGCCGAGCTGGGCCTCGGGACTACAGTCCACCCCATAATTTACCAAGGAATATATAAAATGAGGCATTCCTTGTAAAAAATTAAGCCAAATTCTAATTAGGCAAAATGCCCACCTTTCCATTGACTGAAGGAGTGTGACACAACGATTCACTTACACAAATTCAACCTATCTGTGTTCAACTAGACAAACTGATCTTAGTTATCAATGCTAGTGGGGCAAAAAAGTATTTAGTCAGCCACCAATTGTGCAGGTTCTCCCACTTAAAAGATGAGAGAGGTCTTCAATTTTCATCATAGGGATACCTCAACTATGAGAGACAAAATGAGGAAAAAAAAATCCAGAAAATCACATTGAATGATTTTTAATGAATTAATTGATAAATTCCTCAGTAAAATAAGTATTTGGTCAATAACAAAAGTTCATCTCAGTACTTTGTTATGTACCCTTCGTTGGCAATGACAGAGGCCAAACGTTTTCTGTAAGTCTTCACAAGATTTTCACACACTGTTGCTGGTATTTTGGCCCATCCCTCCATGCAGATCTCCTCTAGAACAATGATGTTTTGGGGCTGTCTCTGGGCAACACGGACTTTCAACTCCCTCCAAAGATTTTCTATGGGGTTGAGATCTGGAGACTGGCTAGGCCACTCCAGGACCTTGAAATGCTTCTTACGAAGCCACTCCTTCGTTGCCCGGGCGGTGTGTTTGGGATCATTGTCATGCTGAAAGATCCAGGTTCAGGTTCAGGTTCAGGTTACTTTATTTGTACCCGTCGGTAGATTTGTTTTGCAGTCTGGTGACATCCATATTTACAAGCCACAAATTACATTCAACATAGACACAAACACAGGCACACATGAAGCTGACTATAAACATGATAAAAATACTCAAGGTTCCATCAATCAGGGTATAAAAAGACAAAGAGATGGGAGAAAAACCAGAGGTAAGAGAGAAGGGTCATATTAAAAGTTAAAAACTAGTCAAAGAGGTTAAAAACTCAAAGGTCTAAAACCCAATAAAATATTTAGAACCCAAGTAACATCCTACAAAAATAAGTAAATATAAAATGGAGTTAATAAATAGGTACCTAAATTATGTGCAATATATTGTTACAGCTTGTTCAACTCTTTGACAGCAGCAGGAACAAAGCTGTTTTTGTAGCGCTGGGTTTTACTTTTTGGGACAGCAAACCTCCGTCTTGAGGGAAGAAGCTGAAAGTTGCAGTGCAAAGGGTGGGAGTCATCATTTAAAATGGAGGTAGCCATCCTCTGTACTTGTCTGGTGTACAGGGATGTCAGGCTCAGCTGTGGCTCACCAAGCAAACGACTGGACCATCTAACTACCCGATCCAAGGATTTCCTCTGTTTCAGTTTTATCTGACCAAACCATGACACTAAAGAAAAGGATAAAACAGATTCAATAAAAGCCCGATAAAACATTGTCATTATGGTTCGGTCAGTTTGGAAGCGTGCAAGTTTTCTCAAGCAATGCAAATGTTGCTGACCCTTTTTGCACACCCTTTCACAGTTCTCTTCAAAGTTTAAATTACTATCAATAATCGTCCCAAGATATTTGTAGGATTGTACACATTCGGTGGTCTGGCCTTTTAGTACGGTGACTTTGTGCCTGGGAGTTTTCCTCCTAAAGTCAATAATCATGTCTTTAGTTTTTGTCATATTCAGCTGCAGGTAGGAATCCTCACACCAGTGAACAAAATCATCAACTACTGGGCCGTGGCCACTCTCACCATCCTGGAGGAGACCGACAATAACTGAGTCATCAGCATACTTTATAATGTGTCTGTTGTCATGTCTGCTCCGACACATGTTTGTGTACAGGATGAAGAGTAGTGGTGACAACACACACCCCTGAGGAGAGCCAGTAGAAGAGCACTTTAGGTCGGACAATGTACCATTGACCCTTACTCTCTACGTCCTGTTGGTTAAGAAATCCAGAATCCAACCCACCAGATTATTGCTCAAATCAAATTGTTGCAGGAGCCTTTCAACTAAGATATGAGGTTGGATTGTATTAAAGGCGGAGGAAAAGTCCACAAATGAAAGTCTGGTGTGTGTCCCATTAACATCCAGATGATTAAAAAGCATGTTAAACAGAGTGACAGTGGCATCCTCCACTCCTCTGTGAGGCCTATAGGCAAACTGCAGAGGATCCAATGCATGCTCAGTCTGCTTTAGGACCTCACATCTGACCAGTTTTTCAAAAATTTTCATTAAAATTGAAGTCAAAGCAACTGGTCTAAAGTCGTTCACCGTTTTAGGACAGCTGGATTTTGGAACGGGAACAACCACGGTTTCTTTCCAGATCTTAGGCACATGTTGTGTCTGTAAGGACTTATTGAAAATGTAACGAAATATAGGACTCAGTTCATGTGCACAGGACTTTACCAAGTGCCCACATAATATTATCAGGGCCCTGACTTTTGTTCACTTTTACAGCGCAGAACTCCCTTTTAACATCCTGCACCTCAATATTAAAGTGCTGATTGTCTTTGAGTTTCTGTTTCAAATCTTGGGTTTCTGTGCTAAAATCAAAGGAGTCAAAACGACCATAAAAACAATTAAGAGCATTAGCCAGCTCTGTGTCTGAACTAAAACTATCTAAAAACACACGATTACTGCGCTCTGTTCTCTGAAGGCCTGCAATAGTTTTCATACTGGCCCAGGCTGAACCAAGTTTCTTTGTTGCCATCTTACTTTCCAATTCTGATTTATAATTCTGTTTTGCTCTTAAAATTTTGGACTTCAGCTCTTTTGTGGCAACCTGTAGCTCAGAAACAGACCCCTGTTTAAAGGCAAGTGCTTTCCTCTGTAAGCAGGATTTAACTGATTTTGTAACCCATGGTTTGTTGTTGGGATATATTTTGACACGTTTACATGGAACGATCTTATTTTTACAGAAAGCCATGTATGAGCATGTGACGTCCACCAAAGAGTCCAAATCATCCCCGCAGGCCAGTGTGAACATCTCCCAGTCTGTACAGTTAAAGCATTCCTGGAGGCTGTGCACTGAATCTTCTGTCCACACGTCTATGTCTCTCGTCTCCACCTTGCCGCTTCTGAGAGCAGTTTTATATGTGGGCAGCAAATGTACACAGTTGTGATCTGAGGATCCTACAGGAGGAAGGGGGAGTGATTTATAGGCCCTCTCTATGGATCCATAGCACAGGCCCAATGTCTTTTTTCGCCTGATTGGGCAGGAGACATATTGATAAAAGTTTTTAAGTGTCTTCTTTAAAGAAACATGGTTAAAATCCCCAAGAATGAAGTTTGGCGCCTCTGGAGAAATTGACTGCAGCCGCTGGATCACATCAAAGATGGTGCTGGAGGCGGAGTCAGCGTCTGCCCTCAGGTGAATGTACACAGTTGTGATGAAAAGCTGGGGGAACTCGCGAGGCAAATAAAAGGGGCGTAGTGACACAGACAGCAGCTCCACATCGGGTGTACAGATGCGCTCTCTGACTGACAGATGTGCAGTTACTGCTTATTAATGTATAAACATACGCCGCCCCCCTGACGTTTCCCCGTCACCTCTTCCTGCTGATCCGAGCGCAGTGGGGCTCCAAAGCCGTCAATCCACAGGTCTGTGTCTCGGTCATGCGCATTAAGCCAAGATTCAGTGAAAGCCATGACACAGCAGTTCTTAAAGTCCTTCTGGTAGCGTACATTCCTTTGAATTTCATCCACCTTGTTTCTCAGAGACTGTACGTTCCCAAAAATCATAGAAGGAAGAGGAATGTTACCAAACTGACGTCTTCTCAGGCGCAATTTCACACCTCCACGCTTTCCGCGTTTTCTTCTCCCATCTCTCCAGTCTCTCTTTTCACCGCTGTGTCCGTCTCTCAAAATAAAGTCCGGCAGTTGCGGCTTAGGCTCAATCACAGCCGCTGCATCAACCGTGTTTAAATGCAGCAACATGTCCCTGGAATAATGTATTCTGTCTGCCATGATGCCGGTCGCGTTTACCTCATAGACAAAGAATCAGAGGAGAAGTAGCAGCAATGCAAAAAAAGGAGAGAAAGTCCATGTTGATGGAACCAGGGAGCTCTTCGCCATACAGTCCACAAACATTCCAGGACAGAAATGACACAGAGGATTTCGTAGAAACACATTAAAGTACATAAAAACAAGACACACAGACGACGGACTTTTTCACCAGCTGCCGATCACTGTGTGCGCATGCATCCAGCCACGTTTCATCTTCAATGCCCTTGCTGATGGAAGGAGGTTTTCACTCAAAATCTCACGATACATGGCCCCATTCATTCTTTCCTTTACACGGATCAGTCGTCCTTGTCCCTTTGCAGAAAAACAGCCCCAAAGCATGATGTTTTCATCCCCATGCTTCACAGTAGGTGTGGTGTTCTTTCTCCTCCAAACATGACAAGTTGAGTTTTTACCAAAAAGTTCTATTTTGGTTTCATCCGACCATATGACATTCTCCCAATTCTCTTCTGGATCATCCAAATGCTCTCTAGCAAACTTCAGATGGGCCTGGACATGTACTGGCTTAAGCAGGGGGACACGTCTGGCACTGCAGGATTTGAGTCCCTGGCGGCGTAGTGTGTTACTGATGTAGCCTTTGTTACTTTGGTCCCAGCTCTCTGCAGGTCATTCACTAGGTCCCCCCGTGTGGTTCTGGGATTTTTGCTCACCGTTCTCGTGATCATTTTGACCCCACGGGGTGAGATCTTGCGTGGATCCCCAGATCGAGGGAGATTATCAGTGGTCTTGTATGTCTTCCATTTTCTAATAATTGCTCCCACAGTTGATTTCTTCACACCAAGCTGCTTACCTATTGCAGATTCAGTCTTCCCAGCCTGGTGCAGGTCTACAGTTTTGTTTCTGGTGTCCTTTGACAGCTCTTTGGTCTTGGCCATAGTGGAGTTTGGAGTCTGACTGTTTGAGGTTGTGGACAGGTGTCTTTTATACTGATAAGGAGTTCAAACGGGTGCCATTAATACAGGTAATGAGTGGAGGACAGAGGAGCCACTTAAAGAAGTTGTTACAGGTCTGTGAGAGCCAGAAATCTTGCTTGTTTGTAGGTGACCAAATACTTACTTTACCGAGGAATTTACCAATTAATTCATTAAAAATCCTGCAATGTGATTTTCTGGATTTTTTTTTCTCATTTTGTCTCTCATAGTTGAGGTATACCTATGATGGAAATTGGAGACCTCTCTCATCTTTTAAGTGGGAGAACTTGCACAATTGGTGGCTGACTAAATACTTTTTTGTCCCACTGTAAGTCATATCAAATCTGCACAAGCAGCTATATTGTTTTTTCCTAAATGGAATTTGTAAATTAGTTCAAGAGACGTCACAAATGAAACCATGATTATTGAAACCTCATTTTGAAGGAGCTGTACTACTCACAAATTTTCATCTAAATTAACTATGTGTAACACATAGAAGTGGTAGCACGCTTTCTTCCAGTAAAAGACACTACCCATCAAGCAAATACCCTGTAACTTTTCTGCATGTGCGTCTCCATGCGGCAAAGGCGGCGGGGGGGGGGGGTACCAAAGAAATTAATTAGCAAAAATAAATAAAAGATAAAAATTATCAATAGATGATCAATAATGAAGATAAAAATATAAATGAAACCGCTTGGTAATGAAATCACAACATTCAATAAGAGAAGTTGAAAGTTACATCAATAAATTTCCAGATATTTAAGAAAATATCTGCAGATTATTGTAAAGGAAATATCATGTTTATAAGGAACAAGGTAAACTGATAAGGAAGAAAACCATGCAAATATATGAGAAAAGTTCCAAATGTCTAAGGAAAGTCTAACTTGTGCTGAATTTATGTTTACTGTGGGACTTGATTTAGAATCTATTACAAAGACAATTCAGATTCTTACTCAATTAAGGGAACAATGTCTTAGGGAGCTCAAAGCAAAATAATTTGATTTTCCCTGCATAAACTTAGTTTTTTCAAAACCTTTGCGTGGATCTCATTGAACTAAGTAAAGGCCCTTTTCCACTAGCACGCTTTAGCGCGACACGGGACGGCTCAGCACGCTTTGTACGCTTTTCCACAAGCCCCAAGACGGTTTAACAGCCGCGATTCTCAGCCCCGCTCCAGGGCAGGGTACAGCAGTGCTGAGCTGTGCCGTGTTGTGACGTTAACAGACTGGTCGCCGCTGATTGGTCAGGTCGTAACCGGCGCTGATTGGTCAGGTTGTAACCGCCCCTCTCCTCCTCCTCTTCTACTGAATCTTCACGACCTTCTCAATAAAGTTTTTGAAAAAAAAAAAAAAAGAATCTTCACGACCGCCTTTACTCAGCACACAACCACTGTTGGCGGTTTCTTTTCAGTGTATTGCTGTGCTATTTTCATTTATTCTCTATCAAAAATGGCTTCGCGTAATAAGGGTGTTCCATGGACCAATAAGGAGGTGCATTGTCTGCTCACTGCATTGTCAGACGAACGTATCCAGCGCGAGTTAGACGGAGCCGCCCGGAATGAAAAAATATACCGGGAGGTCTCGACATCGGAGTCCTTTAACGGTGAGTTTTAATTTTTTTTTATTGTGCGTTTTTTCGCAAATATATTCGGTAAGACGCTCAGTTTATTTATGCAATAAAAAAGCTGTTCATTTGTGGATGGTGATCGCTGCTTTATTGCAGCACACTGCGGACTCAAGCTTTTATTTTAATTATTCATGTGAACAATACGCTGAAATAAGCTTATGTATTCTTGTTAAAAACTATTGTCTTTTCTGTATATATTGCACTTTCGTGCTTTATTTTATTGTGTGCATTTTCCTTGTAGAATCATCCCACGCGTCCGCCGCGACAGCCCGCACGGATTATTCAACCGAGCCTTCCTGACCCACAGCTGGCAGAGACGGCTTCATTCAACCGAGCCTTCGTGACCCAGTTTGGGAAGCTGGTGTAGACACTCAGTGGTCGGCGTGTATAAAATGTCGATTAACCTTCATGTTGTGTTGCAAAGTTTTTTTTTAATTTTAATATTTTGTATATAATAAAATGGAATTGTTTTGGAAAGTGTGGTTTGTCTGTTATAACACTGAATTATAAAACAGTATAATTACATAGAAATTCCATTGCCTAGTCTGATTAAAATGATGCTGATCTTCCTGTCAGGGGTCAACCATTGTAAAGGTAATGTAATTTTTAACTAGACCAAAAAACAAATCTTTTTGTAAGCTTTCTGTTCTTTTTATTGAAATATCATGAAAAATTAGCACCAAGTCAAAGTAGGTACAAGTATATGTAAATTGAATGTTCTATCGGCATTCCAAATTCAGAGATTTACAATACTTTAGAAGGAGTGTAGCATCATCTAAACGGAAAATAATAATACTGTTGTTCCAAACGTTGACCTGAAGGTGAAAAACATGAAATTTTTTAATTCAGTACATCCAAAATGCCCTAGGATGTAAAAAAATAATACAATTTGGTGTTGGACAGTGTGCCACTGTCTCATTATTTAATACGAATAAAAACAAGTTTCAGCTCATTATTTCTAGGTCATTTGGCAGTTAATTCAAAACAAAAGTGACTTGTGTTGTTGCACCTTAATTATGAGATAAAATTAATTGTGAGATAAAACCACAGAGCGAGCAAGGCAATAATCCTTGGATCCTCCATTTTTTGTCTCGTGTAAATAAGGACTCAGTCGGGTGCGTAACGTCACGGGAGTGTGGCCCCGCCTCGCTGGGAATCTGCCGCTGCCTCGCTTACACAAACCATCACAGCACAAGCACAACACCGTGCTAATGGAGACAGAAGCATTCCGAGCCGTACTGAAGTGAATCGAGCCGTATCGAGGTGTACTGGGCTAGTGGAAAACAGGCTTAAGAGTGAAGGTAAAAATGTTTAGAAATTATTTACACACTTATTGAATATATACAGGCTTTAACCTACACTAATTTAAATATTGCTACTTATTTATATTGTTTATATTGTTTTAACTAAAACAGTATCAAGATTTAAAATAGCTGAAATGATTTACTTAGATAATGGAAATGGAATACACTTTGTACATCAAATGATGTCACATTTAAGTGCAGTTCCTAAATTATTATTACCAAACATTTACCTAGGAGACCCCTTAGCTTACCATCAACAGTCTGCAAGATTAGTATAATATTCAAATAAGAAAATAGGGAAATTGTGAATGACAAACCTTGTTATTGAAGCCATTTAACTTAGGTGATGAGGAAGGGTTTCTGGGTGATTATATGCAAAGAATGACAACTGACAGCGATGTCATCCATACTGCCCTTCCCAGGAGGGACCATGTGACAAAGGGACCGTGGGAGGTGCACCCATCTCTTGAGCAAACCAGGGGATCTGGTCATCAAAGGAAACTGGACCAAAACTCCCTGGCAAGGACAGCACAAAGGTTATCCTGCTGACCTAAACAGCCGCGGAAAGCGAAGGACGTGGCACTTGGGTGCATCTAACGTTTTACCCCACCTGAAACCCTCAGCAAGAGACTGTTCAATATACAGCCGTGGACAAAATTATTGGAACTCCTCTGTTAATGAAAGAAAAACCCACAATGGTCACAGAAATAACTTGAATCTGACAAAAGTGGTAATAAATAAAAAATCTATGAAAATTAACCAATGAAAATCAGACAATGCTTTTGAATTGTGGTTCAACAGAATTATTTTAAAAAACAAACTCATGAAACAGGCCTGGACAAAAATGATGGTATCCCTAGAAAAGATAGAAAATAATGTGATCATGAAAATAATGTGACCACATGTGACCATGTTCAACCAAGATGTGTCCTCTAATTAACATCACAGGTGTCTACAAACTTGTAATCAGTCAGTCGGCCTATTTATAGGGTGACAAGTAGTCACCGTGCTGTTTGTTGACCACACTAAACATGGACCAGAGGAAGCAAAGGAGAGAGTTGTCTCAGGAGATTAGAAAGAAAATTATAGACAAGCATGTTAAAGGTAAAGGCTATAAGACCATCTCCAAGAAGCTTGATGTTGCTGTGACTACAGTTGCACATATTCAGAAATTTATGATCCACGGGACTGTAGCCAACCTCCCTGGACGTGGCCGCAGGAGGAGACGGATAATATGAATGGTAACAAAAGAGCCCAGAACAACCTCTAAACACATTCATGGTGAATTCCAAGGTCAAGGTACATCGGTGTCAGATCGCACCGTCCGTCTTTGTTTGAACCAAAGTGGACTTGATGGGAGACGAGCAAGGAGGACACCACTGTTGAAAACAAATCATAAAAAAGCCAGACTGGAATTTGCCAAACTGCATGTTGACAAGCCACAAAACTTCTGGGAGAATGTCCTATGGACACAGACACAAAAATGAAGCATACCAAGAAAAGAACACTGTCACTACTGTGAAACATGGAGGAGGTTCTGTTATGTTCTGGGGCTGCTTTGCTGCATCTGGCACAGGGTGTCTTGAATCTGTGCAGGGTACAATTAAATGTCAAGACTATCAAGGTATTCTAGAGAGAAATGTGCTGCCCAATGTCAGACAGCTTGGTCTCAGTCGCAGGTCATGGGGCTTGCGACAGGATAATGACCCAAAACACACAGCTAAAAACACCCAAAAATGTCTAAGAGCGAAACATTGGACTATTCTAAAGTGGCCTTCTGTGAGCCCTGATCTAAATCCTGTTGAACATCTGTGGAAGGAGCTGAAACATGCCATCTGGAGAAGGCACCCTTCAAACCTGAGACAACTGGAGCAGTTTGCTCATGAGGAGTGGGCCAGAATACCTGCTGAGAGGTGCAGAAGTCTCATTGACAGTTACAGAAATCGTTTGATTGCAGTGATTGCCTCAAAATGTTGTGCAACAAAATATTAAGTTAAGGGTACCATCATTTTTGTCCAGGCCTGTTTGATGAGTTTGTTTTTTAAAATAATTCTGTTGAACCACAGTTCAAAAGCATTGTCTGATTTTCATTGGTTAATTTTCATAGAATTTTTATTGATTACCACTTATGTCAGATTCAAGTTATTTCTGTGACCATTGTGGGTTTTTCTTTCATTAACAGAGGGGTACCAACAATTTTGTCCACATCTGTAATATATATTGTATACTTATTGAAAAAAGAAAAGGAAAACAACAAATGACTGTTTAACTGTTTCTCTATGCAAGTGTCAGCTGATGATTTGGCATCTAGTAACGACCTCTGCTAATAGAGAAGCAGGCTGTTTGTTTATCATGACCAGGGAAAAAATGCAAGGGAAGGAAAGGTGTGGTTAGTGTTGTTATCTTATCATCCTCATCATTCTCTAGTAATACTTAATATTGGTTATTAAGTTGTTCCAATGCTTATACACTGTAGAGAATTGTTATGTTTGCTTCCTAATAACACTAACAGTTAGGCAAAATATCTTTATTGCTAAAATAATGCAGCTACTACAGGCTGTTTGTTTTTTGTTTTTTTTTAGAGAGGCAATATACAGAAATAACATAGCAAACTTCATTTTGAATCACACCTGACACAACATATCACTCCACTGATTAGAAACATGATGACACTCCTTACTCTGCGAATGCAAGGTTAATTTCATCAGGGAACTCCTCTTTTTGAAGTGGGGATGTCCCCTTTTCAACAGTTTAACACTCTCTGAGTATGCAATGGCTTACAGTACGTCTCTCCCCTGTACCCCTGCTTGACCAACGAAGCGAGCAAGTGTTATATCAAGGATCTACATTGTCAAAGGTCATTGAGTCATTGGGCGTATTCGCATCTGGATGGACACTGGGCAGATCTGTGTACCCTGTTTTGGCAACAGACCGTACCCTCATCATGTCGGCAGGGCAGGTGGGCAGAGTGAAGAGAGATGCTTTTCTACCACATGATGCCATTCATGAAGCATGAATGCAATTTCAGATGAAAAGTATAGGAGTGAGGTCTTGTTCATTGTTTCTTTGAGTGAGAGTGGAAACAAAATACCTTAGGGATTAAAACACTTAATTGTAGACTACAGTTATTTACAAAATTATAACAAAGGGTAGAATGCTCCTTGATCGACTAATTACCACCCGTAGGGGTGTAGGCCCTATTATAGGAGATTATTGTATTACTTCTCTCCATGAAAATGATGCAAATGGTCATATTAATACCTCAGATATTCATAGAAGTTAGTGTTTCTCTTAATGGAGAAGTCTCATCATAAACTTGGTAATGATTTTTATAACTTCAGATTTTTCTTGTGTGAGTCCTTAATATGATGATGAGGATGGTGAGAGGGGCAATACTGACCTGAGGATGTTTTTGAAAGTCGCAATATTTTTTAAGGCTGTTTCATATTATTTTCTATGTTCTTATTTGACACTGTCTGAGATTAATTGTGGTCACATCACACATATTCACTTTTGATATATTCTATACACGTTTTTAATTTGCAAAGACATATAACAGCATGTAAATTCTTACACATATCCCTATATTAATTCATTCACTTTATTATATTTCTTTTAATACTGATGCTTTATTAAGCATCAAGGGGGAATATGGCAGAAAAATTCCATATTATCTATGCTATTATTGATATTAATAATGTATTATTATGTTTGAGAAGTATCATACCTTTCATATGCCATGTTTAATGTTTATACAGTTAGGCCCAAAAATATTTGGACAGTGACACAAGTTTTGTTATTTTAGCTGTTTACAAAAACATATTCAGGACACAATTATATAATCAATATGGGCTTAAAGTGCAGACTCTCAGCTGTAATTTGAGAGTATTCACATTGAAATTGGAGCAAGGGTTTAGGAATTACAGCTCTTTAATACGTAGCCACCTCTTTTTCAAGGGACCAAAAGTAATTGGACAATTGACTCAGAAGGCTGCAAAAAAATAAAATAAAATAAAAAATAACAAGGCTGCATGGGCTGTTCCCTCATTAACGTGTCATCAATTAAGCAGTTAAAAGGTCTGGAGTTGATTCCAGGTGTGGCGTTTGCATTTGGAAGCTGTTGCTGTGAACACACAACATGCGGTCAAAGGAGCTCTCAATGGAGGTGAAACAGACCATCCTGAGGCTGAAAAAAAGAAGAAGAAATCCATCAGAGAGATAGCAGAAATGTTAGGAGTGGCCAAATCAACAGTTTGGTACATTCTGAGAAAAAAAGAGTGCACTGGTGAGCTTGGGAACTCAAAAAGGCCTGGACGTCCATGGAAGACAACAGTGGTGGATGATCGCAGAATCCTTTCACAACCCCTTCACAACATCCACTCAAGTGAAGAACACTCTCCAGGAAGTAGGTGTATCAGTATCTAAGTCTACCATAAAGAGAAGACTTCATGAGAGTAAATACAAAGGATTCACCACAAGGTGCAAACCATGAATCAGCCTCAAAAATAGAAAGGCCAGAATTGACTTTGCCAAAAAACACCTGAAGAAGCCAGCCCAGTTCTGGAACAGCATTCTTTGGACAGATGAGACTAAGATCAACCTGTACCAGAATGATGGGAAGAAGAAAGTTTGGAGAAGAATTGGAACAGCTCATGATCCAAAGCACTACATCTTCTGTAAAACATGGTGGAGGCAGTGTGATGGCATGAGCATGCATGGCTTCCAATGGCACTGGGTCACTTGTGTTTATTGATGATGTGACAAAAGACAGAGGCAGCCGGATGAATTCTGAAGTGTATAGGGATATACTTTCTGCTCAGATTCAGCCAAATGCAGCAAAGGTGATTGGACGGCGCTTCACCAATGATCCAAAACATACTGCAAAAGAAACCCAGGAGTTTTTTAAAGCAAAGAAGTAGAATATTCTGCAATGGCCAAGTCAATTACCAGGTCTCAACCCAATCGAGCATGCATTTCACTTGCTCAAGACAAAACTTAAGGCAGAAAGACCCACAAACAAGCAACAACTCAAGACAGCTGCAGTAAAGGCCTGGCAAAGCATCACAAAGGAGGGAACCCAGCGTTTGGTGATGTCCATGGGTTCCAGACTTCAGGCAGTCATTGCCTGCAAAGGATTCTCAACAAAATATTGAAAAATAACATTTTACTTAGGGTTATGTTTATTTGTCCAATTACTTTTGAGCCCCTGAAATGAGGAGCGTTTGTATAAAAATAGCTACAATTCTTACATGTTTAATCATATATTTTTGTTCAACCCCTTGAATTAAACCTTAAAGTCTGCACTTCAATTCCGTTGTAATTGTTTCATTTCAAATCCAATGTGGTGGCATACAGAGCCCAAATCATGAAGATTGTGCCACTGTCCAAATATTTCTGGGCCTAACTGTATGTGCATTCCATATAGGATAAGTTTATATATTCTTGGCCTGTTTCTGTGTACAATTTCAGAGAGTTCAGACTGAGGATTAGTACAGGGTTAGTACATGCATAAGAAATGATCTAAGCCATTTATTATAATCTCTTTGACATAACCTGTTTTGGGTCACAGGAATGCACAGGAACTCAACAGCCTGTACAGATCAGTGGTAGATGGACATTCTGTTAGTTTTATGGATCTCATGTCTTCATGACCCATGTCTCCAGAGTGTCTGACATCTGCCTGGATAAGCTCAGTTATCAGGACAGTCCCGTTCTGTCCCTTCCCTTATCCTCATCCTCCCTCTCCTTTCTTCTACCTATATATATATCAGACTTAGAAGAATGGATCCTTTAGAGATTCTAAGCGTGTCTGAATGTCATGCCTTGTAACCATCACCCCATTGGCCACCCCAAGGTGGCCAGTGGGGTGACTCCTTATATTTTTGTAATAAATGTACATAAATTCAACTTTTTGCCTGATTATTTGACTATGAATAATTTAAGCTCAAAATTATTCTAACAGTTTCAAGTGTTTGTAGCTAATTGCATACAAAGAATCAAGTCAAGCACAAGAGCACAACAATGGGCGTATGTTGCATCAGAGCAGAACCCTGCGGACTACGCTTCTCAAGGCTTAACTGCAGAAAACATCAAGTACTCCGATTGGTTTAAAGGACCAGCATTTCTTTGGGAAAGGTACCTCCGTGATAGAGATGTCAAGGTGGGAGAGATCAAGGAAAATGATCCAGAACTTCACAAAGCCTTTGTGTGTACTACCAACGCAAAAGAAGAGTGAACTATTCTTGACAGATTTGAGAAGTTCTCAGCATGGTCCAGATTGATAAAAGCACTTTCAATCTTGAGAAGAAAGGTCAAAGAACACAAGGGTGAACTACAAAAGACCAAAGAAAGTACGAGTTTGAGAGAAAAGAAACAGAGCTGGTTGTCATTAAGCTTGTTCAAGAGAAAGCTTTCACAGAAGAGATAAAGAGTCTGAAATCAAAGAAAACAGTTTCCAAGACCAAAGACTGTAAACTGTACAAACTAAGTCCATTTTTGGATGAAGAAGGAATCCTCAGAGTTGGCGGACGTTTGAGTTAAGCTGTGCTACACCCACATGTGAAGCATCCAGCAATACTCCCAAGGACAGTCATATTTCAACTTTCCTAATCAGACATTTTCATTCGAAAATTCAGCGCCAAGGTCATGGAATGACAATGAATGAACTGCGAGCCAACGGTTGGTGGATCCTTGGAAGCAGCCGTGCAGTTTCATCATACATCTTCAAATGTGTCAAGTGTCACAAGTACAGAAAGAAAACAGAGATCCAAAGTATGGGAGATTTACCAGTAGACCGGACAGAACCTACTTCACTCTTCACTTAATGTCAGAATGGATTGTTTTGGACTGATTTACGTCAAAGACATATGAAAGGAGCTCAAGAGATATGGACTCATACTAACCTGTCTTATGTTCACGAGCCATACATATTGAAATAGTAGATGACCTAAGTACAGACGCATTCGTCAATGCTTTGCGAGTGTTTATTGCAATCAGAGGGAATGTTCGTCAACTAAGATGTGGCAAAGGAACCAGTTTCATTGGTGCCCAGAGAGAGTTTGCAAATCTCATTAAAGATATGGATCAAGAGAAAGTGAAAGTACTCGGATGTGAATTTCTCATGAATCCCCCATCAGCAAGCCACATGGGCGGAGTGTGGGAAAGGCAGATAAGGACCATCCGAAGTGTTCTTTCAGCTATCCTTGGCCAGTCAGTAAAGAGACTCGACAGTACATCTTTGAGAACCTTGTTGTACGAAGTTATGGTGATTATCAACAGCAGGCCACTCTCAGTAGAACATTTGAATGATCCAACAGGCCCTGAACCGTTAACACCTAACCACGTCCTAACTATGAAGTCGACCATTGTTCAACTCCACCAGGAGAGTTCATGAAAGAAGACCAATATCTACAAAAGAGATGCAGAAGAGTACAGTATTTGGCCTAGGAGTTTTGGATCTGTTGGAGGAAAGAATATTTGCTCAACTTGCAACCAAGACAGAAATGGAATGCACACAGAAGAGATCTGAAGATAAACGATGTAGTGCTTCTACAAGAAGATCTTGCACCATGCAATGAATGGAAGCTAGCCAAAGTCACTGATGTCTATCCTGGAACAGATAACAAGGTGAGAAAGGTTCTACTTTTGGTTAGTGAAAAGACATATGACAAACATGGCAAACTTACGACTAAAACAGTTTCACTAGTATGACCTGTACACAAGGTTATTGTTTTGCTGGAAGTAGACTAAGGTTTTACAGTTATTTTTCATGTTCACACTTTGTGTCAGTTTGAGTTTAAGTCATAGAAATCTCACAGTAAGAGTTGTGAGATTTGGTGGGAGTGGAACTGCCACATTTTCATTTCCATCTATTTTCTGTGTATTTTGTTATTATGGTTAAGCGCCACCAGAGGGTGTTGTGGCGCAAGAGTCGGCCTTTGTATGCGGAGTTGAGGTTCATTGCATCAGAAGAAGCGATCTCTAGTAAGAAAAAGGAAGCATGATTAAAAGGACACTGGGCATGGACATGGACTCTAAGCTAAAAGTTTAAGAAGATAAAGAAGATTAAAGGAAATAAGAAGAAAACCAAGGCTAATTCCTCTCTCGGTACTCAGCCAACAAGGTATTTTTTGTCTTTTATTTTGTTGAAGTAGTTTTATTGGCTTTATTGATTTATCCAATTGTTATTTTTCTTTCAGCTAATTATTGTCTTGTCTGTTTGTTTTTTAGTTTTCACGGTGTGTTTATAAGTCTATACCAAGATGGACTGAATAAATTCATCTGTTGAGAAACCACTTGTGTCTGTCGGTACCTGGAGGAATTATAATGACTTTTTTGTCAAAATCGAGCAACAAATCTAGCAACTTTTTCTGGTGTTATCAGAGACTTTTCTGGGGTTTTGGAGACTCTGGCATGCAGGGCTTGGCAGGTTGTAGTTTCCTTAGATGACATCTAAAACATAACCTACAGTGGTGTGAAAAAGTGTTTGCCCCCTTTCTGATTTCTCATTTTTTTGTATGTCACACAAATGTTTAAGATTATCAAACAAATTTTAATATTAGACAAAGATAACACAAGTAAACACAAAATGCAGTTTTTAAACAAAGGCGTTTATTATTAAGGGTAAAAAAAAATCCAAACCTTCATGGCCCTGTGTGAAAAAGTGATTGCCCTCCCTGTCAAAACATAAATTAACTGTGGTTTATCACATCTTTGGAAAGCTGAGTTCAATTTTTCTAGCCACACCCAGACCTGATTACTACCACACCTGTTCTAAATCAAGAAATCACTTAAATAGGACCTTCCTGACAAAGTGAAGTAGACCAACAGATCCTCAAAAGCTAGACATCATGCTGCAATCCAAAGAAATTCAGGAACCAATGACAACTAAAGTAATTGAGATCTATCAGTCTGGAAAAGGTTTTAATGTGGCACACATATGTGGGTTCCATATGCTTCACATGCTTATTACTGTATGCTTATTGTGTACTGCACGTCTCAGAGGAACAAAAGGTCTGAACCTCCTAGGAGTAGCAGGAGGGTGTGAAGTCTGGCCTTTTGTATGCAGAGAGATGGCTGGAGGGATTTCCTGACCACCAGGACTTCAGGTGGAGACAGAAGACCTGAAGGGGGGGCATTGTGATTTGGGATGTAAAGACAATGGGACTGTGTGCTTTGATGCCCTGGGGTATAAAAGGGACAGAGATGGGGGCATGCCTTCCTCTTTTCTGTTTTTGGATGTTGGAGAATGTGGTGGTGAATAAAACTGATCTTGAGTAATAAACTCAGCCTCGTCTTTCCACACATCTCCACACTGGTGACCCTATGATGTATCATGAGCGGAGACGAATCTTCCGAGCTAGACTCGCCAGGAGCCAGCCAAACGAATGCAGCCACAGTCCAACTACCGGATTTCTGGCCGAACAATCCGCGCTCCTGGTTTAGCGCAGTCAAGGCACAGTTCCACCTCCGGAGAATTTCGGCAGATGCCACAAAGTTCTACCATGTGGTTGCAAAGCTGGACAACCACACAGCCCAGCGAGTGGAGAGCTTGATCAACCACCCGCCGGACAGCGACAAGTACAGCACGTTGAAGGCTGCACTCATCCGTTACTTCACCCCCTCGGTGCAGGAGCAAGCAGAGAGGCTCCTGGCGCTGACTGAATTTGAGGGCGACAGACCTGCAGACCTGATGGGGAAGATGTTGAGTTTGAGAGACTCCGAAGATGATAACTTTATCTTCACCCACCTTTTCCTCAGAACCCTACCGTCAGAAGTGAGAGTGACCCTGGCCAATTCACCACTGCTGGCCCGACGAGACTACCACGAGCTGGGCCAGGAGGCGCATCGACTTGTCGACGCCAGTAAACGGCGCGCGGCTGCGGCAGCGGGGCCAGGCACAATGTCCGGAGACGGCAGGGGGCCAGAGGCTGCAGCACCAGCCTCACCGACGACGGCGGCGGCAGGGGCCGGGAAACACGGAGCAGACGACATCCTTTGCTTCTACCATTGTCATTTCGCAGAGAGGGCACACAAGTGCATTCCACCGTGCCACTTTAAGTGCTCAGGAAACGCCAAGACCGGGGGTCGGTAGCAGCTGCGGCCCTTGGAGAGGAGAACAAGCTGCTCTACTTGAAGGATGCGCACTCGGGGAGGCATTTCCTCATGGACACAGGCTCCCAGCTGAGTTTCATCACACCTTCCTACGCTGACCGTCTGGCGCCTTCCAGTGGTCCCCGGGTGTCAGCAGCGAACGGCTTGGCGATTAAGACCTTCGGTGAGAGGACTCTGCTTCTGTCTTTACACGGCTGCACTTTCGAGTGGACTTTCGTCATAGCGGCAGTCAATTTCAACATGTTAGGGGCTGATTTTTTGTGCTCACATAGTTTGTTGGTCGATCTTGCTAACAGACGCCTGGTTAATGCACTCTCTTTTTCTTCTATTCCCTGTACAGCTCGAGTGGCCCCGCCAACAGCACAAGCCAACGTCACAGCTGCAGGTGGTAAGTTCCACACACTCCTCACTCAGTTCCCAGCACTCACGGTCCCAACATTTTTGGCAACAGTGGCTAAACACGGAGTGGAACATTTTATTACTACCACCGGACCGCCCGTTTTTGCAAAAGCTCGGCACTTGGATTCAGCTAAACTGACCATAGCGCGCGAGGAGTTCGCCAACCTGGAGAGGTTGGGCATCATCAGGTGTTCGAAGAGCCCATGGGCTTCACCGCTTCACATGGTCCTGAAAGCTGATGGCTCGTGGCGGCCTTGCGGCGATTTCCGCAGGCTGAACAGCGCTACAGCGCACGACCGCTACCCGATCCCGCACATCCAAGATTTTTCAGTTCATTTGGCGGGGGCGCGCGTTTTTTCTAAAATAGACTAGGTACGCGGTTACCACCAGGTCCCAGTGCGCGCTGAGGACATACCCAAAACAGCGGTAATAACTCCTTTCGGGCTTTTCGAGTTTTTGCGCATGCCGTTTGGGCTTAAAGGCGCGGCACAGACGTTCCAACGCATGATGGACGCGGTTTTGCGCGATCTCCCTTTCGTGTTCGTCTACCTGGACAACATATTGGTAGCCAGCACGTCCGAAGACGAACACGAAAACCACCTCACGGCAGTTTTCCGGAGGTTGGCAGAGCACGGGTTAATAATTAACCCGGCAAAGTGTCAGTTCGGGGTGACGCAGATTGATTTTTTGGGGCATCGCGTCTCCCCAGAGGGAGCAGTCCCTCTGCCTGACAAAGTGCGTGCAGTAACAAATTTTCCCCAGCCACAAACGGTCAAAGCGTTACAGGAGTTTTTGGGAATGGTAAATTTTTATAACCGTTTCCTCCCCCACACAGCACAGCTCATGCAACCATTGTATGCTGCACTAAAAAAACAAAAACCCACAAATAAAGTCGAATGGTCTCCGGAGCGAGAGCGCGCATTTTCCGAAGTCAAAACAGCCCTGGCAAACGCTGCGTTGTTAGCACATCCAGTCCCAGCGGCCCGCATGGCGCTCACTACTGACGCGTCAGATGTGGCCATAGGGGCAGTCGTGGAACAGTTTGTAGCTGGAGCCTGGCAACCGCTCGCCTTTTTCAGTAAGACCCTGCGCGACAGCGAACGAAAATACAGCGCATTCGACAGGGAGTTGTTGGCTCTCCACTTGGCCATTCGCCACTTCCAGTTCTGGCTGGAAGGACGCCGTTTCACCGCGTTTGTTGACCACAAGCCGCTGACTTTCGCGATGGCCAAGATTTCAGAACCTTGGACGGGCCGGCAGCAGAGACAGCTGGCCGCGATATCGGAGTTTACTACCGATATCCAGCATGTGGCGGGTAAACTTAATGTAGTGGTGGACTGCCTCTCGGGCGCCGTGGGGGCTCCAGCCCGCGCGGAGGTAGATCCTGCAGCCATGGCCGCGGAGCAGGTTAGCGATGCGGATGTGCGCGCGCTCCAGTCTGGACCAACAGGGTTAAGGCTGGAGAACAGGGTGCTGCAAGACGGTATGCCCCCCCCTAATCTGCGATGTCTCCACCGGGCGGCCGCGTCCGGTGGTTCCAGCCGCGTGGCGCCGCCGTGTTTTTGACTTGATCCATTCTCTGGCACACCCGGGAGTGCGCGCGTCAGTCAAAATGGTAGGAGAGAAATTTGTATGGCCGGGCCTGCGCAAACAAGTTAGAGAGTGGGCGGCAGCCTGCACGGCCTGCCAGCGGACCAAGGTTCATAGACACACGAGAGCTCCCTTGGAGCCGTTTCACATCCTGGCTAAAAGATTTGATCATGTCCACGTGGACCTCGTAGGCCCCCTCCCGCCCTCACGAGGGTGCACACATCTTCTGACAATGGTTGACCGCACCACGCGCTGGCCGGAAGTGGTCCCGCTGTCATCAACCACAGCCGAGGAGGTGGCGCGCGCGTTTTTAACAGCATGGGTAGCGCATTTTGGAGTCCCGTCGGACATTACGTCCGACAGAGGCCCGCAGTTTGTTTCCGAAATTTGGTCAGTGATGGCCCGCAGCCTGGGGGCAACGATCCACCGCACGACCGCGTACAACCCGCAGGCTAACGGGTTATGCGAATGTTTTCACAGGTCATTGAAGGCGGCTCTCAGAGCATCGCTTACGGATACAAATTGGGTGGACAAGCTACCATGGGTTTTATTGGGGTTGCGTTCTGCACCTAAAGAGGATTTAGAAGCCTCCCCAGTTGCTAGTTTTCGCACAGCCACTTCTGCTGCCCGGGGAATTTCTCCCAGATAATCCAGCGCCAGAGTGCCCACCGGCTCAGCGGTTACAGAATAGCACGGGCCCGAGCACGCTACCTGGCCCCGTTCACCACAGTTTTCCGCGTGTTTTTGTGCCTAAGGCTTTAAAAAATGCGGAGTTTGTTTTTGTCAGACATGATGCCCATCGTCCGCCTTTACGCCCACCTTATGACGGACCATATAGAGTGGTAGAAACAGGGGCTAAGCATTTTTTGCTAGATTTGGGGGGCAGAAAAGAAAGGATTGGCATTAACAGGCTCAAACCCGCTTTTGTGGTAGCTGACAAAGCTGTGCAGTTGGCGAAGGCTCCTCGGCGCGGCAGACCCCCTAGAGAGCATTCCCCAGAACACCCACAGAGGTTGACTAACAGTTCTCATCCCCAGGCAGCAGATCCACAGCTGGAAGACGCCGTGGAAGTGGTACAGCCTGCTTACAGCAGATACGGGAGAAGGTTGAGACCTAAGCGGCACTTGGACTGATGTGTAGCGATTTTATTATGACATGCAATCTGTGGTTATGTTGTTCCATCTTAGACGTTTGGGGGGGGGTCATGTGGCACACATATGTGGGTTCCATATGCTTCACATGCTTATTACTGTATGCTTATTGTGTACTGCACGTCTCAGAGGAACAAAAGGTCTGAACCTCCTAGGAGTAGCAGGAGGGTGTGAAGTCTGGCCTTTTGTATGCAGAGAGATGGCTGGAGGGATTTCCTGACCACCAGGACTTCAGGTGGAGACAGAAGACCCGAAGGGGGGGCATTGTGATTTGGGATGTAAAGACAATGGGACTGTGTGCTTTGATGTCCTGGGGTATAAAAGGGACAGAGATGGGGGCATGCCTTCCTCTTTTCTGTTTTTGGATGTTGGAGAATGTGGTGGTGAATAAAACTGATCTTGAGTAATAAACTCAGCCTCGTCTTTCCACACATCTCCACATTAACGCCATTTCTAAAGCTTTGGGACTCCAGCAGACCACAGTGAGAGCCATTACCCACAAATGGTGAAAACATGGAACAATGGTGAACCTTCCCAGGAATGCCTGGATGACCAAAATTACCCTAAGAGCGCAGCAACGGTTCATCCAAGAGGTCACAAAAAACCCACAACAACATCCAAAGAACTGCAGGCCTCACTTGCCTCAATTAAGGTCAGTGATCATGACTCCACCATAAGAAAGAGACTGGGCAAAAATGGCCTGCATGGCAAAGTTCCAAGACAAAAACCATTGCTGAGCAAAAAAGACATAAAGGCTCATCTCAGTTTTGCCAGGAAACATGTTGATGATCACCAAGACTTTTGGGAAAATACTCTGTGGAGTGACGAGACAAAAGTTGAACTTTTTGGAAAGTGTGTCCCATTACATCTGGTGTAAAAGTAGGACAGCATTTCAGAAAAGGAACATCATACCAACAGTAAAATATGGTGGTGGTAGTGTGATGGTCTGGGGCTGTTTTGCTGCTTCAGGACCTGGAAGATTTGCTGTGGTAAATGGAACCATGAATTCTGCTGTCTACCAAAAAATCCTGAAGGAGAATGTCCGGTCATCTGTTCATAACCTCAGTCTGAAGTGCACTTGGGTTATGCAGCAGGACAATGATCCAAAACACACCATCAAGTCCATCTCTGACTGGCTTAATGAAAACAAAATGAAGACTTTGGAGTGGCCTAGTCAAAGTCCTGACCTGAATCCAATTGAGATGCTGTGGCATGACCTTTAAAAGGTGGTTCATGCTGGAAAACCCTCCAATGTGGCTGAATGACAACAATTCTGCAAAGACGAGGGGGCCAAAATTCCTCCACAGTGCTGTAAAAGACTCATTGCCAGTTATCGCAAACGCTTGATTGCAGTTGTTGCTGCTAAGGGTGGCCCAACCAGTTATTAGGTTTAGAGGGCAATCACTTTTTCACACAGGGCCATGTGGGTTTGGATTTTTTTTTTAATTTGAAGATGGCGGCAGCGCACACGGATGCAGCGGCCCCTCTTGGCATCAGCGAGTGTGAGAGTTTTGAGTGTTTTGATCTTCCCAGACGTACATTCTGTAAAACTTACAACCGTGAGACCTTATTAAACATCAAGGTACTGCACGCTGCAAGAATCGTGGCGATCGGTTGTGACTTGGGCATTCTACGCCAGCATGGAATTCTGGCGGAGTCCCCGCTGGAAGCTACCCGAGAGAGGAGGAGGCGTAAGCAGAGCGAACGCAAGCAAAAGCGTGGAAAAAGGGCCGGGATCCATGCTAGGCTAAAGGCTAACCCCTCCAGACCAGCAGTACCGTCGCTCATTCTCTCCAACGTCCGCTCCCTCGAAAACAAGCTGGACGAGCTGCGTCTGCTGAGAGAAACCCAGAGAGAGTGGAGAGACTGCTGTGTGCTTGCGTTCACCGAGACATGGCTCCACGGAAACATTCCTGACGAGGCCATTCAACTGGAAGATATGGCGATGTTCCGTGTAGACAGGGAAACGGCGAGCTCTGGTAAGAGCCGGCGGGGTGGGCTATGCATCTATGTTAACAAGAACTGGTGCGTCAATGCCACGTTAGTGTCTAAACACTGCTTTCCATTGGCGGAGTTCTTTATTGTAAATTGTCAGCCATATTATTTGTCGAGGGAATTCAGCAACGTGTTTGTAGCTGGTGTTTACATAGCGCCGAGCGCTAATGCTAAAGCTAATGCTAAGAAGGCACTCGGGGAACTGCACAATGCGATTAGTGAAATCCAAACTTCACACCCGGACAGTTTTGTGGTGGTTGTGGGGGATTTTAACCACACCAGCCTAAAGACTGTGCTCCCCAAGTTTAAACAATGTGTAGACTTTAAGACCAGAGGAGAGAATATGTTGGACTTAGTGTACACAAACACAGATGCATACTGTATAAGGCGATACCCCGCCCCCATCTCGGCCTTTCTGATCACATATCCGTGATGCTGCTTGTGACGATGGAGTGTCACCACTGTTATGGTGCACTGTATATGTGATTATATTGTTTGGGTAATATTTGTAAATGTTAATAATTATTGTTAAGTCTACACATATTATTTTAGGATCTGCTTCTGACTATGTGGAATGCCTTTTTGGTGAGATAATTGTTATGTTTAATTATTTGGGTAAAACAAGTGGTGATCATTATCCACATATCTTTGCCAGCATGCTCCCTGATGGTGTCCGGGCAAAAGACTCTTTAGGGGTTGAAGGCTTTTTAAAGGATACCAGCAGGAAGGGAGCATGTGATGGTAAGTTTAGGGGTGATTTAGATTTTGTAAATAGAGGTTAAATTATTTATTGAATTATTTATGGTGTCTTATTTATTCTGTGTTATTTATATGTGTTTTGTAAATAGGTGGGAAGTTGTTATGGACTTTTAGATGCTATTGGTTCCGCCGGATCGGTGGCGCCACACGAGTAGGCTGCCCGTTGCAACAGCCTTTTTTTTTATCTTCCTTCTTCTTTCTACACCTTTCACTCTGTATATATATCACGGACGCACGGATCGCCCCGGGGGTCTCCCGGGTCGGCGGACGGAGCCACGGTTTGCAGCGGGAGACGCTACAGCGGGGAGGAGCTAGTGCTAGCTAGCACTTGGCCGCCGCCCGGTGCTAATGGGAAACTCGACATACCGGGAGCTGTAGCGAAAACGACGCGGGTGCCGGGCTGGAGTTTAGGCGGCGTGCAAGAAATATAAGACAGAATAATAAAGAGCGATGGCAAGAACCAAGCAGACCGCCCGTAAATCTACTGGAGGAAGAAGCCCCCCAGGAGACAGCTAGCCACCAGGGCTGCTCGGAGAGGCGCTCCGGCCACCGGCAGAGTGAAGAGGCCTCGCCATCACAGGCCCGTGGCTCTGAGAGAGATCCGTCGCTGCCAGAAATCCACGGAGCTGCTCATCCGTAAGCTGCCCGTCCAGCGCCTGGTGAGGGAGATCGCTCAGGACTTCAAGACCGTCCTGCGTTTCCTGAGCTTCGCCGTCATGGCTCTGCAGGAGACCAGCGAGGCCCACCTGGTGGTCTCTTCTTCGCTAAGGGGGTCACCATCATGCCCAAAGACTTCCAGCTGGCCCGCCGCATCCGCGGAGAGAGAGCTTAGACTTTCTGCTGCACATTCACCAACCAACCATAATGCTCTGCACTGTGTGTCTATATATACATTTATAGTAATATGGACATATGTTTACTAGATGTTTTTTCTTGCCTTCTGATTGTTGCTCTGAGTGTTGCTATCCCTGTGCTGTTGCAATCCTGGAATTTCCCCATTGTGGGACTAATAAAGGCTTATCTTATCTTATCTTATCTTATTGGGTATGTGTGAAAAATGGAAAATGTTTTATTGTTTTACCTGGGGTTATGGTAGGGGCTAATTATCCCTAATGTCTCACACAATATAACAGGTGTTGGTTATTGGGAGAAGAGAGAGTTCATTGAAGATGTTATCTGTGAAGTTTTTGGAATAAAATGAAAACTTGCTGATTGACAGCCGCCTCGATGGACGAACATACCACCTTCACACCGACACGACTCTCTCTTCTCCCAATAACCAACACCTCTTATATTGTGTGAGACAATTAGGGCTAATTAGCCCCTACCATAACCCCAGGTAAAACAATAAAACATTTTCCATTTTTCACACATACCCAATAGCATCTAAAAGTCCATAACAACTTCCCACCTATTTACAAAATACATATAAATAACACAGAATAAATAAGATACCATAAATAATTCAATAAATAATTTAACCCCTATTTACAAAATCTAAATCACCCCTAAACTTACCATCACATGCTCCCTTCCTGCTGGTATCCTTTAAAAAGCCTTCAACCCCTAAAGAGTCTTTTGCCGGACACTATCAGGGAGCATGCTGGCAAAGGTATGTGGATAATGATCACCACTTGTTTTACCCAAATAATTAAACATAACAATTATCTCAACAAAAAGGCATTCCACATAGTCAGAAGCAGATCCTAAAATAATATGTGTAGACTTAACAATAATTATTAACATTTACAAATATTACCCAAACAATATAATCACATATACAGTGAACCATAACAGTGGTGACACTCCGTCGTCACACTGCTGCCTGCCTACAAACCTTTATTGAAGCGCAGCAGGCCAGCAGTGAAACAAATTAGAATTTGGCCAGAGAGTGCAACCTCTACACTGAAAGACTGTTTTCTGCACACAGACTGGGAGGTCTTCAAAATAGCAGCCTCCCAGGAAGACAAGACAGATGTGGAGGAGTATGCTGATACGGTCACCAGCTACATCGCGAAGTGCACAGAGGATGTCACTACAGTGAAGACCATCACTATGCGGGGTAACCATAAGCCCTGGATGACTGCAGAGGTGCGCTCGCTGCTTACAGCCAGAGATGCAGCCTTCAGAGCGAAGGACAGGATCGCCCTCCGCTCAGCCAGGTCTGCGCTCTCAAAGGGAATTAAGGCGGCAAAGTGCGCCTATGCGGAGAAAGTCCAGGGACACCTCTGTGACACTAGGAACACCAAGCAGATGTGGCAGGGAGTTCGGACACTGACGGGCTAGAAGTCTAGGCAGGGGGTCGATGATGATGACGCTTCGCTTCCAGACAGGCTTAACAACTTCTTTGCACGTTTTGAAGCATCAAGCTTGACAATCAGAGGGAGGGCTGGCCCACCCCCACCATCGGTCGGACCAGCTTTTACCATCAACACAGCGGACACACGGAGGACCCTAACCAGAGTCAACCCACGCAAAGCTGCAGGTCCGGACAACATTCCGGGACATGTGCTCCGAGACTGCGTGAGCGAGTTGGCGGATGTCCTGACTGACATTTATAACATCTCCCTGAGTCAGGCCGTCGTTCCCAGATGCTTCAAGACCTTTATCATTGTACCGGTGGCAAAGAAACCAGTTGTGTCCTGTTTGAATGACTATCGTCCTGTTGCACTGACACCAGTTGTGATGAAGTGTTTTGAACGGTTTGTCAAACCACACATTACAGCCTGCCTCCCTGCATCACACGACCCGCTCCAGTTTGCATATTGTTCAAACCGCTCCACGGAGGATGCTATAGTCACCACCCTACACTCTGTCATCACCCACCTGGACCAGAAAGACACCTACGCCAGACTCCTGTACATTGATTTCAGTTCAGCATTCAACACCATTATTCCCCAGAGACTGATGGAGAAATTACTCCTTCTCGGTCTGAACACCGCCACATGTCTCTGGATCCTGGATTTCCTGACTGAGAGACCTCAGTCTGTCCGGGTTGGAAACAACATCTCCAACTCTGTCACGCTGAGCACCGGATCCCCTCAAGGCTGTGTACTCAGTCCACTGTTGTTTACACTTCTAACACATGACTGTGTATCCAGACACGAGGGGAACCAGATTATTAAGTTTGCAGACGACACCACGGTGGTGGGACTTATTCAGAGGGATGAGGAATCAATGTACAGGGAAGACATGAGAGACCTGGAGGGCTGGTGCAGGGAGAACAATCTGGTGCTCAATGTGGACAAAACGAAGGAGATGATTATCGACTTCCGGCGGTCTCAGCCTGAGCACGTCCCCCTCAGCATCGGCAGCCGTTTAGTGGAGAGAGTGGAGAACATCAAGTTCCTCGGAGTGCAGATCTCGCAGGACCTGACCTGGAGCAAGAATTCCTTGGGGATCAGGAAGCGGGCTCAGCAGAGACTGCACTTCTTGAGGAAACTCAAACAGGCCTCTCTCCCCATTTGCGTCCTCAGGACCTTCTACAGAGGTGTGGTGGAGAGTGTTCTGATGTACTGCATTGCTACATGGTACTCCAGCTGCAGTATGTCAGACAAAAAAGCCCTGCAGAGGATAGTCAAGGGAGCTGAGAGGGTAATTGGAGTCTCCCTCCCCTCTGTCCAAGAACTTTTTCAGAGCCGTTGTAGGAGCAGGGCACTGAACATTGTCAAGGACCGTTCTCACCCTCTGCATAAACACTTTGAACTTCTTCCGTCTGGTAAACGATTCCGGAGCATCAGAGGCAGAACCACCAGACTGATCAACTGCTTCCTTCCACAAGCTGTCAGGATGCTGAACAGTTGACCCGGAATCTCTCATACACACTACTGCACCTATGGACATTTTGTATATTATTTGTATATTATAGTCAGTTAGTTTTTTCCCAAGTATGTCTCAGGGATGTGTGAATGGATGGGGGGTAGGGGTGGGGGGGTGAAGCTATGTGTGAGTGTGTCTTAAATCATGCTGCTTTTATTTATATGGATGCCGAGAGAAACGCAATTTCATCTTGCCTGCACTACAGTTGTATGTACAGCAATATGACAATAAAGTTTGATTTGATTGATTTGATTTGATTTTTTCCTTAATAATAAACACCTTCACTTTCAAACTGCATTTTGTGTTTACTTGTGTTATCTTTGTCTAATATTTACATTTGTTTGATGACCTGAAACATTTTAAGTGTGAGAAACATACAAAAATATGAGAAATCAGGAAAGGGGCAAACACTTATTCACACCACTGTAAATGTAATGTGAGACTACGAAACTACAACTCCCAGAAGCACTATCTGCACACAGTGTGTGCTCATTGGTCCACTGTCATCTGGACCCAAGTAAAGCCGCAGACAGTCTCCTCCGCGGGTCAGTTTCCTGTTCTGCCCCAGTTCACACCGCAACCTGGTGGGAAGAAATACTGTGGCGGTGACAACGTCTCATATTAAGCCCTAATCACCTGTTCTCTGAGTGGTGAGTAGCCCCCAACATCACCTCCTACCTTTGTGGTTAAACATGAGTATTTTTAAAGCAAGAAGCTCACATTTAGTGTCCGCAATTGTGTAAATGTAAGTTTTCTTACCATACAGACAAAAAGTGACTGTGATTTGAATGAATGAATGAATGAATGAATGAATGAATGAGTCTTTATTTCGGATAGATTAAAAGTAAAGATTAAAAAGAAACAGAATAATATAACAAAGGGGAAAAAATCCAACAAGATCAAATTAAACAATAACTCCTCTGATTATAAAGTTCATCATAAGTTATCTGAAATGGGTGATGGCTGAAGCCGCAGCTTATATTGCCCACCCATATTCCATCCAAGAATTCAAAAGAAAAACAAAACAAGAGCGATTACAATTCGGAACAAAGCTAAGACAAAATGTGACAACCCCCCCCCCCCCCCCCCCAAAAACTAAGCAACAACACAACACAGACTGGATATGACAATCCTTATGTGATTTTACATGTCATCTTGGATATATGTTTGGAGTATTTCTTCCTTTAGTTTTTGTTTAAATTGTCCAAGCGTTGTACATGATTTTATTTCAGGTCCAAAATCGTTCCATAATCTGACTCCTTGCACTGAAACACAGTGTTGCTTGGTGGTAGTTCTCACGGAAGGTTTTTGAAATATACATGTTCCTCTGAAATGATATTGTTTCTCCCTTATTTGGAACAGCTTTTGGATATTTGTGGGCAGTGATAGATTCTTCACTTTAAACATTATTACTGCAGTTTTAAAGTCAACCAGATCTTTCAACTTGAGAGCTTTTAATTTAAGAAAAAGTGGGTTTGTTGGTTTCCTGTAAGCACCTTTGTTTATTATTCTAATAGCTCTCTTCTGAAGCATAAAGACTGGATATATATTTCTTTTATATGTATTTCCCCATACTTCAGTACAATATGTCATGTATGGGAGTATTAATGAATGATACAAAGTATATAATGTGGGTTGATTCAGCAAATATTTCACTCTGTGTAGTATTGCGATTGATTTAGATTTTACCTTTAATATAATTAATATGTGACTTCCAACACAGTTTATTATCAATTATTACTCCAAGAAATTTAGTTTCAGATACCCTTTCAATCTCTACTCCATTTATACTGAGTTTAGATACTAAGTTGTTGTGATGGTTGTTAAAAACTATAAATTTTGTCTTACTTAAATTGAGCGTTAATTTGTTTGAATCAAACCACAGTTTAAGCTTTCCTAATTCCTTTCCGAGTGTATCCAAAAGTTGTTCCAAATTGCGTCCACTGCATAATAGATTAGTGTCATCGGCAAACAATATTAAATCCATTTTTTCCGAGACTTTACGTATATCATTTATATACATATTGAATAACAATGGCCCCAAAACTGAACCCTGTGGGACTCCACAAGTAACCTTCAGTAACTGTGAGTTTTTGTTACCAACACATACATACTGATATCTATTCTTTAAGTAACTACTTAACCAGGACAGTGCTACCCCCCTAATACCACAATTTTGTAGTTTCTTTGATAATAAATTGTGATCCACTGTATCAAATGCTTTTTTAAGATCCAGGAATACTCCAACTGAATACTCTTTATTTTCAACGGCAGTTGATATTTTTTCTATAAATTCCATTAGAGCAAATGCAGTTGTCCTCTTGTGTCTGAACCCATATTGCTGCTCACACAATAAATTATTCTTCATTATGAAGTTGTCAGTTCTCTCACAGAATATTTTTTCAAGTATCTTGGGAAATTGCAGCAATAGTGAAATTGGTCTATAGTTTGAAAGTTCCCCTCTGTCACCCGTCTTGTATATCAGAATTACTTTAGCTATCTTCATTGCATTGGGAAATATACCTGTTTAGAGAGACAGGTTACAAATATACGTCAGTGGTTTCGCTAAGCATTCGATAATAGTTTTGTCTAAGAGCATGTCAATACCATCACAGTCCGTACCTTGCTGTAAAGAACAAATGAAGCTCCTTCTAAGATGAACTTTCATTTATCTGTGCTTTCTATTTTATTTTATCTTATTCATTTCATTGCTTTCATTAGAGTAAGCTTAAAAGGTAAAAAACATAAGAGAAACAGCACACATAAAAACAATGTAAGAGTACAATTTCAAATCCCATTTAAGGGAGAAAGTCAATGCTGGCAGGCTTGATTACTTAGGCTACATGCATTGTTACTTCTTTTATAATTTTCTTTCAGCTTGTTTTGGCCTTCTGGGAAGCAGAATAAACAAGCTTTTTTTTTTTTTTAAATCAACCTACTCAAAACCAAAGCTTGGCCTGTAGCCCCCTCTGGTGCTCAAATCAAGCAAGACACCATGCAGCATGCACATAATAAAGTTTGCAGTGTCACACCTGCAGGCTTTAGTTCATTTCAATCAAACTGAGTTTGTTTTCTCTGTTAGTGCGGTTTGTTTTGTCTGGTGAGAACACGGTCTCAGCACAGTTGTTTTGTTGCACACCTAAATCTGATTACCTGAAAGAGGTGGTCTCCATTCAAATCAACTTGCGAACTCTGGTGCGGTCCTGCAGGTAAGAAAGGAACCGTGCTAAAACAGGACCAGCGGCAAACCATAAAACATTTTATGTCATTGTACATACCTGATGGATCTTTGAAAATATCTGTGGTTGAGCATGTCACGGTTCTTAAGGATTAATGAACATTAACATGTTATGTTCCTTCCATCGCTGCACTTCATTTTCAAATTGTACGATTTGCAGAAAGTGTTGTATGCAGGTAATGTAATAAACGATAACCAGGGCGATGAAAACTCCTGTAGATTATGTTGTGTATCTAATTAAGAAGGAGTTGAGGTGACGTTTTATAGTTTTATTAAGAACACGAACTCAGGAACACAGGACACTCTAACCCGAGCACAGGAGCCACAGCGAAGAGACAAGATGTCTCCTCCCAGAGGTGGAGCGTCACCCCTTTCTAGCCTAGGGCACCGGCATAATAAAATATATATATAATATGATATACGATCCAACATTTCCCCCCTTTGAAAAATCACAAGCACACCAATTGACCCCCTTTTAAAATTTACACCCGACTCACACACTAATACAGATGTGTTTATAGGCCTACACACTCAAACCACACTGGCCCAGTGGAGCACTCCGCTACGTAAAAAAAAAACAGTCACTGAACATAAAAGGGCCACACACCAAAATAAATCAATCCCGAAATAAATAGATACGTACATTATAATCAAAGTATTGTAGCGAACTCAATATGAGCACCCTACTTGGCTTGCCAAGTGGGTTGACCCTATTGGCGACACAGGTAGAGTGCGGGACTCCGGAGCGGGAGGCGTGAGTTCGAATCTCCCGGTGGGACGTCGCCATGTCGAGCAGCACGTTACATTGGTGTCAGAAGTGGGATCTCCTGTCCAAAGCAGTAATGGGGCGCTGACATCGGGACGATGTCGAGAACCAGAGGGGAGTAGTGTAGCGAACTCAATATGAGCACCCTACTTGGCTTGCCAAGTGGGTTGACCCTATTGGCGACACAGGTAGAGTGCGGGACTCCGGAGCGGGAGGCGTGAGTTCGAATCTCCCGGTGGGACGTCGCCATGTCGAGCAGCACGTTACAGTATATACAAATATGAACAATGGCGGTACCCGACTCCACAAACCAGCATTTCCACCCCATACACTGGGCACAAAGACTCCAGAGCAAAACTACAAAGTACACAACATAGGGCAGTTACTTCACTCTCACACACTCGTTACTAACTTTCAAACACAGGTGTTACTGCACCTCCCCACACACACACATAACACTCAGAACATCCTCACAGCTACATGGCATTCACAACAAACAACGGTGGTCACATTACACATTTAAATCACATTTCCTTACATTTTCTTATTTCTCTCTCTTTTTTTTAGCTTAACATTAACCTTAGCGAACACACTGCAAAACACACTATTGTGGCGGATGGTAATAAGGCACGGCGAACTGAAGTTTAAAAGGGAGTTTTATTCATCCACCATCACAAGAACTCACTCCAGCACTGTGTAAGCATGCTGGAGCGAGCCCTCAGCAAACAGGCAATGCGTGTAGTCAGAAGCAGTAGTCAGAGAGAGAGTGAGCAAGTGATATTCAGTCACTTATATACCCAGCTAGACAATGCATGCATGGCACATTAGCATCACAGTACAGCAGGAAAGCATGGGACATTTACATGAGAGTCACGCATATCAAAAGCAGGGTTACTGGCAGGAAGGAGAGGCTGCCTAATGATATCAGTCCATAGATCTCACTGTTATGCTAATTGCTCCAGCTGAGCGCTCTGCTTGTCCGTAGGCTGTGGGGGTCACCCACACTACTCCCCCCCAGAGGGCTCAGCGGGGGGCTGAGGCCTCAATCGTCTGGCTTTGGTAGCGAGCTGTGGGAAAAGCTCTGTGCAAGCGGAGGAGGGGGAGGGAGGGGGGTGGGGGTAGCAAGTGCCGGCCAGGGACGGCGAAGTTGTCTGGGCCGCGCAAAAATTGCATGTGGATCCACGATGTTGAGGGGCTGTCCCGTTGAACGTGGCGGAGATCCACCGCGGCTGTGAGAAGAAAAGTTTGTCTCTGACTCCTCTCGCGGCCATGAAGAAAAAAAGGAGCTGCAGCTGTGTGAGGGACTTGGCGTGTTGGCTTTAGGTGTGCGCGCAGCCCTAAAGCGCTCGGGGACAGCTGATGGCTGAATTCCCATTGTGCGCCGTGGCTGAGACCCATACAAAATCCTGTGAGCGAGCTGCGTGTGTGCTTCAGGTGTGTGAGCAGCCCTGAAGGTTCCGATGTGCAGAGGCGGAGGAAGATGGCGGTCTGTGGAGCCGTTATTGTCCCGTGCATGGTGCGCTGTCCTCGTAACCCCCCGGTGTGCATGCGGGGGTTCGGTGCATGGCAGGTCCACTGTCGAGGCGAGTCAGGGTCAGGGAGCTTGCTGGAGATCAGCGTCGTCGGCACCGATGGTCATCCCTGTTCAGGCTGTTGCTGTCGTTCGCTCGTGCCGGGTCATGGTGCGTTCTGGTCCACGCGCTGCGTTCTCCGTCCGGCCCTGGAGGTCGCCGATGTGGAGAGAGGATGAGGTGCGTGCGCGCTGGTGTGAATGTGGAGGAGCGGTGAGAGGGAGTAGACGCTGTTTGTCCCTCGGCCGGTCCCAGCGTGGATGTCCCGATCTCAGGCGAGGGTCGCACCATGACGCTTTCTGCAGCCTTCCCGGTCGTGGATGATCGCCGGAGAGTTCACCTGGTGGTGGCTCTGCGTCGAGGTCTCCCTGTAGCAGAAGGGAGGGCAGTCCATTTGCGTCAGGCTGCTGCGTTCGCTTGTCATCGGAGTCATCGCCGGGTGCTGCGTTCGTTCGTCATCAGCGTGTTCTTTCTTTCGGGGTCACCAGTGTGGCGGATGGTAATAAGGCACGGCGAACTGAAGTTTAAAAGGGAGTTTTATTCATCCACCATCACAAGAACTCACTCCAGCACTGTGTAAGCATGCTGGAGCGAGCCCTCAGCAAACAGGCAATGCGTGTAGTCAGAAGCAGTAGTCAGAGAGAGAGTGAGCAAGCGATATTCAGTCACTTATATACCCAGCTAGACAATGCATGCATGGCACATTAGCATCACAGTACAGCAGGAAAGCATGGGACATTTACATGAGAGTCACGCATATCAAAAGCAGGATTACTGGCAGGAAGGAGAGGCTGCCTAATGATATCAGTCCATAGATCTCACTGTTATGCTAATTGCTCCAGCTGAGCGCTCTGCTTGTCCGTAGGCTGTGGGGGTCACCCACACTATAACTAGAAAAGCACTCGGAGAGCGCAGACCTCCGCCAAGTGCCACAGTTCCCCCCATACAGTGTTTGTGTATACGTTTTCAGATTCCTTGACCATGAAAACATGTGACTAGCAATTGGATTGACAATGATAGGATTAGTGGTTCAGTACCGTAGTTATTCACGAAAATGGCATTTTCGGTAATGGCGGCCACAGTTCCCCCCATACAGTGTTTGTGTGTACGTTTTCAGATTCCTTGACCATGAAAATATATGACTAGCAATTGGATTGACAATGATAGGATTAGTGGTTCAGTAGTTATTCACGAAAATGACATTTTCCGTAATGGCGGCCACAGTTCCGCCCATACAGTGTTTGTGTGTACGTTTTCAGATTCCTTAACCATGAAAACATATGACTAGCAATTGGATTGACAATGACAGGATTAGTGGTTCAGTGGTTATTCACGAAAATGGCATTTTCCGTAATGGCGGCCACAGTTCCCCCCATACAGTGTTTGTGTGTACGTTTTCAGATTCCTTGACCATGAAAACATATGACTAGCAATTGGATTGACAATGATAGGATCAGTGGTTCAGTAGTTATTCACGAAAATGGCATTTTCCGTAATGGCAGTGATCCAGATCATCCCCAAAATTTAATCAGTTCTTCCTTGTACCATTTCCAACAATGCCTGAAAGTTTCATCGAAATCCGTCCAAAACTTTTTGAGTTATCTTGCTAACCAACAGACAAACCCCGGCAAAAACATAACCTCCTGGCGGAGGTAACTAGACACACCGTAAGCCCCAATATAAAGTCCTAACCTGGGTCTCCCGTAGGCCCCCCTCTGGAGTGTCTGTCCCGCAGCCCACTCCCAGAGCGCCTCTGTTTCTTTGTGACCGGAGACGGGCTGCACTGGCGTCCCTTCCTTCCCGAACGCCGCAGCTCATTCGGGTGCCGTCTCGACCCATCTGTTAATTCCAGGTAACCATTGTCGTCAGCTCGTACCACACGCAGATCACCCTGTCCATCTCTTTGCTCCCTTGACCTGCACACACGTCCAAGCCGAGGCTCGACCCTAGGGCGCACACCATCGCCCTCGCCCAGGGGAGCACTCACTGGCTTCCTCCTTCTCCTGCGTCGTGAACCAGTACCTATATGGCTCTTCAGCGTCCCATTAGGCTTGCTCGAGCCTTGTCCCTTGTTTTCATTCTGGGCACGTCTAGGGTTCATGCCATCTGGTCTCACCTCGATCACTTTCATTTCTTGCGTCGGAGCGGCACTGGCAGCGCCCAACTCAACAGTAGTACTCAGCCGGCCACCAGAGCCTCGCTGCGCCTGCTCTCTGGAACCATCCGCCTCCATGGGGGCTAAACCATGCCGTTCAGGTCCCGCGTCCATGGGACCGTAAACACTGGCACGGAGTTCCTGTCGTGTCGGCGTACCCTGGTGCTGGCAGCAACCCTCTTCACCCGGAATGGGCCACCCTAAGTCCCACGCTTCTTCGCCACTTCCCGAATAAAATTGCCGGTCCCATAGTCCACCACCTGACCACTCCTCCACCTCTCCCCAGGCGATGGAGAACCCGAGCCCATAAAACAAATCACAGCCAATTAAGTTGTTACCACTATGGGCCACCATGAACTCGGCTGCGCACATAGAGGCTTTCTTGTACCTCACCGACAGCCACACCGAGCCCACAGTGTCCAGAGGGTTGTTACCATACCCATAACAGGCAATGTTTGTTTTACTCACGGTGTAATGGGGGAAGAACTTCTTTGCCATTGCCAGCTTCAGGATGGAGGACGCCGACCCCGTGTCCACCATCATTGGTATTGGCATCCCATCCAACAGTATGATGCACAGAATACAACCATCAGTGTTGGGCGAGACAGTGTGGACCACTGTAGGCATCTTCTTTGTTGAAATTCCCTTTCCAGGCCTTCAGTCCTCCTTCATGAAATTTCGGCAAACCCTGGTGAAGTGGTGGAACAAACCGCACCGTCCACAACGCTTGCCCCTCACTGCGCACTCCCTCACTCTGTAGCGGTGCCTACTGGATCCGCAGCCGTAGCATCTCGGCATCCCCGGGGTGGATCTAATCTTCACAATATCTGCGTATTCATCTTCACTGCCATCGTCCGAATCCAAGGTCAGTGCCTTCCACTGTTTATCGTTTCTGGGCGGGGCCTCCGTGTCACCGAGATTCTTTATTTGCCTTTCCGCTGCCTCGTGTTGTTGCGCTAGCTCCATGGCTGCTAGCAGTGTTAGCTCCCCGGCGTGGGTTAGCAGGCGGACCCTCGGGGAGGAATAGGCCACATATTCCGCTAGCTGGTCACGGACCATCTCCTCCTCCAAAGCCTCAAATCTGCACTCACCCGCCAGCTGCCGAAGGTCCGCCATGAACTGTTGAAGTGACTCTCCGGGCCGCTGGCACCGCTGTCTGAACTGTATGCGCCGCATTATGGTGTTCTCAGGGGCACGAAAGTAGCCTGCCATGAGCCTCACGACATCGCTAAATGAGTCACCTCCACCTAGCATGCTCAGGATCCTCTGGCCTTCCATACCAAGGTTGTGGACCAGAATAGCTTTCGCGCATAGTTTGTCTAGGTCGCCGAGGTCCAGCGCTGTAAGATAGTTTTCGAAGGCCGCATACCATCTGGCCCAAGGGACCAACGGCTCACCTGGAGCCTCCAAAAAATGGACGAAATGAGGTAGCAGCCCTCTCCATCTCCGTATATCCTTGTCGCCAAATGTTGTGTATCTATTTAAGAAGGAGTTGAGGTGACATTTTATATTTTTATTAAGAACACAAACTCAGGAACACAGGAGACTCTAACGCGATCACAGGAGCCACAGCGAAGAGACAAAATGTCTCCCACAGCTGGCTTATATACCCCTGGTGACGCCACCTCCCAGAGGCGGGGCATCAACCCTCTGTAGCCCAGGGCACTGCCATAATAATATATATATATATATGATGTATGATCCAACAGATTACGCCACGATTTGTATTATTTTCTTCCCATAAATACGCAGTAGTCACCCTACTTTCTGTGTTTACCTTTCCTGTTCTTGCAGCAAAAAAATCTGACCAATAGAGGGTATGCACATGATGTCAGTGACAGAACTCATAGCAGTTACAAAACACCAAGGGGCAAAAATGAGTGGCAGCATTAGGTTGTACGCTGTAAAACACAAAAAATACACACAGTATTTAGCCACAGTAGTACACTGAGTGCCTGCTTGCACTGCAGAGAGCTAATCTCATCATTCCATCTTGGATTAATTGACAAAAAATAGACAAATAATTAAAGGCTCAGAACCAGTTCTTCACTTATGTGTGCTCTTATCCACACATCACTACAGTTCAGCAAACAGTGTGTCATTAACATCTAAACTTGAAAAAGGCACTCTGTGTACTACTGTGACCAAATAGTTTGTGTGTGTTTCATGTTTTACTGCATACAAACTAAAATGGCCTCATGGGTTTTTTGTGGTGTTTGGACTTGGTGACTTGCCGTAGATGGTGTGATGACGTGGGGGAGCTCGCCGTGGGGATACAAAACAGTTGTGCATTGAATAAAGGAGCGTGCACTTCATGCCTGCTGTCCGTGCCTCATTCTTAGACATAACATGTTTGCCACTCAGTGCTGGGTAACTATGGTAGCTGTTCTATAACTGCCAAGAATTCTGTTCCAATGCATCCCTCTATAAGAGCAGAGGACGTTCTGACGTAAGTCTTGCGGGATTTAACGTGACGCAGTTTGGTCCGCTTGAATTTTTGCCTGTGTGAAAGGGAACCAAACTAAGGAGAAAATGATCCAAAATAACAAACCTATCATCTGATTTGGACCAAAGTAAATGAACTGAGGGGTGAAAACACCGAAGTGTTTGAGCAGTTCATCACTTGGATCTTCACTTGCTTCCTGTCTTGGATGTCTCAGTCATAAGTCTAACAGACGAAAGTTTGTGTGTGTGTGTGTGTGTGTGTGTGTGTGTGTGTGTGTGTGTGTGTGTGTGTGTGTGTGTGTGTGTGTGTGTGTATGGGGAGGTTAATTGTGTTTTATTTTAATGTGTGAAGCACTTTGTGGTGCAACTTTTGTATGAAAAGTGCTATATAAACAAAGCTTTGATTGAGTGATCAGAAACTGCATAAGCATAATATATGGAAACAGTTTAAAACCCATGTTTCCCCTTATTTTAAAAGGAGCCACTGCAGAGTACTAATGGGAAGGGTTTCATTTCGTGATAAAAGGTTCCTCAATGCAGGCTGCGTCATTTCTGGATTGCTTTTGTTAATCAACACCAGTGGGATCCGTCTGAAATGAGGCAACAGCAGGTTTAAGGGTAAGAGAAAAGTCTGACTTGAAAAGAAGCTAAAATAATTTGCATATTTTTTTTAAAAAAAAGTCTGCCGAGGTAACATGTTACCAATGTACAGGTATGGGAAAACTCAGCAGTGAAGACTGTAACAGTGGAACAGGACCAGAAAAGTGGCTCGAGAGAGAATTTTGCAAACAGTGAAGGAAAAAGAAGAGAAATCACAGTAACTGAGAAGAGGCTGCATGACTATTTTATGCTATTTCTCAGTGCTCAGAGGTGCTCATTAAAAGTCGTTCTTACCAGTTCTTCTTCTTTCGGCTGCTCCCTTTAGGGGACGCCACAGCAGATCATCTGTCTCCGTCTCACCCTATCCCTTGCATCTTCCTCTGTAATACCAACCTTCTCCATGTCCTCCTTCATTACATCCATGTATCTTCTCTGTGGTCTTCCTCTTTTCCTCCTGCTTGACACCTCCATCTCCAACATCCTTTGTCTAATATATCCACTATCCCTCCTCTGCACATGTCCAAACCATCTCAGCATTGCCTGTCTTACTTTGTCTCCAAACTGCTCAATGTGAGCAGTCCCTCTGATATACTCTTTTCTAATCTTGTCCCTCCTAGTCACTCCTAATGAAAATCTTAGCATCTTCAACTCTGCCACCTCCATCTCCACCTCCTATCTTTTTGTCAGTGCCACCCTCTCCAAACCATACATCATAGCAGATAAATGTACCCTTTCACTCTTGCTGCTACCTTTCTGTCACAAATCACCCCTGACACTCGTCTCCACCCACTCCACCCTGCCTGCACTCTCTTTTTCACCTCTCTTGTGCATTTTCCATTGCTTTGGATGGTTGACCCCAGGTAGAGTGGGGCAAAAAAGTATTTAGTCAGCCACCAATTGTGCAAGTTCTCCCACTTAAAAAATGAGAGAGGTCTCCAATTTTCATCATAGGTATACCTCAACTATCAGAGACAAAATGAGAAAAAAAAATCCAGAAAATCACATTGTCAGATTTTAAAATAATTTATTTGCAAATTATGGTGGAAAATAACTATTTGGTCAATAACAAAAGTTCATCTCAGTGCTTTGTTATATACCCTTTGTTGGCAATGACAGAGGTCAAACATTTTCTGTAAGTCTTCACAAGGTTTTCACACACTGTTGCTGGTATTTTGACCCATTCCTCCATGCAGATCTCCTCTAGAGCAGTGATGTTTTGGGGCTGTCGCTGGGCAACACGGACTTTCAACTCCCTCCAAAGATTTTCTATGGGGTTGAGATCTGGAGACTGGCTAGGCCACTCCAGGACCTTGAAATGCTTCTTACGAAGCCACTCCTTCATTGCCCGGGCGGTGTGTTTGGGATCATTGTCATGCTGAAAGACCCAGCCACGTTTCATCTTCAATGCCCTTGCTGATGGAAGGAGGTTTTCACTCAAAATCTCACGATACATGGCCCCATTCATTCTTTCCTTCACACGGATCAGTCGTCCTGGTCCCTTTGCAGAAAAACAGTGCCAAAGCATGATGTTTCCACCCACATGCTTCACAGTAGGTATGGTGTTCTTTGGATGCAACTCAGCATTCTTTCTCCTCCAAACACAACAAGTTGAGTTTTTACCAAAAAGTTCTATTTTGGTTTCATCTGACCATATGACATTCTCCCAATCCTCTTCTGGATCATCCAAATGCTCTCTAGCAAACTTCAGACGGGCCTGGACATGTACTGGCTTAAGCAGGGGGACACGTCTAGCACTGCAGGATTTGAGTCCGTGGCGGCGTAGTGTGTTTCTGATGTATCCTTTGTTACTTTGGTCCCAGCTCTCTGCAGGTCATTCACTAGGTCCCCTCATGTGGTTCTGGGATTTTTGCTCACCGTTCTCGTGATCATTTTGACCCCACGGGGTGAGATCTTGCGTGGAGCCCCAGATCGAGGGAGATTATCATTGGTCTTGTATGTCTTCCATTTTCTAATAATTGCTCCCACAGTTGATTTCTTCACACCAAGCTGCTAACCTATTGCAGATTCAGTCTTCCCAGCCTGGTGCAGGTCTACAATTTTGTTTCTGGTGTCCTTTGACAGCTCTTTGGTCTTGGCCATAGTGGAGTTTGGAGTCTGACTGTTTGAGGTTGTGGACAGGTGTCTTTTATACTGATAACGAGTTCAAACAGGTGCCATTAATACAGGTAACGAGTGGAGGACAGAGGAGCCTCTTAAAGAAGAAGTTACAGGTCTGTGAGAGCCAGAAATCTTGCTTGTTTGTAGGTGACCAAATACTTATTTTCCACCATAATTTGCAAATAAATTCTTTAAAAATCCTTCAATGTGATTTTCTGGATTTTTTTTTTCTTATTTTGTCTCTCATAGTTGAGGTATACCTATGATGAAAATTGGAGACCTCTCTCATCTTTTAAGTGGGAGAACGTGCACAATTGGTGGCTGACTAAATACTTTTTTACCCCACTGTATTTAAACTCATCTACTTTCACTAGCACTACTCCTTCCATCTTCACCGTTATACCTGTCTCCCTCTCATTTACACTCATGTATTCTGTCTTGCTTCTACTAACTTTCATTCCTCTTCTCTCCAAAGCATACCTCCACCTCTCCAGGTTCTCTTCCACCTGCTCCCTACTCTCATCGTAGATCACAATGTCGTCTGCAAATATCATGGTCCACGGAGACTCCTGCCTGATCTCGTCTGTCAGCCTGTCCATCGCCATGGCAGACAAGAAAGGGCTCAGAGCCCATCCCTGATGTAGTCCCACCCCCACCTTGAATCCATCCGTTACTCCTACAGCACACTTTACCACCATCCCGCTGTCCTCATACATGTCCTGCACCAACCTCACATACTTCTCTGCCACTCCTGACTTTCGCATACAGTACCACACTTCCTCTTTTGGCACCCTATCATATGCTTTCTCTAGATCCACAAAGACACAGTGCAACTCCTGATCTTTTACGTCTCCATCAGCACTCTTAGAGCAAACATTGCATTTGTAGTACTCTTTCTTGCATGAAACCATACTGCTGCTCACTGATTGTCACCTCTCCCCTTAACCTGGCTTCAACAACTCTTTTCCATATCTTCATAGTGTGACTGATCAACTTTATGTCTTTGTAGTTACTACAGTTCTGAGCATCACCTTTGTTCTTGAAAACTGGTACCAAAACACTTTTTCTCCACTCCTCAGGCATCCTTTCACTCTCCAAGATTGTGTTAAACAATCTGGTTAAAAAGTCCACTGCCATCTCTCCTAAACATCTCCATGAATGAATGAATGAATAAATAAATTCATTCATTCATTCATTCATTCATACCTCCACAAGTATGCCATCTGGACCACCCGCCTTTCCATTCGTCATCCTCTTCAAAGCTGCCCTCACTTCCGCCTTGCTAATCCTCGGGACTTCCTTGTTCACTAGCTTTCCTTCATCCATCCTCCTCTCTCTCTCATTTTCTTTATTCATCAGCTCTTCAAAGTACCCCTTCCACCTTCTCAACACACTCTTGTCATTTGTTAGTACATTACCATTTCTGTCCTTAATCAACCGAATCTGCTGTACTAGCATTTATTCTTTCCCTTGTGAGCATGTTGTGTCAGCATTCATTTATTTATCACTGGCTATGAATAACACTTAAATCCAGAAGCCACAGCAATTATAGCTTAATAATAATGGTATTTAAAGGAATGGGTTTAAATACCATATTTAAACCCATTCCTTGTCCCTTCATCCCACCCATCCTTCCTAGAGGTCTTTACTTGTCCAATATAAACCTATATGTCACAAACATACCTTAAATATTTAAAAAAAAAGGGGGGGTAATCTTAAACAGCAGGACCAACAAAAAAACAGTCTTAAGGGGGGGGGGGGGCTGTTATTCACTGCTAATATTTTTATTTCTCATTTAGTGATATTTGTAAGCTCTCATAATAGTCTAGAAAGGGAGTCCATGTATCCCAAAATTTTTGCAAGGTGCTTTCATGACTATATCTAATTTTCTCAAGCTTCAAAAAATACAAAATATCTCTAATCCACCTTTGGAAAAGTAGGGGGTGTTGATTCTTTCCAAGACAATAAAATAAGGCATCTTGCAAATAAGATGAATGCAACAATAGTTCTGGCCTTGCTATCAAAGAGCTAAGTTCTGGTACAATTACAAATAAGGCACATTATGGTCAGGAGTAATATCCCTTTGAAACATTTTAAAATATGCATCAAAAAAGATTATTCCAGAGCACATTAAGTTTAGGGCAAAACCAGAACATATGTAGTCTGTATAGTCTGCAGCTTGGCCTTTACATCAACGACATAAAGGATCTGCATTGGGAAATATTTTGGCCAAATCTGCATTAGTCAGATGTACTCTCAAAACAACCTTAAGCTGTATCCAATTATGCTTGACACAAGGAGAAAAAGAGTATATTAAATTAATGGCTGTCTCCCACTGATCACCAATCATTTCTTTTCCAAAGTCACTCTCCCAATTCCTTCTGACCTTTGCTAGAGGGTGAGGAGCAGTGATATTTATAACACTCTAAATCATTGAAATTAAATGTTTTTGAAATGAAGATAATGAAAGGATATGATCGAGTATACTGATGTGGGGAAGGTCTGGAAATGAAGTATAACTTTTCTGAATAAAATTTATTAATTGTAAATATTGGAAAAAATGTGATTTAGGCTAATCATATTTTTCAGAAAGCTGTATAAATGTTCCAAACTTGCTATCTAAAAATATGATTTAATGCCATTAGAATGCCATATTTTAAAAGTATTATAAGAGAGAAAGCGTTGAAAATTATGATTATTTTTAATTGGAGAATAAACTGAGTTTGATTTAATTTTAGAATGTCTCCTAAACTGTGACCAAATCCTAACTGAGTGAATAATTAGTGCATTAGAACAATATTGGTTTAAAGGTGAGGAAAATGGAGCACATAATACTGAATCTAGGCTAAGCTGACAGTCACCTTTTTCCAATTGCATCCAAGTCTCATATCTATCGGGCCCTGTCCATCTACTGTAATAAAAATTTTATATTACAAGCCTAATGGTTTCAGATTATGAGACTGATCTAATATTGCCAATGAAATTGTTAACTAAAGCTTAACTTACTAATTGCCAAAAACTTAAGCTTAAGTCTTCATTTCATAGTTTCCACCTCTATAAAATGTGGATGGTGCCCCACCTAGTGTCACAGATGAGGTATTACAAAGATTATTAATAAGCATTAACTTAGGTTAATGATTATTAGTAATTATATTTACAAATTGTAGGACTCAACACTGCATTTAGTTTTTAATGTTCTAAACCAGACCACAGTCCTGTACTGTAAGATGATGACCCTCAATGATTTTCAGCAGCAGTAGAACAGATTCCATCTTCAGCTTTCATCTAAGTTGTACTGGTGCCTGGAAGTAAATTAGAAAATCATGATTTGTCATTTAATTAAAAAAAATCATTATCATCAATATTAAATCAGGTTTAAAACGTTTTACTCTGTAATAAATATATGAAAGTCTCTTTTGGAATTATCTTGCAAAAAACCCCAGCAACTTTTTAAAAAAGGTACTTTATTGAAATGTAGTTTTTCTAACTATTAACAGCAAACATGCAATATTTTTATTTTGCTTGTTTTAGTTTGTAAACTGCTAGAAATCACAATCAATAAGACAATTAATCAAATCTCTTTTATTGTGGTTATTTCAATCAAATATCAGTTTTGTAAATCTTAAGTCCAGCCCATTCTCTCCACAGCTGACTCTCAGTTCCTGTAAGATCACCACCATGGACCTCAGAAATAAATGAGAAAAAAGAAAAAATATCAGAAAAATCTGATTATCACTTCAGATGTGATGGAACATTTTTAAGATCAGCATAATAGAATTATTACAGATGTCCTGTCCCTCCTCAGCTTCATTAACTGCTCCGTTTTCTCTAAAAAATAACCTGAAGTGTTTTTTTACAGCACTTCATGAGCAAATAAAAAACATTAACTTCACAATGTCTCTACAGGACTTTAGAAGTTATCTTAAAGCAAGTTATTTCAACCATGTCACATCGTGGTACCGACATTAGTTAATAAACTGACATTAATGAAAAAAGGTCTGACTTCAGAAAAAATAACAGTTCAACACGTTTAATACATAAAATGAAGCATACAACACATCAGGAAAAAAAATAATGTCACTTAACATAATCTTAAATAATCGGATGTTGCTGTTTTCTGGATTATTGGTGTTTTCACATTCAAACTGCTGTATAATTCAAGCACAATACTTACTTTGAGCTGTTTGTGACTTTGTTCCATTTCTGGCTGAGCAGGAAAAAAAAGCCAGGCTGAGCCATGTGCTGAATGCTGGGATATGTCAGGGCCACAAGGATATTCTTTATGTTGTAGGGACACTAGACACAGTGGGTGGACATTCCTCTCCCACCCAGAAGCAGGAAGAGGGGCAGAACAATGGACTGAAGGGGGTAGCCCCCCCCCAAAAAAAGGAGTAACTTGACAGACAATGAGGGCAGGGGGGTGAATGTATGGTCAGGAAGGTAGCAAGTGTTACGTTAATGTGTCACACATTCTCTTTGTACAGGAATGTAGTAAGTGTTATGTTAATGTGTCACACACAAGTATAATGCACTAGCCCACTAGCCCAGCTATTTGTGCATACCATTGGGGCTATTTAAGCAGAATGCAGAGATAGTTGAGGAACGCTCCTACCAGACACTCGGCCCCAGCGGGCAACGCTGGGGTCCACCGGCTGTATTTATGTTAGGGGGTCAATAAAGAACCTGTGTCGACCTACACTCGTGCCTTGCCTCCACATCCTTTCCTTACACCCTCTACAATGTATCTTTTGTTTGTGGATTTTGAAGGCTGCATTTGTCGACCGCATGTGAACGAGCCCATGGAATGCGACAGCCTTCGACGCAGCACAATGACATATCTGGCCTAGAAATGTGCACTTGGAAGATGCAGAACCTGAATTGAGACACAGCTGCACTATAGTGTTGTCAAGATGAGTCTCCTAAGATCAAAACAAGAGCACTATAAGAGGTTGAGACCAAGTGAAGACAAAGCCCTACTTACACAGTGGCCTCGGCCTCAACTTGGTCTCTGCCTGGTTTGGTCTTGGTTTTGACTTTGTCTCAGCCACTAAAAATTTGATCATGACATTATTGTTTGTGAATTTCGGCTGTGACACAGCACGGCAAAGTAAAATATGTTGAAATCATTTGATTATGCATGGAATGAATGTAAAGTGATGTGCATGGGACCAGCTTGCCACCGTGGTTGTTTAATAATTGCAGAGATGAACGAAGCCTGTCTCAACCTTGTCTCAATCCCTACGCAATTTACAGTATCTCACAAAAGTGAGTACACACCCTCACATTTTTGAAAATATTTTATTATATCTTTTCATGGGACAACACTGAAGATATGACACTTTGATACAATATAAAGTAGTCAGTGTACAGCTTGTATAACAGTGTAAATTTGCTGTCCCCTCAAAATAACTCAACACATAGCCATTAATGGCTAAACTGCTGGCAACAAAAGTGATTATACCCCTAAGTGAAAATGTCCAAATTGTGTCCAATTAGCCATTTTCCCTCCCTGGTGTCATGTGACTCGTTAGTGTTACAAGGTCTCAGGTGTGAATGGGGAGCAGGTGTGTTAATTTTGGTGTAATCGCTCTCACACTCTCTCATACTGGTCACTGGAAGTTCAACATGGCACCTCATGGCAAAGAACTCTCTGAGGATCTGAAAAAAGAATTGTTGCTCTACATAAAGATGGCCTAGGCTATAAGAAGATTGCCAACACCCTGAAAGTGAGCTTCAGCACAGTGGCCAAGACCATCCAGCAGTTTAACAGGACAGGTTCCACTTAGAACAGGCCTCGCCATGGTCAACCAAAGAAGTTGAGTGCATGTGCTCACCGTCATATCCAGAGGTTGTCTTTTGAAAATAGACGTATGAGTGCTGCCAACATTGCTGCAGAGGTTGGGGGGGGGGGGTGTCAACCTGTCAGTGTTCAGACCATACGCTGCACACGGTATCAAATTGGTGTGCATGGCTGTTGTCCCAGAAGGAAGCCCCTTTTAAAGATGATGCACAAGAAATCCCGCAAACACTTTGCTGAAGACAAGCAGACTAAAGACATGGCTTACTGGAACCATGTCTTGTGGTCTGATGAGATCAAGATAAACTTATTTGATTCTGATAGAATAAAATTGAATTAAATGAAGCTGAGCCAAAAATTCAATAGGTGGATTCTGAGTTATGAGCCATTTATTTTCTGACCCAGGAGAAAGTGTACATTCAACCACCCACAGAGTCATTCATGCACCTTTCTGACCATCCATTTCTGAACTTGGTATTTATAGCTCTTAAGTATCTTGGTATCTTGCTTGATGACGCTCTGACTTTTAAGCCCCATATTGAAAATCTTGTGAAGAAACTTAAACTGAAACTGGGTTTTTTTATTTCGAAATAAATGTTGTTTTTCTTTTGACGTTAAAAAGCGTCTTGTTACTGCAACTTTTTTTAATCTATTTTAGATTATGGAGACCTCTTGTATATGAACGCTTCAGCTCAGTGTCTGAGTAAGATTGACTCTGTATATCATGCTGTTTTGAGGTTTGTTACAAACTGTAGAGCCTTGACCCATCACTGTGAACTGTATTCTAGAGTGGGATGGCCATCTTTGTCCACCAGGAGGTTGACTCACTGGTACATTTTTATTTACAAGGCCATGCTTGGACTGTTGCCCCCTTACATTTGTAATTTGATCACACTGAGAAGTGTTGATTCTTATGGTTTGCGTTCTAATGATCATTTGTTGCTTTCTGTTTCATTTGCCTGTACTGAGCTGGGAAAAAGAGCTTTCATGTTCTCAGCCCCCTCTACATGAACATGTTGCAAAAAGAGTGGAAACTAACGGAACTTGTTTCATTGAATGACTTTAAATCCAGATTGAGAACACTTGAGACGGCCTCACTAATTTGTAACTGTTTTATATGATTTGTATGTCATTGTAAGTGTATTTGTGATTTTTTTGCTGCCTCTTGGCCAGGACTCCCTTGAAAAAGAGGTTTTTAATCTCAACGGTTTTTTTTCCTGGTTAAATAAAGGTAAAATAAAAAAAATAAATAAAGAGTAGATAAACAAAGAGGGAGACGTCCTTGTCGCATCTCTCAGAGACAGACAGAGTGTCTATAAATCTAATCTTCACAAACTGGAAGTTTTAGCACATTCCTCGGTCACAGAAACTTAGCAGAGCAGGTCAATAAAACAAAGAGATTATCAGCCTAGGTCATCCTTTACGTCTCTGCTGACCTGCCCTCCCATGCGCGCACACACACACACACACACGCACACCAGACTCCGGGGCATGAAAGTCACATAGAGAATAATTGCTCACAGAAACGCACCAAAAATATATCAGACATACTGTACAATATGAAAGAACAATATAGAGGAATATATGAACTTATTCTACATGGAATGCACATATAAATATCAGATGTGAAATAGAGAAAAGTCATGGAATAATACTGTATAAGAATAATATAACAATAATATGGAATTTTTCTATCAGATTCAGATGGTGTCAAGCATGTGTGGCTGCAACCAGGTGATGAGGAGTACAAAGACAAGTGTGTCTTGCCTACAGTCAAGCATGGTGGTGGGAGTGTCATGGTTTGGGGCTGCATGAGTGCTGCCAGCACTGGGGAGCTACAGTTCATTGAGGGAACCATGAATGCCAACATGTACTGTGACATACTGAAGCAGAGCATGATCCCCTCCCTTCAGAAACTGAGCCGCAGAGCAGTATTCCAACATGATAACCACCCCAAACGCACCTCCAAGATGACCACTGCCTTGCTAAAGAAACTGAGGGTGAAGGTGATGGACTGGCCAAGCATGTCTCCAGACCTAAACCCTATTGAGCATCTGTGGGGCATCCTCAAATGGAAGGTGGAGGAGCGCAAGGTCTCTAACATCCACCAGCTCCGTGATGTCATCATGGAGGAGTGGAAGAGGATTCCAGTGGCAACCTGTAAAGTTCTAGTGAACTCCATGCCCAAGAGAGTTAAGGCGGTGCTGGAAAATAATGGTGGCCACACAAAATATTGACACTTTGGGCGCAATTTGGACATTTTTCACTTGGGGTGTACTCACTTTTGTTGTAGCGGTTTAGACATTAATGGCTGTGTGTTGAGTTATTTTGAGGGGACAGCAAATTTACACTGTTGTACAAGCTGTACACTGACTACTTTACATTGTATCAAAGTGTCATATCTTCAGTGTTGTCCCATGAAAAGATATAATAAAAAATTTTACAAAAATTAGAGGGGTGTACTCACTTTTGTGAGATACTGTAATTTCCAAGAGTCTGAAAGTGTGAGAAAAGTTAGACAACTTTGCAATGGGTTGGGGACCTATGAAACTAAATTCTGACTGACTGGAGACAAGCACCTGCAGCAGTTGTGACTGACTGGAGAGGTGGAATGACAGGCACCAGGTGTTTATTATTATACCAAATTCTTGCCCAGAGCCTTACACTGAGGCATCCATCACCCCTTCACTCTGGCTGGAGAGGGGAGTGTCCTTTACAGTTTATCCGTACCCATCATCATGTTGTTTATATATCTGCTTGTCATTTATTGATGTGAAGCGCGGTGGCGGAGTGGTTAGCACTGCGGCAGCACAGCAACTCCCCCTTGGCCGGGGGATCCTGGGTTCCGATCCCAACCCCCGACCAACAGTGATCTGTGTGGAGTTTCCATGTTGTCCCTGTGTCTGCGTGGGTTTACTCCGGGATTTCTCTGGTTTTCTCCCACATTCCAAAAACATGCAAGTTAGGTTAATTGGCATCAAACTGGGGATTCTAAATTGTCCAAAGGTATGACTGTGAGAGTGAATGTGTCATGTTCGGCGATCCTCGCGGATCACCATAAGATGCCAAGAGTCACCGGTGAGTTTTGCAAGATGTTTTATTTCCAAGACAAGACAGGACACAAGGCTATGAGCCGCTAAGGGCAAAACACACACACTAAGAGATATAAAGGCTCGTAGGGCTAACCCCAGCCACTACGAGCTAAACTACGACAGGACAAGAATAAAGACCAACCTGAAATGAAGGTCTTACAGGGTATCACAAGGGTAGGTTGACTTTGGTTGACTGAAGGTCGACTTAAGCTCCCGCAATCTAACTGCCGTCAGTGCCCGCCTTATAACGGCGAACACTAACGAGCAGTGATGACAGACAGCTGACCAACCTTGACAGGCGGAAGCCCCACCAAGCGCCTTCACAATAAGTGCCCGGTGAGGCCAGAATACAACCCACAGCTGTCAAGGCCGGCAGCGAGCTGTGCGTGGCCCGAGCATGGATAGAACCCGGCGCTCGTTTCGTAACAGTACCCTCCCTCCAAGGGCGGGCTCAGAACGCCCACGGACCACTCTGCCCCCCCCACCCCCCAGGGTGGGTGGCTGGCTGGGGGTAGGTCCGGAGGGAGAGAGACCAAATCCAGAAACAGTGTAATTACAAAGTCAAAACCCAGCAAGAAAAACAACTAAACACAGGACAATGACAAGAGATACCAAATACTCAGATTAAATTAAATATTCAACTGCGGCGGATGATAAAATATAAGCGATGCTGTGGTTTTAAGTAGAGTTTTATTATATCATACTGCCGTCACGAGCTCCGCTCCCGGCGCCGTGCATGCGCGCCGAGAGCGAGCCCACGGCTCTCAGAGGAGGACACAATGTCTGTGTCCTGCAGCAGCAGTTGCAGAATCAGAATGAGAGAGGGGTTTGCGTTACAGAGTTGCAGCATATATACCCAACTACAACAATACATCAAAGAGCAGATTCCCAGCAGTTGGTACGATCAAAGGGACTGCAGAACAGGCATGAGATATTTGCATTTGAAAGACCTACCTAACAATAGGCAGATTTGCTAGCCTCTGCTCCGGTGTAGGACAAAGAGGTTACAAGGCACATCTACATATTGATCTCAGCCTCTAGGTCACAGTAAGGACAGGACGCATGAACACTATACATGAATGGCACATTGCATCACGATACATGAATGGCACCTTACATCACAATACATGCATGGCACATTACATCACAATACATGCATGGCACATTACATCTCAGTAGTGCAGCAGAAAAAACCAAGAGAAGAGAGCTTACTGTCCTGTGTGTTGTGGGGGGGTTGAATCAACCCGCCACACAACTAACAATTACAGAAAATAGCACAGGGTATCATGAGAAAAAAAAAAACAGAATTACTGGGTCAGAATAACTAAATACAGGACAGAAAGAGAAAATTAAATCTTTGCCCACGTGTTTCACAAGCAAATGGTTTCTCACTGTTTTATTTATTTGCATCTCATTTCCTTACAAGTGCAATGGGCCCCAACCAGGGGTCTATGATTACACATTAAATCAAAAAGCTTTGTATCCAAGGGCTCTCTTTAAGATAGAGACTGTTCCTCTGATTGCTGAGATCTGTATTTCACAGATGCTAGGGCAGCCGGGTATTGCTTGTAGATATTTTTTCAAGTTCTTCTTAACCATCCCAGTTGCTCCCACCACCACAGGCATAATATCTGCATCCTGCAGATTCCAGGTGCTCCTTAGGTCGTTTTTGAGGTCTTGATATTTTGTTATTTTTTCTCTTTCTGCTCTGTTGAGGCCGTAGTCGTTTGGTATGGTTACATCGATTAATTTGGCAGTTTTGTCCTTTTTGTTCAAGATAACTATGTCCGGTTTTATTGCTCCTCCTTCAATGTGTCTTCCAGTTGGGATTTCCTTGTCATAAAAGATGGTAATATCTCCGTTGAAGCTAACTGGCTCTGGATCGTGCTCCCATACTGGTCCTTTTACTTCTATTTTGAATTCTTTGCATATTTTCTAGTGTATATAACAGCAGATCTTGTTGTGGCGAGCAGTGTAGTGTCCATCGGCCATGAGGACCTGGCAGCCGGAGAGTAGGTGGCTTACACTCTCCACCGCTACATGACAGAATCGACATTTGTCACTCTGTGACAATCCTGCCATTTTTTTTAAAACCATTGGTTAGAAGTCCCTGGTCTTGTGCTCCAACCACTAGTCTCTCCTCGTCGTACCCCAGATCTCCATTCCTGATCCAGCGCAATGTCTCTTCCCTATCAATATAATCCCTATTGAGTTCCTCCTGGAAACGTCCTGCTCGCTTATGTTGTTTCCATCTCTCTTTTCTTTCCTCCTGTGTCCTTTTGCTGTATTTTTCTCTCGTCTTTCTAGCTATTTTTGTTGCTGGGTTTTGCTGACTGGCTTTCATGTTATCTAATAAATCTGCTGCAAAGGTCTCGGCTTGTTTAGTTATAGATGTGTTAATACTGAGGGTTTCATGATGTTGGGTGACCATTTCCATCGTCTCATCATTAGCGCTTTTTAGGTATTGACCAATGCTTATTATTGTTGCCCTGTAGGCCTGGTTCATTTCAATTAGGCCCAGCCCTCCCTCTTTACATGGCATATATATCCTATCTAGGCATTGGTTTCTGTATGTTACCTTATGAAGGGTTAGGGTCTTCCTGGTCCGAACATCCAACTTATCCAGTTCCCCCTGTGGCCAGTCTATCACCCCAAATCCATATGTGGCAACTGGTACTGCCAACTGGTTTACTGCAGTGATTTTATTTTTAGGTGTTAAATTTGATTTACAGATTTTCTTTAGGCGATGTTGGTATTCTTTTTTGACCATTTCCCTCATTTTTCTGTGTTCAATAGTTGTGTTTTCTTCTATGCCCAGATATTTATATGCCGATTCCCCTGCCAGGTCTTTGATATGCTTATTGTCTTCTATTTGGATATTTTCTGATGCTGTTTTCTTTCCTTTTTTTATTGTACATTTTGCACACTTGTCAAGTCCAAATTCCATGGAGATGTCTTTTGAAAACATGTGAACGGTACTGACAAGTTGATTCAGTTTCTGTTCAGTTTCTGCATAGAGCTTGAGGTCGTCCATGTAGAGCAGATGATTCACTCTCTTGCTCCCTTTTCTTGTTCTGCCTTTGCTTAAATCATACCCGATGTCAAGGTCTGATAAGATTTTGCTTAAGGGGTCAATACACAGACAGAAGAGCAGTGGCGAAAGGCTGTCCCCCTGGAATATTCCTCGCTGGATCCTGATGTCTGGGATTGTTATTTGTCCTTCTTTGTGGTTAAGCGTAATTGTAGTTTTCCACTTAGCCATCTGGACCTCCAGAAAAGTTTTAATCTCTGGGCTGATGTTATACAGCTCCAGACAGCGTATTATCCAGGAGTGGGGGATGCTGTCGAATGCCTTTTTGTAGTCGATCCACGCCATGCTTAAGTTTCTCTCACGCCTCTTGCAGTCTTCCAGGATGGTTTTATTAATGAGTAGTTGTTCTTTGGCTCCCAGCTTATTTCTTATACAGCCTTTTTGCTGTGGTTGCAAGTAGTTTTCTGAGTCCAGATGTTCATAAATGGCCTCAGTAATGATTCCTGTCAGCCATTTGTATGTGGTCGGGAGGCAACAGATGGGTCTGTATTTATTGACTTGTTGGGTTTCAAGACTCTTGGGCAGGAGTATGTTGTTTCCATATGTGAGCCACTCTGGTGCTTCTTCCTCTCCCCCAACAAGTCGGTTAAATGCCTCTGCGTAGTGTTTATGTAGTGCTGTTATCTTTTTGAGCCAGAAGTTTGGTATTTTTTCTATTCCAGGGGATTTGAAGTTAAGGTATTTCCTGATTTTTTCTTGAGCTGTTTCTTCTGTGATTTTTAATGAGGGCATCTGTTGTTTTCCTTTATTTTTCTCAGCAATGGTTTGAATCCAATTATTATTTTTTATGTTGAACTGGGTCCTCAAACAGATTTCTCCAGAATGTTTCCAGTTGGGTTTTCTCAGGAGGTACCTCTACTTCAATAGTTTCATCTATCAACCTCCTGTAGACTTGCTTTGGGTTCTGTGCAAATAATTTATTTATCAGTTTTGAGTTCTCTCTCCGTTGCCTGTTTCTGATTTGAGCTGCTAGGGCCTTGACTTGCGCCTGGCGCTCTGCTATTTTTCCTATTATTTGCTCTTTCCTAATGTTGTATTTTTCTTGGATTCTGTTGATTACTCTCAGTAATTTAGTATTGCAGTTTTGGTTCTGTATGTAATAATTCATTTGAGAAATTTCTGCCCTAAATTGATTAATTTTTCCTTGAAGTTTATTTTTCCAAATGGGTGTGGAGATTTTTGTTTTGGTTTGACGTTCAGTTTTTTCTTTATGCTGTGGAGCTAGCTTACTCTGCACATACCACGCTGCACCAAAGTTTATGCAGTTAAGCTCTGTCAGACTGACCCCCTGAGGTACCAGTTCACATAGGCCTCTGTTGACCTTTTGCAGTAGTAATTTGAATTCTTTATTCTCTTTAAGCTTAATTAATTTAGGACGTTCTTTCATTGTCATTTTTTTTGTTTCTTCTATTTTGTTGGCAAGTTCCTCTTCCATTTCTAGTTGATCTTGGCTCATTTCTATTTGGGGGTTGATCTGTTTCCTTATTGGATCCTGGTCTACACTCCCCCTTGTTGCTTCATCAGGATGTTCTGATTCTGAACCAGAAGTTGCAGGGGATTCACCTGGGTGGCCTGGTGGCACCTCTGTAGGTTGTGTTTGACAAGGTTGTTCCAGAGGTTTTTCAATTAGTGGTAGTGGTAGTGGACACTCAACTGGGCAGATGTTATTCTGTGCCATTTTTCCTATTTCAGTGTGCATGTACTCCAATTGTTGCTCTGTGGAGTACCTTTGGGTGAGGAAGTTGTGTCTCTGGGTTGTGAGTTTGGATCGGGGTACGCCAGCTTTATCCGGGCACTGATGGAAAAAGATTCGCTGCCACTCATTGCATCGTTCCCGCTGGTTGCTGTATTTCATCTTGGCGTACTCGGTTGCCCATATTAAAACCCATCTTTCCTCCATGCTCCACTGACTTTGTTTGTATTCTTGTTGTTCAAATAGGTTGGCATCTTGATAATCTTTTATTGCTTGGGCTTGAGCTTCATATTTGATCTTTTCTATTTCTTCTTGTCTTAAGTATTTTGAGACCTGAGAGACTATAGATGTTAATTTGGAGGTGGTGGTGGCTGCTTTCTTTTCTGGTGGTAGCTGGGATTCTCTGATCTTCTCCTCAAATATGTGCTTTTTCCTTCTGCCCCACTTCTCATACCTTGAATAGGCGTAGCAGGACAGAATAATTTTCTTCTCATCAAGGGACCATTTTACAGTTTCTTCTTTTCTTGTATACCGTTTAGTCCTTTTTTGATCTTGTTGGGGCCCACGACCAGATCTGTGCTGGTCTGATGGGGATCCCGGATGAGTGTTTGTGACACTCGAAGACGAAGCTGCACCATCGCTCTCAACAGCCCGCCTAGTGCAGAGACGAGCTGAGGGGACCGTTTTATCCTGGTCAGTACCTTTCCAGCATCTTTTCCCTGTATTATTCATTTTTCATATTGGGTTCCTCATCGTCCACGGCTTCTTATTGGTTATTCAAAGCTACCCTCGCCATTGATTACTCATATTGAGGGGGTACCCCCATCCGCGACCCGGGGGACGCGCTGGCTAGCCTGAGGGAAAAGGCCACCAGTGTGAATGCTCAAGTGAATCTTCAAATAACCAAATACGGGAAAACTCATACTAACTATACGCAAAAAAAAAAAAGAGCAACTGCAAGACATAGGGGAACACAGAATATCAAGGAAAAAAAAACAGCACAATAACTGGATTAGGACAACACCAGAAAGTAACCACTACCCCCCCCCCCCGACAGTTTATGCCGACCGGTGGAGACCAGGTACCATAGGAACAGTTCAGGAGGCCTCCCCGAGTCCAACGGCCGACGGGTAGTTATGGGAGGCGGAACATGACCGGGCGGCTCACCACAGTCCAAAACCCAGCACGTCCACTCCTCTGGTGGCCGAACCTGGTCGCCCGGCAAAACACAAAACAAGTCGGGTGGTCGACCTGGGGTGCCAAACCGGCGAAGCAGTTCCTCGGGCGGCCGACCCGCGTCCCTCAGCCACCAATCCCGGGGGAAAACAGCCTGCGACGGCCTCCCTGACGAGGACAAAACTCGGGAGAGCCAGGGCGAGCAAACAGGAACCCCACGGCCCCTGGCGATGATGCGCAGGGGCGATGACTTTGTAGAGGGGCTAGAAGACAAGGACGAGCCCGTAATCTGTCCGGCGGTGAAGGGTCTGCTGCTCCTCCACCGTCTGTGGACCACGCCGGCGCAGCATCTCCGCTGGGGCCCGATTGGGTTATAATTGCACCCGCGTCGGACCCCGATTGGGTCAGAACCACTTCGGTGACTTGCTCAGAACGAGCCGACGCTGCACCCACGATGGACCCCGATTGGGTCATAGCTGCACCCGCGTCGGACCCCGATTGGGTCAGAGCCACTTCGGTGACAAGCTCGGACTGAGCCCATGCTGCACCCGCGATGGACCCCGATTGGATCAGGGCCGCACCAGTGACGATCTCTAACTCCAAACCCGGAACCTCCGGCACAGCGATTGGCACCTGCTCTGCACCGGCGACCTTGGAAGAGGGCTCAGAAGAAAAAAAAACGGGATCAGGATCACCGGCAGCGCCAGAACCTGGCGAGACAAGCTCGGATGCAGCGGACGGCTGCACCCAGCTCGCCTCCCCAAGAGAGAGGCAAAAATGCTCTAAAACATAGAGGAGAAAGACAAAACAGAGCACTTGCCTGATCTCGGGTTCTGACGCTGTCCAGGACTCCGACAATCCGGGCTCAGGTGGGAGGAGATCGTCCTCTGGCTCCCACTCAGCTGCGTCGGGCTCCGCAGCTGGCATGATGTCGTCTGCAGCCTGAGGTTCCTCCTGCTCTGAAGTCCACGCCAATGACCCATCTGGCGTGGGGGCAGGGGATACCCGACCCACTGGCTCGGACCGCTCAGGCGAGGAGACCCGGGGACGCTCTATCGTCGGCTCAGGTTCCGGGCCGCAGTCCGCTGCTCTCCTCCATCCACGATGTGGCTGCAGGGCCGGATCCAGGCTTTCCAGCACTGCAGGCCCCCTCTTCACCCCACAACGTTGGCCTGGCGTCGCGGGCCGCTCAATAGGGGGATACACAGAGGCAGCAGGTTTAGTTATAGTCTCTACAGCAGGTGGAAGGAGCTCGGGGGGCTGCAAACCCCAAACTCCGCCCCCAGGAGTCAAACAAGGCAGGTTACAATCATGATGTAATGAATTAACTTGCACTTGCCTTTCTCCCGGAGAAGGAATGGTGCCTGCTGTAGAGGACACTGTTCCTCCTTCTCCCCGCTGGAGGGCGACAGAGGGCTCCCTGGAAAGACGAGGTGGAGCCACTCTCAGAGGTTCGCTGACGGGCTTTGCCGGCAGCAGGTCCAGCCAGGGATTCTGCTGAGGTCCATTGTGGGGGTGACTGCGTGTTCTGGCAGAAGGCGAGGCGAAGGTAAGGTCCGGGAATCGCCGCTCCTGTGCCAAGACCGAGGCGAGGAGGTCGGCAAACTCCGGCAAGTCACTTAATCTGGGATTCCTCTCCACCAGTCTGACTGCCGCCGTCACATGAGCCAGAGAGGGATATGTTGCTGAACGAGCAGCCACCACGTGGTCCCAGATGGAAGCAGCTGCGAGCTGGAGCTTCTCCAGGGGATTCCCGAATGACGAAGCTCTCTGGTGGGGATCACCCCTGGGCAGAGCGAACTCCTGGACCGGAGGGGAGGCAGGAATGGGATCCGGACGTGAGGAGCGGGGACGTCTCCTCTTCGGCTACCTGCCGGGATTTCCCACCAGCCCACGGAGTGTCTTGCGCTGCGCGGCGAGTTCAGCCCTCCTCATCCTAACCTCCGGGTGGACGTCGTAGTGGAGAGGAAGGTCGTCCAGCAGAACCTCAGCATAGTCCAGGTGCCAGAGCATGTCGTAAGGGTTGTCGTCAAAGGTGGCGGCCATGAGCGGCCCATCAACATACTCCAGGGTGCTCGCTAGCTCCTTGCCCAGGCGCCGACCGCGGCCCCTGGATGACGGCATTCCCCCAGGAATTGACACTTGACACCCAGACAGGAAGAACAACAGTCCAATAACTGCAAAAACTCACGGTGAAAAAGGCATCTCAGTGTGGCGTCTCCATTCAGACGCTATGGCGGCGGGAGCATACTGTCATGTTCGGCGATCCTCGCGGATCACCATAAGACACCAAGAGTCACCGGTGAGTTTTGCAAGATGTTTTATTTCCAAGACAAGACAGGACACAAGGCTATGAGCCGCTAAGGGCAAAACACACACACTAAGAGATATAAAGGCTCGTAGGGCTAACCCCAGCCACTACGAGCTAAACTACGACAGGACAAGAATAAAGACCAACCTGAAATGAAGGTCTTACAGGGTATCACGAGGGTAGGTTGACTTCGGTTGACTGAAGGTCGACTTATGCTCCTGCAATCTAACTGTCATCAGTGCCCGCCTTATAACGGCGAACACTAACGAGCAGTGATGACAGACAGCTGACCAACCTTGACAGGCAGAAGCCCCACCGAGCGCCTTCACAATAAGAGCCTGGTGAGGCCAGAATACAACCCACAGCTGTCAAGGCCAGCAGCGAGCTGTGCGTGGCCCGAGCGCGGATAGAACCCGGCGCTCGGGTCGTAACAGAATGGTTGTCTGTCTCTCTGTTTTGGCCCTGTGATGAACTGGCGATCTGTCCAGGGTGTACCCTGCCTCTCGCCCAAAGATGCTGGGATAGGCTCCAGCCCCCCGCGACCCGAAAAGGATTAAGTGGAAGAAGATGGAAAAAAGTAGAGTCATTATTGTGAGTTTCTTTGCTAGAAATAAGTTTGGGGGATCAGGCTAATTCCTGGTCTTTTTCCTGTATTGGAGCTGTGTGGGCAAGTGGTTATATATGCTTTTACTAGAGCTGGGCGATATACCGAATATATTTGTTGTATCGGTACTTTTGGCTGCCCATGATATCTAAAATGGTTGTACCGCGTATATTTGAATATTTGTCACATTAATATGAGCAGTGACTTCAGGCTGTCCCCACCTGCCACTGGTGAAGTCTGAGCAGTGGCTCAGTGGGGTTGCCCAGGGATACCTTAACTTGACGCAGCCCTCAGGCTGAAAGGTTTTGTAGGTCTCCCCAACAGAATCTCAGTTTAAAAATATGTAATAGCTATGTTTTTAATAATGGATTGCATTTACATAGCACTTTTCATCACACCCAAAGATACTATACAATGAGTTCATTATTCATTCACTCCACAGACAATGATAGTGGTAAGATACTTCTGTAGCTACAGCAGCACTGGGGCAGACTGACAGAAACATGGCTGCCAGTCCATGCCAGCGGCCTCTCCAATCACCACTGAACATTTATTCACATTCATACAACCATGTCATGAACCATGAACACACTGGAGGCAAGGTGGGTAAAGTGTTTTGCCCAAGGACACAACAACAAGGTGGGGGGAGTGGGATTCGAACTGCCAACCCTCCAGTTATTGGGCAACCTGCTCTACCTCCTGCGTTACAATGGCCTCATTTTTGTTTCTCTTGGAGAAATAATGCAACTGTGAGCCTGAAAACACAACTACACTGCAAAAAGTCAAATATAAGTAAAATGAAATAAATTAAGGCTGTATGTGCTTGTTTTTTATCTGACAAGATATTTATTCTTGCTGTGCAGTTTATATGTAAGAAAAATGCACATGCTTTCAGATAGTTTTAACTTGTTTTAAACAATTTGATAAGTCAAATTTTCTTGCTTTGTTGGCAGATAATTTTACTTAAAATAAGCAAAAAATTCTGGCAATAGATATTTTTTTTCCACAATATTTTTTATTGAACCTTTTTTTTACAAACATGGCACAAACAGTCAGACACTAAAACTAAAGTAATTTAAAAATTAAAAAGAACACTAACAACAACAACAACAACAACAACAAAACGTGATAAAAACAACAACAACCATTAACAAAAACAAATCAACAACAATGCTCCTCTGTTTAGTCTAGGTAATCTACAGTTAGGCCCAGAAATATTTGGACAGTGACACAATCTTCATGATTTGGGCTCTGCATGCCACCACATTGGATTTGAAATGAAACAACTACAACGGAATTGAAGTGCAGACTTTAAGGTTTAATTCAAGGGGTTGAACAAAAATATATGATTAAACATGTAGGAACTGTAGCTATTTTTATACAAACGCTCCTCATTTCAGGGGCTCAAAAGTATTTGGACAAATAAACATAACCCTAAGTAAAATGTTACTTTTCAATATTTTGTTGAGAATCCTTTGCAGGCAATGACTGCCTGAAGTCTGGAACCCATGGACATCACCAAACGCTGGGTTTCCTCCTTTGTGATGCTTTGCCAGGCCTTTACTGCAGCTGTCTTCAGTTGTTGCTTGTTTGAGGGTCTTTCTGCCTTAAGTTTTGTCTTGAGCAAGTGAAATGCATGCTCGATTGGGTTGAGATCTGGTGATTGACTCGGCCATTGCAGAATATTCCACTTCGTTGCTTTAAAAAACTCCTGGGTTGCTTTTGCAGTATATTTTGGATCATTGGTGAAGCGCCGTCCAATCAACTTTGCTGCATTTGGCTGAATCTGAGCAGAAAGTATATCCCTATACACTTCAGAATTCATCCGGCTGCTTCTGTCTTTTGTCACATCATCAATAAACACATGTGACCCAGTGCCATTGGAAACCATGCATGCCTATGCCATCACACTGCCTCCACCATGTTTTACAGAAGATGTAGTGCTTTGGATCATGAGCTGTTCCAATTCTTCTCAAAACTTTCTTTTTCCCATCATTCTGGTACAGGTTGATCTTAGTCTCATCTGTCCAAAGAATGCTGTTCCAGAACTGGGCTGGCTTCTTCAGGTGTTTTTTGGCAAAGTCAATTCTGGCCTTTCTATTTTTGAGGCTGATTCATGGTTTGCACCTTGTGGTGAATCGTCTGTATTTACTCTCATGAAGTCTTCTCTTTATGGTAGACTTAGATACTGGTACACCTACTTTCTGGAGAGTGTTCTTCACTTGAGTGGATGTTGTGAAGGGTTGTTCTTCACCATGGAAAGGATTCTGTGATAAGTTCAAAAACGCCTGGGAACTACCTGAGGAAAAAGCTGTGTAATATATTCATTTTTTGTGGTATTGTTACAAAATTTTGACCTTAGCTGGATAACACTTGGTTCTACATTTCTGTTGCATTTTCCAGCCCAGATCTGAAGCTGTGTGTTATTTTCAAGCATTTGTATCCAAAAAAGCACCCAGGCGAAATTTATTTTCTTCAAGTTCAGTATGTTTAGATGACTGTTACTCAGTGGCAGGAGCACTTAGAGAGATTATGACTGTTTTGCCAAAAAATTCAAAGTGTTTTCTTTTAAATGAGACCAACCCCATGAAGATGCTGCAAAGGGTTGAAGAACAGCTTTTGATTTACTTTGGGTACGTTATTTTTTGGCGTTTTTAGGGAAATTGACCAGAGTGCAAGGGGTTAATCTGCCATGCCAATAATTTTCCTGATTTTTCACCTTGTTCATAAAAAGTTTGCTTCAATCTTAGAAGACTCGAGGCAGCTGTATTCGCTGATTTTTTTTGTCATATTCAGCTCTCAGAGTCAGTAATTCGTTCTTTAACTGTGGGTTACTTCCTGCATACACCTTTTCTTGAAGAATTTTTATTTTACGTTCCAATTGGACTCTCTCCTCTCGGGTCTTCTTAGATTTTGAACCTGTATAACTAATAATATGCCCCCTAATAAAAGCTTTGAAAGCCTCCCACTTTATACATGCCGTTGTTTGTGTAGTATTAATATCAAAGAACTCATCTATCTGTTTTTCTATGTACTTAACAAATTCCTCATCCTGAAGCCATTTATGCTGAAAATGCCACCTACCTGGGTCCTTTGTCAGTTTCTTATCTACGTATACTAAACAGCAGGGTGCATGATCAGAGATCACAATGTTATCATAGAAACAGTTTTGAATCTTGGACCTTAATTCTGTAGAGATCAAAAAGTAGTCAGTATGTGAGAATGTCTTATAGATATTAGAATAACAAGAATAGGCTTTGACTTGTGGTTTCATTTCTCTCCATATATCTAGCAATCTCAATTCTTTCATAAAATGATTAATGGTCATCCTACATCCATTGTGCGTACAGTCCTGTCCTGTTGATCTGTCTATACTGGGATTCAATGTACAATTAAAATCCCCCACTATTATATGTTGCCCTGTAAGTGATGATAAAGTAAGGAATAAATTAACATAGAAGTTTTGATCATCAATATTGGGGCGGTATAAGCTCACCAGATTTATATTTTCTAATAACAAAGATCCTTGGATGATTAGATATCTTCCAAATTTGTCTCCAATTACATTTTTCACTTGAAATGGGACTGTTTTTTGTATGAGAGTCATAACTCCTCTAGCTCGGGATGAAAATGATGAGGTGAACACATTACCTTGCCATCTTCTCCTAATTCTTTTTACGTCCTCCTTTATTAGATGAGTTTCTTGTAAAAATACAATTTTTGAATCTATGTCTTTTATTTTATTCATAACTTGTTTAAGTTTTTTAAGATTTTGTAGACCTCTGCAATTCCATGAAGTTAAATTAAGATTAACGCTTTGATCTATGATCAATAAGGAGTTTGAGATTACCTTGCAATATGAACATACTCTTACAGAGAAGCAAAAACATGGATGATAGAACATTTATCCTACAAACTAAACAAAAACAGATTCCCTTTCCCCACATTCGTGGTGATCCCCCCCAAAATCAAAATATTCCGTCTCCCGTTATAGCTAGTGACTGTTCCACGCCTGCAAGGATCAGTCAAACCACTCTGTCTTTCTCCTCTCAACCACCCTGACTCTACTACTATTCTTATGACATGACATTAACTCTCTTCTGTAGTTTTTTCAACATAACTTCAAAGTTTTATAGCAACGTTGCACATCAGCCTTTTTTTTTTTAAATACAGTCTGTATTTTGTAGACTTATTATATGTTTCAGATCAATCAGATGTCTGTACATATGCTTAAAAGTTCTACCTTTGTCATGTTCATGCTTAGCTCCCACCAGTTTCCTTTTGGATCTGCTTGATGAGCTCCTGCACCTCTTGAGGGGTCTTGAAGGTGTGGGTTCTCCCCTTATATGTGACCAGCAGTCTTGCCGGATGAATCACTCCGTGACGAATCCCGAGGTTGCGCAGCTCTTTGCGGGCCGGGTCGAACTGCCTCCTTAATTGTTGAATTCCTGTGGCGAAGTCTGGGTAGAACTGCACCTGTTGATCCTGGTATTTAATTTCTCCTTTAGCTCGCGCCGCATTGGTGACTGTCATCTTGTCTCTGTAGTTGAGGAACTTCATAATCAGCGTCCTCGGTGGTGTCTTATTATCTCTCGGTGGGCCGATTCGGTGAGCTCTCTCTAAAACGACCGATGACTGCAGATCCGCGTTGTTCAGCGCTTCTGGAATCCACTTTTCCAAAAAGGAACATGAGTCCCGTCCCTCCGCTCCCTCCGGGAGGCCCACCAGCCTCAAATTATTCCGTTGCGAACGGAATTCCAAGTCTAGAATGTTATCTTCCAGACGTTTACATTTTAATTCCAGTGTTTGAAATTTAGTTTGCAGGCTGGTGACGTCATCCTCAGTGCTTGAAATTCGGAGCTCCGCCTGCGATACTCGCTCCATACAGTCATTTATTTCTTTTCTCATACCTTCTATCGCTGCTATAATCCCATCAAATTTAGACGAAAACTCTGTTCTCATGGAGTTGATGGCAGCGAGCACTACGCTTGTCCCCTTCCCAGCAGTTCCTGCTCCGCTGCGGGCTCCCTCCTCCGCCATTGTCTCTGGAGTTTTCCCTGCCTCGCCTCGAGCGTGGAAGTCCGTTAGCTTGGGTTGTTTTGTCGAGTTGCCTTTTCCTCCACCTAATTTCCAACCTTGGTCTTTACCATATCCACGCCAAGATGCTGGGATGGGTTTTTGTTCCAATTGAGAGAGTTTTAGTAAAATTTTTAGTTTTACGAGCAGAGCAGTGTGAAACACGTATTCTACGTGGCCGCCATAACCGGAAGTCGCAATAGATATTTTTTTAGTTAAAATTACAAAAAATATCTGCCAGCAAAGTAAGATTAAATTTCTTAAAATAAGTAAAAACTATCTTTAAGAAAGTAAAATCTTACAGAAAACTGCACAACAAAAAGAAATTCTTGTCTTGTCAAAATTATCTTGTAAGAGAAAAACAAGCATACAGCCTTGATTTAAGATATTTAATCTTACTAAGATTTTCATTTTTACAGTGACAGATACTAAACACAAATTAGTCTACTCTCACTCACTCACTCGTTTGCTTGCTTGCTCACACAGACAGACAGAGCACCATGGCCTAAACAACACCAGGTATCAGAGGATGACACTGATCAACAGTTACAGTCTAATGATGACAGCAGAACACAAAGTTATATCAGTGAAGTATTCCAGATTCAAACCATGCACAACAGCAGCAATTTAAAAACCTGCACAGGTGACCGAAAAGCTACCTTTTTTAATAAGTGCTTTCTTCTGGCCTTCTTTAATGAAAAATCCTTCATTATGTCCTTTAAGTCCAGCTCACAAATAACATCATACTCTATGGACATCAATGTGAGGTTACACAGTCTGTTTAAGCAGCATGCTTGATCCAGTCTACTTTTTGCCAAGTTCCGAGTCCACTGTCCCTTGCACAGCTGTCTGATGTAAGCAGTCATGGCTTTTCCCAGCTGCCTGGCTTTTCTTGTCCTGGTCTTTATCTCTCACCTTGCCTTCTCCACTGGCCTGCTCTCTTTCAGCTGGATCTGGTGGCACCTGGTTTTCTCCTCCAGGTGAGTGCTTTAATGGCCCACCTGTCTCTTTGGTGCAGTAATTAGCAGCCCCGCCTCCACGCAATGCTCCAGCTTAGAGAAATCCTTTACACTTCGGGATTTGAAAAATGCCACCTAAGCTAAAAGCAGAGGCCAGATCCAAGGAGGAATATGTGTCCCTCGCACAGGTAAATGACTTACTGCAACAGCAAAAAGAACTGTTTTCTACATTGTTAAACCAACAACAGGAAACTTTCAAAAGCCTCATCAAAGTGATCATGTACTCAGCTAATGCAAGAGTGGACACGATGACGAGAGAGTTGCAAGACATTAAAACCAGTCTACAGTTCACTCAAAAAGACGTAGCTGACATAAAAGCCGATTTGTCTAAACAAGCAGACCACAACAATGTGCTGCAATCAGATGTTTCTAAGGTGTGTGACAGTCTGTTGACTATCACTGACAAATCTGAATATCTGGAAGGACAATCCCGGAGAAATAATCTAGTCTTTGATGGTGTTGTGGAGGCACCAGGAGAGACCTTGGCCGACACGGAGGAGAAGATTAAAAATATTCTCATGGAGAAACTACAGTTACCACCAGGGATCGAGATGGAGAGAGCCCACCGCACCAGGAAACCTGGAGGAGAAAGACCAAGGCCCATTGTGGTCAAGTTCCTGCGGCACAAGGACAGGATGGCCATTCTTTAAAGAGCCAAGTCCCTCAAAGGAACAAAAATCTTCATCAATGAGGACTTCACTGATTTGGTAAGAAGGAAGAGAAATGAATTAATGCCAGAGCTGAAAGCTGCAAGAGCACGGGGGGGACATAGCCTACTTAAGGTATGACAGACTCATTATTCACCCACGCCATCCCCGTAACAGTACACCAAAATCAATGGAGCCAAAAATCAACCAGAAATGATTGACATTTCATTATCAACTTAGAGCTATAAACTGTGCATTTTTTTTCCATTGACTGGAATAATTAAGTGCAAACTTTTATAGGAAACAACCTCATTTTTAAAGGGTACGAATATACTGTGCATAACCCACACAGTGTTGAATATGAAACCGATCCTGAAAATCACTTTTTCAACAGTATAAAACATCAGTGTAAATACTTTAGCTCAGACCAACTAAAAAATACAATTTCTGACCAATCATTGTCAATAATACACTTTAATAGTAGAAGTCTCAACATGAATTTTTCCAAAATCCAGGACAGTTTGTTGCAATATAACACAAATTTTTCTGCTGTTGCAATTTCTGAGACTTGGCTAAAAAATGACCAACTTCATACAGTGCAAATGAGAGGCTATGATTTATATACAGGTTCAGGTTCAGGTTACTTTATTTGTACCTGTAGGTAGATTTGTTTTGCAGTCTGGTGACATCCATATTTACAAGCCACAAATTACATTCAACATAGACACAAACACAGGCACATATGAAGCTGACTATAAACATGATAAAAATACTCAAGGCTTCATCAATCATGGTATAAAAAGACAAAGAGATGGGAGAAAAACCAGAGGTAAGAGAGAAGGGTCATATTAAAAGTTAAAAACTAGTCAAAGAGGTTAAAAACTCAAAGGTCTAAAATCCACTAAAATATTTAGAACCCAAGTAACATCCTACAAAAATAAGTAAATATAAAATGGAGTTAATAAATAGGTACCTAAATTATGTGCAATATATTGTTACAGCTTGTTTAACTCTTTGACAGCAGCAGGAACAAAGCTGTTTTTGTAGCGCTGGGTTCTACTTTTTGGGACAGCAAACCTCCGTCTTGAGGGAAGAAGCCGAAAGTTGCAGTGCAAAGGGTGGGAGTCATCATTTAAAATGGAGGTAGCCATCCTCTGTACTTGTCTGGTGTTCAGGGATGTCAGGCTCAGCTGTGGCTCACCAAGCAAACGACTGGACCATCTAACTACCTGATCCAAGGATTTCCTCTGTTTCAGTTTTATCTGACCAAACCATGACACTAAAGAAAAGGATAAAACAGATTCAATAAAAGCCCGATAAAACATTGTCATTATGGTTCGGTCAATTTGGAAGCGTGCAAGTTTTCTCAAGCAATGCAAATGTTGCTGACCCTTTTTGCACACCCTTTCACAGTTCTCTTCAAACTTTAAATTACTATCAATAATCGTCCCAAGATATTTGTAGGATTGTACACATTCGGTGGTCTGGCCTTTTAGTACGGTGACTTTGTGCCTGGGAGTTTTCCTCCTAAAGTCAATAATCATATCTTTAGTTTATGTCGTATTCAGCTGCAGGTAGGAATCCTCACACCAGTGAACAAAATCATCAACTACTGGGCCGTGGCCACTCTCACCATCCTGGAGGAGACTGACAATAACTGAGTCATTAGCATACTTTATAATGTGTCTGTTGTCATGTCTGCTCCGACACATGTTTGTGTACAGGATGAAGAGTAGTGGTGACAACACACACCCCTGAGGAGAGCCAGTAGAAGAGCACTTTAGGTCAGACAATGTACCATTGACCCTTACTCTCTGCGTCCTGTTGGTTAAGAAATCCAGAATCCAACCCACCAGATTATTGCTCAAATCAAATTGTTGCAGGAGCCTTTCAACTAAGATATGAGGTTGGATTGTATTAAAGGCGGAGGAAAAGTCCACAAATAAAAGTCTGGCGTGTGTCCTATTAAAATCCAGATGTTTAAAAAGCATGTTAAACAGACTGACAGTGGCATCCTCCACTCCTCTGTGAGGCCTATAGGCAAACTGCAGAGGATCCAATGCATGCTCAGTCTGCTTTAGGACCTCACATCTGACCAGTTTTTCAAAAATTTTCATTAAAATTGAAGTCAAAGCAACTGGTCTAAAGTCGTTTACCGTTTTAGGACAGCTGGATTTTGGAACGGGAACCACGGCTTCTTTCCAGATCTTAGGCACATGTTGTGTCTGTAAGGACTTATTGAAAATGTAATGAATTATAGGACTCAGTTCATGTGCACAGGACTTTACCAAGCGCCCACATATATTATCAGGGCCCTGACTTTTGTTCACTTTTACAGCGCAGAACTCCCTTTTAACATCCTGCACCTCAATATTAAAGTGCTGATTGTCTTTGAGTTTCTGTTTCAAATCTTGGGTTTCTGTGCTAAAATCAAAGGAGTCAAAACGACCATAAAAACAATTAAGAGCATTAGCCAGCTCTGTGTCTGAATTAAAACCATCTAAAAACACACGATTACTGCGTTCTGTGCTCTGAAGGCCTGCAATAGTTTTCATACTGGCCCAGGCTGAACCAAGTTTCTTTGTTGCCATCTTGCTTTCCAATTCTGATTTATAATTCTGTTTTGCTCTTAAAATTTCAGACTTCAGCTCTTTTGTGGCAACCTGTAGCTCAGAAACAGACCCCTGTTTAAAGGCAAGTGCTTTCCTCTGTAAGCAGGATTTAACTGATTTTGTAACCCATGGTTTGTTGTTGGGATATATTTTGACACGTTTACGTGGAACGATCTTATTTTTACAGAAAGCCATGTATGAGCATGTGACGTCCACCAAAGAGTCCAAATCATCCCCGCAGGCCAGTGTGAACATCTCCCAGTCTGTACAGTCAAAGCATTCCTGGAGGCTGTGCACTGAATCTTCTGTCCACACATCAATGTCTCTCGTCTCCACCTTGCCACTTCTGAGAGCAGTTTTATATGTGGGCAGCAAATGTACACAGTTGTGATCTGAGGATCCTACAGGAGGAAGGGGGAGTGATTTATAGGCCCTCTCTATGGATCCATAGCACAGGTCCAATGTCTTTTTTCGCCTGGTTGGGCAGGAGACATACTGATAAAAGTTTTTAAGTGTCTTCTTTAAAGAAACATGGTTAAAATCCCCAAGAATGAAGTTTGGCGCCTCTGGAGAAATTATTTGCAGCCGCTGGATCACATCAAAGATGGAGCTGGAGGTGGAGTCAGCGTCTGTCCTCGGGTGAATGTACACAGTTGTGATGAAAAGTTGGGGGAACTCGCGAGGCAAATAAAAGGGGCGTAGTGACACAGACAGCAGCTCCACATTGGGTGTACAGATGCGCTCTCTGACCGTGACAGATGTGCAGTACTGCTTATTAATGTATAAACATACGCCGCCCCCTGACGTTTCCCCGTTACCTCTTCCTGTCGATCCGAGCGCAGTGGGGCTCCAAAGCCATCAATCCACAGGTCTGCGTCTCGGTCATGCACATTAAGCCAAGATTCGGTGAAAGCCATGACACAGCAGTTCTTAAAGTCCTTCTGGTAGCGTACATTCCCTTGAATTTCATCCACCTTGTTTCTCAGAGACTGTACGTTCCCAAAAATCATAGAAGGAAGAGGAATGTTACCAAACTGACGTCTTCTCAGGCGCAATTTCACACCTCCACGCTTTCCGCGTATCCTTCTGCCGTCTCTCCCGTCTCTCTTTTCACCGCTGTGTCCGTCTCTCAAAATAAAGTCCGGCAGTTGCAGCTTAGGCTCAATCACAGCCGCTGCATCAACCGTGTTTAAATGCAGCAACATGTCCCTGGAATAATGTATTCTGCCCGCCATGATGCCGGTCGCGTTTACCTCATAGACAAAGAGCCAGAGGAAAAGTAGCAGCAGTGCAAGAGAGGGGAGGAAGTCCATGTTGTTGGAACCAGGGAGCTCTTCACCATACAGTCCACAAACATTCTAGGGCAGAAACGACACAGAGGATTTCGTAAAAACACATAAAAGTACATAAAAACAGACACACAGATGACGGACTTTTTCACCAGCTGCCGGTCGCTGCGTGTGCATGTGCCCAGGTATGTGGTATATACCACAAGCAGGTCAAAAAAAAGGGGTTTTACTGCCCTCCCATCGAGTTTCCCAATTGTCGACTGGTAGACAGCAAGCTAACACGTGTGGTGCAGGCCTCAATGATGACAAGATGTTTCCTTTTATCTCGTTTATTGATGCTACCCCACAAGGAACTCAACGTGATGTACACTCGTCTTTTTCTGGTCTTACATCCGTTTACATTCGTTCCTACATCCGTGTAAAACTGCAACAAAGTAGACATATATACGCCGTCAATGATATGGTCACCGTGTCTAGCTTAGCACATTTTAGCATTAGCTCTAACTTAACTTGGTAACAATGTTGGCAACGGACTAGACAGTCTCTTAAAATACACCAATGCAACCGTGTGGTTCTCATTGTGGCTGTTAACACTGTCAAACCATGTAGGATACTCACGGACTAATGATGTCCAAGGCACCAATAGTTAAACAACATTCACAGCGTTCGTACATCGGGTGAAGCTCTGACCGGTCTCCTGTTATATCATTACTGCGCATGTGCAACACTTTGTGTATCAGTTCAAAACGATGCTTTCACTACACCACTAGAGGGATCCAAACTCACTTACATGAAATGCTGTAATGAGAACTGCTCAACTTTAATTCATAAAGGCAGAATACTCCCCGTCTGGTGCAATAACATTGTGCCACTATTTGGCCTTACAACATTTCAGACAACGGTGCATAACAATGTTAACCATATCATTATCTATTCCCCATCTGCCATCAGTAAAACCATTTCTGTAATTGGTCTCAGAAACACTTTAACTGTCCCATCTCTTATTATCTTCACCTCTGCTTTTCGTACTTTATTGTCCTTTCTGTGAAATGTCTTTATAATCCGCCCCATGGGCCAGTCATTTCTGTGTGTTTGCCCATCCTTGAGCAAAACGACATCTCCAACATTGGTGTTCGGTTTCTCATCAGTCCATTTTCTTCGGCTCTGAAGAGTCACAAGAGATACTCTTGTTTCCACTGTTTCCAAAAACTGTCCGCAAGAGCCTGCACTTGTTTCCACTGACATGCATGAAGTTCTGGTGCAGCGAAAGTTCCCGATGGTGCTGCCAAGGGGTTGGTTTTTTGGGTCAGTAGCATTGTTGGGGTTAGGATGGTTGGATTGTCAGGATCTGTTGAGACCGGCACGAGTGGTCTTGCATTCATCACTGCCATAACCTCTGCCATTAAGGTGCTCAGTACCTCATGCGTGAGCCGTAGTTTGAGCTTGAGAAGTAGTGCATCCAAAATCCGCCTGGCAACTCCAATGAGTCTTTCCCAGGATCCACCCATGTGTGATGCATGAGGTGGGTTAAAAAAACCATTTGCAACCCTTTTCTTGTAGGTAACTCGTTAATGCTGCGTCACTGCGCTCAATTCTCAGTTCCTTGCATGCCCCGATAAAGTTTGTGCCCCTGTCAGATCGCAGAAGCTGTGCGGGTCCCCGAATGGAGAAGAATCTTCTCAGAGCATTTATGAAACTGGACGTTGACATTGATTCAATCAATTCGATGTGCACAGCTCTTGTTGACATGCATGTGAAAAGTACAGCCCATCTGTTGCTGTCTGCGCTTCCTCTTCTTGTGCGCCGTGTTGTCACTGACCACTGACCAAATACGTCGAGACCAACGCTGGTGAACGGTGGCATTGGTGAGAGCCTGTCACTTGGTAAATCTGACATCTTTTGGATTTGCAGTGTCTTTCTCAGTTTCCTGCTGGTCACGCACTTGTGGATGGCAGAAGATACAAGACATTTGCCGCCTATGATCCAAAACCCAGATGCTCTAAGGACTCCCTCTGTCATGTGTTGACCTTGATGCGCTACCTTTTCATGGTGGTATCTGATTAAAAGAACAGCGATGTGATGTGAACGAGGGATAATGAGAGGGTGTTTTTCCTCTTTTGCCAGGTTTGCTGGTGCCAAGCGTCCTCCGACTCTAAGCAGACCATCCTCGTCAATGATTGGGTTTAATTTTCTCAGCCAACTCTGTTTCGGCAATGGATGTTTTGTTTCAACGCACTTGAACTCTTCCTTAAAGACTTGATGTTGCACTGTAGATATTATTAAGCATTTCGCTCGTGAAGGTTCGTTGATAGTGCACGCACTGTTATAACGTTTCCACCCACTGTTTTTGGTTTGCCCGGACTTGCTCTTGTATGAAGCTGCGACACGAATGAGTGATCCAACTGTGCGGCACAGTTTCATCCAGTGTGAGAACCTTTCAAAGCGGTGTGACCCCAAATGTCCAACAGACACCTTAGTAACGAATGTTTTTACATCAGGCCTGATTTCTGCATCTTCTTCTGGACTTATGAGTGAGAAGGGGTCAGATTGCTGTGGTTCTGCATCGGGTTGAGTCAAGAACAGAGGTCCTTGGAACCAGTTTGTGAGCTTCAGTGCATCTGCCGCGATGTATCTTGTGGCAGTGTCCGCTGGGTTGTCACTGGTTGCTATGTAATACCACTGTGATGGAAGTGTTGACTTTCTGATACAGGTTACACGGTTTGCCACATATGTGTAGAACCTTTTTGTGTTGTTGTGTATGTATCCGAGAACAATCTTACTGTCTGTATAAAACCTGACAGCATCCATTGCAGTGTCTATCTCATCTCTGATCAGCTCATATATCTCAACAGCTAGAACAGCTGCTCATAACTCCAATCGAGGGATGGTGTGTGCAGGGCGTGGTGCTATTTTAGATTTACCTATAATGAACCCTGAGTGGCACTGACCTTCATTGTTGGTGGTTCTCAGGTATGCTACTGCTCCGATTGCCAAGGTTGATGCATCTGAGAAAATGCATAACTCTCTTTTTCGAACAGAAGGCTGCGACAATGGCAGGTAGCACCTTGGTATCTGTAGGTCTTCTAGGTCTTTCAGGGAATCTTTCCATTTGTTCCATTCCTCTTCTCTCTCAGCGGGAAGTGGTTCATCCCAGTCGCCATGTTCTGTTGACAGTTCACGCAGGAGGTTCTTCCCCTGCATCGTGATAGGCGCCACAAACCCTAGAGGATCATAGAGGCTGTTGACCGTCGCTAAGACTCCCCTTCGTGTGTAGGGCTTCCTGTCAATGGACACCTGAAACATAAAACTGTCAGTTTCAAGATTCCAAAGCACCCCTAAACTGCGCTGTAGTGGGAGCTCGTCACGTTTGAGATCTAAGTCTTTTGAGTCCTTTGCTCTTTCATTCGCCGGAAAGGCTTCCATGGCCCTGTAGTCATTAGATGCTATTTTGTGTAATTTGAGATTGGATTGTGCTAACATCTTTTGTGCATTTGTCAGCATGTCAACAGCTTCTTCTGGTGTGGCTGTGGAGGCTAATCCATCATCTACATAGAAATGTCTCATTATGAACTGTGTTGTGTCGTGTCCATGCTCTTTCTCACCTTCAGCTGCAGCACGTCTCATGCAGTAAATAGCCACGGCAGGAGAAGGGCTATTGCCGAACAAATGCACTTTCATTCTGTAGTCTCTTACTTCTTTGTCCGTGATGTCAATAAAAACTTGATCTTCTATTGACAGCGCTGGTTTATCGTCGTCCTTTGTTTTGTCGAAGACTGTGCTTCCTAAGTGGTCTGTGTCTCGCTCACACTGCAAGGCACATGATAGTATGCTGTTGGGGCGTGAGGTAGAGCAACCTGGAACCTCTTTGACGAGAAATGTGTTTGGGCATGGGCTAAGGAATGATGCACGACCATTGTAGAGCACATGTGTCTTTAGCACGTTAACAGTCGAAGGCTTGTGTGCTGTCCCTAAACACGTTTCTCCAACAATAACCCATCCCAAGTCCAAGCGCTGTGCATAGGGAGTACTGTGGGGCCCATTTATTTGTTCTCTCACCTTGTGTACCTGTAGGATGTCTCTTCCCAGCAGTAGGAGGATGGGAGCATGTTCATCTACAGGTGGAATCTTGTCTGCGACTTTTCTCAGGTGTGGATGCGCGAGTGCGGCCTTTGGAGATGGAATCTCCCCCCTGTCATCGGGGATCATGTCACACTAGATCAAGTCTGGAAGCTGGAGCTGTACTTTACCATCCATTGGTTCTATCATGAAGTTTGAAGCTCTCCGCCCCAAACCGTAGTAGCTCCTGAACACGTTTTCAGTGTGTAAGGGTCGGAAGGTGCCCTAATGTTGAACAGCTGGAAAAACTCTGATTTAGCGAGTGATCTGTTGCTTTGTTCATCGAGCACTGCATACATTTTCTGGGCTTCCTCTCTGCGTCCTGCAGGATTAACTAACACAAGGCTAATTTTTGAGCAGGATTGTGGGTTTTCTGCCTTACCGCAAACTTCTGTGCATCTAGACGTGATTAGTGTGCCTTCATAATCATGGGACTCCCCGCCATGATCCGTCTCAGCTTCCTGAGGTTCCATAGGAGGAGGAGAGGGGCTGGGATGTAGTGCTGCTACATGTCTATCACTACCACAGTCAGAGCACTGGATTGACTGTTCACAGTCTTTTGCCAGATGCTGAGTGGACCCACAACACTTAAAGCAGATGTGATTCTCTCTCAAGAACAGTTTGCGTTCTTCTATTGGTCTTGCTCTAAACGTTTTACATTTCTTTAATGGGTGTGGCTTTCTGTGTATGGGACATTGTTTATCTGGGCTTTCTGTTCTTTTATGTGCGTGGTTACCTTTAGCTGCAGGTGAAGCTGGTGGGATGTCTGTTTTGTGGACACTGACGTGGTGCTTACTAGCGAACTTGGGGGCCTTTTCAACTCTGGCGTTCATGTGGGCCTGTAGAGAGAAACTGAAACTTGGGTCGTTTCTTATTTTGGCCTGTTGTCTGATGTAACTGGAAAAAAAGCTGAAAGGAGGAAAAGCGACTTTGTGTGTTTCTTTGTGTTTGGCACCTGCTGCAATCCACTTCTCCTGTAGGCTGTAGGGCAGTTTCTCTACAACAGGATTCACTCCACGGGCTGTATCCAGGTATGCGAGCCCAGGTAGGTATCTGCCATCCTTTGCACATTCGATTTCCTGTAGAACGTTGTCAAGTTCTCTCAGCTTGGGTGCGTCTTTGTTGCTGATTTTGGGAAAATGATCAAGCTTTTTTAACAGTGCATTTTCTATTGCTTCAGGTGACCCATAACACTCTTCTAGCCTTTCCCAGACTAAGTTGAGGGCTGCTTTTGGGTTGGGGACATGTGCAGGGTGGATCCTCTTTGCTTGTTCTGCTGATTCTGTGCCAAGCCATTTTATCATCAAATCTAATTGCTCGTGGTGTGAGAGACTGAGGTCTTGTATGGCGTTCTGGAAAGATGCCTTCCATGCCCAATAATTCTCTGGGAGGTCATCAAACTGTAGGAGTCCCGTGCTCAACATTTCCCGGCGTGTGAGGTATTTGGTCAGATCCTGAATGCCTTGTGCTTCCGCGTAATGTGTTGCGGAGGCATAATAGGGTCGTAACGTTGGGGGATTAATCGTCTCTGTAGCTCCATGCTCCTCCTTCATGTTGACGCTGACCCTACTCTTACCATCTACAGCATTAGATGAGATGAATGGTACATTTGTGGCCATTTCAAACTGTTCACACTGGATCTTAGAGGGGGTGGCTGGATCAGTTTTAAGTGGAATTTCCTCAAAGCGCACATCAAAGTGTTTCTGTACATACTCAGATGTGCGTTGTGCTGAGCCAACTGGCAAGTCCATTAATGCTTGACTGAATTCACTTCTTGCACATTGCTCTGCTTCTTCATAGGCCGCAGCTTCAGCTTCTGCAGCTGCAACAGCCTTCTGATGGTTCAGAATGTGCATATGTGCTTCAAGATTAGCTTTCTGCGTGATGAGGGCTGCTTCTTTCTTTGAATAAGCTAATTTAGCTCGTGCAGCATCTGCTTTAGCTCTAGCTTTTACGGCTGAGGAGGTTGCTGAAGAAGCCTTGCTTGACTTGGAGCTACGTGAATATAGCGAGCTACCTTGTACAGCTGTAGCCAAGGGGGCTGTGTGATCCGTCTCCATAACTTCACTAATGAGTTGGGGAGTTGGCTGGCGCTGCTTTCCTGCCCTGAGGCTCATTTGCTGCTTGTTGTTTGTTTATTGGTCCCACCGGGCTGTAGTCCTTTTACTTTATTGCCCTCCCATCGAGTTTCCCAATTGTCGACTGGTAGACAGCAAGCTAACACGTGTGGTGCAGGCCTCAATGATGACAAGATGTTTCCTTTTATCTCGTTTATTGATGCTACCCCACAAGGAACTCAACGTGATGTACACTCGTCTTTTTCTGGTCTTATATCCGTTTACATTCGTTCCTACATCAGTGTAAAACTGCAACAAAGTAGACATATACACGCCGTCAATGATATGGTCACCATGTCTAGCTTAGCACATGTTAGCATTAGCTCTAACTTAGCTTGGTAACAATGTTGGCAACGGACTAGACAGTCTCTTAAAATACACCAATGCAACCGTGCGGTTCTCATTGTAGCTCTTAACACTGTCAAACCATGTAGGATACTCACGGACTAATGATGTCCAAGGCGCCAATAGTTAAACAATATTCACAGCGTTCGTACATCGGGTGAAGCTCTGACCGGTCTCCTGTTATATCATTACTGCACATGTGCAACACTTTGTGTATCAGTTCAAAACGATGCTTTCACTACACCACTAGAGGGATCCAAACTCACTTACATGAAATGCTAACTACTAACTAACCTGCACTTATATAGCGCTTTTCTAGTCACAGAGACCACTCAAAGCGCTTTCATTAATACTAACCCTCTATTCTAAGGGCCTATAGGAAACAGATATCTAGGGACAATTTAGAACAGCCAATTAACCTAACATGCATGTTTTTGGCATGTGGGAGGAAACCGGAGAAATCCCAGAGTAAACCCACGCAACACGGGGAGAACATGCAAACTCCACGCAGATCACTGTTGGTCGGGGGCTGGGATGCTGTAATGAGAACTGCTCAACTTTAATTCATAAAGGCAGAATAGGGGTGGTGGTGTTGCTTTATACAGTATATCAGGTCCTGCTACCAAAGCCAAGTTGTAGATAATATGTCTTTTGAAATGGAAAACATCATGGAGTGTGTAACTGTGGAATTAATTACAACTACAAAAAACATCATAATAAGTTGTATTTATAGAACACTGGGTACCGATATTGACATTTTCAAAGAAAAATTGTCTGAGCTTTTCAGTGCAGTAGGTAATAAGAAGCTAGTATTTATTTGTGGAGACTTCAGTATTGACTTATTAAATCCAAAATACCATATCCAAATAAGTGAATTCATAAATTCCATGTTTTGTATGGGTTTCTACCCTTCAGTAACATACCCCACTAGTATAACAACACATTCAGCAACGCTTATTGATAACATTTTCACAAATGTCACTGAGGGGAATGTAACTGCTGGCCTTATTGTCAATGATGTGACAGACCATCTGCCTGTTTTTGTTTCTTCACACATTGGTGTAACACATAACGTTGAAATAGATAAGGTTTTTAAACGACTTGTAACAGAAACCGCCATCAACAATCTTAGAAATGATCTAAAAATACAAGACTGGAGTGGTGTTTATGTTGACGACATTGATACAGCATATGGAGAATTTGTCTCTATTTTATCACAACTATATAATAAACATTGCCCTCTAGTGGTAAAGGAAACTAAAGTTAAATACAGAGATAAGCCTTGGATCACCAAGGGCCTGCAAAATGCTTGTAAAAAGAAAAACTTGTTATACAAAACGTTTCTGAAATTAAGAACTGTGGAAGCAGAAAAGAAATACAAGACTTATAAAAATAAACTCATTAGTATTTTAATATCGAGTAAAAAAAAACATATTACAGTAAATTATTGGAAAATAACAAAACTAATACATGTAATATATGGAAGGTGTTAAATAATATAACAAAGAGAGGAAAACTAAATTCCAACCACATCTCTTATTTAAATTCAGATAAATGGAATAATCAATGAAAATAGCTTGATCTCCAACATGTTTAATGAATATTTTGTTAATATAGGAAAAAAGATTGCCAACTCCACTGTATCATCAGCAAATACAAGTGGCGTGACAATGTCGTCAACATAAATGCTTACTCAATGTTTATGAAAGAAACAGATGAAAAAGAAATTCTTGACATTGTTAACAAATTCAAAGACAAAAAAATCAACTGATTGTAATGATTTCAGTATGTTCTTGGTTAAATGTATTGATTGTATTGTTAAACACTTCACTTTCATATGCAACATGTCACTTACTGCTGGTAAATTTCCAAAGAAAATGAAAATAGCAAGAGTCATTCCTCTGTATAAGACTGGTGACAAACACTTATTGTCAAACTACAGACCCATCTCCTTGTTACCTCAGTTCTCCAAAATACTGGAAAAAATATTTGTTAAAAGACTAAATGATTTCATTGATAAGCACAATATACTCTGTAAACAACAGTATGGATTCAGGAAGAACCGGACCACTTCACTGGCACTCATGGACTTTGTTGAACAGATTACGGATGCAACAGATAGAAGAGAATACACAGTTAGAATATTTCTGGACTTACAAAAGGCATTTGATACAGTTGACCATAAATTACTCCTCAGTAAATTACATAAGTATGGCATCAGAAGAATTGCTTTTGACTGGTTACACAGCTATTTAGAACAGTGGTTCTCAACTGGTCTGGCTTTGGGACCCACCATCACCCCTCGATGACAAGCCGCGACCCAAATCAAAGATTTTCAAATTCTCAAATTTACTGAATGTAAAGATTGTGCATTTTGAACCTGAGGTAGAAGAACAGAATATCACAGTATACAAACACAAAACAAATTTAATGATTAACCAAAATGACCAGTAAGTGGCAATACAACAGAGGGAACAATTCCCTTTAATGCTGAATTAGCTGCATTTTAAATTAAAAATTAAACAAAAAGTGCAATTCAAAAGAATTCAAGTCTCAAAATTGACTTTTCTTCTGATTGTTTTTTCAGTATTTACCTACTGATAAGGTTATGTGCTTTGAAGAAAATGAAGGAACACTCACTAAAACCTGTAACAGTGACATCATAGACCTGAGTCTGGAGGAATTAATGGGAGAACTGGGGATGTTTTTTGCTCTTGATAAGAGTCTCAATGTCTGGAGTTATCTTAGACAAAGCGACTCTGAGGTCATGTTCAATGTCCAGTCTGTTTCTCTGTTTTGTCTTCAACTGAACCAGAGCTGAGAAGCCACACTCACAGAGATAGGTAGTGCTGAAAGGTAGGAGGGTTTTTACTGCTCGAATGGCAAGAGAAGGATACTCGCTCATCACAGTGCTGCACGAGAATTGCGAGAGGCTTACCTCCGTGAACCTCTTTTTCAGCGTGCGGTCACATGATAGCTCCACCAGCTGACTCTCTTCGTTGCTTGGCAACGTAACGCTTTCCATGTCGATTCCAAAGGGATCGTGTATCCCAGGGGTCCCCAAACTTTTTCCTGTGAGGGCCACATAACTTTTGCCTTCTCTGATGGGGGCCGGGGTCAGTTTGTAACAGAAAAAGTGTGACGATCGCAGGGGTGCCTAAACGTAAACATTTATTGTTTTCCAGAAAGCCACAAATGACCAAATATTAATAACCCTTTCTGGGATCTTCACAGGAAAAAAAGTCAGAAAATAAATAATAACACTGTTAATGAAATAAATAATAACCAAATAACCCTCTCTGGGTTCTTCACAGAAAAAAGTCCATGGAACATTAACTTTGTGTTGTGCCGTGCACAATCTGAACAGGTAAAAGTTCAGCTTAGTTGTCAGAGCAGAATCTCTTCCTTAAATGACTCACATGAGCAGTCTCTCAAAGTTCTTGTGTTTCTTCCTTATAATCCTTTTGTAGGTTCCAGCAGGCTTGTAGACACCGCTGCTGAACAGCCTTTTCTTTGCATTGAACAAAAAAATAATCGTTTGTCCACTGCAGGTTAAATACCCTGTATTCTGAATCAATTTTTCTCTTAGCTAACCTTTTCACTATTTTATTTTATTTGACAGGGGTGAGTCTAGGATTTATTTTTTTTTTCTGAGGGGGGGGGGGTTCAGATAGGGGCACAGACAGAATGTCACATTCTATGCGTGTATTAGTCTCGATCGCGTGGCCAGACTGGAAAAAAAAAAAATCATCACGCTTACCAGTGTGGAGGAAAAATCAGTGCAGGCGGACACAGCAAGCCGAAGTTTAAAGGTGTTTTATTCCTCCATCACGAGGCTCACCCAGCGCTCTGTGAGAGAGCTCTGAGCAGATGTCTAAGAACGAATTCTAAGTGCGATAGTGAGGCATGAACAGTCAGCTCTTTATACAGTGATACAGAGAATCCATGGCACAGAATGCATGGCTGAGCACACGCTCAGCAGGGGAACGAGACGGCGCTCGGCCGACATGGAAGAGAGGTGCGGGAGGGGGTGGAGGGGGTAAGCGTCTGATATTGTTCAGGGGGCCGGGCCAAATGTGGAGGCGGCGCGGGCCGTAGTTTGGGGACCACTGGCGTATCCAGTCCGTTTCGCCATGCTCAATTAGCATATACAAACAAACGGTGCGAGTCTTCTTCTATGGTGCGAAATATGGTGTCGCCCACCACCTACTGCCATCTACTGTTAAGGAGTGTGAATGACACTATGTTGATTTATTTCTTGATATTTTATTTGCCCAGGCAAAGGCCCGCGACCCACTGAAAACAGGTCCGCGACCCACTTTTGGGTCGCGACCCACCAGTTGAGAATCACTGATTTAGAAGACAGATATCAATATCTTCATGTGAATAATACAGACTCTGAGTTGCTGCTGATGATGTGTGGGGTACCACAGGGTTCTGTGCTTGGTCCATTGCTGTTTATTTTGTATATTAATGATTTATGTTCTGTGTCTAAATTGCTCGTGTATTTTATTTGCAGATGACACAACTTTTTTGTAGTGGAGAAAATCTTAAGCAGCTTCTGGATTCAGTAGAAAATGAACTTAAACAAATCAATCAATGGTTCACTGCCAATAAATTATCTATTCACCTTGGAAAAACAAAATGTATAATATTTGGAAACCACAAATTATATAATCACAGAAAAATTAAAATAAACAATGTTGAAATTGACACAGTTTTCGAAACCAAGTTCCTAGGGGTCATTGTTGATAACAAACTAAACTGGAAATCACACATAAATGATGTCAAAACTATAAAGTTAAGGATTTCCTTTGTCAGAAATCTCTTTGCATTTTATATAATTCACTGATAGTTCCTTTTATGACATACTGTGTGGAGATCTGGGGAAACACATATAAAACAAACACAAACTTAATCTTTTTACTGCAGAAAAAAGCTGTACGCATTGTATCAAAGAATCCTTACCGTGAACCAACAAATCCAATATTCATTCAATTACATACTCTTAAATATAGAGATCTGGTAGATTATAATGTCATTCAAATCATGTACAAAGCAAATAAAAACCAATTACCTGTAAATGTTCAGAGACTGTTTAAAAAAAGGGAAAGCAAATATGAGTTAAGAGGTAACTCTGTTTTTAATAAGCCAAAGGTTAGAACAAATACAAAGTATCATTGCATGTCTGTCACTGGAGTTAAACTGTGGAACTGTTGCTCTGAAAATATTAAAACATGTTCAACTCTGAAGCAATTCAAAAAATTGTACAAAGATGAGAAAATCTCCCAGTATCTCACTGTAAATGCTGGGAGATAAATTTGTAATAACTTAAAGTTTTTTGTTTTTTTTTGTCTACTTGTTCTATTTGATTTTCTTTGTTGATTTTGGGTAAGACTTAAATTTTTATGTTATTGATTTTAAAATTGTAATGGGGTAGGCACTATATAAGCACTAGCTTCAGCTTCTAGCTTCTAGCTTCTAGCTTCTTTTGTGTGTTCTTATTGTATTGTATGTGTTTATTATTATTATTACCAAATAAATTCATTCATTCATTCATTCATTCATTCATTTTTTGAACAGTTTATTTTTCCTAAGTTCTTTTCCTCTCAACAATTTTATGTGCACCACTCTCAAACTTTTTTCTGGACATTCTGACCTAGCTTATTACTTGTTACCTCTCACTGGTGCTTGCATAGTCACATGCCAAAACAATTTCTCTGATAGGCTATTGTTATGTGGTCCATCGTGGGGCACTTGTAAATTGGACCAATCAGCAGCCACTCACAAATATCAAGTGATGGACATAGAATTTGATCAATTAACAATGTGATCATTTTTATTGGCTTATGATAGGCCCCTGATCTTCGTAGGCCCCTGGGCTTCAGCCCAGCCTAACCCATTCATTAAGGTGGCCTTGGGGCTGCCTTGCCAGCCTGCATGTGCTGCTCAAAGAGAAATTTATACTGCAGCGAGCAGTGATAAAAATGAAGATAACAGAATAAAAGTAGACCCACTGTAAGCACAGGAAACGGTGTGTGTTGGGGGTGGGGGGCAGGTGAAGATAAACATTTCTGTCTGAACACTGCAGGTGTAAAATCAAGCTCACTTAGGGGACAAACTTGCAAAAAAAGAGCTCCTATCTGGTCTCCCAACCTTTCAAAATAAGAGCAAGCGGATTGCCAAATAAGGAACTGATGGACTGTAAACATTAAAAAAAAAATAAAAAATTGACAAATTATACTTCTGTCACTTATTAAACCGCCATGTGTGGTAAACTGAAACATTTCTACCCATGTGGACAAGTTTGATTACTTGATAATGTGAGTTCTGTTAAACAGATTTTTTAAAAAGACTCTTTACTCAGTTACATATTGTTGTAAAGATTTTCGGTGACATGTGCGCGCTTTTTTTCTAAAATAGACCTGGTCCGCGGCTATCACCAAGTCCCCGTTCGAGCGGAAGACATTCCTAAAACGGCTGTAATAACCCCTTTTGGTCTTTTTGAATTTTTGCGGATGCCGTTCGGCCTCAAAGGCGCTGCTCAAACCTTTCAGCGTATGATGGACGCGGTATTACGCGACCTCCCCTTCGTGTTCGTCTACCTCGATGATATGCTGGTAGCCAGCCCGTCAGAGGAAGAACACGAACAACACCTCACTACAGTTTTTCAGAGACTAGAAGAGCACGGGTTAATAATCAACCCAGCCAAATGCAAATTTGGCGTGTCACAAATTGATTTTTTGGGACACAGAGTTTCACCGAAGGGGGCAGTCCCATTGCCAGACAAAGTCCGCGCAGTAAAAAATTTTCCACGACCACAAACGGTCAAATCGCTGCAAGAATTTTTGGGAATGGTGAATTTTTACAACCGTTTCCTCCCCCGCGCAGCTCAACTCATGCAGCCCCTGTATGCCGCACTCAGAAAACAAAAGCCTTCCAACGCGGTCGAATGGACCCCGGAGCGCGAACGTGCCTTCGCGGAAGTAAAAAGTGCTCTAGCGAATGCCACATTGTTGGTTCACCCCGATCCCTCGGCCCGCATAGCGTTAACCACAGACGCTTCAGACCTGGCCATAGGGGCAGTCGTGGAACAACATGTTGGCGGAACCTGGCAACCTTTAGCATTTTTTTAGCAAATCTTTAAACCAAACCGAGCGTAAATACAGCACTTTTGACAGGGAGCTGCTAGCGCTTCATTTAGCCATCCGCCACTTCCAGTTCTGGTTAGAAGGGCGGCGTTTCACGGCTTTTGTAGACCACAAACCGCTCACTTTTGCGATGGCTAAAATTTCAGAACCATGGTCAGGCAGGCAACAAAGACAGCTAGCTGCAATTTCAGAGTTCACCACAGACATTCGACATGTGGCAGGCAAACTTAACGTGGTAGCAGACTGCCTCTCTTGCGCTGTGACATCGCCAGAGCACGAGGAGACAGATTATACTACCTCAGCCGCAGAACTCTTCGCCAACGCGGACGCATACGCGGCCCCAATTCACGTAGGGATAGATTATGCAGCCATGGCAGAGGAACAAAGCAGTGACGCGGACGTGCGCGCACTCCTGTCTGGACCAACAGGGTTAAGACTGGAGGAAAGGGGTTTACGAGACGGTGTACCCCCCCAATCTGCGACGTTTCAACCGGCCGACCTCGCCCGGTAGTCCCAGCTGCATGGCGCCGCCGCATTTTCGACTCGGTTCACTCCCTCGCGCACCCAGGGGTGTGCGCCTCGGTTAAAATGGTCACGGAAAAGTTTGTTTGGCCGGGCCTGCGCAAAAATGTAAAGGAATGGGCAAAAACTTGCATGTCTTGTCAGCGCGCCAAAATACACAAACACACAAAAGCTCCTCTAGAGCCTTTTCGAATCCCAGCCAGGAGGTTTGACCACGTTCATGTCGACCTCGTGAGACCACTACCTTCGTCTCAGGGTTTCACACACCTGTTAACAATGATAGACCGTACTATGCGCCGGCCTGAGGCGGTCCCTTTGGCGTCAACCACAGCTGCGGAAGTCGCTCGCGTTTTTTTTAACAAACTGGGTGGCACGTTTCGGCGTCCCATCGGACATCACGTCCGATAGGGGGCCTCAATTTGTCTCAGAGCTTTGGTCAGCCATGGCCAGCAGCTTAGGGGCGACAATTCACCGCACCACCGCATATCACCCTCAGGCTAATGGGTTATGCGAGCGTTTTCACAGATCTTTAAAGGCCGCCCTCAGGGCCTCACTAACGGATACAGATTGGGTGAATAAACTTCCCTGGGTTTTATTGGGGTTGCGTTCTGCGCCTAAAGAGGATCTAGACGCCTCCCCAGCAGAATTAGTTTTTGCACAACCTCTCAGACTCCCAGGTGAGTTTTTACCAGAGAATCCAGAGCCTTGGCATCTTCCAGCCCTGACTCCTTTAGGCAGCACCGGACCGGACACTCTCCCCGGACCGGCACATCACTCTTTTCCACGGGTTTTTGTCCCCCAAGCTTTAAAAAATGCCGAGTTCGTTTTTGTTAGACACAAAGCTTTAAAATCAACCCTCCGTCCACCATACGACGGACCATTCAGAGTGCTGGAACCTGGTGATAAGCATTTTGTGCTTGATTTAGGGGACAGAAAAGAAACAGTCAGCATTGACAGACTTAAACCTGCCTTCTTGTTGAGAGACGAACCTGCACGGGTGGCGAGAGCACGTCGGCGGGGTAGACCCCCCAACAAAAAAAACTCAGCCCCCCTGCAGGGAACAAATAACCACTCTCCTCCCCAAGCTGCAGATTCCTTACAGGAGGGTCCCACCAGGACGCCAAAGCGGACCTACAGCAGATACGGGAGAAGATTAAAACCCAGACAGCACAGGGACTGATGCAAATTGACCAAGAGTTGTTAACTATGTTATCAGATTGTGCCGTGACAGTTTTAAGGCTGATTTGTGATATTACTATACTGTTGTGGTTACCACTGAATTCTCTACAGGAGCATGACTGCTGGAAAGATTTTTCCTTGTTTTCCCTGTCAAGAGGTTTAACAGTATAATATGTCATAGAGATTATCTTAAACTGTAAACTTAATTTGATTGTCCTTTTCTTAGTCGTTTGGGGGGGGGCTGTGGCTTATATTAATCATACATTCCATACCTACATGTGTATAGACATATTAGAAGGTTTAGTGATCACATATGTGGAATGACCTCACGCCTCAGAACAGGACAAGAGGTCTCAACCGCCAGCGAGGATCAAAGAGCAGACGGAGTCGCAGCGGTGCAGACCGGATCGATCTCCCTGACTACCCAGGGTCAGGTGGAGGAGACGGAGGACAATGGAGGGGGGATTTTGTTAATGCGGGATGTCGGCTTTGATATGCAATGTCTTTTGTTGAGTGTGGGTATAAGTATGAAGGTCTGACTGTGCTCGACCTCTTATTCTGCTTCTGCACCGAGATGAGACATGTTAGGGAGGTGAAGCTGATATTAAACTTTGGTTTATAAAATCATATTGCTTCTTCATTTCAAGCTCCCTACAGATAGTACCAAAAGCTGCACTAAGGTCTAAAAGGACAAGTACAGAAACAAGTCCATTATCAGATGCGATGAGGAGGTCGTAAGTGACCTTCGCTAAGGCTGTTTCAGTACTATGATGGATTCTAAACCCAGATTGAAACTCTACAAGTAAACCATTTCCCTGCAGGTGGTCAAATAATTGCGTAGCAACAACTCTTTCTAAGATTTTTGAAATGAAGGGGAGATTAGAGATTGGTCTATAGTTAGCTAAAGCTCCTGGATCTAGCGTTGGCTTTTTGAGTAAGGGTTTAATTACAGCCGTTTTAAAAGCCAGCAGTACATGGCTGTTAGGTATGGGATATTGGGATCTATTTTATTTCATTGTTGCGCATTGATAGTTCTTGTATAAAGTAATACGCGCATGCGCACTAGGATGTAATGAGTCCAAGTTCAGTTCAATAAAAATGGAAGCCGAGCTTCGGCTCCTAAAAAAACGCACTTACGGTGTCTGTGCTTATTGTGGCACATCCAAGGTTGAATGTGTGTGTGTAAGGTAACAAAGGAGTAACTGCATACACAACAATTGGCGACGAGGACGGGATATGTGAATGGATATTCTGACACGGAGAGGACACGAGTCGTCGTGAGTGTGACTGCTGACTGTGATAAAAGCTAACTCATTGCAACTCGAAGTGTACACAGAGAGTACAAACCCGACGGTTAATACGGCACCAACCATGGCGGGGATAATTGGGAGAATGGACAGTTTTGATAGCGCATCGGAGGACTGGACAACATACGTGGAAAGGTTGGATCAGTACTTTGTGGCAAACGACATTCCAAACGAAAAAAAGTAGCAGTACTGCTTAGTGTAATGGGAGCTAAGACATACAACTTGCTACGCAGTTTGTTGACCCCAGACAAACCGGCAGATAAGACGTACAAAGACATTGTCACTGTTTTAGAGGCGCATTTGAATCCGAAGCCTCTCGTCATTGCCGAACGTTTTAAATTCCATAAACGGAATCAGTTAAAAACGGAGTCTATTGTTGAATTCGTGGCAGAATTGAGAAGACTGTCTGAACATTGTTCATTTGGAAGAAATCTGTCAGACGCATTGCGAGATAGATTCGTGTGCGGACTGCACAACGAAAGCATACAAAAGAGACTGTTAACAGAAAAAGACCTGACATTGAAACGTGCCATTGAAGTCGCCACGTCACTGGAAGCAGCTGCTAAAGGCGCTACCGAGCTGCAGCAGCAGATGGCGCAAGAAGGCCATGTTCACGAGTGCAACATGCACAGCATAGACAAAAGACAACAGAAAAATGATGCATGCTATCGCTGTGGAAAGAAATCACACGCTCCACCTGAATGTTGGTTTAAAGATAAGGAGTGCAACAAGTGCCATAAAACAGGTCACATACAGAAAGTGTGCAAAACGAAAGTGAAAGATACAGTGAAGGAGAAAAAGTTCCACAAATTTAAAAATAAACAAAAAGACATGCATGACATTGAAACTTGCTCATCTGATTCAGACAGTGCACAAGATTTAGCTTGCTTTGATGTCTGCTCATTGAAAAGACCCAACAGGGGAATCATATGGGTTTCACCCAAAGTGGAAGGAAAAACACTGACTATGGAATTGGATACTGGATCTGCATTGTCAGTCATGTCTAAGAAGGATTACCAGGCACACTTCTCACATCTGCAATTGCAATCTACAGATGTAATGCTCAAAACTTACACAGGGGAGCGCGTAGCCCCAATGGGCGTGATCAATGTGAATGTGCACTATGGCGATCAACAGTGTGCACTGCCCCTGTATGTTATTGAGAGAGGGGGTGCGCCCCTGTTTGGCCGTGAATGGCTTCGTGAAGTACAATTGGATTGGCAGTCAATTAAAGAAATGCAAGCCACAGTGACCAAAAAGCAGAGCAATGGCTCTACAAATGAAAAATTGAACAAAATACTTCAAAATGCAGGAGAAGTTTTTCAAGATGGCATAGGCAAACTAAAACATCTGAAAGCCCAGATTGTTCTGAATGACGACGCTGTACCCAAATTCCACAAGGCGCGTACAGTTCCATACGCTCTCCGGCCCAAGGTGGAAAATGAACTTCAAAGGTTGGAAAATGAGGGCATCCTATCGAAAGTGGACTGGTCTGAATGGGCAATGCCAATAGTGCCAGTGGTAAAGGGTAATGGCTCAGTACACATCTGCGGTGATTTTAAGGTGACAGTCAATCCGGTCTTGAAGGCGGAACAGTACCCTCTACCGCGAATTGACGACATCTTCGCAGCGCTGGGCCAGGGTAAGCGATTTTCCAAGATTGACCTTGCACAAGCGTACTTACAGATGGAGATGGAGGAGTCGTCCAAAAAGTACTTGACCATCAACACCTCCAAAGGTCTCTATCAGTACAACCGCCTGGTCTTCGGCATCGCTTCAGCGCCAGCAATCTGGCAGAAGGCAATGGATCAAGTCCTACAAGGCATACCGAATACACAGTGCTATTTGGATGACATAGTGATCACGGGAGCTAACGACAACGAACATCTGGAAAATCTTGAAAAAGTGCTCCAAAGACTGAATGAATTTGGATTACATGCCAACAAAGCAAAATGTGAATTCTTCCAGGATGATATTGAATACTGTGGCCACAAAATTGACAAAAACGGGCTACACAAATGCAAAGACAAAATTGACGCTGTTTTGAAGGCCCCACCACCACAAGATGTCTCTCAATTGAGATCTTTCTTGGGCCTGGTTAACTATTACAGGAAATTCTTGCCCAACCTGTCCTCAGTGCTACACCCATTGAATTCCCTACTCCAACAGGGCACTAAGTGGCACTGGTCCCAGGACTGTGAAAAGGCCTTCAAGCAAGCAAAGCAGTTGGTGACCTCAGACAACGTGTTGACACACTATGACCCCGAAGTGCCGCTCAAGCTGGCATGTGATGCTTCCCCTTCCGGAATTGGAGCCGTGCTATCACACCGGTTCACTGACGGAACAGAGCGACCAATAGCATTTGCCTCCCGATCGCTGAATGCAGCTGAGCGTAACTATGCGCAAATTGACAGAGAAGCTCTTAGTTTGGTCTGGGGAGTGAAAAAGTTCAATCAGTATCTATACGGAAAGCACTTTACCCTCCTCACAGATCATAAGCCTTTAGTTTCAATCTTTAATCCAGCTAAGGGAGTACCAGCCATGGCCGCTGCTCGACTGCAACGGTGGGCCTTGTTTTTGAGTGCTCACACCTACAGCATTGAGTACAAAGGCACACTTCACCATGGGAACGCTGATGGGTTGTCCCGGTTGCCACTACAAGTCGCACCGCCAATTAAGACCAAGGAAGCGGTGGACATGTTCCAGATGACACAAGTGGATCCCCTACCAGTCACAAGTGAGGAGATCGCACGAGAGACAGGCCGTGACCCTGTCTTGTCTAGAGTCTACGAGCTGACACTGAAAGGCTGGCCACGCAAGGGTGACTCATCCTTACCGGGCTATTCCAGTCGCCGTGAACAGCTCACAGTGCATCAAGGATGCATTTTGTGGGGGGCGAGGGTAGTGATACCACAGAAGCTGCGCCAGAGGGTTCTCTCAGTGCTACACGAGGGACACTTAGGTGTGGTGAAAATGAAACACCTCGCAAGAAGCTTCGTATGGTGGCCTGGAATTGATGGACAGATCGAGGACATTGCAAAGACATGCTACGGGTGTCAGCAGACCCAAAAGACTCCACCAACAGCCCCACTGCATGTGTGGGAATGGCCTACAAAACCATGGCAACGTGTTCACATCGACTACGCGGGCCCTTTCATGGACCACATGTACCTGGTCGTAGTTGACGCGCATTCAAAGTGGCCTGAGGTTTTCTGCACAAAAACAGCAACATCTGCAAAGACAGTTGAACTCTTACGGGCCCTGTTCTCACGTACAGGCCTTCCGCATCAGATTGTGAGTGATAACGGAACACCTTTCACTTCTGAAGAGTTTCAGCGCTTTGTTAAAAGGAATGGCATACAACACACCACCATTGTGCCATATCATCCAGCTTCTAACGGCCAAGCGGAACGTTTCATTCAGACTTTCAAACAGTCTATGAAGGCCATGGATAAGGACTGTGCATCGCTACAGCAGAAGATTGCAAACTTTCTGCTGGCCTATCGCAACAGTACACACGCAATAACAGGACAGACACCTGCCATGCTCTTCCTAGGGCGTCCCCTGCGCTCACGCTTAGACTTATTGAAACCCAGTCTACAACAACGTGTACAGAGAAAACAGACGGAATCTGCTCTCCGATCCCAGACGCGCTCACTGCGTACCTTCCAAGTGGGACAACAGGTGATAGCCAAAGACTACCGCAGCAAAGGACAAAAGTGGCAGCCTGGTACCATCGTGTCACAGACAGGACCGTTAACCTACGAGGTGAAAATAGGGCCAGACCTACTGTGGCGTAGACACGTGGATCAGCTGTTGGATGCATCTGGAGCAACCAACATGGATGCCAACGCTACACCATTCCAGGGTGACTTTCAGTTCAGTGACGAAGATCAAGCCACAGGCGGGCCTGAAGCCGATGCAGGTGATACTGCACCAGTCCCTGCTGTTCCTCAAAATCCTGCTGCCGACGCTCCACCAGAGAGGCGCTATCCAGAGAGAATTCGGAGACCTCCAGAGCGATTCCGGGACTGAAATGGGTTATGGTAGAATGAGAGTAGATAGGTTAGATGTATTTAGTTATGATTAATACTTACTCAGGTAAACAACCTTTAGTTTAGTGGGGATATCAATGCTGGAAGGGAGGAGTGTTAGGTATGGGATATTGGGATCTATTTTATTTCATTGTTGCGCATTGATAGTTCTTGTATAAAGTAATACGCGCATGCGCACTAGGATGTAATGAGTCCAAGTTCAGTTCAATAAAAATGGAAGCCGAGCTTCGGCTCCTAAAAAAACGCACTTACGGTGTCTGTGCTTATTGTGGCACATCCAAGGTTGAATGTGTGTGTGTAAGGTAACAAAGGAGTAACTGCATACACAACAATGGCCTAAAGTTAATGAAGAATTGATTATATGAAGAATAAAGCTACCAATAAGTGGGAAGACTTCTTTAAATAACCTGGTAGGAATAGGATCTAAAAGACAAGTTGAAGGCTTGGATGAGGAAACTATTTTGTCTAACTCTAAAAGGTCAATTGGAGTAAACTCATCAAGACAGATATCAATTGAAGGAGTTGTAGTAGTTACTGTATTTAAGTTAATGGTGGGAAGAATCTGATTGATTTTGTTTCTGATGGATGAAATTTTATTATTGAAAAAGTTCATAAAGTCCTGACTAGTAAGCTCTAAGGGAATGCTAGGATTGACAGAGTCCTGACTCTTTGTCAACCTGGCTACAGTACTGAAAAGAAACCTGGAATTATTCTTGTTCTCCTCTATTAATGCAGAATAATAACTCGTTCTAGCTTTTCTAAGAGATTTTTTATAAATTAAAAGATGATTTCTCCAAGCTAAATAGATTTCATCTAAATTAGTGGAGCGCCATTTTCTTTCTAATTGACGAGTCTTCTGTTTTAAGCTACGAGTTTCTGTGTTGAACCAAGGAGTTAGAAATCTCTGATTAGACTTTTTCTTTTTTTAAGGGGGCCACCAAGTCTAGAGTCTGATGCAGAGAAGCTGTAACACTATCTACCATGCTATCAATTACAGAAGGCGCAAACTGTCTATAGCTTATTTCCGTTGTGTTGACACATGGCATAGAGGAAACAATCTGCATAAATTTGGTAACAACATCATCTGAGAGGCATCTACTGTAGTAATAGACCCCTGATTGCTGGGGTCTTTCTGCAACTGTGGGGGTTCCCCCTACAGTTGATAGTGCTATGAGATGACTGTTGTTGTGAAATGGCGCTATATAAATAAAGTTGAATTGAATTGAATTAATATTTTTCTTTAGGAGCCAAATAGTCAGAAATAGTAAATTCAAAGGTTAACAGACAATGGTCTGACAGTACAGGGTTATGAGGAGACACTACCAGATTTTCTATTTCTATGCCATATGTCAGAACAAGGTCCAACGTATAGTGGAGATAATGGGTAGAATTTCCTACTTTCTGAGAAAACCCCATCGAGTCTAATATTGAATTAAATGCCACATTAAGGCAGTCACTATCTACATCTACATGTATATTAAAGTCCCCTACTATAATTATTATCTGATTTCAGCACTAAATCAGCCAAGAATTCAGCAAATTTAGATAAAAATTCTGAGTAGGTTGATGGAGGACAATAAACTATGGCAAATAAAATTGGGTTTTGTCATAACCCGAGTGTCGGTTCTGGCCACACTCGGGCCTCATATCTTATTTCTCTGGCTTTGGCAGCAGAGGATTCTTTCAGCTCCTCGGGCTTTTATTGTGAAGGCGCCCGGGGGAGCTCCCTGCTGTCAAAGTCAGCTGCTACGCTGCTGTCACGGCGAGCAGCTGCGCCGCATTGGGGTCATTAGCGGCCGAGTTAAAAGCCGGTGATGAATGTCCTCTAGTGCGGCAGTCTCTGTTATGTTCAGCTACGTTCTGTTGTGCTCCTGTTATGCTTCGTTATGTTCCTGTTTGCCTTGCTCATCATTGTTAACGGACTTGGGAATCTGTAACCCGCCTGTTAACGTTGTCGTCTTGTAAGGTACGTTCCCTTAAGACTTCACCCTCATTATTGTCCGTCTGGCGCATCGGGTGCTCCCCGGCTCAGACGTCACCCTGCCAGTGTATGTATCCTGTGTGTGTTCACCCCTCTCTGTAATAAAATATCACTGCAACTCACTGGTGACTGAGGCGTCTTGTGATGGTCTGTGAGGGCCATCATGACAGGTTTAGCCTAAAATTGCTAAAGTGCCCAATACTGAGGACCAGGCCCTCAAAGGAATTATAACATGTTTTTTGCTTTACATTAACTAGTAATTTGGAATGGTAAATTGTTGCTACTCCTCCTCCACAACCAGAACTTCTGGGATTTTGACAGTTTAAATAACCAGAGGGAGTTGATTCATTTAAGATAAGATAAGATAAAGATAAGCCTTTATTAGTCCCACAATGGGGAAATTCCAGGATTGCAACAGCACAGGGATAGCAACACTCAGAGCAACAATCAGAAGGCAAGAGAAAAAAACAAGAGCAGCAAGTATACATATGTACATATAAATATAAATATATATATATATATACTATATATATATATATATATATATATATATATATAGAGAGAGAGAGAGAGAGAGAGAGAGAGAGAGAGAGAGACAGTGCGGAGCATTGTAGCTGGATGGAATAAATATATGAGTATATAAACACACAGTGCGGAGCATTGTAGCTAGATGGAATAAATATGTAGATATATAAACACACCCAGTGCGGAGCATTGTAGCTAGATGGAATAAATATGTAAATATATAAACACACACAGTGCGGAGCATTGTTGCTAGATGGGATGAAACAGCACAACCGTCTACTTAGTTATCCTACATGGTATGATTATGTGCCCATACATATTCTCACCCTCCATAGCGACCGGTATTTTCCTAGTTGTATGCCGGAGGGGACCATTGTATAAGTCTATTGCGTCTTTTGCATTCAAAACTATTAGGTTGTCACGTCTTTTTGCTACCTCTGCAAGCAGCCCTGCTTAGGTTGTACAGTCTGACAGCCGTAGGTAGGAAGGACCTGCGAAACCTCTCGATTGTGCACCTAGGATGATGTAGTCTACTGCTAAGTGAGCTCCTCAGTGCATTCAGTATGTCCTGCATAGGGTGGAACTCGGACTCCAGCAGAGATGACAGTTTAGCCACCGTCCTTCTCTCTCCTATCTCCTCCACTGGGTCAAGGCGCTGCCCCAGGGCAGAGCTAGCTTTCTTGATCAGTTTGTTCAGTCTCTTCCTATCGGCTGCCGTAATGCCACTGCCTCAGCAGACCACTCCAAAAGTGATGGCTGATGCCACCACCGTGTCATAGAATGTCTTCAGCAGCGCCCCTTGTACACCAAAAGACCTGAGTCTCCTCAGTAGGAACAGCCTGCGCTGTCCCTTCTTGTAGAGTGTGTCAGTATTGTGTGACCAGTCTAGGTTATTGTTCAGATGAACACCCAGGTACTTATAGGATGTCACCATCTCGATGTCTGTTCCCTGTATATTTACTGGTGCTGTGAGGGGTTGTCCTTGCCTGTGGCAGTCCACCACCACCTCCTTAGTTTTCCTCACGTTGATCTGGAGGCAGTTCAGATGGCACCAGTCCACGAAGTCCTGGATAAGCCCTCTGTACTCAGCTTCATCTCCATTGGAGATGAGGCCAACGATCGCAGAGTCATCAGAGAACTTCTGTAGATGGCAGTGTGTTGTGTTGTGTGAGAAGTCCACAGTATAAAGGGTGAACAGGAAGGGAGCCAAAACCGTTCCCTGGGGGAACCCCGTGCTACCGATGATCGTGTTGGACACACAGTCCCAGGATCTCACAAACTGAGGCCGGTTAGTGAGGTAGTCCAGGATCCATGATGACAGGTGCTGGTCCACCCCTGCGCACAGCAGCTTGTCCTTCAGGATCATCGGTTGGATGGTGTTGAAAGGACTGGAGAAGTCAAAGAACATGATCCTCACCGCATTCCCGGGCTTCTCCAGGTGGGACAGAGAACGGTGAAGGAGGAAGATCACTGCATCCTCCACCCCATCCTCCACCCCAATGCCATGCTGGTAGGCGAACTGGAGTGGATCCATCGCTGGTCCCACCAGGGGGCGGAGGTGAGCAAGAAGCAGTCTCTCCAGGGTCTTCATCATGTGGGACGTCAAGGCCACTGGTCTGTAGCTGTTCAGATCTTTGGGGTGGGAAGTCTTTGGTACAGGTACCACACAAGATGTTTTCCACAACTGTGGTACCCTCCCCAGCTTCAGGCTCAGATTGAAGATGTACTCCACAATCCCACACAGCTGGTCTGCACAGGACTTGAGGAGCTTTGCGCTGATGCCGTCCGGTCCCGACGCCTTCCTCGCCTTCATCTTCCTCAGCTCCGTCCTCACCTGGGTCTTAGTCAGGGTCAGGTTGGGGGGCTGTGTGTTGGGAGTGGGGAGGTGTTGGTGGAGTGGGGAGTGGGCAGCAGGACTTGATGTCTTTAGAGGCAGCAGTAGTTGTTGTGCAGTCAGGGGGGAGGGCGGTTGGTCAAACCTATTGAAAAACAGATTCAGATTGTTCGCCCACTCCCTGCCCCCCGTGGCCTGGGGGGAGGTATTCTGGAGCCCAGAGATGGTTTTAAGGTTTCTCCAGACCCCGCCGATGTCGCTCTGTTGCAGCTTGTCCTCCATCTTCTTCCTGAAGCTGTCCTTGCCTTCTCTGATCTTCCTCCTCAGCTCCCTCTGTACGAACTTCAGCATCTCCCTGTTCCCTGACCTGAAGATCCTCTTCTTCTCTCTCAGAAGTGTTTTTATCTCAGGGTTGATCCAAGGTTTGTTGTTTGAGCAACACCGTATGGTCTTGGTGGGAACGGTGTTGCCCACACAGAAGCTGATGTGGTCCGTGATGGTGTGAGTGAGGCCATCGATGTCCTCACCATGTGGATCGCAGAGCTGCTCCCAGGCGGTGGTTTCAAAACAGCCCTTTAGAGTGTCCATTGCCTCCTCAGACCATAACTTCACTGTGCGCATGGCCGGAGGTTGTCTGTGCACTAGGGGTTTGTACACCGGCCGGAGATGAACCAAGTTGTGATCCGATCTCCCGAGTGGGGGGAGTTGTAATGAGGTGTACGCCTCCTCATAATCCTCGTAATCCTCTTGTCCTAATCAAGTCTCAGTAAGGGATATTAAATCAATCTGTTGATCAATTAACAGATCATGGACTAACAGAGACTTGGGAGTTAGAGACCTAATATTTAATAAACCACATTTAATTTTTAAATTATAAGGAGGAAGAGAGGCCAACTCATTCAATTTAGAGGCTTCATGTTTAATTTGAGTTTTACCAACTTTTTGTTTAATCACTTTGGGATACTTATACATTATATTTTTATTTACTTTGGAGGGAGCAGACAATGATTCTCTGATGGGGAAGACCGGGGCTAAGTTGAGGGGTGGCGGATGAAGAGGAGCTGCAGAGAGGTGTGTAAGACTGCGACTCTGCTTCCTGGTCCCAACTCTGAGTTGTCAAGATTTTGGAAATTTGGATAAAAAAGATGTCAGATTGTTAGATAAATGAGACGCACCATCCAAAGTGGGATGGAAGCTGTCTCGTCTTATAAGACCAGGTTTTCCCCAAAATGAGCTCCAATTGTCAATGTAGCCCACGTTGTTTGCAGGACACCACACAGACAGCCAGCGGTTGAATGATGACAAGCAGCTAAACATGTCATCACTGGTCAGATTGGGGAAGGGCCCAGAGAATACTACAGAGGCAGACATTGTTTTGGCAAAGTCACACACCGACTCTACATTAAGTTTCGTGACTTCCGACTGCCGGAGATGGATGTCATTAATGCCAGCGTGAATAACAATTGTGGAGTATTTACAGTTACTTTTAGCCAGCATTTTCAAATTTGACTCGATGTCGCCTGCTCTGGCCCCAGGAATGCATTTGACTATGGCCGCTGGAGTCTCTAGGTTCATGTTTCTGACTACAGAGTCACCAATGATCAGAGTTTTTTCCTCAGCGGGTGTGTCGCTGAGCGGGGAAAAACGATTAGAAACGTGAACAGGTTGGTAGTTAACCGGGGCTTTGCGGCTAGGCTTCCTTCTCACCGTCACCCACCCAGTCTCCTCGCTGCTGAGGAGGATCGGAGGACCGCTAACAGGGCCTATGCTAGCGAGCTCTGCTGCAGCTAGGGGACATCCATCAAGATTATCTGGCGCAGACGGTGTTTCAATGCAGCGGAGCTGGGATTCCAAATCAGACAATCTCGCCTCGAGTGCCTCAAAAAGACAACATTTATTATATTTACCGTTATCACTAAAAGAGGCAGAGGTGTAGCTAAACATCTGACAGAGAGAGCACACCAGAAGAGGAGAGGAAGGAGAGCTAGTAGCCATAGCTAGTGGCTAATCCGAAGCTAGCAAAAACACCGATGAAAGGTGAACAGAAGGCTGAAGAGGGTGATTAGATGACACTGAGTGCGCACACAGGTGCAAGAGGCTTGATAAACAGAAATGAGAACTAACGGTAGATGGAAAAAAGTGGTTAAAATAAAATTAAAAGTAAAATCCTCAGGAGAGTGAGGAGAACAAACCACACGGACAGACAGCAATACACAAAGTGACGATACGTTACCACAAGTGACGTTCACACTTGTGGTAACTGAAGCGCACTGGGTTCCTGCTGCAGAACCCAAGTGCGCTTCAGCTTGAGATCACAAACAGATGGCCAGACATTCTCCTTCAGGATTTTTTGGTAGACAGGCAAAATGTTGGCATGTTTCTCATAATGGACTGCTATAACAGGTGCCCATGTGAAAAAAAACAAACCATGTAATGTGTGTGACACCATGTTTGGGGGGGTGTATTACTGTGGGGTTTGCCTGGGTTGGGATGGTATCTTTGGGAATGTTATGGTGGTGTATGAAGGTGCATGCTAACTGGTTGTGTATTGAAATGTTCTCTTTTTTGTGTATATTAGTTCATGGGATTATTTTGGTATTATAATAGGAACACGGCTAATTTTATTTCATGGACTTCCATTCTCAAAGATGGCAGAATAATCTGTCTGGCTGTGTGAAGGTGGAACGGCAGTCCACCTGTCCCCCTCTAGTGTTAGTTGTTTGTGTGCATGGATAGGCATAATTTCATTTGTTTGTTATTAGAGTGTGTCTCGGGTATCAAATTTGGGAGGGCCTAATTTGTATGCATATGTTTTGGACTTTTCTAAAGGGGGGGAGAATGTCACATATAAAACATGATGTATTATTGTGTGATGAGGGTGGTGGCTCCACCTTTCCGGTTCTGCCGCCACCCTGGGTATAAAAGATCAAGGCGGAAGAGACACGGTCTCTTTTGACCTTCTTCTTTTCCTGTACAGGAGCGCCTTGTGTCTGTGAGTCATACAATAAAGTCAAGTTCTGTTGCACCTCTGGCCTCGTCATTGGGTTACTGATTATGGACATAACAGTGTGGACGGCTCTTTAAGCTAGTTTTATTGTGCTTGGTATGGATGGCACTTAAATCAGGTAGATAACCACTGAAGGCCTCGTAAAATACATGGTCCACCACTGACTAAAACAAAAATTAAGTCAACAAAACTGAACAAGAATAACACATGGAATACTTATAAAACAGGAACTAAACAAGAGTCATTCATAATATCAATACGTAAGTCCAGAAAAACGGAACACAACTCAGAACACACTAAATACATTTCTAACAGTTTCCCTCAATACTTTAGCTGTACTTTCCCAGTCCTCTGGTAATGCTTCCCTACCGCCCAGAGCCTGTCTCAACTACTTCCTGAACTCTGTGCAACCTTCTTCCTTCTCTAACTATCACCATTTAATTCTTGGTTTTGTCTTCACTCACTTTCTCTTCTTGCTTTCCAAAGTCATTAGACTACCATCCGATACTGCCTAACTACATTCTCCCCTGACACCATCTTGCAGTTTCCTATCGCCTTCAGATTTCTCTTTCTGCATAAGAAGGAGCCATTTCCATTGTTTTTGCAAAATCTACAACCATCTGGCCTTCCACATTTCTCTCCTTAACACCCCACCTCTCCAGCACCTCCTCATTACCTCTGTTCCCTTCAATTACATGCCCATTAAAACAGCACTTTTCAACTTTCTTGTTCTGGGTAGGAACATTGAAAAGACTACAAATATGACCTCAGTCCACACAATCAATCACAAAGTACTTAGTTGTTGGTGGCTAAAGTCGTACCCTGTGATTGGCTGAAGTCATAGTTGCTGCAGTTGTAGTTCTTTCAGTGTTCCTAAGAACAGAGCTGTTGCACACAATGTGGGTCCACTCAGGCTATGAGGGAAGTGACATTCACCCATTCAAAGGTTGGTGTACCATCATAATAATTTTGGAACCATTGTTTTTAGGTGAAAATCTTACAGAGTGTTGCTTTAGAGTCTGCTCCAATCACTACTCTCTTCTCTTTAGTCTAACTTGTGGGGCATATGTGCAAACAACATTCAACGTAACCCTCCCCATTTACATAGCCTTGGGTCCAGCAATAAGAGGACACTGGCTTGTGCACCCCCCTGTGGCTGGGTTAAATGGTAAACCACTCATTCATTCATTCATCTTCTTCTGCTTAATCCTTTTCGGGTCGCAGGGGGGCTGGAGCCTATCCCAGCATCTTTGGGTGAGAGGCAGGGTACACCCTGGACAGATCGCCAGTCCATCGCAGGGCCAACACAGAGAGACAGACAACCATTCACTCTCACAGTCATACCTAAGGACAATTTAAACCACTCATAATGCTTGAAAAAATGTGAATCATTCCTAAAACTTCTTCTTTCTCTCCGTTTTCTTTACAGTACTTACTGACATACTGTATGTGTCTGTCTCTAGTTTGCTTTCTTTTTTCTTCCCCATGTCTCTGGTCTTTTGTCTTCATTTCTCTGTCCTGTTTCACTCATTTCACTCTCACTGGCTCCATCTTTTCTCTCCTCATTACTCATTCACATATACAGTGGTGTGAAAAAGTGTTTGCCCCTTTCCTGATTTCTCTTTTTTTGTATGTTTGCCACACTTAAATGCTTCAGCTCATCAAAAAAATTTAAATATTAGACAAAGATAACACAAGTAAACACAAAATGCAGTTTTTAAATGAAGGTGTTTATTATTAAGGTAAAAAAAAAATCCAAACCTACATGGCCCTGTGTGAAAAAGTGATTGTCCCCTAACTCTAATAACTGGTTGGGCCACGCTTAGCAGCAACAACTGCAATCAAGCATTTGCGATAACTGGCAATGAGTCTTTTGCAGCACTGTGGAGGAATTTTGGTCTACTCATTTTTGCAAAATTGTAATTCAGCCACATTGGAGAGTTTTCGAACATGAACCACCTTTTTAAGGTCATGCCACAGCATCTCAATCAGATTCAGGTCAGGACTTTGACTAGGCCACTCCAAAGTCTTCATTTTGTTTTTCTTAAGCCATTCAGAGGTGGACTTGCTGGTGTGTTTTGGATCATTGTCCTGCTGCAGAACCCAAGTGCGCTTCAGCTTGAGGTCACAAACAGATGGTCGGACATTCTCCTTCAGGATTTTTTGGTAGACAGCAGAATTCATGGTTCCATTTACCACAGCAAGTCTTCCAGGTCCTGAAGCAGCAAAACAGCTCCAGACCATCACACTACCGCCACCATATTTTACTGTTGGTATGATGTTCCTTTTCTGAAATGCTGTGTTACTTTTACGCCTGATGTAATGGGACACACACCTTCCAGAAAGTTCAACTTATGTCTCATCAGTCCACTGAGTATTTTCCCAAAAGTCTTGGGGACCATCAAGATGTTTTCTGGCAAAACTGAGATGAGCCTTTATGGGGGTTTTTTTTGGTCAGCAGTGGTTTTCATCTTGGAACTCTGCCATGAAGGCTATTTTTGCCCAGTCTCTTTCTTATGGTGGAGTCATGAACACTGATCTTAACTGAGGCAAGTGAGGCGAGCAGTTCTTTGGATGTTGTTGTGGGGTCTTTTGTGACCTCTTGGATGAGTCATCGCTGGGCTCTTGGGGATCGCAGCATGATGTCTAACTTTTGAAGCTCTTTTGGTCTACTTCACTTTGTCAAGCAAGTTTTATTTAAATGATTTGTAGATTGAGAACAGGTGTGGCAGTAATCAGGCCCGGGTGTGGCTAGAGAAATTGAACTCAGCTTTCCAAAGATGTGATAAACCACAGTTAATTTATGTTTTAACCGGGGACGGGGGGGGGGAGGGGGATCACCTTTTCACACAAGGCGAGGTAGGTTTGGATTTTTTTTTTTACCCTTAATAATAAACACCTTCATTTAAAAACTGCATTGTCTGTTTACTTGTGTTATCTTTGTCTAATATTTAAATTAGTTTGATGATCTGAAACATTTAGTGTGACAAACATACAAAAAAATGAGAAATCAGGAAGGGGCAAACACTTTTTCACACCACTGTATACTTTGTCTCCTGTTAGCTTTTTGTTGGTCAATTTAACCATTGGTTCCACTGTGGTTTAATTTCTTGCCCCATTCTTTGTTTTTTTTTCTGCAATTATTTCACTTTATCATTTAGCAAAAAAAAAAAAATCTCTTTCAGTTACTTTTCAGAGCTTTGCTGGCTGCTGTCTTCCATTCTACACTATGTTTTAGTTTTACCAGAACCTAAAACAGGATTTGCAGTAATATGCAGCAACTGTGTCATAATTGACTTTGCAACCAGGGTCTGCCACAGTAATGTATTGAAAACATTTGTATAAAGTGGCTTTGTTAATCACAAAAGACCCAACAGAGTGAGTAATGCCTGTCTCCTTGTGCCATACTTATAACTTCTTATTGGCACTCTTCACTTTTAATTTTAACTTCAGTGCAACATTCAGTATATCTGACCACTGATGTAAGAGATATATCTGGAGCTCAGGAAATGAAAAGGCTGTTTATATCCCACTCAAAAAGCTCTGAGTGCTTTGACAAGTTTTTCTCACTGTAATAATCTTTTACTATTGTTCTCACACCTGATTCTGTAAGTGTATTTTACAGTTTAATCCATAATGAAAGCTAAGACCTAGCACTAAATGCATACTGTACGTGACAGTGTTCCTACAGTGTGGGCAAAAGCATGCAAAACTGTCAAGTTTGTTAAATGAAACAAATGAAAACATTTACTGTATGCCTGTATCCTTCTTGTTAACTTATTGGTAGTGGCTTATTGATAGAGTAAAGCATTAAATTTTCAAGTTGTAAATGAGAAGTAATAGCTTCCAGGGCACAATTATGTTGGGTAAAACCAAAAGAATAATTTTTTTCTCCTATCATGCATAAATAACTACCATGAATAGAAATATGGCAGTTATGATGGAAATCCAGCCCACCGGCCAAGAATATAATATTCTCAGATTACTGACCTTTTCATGTTAGTTTTCATTAAAAATGCCTTATATTAATGGATTTGGGGCCAGATGAAATATATATTTTTATTTGCTATGTGTCAAAATTTGCTTGCAGTGTGGTTCCATTTGCAGATGGTGAGAACGGCATCTCCTTCCATCTATCATTTTTCACTTTTTGAATCTCCTATAACTTCATTTGTGGTGCTATTTATGTCAAAAATATCAACTTGGCACTCCAGATCTGATTTCTTTAGGGCTCATGAAATGGTTTGAAGCCAAGAGGGCAGATAATAGGATGTTAATTTTAGAAAGAGAAAATAGAAGCAATTCCTCAAGGCTGAAGTTTAAGAGAGGAATAACGGGGTACCCAATGAGCAGAAGTTGCTGAATTATTATTATTTTCCACTGAAATGCAGATGGCTGCCTCACTGTCACATAAAACTCTTCAGTGCATGACTACGTAAAACCCTTTTCTGGTACACCCCCTTGCAAAATTTAATAAAGGATTTGCATTCTGGCACCTCCAGACAATCAAAGAAAATGAGACATTTTTTAGTGCAAATTACACTCAGTAGCTTGTGCTATCACAACATCTTGAAATAACATTAGTGTGGGCAGCCAGCCATTGGCTAGTGGTCAAAATTGGCCTCAGGGGACACTGATGGCTTCACAGATCAGAGCGTTGCACCGTATCATACCTGCCTGTCAGAGGTGGTTTAGACAGAGGAAATGAATACGGGGAGAAAAGATTTGACAGCGTGGAAGGTAGAAACAAAGATTGAGAAGATGTGTTATCTATGTTTGTTTTTGCAAAAGGAAACACAATTGTGGCCCCAGGGTTCTTGCAGTGAGATTTTAAGCAGCTGTCTGGATCAATGCAGAGATGGGGCTGTGTGATAATACATTTATCCACAGGCTAAATTTAATTTCCTTTGAAGGGAGAGAAAGAACAACACATTATTCTAGTTTTGTGTCTGTGTGTGACTGTGAGTCAGTGGAAGAATTCTGAGCAAGACTTGCTAATTGCTGGTTCCAGAAGATATTTTTTATTTCTCTATGTGCAGACCAGAATAAATAGTGCAGACTTTGCTTTTATAGATCAAAGTTAAACCTACTGCAGGTTTTTAGCAATTGTAGAACAAACACAGTTTTCTGAAATATTGCTGCACAAAGAAATATAACACAAGCGGAAACATTTGTCAGATAAATATTTTTGAATTTGTTTGTGCTGATATAGTAGCTTACAATGAGTTGACTCATTAACAAAGCTTTGACAATGTTCAGTATACAAACAGCAGCATGACCTAAAATTAGAGGAAAGTGCCATATTTTATCTCACTAGAGCTTGCCCAGTTCACCTCACAGGGAAGCTTCTTCAATAATCTGTGGGTTAAACTCACTCCCAGGTCTCTTTGACAGGTCATTCTCTGGTTCATCACCATTCCACGGGCAGAAGGGAATATAACGGACCCAAGACTGAGACTGAAGGCAGGATGTTATTCCGAAGGGAAGGTTATACACCTCCTGAGTTGTCAAAGAAGTGTTGGCGTCGTCGAGATGTTCTTTTTCCCAGCCTATGAGGCCACGCTCACGTTTGCTTCCTGAATGAAATTAGGGAGGCCATTAAAAGCACACGCCACACTTTCCTCTGCACATTAACATTCACGTGATTAAAGAAAAGTTGATCTAAATAAAGTGTAAAACAAACTGCTTAACCAGAATATATATATATATATATTTTTTTTTTGTTACTTATTTGTACCCGTAGGTAGACTTGGTTTGCAGTCTGGTGACAAGCCACCGGCTGCTGGTCGCTGCGTGCGTGAGCGCCCTAAACCTACATGTTTTTGGTGTGCGGGAGGAAACCGGAGAAATCCCGGAGTAAACCCATGCAACACGGGGAGAACATGCAAACTCCACACAGCTCACTGTTGGTCGGGGGCTGGGATCGAACCCACGATCTCATGATCCCCGCGATCCCCCGGCCGAGGGTAAAACTGTGCTGCCACAGTGCTAAACCACTGCGCCACCGTGCAGCCCATTTACTGTCATTGTATTAAAGACCATTCCTCAACATTGCAGCTTGTTAGTTATAGATGTCTTTATTTTCATTATTGTTGAAACTATATTCTTTGTGGTAACATGGTTTGTCTTAGCAATAAAACAAAATTCTTCATCAGGAGATTACTCACACATTCTGTCTTAAGTTTCTCTTTCACTTTCACTAACTGGTTACTTTAGGCATTTAATAAATACTTTTGAGGTTAGACACTGAAACTGTTTGGTTAAAGGTAGGGTTAGGAAAAGGTAAGGGTCTACTTTAAACACATCCTGTTTGTTCTAAATCTTAGCATTTAAACATGTGACTGCTGAGACTGAGATGCATTTTGGAATCAGCTTCAAGTAGCCATTTGACAGTGGAATTTTTGAAGCTTTGTTATTTACTTATTTTTTTTTTCAGTCTCAGAATATATCATACAGTTAGGAGAATTATACATATTCACTTAATATAATAACCATTTTGCCTAAATTTTTCTTAATAATAAAATTAACACAGCCATAACTAGAAAAGCACAAGTTCCCCTGTGGGCATGTTGTCCTGTATTTTTTTTTTTTTTTTTTTTTGTCCAAGTGTTCTGACGATTTTTTGGCAGAGTTACATGCACAAAAAAAATAATAAAATATTGAAAAAATATTGAAAATGGCCCTATCTCGCAATGTTAAAAAAAAAAAAAAAAGAATCCTTTAAAAAATTCCTGGATCCAGACAGTGATCCGGATCACCACCAAAATCTAATCATCTGTAGGATACCCCATTTCTGACAATCTCTGAAAATTTCATGAAAATCCGTCCATAACTTTTTGAGTTATCTTGCTAACAAACAAACAAACAGACAGACAGACAAACCAACGCCGATGAAAACATAACCTCCTTGGCAGAGGTAATTAGTGTTGATTACATATCTCATTTCTGATGTGACAAGTCAAAATGAGAAAAAAAACCCCAATCTGAATCAGTTTCTCTTTATGCTCACCAGGAATTGTGTTATCTAGGAAGAAGCCAAGGAACCCGCCTACAAACATGTGGGTAGTCAACAATATGTGCAACACTTGGTCCAGCTCTGTGACCCCTAAGTGACATGATTAGAACAAGACAACAACAAAAAAAATGAAAAACGGACTACTGAAGATTCTAACAAAAGAAGTTTTCTTTCTTTTGAGTTAAATACCTGTTTCTAGGGCATTGGGATTCTTTATGAGCCAGTTTGGAATAACGAGAGCAGCAAACATGGAGAAGCCAAACACAAAGATATTCCGTGAAGAGTTCATGTCTGCGAACTGTCAAATAAGATTCAGATTTGGATTAATTTTATTAATCCTTAGAGGGAAATTCATTAGATAAATTAAAACACACTATTAGGAGGAAATATTTAAAGGCAACATATGAAATGCTTAATAAAAAGGATTTAGCCTACCTGCAGATTAGAAATTCCGGCTGCACTTATGACTCCAAACATGATCAGAAACATCCCACCAATCACAGGTGTGGGAATAGTTGAGAAGATGGCTCCAAATTTTCCCAGCATCCCCATCAAAATCATGAAAACACCACTAAGGAAAATCACTGTACGGCTACCCACCTGTCCAAACATGAAATTAATTCATAAATATGGCAGGGTAATCATTGTGCAGTGGTGTAAAAAAGCGTTTGCCCCCTTCCTGATTTCTTATTTTTTGTATGTTTGTCACACTTTAATGTTTCAGATCATCAAACAAATTTAAATATTAGACAAAGATAACACAAACACAAAATGCAGTTTTTAAATGAAGGTGTTTATTATTAAGGGGGAAAAAATCCAAACCTACATAGCCCTGTGTGAAAAAGTGATTGCCCCCTAAATCTAATACAGTAACTGGTTGGGCCACCCTTAGCAGCAACAACTGCAATCAAGTGTTTGTGATAACTGGCAATGAGTCTTTCACAGCACTGTGGAGGAATTTTGGCCCACTCATCTTTGCAGAATTGTTGTCATTCAGCCACATTGGAGGGTTTTCCAGCATGAACCACCTTTTAAAGGTCATGCCACAGCATCTCAATTGGATTCAGGTCAGGACTTTGACTAGGCCACTACAAAGTCTTCATTTTGTTTTCATTAAGCCAGTCAGAGATGGACTTGATGGTGTGTTTTGGATCATTGTCCTGCTGCATAACCCAAGTGCACTTCAGACTGAGGTTACGAACAGATGGCCGGACATTCTCCTTCAGGATTTTTTTGGTAGACAGCAGAATTCATGGTTCCATTTACCACAGCAAATCTTCCAGGTCCTGAAGCAGCAAAACAGCCCCCGACCATCACGCTGTCACCACCATATTTTACTGTTGGTATGATGTTCTTTTTCTGAAATGCTGTGTTATTTTTATGCTATACACACTTTCCAAAAATTTCAACTTTTGTTTCATCAGTCCACTGAGTATTTTCCCAAAAGTCTTGGGGACCATCAAGATGTTTTCTGGCAAAACTGAGATGAGCCTTTATGTTCTTTTTGCTCAGCAGTGGTTTTTTTGTCTAGGAACTCTGCCATGAAGGCCATTTTTGCCCTGTCTCTTTCTTATGGTGGAGTCATGAACACTGATCTTAACTGAGGCAAGTGAGGCCTGCATTTCTTTGTATGTTATTGTGGGGTCTTTTGTGACCTCTTGGATGAGTCGTCACTGCGCTCTTGGGGTAATTTTGGTCAGCCAGCCACTCCTGCGAAGGTTCACCACTGTTCCATTTTTTTTTTTTTGCCATTTGTGGATAATGGCTCTCACTGTGGTTTGCTGGCATCCCAAAGCTTTAGAAATGACTTTATAACCTTTTCCAGACTGATAGATCTCAATTACTTTTGTTTCTTGAATTTCTTTGGATCGCAGCATGATGTCTAGATTTTGAGAATCTTTTTGTCTACTTCACTTTGACAGGCAGGTCCTATTTAAGTGATTTCTTGATTGAGAACAGGTGTGGCAGTAATCAGGCCCGGGTGTGGCTAGAGAAATTGAACTCAGCTTTCCAAAGATGTGATAAACCACAGTTAATTTATGTTTTAACGGGGGAAGGTGTCACTTTTTCACACAGGGCCATGTAGATTTGGATTTTTTTGCCATTGATAATAACCACCTTCATTTAAAAAAAACCTGCATTTTGTGTTTATTTGTATTATCTTTGTCTAGTATTTAAATTTGCTTAATGCTCTGGAACATTTAAGTGTGACAACCACACAAAAAAATGAGAAATCAGGAAGGGGGCAAACACTTTTTCACACCACTGTACATTTACTTCTTGTGCTAAGGGGTAAACACTTTATTAAACAGTGGGACAGAAATTAAAGTGAGAATATAACTTACTTTAGTGATGCCGAGTACTGCCACATTCTCACTAAACGAAGTTGTGCCGTTGCCTGTGCCAAATGCCCCTGCCAGCAGAGAGCCAATCCCCTCAACTCCAATGCCCCGACTGATGGCGTGCTTGGGTGGAGGAGGTGCCCCTGATAGCCTGGCACATGTATGGTAGTCACCCACAGACTCTGCCATGGAACATATAATTCCAGCCAAGATGCCAAACACACCCGCCAAGTTCACAGTAGGTAGCCCCCACTGACCTGAAGGAGGAGCCAAACTGGTGACTGTCAGGCAGTCCATAAACGCATCTTTCAGCTGTGTTTGAATTTCTTGTGAACTCACCAGGGTAAGGTATCATAAACCAGGGAGCCCTGTCCACAACATTTCCCTTTACGTCAGTGCGGGCCAAGTGACCATATTGGGCTGAATCAGGTGGTAGGACATCATAGATGGTGAGGATGTAGCAGACTAACCAAGAGATCGCAATGCCCAGTAGAATCTAATCAACAGCTTACATTAGTATCAACTTCAGTGTGTACTCGCCACAAAATTATTATGGATTAGGGCTATTGACCACTTTGGCCAAATACTGTACATAGATGGGACACCATTACTGCAGTGGTGTTTTCCAGAGATATTCATGCATTTGTAAGCAAGCTGTCCTTAAAACTGCACAATTTCTTTTTAACATCACTTTGGGAAAAAAAAAATGCCAAGGAAATTGAGGATTTTTTTTTTTCAATTCTCCAGTGTTCCAAGAACAGTGGCAAATTTCAACTTGGGGAAAAAACTAAATGTGGAAAGCCTTTACTGTTTGTTTACACAGATTCCCTGAGGTGCAATGGATCAAAATGTTCGGCAGAAGTGGGTTAACAAAAGTAATTTTCTAAACACTGCTGATGGACTAAAATACTCTCTGGCAACTGCAGTGGTTGCAGATAATAACTCCCAATAACTGGAGGTATGAAATTTAAAATAATTGCTTAAGGTAGGGTAACTTAATAATCAGAAAGATGGCAGTCAACAATGTAAACACTTTATGCAAATTTAAAATATCGAAAGCCTTTTCAAAAGATTATTGCTTTATAAGTAAAGATTCTTCTTCTTCTTTCGGCTGCTCCCTTTAGGGGTCACCACAGCGTATCATCCGCCTCCAACTCATTCTATCCCTTGCATCTTCCTCTGTAATACCAACCCTCTCCATGTCCTCCTCCACTTCATCCATGAATCTTCTCTGTGGTCTTCCTCTTTTCCTCCTGCCTAGCAGCTCCATCTTCAACATCCTTTGTCCAGTATATTCACTATCCCTCCTCTGCACATGTCCAAATGATCTCAACCTTGCCTTGCTTACTTTGTTTCCAAAACTTTATAAGTAAAGATTATTACTTAGTTATTGATACCATTGTTATCAATAACAATTTCAGTGGCATGAAAGAGTTTGCAGTAATGCAGTAGTATAAAGTACTCAAGCACACACACTCAAACAACTGGCGTCCACTGACTAACTTTGACAATCCAACTTGCCACGCTGCTGTAAGGTATTAGCAGCAGATGCTATTCATCTGCCACTGACCACCGCAGTAATGGTAGCACCACAAGATGGCACAAAATACAAGTCAGTTGCTGGATTGCTCTATGGTTATATTCACTTTTTAAAAACAGCATAGAGATTGGAAAATTGCAGTTTACAGAAAACATACAGGCATAATCTGGAAGATAAAGAACTTGGTGGTACGCAGTTTCCTGAATTTGCTGCATGCAGGAACAAGAATAGGTATGCGCCGAAGGTACTGAGAGAAGAGGATGATCAACACTGTGGTCCTGTGTGTATGAAAAGAAAACCATCATGACTTGCATATTTGAAATATACTTTAGAGTAGATGACAGTATAGCAGCCTTTTTGCTAAAGACTACTGCATCACCTTGCCACATTATCACCTGTGGCGTTGACAAAAAACAACTAAAAATGCAGAGAAAATATTATAATTTATGTAGAAAAAGTCTTAAATTTACAACAAAAGTGAATATTTTTAAAAATTCCAGTACAAAAAATGAAATTTGCAAATTTGCCAGGTGAAACAACACAAAATTTGCAAATTTACAAGATAAAAAAGCAAATAGAAGAAACATCCCAAATTTGTGAGATAAATGATGCATATTTTAAAGAAAAATTTATTACAAATGTTGACAGGCCAGTAACTTTGCTCTTTTACCTTTATTTAAAGCTCAAATATTTTTTGAGGCTAAATGCATATTTGTTTGGCCAAAAATTGCTGCTATGCACTCTTTTTTATTGCAGAGGACACCACTCTGTTAGCTGGGGATTTCCTTGGAGGATCATTGCTGTTTCTCAGAAGAACTACTTTAAAATGATTACTTACATCGCAGAGATGCCCCAGTGGCTGCCAGCCTTTTCTCCAGCTGAGTCGTACAGTGACAGGCCTATGAGAGATACGGTAGGAGCAATGGTTAAGGGGCCAATGAAGCGCATGAGGAAGCCAATGAGACCGGAGAAACCAACCACAATCTGGAGGACAGAGGCTACCATGATAGAGCCCTGCAGCTGAAGATGGCAGCATGGGAACAGAGAACACAAATATCACCACACTTTGCTGAACCCAACCACAAGCTCCACTGAAGCGCTATTTAGTTTTTGGTAGCATGTTTTTATCAGATGTATAGAATTGTTGTTAGCTTACTGTTCTTAAGCGGGTCTGCCACACTTCTATGAATGCAGGTGAAGATGTATTGACCACAGTGGCATTCTGGGTCCAAGCTGGACACTTCCACTCTGGCATGGACAACAAGGCCATAGCAGGAGTCACTAAGGCAAATGTACCTCCTTGTAAAATGGGAAGCCTGCAAAAATAATAAAACACCTTTCTGTCAAATAAAATGACACTTGGCTAAATCCCAAATAAAATGATTTAACAATGATACAAATTTTGTACCCTGAGAGGTACAGTACACACATAAGCTAGCATGTCCACAAAGTAATAATGGCATATATTCTCAATGTTCTCAATGTTTTCAATCAAGAAATCACTTAAATAGGACCTGCCTGACAAAGTGAAGTAGACCAAAAGATCTTCAAAAGCTAGACATCATGCTGTGATCCAAAGAAATTCAGGAGCAAATGAGAAACAAAGTAACTGAGATCTATCAGTCTGGAAAAGGTTATGAAGTCATTTCTAAAGCTTTGGGACTCCAGCAAACCACAGTGAGAGCCATTATCCACAAATGGTGAAAAATACCCCAAGAGCGCAGCGACAATTCATCCAAGAGGTCACAAAAGACCCCACAACAACAGCCAAAGAACTGCAGGCCTCACTTGCCTCAGTTAAGGTCAGTGTTCATGACTCCACCATAAGAAAGAGACAGGGCAAAAATGGCCTGCATGGCAGAGTTCCAAGACGAAAGCCACTGCTGAGCAAAAAGAAAATAAAGGCTCATCCCAGTTTTGCCAGAAAACATCTTGATGGTCCCCAAGACTTTTGGGAAAATACTCGGTGGACTGACAAGACATTAGTTGAACTTCTTGGAAAGTGTGTGTCCCATTATATCCGGCATAAAAGTAACACAGCATTTCAGAAAAGGAACATCATACCAGCAGTAAAATATGGTGGTGGTAGTGTAATGGTCTGGAGCTGTTTTGCTGCTTCAGGACCTGGAAGACTTGCTGTGGTAAATGGAACCATGAATTCTGCTGTCTACCAAAAGATCCTGAAGGAGAATGTCCGGCCATCTGTTTGTGACCTCAAGCTGAAGCGCACTTGGGTTCTGCAGCAGGACAATGATCCAAAACACACCAGCAAGTCCACCTCTGAATGGCTTAAGAAAAACAAAACGAGCACTCTGGAATGGCCTAGTCAACGTCCTGACCTGAATCTGATTGAGATGCTATGGCATGACCTTAAAAAGGTGGTTCATGCTCGAAAACCCTCCAATGTGGCTGAATTACAACAATTCTGCAAAAATAAGTGGGTCAAAATTCCTCTACAGTGCTGTAAAAGACTTATTGCCAATTATCGCAAACACTTGATTGCAGTTGTTGCTAAGGGTGGCCCAACCAGTTATTCGGTTTAGGGGGCAATCACTTTTTCACACAGGGCCATGTAGGGTTGGATTTTTTTTGTCCACTTAATAATAATCACCTTCATTTAAAAACTGCATTTTGTGTTTACTTGTGTTTTGTCTAATATTTGAATTTGTTTGATGATCTGAAACATTTAAGTGTAACAAATATACTGTCATAAATCGCCCCTCGGGGCAGAGAGGAGAGACCCACATGCTGGACTGCAGTTTGTGAGATTTATTGAAAACAACAAAACACAAAGTCCAAACAGTGCTCCAACAAAAAATCCAAACTGACATACAAGCAAACCTACGGAGAAAATGCACCAGAACAAGGGCTGCGTTCTGGTGGAGTTGAGGATGGAGAAACTCAAGACTGCGGCAAGGAGAAATGAAAATAACCACCCTTAAATAGGGTCAGAAACAAATCACACAAGTAATGACAGGTGTGGGTCACTGGAGGCGGCCCCCACGTCAGCCCGGGGAAAGACTGCTGCAGGACGGAGAGCGTAGCCAGCAGCTCCGCAAACTGGGGGAACCTCCACAACCCAGGGTGCGCCTCGACTATAGCGGTCACTGAATCCACCTTCTCCCAGATTTTCTTTGGGCTGCGGGAGGTGAGGGCTTCATCCACAAAGCTGTGGATGAATTTGGCGGCCCATTCCTCCTCCAGGCTTGGGGATCCAGCTGCCAATTTCCCTTTGATTGCTGGATGTTGGTGTACTGGGGACATAATGAGCTCCACAAACAGGTGAGTGAAACAAAAAACAACAACCCACAAACCACAGCAGCTGGGCCTCTTACTGGCTGCAGTCTTCTGTCATAAATCGCCCCTCGGGGCAGAGAGGAGAGACCCAAGTAATGACAGGTGTGGGTCACATGAACGGGCAGAAGGTAACAAAGATTCATAATTTGGACCAGCTGAGAGCAATGAGAGGGGAGAGACCGGAGCTGACAGCTGACAGGGGCAATGTCCACACGGCGCAAAAAACCCGGAAGCGCCACTGACAGCTGTCAACCCAGAGGGAAAACGCAACAGTAAGGGATATAAAGAATAAAATGTCAGCAAACACAGACTGAGAAATAAATACAACCTAGTACAAAATAAGAGCGTAACAAAACTATGACATAAACGAAAATAAGAAACAGTACGAGAAATACAAAAACCAAAAGGCACAAAATACAACAAATACACAAATGTAGAGTAAAGCCATGAGACTGAGCATGGTGGAAACCTCCAGTGCTCAGCTCATGACACATCCAAAAAAATGAGAAATCAGGAAGGGGGCAAACACTTTTTCACACCACTGTAGTCTGGTCAGATGAGCTGACAGACTATTCATGACCAGGTCCCTAAATACATGACCATGCTACTTAAAGTATACAACCCATCATGGTCTCTGAGATCCTCGGATCAACTTTTGCTGGCTGTCCCTCGAACCCATTTTAAAACTCGAGGTGATAGAGCATTTCAGGCAGTGGCACCAAAATTGTGGAATGCTTTACCACTGTCTTTGCGCTCAGTAGAATCTGTTGACGCTTTTAAAAAGCAGTTAAAGACACTTCTGTTTAACCACATGAACTCGGGAGATTCCGCGGGCGGTCACGTCTCTGCGTCCTAGTGCATCTCAGTGCGCACCGTGCGTCTCAGTGCGCACTGAAAAAAAAAGCTGCATTTCCGTTCTCCCAGTACAGACACAGCCGTAAACAGAAAGCCAAAGGAGGGTTTGATTGGTTTAGATTTGATTGACCTCTAATAAGAGCCTTGAATTGGGTTTCTGAAACCTTGAAGAACCAATGACTGAAAACCTAGCAAGAAGGACCTGCCTACCAACAACCGCGAATACAACGAGCCAATTGAAGCAGAGAAGTTCGACGATTGACGTGCGTCTCCCTGCATAAAATCTCTTTTACCTAAGCCGCTGGGTGACTCACATTGAGACCTGTGTGTAACAGTAGCATTAGCCACTCTCAGCCATTAGCCAGTCTTTTTTTATTACTATTGTTATTTGTTTTGAAAAATGGTTCGCAAAAACCGCAAGCATGGAAGTGGAGATAGTTTGACCGGGTCGAGTGACCAGAAGCATGAGTCAGTAACAACTGGAACAGCTTCATGTTCGTCTGACAATGAGGAACTTACTGCTGTTGTGGACAGGTAAGTGTTATAAGCTAAATTATTCTTTATCGATAAAAATAGTAATAAAAATCACTTTTGACCGATCGGTAATTACAACGGTCCCTCATGGCCACAAGTTTTTTTGTGTGCCGAGTTCCTCTGTGGGGGGGGGGGGGTGTTATCCTCAGCATTGCAGATAAATATTTTAGTATAATTTTTATTGCACTGTAGGCTATTTTTTCTTTAAAAAAGGCCACACATTTTTTACGTGGCATGTTTCTTTGTGTGTGTGTGTGTGTGTGTGGGGGGTGTTTGTTACCCTCTAGACATGTAATAATATTTTAGTATAATTTTTATTGCACTTTAGGCTATTTTTTCTTGTAAAAAAAAAACAGGAACTGTGCTGTGTATGTGAACTCTGGGAAAATAGGAGAATAGTGAAAAATAAAAATTGAACTTTGTAAATGACTTTTTATTTTCACATAATAGACAAACTTCAGATGAAGACTCTGGTGAGGAGTGGGTGCCAGACGAGTACTCTGCCAGCAAGTGCAAAAGAAGGGAGCTGCAGGAGAGCTTGTCACAAGAGGAAACCCCGACCTCACAAACAGGGAGACCACTGGGGATAGGAAGAGGAGGGAGAGGGAGAGGAAGAGGAAGAGGAGGTAGCAGGAGAGTAAGAGGAGGCGAGAGTGGTGATGGCAGTCCTCAGCCTGGGACATCGGCCGGCCCTTCATCAGCTGAGGAGAGGTGGCATGATTCCGACACCCCTGACATCATTCCACCACAGCCCATTTTTCGTCCCAAAAATCCACCTGGACCTCAGCTAATTACAACAGCTTCATACACCCCTGTTCAGTTGTTTCAGTTATTTTTCACTTCATCTGTGCTAGACCACATTGTTGAGAACACCAACCTACATGGCTCTGCACACTACAACACATCCACCAGCCCCTGGATTGACCTCACACACTCCGACCTGCTCTCATTTTTTGGCCTGATTATTTACATGGGTATAGTCAAGTGCAAATCCTTCAGTGATTACTGGCGAGGGGGAGACCTGTACAGCCTTCCTTTCCCCAAGAGTGTAATGACCAGGACAAAGTTTCTCCTGATCAGCTGGGCCCTTCACCTCAGCAGCCCAGCAGCAGAAGAGGCCAATGAGCAGAAGAGAGGCACGGATATGCATGACCGCCTCAGCAAAATCAAGCCTTTCTATGAAGAGATGAGAGAAGCATGCAGGAGAAACTTTCACCCTGGTCAGGACATCTCCATTGATGAGAGGATGGTTGCATCAAAAGCCCCTATTGGCTTGAAACAGTATATGAAAAACAAGCCAGTGAAGTGGGGCTACAAGCTGTTTGTGTTGGCCGACTCCAGTACTGGCTACACCTGGGACTTTTTTGTGTATAAGGGCAAAGCAAAGTCAAGTAGTGGCATGGGACTCACTTATGAGTCAGTGATGCAGCTACTTGACACACGGTTGCTGGGCACTGGGTACAAACTCTTTGTGGACAACTTCTACACAAGCCCTGCTCTTTTTCAGGATCTATGCCTGTGGAACCATCCTCACCAACAGTGTCGGCTTTCCCAAGAGCAAGGAGAACAGCCTGGTTTCCAGATCTCCACGGGGAAGCATCCGCTGGATAAGGAAGGACTCCCTTCTTTTCCTCCAGTGGCGACACACAAGGGATGTGTTCATGTGTTCCACAGTGCACACTGCCCACTCAGGAGAGACTGTGTCCTGGAGGGTGAAAGATGCACAGGGGCAGTGGTCAGGAAAGGACATCTCCGTGCCACCTTGCGTAAAGGACTACAACAGGTATGTAATGATTTGAAAATGTAACAATTGGCTTGAGTAATATATTGAAGTGGGGTTTTTTTTGCTTTTATTCTAAAAATTATGTTTTTTTGTCCATTCAGGTACATGGGTGGAGTGGACCTATCAGATGCCCTGATAGGCTACTACAGTGTTCTCCATAAGACCATGAAGTGGTATAAGAGCTTTTTTTACCACTTCATGGACATTGCCATCAATCGCAGCGCGTCGTGCGCACTGCTGAGAAGGTGATCGGCTGCAAGCTCCCATCTCTCCAGGATCTGTACATCTCCAGGACCCGGAGGCGTGCTGGCCGGATCATAGCCGATCCCTCACACCCTGGTCATGTACTGTTTTCCCCCCTCCCCTCTGGTAGAAGACTTCGGTCCATCCAGACTAAAACCTCCCGTCACATGAACAGCTTCTTCCCCTCTGCCATTAGACTGCTGAACACTAAGTGACTCTCGTGCACCATGTACAGCAGCTCAACCAGACTCATGTCAATCATCACTGTTTTCTTCCTGCATTACCGACTGCACTATATAGTTCTCCACAGTATCTGCTGCTGGCTAATATATATTTTAACTGTTGACCAGTATCACTTAATCTTATCCTACACTTTATTACATGTATAGTTTATTTCTCTTATCTTATCATGTTTAATGTTGCAGCATTGTACCGAGACAAATTCCTAGTTTGTGTACTACATGAACAATGGCAATAAACCTGATTCTGATTCTGATTCTGATTCAATGCCTACATCCTCCACAAGGCACTCGCCTCTGGAAGAGGAGAGAAGCCACTGAGACAGAAGACATTTCGGGAGACCCTTGCTACGCAGCTGGCACAGGTGCGCTCTCGATCAGCCACACCCACACCACTTCATCCTACACCCACTGCACATCACAGGATTGTCTTTATCTCAGGGCACCGCACAAATGACGGGCACTATGCAGGCACTGCCGTAAAAAGACACCACTCAAGTGCTCCACCTGTGATGTGCCTCTCTGTTTGATCCCAAACCGGGACTGTTACATTAACTGGCATATTGCCAATAACATATAAAGGACTTCATATTCACATTTGTCGTTTGTAAATAGTATGTTTTGTATATTGACATTTTTGTTCAGTAAAGCGTGTTTTTATTTGAAACTTCATTTTCTCTGTGTCATTACTACTGACAGTGTTTCTGGATATCTAACAAGATAGCCCTGAGTGTCACCTTTCATTAGAGCCCAAGATGAAGCTTCTATGTTGAAGTATTCAAAAGTTATAGACGTTTTTCCAAACTGTGCTATTTGACACAGTTCAAAAATGCCTGGGAACAACCTGAGAAAAAAAGCTGTGTAATATCTTCATTTTTTGTGGTATTGTTACAAAATTTTGACCTCAGCTTGATAACACTTGGTTCTACATTTCTGTTGCATTTTCCAGCCAGTATCTGACAGCTGTGTGTTATTTGCAAGCATTTGTACCTAAAAAAAACACCCAGGCGAACTTTATTTTCTTCAAATTCAGTTTATTTAGATGACTGTTACTCCGTGGCAGGAGCACTTAGAGAGATTATGACTGTTTTGCCAAAAAATTCAGTGTTTTCTTTTAAATGAAACCAACCCCATGAAGATGCTGCAAAGGGATGAAGAACAGCTTTTGATTTACTTTGGGTATGTTATTTTTAGGCGTTTTTAGGGAAATTGAACAGAGTTCAACAGGTTAAACAGGCTTTTTAGTTTGATTGTAGATTATGATTTTTATGTTTTTAATGTTTTTATACTTGTTTTTAATGCCTTTATTGTTGTATTTGTGATTGTGTGTTTTATTTTATTGTGAAGCACTTTGTGATTCTTTCTGTGAGAAGTGCTATATAAATAAATTTTACTTACTTACTAAAATGGGTTTTTTTATCCCACATTATTTTTTATCCCCTGAGCGAAGGGTTTTTTTTATCCCACAGCACACAGCATGTTTGGAGGAGAAATGGCACTGCACATCAGCTCCAAAACACCAAACCAACAGTGAAGTTTGGAGGTGGGAGCATCATGGTGTGGGGGTGTTTTTCAGCACATGATACAGGCAGACTTCATATAAATGAAGGAAAGATGAATGGACAAATGTACAGAGACATCCTTGATAAGAACCTGTTGCCATCTGCCAAGATGCTGAAGATGAAACAAGGGTGGACATCTCAGCAAGACAATGATCCCAAACACTCAGCCAAGGAAACTCTCATCTGGCTCCAGAGAAGGAAAATAAAGCTGCTAGAATGGCCCAGTCAGTCACTTGACCTGAACGAACTGAAGATCAAAGTTCATAGAAGACACCCACGGAACCTTTAAAGGCGTCGGCCGGACGAAAATTCAATATCGCTAAATCATATCTTAAATTTTTGTGTGAGACGAGCTAATTTGAACCGCACATGTTTTGGTGTCAACAAATGTTGCATAAGGTGACAATGCGCTCTTGAAGTACGCTGTCCTTGAGAGCTGTCTGACTCAGCTGAGCGATCAGCGGCTAAGATGGCCACTGACTGTGTGACATCATCACAGGGAGAGACACGCACACGCTCGGCGGACATTGTTTGTTGTTTACGTTTTAAAATCGGCGAATACGGATATTTCTCGGAGTACTTGTGGATTACAAATAGATTATTTATTAAGATTAGGATTTCAGGAATTGAATTAATTATGGTTTGGCGTTGTGTTGTCTACGGGTGCGACGTTATACCAGCGGAGCATGCGGTGAGTGTTTTTGAATTTCCCGTCCTTGGGAAAATCAGAACAGCATGGGTGAAATTCGTTCAGAAAACGCGAAAAAATTGGAATGATGTCGGTAACTCACCCAACATGTGCAGTAGACATTTCGTTGACAGCGATTTCGAGAATAAGATGCAATTTGTGTCACGACTCGCCACTCATCAGCGGCTTCAGCTGCGCGCACACCTGCGTAGTACAAATACAAAGATGCGAGCACTACATACGATCCCGCAGCTCCTGAGAGACTGCAACCTAACACAAAAAACAGTTTCACACAATGAAACAACAGTGCATGTATTATATATATATAAAAATTATTATCCCATTGATTTTCATCATTTTTGGTCACATATCTCACACCTACAATTTATTTATTTCAGGGACAAAGGGCTGTGAAAAAGTTGTTGATATGATCAACAAAACACGGGTCCTCAGGGATGTGCGAAAGCTGAGTCCAGGGCAGCAAACTTCAAATGTGGAGGCTTTCCACAGTCTGATTATTCATTTTGCACCAAAGAGTGTACACTTCTCATTCCTTGGAATGTTGACAAGGTGAGGAGATGCAATATGTGACCAAAAATATGAAATGCAATTATAATAACAGTGCCAATTACATAGAGTTTCTGCTGATAGACAGATCACTTATATGTCCAAAAATAAATCATTGTGATAATATTCTAATTACAGACTTTGTTTAGCTGCAATGCACTTTAATGAAAATGCAGGCCGCAAGCAGGCACAGAATCGTGATGGTGAGCCGGTCTTCATCATCAGGTACCCAAAATTCAAAAAAGGCGGATATACACTGCAAGCAAAGAAAGTTAATCCAACTTTCGGGGAGTATAAGAAATATTAGTATCATTTTCTAGGCTTGTATATGATATTTACAGTGGGTGGAGGGTTGGTCTTCATTCAACTTTCACATTTCATAGCTTTTATCAAATTATGTTAATTTGGGTCAAATTTGTATTTCATACTGTAGTCAAATGGATGTCTAATTTTTATTGAATATATTTTTTTTCAGAATATGTGGATGATCTGATGAATACTCTGTTCAACAAAACCTTGGTTGATCCAACCCACTTATGGGAGCAGTGGCACTATGTACAAGCCAGAGTTCCCACCACATTGAGTGCCGAATTGAACCCGAATTTTATACCATAAAATAGTAGAAAAATTATTCAAATGTATATGACATGCAACTTTGATGAATGCTGAAATATTAGAATTATAAAATTGACATGAACATTAATAAACTCAATATATGATTTTACAAAACTTTATTTAAATATCATTTTTCACAAATCTAATCTTGGTAGGCAAAATCCCTTGTAGTGATCCGATGGGAATGTTTCTCTGATGAGGCTCACAGCACAGGCAGGCAATATCACCCTCACTTCTTCCTGAGCTGACGTCACTGCTGCCTGCCCCTATCGACAGATGGCGGTACTGCAGCATCACTAAGTGAAAGATGGGCTATTACCAAATAAAGTCATTTATGGAGGCTGGTGACACATATTAAATCATGGGAATGGCCAGAATGGAATATTTTCATACAATCAGTTTATTGGTTCAATAAAAAAATGTCACCGTCCGAGGACTTTAAGATTTGATGACAGGCCTGTGATGGCACCTACTTTCTTTAAAATGGTGAACCAAATTAAACAAGATAATGTAATCTCTCCAAATATGAATTTGGCTAGTATTATCCTGCTCCTTAAAAACCCCTTGACGCCTGAATTTATTTCCAATTATGAAAAAAAAAATTTCACTTGTGTTTTTGCTTTCAAGTAGATGCTAAATTAAGTTGAGAAAGTTAATTTGACTATAGCACATAAAATAGATATAATTTTAGGTATGATGCAAATTAGCGACAACAGGCATCTATGGTAAAAAAATGGTAAAAAAGCACCTGTTCCCATCTCAAGTATGAAGAGTCTTTTATTTATGCAACAAAGTTATTTTCAGTATTTTCAACTCTCATGACTGCCAAACTATCATAAGCCACTACAATGACCTATAAAAAACACATTAAAAACACAAAACACAAACAATGAACAAGAACAAAAACCTGCTGGAAACACCTCTTTCCTCCCACTCAGTTTGACTGTCCTTTCAATGCGAAGAGTGTGCATTGTTTCAGTTTATTTGTGGAATTCCCGAAAGCAGTTGTGGTTTTTGTTGAGGCACAGATGAATGTTGCACTTTGCACATTTGTACAGTCTGGTCCTTGCATTGTGGAAGTTTGCAGCATTGCCGCCCATTTTCCACCTCTGGCCAGTGTCCCACAGCATCTGTGCGGACTTCCTGTGCAGGAATGGCCTTGGCTGGACCTCAACGTTTCTTCCTCTCAAACTGCCATTCAGTGTCAGATGAAGGCCGCCCCCTTTTCTTCTCTGTCAGGGCCTTCCCTTCCATGCAGAGGGCTAGGGGTGGGTTCAAAAGATCAATTTATCGATATGTGCGATATCTGAGCCGATATCGATCCACAAAATCCGTGGATCGATCATTTAATATAATGCATTTATGTCTGTGAAATATAACGTGAGAGGTCCTTGGCCCGGCTGAACTCTCGCATGAACGAACAATCACGCGAGAGTTCAACTCGCATGAACGATCGCGCGAGAGTTCAGCCATGGGCAAATGGATCATCATGGCGGCTCAGTTGATAGCACCTCAAAGCTTGAAGGCAGATGTATGGCAGTATTTTGGATTCAAGAGCTGTGAAGAAGATAACAGAGGGCTCGACAAGACCAAAGCCATATGTAAGATTTGCAAAGCAGAAGTGAGATATAGTGGAAATACCACAAATTTGAGAAACCATTTCGTGAGGCATCATCCAGATATGACGCTAGCAAAAACACTTGACCAGAAGCAGACTGCACTGGAAAAGGCATTTTCAGCGAAGTTATCATCCACTTCTCAGCGTGCTCAAAAAATAACGGAGGCTGTCGCAACTTTCATATGCAAGGATATACGCCCATACAGCGTTGTTGAAAACGATGGCTTCCGAAGTCTTCTAAATGTGCTAGAACCACGCTACGTTATACCAACACGCAAACATTTCAGTGAAACGGTAATCCCAAACTTGTATGAAGAAGTAAAACACCGCGTTGCGACTTCACTGAAGTCAGCAGAGAGTGTTGCCCTAACGTGTGACAGTTGGACATCTCGAGCAACGGAGAGCTACCTGACCATTACTTCACACTTTATCGACGATACGTGGAGACTCGTGTCGCATGTTTTACAGACGAGGACAACAGAAGCCAGTCACACTGCGAGTCATTTATCTGAAAAATTGTCTGAGGCAATACAAGAATGGGGGCTTACAGAAAAAAACCCAGTCTTCGTAACCGACAATGCTGCAACTATGGTACGTGCTGTGGAAATAATGGGCCAGTTACATGTTGGCTGTTTTGCACACGTACTCAATTTAGCCTCACAAGCAGGACTGAAAGTTCCAGCTGCTGCTCGGCTGCTTGCTCGAGTGAGGCGCATAGCATCCTTTTTTCATCGCAGCACTACAGCAAGCCGCAAACTCAAAGAAAAGCAAAGGTTGCTGCAACTGCCTGCTCATAAGCTGGTGATTGACGGGGTAACCAGATGGAACAGCACACTGGAGATGCTAGAGCGCTTCCTGGAGCAGCAACCAGCGATCTCTGCTGCTCTTCTGTCACCTGAAGTGAGGAGGAATGAAAGTGATCTCTGCACTCTTACAGAGGCAGACATAACAGTCGGAGAAGATATTGTGAAAGCTCTGAAGCTACTGAAGGCAGCCACGCTGGTAATGTCAGAGGAGAACACCCCAACTTTGTCCATCATTGCACCGCTCCATGCACAGATGCTGGAAGAGATGAGCAGTGTCCCTCAGGACTCTGCTGTGATTAAGGACCTTAAAACTGCTGTACACAACAACTTGAATTCAAGGTATGTTTACTTAATGTGTGTCTGCCGTGCATGTGTGTCAGTGTATAGATAGTGTTGAGAATAAAGTATATGCAATATTGTAAAAAAATGTAAACATGCAAATATGTTAGATTAATGCTAACAATAGTTATTCTTGTGATTGCAAGAGTGTGTATAATTGTGCATGCATGTGTATATCCACTGTAATGATAAAATTGTAATTCATGAATATACAAACTCTCTTCAAGATATGTGGCCCTGAAGGACACACTGTGCCTTGCATCAGCCTTAGATTCTCGCTTTAAGGCCCTGCCATTTTTGTCCAAAGAGGCCTGTGACAGAACATTCTCTCAACTGGTGACAGAAGCTGCAGGTCCAGAACAAGTGGAAGCTTCCACTGTAAGTTACAGAAACAGTGATAACTAATTGTTCCCTAAATACTAATGTAGAACTGTTTATTTCCTCCTGATTCACAACTGATTTTCCAAATAAATTCATTTTATTCCTGAATATTTTCATTTCTCAACAGCAAGAATCTGTTGGTGTCAGAACTGTGGAAACTGTGCCAGACAACTGCCATGGTGGTGCTGAACGGGATGATGCTCCTACTCCTGCTAAGAGGTCAAAGGAGTCTGCATTAATGTTTGTCCTTGGGCCAGCCTACTCGCCAAAAACTACAGCATCAGAGGAAACACAAGCCGAGAAGGCACAGGAAGAAGTAAAGAGATACAGGGAAGTTAAACCTCTTTCACTCTCTGAAAATCCCCTGACCTGGTGGAGGGTGCATGCAAGTGAGTACCCCCTTTTGGCTCATCAAGCAAAGAAGTATCTTTGCATCCCCGGGACAAGTGTTCCTTCTGAACGAGTTTTTTCAACTGCTGGTGATATTGTTACTGCACAAAGGAGCTGCCTCACTCCACAACATGTAGACCAACTCCTTTTCTTGCAGAAAAATTTTACAGTCTCCAAAAAGTGAGAAAGCATTCATAATTTTTTTTTTTATGGACTTCAAAGTTCCAATGTCCAAGGCAAAAGTGTTACAAGACTGTTCAGTGTTCAGCATTTTTCAGAAAAATGTTACATTATTTTAAAAGGCAATTTTCATTTTCAAACTTTCATTTCACTTGAACACACTGCTTTTTTCCCCCTAGTGTGTGTTGTGGATTTCAGGGAAAAACAAAACAAAACACTGTAAGGTAGTCAGCAAAGTGTAGCATTTTCTCAGGTACTGTTTACAAAAATGATGTTCTGGTTGCACTAAATGCCTGATAGACTTAAAATCTTGCCAGTAAATACATGTATAAATGCTTTATGCAATAAATCTGCTTACTTTGTGTTGTTAAGTTGACACATTTTGCACTAAAACAGTTATTAGCACTCTGTCAACTCTTAAGTTCAATAAAAAAGTGCATTATTGTAACTAATTTTGGGTCAGTTCTTTGTGATAATTTGTGTATCAACAAAGTTGGAGTATTCTTGGTACAATTTGCAGCATTAGGTCTCGAAGATTTTTTTTTTTCCTAGCAAGTAAAATGGCTATTAAAGTGGTAATTTCACAGATCGAATCGGGATCGGATCGAATCGAATCGGAATCGAATCGATTCAGAATGTCAAGAATCGGAATCGAATCGATTCTGGAAATTAGGGATCGTTCCCAGCCCTACAGAGGGCCTGTGCGATGGACGATCTGAATTCCAGCAAATCCTTCTGCTTCTTTCTGAGTACACCTAGTGACTCACAATCACGCCGATACAACAACCAGCTGTTCACTATTACCATATCCACAAAGTGAAAAAACAACTGGTGGTAGTATTTTTTGGACCTGATGTGGATGCGGTAGTAGGTGATCAGTGCATCAAGAGCATCAACACCACCTATGAACTTGTTGTAAAGGCTGATGATGCTTGGGCATTCCACAGACACGTTCCTTTTCAGTTTTCTATCCCATCTTTGTATCATGGAAACGGGCTGGGCGCTGGCAAAAGTGCTGGCAACAATCACGCCTCTGTTGTCAAACCACTTGACTGCTCTAATGTCCACGTTATCCACCACGGCCTGCTGCTCTTCAAATGTCCCTCTTCCCTTCTTCTTCATCTCTGAGTCTGCACTGAAACTGCACCCATGCAGATGATTTTGCTGCACGGTCCCAAGGGCTGGTATCCCCTTGTTTGCAAGAGCAGCAAACAGATTCAAGGAGGAAAACCAGTTGTCAAAGTACAGCAGGTGGTTGACATTACTATGGATAACTTGTGCAAGCTTTAGCACAATGTTTCCACTGGCTCCAATGTCTGGTTGGCCTGGTGCAGGATCAATTTTCCCTGTGCATATATCAAATGAATGCACCAGACCTTTTGTGTCGCAAAGAACAAAAACACCATCTAAACAGCATCTGAACACCATCTAAATATGGCACCTTATTTGCGGCTGTTGCGGCCAACGGAGGTTATCCATTGTGGCTGAATATAGCGAATTAGCATCACACCGAAATCGTCTAATATCTTCAAAAATATTAGTCATAGGTACTCCACTCCTTCGTGGTAGTGATAAAAGTACACAATAAGCCTGTACATATTTTTTATCTTAGTACAACTTACCTGAGATTGGACAATTTTTCCACGATTGTCTTCTGAAAATGCAGACGTGGCATGAGGCGAGCATAGCAATCAGGAAATGGATGGTGCTCCATCTCTGACCATTCCTACAAGAAACTAATGCTTGCAAAAGGTTCCTAGGTATGTGTTGGAAGTGCATCAACCGGTAGTGGAGGAATACGGACGGTATTTTGGTTGCATTTGGAGCGGAAGCGGATTGATGCGAATTCGCGACAATCGACGTCAAGGGATTTTAAGCCTGGAATGATCCTCATGATCCCCGTGGTCCCCCGGCCGAGGGTAAAACTGTGCTGCCACAGTGCTAAACCACTGCGCCACCGTGCAGCCCATGGGCTGCACGGTGGCGCAGTGGCGCATGGGCTGCACGGTTGGTTCTCTCATGGGCGGCGAGAGCGCACCCCCTCCTTCCCATTCATATCTCCTCAGCTCATCATCACACTTCCTCTGGTGAGTGACTGTTCTGTAACACTGCGGATTTTGCTATTTAATAAAACATTCAAACGTGTGTACTGTTTGATTGTCTCTTTGTTGCTGCACCTCGCACGTGGGCTGAATTACATATCAGTCATGACAGAATGAGCCAGCCTTAACCTCGGCTCAGTAGGTGCAACAGGGGGACAATCTACTCTGGATCGCTTAGAGGCAACCGAGTAACAGGTCTCCATGTTGAACCAGCAGCTGCAAACAATAAGATAAGATAAGATAAGATAAGATAAGATAAGCCTTTATTAGTCCCACAATGGGGAAATTCCAGGATTGCAACAGCACAGGGATAGCAACACTCAGAGCAACAATCAGAAGGCAAGAAAAAACAAGAACATCTAGTAAACATATGTACATATTACTATAAATGTATATATATATATAGACACACAGTGCGGAGCATTATGGTTGGTTGGTGAATGTGCAGCAGAAAGTCTAAGCTCTCTCTCCGCGGATGCGGCGGGCCAGCTGGAAGTCTTTGGGCATGATGGTGACCCTCTTGGCGAAGAAGAGACCCACCAGGTAGGCCTCGCTGGTCTCCTGCAGAGCCATGACGGCGAAGCTCAGGAAGCAATGATGCAGCAATTGGACACCATCACGCGTCATTTGACTGGGACGGCTCCTCAGGCTCCTCCTCTTCAGCCTGCTCCTATTGTTCAACCACTGGTTTGCCGTACCACCTCTGTTCCCACACCTGCCCCATTCGCAGGGGAGGTGGGGAAATGTAAAGAGTTTTTACACCAGGTATGGATGTATTTGAAGCAGGTTGGAGGTGGGGGAGTACCCGACAGATGTCGCTAAGATTCAGTTTTTCACCTTACTGTTGTGGGACCAAACCCTCAGTTGGGCTCGGGTCACATCAGTCCGGAGGGCCATAGTTACACATTTGACCAATTTGTGGCCGCTTTTTGTCACGCGTTCGACCACACCGAGAGTCAGGGGAACATAATGAGCCACCTGATGACTCTTCACCAGGGGACTCGGTCTGTGGCCGAGTTCTCTGTGGAGTTTCGGATCGAAGCGGCAGGCTCGGGGTGGAATGAGGTTGCCTTACGCAGTGCGTTCCTCCACAGGTTAAGCACCCATCTCTGCGATGACCTGGTGGTTTATGCCGTCCCCGATACACTCGATGGTCTTATTGATCAGGCTGTGGGGTTGGACAACCACTATCGTGAGCGCGTGAAGGAGTGACAGGCCTCCTCTCGCTCGTCCGCCGAGTCGGTGCCCACTGCGGGAACTGACAATGGGGGGGCCAGTCCTCCTCCCAAGCCAATGGACCTCAGTTGGTTTCAATTAACCGATGATGAGCGTTGGCGAAGGAGGAGGACTGGTGCGTGCTTGTACTGTGGTTCACGGAAGCACAGTCGGGACAAGTGCCCCCAGCGGCCAAAAAGACACGACCCGTCAGTACCTGTGGGTGGTCTGCTGGGCGGGGCCAAGTTGACTCCCCCCGGCAATTTCTCTATTCCGGCCCTGGTGCAATTGCCAGGGGTCGAGAGGAGGGTGTTGGCGTTAGTTGATTCAGGGGCAGAGGGCAATTTTGTGTCGGCCTGGCTCGTCCGGGACCTGGGTATTCCCATTCTTAAATTGTCCCACCATCAATGTGTTACCACCATATCCGGCCATGAGGTTGCGGTTATCGCCGAAAGCACGAGGCCGATCGCCATCCTCTTGTCCGGGAATCATCACGAGGAACTCACATGCCTAGTTCTCCCAAATTCTCCATCCCCGGTGATTCTAGGGTATCCATGGCTCCAGAGGCACAGCCCCATAATAAACTGGGGGTGTAATTCCATCTCCTCCTGGAGCCCGTTCTGTTTGGCCAATTGTTTAAGTTCAGCCGAATGTGCTCCATCTCTTCGGGTCTCTCTCCCTCTGGTTGAGCCACCAGACCTCAGCCTCGTTCCCCGGGTTTATCATGATTTGGGGATTTATCATGATTTAGTCAAGAGCGCAGTCGCTTCCGCCTCATCGCTCTTATAACTGTTGTGGACCTCATCCCTGGGGCGAGGCTGCCATCCAGCTGACTCTACAGTATTTCTGGGCCGGAGAGGGATGCTATGGAGAAGTATGTTAAAGAGTCGCTGAACGCCGGCCTAATTCGGCCATCTTCTTCTTTGTCAGCAAGAAGGATGGCTCGCTGTGCCCGTGTATCGATTACAGTGAGCTCAACGCCATAACAGTTAAGGACAAATATCCCCTGCCCTTGATGAATTCTGTGTTTGAGCTCCTTCAGCGCTCATGGGTGTTTACCAAATTAGACTCATGCAACGCATACCATCTCATTCGCATTTGTGAGGGGGATGAGTGGAAGACACCAGTTTAAAACACACCTGGGGCAAGTTGAGTATTTGGTGATGCCGTTTGGGCTCACCAATGCCCCTGCTGTCTTCCAGTGGTTGATTAATGACATCCTCTGCGACATGCTCTACCAATTTGTGTTCATCTATTTGGATGACATTTTAATTTTCTCCTGCTCACCAGAGGAACATGAGGTCCATGTGAGGGCCGTTTTACAGCGGCTCCTGGAGAACCAGCTCTATGTTAAGGCCGAAAAGTGCGAGTTCTCCACAACATCTACTTCCTTCTTGGGCTTCATAGTGGCTGAAGGGAGACTGATTGCCGACCCGGCCAAGGTGAGAGCAGTGCTCGACTGGCCGACACCCCACTGCTGTAGGGAGCTTCAATGCTTCCTCGGGTTCTCAAATTTTTATCGCAGGTTCATCAGGAACTATAGTGGGGTAGCACTGCCCTTAACGCAGCTGACCTCTGTTAAGGTCCCCTTTCGGTGGACTGAGGCAGTGGAACAGGCCTTTTCCAAATTAAAAGGCCTGCTCACTGAAACACCAATCTTGGCTCAGGTCGACACGCAGCTCCAGTTCGTCCTTGAGGTGGATGCGTCTGATTCGGGGGTGGGCGCTGTTCTCTCACAGCACACATCCTCCAATCAGAAGCTCCATCCGTGCGCGTATTTCTTCCTTCCCACCCCCAATCCATTCTTCTCCCTTCATGCGTCCTCGGTGCCCTTACGTGGGATATCAAGCAGAGGGTCCGTCAGGCCCAGTCTCGGGAGCCTGTGCCAGCAGGGTGCACTCAGAACCGCCTGTACATCTCCACTGCCCTCTGCAGTGATGTCATCCAGTGGGGTCACACCAGCCGCTTCACCTGTCATCCTGGTATCATCCACACTACAGATCTGGTTCGGCGGGTGTTCTGGTGGCCCACGCTGCGGCGGGATGTGCAGGAGTATGTGCAGGCCTGTCAGACCTGTGTCCAGGGCAAGTCTGATTCCTCCTCCCCGTCTGGACTCCTCCATCCCCTTCCTGTCCCCGGTCGGCCATGGTCACACATCGCCATGGATTTTGTCACTGGACTTCCCCACTCCCATAGTAAAACAGTGATTCTGACCATCGTGGACCACTTCTCCAAGGCTGTCCACTTGGTGGCGCTTCCCAAACTTCCCTCGGCCTTGGAGATGGCCGTCCTTCTGATTGATCGTGTGATTCGACTCCATGGAATCCCAGTGGACATCGTTTCTGACCGGGGCCCACAGTTTACATCACAGGTCTGGAGGGTCTTCTACCGCACCCTGGGAACGATGGTGAGCCTCTCCTCTGAGAACCACCCCCAGAGCAACGGGCAGGCAGAGTGTGCCAATCAGTCCTTGGAGGCCACCCTGTGATGCATAGCAGCCGAGCACCCATCCTTGTGGAGCTCACACCTGACCTAGGTGGAACACTCTATGAACTCTGCTATTTCCATGGCAACGGGGCTTACTCCTTTTGAAGCTTCATTGGGTTGCACACCTCCGCTTCTGCCCATGACAGAGAGGGAGGTCGCGGTTCCCTCCGTGGGGGCTTATGCGTGCCGCTGTAGGCGCATCTGGAGATCCACACGTGCCGCCCTCACCCGCTCTATGGAGCTCAACAGGGCTGGGGTGGACAAACGACGGATGCCCATGCCCAAGTACACCGTGGGGCAGCAGGTCTGGTTGGCGACCAGTCAGGTGCCACTGTAGACTACTTCTAAGAAGCTGTCTCCGCACTTCATTGGGCCATTTTCGATCTCCAGGATTGTCAGCGACACCTCGGTTCATCTGAGACTCCCACCAGCCCTGCGTGTGAACCTGACCTTTCACGTCTCGCACATCAAGTCCCTCTCGGTCAGTCCTCTCTGCCTCCCCCAAGCCTCCTCCTCCTCCCCAAATCATCGATGGCCACCCCACCCACACAGTCCACCAGATGTTGGATGTTTGCCGTCGGGGCCGGGGTCTCCAGTATTTGGTGGATTGGGAGGGCTACGGCCCAGAGGAACAGTCTGGGGTTTCTACGTCCTGAATCTTGGATAAAGAGATGCTCCGATCATACCATCAAGCCCATCCCAAGAAACCTTGTGGACCGCCAGGAGGCACTCCTAGAAGGGGGGGCCCTGTCATGGGTGGCAAGAGCGTGCCCCCTCCTTCTCGTTCATCTCTCCGCAGCTCATCATCACACCTGAGGGAGAGGACACACATGCGCCCTCTCATCAGCCAGTGTACTTAAAAGGAACTCTGATTATATTGGCATGTTAGCTCTATATGCTTTATTTTTATATTAGTAACATAACTATAATTTAATTTTTTTGAAAATAATTCCCAGTTTTATATATTTTTAAAAAACTTTATTACGATTTGTGTTTACGTTGCAATGCATTCTGGGTAGTGACGTAGAATGGTTGCAGCCGTTTTTTCTGTCTTATACAAGCCAAGAAGCGAAGCTACAAACTACTGCCATTTGTCAGTGAAAATTCCACATTGTGCGGCTTTCGTCTCCTAACCGTGGTTTTGGGACGCAGGGGAGATGTATCTTCCTCCGCGGTCAATTCCCGAGTAAATCTCACTCTTCTCACTCTATCTCAATCTCACTCTATAACTCAGTAATAACACATTTAATACACACACAGTAACGTTTTCGTTGCAAAGCATGCTGGGAAATCCCTGCCCCCCTTAAAATGGCCCCGACGTTACAATACATATGTCAGCTTTATCAAGTGTTGTGGGATGTGTCTGGTGCGTGTGTTTGGATGGGGCAGCTCGGTGTGTGGACTTGAGTGAGTGAGTGATGGCGTTTGCACAGCAGAGGCGCGCCCGCCACCCCCCCCCCCCCCGAAAGGTGTGTGTGATTTGGTGCGGATAAGTAGAAAGAGCGAGTCGACCAGAGCAGGTAGAATTTGTTGCTGACAACAGTGCGGTATATAAATAAAGCCCCAACGCTTCAGCAAAACGGCCTGTGCTTCTGTGTACCACAAGAGTGAGATTTACTCGGGAATTGACCGCGGAGGAAGATACATCTCCCCTGCGTCCCAAAACCACGGTTAGGAGACGAAAGGCAGGAACGGTCAACACAAGCGTGCGATCACAGACATGTCTCATGCACGCGCTTTGAGCGATATTGTGCTATTATCACAGCGTGATTAATACATATGTCAGCTTTATCAGGCATATGCTATAGCGTGATCACAGACAGAGTGAGGGAAATGTGGCTGCCAATCCACACCAACAGCCTCTCCGGCCACCACCGAGCATTTAAACATTTTTACACATTCATACCCAGTGTTATGGGCACTGGAGGCAATGCGGGTGAAGTGTCTTGCCCAGGGACACAACGGCAAGATATCTGGGGAGAGCGTGATGCGAACCGCCAACCATCGGGTTATTAGACGACCTGCTCTACCTGCTGAGCCGCTGCCGCCCCACTTTTTCCTCCACTTTCCCTCTTTAGGAAAGCTATGGAGGCTCACCCCGCTCTCTTTCCCTTTGACTGGAAATTACATCCAAAAGTGGCGCAATGTGGCATTTTCATTGACAAATGGCAGTAGTTCGTAGCTTCGCCTCTTGGCTTGTATAAGACAGAAAAAACGGCTGCAACCATTCTACGTCACTACCCAGAATGCATTGCGATGCAAACACAAATGGCGATTTACATCGTAATAACGTTTTTTAAAAATATATAAAACTGGGAATTATTTTCAAAAAAATTAAATTATAGTTATGTTACTAACATAAAAATAAAGCATATAGAGCTAACATGCCAATATAATCAGAGTTCCTTTTAAGGAGACATCCTTCAGTGATTCAACGCTGGCTCATCTGGGTACTGCCACTAACAGACAGCAAGTCAACATAACACTGGTAAAAGAAATTATTAACCTGTGTGGGTTTTTTTCCCTTGTGCAGGTTGCTGCCATTATGCGTGTGTGTCACTGAGGGCTGCGCGCACTCTCCTGCCACTTCATCTCCCACGATGGTAACCTCCACCCAGTCAGGCTCCACCAGCTATCCCCTACCCTGCTGGTTCATCTATTCCCCGCTGGAGTCCTGCCAGCACTCTCTCGGAGCCCACGTAAGTGGTAATTTGGCTCGCCCATTTTCCCTTACTCCATTCCTCTGCTCACAGCTCTTGTTCTCTCTCCACAGGCCCTTTCCTCCGGTGAGTGACTGTTCTGTAGCAGTGCGGATTTTGCTATTTAATAAAACATTCAAACGTGTGTACTGTTTGATTGTCTCTTTGTTGCTGCACCTCGCACATGGGTTGAATTATCTTATCAGTCATGACAGGTTCATCTTTCATAAACTGGATTAAAACACTATATAGCTGTCCAGCTGCGTCTGTCCAAACAAACGATCAGACTTCCCGAAGCTTTGATCTTCAGACAGGTACTAGGGAGGGTTGTCCACTCTCTCCCTCACTTTTTACCATCTTTATCGAACCATTAGCAGCAGCCATATGACAAAATGTTGATATCAGAGGTATCCAAACTAGAGAAAAAGAACACAAGATAAGTCTTTATGCTGATGATGTATTGATTTTCCTTGAAAACTCACAAAGATCTCTTCTTCAGACAGTGGTGCTCATTGATAAATTTTCTTCATTATCAGACTGCTCTATTAACTGGGGAAAATCAACAGTCTTACCTCTAAATTGTAATTTCTCAAATACATCCACGATTCCAATACAATCAGGTACTACTAAATATTTAGGAATAGATAATTCCCCCAGGTTCTCAGAGTTATTGTGACTAAATCACATTCCCCTTTTAAAAACAATACAAGATGATCTTATGCGCTGGAGGACACTACCTATATCATTAATGGGAAGAGTCACAACTGTTAAAATGATGGTCCTTCCTAAAATCAACTATTTGTTCTCAATGATTCCTACCCAACTATCTATGGCCTGGTGTAAGTCTCTAGACTCAAATATAAGTAAATTTTTATGGAAGGATAAACCATCATGGGTTAGTTTAAAAACTCTTCAAAATGCAAAAGAGTGTGGAGGTTTAGATCTACCAAAATTTTTTAATTACTTTTTAGCCAATAGACTGCAGTTTGTTTCTAAATGGACAAAATCAACCCCACTAGGAAACCCATGGTTAGATACTGAACAGGCTGTCTGTGGGTTGCTAAATATCTCTGACTTTCCTTTTATGAGTCCCTGTATTAAACACCATGACTGTTTCAAAAGCATTAATGTCAGCTCCCCTCTCTGACAGCTTGGTGGAAATTTTTAAAAATAACAGGGTCTTCACTTGTCCCCTGTAAACTCACGCCCATTTGGAATAATCCTGATATCTTGCAACAAAAGAGGACGTTAAATTTTCCACTGTGGCAAGAAAAGGGAATAAAAAACTTAGCATCTTATTCAAGGTAGAAATTTTATCCAATTTCAGGAACTAGTGTTACAGTACGACATCAGTGATAAAAAGTATCTTGAATACCAACAGTTTAAATCCATAATAAAAGCAAGATTCAATCTTAATCAGACAGATTTAGAGGTATCAGTTAAGGTGGCAGAGTTTCTAAGTCTTCGTTCCCCTAAATTGATATCGAAAATACATGGACTATTATCAAAACTGGATGAGTCAGTATCTCTTCCAATATCAAAATGGGAGACAGACCTATCGATCAATAAGGAGGAAAGCTTCTGGACACAAATATGTTTAAACAGTTTTAAGATGACTAAAAAGTCTAATTTACAACTTATACAGTATAAAGCTCTACATAGAATTCATTACACAGGACAAAGGATGTTCAAAATGGGCCCGAATCACACAAATATCTGAAGATGATGGCGGCGCACACAGTTGCAGCGGCTGTATGCTCTCTCAGTTGGTGTTATGGATGTGTGTTTGTATGCATGTTTCTGTTGGACCAGTGTACACCCTCATGGGCTAAAAACAACTACAGCCGGCATGAGCTCCTCACGATCGGAGTTTCATGCAAGCAGAATGTCACAGCCGAGTCTGTTCGATCGCATGACATCCCAGCGTATATAGCAAGGGGACCGGGCGCCCCGTGGATTACCATCCCAGAGAGGAGGTGCCGGCGGCGGTGGAGAGAGAGGAGACAGAAGCGGGGCTGCCGGGCCGGGGCGCTAGCCAGACTACGGCGGCAGCCACACAGACCACCGCTACCGAGTCTCTTCATCTCAAATGCCAGAGCACTTTTGAACAAGATGGATGAGCTGAGGCTGCGGATAGCAGCGAAACCGATAAGGGATAGCTGCATTCTGCTGATCATCGAGACTTGGCTTCAACCATCCATCCCGGACAATGCTATCGAGCTAGCAGGCTATACCGTACAGCGGCATGACAGGACGAGGGACTCCGGGAAGACCAGAGGAGGTGGGCTCTGCATGCACATTAACAACAGCTGGTGCACAGACACAGCGATTGTGGACAGTCACTGCTCCTCAGACTTGGAATGTGTGACTGTAAAATGTAGACCCTTTTATTTACCGAGAGAATTCACCGTCGTCATGGTAGCCGCTGTATACAATCCACCTGATGCTAATGCTAACGCGGCTAACGGATATTTATATGATAGTCTGAGCAAACAGCAAAGTTTACATCCTGAGGCTGTGCATATTGTAGCAGGGGATTTTAATCATGTGGACTTGAAAAAGGTGCTCCCCAAGTTCCATCAGCATGTTAATTGTGCTACTAGGGGAGCAAATACACTTGAAAAACTGTATTCCAACGTCAAGAAGGGCTTTAGGGTCACCCCACTTTCACATCTGGGCCAGTCTGACCACATGTCCCTGCTTGTAATCCCAGCATATGCACCACTCAGGAAAACTGCTCCTATCATTACAAAAACAGTTAAAACATGGCCTGATGGTGCAACTCAGCAGCTGCAGGACTGCTTCAATAGGACAAATTGGGACGTTTTTGAACACCCAGACCTGGACATATTTACGGATAGTGTGCTGTGTTATATTAAAACCTGCATGGACACTGTCACAGTTGAGAAAGACATCAGGATTTATCCTAACAGAAAGCCCTGGATGACCCGGGAGGTCCAGCAACTGTTGAGGGAGAGGAGAGCTGTCTTCAGGTCAGGCGACACGGCTCATTATAGCTCAGCCCGGGCTAACCTGAAAAGAGGCATCAGGAAGGCCAAGAGGGAATACAGGAGGAGGATTGAGGACCACCTGGATAGTAATAACAGCAGACAGGTGTGGGAGGGGATGCAGGAGCTCACTAACTTTAGAGCCAACCCTGGAGCGGCTGAAGGGAGCCCCTCGCTGACAGAGGACCTGAATATTTTCTTTGCTCGTTTTGAGGTGGAGCCTCCAGAGATAGAAACAACAACGGAGCCTACAGCTCCCAGTAGCCCAAGCCTCATTGTTGAGGAGTATGAGGTGAGGAGAGTTCTGGGAGCGGTCAAGCCGAGGAAGGCCACTGGACCTGATGGTGTCTCCGGGCATGTGCTGAAGGACTGTGCGTACCAGCTGACTGGAATCTTTACTAGGATTTTTAACCGGTCCCTGTCACAGTCCACTGTCCCACACTGTTTAAAATCCTCCACCATAATTCCTATACTCAAAAAACACAATGTTACCAGTCTTAATGATTACCAGCCAGTGGCTCTGACCCCAGTGGTGATGAAGTGTTTTGAGAAGCTTGTCAGAGCCCACATCATATCACTTCTCCCACAGTGTTTGGACCCCCACCAGTTCGCTTATAGGGCCAACATATCCACTGAGGATGCTGTTGCCACGGCCCTCCACGCTGCCCTGTTCCATCTGGAGAAGCCGGGGAGCTATGTGCGGATGCTATTTGTGGACTACAGCTCCGCCCTTAACACCATCCTTCCCAGCAGACTGGTGCCCAAACTTAGGGAACTAGGACTTCCATATTCCACTTGTACTTGGATCCAAAGCTTCCTCTCGGATCGCAGCCAGAGGGTCAAAGTGGGACCTCACATGTCCACTACCATCAGCCTCAGCACCGGCTCCCCACAAGGCTGTGTGCTGAGCCCCCTACTGTACAGCCTTTACACCTATGACTGCACCCCCATACACCACAGCAACAGCATCATCAAGTTTGCTGACAACACCACAGTGGTGGGGCTCATCTCGGGGGGAGATGAGACCGGTTTTAGGGGCGAGGTGCAGCAGTTGATAGAGTGGTGTGGAGACAACAATCTTCTTCTAAATGTCACAAAAACAAAGGAGGTCATCATAGACTTCAGAAGAAATAAAACAGACATTCAACCTCTGACTATTAGTGGCACGGGTGTGGAGAGGGTCGAGGTTTTCCGCATCCTGGGGGTCCACATTCAGGAGGACATGACATGGGGGGTGAACACAACTGAGCTGCTGAAAAGGGCCCAGCAGAGACTACATTTCCTTAGGGTGCTGAGAGGAAATAACATCTGTCAGAGACTGCTGTTGTCTTTTTATCGTTGCTCTATTGAGAGCATTTTAACTTATTGTATTTGTATTTGGTTCAGCAGCTGCACGGTAGCTCAGAAGAAAGCTCTTCAGACTGTCATCAACCCAGCCCAAAAAATTATTGGTTGCCCTCAACTCAGCCTTGAAGAACTGCACCATGCCCGTTGCCTTAAAAAGGCACAAAAAATCCTGAAGGACCCCTTCCATCCCGGTCACTCTCTCTTCCAACTACTACCATCAGGAAGGCAGTTTAGAGCAATCAAAACAAGGACAAACAGATTCAAAAACAGTTTTTATCCGACCGCAATTACCTGTCTGAATTCTAGTAGAACATGAGGTTTGAAACTGTGAAACTGAGTGTGTGATATTTAAAATTAGTAATTTATACAATTTTTTTAAGCTTCTTTTTACTCCTCATTCACTGGTTGGTTTGCATTTTAATGTCGTTGTACTTGTTATAATGACAAATAAAGTCTATTCTATTCTATTCTATTCTATTCCTACTGCACCAGCAATGTCTCAGATAGCTATATGCATGCTATGTGGTCCTATGCACTGGTTCAAAAGTTCTGTCGGAAGACATGTGAGGACTTGTCGGCATGGCTTGGGTATAGTGTCCCATCCTCACCCACGCTTTGCATATTAGGTGATCTGAGTGAAATAAATATAGAGGCAAGGATGTCACACATGGTTCTCATCACGTAATGCATCACAAAGTAAACTACCCTCATGAACTGTCCATCCATCCATCCATCTTCTACCGCTTTTCCGGAGGTCCGGGTCACGGAGGCAGCAGTTCAAGCAGAGAAGCCCAGACTTCCCTCTCCCCAGCCACCTGCTCCAGCTCTTCAGAGGGGATACCAAGGCGTTCCCAGACTAGCTGGGAGACATAGTCTCTCCACCGAGTCCTGGGTCTGCCCCGGGGTCTCCTCCCAGTGGGACGTGCCTGAAACACCTCAAGTGGGAGACGTCCAGGAGGCATCCTAATCAGATGCCCATACCACCTCAACTGACTCCTTTCAATGTGGAGGAGCAGCGGTTCTACTCTGAGCCTCTCCCGGATGACTGAGCTCCTCACCCTATCTCTGAGGGTGAGTCCAGCAATCCTACGGAGAAAGCTCATTTCAGCCGCTTGTATCCGCGATCTCGTTCTTTCGGTCATTACCCAAAGCTCGTGACCATAGGTGAGAGTAGGAACGTAGATTGACTGGTAAATCGACAGCTTTGCCTTAGAACTAAGCTCCCTCTTCACCACAACAGACCGGTACAACGTCCGCATCACTGCAGATGCTGCTCCAATCCGTCTGTCGATCTCTCGCTCCATTTTCCCCTCACTCGTGAACAAGACCCCAAGATACTTAAACTCCTCCACTTGGGGCAGGAGCCTGTCCCCAACCCGGAGAGGACAATCCACCTTTTTCCGGCTGAGGACCATGGACTCGGACTTGGAGGTGCTGATTCTCATCCCAGCCGCTTCACACTCAGCGGCAAACCGTCCCAGCAAGAGCTGTAGGTCATTGCTGGATGAAGCCAACAGGACAACATCATCTGCAAACAACAGAGATGAGATCCTGTGGTCACCAAGCATGACACCCTCCATTCCCTGGCTGCGCCTAGAAATCCTGTCCATAAAAATTATGAACAGGACCGGTGACAAAGGGCAGCCCTGGCGGAGTCCAACTCTCACTGGGAATGACTCCGACCGAGTGTTGGCAATACGAACTAAACTCTCACAACGGTCGTACAGAGACCGAATAGCTCGTAACAACAAGCCCGATACCCCATACTCCCGAAGCACCCCCCACAAAAATCCACGAGGGACGCAGTCAAATGCCTTCTCCAAGTCCACAAAACACATGTAAACTGGTTGGGCAAACTCCCACGAACCCTCAAGAATTCTCGAGAGGGTAAAGAGCTGGTCCGATGTGCCACGGCCAGGACGAAAACCACATTGCTCCTCCTGAATCCGAGGTTCGACTAACGGCCGGACTCTCCTCTCCAGTACCTTGGCATAGACCTTCCCAGGGAGGCTGAGGAGTGTGATCCCTCTAAAGTTGGAGCACACCCTCCGGTCCCCTTTTTTGAAGAGAGGAACCACCACCCCGGTTTGCCATGCCAAAGGCACTGCCCCCGACCTCCACGCAATGTTGCAGAGGCGTGTCAACCATGACAACCCAACAACATCCAGGGCCTTGAGGTACTCGGGGCGAATCTCGTCCACCCCCGGGGCCCGGCCACCAAGGAGATTTTTAACCACCTTGGCGACCTCAGCCCCTGTGATAGGCGAGTCATCCCCCTTGTCCCCAAACCCTGCTTCCTCTGTGGAAGGCATATCAGTGGGATTGAGGAGATCCTCGAAGTATTCCTTCCACCGCCCGACGATATCCCCAGTTGAAGTCAACAGTGTCCCATCCGCACCATACACAGTGTGGACGGGGAGCTGCTTTCCCCTCCTGAGCCGCCGAACAGTTTGCCAGAATCTCTTTGAAGCCGACCGAAAGTCTTGTTCCATGGCCTCACCGAACTCCTCCCATACCCGGGTTTTTGCTTCAGCAACCACCCGAGCTGCACTCCGCTTGGCCTGCCGGTACACCTCAGCTGCTTCGGGAGTCCCACAAGCCAACCAAGCTTGATAGGACTCCTTCTTCAGCTTAATGGCCCCCCTCACCACTGGTGTCCACCACTTGGTTCGGGGGTTGCCACCACGAGATGCACCGACCACCTTGCGGCCGCAGCTCTGGGCCGCCGCTTCAACAACAGAGGTGGAGAACATGGCCCATTCAGACTCCATGTCTCCAGACTCCCTCGGAATGTGGTTGAAGTTCTTCCGGAGGTGGGAGTTGAAGACCTCCCGGACAGGGGCCTCAGCCAGACGCTCCCAGCACACCCTCACTATACGTTTGGGTCTACCAGGTCTGAATGGCTTCCTCCCCTGCCATCGGATCCAACTCACCACCAGGTGGTGATCAGTTGACAGCTCTGCACCTCTCTTTACTCGGGTGTCCAAGACATACGGTCGCAGGTCTGATGATACGATAACAAAATCGATCATCGACCTGCGGCCTAGGGTGTCCTGGTGCCAGGTGCACCTCATGAACTGGAAATCAAGAAATAATTTATGCATGACTCACTATAATAACTTACTATTAGATTATATTAGCCTGGAGAGAATGTCTACCTCCTCAAATAATCAATTGGCAGAATTCAATTCTCTCTGGTCCCTGCTTATTAATTCTATAACCTGAGGGGTGGTGGGCAGTGATTTACTCTCCTTGGCGCCTCTGGCAGCTGGCTGCACCCTGACCGTAGGGGGTTGGTGTTCGGGGGGTCTGTTCCAGGGTGGTCGTACGTCTGGCCCTGGGGGGTTGGTTGGGGGGGGGGCTGCGGGATAGGCCAGGGGGGTGAGCCATGGCCCAGGGCCGGCTGGCCTTGCCTCCTGGATTGCCTTGCCTCCTGGGGTGGGTGCCTGCATCCTGGGAGGGGGTCGCCCTCCCCCGTCCTTCGGGGCCTGCGGGTGTGGGTGTGCATGTACGTGTGTGTAAGTGGGTGCGTGAGTGTGTGTGTATTGTGTGTGGGCATGTGGGGCTGTGTGTGGGTGTAGATGGGCATGTGTGATGGTGAGTGTGTGTATGTATGCACATGGGGGAGGGCGGATGTGTGTGTGTGTGTGTGTGTGTGTGTGTGTATGGGTGAGGATACCTGTGTGTGGATGTGTGGGGGTGGAGGATGTGTGCATGGGTGGGGGAACCTCGTTGGGTGGCGAGGTGGGGCGGACCACCTAGTGGCATGGGGGTTGCTGATTCGAGGTCTGCTTGTCCTGGCCGCCCTGCCCTGCTCCAGCGGTCTCCCCAGCCACTGCCGGGAGCTGGTGCACATTCAGTCTCGCTGCATCTGCATTGCAGTCGCCCTGAGAAAGAGGGGTGAATGAGGGTGGGAGGGTGGGTGAATGTGAGGGGGAGAGCATGAATAAATGTGAGTAGGTCGGAGTGAGAGTCAGAGTGCATGTGTGGGTGGGTGAACGTGAGAGAGTGTGGGTGACCCTGAGGGTGAGTTGGAGCGAGATTGAGTGGGTTCAGGACTGAGAGAGAATGGTGGGTCCGGGAGTGCGAGAGTGGGACTGTGTGGGGGAGTGAGAGTGAGTGAGTGCTTGTGGGTGCATATGAGAGCAAAAGGGTGTGGTGTGGGAATTAGTGTGTCTGTTAGTTGAGAGGTGCTGGATTAAGGAGGGTTATGCCTCTCGGCTACGTGGGCTTCCTTGAGTGGGGGTGGGGGACTTCTTTGGGTGTGGGGGTCCCCAGGATGTGCAGCGGTGGCATGGGAGGAGCTCGCACGGGGGGCATGGGCCGATCTCCGGCCTGGGGGGTGGGGGCACTTTCCTTCCAGCACTTGGGGCCTGGGGACTGGCATTGGCTCCGCTCGGGGGGGGGGGGGGGGGGGTTGGCGGACCTGGGGCTGTGGGCCCACCGCACCGGCTGCCTGGTGGCCTTGCCTCCCTCGGCTGTCTCACCGGGGGCAGATACCTGGCATTCCTGGGGCTTGTCGGCCCCAGGCATTTGTGCCCTGTGGGGGTTGGTGGCGCTGCCTTGCCTGCTTGGGGTTTCCGGGGTGGCGGGGAATTGCTGCGACCGGCCCCCCTCTTCGTATGTTTCCTGACAAACCACTCACATGCACACACTTATTTTGCGCACGCTGTCATATACATGCTCACAGATGCACACACACAAATGTCTCCCCTTTAACAGGTGCAGATACCAGACTCGTGTTGAGACCTCCGGTGGAAAAAGCAGTTTGTCTTCTGCTTGTTTTAGTTCTTGAGTTTGTTTGTTTTTTTTGTCTGTTCCTCTTTCTTGTCTTTCCCCCTCCACACACTTCCTTTCCCCTTTCCCCATCCTGTCGGGTCCTTCATGGGTAAAATAATTTAAAATATTAAAAGTTATTACAGGAGGAGTTTGCAACAATATACAGTGCATAGATAGGTACTGTATGAAGCTCCTTTTGGCAAAGTAAATCTGTTTTGACACAATAAGGGTAACAGATCTCTGTTCTGCTTACCTAGCTGCCTGATGGGACAAGGGAAAAGGAAAAGATTTGAAGACAGTTTGTGTGGAAGAATGGGCTAAAATCACTTCTGAGCAGTCCATACAGGAGGCGTCTGGAAGCTGTAATTACCAACAAAGGCTTTTCTACTAAATATTTACTTGTTTTGGAACCACCCATCACTTATGAGGCCTGATGGCATCCACCCAAATAGACTTGGTGCACGTGTTTTAAGGGACAATCTGTTCTATTCCATTCAGTGTTTTTTAGTACAGTGACTGAAAATTGGTGTGTTAACTCACTCTGAAGTTCCTGGGTCTGCCAATCAGCCCTTTTCTGGTCTTGTTTCCACTTCTCATATTAATCCCATTAATCCAAATAATCCTCATTGTTTGGATCAGTCTTCGATTTATAACCCTACAGAGATTGTGTCTGTCTCCCGTTACCAAAAATACAGAGATTGTATCTGTCTCCCGTTACCAAAAATATTATAACTCAAGACAAATACAACACAACTTGATAAATACACATCTTTCTGCAGCTCCTCCTCATCCACCACCACCCAATTTTGCCCCTGTCTTCTCCCTTAGAGAACCCTTGTCTGCGCCTCCCAAAGTTAATAAAAAAGTTAATAAAAATATGGTGCATAAACATCCCAAAGTGATTAAACAAAATGTTGGTAAAATTCAGATCAAACCTCAAGTCTCTAAATTTAATGATTTGGCCTCTCTTCCTCCTCATAATTTAAAAATTAAATGTGGTTTATTAAATATTAGGTCTCTAACTCCCAAGTCTCTACTAGTTCACGATCTATTAGTTGATCATCAGATCAATTTATTATCCCTCACAGAGACTTGGCTAGGGCATGATGATTATGTTGGTTTGAATGAATCAACTCCCTCTGGTTATCTAAACTATCATAATCCCAGAAGTTGTGGTCATGGAGGTGGAGTAGCGGCAATTTTCCATTCTAAATTACTAGTTAATATAAAGCAAAAATCATGTTTTAATTCCTTTGAGGGCCTGGTCCTCAGAGTGGGGCATGTTGGCTCTCTTGACTTAAATCCAATTTTCTTTGCCATAGTTTACCATCCTCCCTCGGCCTACTCAGAGTTTTAATCCGAATTTGCTGAATTTTTAGCTGATTTAGTGCTGAAATCAGATAGAATAATTATTGTAGGGGACTTTAATATTACATGTTGATGTAGATAGTGACTGTCTTAATAAGGCATTCAATTCAATTTTAGACTCAATGGGGTTTTCCCAGAAAGTAGAAAATTCTACCCATTATCTCCACCATACATTGGACCTCGTTTTGACTTATGGTATAGATATAGAAAATCTGGTAGTGTCTCCTCATAATCCTGTACTGTCAGACCATTGTCTTGACATTGTTACCAAATTTTTGCAGATTGTCTCCTCTATACCATGGGTCAACACAACGGAAATAAAAGATGGAGAGCCTGCTCCTTCCATAATTGATAGCATGGTAGATAGTGTTACAGCCTTTCTGTTACGGCCCGAACGCTGGGTTCTGATCGTGCTCAGGCTAAGTTCAACTCGCTGCCGGCCTTGACAGCTGTGGGGTGTATTCTGGTCTCACCGGGCTCTTATTGTGAAGGTGCTCAGTGGGGCTTCCGCCTGTCAAGGCTGGTCAGCTGTGTGTCATTACTGCTCGTTAGTGTTCGCCTTCATAAAGCGGGCACTAGCGACAGTAATGTTGCAGGAGTATTGTCAACACTTTGTCAAGCCTTGTCAGAGCGTCGTTTTGACCTTCATGTCAGGTTCGTGTCTTTGCCATGTCACAGTTTGGCTCGTAGTGGCTGGGGTTAGCCCTGCGAGCCTATGTATTGATTTATGTGCATTTTTGCCGAGAGCGGCTCACAGTCTTGTCCTGTCTCGTCTTGTGTGTTAATAAACCATCATCACAAAACTCACTGGTGGACTCTTGGCGTCTTATGGTGATCCACGAGGATCACCGCATGACACTCTCTGCATCGTACTCTAGATTTGGTGGCCCCTTTAAAAAATAAAAAGTCTAGCCAGAGATTTCTAACCCCTTGGTTTAATACAGAAACTCGTAGCTTAAAACTGAAGACTCGTCAGTTGGAAAGGAAATGGCGTTCTACTAATTTAGATGAATTCTATTTAGTGTGGAGAAATCATCTCTTAATTTATAAAAAATCTCTTAGAAAAGCTAGAAAAAGTTATTCTTTTCAACACTATAGCCAGGCTGACAAAGAGTCAGGACTCAGTCAGTCCTTGCATCCCCCTTGAGCTTTCTAGTCAGGACTTTTTGAACTTTTTCAATCATAAAATTTTATCTATTAGAGATAAAATCAGTCAGATTCTTTCTACCGTAAACTCAAGTATATTAACTACTACAACTCCCTCAATTGATATCTCTTTAGATAAGTTTACTCCAACTGACCTTTGAGAGTTGGATAAAATAATTTCCTCATCTAAGCCTTCATCTCGTCTTTTGGACCCTATTCCTACCAGGTTATTTAAAATTGTCTTCCCAATTATTGGTAGCCGTATTCTTCACATAATTAATGCTTCTTTAACTCTGGGTTATGTACCACTGGCTTTTAAAATTGCTGTTATTAAACCCTTACTCAAAAAGCTGACGCTCGATCCAGGAGTTTTGGCTAACTATCGACCAATCTCTAATCTGCCTTTCATTTCTAAAATCTTAGAAAGAGTTGTTGCTGCGCAATTGTTCGACCACTTGCAGGGAATTGGTTTATTTGAAGAGTTTCAATCTGGGTTCAGAGTTCATCACAGCACTGAAACAGCCTTAGTGAAGGTCACTAATGACCTCCTTATCACATCTGATAATGGACTTGTTTCTGTTCTTGTCCTTTTAGATCTTAGTGCAGCCTTTGACACTATCGATCATAACATTCTACTTGATAGAATAGAACACTATGTTAGACTAAATAGAACTCCACTGCAGTGGTTTAGATCTTATTTGTCCGATAGAGTTCAGTTTTTCAATTCAGTGATGAATTTTCTTCCAACTCTAAGCTCAGTCACGGAGTTCCACAGGGATCTGTGTTAGGCCCTACTCTTTTTAGTTTATATATGCTTCTGTTAGGCAATATCATTAGAAAGCACTGTATACATTTTCATTGTTACGCAGACAACACACAATTATACCTGTCAATGAAGCCCGATGATTGTAATCAAGCCAAATCAGATGCCTGTCTTAAGGAAATCAAAGCCTGGATGACTTGTAATTTTCTGCTACTAAACTCAGATAAGACTGAAGTTGTTCTTGTTGGCCCAAAAAAACCTTAGAAATTCCTTTCCAAATCATACTCTTAATTTGGATGCCGCCACTCTCACTCTGAATAGTTCTTTGAGGAACCTTGGCATTATTTTTGATCCAGATCTGTCCTTTAATTCATATATTAAATTTGTTTCTAAGACTGCCTTCTATCACCTGCACAATATTGCCAAGATTAGGAGCATCTTGTCTCTGAATGATGCTGAGAAACTGATCCACGCCTTTGTCAGCTCTCGACTAGATTATTGTAACTCGTTATTATCAGGTTGTCCCAAAATATCCTTAAAAAGTCTTCAGTTGATCCGAAATGCTGCTGCAAGAGTTTTAACTGGATCTACAAAGAGAGATCATATCTCTCTGGTTCTGTCCTCCCTTCACTGGCTTCCCATAGAGTTTAGAATTAAGTTTAAAATCCTTCTTCTCACTTTCAAAGCTCTTAATAATCAGGCCCCCTTATATATAAAAGATCTGATATTACCCTACCATCCTAATAGAGCTTTACACTCCCAAAATGCTGGATTGCTTGTGGTGCCCAAAATCTCCAGAAGTACATTGGGAGGCAGAGCCTTCTGCTATCAAGCTCCTTCTCTGTGGAACCAGTTACCACTCTGGGTCCGGGAGTCAGACTCTGTCTCTGTTTTTAAGAACAGGATAAAATCCTTCCTTTTCAATATAGCCTACGATTAGGGAGGGATTTTGTGTCTCTTAACCCCGCTTCTGTTCCGCTGTTAATAGATTCAGACTGCTGGATGACTGCCAATAATGTACTTGGTTTCTCACTGTTTCATGTTCTTTATGTCTGTTCTCTTCGTCCTCTCTATCCCCTCACCCCCAGCCAGTCACAGCAGATGACTGCCCGTCCATGAGCCTGGTTCTGCTAGAGGTTTCTTCCTGTTAAATGGGAGTTTTTCCTCTCCACCATCGCTAAGTGCTTGCTCACAGAGGATCGTCTGATTGCTGGGTCCTTCTGAAATTGTGGGGTTTTCTCTGCATTTTGTAGCGCTATGAGATGACCTTTGTTGTGATGTGGCGCTATATAAATAAAGCTGAATTGAATTGAATTGAATTAAAATAAAGGTCAAATTAAAAATAATTACAATTCTTTTTTTGCCCGTCCATCCATCAACCCATCCATCTATCCATCCATCCATCATCTACCATTTACCCAGGGTCTGGGTCAAGGGGCAGCAGTCCAAACAGAGCATCCCAGATTGCCACCCAGTTCACATAGCACCATTATCCCCAGGGCAGACCCATGTGGTTCCTTTGAGTACACTAGGCCCTTGTTGTAACTTTTTTTATGAGGATCTACTGGCCTGCTCTTGGTCTGGCCTTTCACCTGGGACCACTTTGTCTTTGGAAACCTTAAAAGGGGCAAGAAAAGGTTCAAATCCCAGCAGCAGTTTGAATCCTTTTTTGAAGCACCTGGTTAGCACTGTTGCCTCATAGCCAGAAGGTTCCAGGTTTGAATCCTCAGGCTGGCAGGGGTGGGAACCTTTCTGTTTGGAGTTTACATGTTCTCCCTGTGCTGTGTGGGTTTACTCTGGGACTTCAGTTTCCTCCCACAATCCAAAGACATGCATGTTTGGTCAGTTGGTGACTGAATTGTCTCTCTGAAAGGCCATTAGAATAGAGGGTTAGTGTAGTTACTAGTTAAGTGCTTTGAGTGGTCTTTGTGACTAGAAAAAGCATTATGCAAGTACAGGTCCTTATCCCTTATTTATCCTTTTTTTTTTTTTTTTTTTTTTTTTTTTCCTTTGAAAGACAAAAGTAAAATAGAAAGATGTCTTTACCTTCTTTACATGTTTCAACTGCACTGCAGCCTTCATCAGAGGTTCTGATGAAGGCTGCAGTGCAGTTGAAACATGTAAAGAAGGTAAAGACATCTTTCTATTTTACTTTTGTCTTTCAAAGGAAAAAAAAAAAAAAAAAAAAAGATAAATAATTGAAAGAAGACAAAATGAACCTGTTTGACGCCTTATCCCTTATTACTTTCCTCGGACAACACAGCTGATGCGACCATTAGGGATCGCAAACCCCCTCGCCATGATAAGGTGGCGATCCATGAAGGGGTCTTTTTTAACCAATAATCAAAATTTCTTTTCCTTTGAGTGCCTTATTTTGTGAGCTGTGAATTCTAGGGGTTTATTACCCATGACATCAATATTGCTGTTATAAAGCCAAAATGCTAAAAATTTTCACTAATTTTTTTTCACTCAAACGAAAGGGCTGTTTTTTTTAACAATAAGGTCACACAGGCTAATAGCTAAATGGCTACTTTATTTACATTTGAAAAAAAAAGTAAGTAAAGTCCTGAAACCAGATCTGGAGCGCCCACCTGCTTCTAAAGAAGACCAGCATCATAGTTGACCCCTCTCACCTGACACCAAAGGTGACCTGTAGAATGGTGCACAAGCCAGAGACGAAGAAAATGGTGTTGATGAGTTGACTCTGGATAAGGCTGTCATGTTGCAGACACAACCCCTCAGCAAGAATGAGTGGGATAGAAATGATCGCACCAAATGCTGTCAGGTAATGCTGCAGAAGAGAGTGACTGTGATGAGAGTGATAAAATGATCAAATTAATCCAATTTTAGAGAGCTTTCTTTGTTAAGTTCTTTGATTTATTTGCACCTGTGTAGGTGGTTGGAGTAAAACTACTCAGCTTGTGCAATAATCTCACAATCACTGACGGTTGCTATCAGTATATTAGAATAATATTTTCATAACTGACCCAAATATACAATAATTAGCAAATCCACATTTAAAGAGATCTTATTACATACAATACGGAATAACATTACCTGAATTGCCAGGAAAATACAAAGGTACCAAGGAGGGACATCAGTTACACAATAGACTGGCTTATTTTTGTCCAGATCTGTTAACAAACTGCTCCCATTTCCAGATTTTCCTTTGAGTTGATCATTATCTTGCACATCCATCTGCAGACGGATAAAAACAGATAAACAAACTGTAAAAACTGATTTCAGAAAAATTTTTACGTCTAGAAGGGGTCCTCTTCAATTATCCATCCATCCATCTTCTTCTACTTAATCCTTTCTGGGTCACGGGAGGGCTGGAGCCTATCCCAGCATCTTTGGGCAAGAGGCAGGGTACACCCTGGGCAGATCGCCAGACTATGACAGGGCCAACACAGAGAAACAGACAACCATTCACTCTCACAGTCATACCTTAGGAAAATTTATAGTCCCCAGTTGATGCCAATTAACCTAACTTGCATGTTTTTGACATGTGGGAGGAAACCGGAGAAATCCCGGAGTAAACGAACGCAGACACGGGGAGAACATGCAAACCACACAGATCACTGTTGGTCGGGGGCTGGGATCGAACCCAGGATCCCCCGGCCAAGGGTGAGTTGCTGTGCTGCAGCAGTGCTAACCACTCCGCCACCACGCTGCTTACAATAAATTACTTGCTTACATCTCAGCACTACATTCATCTGTTCACATTCTATACATTCTATATTTTAAGTGAATAAGTAATGGGACTCACATTAAATGCAAGATTGTCCAGCCCACCGCTGTCTTTTCTTGTATCCATTGCAGCTCTTCTTTTAAACACTGTTTCTATAAGAGATGAATGAAGGTATGAAGACAGCTACACACAGGATCCAAAGGTGGACAGGACATTCTCATTGTGACTTTTATTGGCATGCCTTCTTATCACATTTACAGCTGAGAACATGTTGTAATGGTAGGAGAGAAAAAAAATTGGTAACAGCCTGTGAAGTACTATGATTGCTGTGTACTTTTAGTGTAAATACAGGTGCAAGTACAGAGTAAGCTATGGGTAAGACCATTTTTACCATAAAAGTACTCCGTTATGTAATCAAGTGCCACACATCATATAGTTATGATATACAGTAGGAACCCTGTTTCCATGTTCCAGTACGTTTTACAGATAATCTTAGGTGTAAGTACCATGAAATTACCTGGTATTTACTGGGTTCTAATTTTGTAATTACCACAGATTATGTGGTACTTATTGTTTTTCAAGCTATATCCTTCATTTATGTAGCTCAAGCTAAATGAGGAAAGTGACTGAAGAATACAATCCAGAACCCAGTAACTGCCAGGTAATTTTATGGTACTTACACAATTATAACCCAATAAATACCAGGTAATTCCCAGGTAATTTTGAAATTAGAACAGAGGCGTGTCGGCCCTGGTTGGGGGCAGACTGGGTGCCTGGGATCTGCCCTTATCTGGGCTGGACCCCCTGGGTATGTCACCATGGGGTGAAGTCACACCTGCCTCACCCCCCTTCATCCCATCCGAGGCTTCCATTTGTGTGTCGGTGCGGGGGTGGGGGTGCGTGTGACTGAGGTCCAGAGGTGCTGGACAGATAGGTGTGGTGGCCCCTGGCCTGCTTGGGCCACTTCCATAGAGGGATAGGGGATTGGCTTTTCCCCTGTGGCTCCCCGCCACTCACTGCTGCATGCTCTGGTTGTGGGGGCCTCTTGGCTCCCGGAGTGAATATCTGGGGCCCCTGTGGTGGGTGCAGGACTTTTGATCACTCACCTCAGCTTTGTTTCTCCACACTCTTACACAGATGCACTCAGAAATAGGGTAGATGGGTAGCATGGTACGGCCTGCTCTGGATGAGAGCATCTGGTTGGCCATCCATGCTCCCCATCTCTTTTAAATGCCTCACATTAGCTGCATCCACAAATGTTGGGCTGGGTTAGGCCTGGGTCAGCATCCGGACCCTCTGGGCGTGCGTGACCATGCACATCTGCTGGCCCCCTTCACCATCCTGGCCCCGCCCCCTCCTACTTCTGCAGTGCCTTTCCTGCTGCTGGTGGATGCGTGCTCTGCCACGTGTGGTGTGGGGTGGCTGTACCCATTGCAGCATGCAGAGGGGCGGTAGCTGGTTGGTGTTCTGGTGAGTCTATCCTCTCCTGTCCCTTCCTGTGTGGGGGAGTTGATGATGGTGCCACATGGGGGCTTTCCTCTGGCTTATTCTTTCTGGGTGCCTCCCCCTGAGGATGGCCCTGATGGTGCCAGGTTGACTGGGGGTTTGGCTGTGCATCCCGTGGTGGTGAGTCGTGTGCAGGTTGCTGCTTGCAGGGTGGGGCCGGTGGCTGGTTTCACCCAGTTGGGGCCCTTAGGGTGGGGGTTGCACTCCCCTGGTGGGGTGGTGGAGATTTATGGACAGTTGGTTCGGTTATTAATCAAAGTTGTCTGCTGGTTTCCCCCTGTGGAACAAAAATCAAAGTAAGTACCAAGTAATTTCAGGTTACTTACACATAATACTTATGTATTCTTAATGACAGGGTTCTTATATGATAACTACAGGGTACTGTAAATGGTAACAATAAAGTTATTCTTATGGTAATAACAAGGAATCAATATCCTGAACTTGTCATACCCATATTTACAAAAAATCTTTTGCAATATCTAGGTTATCCAGTGGCCGCGGACAGCGGAGGGAGGCTTGATGCACTGGAAGCCGAATCCACGGAGCAACAAATGGTAGCCTTCCTGCAGTCCTCAGGAATCCAGCTGGATTGTAACACCATTGAGGCCTGCCACCCTCTGCCCAGGAAAAACAGTGACAAACCAGCTGTCATCATGAGGTTTGTCAACAGAAAACACAAGACTGTGCTCCTAAAACAAGGGAGGAAACTGAAAGGAACGAACATTTACATGAACGAGCACCTCACAAAAGAAAACACAGAAATAGCCAGAAAAGCAAGATACCTAAGAAAGCAAAAAAAGATTCAAAACACCTGGAAATCAAACTGTAAAATATACATCAAATTAAATGGATCACCTGAAGAAGCCAAGGTTATTAACATCTGAATATTATGGAACTGGACAAATATCAATGAACATTATGAACTGGAGTCGACATCAACAAATGATAACTGTAAGACATTGAAGGATCACATTCATCTGCATCTGGACATTTAACAACATGAAACAAAAGATCAACACACAGGAACAACAGGAACTGAAAGTTTTCGAATATACGGATCACAACCCACAGGACATAGAATATAACATAGACCCTGATAATAATTTATTTACCTCCATCAATAATAACTGTAGTTACTACACAGATGAACAGTTTAACACAATGGTCACATCTGATTTTAATATTTCTATGATCCACTTCAACAGCAGAAGTCTCTATGCCAACTTTAATAACATTAAAGATTATTTACATCAGTTTAAAGAGCCATTCAATATTGTGGCAATATCAGAGACGTGACTTAGTGAAGAGAAAGGAGTGGATTTTACCATGGATGGCTATGAATTAAGTTATATAAATAGAAAAGTGAAAAAAGGAGGAGGAGTTGCAATTTATGCTGACAAAAGCTTGCAATACAAGGTTGTTGAAAATTTGTCAGTAACTGTGGATGATTTATTTGAATGTATTACAATAGAAATCTGTTTGGAAAATATGAAGAATATAGTAGTGAGCTGTGTATATAGAACACCTGGATCAAATATTTGTCACAACTCGCTCTCGCCTGTCATCTGTTTCAGCCGCGCGCACACCTGCACCTCATCAGCCTCCAACTATTTAACCTGCTCTGCCTGGAGCCTCGGCCTGGAGCCGTCTGCTCGTCTACGCTCCCAGTTCCAGCGCACGACCGTTCCTTCCCGGACTGCGCCATCGTTCTTCACACACGTAAGCTGTTATTCCCTTACCTGCTCTCCAGTATTCTCCCCTGTGCCCAGGTGGATCCTCCAGGCAGCGGATTCCTCTCTCCTTCGCCTCATCCTTGTCCATCCCCTCCTCACTCCACCGAGCGCGCACTAGGGCGCTGTCCTCCAGGCAGGAGTTCTGCAACTTGCCAATGCCAGCAACCTCGACACCTGCAAGTAAGCAGCACTTTTGTGATTAACCCTGCGGGGTGAAGGTCATTACTCACCCTTGTCTTTGCTCTGCCCTTAGGGTTGCCTGACTGCACGGCGCACTGTTCCGCCCTCGGCGCTCCCTGTCCTCCAGCAATCCATTCACACCTCACACTCACGCATCCAAACACCGGTTGTTGTTCAATAAAGCTTTTGAATCTCACTCGAGCCTGTGTGCGTGTTCCCTGGGCCCGACATCATGTCAATATTGATTTATTTAAGGACTGGATGGAAAAAATGTATGCAAAACTAACTCATAAAGTTACTGTATGTTCATCTGTGGGGATTTCAATATAGATCTTATGAATTCAAAACAACATAGTTTGACAGAAGAATTTATCAACACAATGTACAGTATGGGCTTACATCCAACAATTACCGGACCTAGCAGAATCACGTCACACAGTGCCACACTAATAGATAACATATTCACAAACATTATGGAAAATAATATCGTGAGTGGGCTTTTATTGAATGATATCAGTGACCACCTGCCGATTTTTGTTGTCTATCAATGTGATTATAGGAAGAAAAAGTATACCAAAAATATTAAATATAAAAGAATAAGAACTGAAGAATCTATGTATTTACTGGCAAAGGAATTATTAATGCAAGACTGGAAGATAGTTTGTGATGAAAATGATATAAATATAGCATATGATAAATGTTTACAAATATTTCAATCATTGTATAATAAAAACTGTCCTATAAAACAATACAGTGACAGACAACAAAACAAAAATATTCCTTGGGTCACCAAGGGGTTACTAAATGCATGTAAAAAGAAGAATACATTATATAAACAATTCGTTAAGTGCAGAACGGTAGAGGCTGAGATCAAATATAAAAGATATAAAAATAAGCTAACTAATATAATGAGGACTTGTAAGAAAGAATACTACAACAGAACATTAGAGGATAATAGAAATAACTTAAGAGGAATATGGCAAGTATGCAATGGGATTATTAGTAACTGATCAAAGAATGCTAATTATCCAGAATATTTTATTGAAAATGACAATTTGATAAATAATATGGAGGATGTGGTCAGTGGTTTCAATAAATTTTTTGTAAACGGTGGTCCTGAATTAGTAAAATCAATAGTGACACCAGAACAAATGATAGTGGTTCTGTAAATGAAATACAAGATAGAAATCCAAACACAATCTTTTTGGGTGCAGTTACTGAAAAGGAAATTATCGAGACTGTGAGTAAATTTAAGAACAAAAAATCAACTGACTGGAATGAAATTGACATGACAATAGTGAAAAAGTAATTGAAGGAATTGTTAAACCACTCACCCACATCTGTAACCTGTCATTTCAAACTGGTACATTTCCAAACAAAATGAAAATAACACAAGTAATACCACTATACAAAACAGGAGACAGTCATTATTTCACAAATTACAGGCCGGTCTCTTTATTCTCACAATTCTCCAAAATACTTGAAAAAATCTTCACTAAGAGACTGGATGATTTCATTGAAAAACACAACCTCCTTACAGACAGCCAGTATGGTTTTAGAGCAGACAAATCTATATCTTTGGCACTGATCGAACTTATAGAAGAAATTACTAGTTGTACAGATAAAAAAAAAAAAAGTTTGCTGTAGGAGTATTTATAGATTTAAAGAAAGCTTTTGACACCATTGACCACAGAATTTTACTGAGGAAATTGGAAAGGTATGGGATAAGAGGGGTCGGACTGAGTTGGGTGGAAAGTTACTTAACCCCTTGCACTCCGGTCAATTTCCCTAAAAACGCCAAAAAATAATGTGCCCAAAGTAAATCGAAAGCTGTTCTTCAACCCTTTGCAGCATCTTCATGGGGTTGGTCTCATTTAAAAGAAAACACTTTGAATTTTTTGGCCAAAAAAACATAATCTCTCTAAGTGCTCCGGCCACTGAGTTACAGTCATCTAAACATAGTGAACTTGAAGAAAATAAATTTGGCCTGGGTGTTTTTTCGGATACAAATGCTTGCAAATAACACACAGCTTCAGATCCGGGCTGGAAAATGCAACAGAAATGTAGAACCAAGTGTTATCCAGCTGAGGTCCAAATTTTGTAACAATACCACAAAAAATGAATATATTACACAGCTTTTTCCTCAGGTAGTTCCCAGACGTTTTGGAACTGTGCCAAATTGTGCCAAATGGCACAGTTTGGAAAAACGTCTGTAACTTTTGAATGATTCAATGTAGAAGCTTCATTTTGGGCTCTAATGAAAGGTGACACTCAGGGCTGTGTCTCTGTGTGTGTGTGTGGGGGGGGGTTGCCCCCCCCCTCGCTACAGAGGACGGACATCTGCCATCGCTACATGACGGATTAGACTCATGTGGCAATGTGGCGACCGTGGCGCAGTCACCGCGGCTTCCCCCCCCCCCGCTACAGAAGAATAGCGGGGGAGGGGGGGCGTTCACGGTGCGGACGCGGTGAACGAACCGTGTACCGCGGCGCACGCACTTTGGACTTCGTGCGCCACACAGTTGTGAGACGGCGGAAGTGAGACGGCGGAAGAGAGGAAGACGAGCGGGCGCTCTCGTGCGACTTCGCAGGAGAGGCTCGCGAACGGCGCTGCCTGGCATATTTCTGTCCAATACCAACTCTCTCTCTAACAAGGTGGATGAACTGAGACTGCTGATGCGTTTTAAGGACCTCGCCTCCTCAGCTGTCCTCTGCTTTACTGAGACCTGGCTCCGGGAAAATATACCGGACAGCGCGCTGCGCCTCGACGGCTTCCAGCTCTTCCGTGCTGATCGTGACACAGAGCTTTCCGGCAAGACCACAGGAGGCGGTGTCTGCTTCTACATCAACTGTAGCTGGTGCTCTGATGTAACGGTAATTTCCAAACACTGTTCTCCTGCCTTGGAATTTCTTGTTATCAACTGCAAGCCTTTTTATTCCCCACGGGAGTTTGCTTCTTTTATACTGATCGCTGTGTACGCCCCTCCCGACGCGGACACGCGCGAAGCTCAGCGCGTGCTCGCGGATCACATTCAACACACAGAGCGGAGTTTTCCAGACTCGCTGATTATTGTGGCTGGCGACTTTAATCAGTGCAATCTGAGCCACGATCTCCCCCGCTACAAACAGTTTATTAAATGCCCCACCAGAGGATTAAACACACTGGATCACTGTTACACCACAGTGAAAGACGCATATCGCGCTGTCCCTCGAGCTGCGCTGGGATTATCTGATCACGTGATGGTTCACCTCATTCCCACATACAGACAGAGATTGAAGCTCACTAAACCTGTTGTGAGCACTACGAAGATACGGACCAGTGATGCTGAGGAGAAGCTGGAAACGTGCATGGAAATATCTGACTGGGGCATGCTTAAAGGAGCCACGCATGATCTGGATGAGTACACGGACACTGTGAACTCATATATCCACTTTTGTGAAGAGAACATTCTTCCATCACGCACCAGGGTGAGTTACTCTAATGACAAACCCTGGTTCACAGCTAAGCTCAGACAGATCAGGAAGGAGAAGGAAGCAGCGCTGAAAAGTGGAGACAGGGACTGCTACAGGGAGGTTAAATACCGGTTTAACAGAGAGCTGAAGAGGGCTAAATCTGTGTACTCAGAGAGACTCCAGCAGCAGTTCACTGCTAATGATTCGGCTTCCGTGTGGAGAGGACTGAGGCAGATCACCAACTATCGGCCTCAGGCTCCTAAAGGTCAGGATGACAAAGCCCTTTGTCAGAGACTGTCCCAACACTATGCCCGTTTTGACACCTCGTCATCTGTGTCCAACTCCCCCCCTCCCTCCAGCTCCACAGCCTCCACATTCCCTACTTCATTTAAGGCACCCCCCCCCACCTCCCCCCCTCCCCTTATCATCAGTGAGCAGGATGTGCTCAAGCAGTTCTCCAGACTGAACCCGCGCAAGGCCCCCGGCCCAGACGGCGTGTCTCCCTCCACCCTGAGACTCTGTGCGAAACAGCTGGCTCCTGTATTCACAGACATTTTTAACACCTCCCTTAAGTTATGCCACGTGCCGTCCTGCCTCAAATCCTCCACCATCATCCCTGTCCCCAAGAAGCCACGGATCACTGGACTTAATGACTACAGACCTGTAGCGCTCACCTCTGTAGTCATGAAGTCCTTTGAGCGCCTGGTCCTGTCCCACCTCAAGTCCATCACCACCCCTCTCCTGGACCCGCTGCAGTTTGCCTACCGAGCCAACAGGTCTGTAGACGATGCAGTCAACCTGGCCCTCCACTCCATCCTGCAGCACCTGGACTCCCCGGGAACCTACGCCAGGATCCTGTTTGTGGACTTCAGCTCCGCATTCAACACCATCCGCCCCGCTCTGCTCCGGGACAAGCTGTCCCTGCTCAACGTGCCTGACTCCCTCTGCAGGTGGATCATCGACTTCCTGACGGACCGGAGGCAGCATGTGCGGCTGGGAAAGACTGTCTCAGACTATACTAGCATCAGCACCGGATCACCCCAGGGCTGTGTACTTTCCCCCCTACTCTTCTCCCTTTACACCAACTCCTGCACCTCCAGCCACCAGTCTGTCAAGTTGATCAAGTTTGCGGACGACACCACCCTCATCGGGCTCATCTCCAACGGCGACGAGTCCGCCTACAGGAGAGAGGTGGCCCAGCTGGCGTCCTGGTGCAGCAATAACAACCTGCAGCTGAACGCTCTGAAGACAGTGGAGATGATTGTAGACTTCAGGAAAGTCACTACTCCTCTGCCCCCCCTCACCCTCTCAGGCTCTCCCATCACCACTGCTGATTCCTTCCGCTTCCTAGGCACCACCATCACCAGGGACCTCAAATGGGAGCTGACCATCAGCTCACTCATCAAAAAAGCCCAGCAGAGGATGTTCTTCCTGCGGCAGCTGAGGAAGCTCAAGCTACCCACCAAGATGTTAGTGCAGTTCTACACAGCCATCATCGAGTCCATCCTCACCACCTCCATAACCGTGTGGTACGCAGGAGCCACTGCCAGGGACAGACTAAGGCTGCAGCGCGTCGTGCGCACTGCTGAGAAGGTGATCCGCTGCAAGCTCCCATCTCTCCAGGATCTGTACATCTCCAGGACCCGGAGGCGTGCTGGCCGGATCATAGCCGATCCCTCACACCCTGGTCATGTACTGTTTGCCCCCCTCCCCTCTGGTAGAAGACTTCGGTCCATCCAGACTAAAACCTCCCGTCACATGAACAGCTTCTTCCCCTCTGCCATTAGACTGCTGAACACTAAGTGACTCTCGTGCACCATGTACAGCAGCTCAACCAGACTCATGTCAATCATCACTGTTTTCTTCCTGCATTACCGACTGCACTATATAGTTCTCCACAGTATCTGCTGCTGGCTAATATATATTTTAACTGTTGACCAGTATCACTTAATCTTATCCTACACTTTATTACATGTATAGTTTATTTCTCTTATCTTATCATGTTTAATGTTGCAGCATTGTACCGAGACAAATTCCTAGTTTGTGTACTACATGAACAATGGCAATAAACCTGATTCTGATTCTGATTCTGAGTTGTAATTCACCGATCAGTCAAAAGTCATTTTGATTACAATTTTCAGGGATAAAGAATAATTTAGCTGAGAACACCTTACCTCTTCACAGCAGAAGCTTCACAGCAGAAGCGGAGCTGGCAAACTTCTTCCTCATTGTCAGACGAACACGACGCTGGTCTCGCGACCCGATCAAAACATAATTCCATTATTGCGGTTTTGCGCTTCCATGATTGCGGTTTTTGGCAAACGATTTTTCAAAACAAATAACAGTAGTAATTAAAAATAGACTGGCAAGCACGTGTGTGTCACTCAGCCTTCGTCGTCGGCCTCCATCGGTCTATGATGACCATAGAATACAATCCTAATGTCTATTCTGCTGGGACAAAAACAAAAAAAGCACCGCCTGGCCGAACATGCCGATGCGCGAATGGCAGTCGCTGTCACACAGGTTGCACTTGTGGATGGTCTCCGTGCTGCTGGGTCTGTGGGGTTCTTCCTGCGGGTCCTTTTTGTCATCTGCTGCAGCAGTCAGTCTCTCTTCACCCAGCCTTACACAAAGAAGCTCGCGAACTTCTGTGCTTCAATTGGCTCTCTGCATTCACAGCGTTGGTAGGCGGGTCCTTCTTGCTAGGTTTTCAGTCATTGGTTCTTCAAGGTTTCAGAAACCCAATTCAAGGCTCTTATTAGTCGAATGAGAGGTCAATCATATCTGATCTGTTCGCGGCTGTGTCTGTAGTTGAAGAACTTTTTTTTTTTTTCAGTGTGCGCTTGGAGGCAGGCTTTCGTGTGTCCTAGAGCGCCCTCGTGCGTCCTAGAGCGCACGAGAGCGCCCTCGTGTGCTCTGGGACGCAGAGACTTGCCCGCCCGCGGTACAACGGAGTGCAAGAGATTTTAAGTAACAGACAACAATTTGTACAAATTGGTGAGCACAAATCACCCTTCATGAACATCTCTTGTGGTGTGCCCCAGGGGTCAGTTTTGGGACCCAAACTCTTTATCTTATATATAAATGACATATGCCAAGTATCAAAAATTCTGAAATTTATTTTGTTTGCGGGTGACACAAATATCCTTTGCACTGGTGAGAATTTGCAGCAGGTTTTAGAGGTGGTCACAACTGAAATGAAAAGGTTTAACGCAGTGGTTCAACAAAAATAAATTATCTCTAAATCTGAAAAAAAAAAAAGATTTGTTGCTTGGAAATTATAAAATAAATCATGAAATAATGGTAACGATAGATGATACCAGAATAGAAACAGTACAGGAAAATAAGTTTCTGGGGGTGACGCTAGACAATAAAATCTACTGGAAACCTCACATCAGTCACATCCGGGCCAAGTTGGCAAAATGTATAGGGATACTGGGGAAAACAAGACACATCTTGGACTATAAATCATTGTTCTTACTGTACAATTCACTGTTTCTACCATATCTTAACTACTGTGTAGAGGTCTGGGGAAATACCTACAGGACCAATCTACAGTCAATATGCACATTACAAAAAAAAGCTATAAGGATAATAAATAATGTTGGATATAGAGACCATACCAATTCGTTGTTTTTAAAGTCAAATGTCATAAAGTTCATGGATTTAGTTAAATTTAAGACAGCACAAGTAATGTACAGGGCAATTAATAATGAACTCCCAACTAATATACAAAAAATATTCAAAAAAAGAGACAATGATTATAATTTGAGAGGAGACTTAAACTTTACAAAACCTAAGGTACGAACAACTAAGAAAAGTCTGTGCATATCTGTCTGTGGGATGGATTTGTGGAACAGTCTGGAGATTGAACTGAAACTATGTACAAACACAAATCAATTCAAAAATAGGTATAAACATTATTTGCTGAAAGACTATATGGTAGAGGGGTAGTATTTATATGTACGATTCACTATGCTCACTCTGGGACACTATGGAATGGTAGGTGGGACAGTGCTGTGTATATCTGTGTTGTTTGGGGCTGGGTTTTGATGTATGGACTATATGTATGTTGGAATGGATGGGTATCAATGTTGATATGTACAAAATATAGTTAACTGTCTACTTGGTGTCTTAAATGAGGTAATTTGTATATATTTCTCATGGGTTGTATTTAGGGAAAAGAGGAATTGGAGTAAAGTGTTCACTTCTTCCTTCTCCCTTTTGAGCATTGTATACTGTCACTTTTATTGCACTTGTCATTTGTTTTGTTGTTTTACTTTTTTGTTCGAAATAAAGTATGCATCTATCTTTTTTAATCCATGTTGATTTGGTTAGTCTTTGTTCTATATTGCTACACAAATAATATATCATCAGATGAGATAACCAAAAAAGAAGATAAGATCAAATCAATATTTAGACTAATTTAGGTTAATTTGTTTTCTATTGACAAAAATATTGCAATATCATATCTGTGTTTAAAGCAGGAAAAAACACTGCATTTTTGTATGCAGATAAACCTTTTTCAAGAACATCTTTTTAATTGGACTCTTGATTAGTAGTGTCTAGGATGTAACTGTAACCAGACTTGAGTACTTTAGGTTCAGCTTCATTAATAAATCAGTTATAAAGTATATTTTGTTTCATTTGTTTAATTTCCTTTAAAAAAAAAAAAAAAACTTAAGTACCACTGTATTTGTTTGGAGCTCACAATTTTTGTCTGTTCACAGTTTGCATACCTCTTTATCTTTGACAGTGTGCTAAAGTCAGTGATTTCTGACACACCCAAGCATTAAAAGTTTATAGCAACAGCAGTTTTATTTATGTAAGACATTTCTTTTAAAGGAGACAGCATGCTGTACATGTAATGTCAATGTCATCTTTATTAAACACTTTTAAAAAACAGTAGGAGTTGCACCAAAGCATTGTACAATAAAGACTACACAAAGCAGGAAAATAAGCCAAAAACCATAATAAAAGCTTATTAGGTGAAGTCAGTAAAAAATAATGGGTCTTTTGTACTGTTTTAAAAGTTCAAGGATTTTGAAGAGCTTATATCAGGAGGTAAATTGTTCCTTAGATTAGGTGCAACCAGTCCAAAGGCATTGTGGATTTTGGAACATCTAGGAGTAAATGACTGGTTGAGCTCAGTGTTCTAATCAGTGTGTGACAATGTAGAAGTTCCTCAAGATTGGGCCAGCCCATTTAGAACCTTATAAACCAACAATAAAGCCTTAAATGCAATCCTATACTGCAGAAGACAATGGAGTGAGGCCAGCACTGGTGCTATATGGCCATCCTTTGAACCTATAGATAAACTTAAGCAATACTTGCTGATATAATGATGGATAAGTAGATTTAAAAAAAAAAAAAAAAAAGCTCAGTGAATGGGAGCAAAATTCCTCCACCAAATGTCACAAGCCGAGCTGGCTTGGCTTTCCCCGGCTCAGGCTCGATCTCTCTGTGGGTTTGGTTTCACTGTTTATGTGCATTTTATGTATTTCTGTATTTATCCTACTACCATAGCCACTGCCTGACCAGCAGCTGTTAGTCAGTGCCTGTGATCTATTTTTTCCCACGCTGCTGACAGTCTGCCTGTCCAACCATGCCCCCTTGCTCTCCTTAGCTTCATCAACTGTTTCCAGCCCCAGTAATTATCTTTCCCACACCTCACCCAGGTGTTCCCAATTCGTGTGGCCAGCGGCATTTGTATTTTAGCGGCTGTTTGCTAGACAAATGCCGCTGGGTCATTGTACAAGTCACTCCATAGTGTGACGGTCACGTCGGGAAGGACTCATGGATTATGCTTGCTGAGAGAAGTGGACTTTCTGGACTGTTCTTACTCTTGAGTAAACTGTTTGTGTTTCTCCGTGCGGTTGCTGCTACGCTGGACCAGAAGCATTTCCCCCTTGCAGTAATGCTGCTACACTTCTAAGATAAGATAAGATAAGATAAGCCTTTATTAGTCCCACAATGGGGAAATTCCAGGATTGCAGCAGCACAGGGACAGCAACACTCAGAGCAATAATTTAGAAGATAAGAAAATAAGAGCAGTGAATATACATATGTATACATAAATATATAAATATATATACACAGTGCTGAGCATTGTAGCTTGATGCAATAAACAGCATAACCGTCTACTTAGTTATCCTACATAGTACGAATATGTACCCATACATATTGTCACCCTCCGTAGCGACTGATATTGTCCTAGTTGTATACTGGAGGGGACCATTTGTGTAAGTCTGTTGCGTCTTTTGCATTCAATACTATTAGGTCGTCACGTTTTTTTGCTATCTCTGCGCGCAGCCCTGCTTAGGTTATACAGTCCGACAGCCGTAGGTAGGAAGGACCTGCGAAACCTCTCTGTCGCGCACCTAGGATGATGTAGTCTACTGCTAAATGAGCTCCTCAGTGCGTTGTGTGTCCTGCATAGGGTGGGACTCGGACTCCAGCAGAGATGACAGTTTAGCCACCATCCTTCTCTCTCCTATCTCCTCCACTGGGTCAAGGTGTTGCCCCAGGACAGAGCTAGCTTTCTTGATCAGTTTGTTCAGTCTCTTCCTATTGGCTGCTGTAATGCCACTGCCCCAGCAGACCACTCCAAAAGTGATGGCTGATGCCACCACCGTATCGTAGAATGTCTTCAGGAGCACCCCTTGTACACCATAAGACCTGAGCCTCCTCAGTAGGAACAGCCTGCGCTGTCCCTTCTTGTAGAGTGCGTCAGTATTGTGTGACCAGTCTAGTTTATTGTTCAGATGAACACCCAGGTACTTGTAGGATGTCACCATCTCAATGTCTATTCCCTGGATGTTTGCTGGTGCTGTGAGGGGTTGTCTTTGCCTGCGGCAGTCCACCACTAGCTCCTTAGTTTTCCTCGCGTTGATCTGGAGGCAGTTCCGATGGCACCAGTCCACGAAGTCCTGGATAAGTCCTCTGTACTCAACTTTATCTCTGTTGGAGATGAGGCCAACGATCACAGAGTCGTCAGAGAACTTCTGTAGATGGCAGTGTGTTGTGTTGTGTGAGAAGTCCGCAGTATAAAGGGTGAACAGGAAGGGAGCCAAAACCATTCCCTGGGGGGGGCCCGGGCTGCCATCTGGTGGCGTTTCTCCCCGCAGCATAACTGCTATGCTTAGGCTGTTGCCCAGTTTGCGTTCCCCCAAGTAGTTGAACTCCCCGTAGTCTTCCCCGCTCTCCGAGCGCATTCATATTGTATTATGACCGACTTCTTCGTCTGTATTAGTGAACAGCATTGTCAATAAATGTGTGTGGTGAACGCCTGCATTTAAATCCTTCCATCCTTTCTCCTTCTCCGTGCACTATGGTAAAGCACACGAAGAGTTTATGACAGAATGACCAAGCCCAAAAAGAGGATTTAGCAGGTTCACCCACACATCCCTTTTTCCTTTTTTTGTGTCATTTTCTGAACTGTTTTTTCACCCACCATTTGTTTGCCCCACTATGCCTTCGGTGCGCCACTCCCATGCCGGCCTGATGAAATTAGTGGCGAGGCATCCCACGGTGGAGGAAGAATGGGCGGCGACCTTCATCCAGGACTTTATGGATGAGGCCCATAAAGCCCGCGGACCCAAGGCAAAGTGGAGCAGCCTGGACACAGCGGAGGGAATTCTGGAAGTGCATCCTGGTCTCTGGGATTACCCTCAGTACGCGGATCTGATTGCTTCAGTCTACGCACTCCAGCGCATGTTTCCTGGTGTGGGGAGAGAGGCGTTCCTCGTGGAGCCCAAGCGGGAACGCACTCCACAGTCTGCAGCCGTTCTTTCCCCCGCTTCGCCATCAGGGTTGGCCACCCATAGGCAGCGTCATCCCACGAGGAGACGCCAGGAGAAGCCCTCCTCTTCAACAGCGGCCATCGTCATTTCAGCTGCTGAGAGGTCCACTGGATTCACCCCGGCCCCGCCTACCTCCGTCGTCAGGGAGACGGCTCCTCCAATAGTCTGCGGAGGGGTCCACGTCACCGCTGGCACGGAGAGGGATGAGTTTCTGCCCTTTGCAGCTCTGCAGGTCATCACCCAGGATGACAGGCAAGTATTTTTTCATTCTAAATCATTCATTAACACTGAACCTTACCTGTCTCCCGAGGGGGAGGTCCAGTATCAGCAGTCCACTGGGTCCTCTCCTCCAGCTGCAATTAATGAGTGCTTCCTTCCCCTCTCTGTGTCTCCTCCTTTAATTTCTGAGGGCCTGCCGGTCCAAGAACCGGGCCACCTGACAATGGAGGAGGTTGAGGCCCTGGATGATCCTCCCGCATGGAGACGTTTCCCCACAGTCACACCGGTGGACGAGGAGTGGGTGAATCTGCTCGCCTTCATCAACCACCGGGTCGAGGAGGAGCACCGTGAGAGGGAGGTCCGAGGACGCACTTCCCCGGCTGTGAGGGTTCCACCTCCTACGCCTGCTCAGCCCATGGATTCACCTTCGGACGAGGAGTGGGCTAATCTGCTCGCTGTAGTCAATGGCCAGGTTGAGGAGGAGCGTCAGAGGACCAGGACTGCAACCACCATCACGCCTGCTGTGGGGACCGCCGCAGCAGAGTCATCCCCTGGATCAGACTCCCAGCCAACGGGATCCGGACCATCACCATTGACAGTGTCGGAATCCTGGATGGCGGTAGAGCTCGAGCACAGGCAAGTTATCTCTCCTGCAGTTCAACTGTCTATGATTGAGAGATCTTGTCTGGCTCTTGGGGAGGAGTGTCGGGTGCGGCTCTCGGCTGCACCTGGGCTTCCCTCGCCGGGTTCTGCCGCTGCCGGCAACCCTAACCTCTCCTTCTTTCCCTTGCCTGTCGAGCCCCTCACTAGGGTCGCGGGAGAGTAGCTACCATCACTGGGGTTGTGTATTGATGACGACGGGACGGTGATGGCCCCATAGGAGGTCGACGGGGGCACAGCACCGGGCGTAATGATGGAGGCTACGCACCCCAAATCGCTGGAGTCCTGGACGGCGGTGAAGCCCGAGTTCAGGCAAGTGTGCTCCATTATGTCAAAACCTCATATGCCAATGTCACACTGCCCAACTCATGGCAAGCAGGGCCCGGGGCAGCTCGTAGTAGCCCTCGGGGCCACCTCACCGTGCTCTGCCACTGCCGGTGACCCTGACCTGGTGTCTTTTTCTCTTCCTCCGGGGTCAGAGCCCCCTGCCAGGGTCGCCGGAGAGCAGCTGACTTTGTCAGAGGTCGCCGAGGATTAGGATCCAGCGCCAGGTGGCATTAGGAGCACCACCTCCCTCGCTGGGGAGGCCACCACGGGAGCAATGAGGCCCCCGATGGTGGTCACCGCTGGTGCAACGGTGCTCCAACCGGAGCCCATCGTGGGTGCAGCCACGTCCCAGACCGGGACCGTTATGGGTGCAGCTGAGCCTCAGATGGAGGTCACCGTGGGTGCAGCTGAGCCTCAGCCGGAGGTCACCGCAGGTGCAGCTGAGCCTCAGCCGGTGGTCACTGCGGGTGCAGCGAAGCTGCCGCTGGAGTCTATCGTGGGTGCAGCGGAGCCGGCCCGGTTGGAGGCCATCGTGGGTGCAGTTGCGGAACATCATGTTATCCACCAGTGAGCCTTCTGGTGGGCAGGCCGCCTCCTGCTTCACCCCTTCGGTCCTGGTGTCTAATCAATGAGGGCCGGCCACCAGAAGAATTGACTCCCCGGGTCAGGTGGCTCATGTTTTCCGGCAGGCCGCCGGACTCAGTCCACCGGACCTTCTGCTGGGCCTGGGACTCTGGGCGGCCTCCTGAGCCCCAACGCCCGTGGACTTGGGTGACATAACGCACGGCTCAGGAGACGCACACACACAGGCTCAGAGTAGTTCAAATAGTTTATTAACAACAGGAGTGTATGAATGTGTGTCGGCAAGATGTAAATGTGTTGGTGGCGGCGTCTGCTTCGGGCACAGAGGCAGGAGGCCGTACAGCCGTACAACCCTATGGGAAAAGCACAAGGAGAAGGGTGACGGGCACACACCAACACAGGAGATATATGAGCGAGAGAGGAGCTTACTTGGATAGGACAGATGACTGGCACAGCAAGGGACGAGGTCCGGTAGACAGCCACCTGGAGAGCCCGGTGCAGCAGCGAGGAACAGGCGATGGAGAGGCGTTGTCCGCCGCCGGGAAATCCACCTGTGCACAGGGGAGCAGACTAGGAAGGGAAAGGAGGTAAGGTCTTCTTACCAGAATGATCAGCTGAGGATGAAAGGAACTCACAGCGATGCGTAGGGAAGTCTGACGGCTTCAGGCCGAAGCTCAGGGCGAGGCGGCTTAAATCCCTTGCCGCTGATGATGTGCAGGTGTGCGTGCAGGTGGCGCCGCTGATGAGCGGCGCGGCGTGACAGTACTCCCCCCTCTAGCAGCGCCTCCTGGCGATGGCTTCTCTGGGTGCGCTCGGTGGAAATCAGCGATGAGCGATGGGTCCAACACAAACGACGAGGGAACCCACTGCCGATGTTCAGGCCCATAGCCCTCCCAGTCCACCAAGTACTGCAACCCACGACCCCAGCGCCGGGAGTCCAGGATGGAGGAGACGGGCCAGGCCGGATGGCCATCAATCATCCGGGGCGCAGGTTGCACAGCAGGAGGAGGGCAAAGGGGGTCGGAGACTGCCAGCTTCACCTTGGACACGTGGAAGGTGGGATGAATGCGGAGGGAGGGGGGAATAGCTACACGCACAGCCACCGGGTTGATGATCCTGGTGATGGGGTATGGGCCCATAAAGCGCTGTGCCAGCTTCCTCCTCTCGCCCTTTAAAATCACGTCCTGGGTTGACACGTAGACTTGCTGACCAACTCTGTACGCTGGGGCAGGTCTTCTGTGCCGGTCCGCCACGGCTCTGTTGCGCTCCGCCGTGCGTAAAAGCGCATTGCGCGCTGACGCCCAGATGGAGCGGAACTGCCTGAGATGCGCCCGTACTGAGGGGACAGTTACCTCACTCTCCTGCGCCGGGAACAGCGGGGGGTCGTAACCCAGGGATGCCTTAAAGGGGGACATCCCTGTAGCAGAAGAGCGAGCGGTGTTGTGGGCGTATTCAACCCAGGCGAGGTGGTTACTCCAGGACGTTGGTTTGGACGCCGTTACACAGCGGAGCGCAGCCTCCAGCTCCTGGTTGGTCCGCTCACACTGCCCGTTGGATTGGGGGTGATGGCCGGAGGAGAGGCTCACCTTGGCTCCTAAGGCGTTGCAAAACGACCTCCAAACGTCTGAAGAAAATTGGGGCCCTCGGTCCGAGACCACGTCCACCGGAATCCCATGCAGCCTGACCAGGTGCTGGATTAGGAGGTCCGCCGTCTCCAGGGCAGTTGGAAGACCTCGTAGGGGGACGAAGTGTGCCGCCTTGGAGAAGCGGTCCACGATGGTCAGGACGGTGTCGTAGGTGTTCGAGACTGGGAGTCCGGTGACGAAATCCAGGGCGATATGCGACCAGGGCCTGCCAGGGACGGGCAGGGGCTGGAGCAAACCCGCTGGAGGGGCATTACCCGATTTGTTGGTGGCACACACTGGACAGGCCCGGGCGTAGCGGGCAGCGTCCCTCCGCAGGCCCGGCCACCAGAAGGACCGCTGGAGGAGGTCAATCATCCAGGAGGAGCCAGGGTGACAGGTGAGCTTGGATGTGTGTAACCAGTGGATGACCTCCCCCCGAACCGTGGATGGCACGAACAGCCTCCCCTCCGGTCCGCCGCCAGGGTCAGGTTCCACTTCCTGCGCCTTCCGGATCTTGCTCTCAATGTCCCAGGTGACGGCTCCCACGACGCACGACCTGGGTAGGATGGTGTGGACCGTGTCCTCCGACTCCTCAGGGGCGAATTGCCTAGAGAGGGCGTCGGGCAGGCCGTTCTTGGAGCCAGGCCTGAAGGTGATGGTAAATTGGAACCTGGCGAAGAACAAGGACCAGCGCGCCTGGCGGGCGTTCAGGCGCTTGGCAGATCTAAGGTACTCCAAGTTCTTGTGGTCCGTCAGGACCACGAACGGCAGGTCCGCCCCCTCTAGCCAGTGACGCCACTCCTGTAGCGCGAGCTTGATGGTGAGGAGCTCTCTGTCACCCACGTCGTAATTCCTCTCCGCCGGGGACAAGCGCCGGGAGAAGAAGGCGCAGGGCCGTTTGATACCGTCATCCGGCGACCGCTGGGATAGCACCGCTCCCACTCCTGTGTCCGAAGCGTCCACTTCCATGATGCACTGCAGCGCAGGGTTGACTTGGCTAAGGACCCGGGAGGAGGAGAACTCCGCCTTCAGCGCCTGGAAGGCAGCCGCGGCCTCTTCGGTCCACCGGAACGGGACCTTAGGGGACGTGAGGCGGGTCAGCGGGCCGACAATGGTGCCAAAATTTGGGACGAAGCGGCGGTAGAAGTTCGCAAACCCAACGAACTGCTGCACCTGCTTTCTTGATGCAGGTGTGGGCCATTCCACCACCGCCTTCACCTTCTCTGGGTCCGGAAGCACCTGGTCGTGGGAGATGATGAACCCGAGGAAGGATGTTGTCTTCGCGTAAAACTCGCATTTCTCGGCCTTCACGTACAACCGGTTCTCCAGCAGCCTTTGAAGGACCCGCCTCACGTGGACCTGGTGCTCGTCCCTGGACTTGGAGAAGATGAGAATGTCGTCCAGGTAGACCAGGGGTGTCCAACCATGTGCCATGGAGAGCCAAGACCCTGCAGGTTTTCTCTTCTACCCAGTCTCTTCAGCAGGTGTTTTCACTTATCAGCAATCACTGGGAAGAAGTTCACAGAAATCTGCTGTTGAAGACACTGGTTGGAGGTAAAACCTGCAGGGTCTTGGCTCTCCATGGCACATGGTTGGACACCCCTGAGGTAGACAAACACAAAAAGGCCGATGAAATCCCGGAGGACGTCATTGATGAGGCGCTGAAAGACGGCTGGAGCGTTGGTCAACCCGAACGGCATCACCAGGTACTCGAAGTGGCCGTTCGGGGTACGGAAGGCTGTCTTCCACTCATCTCCCTCCCGAATCCGGACGAGGTGGTATGCGCTGCGTAGATCCAGCTTGGTGAACCAAGTCGCCCCCTGGAGGGAGTGGAAAGTGGTGTCCATGAAGGGCAGGGTGTAGCGATCCTTCTCCGTAATGTTGTTAAGGGCACGATAGTCAATGCAAGGACGGAGGGACCTGTCCTTCTTACCGACGAAGAAGAATCCTGCCCCCACAGGTGATGACGACGGGCGGATTATCCCAGCACTCAGCGAATCCTTGAGGTATGAGTTCATAGTCTCCTTCTCCGGCGCCGATAGACTGTAGAGTCGTCCAGAAGGTAAGGGTGCCCCCTGGCGGAGGTTGATTGCGCAGTCATAGGGCCTATGTGGAGGGAGAGACATCGCCTTGGATTTGCTGAATACCATGCCCAGGTCGTGAAATTCCAATGGCACCAGGGGCAGGTCCGGGGGCGCAGCGTCCGTAGGTGAGGGAGAAGCGGACGGAGAGCAGGCAGCGGACTGTAGACAGGTGCTCATGCAGAACGTGCTCCATGCCGACACCCCGGCGGACTTCCAATCCAAAACAGGGTTGTGGAGGCGTAGCCAGGGATACCCCAGGATGACAGGCGACACAGAGTTGGGCAGGACGTAAAGGTTATCTCCTCCCGGTGGTTTCCAGAGATAATAACCGGGATGGGGATGGTCTGGTGTGTAACTCTCCCAAGGGAGGCACGAGAGAGGTTGACCAGGGAGATAGGGTTCCTTAGTGCCTGACAGCGGATGCCCAATCGGGTTGCCAGGCTTTGAGAAATAAAGCTGCCTTCCGCGCCCAAATCCACCAGTGCGTGGGTGAGATGCCCAGTGGCGTTATGACAGAAACAGATGGGCAGCTTTAATTGTGTGAGGGAACTTAACCGATTGATGTCCGCGAGGCCCCCTACAGTGACTCGCGGACCCCGCCGACTGGCTTTCCGTGGGCAAAGCTTCACCGTGTGTTGGTCATCTCCGCAATACATGCAGAGATCCAACTCACGGCGGCGTTGTCTCTCCGCAGGGGAAAGCTTTGTCCAGCCCATCACCATCGGCTCCGACTCCTCGGGGCACGATGGTGGCGGCGTCGCCAGGGGGCGAGCTTGGAACAGGCACGGCGAGACTCCACGAGGGTGAGAAGAAGACGACTTCCGTCCTGAGGAGCGCTCGCGCAGCCTGTTGTCTAAACTGATCGCTAGGGATGTTAGCTCCGCTAGCGTCTCAGGGATATCCCGCCCAGCCAGTTCATCCCTCAGATCATCGTTGAGACTGCGGAGGAAAAGGCCACAGAGGGAGCGTTCCTCCCAACCTAATTCCTCCGCTGCTACCCGGAAGTCGACCGCGTAGTCCGCTGCCAACCGGCTTCCCTGCTGGAGGGCGAGAAGCCGATCGACTTGGACCGTCTCGGTACGAGAATGGTCAAAGACCTCCAGGAAGCGTCTCACGAATTGGTCATATGTGAGGGTGGCATAACTGGGCCTCGCCATTACGGCGTAGGTCCAGGTTAATCCTCGCCCCTCCAGGAGATTCCCGATATAACCAATTCGGCTATGATCTGAGGGAAAGTCCCCGGGCACACGGTGGAAAACGGACTCACACTGCATTATAAACCCCCGCGCTCCGCCGAGCTTACCGCTAAAGCGGGCGGGGGTTGGAATGGGCGTGAGCCGAACCAGTGCACCCGGAGCCTGCTGGACGGCCGCTGGAGCAGCAGGAGCTGTGCCACCCTGACGAGCCGGGGGGAACGGCTGTTGGGGGTCCAAGCGGTCCAATCGGTTAGTTATATTTATCAACTGATTAAAAATCACCTGTTGCTGATAAGCTATCTGATCCACTCGAGCCTCAAGAGTGGTAAACCGGTGTGCGAGCCCGCCGTCTGCCGAGCCGCTCTGCTGAAGCCGTACTGACATAACGCACGGCTCAGGAGACGCACACACACAGGCTCAGAGTAGTTCAAATAGTTTATTAACAACAGGAGTGTATGAATGTGTGTCGGCGAGATGTAAATGTGTTGGTGGCGGCGTCTGCTTCGGGCACAGAGGCAGGAGGCCGTACAGCCGGACAACCCTATGGGAAAAGCACAAGGAGAAGGGTGACGGGCACACACCAACACAGGAGATATATGAGCGAGAGAGGAGCTTACTTGGATAGGACAGATGACTGGCACAGCAAGGGACGAGGTCCGGTAGACAGCCACCTGGAGAGCCCGGTGCAGCAGCGAGGAACAGGCGATGGAGAGGCGTTGTCCGCCGCCGGGAAATCCACCTGTGCACAGGGGAGCAGACTAGGAAGGGAAAGGAGGTAAGGTCTTCTTACCAGAATGATCAGCTGAGGATGAAAGGAACTCACAGCGATGCGTAGGGAAGTCTGACGGCTTCAGGCCGAAGCTCAGGGCGAGGCGGCTTAAATCCCTCGCCGCTGATGATGTGCAGGTGTGCATGCAGGTGGCGCCGCTGATGAGCGGTGCGGCGTGACATTGGGAGGGGTTAATTGTGGACCCTGGGTGGGCCATTGTGTTCCCTCCATCCTGTTCCCCCACCACCCACCCGGGTTTGTGTTGTTTGTTGTTGTTGCAACTGTTGGGGGGGTCTTCTTGATGTTACCTGCGGTGTCTGGGTATCCACCCCTTAAAGGGGGGGCCCTGTCACTAGCCGAGCTGGCTTGGCTTTTCCCGGCTCAGGCTCGATCTCTCTGGGGGTTTGGTTTCACTGTTTATGTGCATTTTGTGTATTTCTGTACTTATCCTACTACTATAGCCACTTCCTGACCAGCAGCTGTTAGTCAGTGCCTGTGATCTATTTTTTCCCACGCTGCTGACAGTCTGCCTGTCCAACCACGTCCCCTCACTCTCCTTAGCTTCATCAGCTGTTCCCAGCCCCAGTAATTATCTTTCCCACGCCTCACCCAGGTGTTCCCAATTTGTGTGGCAGGCAGCGTTTGTATTTTAGCGGCTCTTCGCTAGACAAACGCCGCTGGGTCATTGTACGAGTCACTCCTGTTTTCCATGGTGTGACGGTCACGTCGGGAAGGACTCATGGATTATGCTTGCTGAGAGAAGTGGACTTTCTGGACTGTTCTTTCTCATGAGTAAACTGTTTGCCTTTCTCCGTGCGGTTGTTGCTACGCTGGACCAGAAGCGTTTCCCCCCTTGCAGTAATTCTGCTACGCTTCTGGTGGTGTTTCTCCCCACAGCATAACCACTACGCTTAGGCTGTCGCCCAGTTTGCGTTCCCCCAAGTAGTTGAACTCCCCGTAGTCTTCCCTGCTCTCCGAGCACATTCATATTGTATTATGACCAACTTGTTCGTCTGTATTAGTGAACAGTGTTGTCAATAAATGTGTGTGGTGAACTCCTGCATTTAAATCCTTCCATCCTTTCTCTTTCTCCGTGCGCTATGGTAAAGCACACAGAGAATTTATGACACCAAAAGGAAAACTGCTGGTCAGAGCAGTTTTCCCTCTAGGCAAGATTGTGTTAAATGTCCAGATTTCCTGAAACTTGGAGGAGAGATGTGATGATCCATGATGGGAGAGGTCCTAAGGCAGATATAAGTCCAAAATCCAAACTGTTACACATTAATGCAACGTGCAGAACAATTGTAGTAGGAAGCTAATAACAGCATGGTTTGTAGTGGTTAGCATGATTGCTTCTCAGTAGGAAGATTGTGGGTTCAAATCCACCAGCGTGCCTGTGTGAAGTTTGCATGTTCTCCCCATGCTTGTGTGGGTTTACTCCAGGTGTTCTGGTTTCCTCCCACATTATAAAAACATGCAAGTTAGGTTAATTGGGGACTCTAAAGTGCCCTTGGTGTGAATGGTGAAGGCGACTGGCACTGCACCATGGCTCCCACATCCAGGTGGATACCCCGAATTTCCTTCTGGAATTAACAATGGCAACAACAACGTAAAAGGATGGATCAGAATTTTCAAGGTAAGAGCTGAGTCATTGCCACTGGACTGGCTAAAGTCATAGACAAGGAAACAAAATTCAAAGCCACTCAACTGCTTAAAATGCAAGGAGTTCCAATGTAATACAGGTAAAAGATAACCGTTTGACAGGTGGTATAAACTCATCAGCTTCAACATTTAAACTGACATTTTTAGTGATAGACTTTGAATGAATGAATGAATGAATGAATGAATGAATTTATTTATTTCGGATAATACAGTACAGGTTAAAAGAAACTGTATAATATAACAACAAGGTCAAATTAGACAAAGACTCCTTCTACTAAAGTGATGGACTTAGTGATAGACTTAAACACAGACACGAGAATACAAGTTTGACAAGTTTTAACAATGTTTTATTGAATGTAAAAATGATGAGTGGCAAGAATCTGGTAACCCTGCAGGAGGAGAAAGGAAATGGTTGAGTATATGGTTTGAGTAAGCAATAGCATAAATGAAAGCACCGAGGTGCTGATGCCTTGGTGCCTGTGGCAGGGAGGCATGGAGGGGGGGCACACTGCCACCTGTACTGGCCCGGCATAGTTATTACAATACCTTTTTCCCAGGTCCAGTGACAGTAAAGGTGAAGTAAATTTGTGTTTATTTTGATAACAAAGCTGTATGTGAAAATTCAATAAAATATGGAGATACAATGATGCAAGCCTACTTGATTTTGACCAGCTGGAAAGCTGGTAACAGACAGACAGATGCGCACACACACACACACACACACACACACACACACACACACACACACACACACACACACACACACACACACATGTAGTGATTATGGTATGCCTAAGTTGCTTTGCACTGAGGCATAATGAATGTAACCAAGTAGCCCCCAGTATGGAAGAAAAATAGGACACTGGAAGAAAAATAATGTAACGTAACATAAGTTGTAAGAATCAAATGTTGCAGTTGTCATGAGATGCCGACCAGTCAGCTGAGGTTTTAAAGGCAGGACTCATGTGCAGGCAGGGATGCGGTGCAAAATGATAATTTATTTAACAAAAAACTCAGGGACAAAATCAAAGCCGCACATGGGCTGAGAACTAAACTAAACTGAGCATGGCAATACTGAACTAAACTTGGCAAAACACAGAGCAAAAACTTGGCAGAAACAAAGGCATGGATAACTTACGGGGAGCATGGAACATGGACAGAGATATAGCAGCATTGGCGACATAACAGAGCACAGAGACACACATACAGTGATGTGAAAAATGAATGTGAAAAAGTGTTTGCCCCTTCCTGATTTCTCATTTTTTTGCATGTTTGTCACACTTAAATGTTTTAGATCAAACAAATTAAATATTAGACAAAGATAACAAAAGTAAACACAAAATGCAGTTTTTAAATGAGGTGTTTATTATTAAGGGGAAAAAAAATCCAAACCTACGTGGCCCTGTGTGAAAAAATGATTGCCCCCTAAACCTAATAACTGGTTGGGCCACCCTTAGCAGCAACAACTGCAATCAAGCATTTACGATAACTTGCAGTGAGTCTTTTACAGCGCTGGAGGAATTTTGGCTCACTCATCTTTGCAGAATTGTTGTAATTCAGCCATATTGGAGGGTTTTTGAGCATGAACTGCCTTTTGAAGGTCATGCCACAGCATCTCTATTTGATTAAGGTCAGGACTTTGACTAGGCCACTCCAAAGTCTTCATTTTGTTTTTCTTAAGCCATTCAGAGGTGGACTTGCTGGTGTGTTTTGGATCATTGTCCTGCTGCAGAACCCAAGTGCGCTTCAGCTTGAGGTCACAAACAGATGGCCGGACATTCTCCTTCAGGATTTTTGGTAGACAGCAGAATTCATGGTTCCATTTACCACAGCAAGTCTTCCAGGTCCTGAAGCAGCAAAACAGCCCCAGACCATCACACTACCACCACCATATTTTACTGTTGGTATGATGTTCCTTTTCTGAAATGTTGTGTTACTTCTACACCGGACGTAATGGGACACACACCTTCCAAAAAGTTCAACTTTTGTCATGTTAGTCCAATGAGTATTTTCCCAAAAGTCTTGGGGATCATCAAGATGTTTTCTGGCAAAACTGAAATCAGCCTTTATGTCCTTTTGGCTCAGCAGTGGTTTTCGTCTTGGAACTCAGCCGTGAAGGCCATTTTTGCCCAGTCTCTTTCTTATGGTGGAGTCATGAACACTGACCTTAACTGAAGCAAGTGAGGCCTGCAATTCTTTGGATGTTGTTGTGGGGTCTTTTGTGACCTCTTGGATGATTTGTGGCTGCGCTTTTGGGGTAATTTTGGTCAGCCAGTCAATCCTAGGAAGGTTCACCACTGTTCCATGTTTTCGCCATTTGTGGATAATGGCTCTCACTGTGGTTCGCTGGAGTCCCAAAGCTTTAGAAATGGCTTTATAACCTTTTCCAGACTGATAGATCTCAATTACTTTATTTCAAATTTGTTCCTGAATTTCTTTGGATCGCAGCATGATGTCTAGCTGTCTAGGATCTCTTGGTCTACTTCACTTTATCAGGGAGGTCCTATTTAAGTGATTTCTTGATTGACAACAGGTGTGGTAGTAATCAGGGCTGGGTGTGGCTAGAGAAATTGAACTCAGCTTTCCAAAGATGTGATAAACCAGTTAATTAATGTTTTGGGGGGGTGGTCACTTTCTTACCCTTAATAATAAACACCTTCATTTAAAAACTGCATTTTGTGTTTACTTGTTATTTTTGTTGAATGTTTAAATTTGTTAAATGATCTGAAACATTTAAAAGATGGCGCCCACCGTTGGCGACCATCTTTGCTCGTTCTGCTCCCGAATGCTGACTTTTCTCCCTTTTTGCATAGTTGCTGTTCTTTCTACAGTGCATGGAGGTCATGCACTGCTAACATATGACCGGCAGACACTACTGGATATCGCCAAGTCAAGCAGCCACAAGGAGTTTACTGGCTTTATACCACCCGACCTGCAATGCATCGCCCACCCTGGCGGTGACCATCAGCATCCCCAGGAAGGCCCCGAAGCACCATGCCCGTGTAAGCATGCTGACCCCAAGAGAGCACGTCGGAGGCGGGGCTGAAGGCGCCAAAGGTGAACTACATGCTAGGCTAAAGGCTTGTTCTAACCGACCACCACTACCCAGTCTCTTCATGGCAAACGTGCGGTCTTTGGAAAATAAGCTAGACAAACTAAGAGCAATTATTTGCCTTTTGTTCTTATTAAAGACAAAGATAGAAAGGAGATGTGTTTAACTTTCTTTTCTTTACATGTTTCGACTGTTCACTGCAGTCTTCATCAGAAGTGTCAGCTGATTGCTGCGAGGTGTCATTTTTCAGCTGACTTTCATAGGCGGGGCCAGCCCAGCTGAACTGTCAGATCGACCAAGCCGGCCCCGCTTTCTGCCGTCCGATGGTCTCTGGAGAATGTAGTCCCAGGTGTGGGAAAGCATAAATGCCCACTCCCGATTCATGCTGTCTTTTCCCCGCTTTCTGATTTCTATGGCCTCCTTGATCCAACGTTTGTGTCTGTTACTCTCCAATCCAATAATTTTTGCGTTGTCCCAGTCCATGATGTGATTATTTCTTTTGCAGTGATCTGATATAGCTGATTTTAATGTTGCTTGTTCTGTGTTCTTGTGAGTCGTCCTTGTGTTTCCTTCTCACATTCCATCTGGTGTTCTTTTTTCCTTGTGGTGAATCATCTTCCGGTTCTTCCAATGTAGGTTTTGTTGCATGGTCTGCATGATACTGTCATGACCCGAGCGCCGATCTCGTCCGCGCTCGGGTCATACATCATCTTTTTCTGGCTTTGACAGCAGTGTGTTCCTTCTGGCTCCCTGGGCTCTTATTATGACAGTGCCCGGTGGAGCTTCCTGCTGTCAAGGCCAAAACAGCTGTGTTGCATTTGGGGTCATTAGTAACCGGCATTATAAGCGGACGCCGAATGCACCCTGATGCAGCAGTCTCTGTTTATCTCCACTGAAGCTCCATGAAGACTCCTCACTGTCTGTAGCATCGGGCATCCCCCGGCTCAGACGCCGTCTTCTCATTGTAAGTTATCCTGTTGTTTTCCCATCCTCGTTGTAGTGTGTTTTAGCCCACCGTGGCTCTTTCCTTTGTTAGTGTGTGTTATCCCCTGTTCCCTCACCTTTAATAATAAACACCTTTGCAAACTCACCGGTGACTGTTGGCGTCTTATGGTGGCTCGCGAGGGCCACCGTGACAGTAGACTGCTACCAGAACATCTAGAGAGAGGCGCCACACCGAGACGCCATTCACAGTGAGTTTTTGCATTAATTGGACTGTTGTTCCTACCTGTCTGGGTACCGTGCTGGAGACATGCCGTCGCGGGGGGCCCGCACTCAGAGTCAGAGCGACGATCTGGCAGACGCTCTTGAGTGTGTCGATCAAATCCTCATCACCGCCTCCCTCCTCGACTTCAGCAGCGACGTGCACCGGTACCTGGACCAAGATGATGATGTCCTCAATCATCTCCCCCGCTTCGTTAATCACCCAGAAGTCAGTGCGAGGAGATATGACATCGCCGCACAGCGCGAGATACTCCGTGGGCTGGAGGGAAATCCCGGCAGGAAGCCGAAGAGGAGGAATCGTCGCCCTCGCTTCGGGATCCCGCTCCTGCCTCTGTTCCGGCCCGGGAGTTTGCACCACCCAGAGGTCTTTCCCCATCGGGCATGACGTCACTCGGGATTCTCCCAGAGGAGCTGCAGCTGACAGCAATCAAGATCTGGGACCGAGTGGCTGCTGCTCACTCCGCTGTGCATCCATCTGTAATTATGAAGCATGTGGCGGCGGCAGTCAGACTGGTGGAGAGGAATCCCGGGTTAAGTGACTTTCTTGAGTTCGCCGACCTCCTCGCCTCAGTCTCTGCGCAGGAGCGGCAATTCCCGGACCTCACTTTCGCCTCACCCTCTGCCAAAAACCGTCGTCACCTCCACAACCCTCCTCAGCGTGAATCCCGTCCGGATCCAGTTCCGGGTCACCGCAAGGGCTCAACCTCTCACACAGCTGTCACGCCTGCGCCTCGTCAGAGGGGAATCCCCGCAGCCTCTCCTTCCGGGCCATCTTCTCCTGCTGTTCCGTCAGCGCTCCGTGCCCGGCTCGTCTCGGCTGTCGCCCCCTCCCCCTCGTCGCCTATCCCGGCTGCTGTGTGTCTCTGGAGTCCTGTTTCGGCGAGCCCCGTCCCGGAACCTTCTCGAGCGGCTCCCCGTCGTCCTCCCAGGGGGCCCTCTAGCACCGTCCGGCGGGAAAGGGAGGAGCAACGTCCGCCGCAGCAGGCACCATCCAGCCTCCAGGAGACAGGCAAGTCCAAACTCATCCATATTCTCATTATTGTGATTTGCCTTGTCAGACACCTGGGGGTGGAGTTCGGGGTTCGCAGTCCCCCGAGCTCCCACCACCTGCTGTGGTTTTAGTTTTTGATCCCGCATCCTCTGTGTCTCCCTCCGCTGAGCAGTCCTCAACGCCAGGCCAACGTCGCCGGATGAGGAGGGGGCCTGCAGTTCTGGAGAGCCTGGTTCCTGTCCCACAGCCACGTTGTGGGCGGAGGAGGAGAGTGGACTGTAGCGTGGAACCTGCGCCGATGAAGAAGCGTCCCTGGGTCTCCACGGACGAGCGGTCCGGTCCAGCGGGTCGAGGGTCCCCTGCCACCACGCCGTGCGGGCCGTCGGCGTGGGCATCGGTGCTGGAGGATCCAGAGGCTGCGGACACCATCATGCCAACTGCGGAGCCCGACGTAGCTGAGTGGGAGCCTGATGACGACCTCCTGCCGTCTGAGCCCGGATCTTAGGAGTCCTGGACGGCGTCAGAACCCGAGATCAGGCAAGTGCTCTGTATTGTCTTTCTCCTTTCCTTTCTAGAGCATTTTTGCCTGTCTCTTGGGGAGACGAGCCGGGTGCAGCCGCCCGCTGCGTCCGAGCTCGTCTCGCCGGGTTCTGGCGCTGCCGGTGATCCTGATCCCGGTTCTTTTCTCTCTCCTGAGCCTTCTCCCAGGGTCACCGGCGAGGAGCTGCTTTCGCCCACTGTGCCAGAGGTTCCAGGTTCGGGGTTGGAGGTCGGTTCTGGTGCGGCGCTGACCCAGTCGGGGTCCGTCGCGGGTGCAACCATGACCCAATCGGGGTCCGTCACGGGTGCAGCACCAGCTGGATCCAAGTTCAGTGAGGGAGCTGCAGATCCCCTGCCACTGGACACTGGACCGGCTCACTCTTCTTCCCCATCCTCATCTTCACCTTCATCATCCTCCCAAGCCTTCTCCACTAGGGGCTGTATGGACCCCTCACTTTCGGCCCGGCTCGCCCTCGCTATTCCCCTCTGCTGGGAAGCCGTTGCCTTTCTCTCCTCTGCAGTCCTGGTGGCTGAGCAATGCGGGTCGGCCGCCAGAAGGACTGCCGTGCCCATTCGGTTCTCTGGACCGGCCACCCGACCCACTGGACTCTCTATTCGGCGGCCTGGTCCGGACGCCTGAAGCACTGTTTTTTCTGGCCTGGGATTCGGGTAGGCCACCTGAATTCTTCCCGTTACCCCTGTTGGCGGTTTGGACGCTGGGGGCGGGGAGACCCCTCAAACTGTGTAATTGTGCCTGTCATCCCTGTGCTTTTCTCCTCTGTTCCTTCGTAATTTTGTGGATGTACGGGTGTATTATGTTTTTATATATTCTCATCTCTGTTAGTATGCCCTTGTTTTCTTTCTAGGCCCCACCTGTTGTTGCATTCTTTTTTCTTTAGGGTTTGGTCCATATATTGTCTGTATTTATGGAGTATTGTGGGGGTTTTTCTCTTCCTTCCAGTACTCTGTGACTGCTTTGTTTGTTCCCTGTCAGCGTCTTGGTGTTTTTTCTTCTCCATTTTTTTCCCTCCTGGCCTGCGCCCCATCCGCCCACCCTGGGGGGGGTGGGGGGGGCTTGGGTGTTATTGGCCATTCTGAGCCCGGCCTCGAGGGGGAGGTAGTGTCATGACCCGAGTGCCGATCTCGTCCGCACTCGGGTCATACATCATCTTTTTCTGGCTTTGACAGCAGTGTGTTCCTTCTGGCTCCCCGGGCTCTTATTGTGACAGCGCCCGGTGGAGCTTCCTGCTGTCAAGGCCAAAACAGCTGTGCTGCATTCGGGGTCATTAGTAACCGGCGTTATAAGCGGACGCCGAATGCACCCCGATGCAGCAGTCTCTGTTTATCTCCATTGAAGCTCCGTGAAGACTCCTCGCTGTCTGTAGCATCGGGCATCCCCCGGCTCAGACGCCGTCTTCTCATTGTAATTTATCCCGTTGTTTTCCCATCCTCGTTGTAGTGTGTTTTAGCCCACCATGGCTCTTTCCTTTGTTAGTGTGTGTTATCCCCTGTTCCCTCACCTTTAATAATAAACATCTTTGCAAACTCACCGGTGACTGTTGGCGTCTTATGGTGGCTTGCGGGGGCCACCGTGACAGATATTTCATGTATTACGTTGCATTTTTTGCCTTGTTCTATTTTGTCCTTGGGGTGTACTAATAGCTGCCTTAATTTTTTGTGTGGTTTTACTGCTGTGTTTATTTTGTGTTTTTTCATGATCCTTTGAATTGGTTCTGTTATCCCTCGGATGTATGGTATGGTTATGATGTCCTTGTTTTTGATTTCGGATTTTGTTCTGTGTCTTGCTTCCTCTTTGTTTTCTTTGTTTTTGACTTGCTGTTTTCCTTTGTTTACGGCCCATACTGGATATTGGCAGCGTGTGAGTGCATGTTTTATGCGGTTTTCCTCCTCCTGATGGTCTTCTTGATCTGTGATGATGGTGGCCAATTCATATAACATCCTGACAACTGATAGTTTGTGTGCTGTGGGGTGTTCTGATGTCCATAGTAGGTATTGATCCATGTTGGTTTCCTGTAGACTGATTTTTATACTACCGTCATCGTTGTGGTGGATTTTCATGTCCAGAAAGGCTATGGTACCATTTTCTTCCACTTTGTGTGTAAATTTTATGTTCCCAGTGCTGTCCGTGCTGTTCAGATAGTCAGTGAGTTCTTGTGTGTGTCCTCTCTTTATTTTTTCCAATATGTCGTCCATGTATCTCTTCCAGAGGGTGGGTTTGCATTGTATAGGTGCTGTGTTGATGGCTTTATTTTCCAAATCCTCCATGAAAAAACTGCTCATGATGGCTAATAGTGGGTCTCCCACTGCAAATCCTTCTTTTTGTTTGTAGATTTTTTCTCTGTATTGAAAATAGGTGGATTTTGCAACAAATTGTAATAGTCCAGATATGTTGTCAACTGTGAGATTTGTGCGTCTTTTAAGGGTTCTGTTATTCTTGAGGCATTCTTGCACTATGTGTAGTGTGACAGCAACAGGGGTCTTGGTGAATAATGAAATGACATCATGTGAAATGAGGATCTTATCTGATTCTATTTTCATATTTTTGAGTTCTTGTGCCACTTCTTTTGAATTTTTGCAGTGGTATTCTAATAGTCCAAAGAGGGGTTTGATGATTTCAACCAGGGCTTTTGATAAGTTGTATGTAACTGATCCAATGCTGTCTATTATTGGTTGCAGTGGGATATCCTTACGTATTTTGGGGGTTCCATAGATCCGGGGGGTGATGCTGGCTGTGGGTATCAGGTGTTCGTATGCGTCCTTTTTGATTTTTTTTGCTTTCTAATAGGAGTTTGAGAAGGGCTTTTAGCATTTTTTTCTTTTCTTCTGTGGGGTTTGTTTTTATGATTTCATATGTGCTGCTGTCTGCCAACATGGTTTCCATCTGTTTTTCATATGTTTCTGTGTCCATTACTACTGTGGTTCTGCCTTTATCTGATGGGAGGATTGTGATTGTTTTATCTTTCTTGAGTGACTTTAATGTTTTCTTCTTCTTTTGTGACGTTGTTTTGTGATGATTTGGTCGTTTTGAGTATCCCCGCAACTGCGTTTTGTAGTGTTGTTTTTATCCCTTGTTCCTGGATTTTTTCATAAGCTAGGATGTACTCTTCATGGGGTATTTTGGTTGGTGTGATGACGAAATTCAGTCCTCTGCTCAGCACTTTTTTTCTCCGTGTCCGTGAGTGTGCGTTGTGATAAGTTTTTGACCCACTTAGCATTCATTTCCGTGTGTGTTTGTCTTCACTCATTCTTCCTTTCTGTGAGTTTTTTAGTTTCTTTAATTGGCGGTTTTTAGTTATGGTGAATTCCTGTTCGTGTGCATGTTTTAATTGTGTTTTTATCTGGACCTGCGTTTCCTGGTCGATCGGGTAGTGTTCCTTGAAAAAGTCCATTTCCTCCTTTATCTGGTTGTTGATTCTGTCGACTTTGTTTGCTGTCATTCTTATCCATTCTTTTATCAGGTCTTTCCATGCTTTGATAATTGTGGTGACTCGCTCTGGGCCATTATCATCCACAGCTGCGCGCACACTGGCTCCTCGTCAGGACAGGTCTATATAACCTCACCCAGCCTGCTGGCCTGCACGGAGCTGTCTGTCTCCCTGGCTTTATGAAGCGCATCTCCTGACTTCCTAGCCATCATCATCACGATCTTCCACCTCGCCACCTCGGCATCAACTCCCGGAGGATCTCCTCTCATACCCAAGTAAGCCAACCCTTTTACTCACCTGTTCTCCGCTACTCCCCTGTGCACAGGCGGAACCTCCCGGCGGCGGAATCGTCTCCCTCGGCGGCGGTCTCCACTCTCTCCTCTCCACCCTCTGCACGACTGCAACGACACTGGGACAGTGGGCACTGTCTACCTGGCCAACGGGTGCTCACCATCTGCCTGGAACAAGTAAGCCACAGTTACACCTGAGTGTGAGTCCAGCTAGCTCCTTGCTAATTGTGTGTCTTGCTCCGTCCATAGGGTTGCCAGGCTGCACGGCGCTCTGCTACCTCCCAGCTGCTCGAAGTCTCCAGCCCGCACTCACATACACAACATAACACATTCACGCATTCACACACTATACACTGGGTCAATAAAGATAACTGAATCCATTTCTAAGTCCGTGTCTGTTCCCTGGGTCAGCCATTATGTCAGTACGGCTCCGTCAGAACAACCCAGTGAACAGCGCGTTAACACAACAATTTAACAACTAGAGGCTCGTGTGGATCAAATTGCTTACCAGCAGCAGGTTATCCTGAATCAATTGACCCAAATTAACAGCCGGTTGGATCGTCTGGCAGGGCAGCAGACGTTTCCACCGGCGCCAATCAGTGCTACAGCTCCCGCTAGCTCCTCCACTAGCCAGGCTAGCCAAGCTACCCCGACTTGACTCACTTCTATTCCCACGCCCTCCCACTTTAGCGGTAAGCTAGGGGAGGCTCGTGGGTTTCTCCTCCAGTGTGAGATAGTTTTCCAGCAGGTACCGGGGGACTTCCCAACTGAGCATAGCCGGATAGGTTATGTTACCAACCTTTTGGAGGGGCAAGCGCTAGCTTGGGCGTACGCTGTGATGGCTAAGGCAAGCTATGCTAGCTTAACCTATAGCCAGTTCATTAGCGAATTCAACGAGGTATTTGACCACTCCGACCGGGACAATGTGCCCACCACCCGGTTGTTAAATATTCGACAGGGGGGCAGATCCGTGGCTGACTATGCCATTGATTTCCGGGTGGTAGCAGCAGAGGTGGGGTGGGAGGATGCCTTGTTGTGTAGTATTTTCATCAGGAGCTTGAGCCTTGGCCTGCGGAATGAGTTAGCCCGCTTAGAGAAGCCGGAGAAGCTTACGGCACTAATTTCTCTTACCATCAATTTAGATAATAGGCTGAGGGAGCGGGCAGCCAAGCGGAGAAAGTCCAGTCGCTTGGGTGTCCAGACCCCGCGCTCCCCCCAGACCCCGTTACTGGCCCTGCCTCCCCTTGAGTCAGCTGACACACAGGAGTCTATGATTATGGGGCGAACCAAGCTTTCCCAAGCGGAGAAACAGCGTCGTAGGGAGCTAGGCTTATGCATGTACTGTGGAAGTGAGGACCACGAGTTAGAAGCCTGCCCCGTGCGGCCAAAAGAGGGGGTCCGTGCGTCGCAATAGGGGGACTCATGGATCAACCTCGGCAAAATCCTCTTTCCAAATGTACATTACCCATTAGGTTCATACACAATAGGACTGAATTTTGCACACATGCCCTGTTTGATTCGGGAGCGAAGCAGAGCTTCATCTCGGGGGAACTGGCAACCCGATTGGGGCTTCCCTGCCGTCCTTTGAAGACCCCCCTTCGGCTCATCGCTCTGTCCAGGGCGCCATTGGCGATAGTGACTAAACAAACAGCCCCTGTCTCAGTTATCATTTCCAGTAATCATCGAGAGGATCTCAGCTCGTTTGTCCTGCTGGTTGCCTCTTCCCCGGTCATCTTGGGTGATCCCTGGCTCCAACTCCACAACCCTTCTTTTGAATGGCGCGCAGGAAGCATGGTGTCCTGGAGCTCCTTCTGCCTCAGCGCTTGCCTCCAGTCCGCCGCATGTGCTCCCTCCACGCCATTGGTCTCCCCCGTCTCTCCTCCTCCCGATCTGTCCAGGGTGCCCACTGAGTACCACGAGCTAGGGGCAGTTTTTAGCAAGGCCAAGGCATTGTGCCCCCCCCCCCCCCACACCGGCCCTACGACTGTGCCATTAACCTCCGGGCTGGGGCCCCGCTGCCTTCGAGCCGCCTCTACAACCTGTCGGCACTGGAGCGGGAGGCTATGGAGGCTTATATCAAGGACTCCCTCAGCTCAGGCATTATCCGTCCATCGTCCTTGGCAGTAGGGGCCGGGTTCTTTTTCGTAGGGAAGAAGGATGGCTCCCTTAGGCCATGCATAGACTTCCGTGCCCTCAACAAGATCACCATCAAGGACAAGTACACGCTGCCCCTGATGGACACGGCTTTTGATTCCCTCCAGGGGGCCTCGATCTTTACCAAGCTGGACCTCCGGAACGCCTACCATCTGGTGCGCATCAGGGAGGGGGATGAGTGGAAGACTGGTTTCCGGACCCCAAGCGGCCACTTTGAGTACCTGGTGATGCCGTTTGGGCTAGCCAACGCTCTGGCCGTCTTCCAGCGATTGATCAACGATGTCCTCGGTGACTTCCTGGGTTCATTCGTCTTCGTCTACCTTGACAACATCTTGATCTTCTCCCGATCCCTGGATGAGCACCGCGTTCACTTGAGACGGGTCTTGCAGCACCTCCTGGAGAACAAGCTGTACGTTAAGGCTGAGAAGTGTGAGTTTCACACCTCCAAAACCTCATTTCTCAGCTTCACCATCGCCCATAATCAGATCATCACGGACCCCAACAAGGTGAAGACTGTTATGGACTGGCCTCCCCCCCTCCTCTAGGAAGCAGCTGCAGCAATTCCTGGGTTTCGCCAACTTTTACCAGCGCTTTATCAACAACTACAGTGTCATCGCTCTTCCCCTCACCCACCTCACCTCTCCGAAGACGCCTTTCCAGTGGATGGAGGAGGCTGCAGCCACGTTCGCCGAGCTCAAGACCCGGTTTTCGTCCTCCCCCATCTTGACTCAGGTGGATCCTGCGCTACAGTGCTTGGTGGAGGTGGATGCCTCGGACTCCGGGGTGGGGGCCGTGTTGTCCCAGCATTCTCCAGTGGATGGGGAGGTCCGGCCCTGTGCATTTTTCCCCCTCCGTCTGTCCCCGGCGGAGAGGAATTACAACATTGGGGATAGGGAGCTCCTGGCGGTTAAGCTCGCGCTGGAGGAGTGGCGTCACTGGTTGGAGGGGGATGCCCAACCCTTCGTTGTGTGGACAGATCATAAGAACCTGGAGTACTTAAGGATGGCCAAGCGTCTGAACGCCCGCCAGGCCCGCCAGGCCCGCTGGTCCTTATTCTTCGGCCGTTTCAACTTCACCATCACCTACCACCCCGGGTCTAAGAATACTAAGCCTGATGCGCTGTCCAGGCAGTTCTCCCCTGACACAGCGGAGGTGCCCATTCTCCCCATTCTCCCATCTTCTTGTTTCGTGGGTGCCCTCTCATGGGAGATCAAGGAGAGGGTCCTGAAGACACAGGAGGGGGAACCAGACCCGGGCGGGGGGCCAGTGGGCAAGTGGTTCATTCCATCTATAGTTCGGGGCGAGGTGATCCACTGGGCCCACTCCTCCAGGCTGACATGCCATCCGGGGGGTTCTCACATGGTCAGGATTCTCCAGAGGTTGTTTTGGTGGCCATCGCTCCGGAAGGATGTGGCCGATTACATCCGCTCCTGCCCTCAGTGCGCCACCGGCAAGACGCCTTCCTCTCCTCCGGCGGGGCTGCTTTACCCCCTTCCTGTTCCTGGCAGACCTTGGTCACACATCGCCTTGGATTTTGTTACCGGCCTCCCTCTGTCAGATCAACACACCGTCGCGCTCACTATCATGGATCGCTTCCTAAGGCCGCCCACTTCATCCCCCTACGGGGACTGCCCACGGCGAATTTGACGGCAGATCTGCTGGTGCGGCATGTTGTCAGGCTTCATGGCATACCGGTGGATATCGTCTCTGATCGAGGGCCGCAGTTCATGTCTCAGGTTTGGAAGTCATTCTGTAATGCTCTGGGGGCTACGGTGAGCCTGTCCTCCGGCTACCACCCCCAGAGTAACGGTCAATGTGAGAGAGCTAACCAGGAGCTGAAGGCTGCGCTGCGGTGTGTGGTCTTGTCTAACCCGGCTTCGTGGAGTGCCCAGCTTCCATGGGTCGAGTATGCCCACAACTCCACGGTGTCGTCAGCTATCTGCATGTCCCCTTTTGAGGCCTCTCTGGGCTACAACCCCCTGCTCTTTCCCGAAGAGGAGGGGGACATCATCATGCCTTCTGTCCAGGATCATCTGAGACGCTGTCAACGGGTTTGGAGGTTGGTCCGGACGGCGGTCCAACACACGGCTGAACGTAACCCCAGAGTCGCTAATCGCCGCAGGAGGCCGGCTCCAGCCTACCAGGTGGGTCAGCAGGTTTGGCTCTCAACACAACACATTAACCTGAAGGGTGAGAGAAGGAAATTATCACAGCAATTCATTGGCCCATTTCCCATCACTCGGATTATTAATCCTGTAGCTGTGCACCTGTCTCTCCCCCCCTCCCTCCGCATCTGTCCCACTTTCCATGTGTCCCAGATCAAGCCTTTCTTTTCCAGTCCTCTCTGTCCTCCTCCCAGGTCTCCACCTCCACCGGTCGTGATCGACGGCGACCCAGCATGGAAGGTCACCTCCATCCTGGACATCCGCCGCTGGGGTCGTGGCATGCAGTACCTGGTGGACTGGGAGGGGTATGGTCCTGAGTGGTGCTCCTGGGTGCGTCCATCCTTCATGTTGGACAAACAGCTCATCAGGGACTTCCACCGGACGCACCCAGGTAGGCTGGATCGGGTGCCAGGAGGCACCTCTCGGGGGGGGGAGGGGGAGTACTGTGATGACTCGCTCTGGGCCATTATCATCCACAGCTGCGCACACACCGGCTCCTCGTCAGGATAGGTCTACAGACGTGGACAAAATTGTTGGTACCTCTCTGTTAATGAAAGAAAAACCCACAACAGTCACAGAAATAACTTGAATCTGACAAAAGTGGTAATAAATAAAAATTCTATGAAAATAAACCAATGAAAATCAGACAATGCTTTTGAATTGTGGTTCAACAGAATTATTTTTAAAAAACAAACTCATGAAACAGGCCTGGACAAAAATGATGGTACCCTTAACTTAATATTTTGTTGCACAACCTTTTGAGGCAATCACTGCAATCAAACGATTTCTGTAACTGTCAATGAGACTTCTACACCTCTCAGCAGGTATTTTGGCCCACTCCTCATGAGCAAACTGCTCCAGTTGTCTCAGGTTTGAAGGGTGCCTTCTCCAGATGGCATGTTTCAGCTAATTCCACAGATGTTCAATAGGATTTAGATCAGGGCTCATAGAAGGCCACTTTAGAATAGTCCAATGTTTCGCTCTTAGCTATTCTTGGGTGTTTTTAGCTGTGTGTTTTGGGTCATTATCCTGTTGCTGACATAATTATCAGACCCAGGGAACAAAACGCTCAGACTCGAGGGAATACAATTATCCTTTTATTGTTCTCAGTGAGTGTGTAAGTGCGTGTATGCACTGTATGTGTAGTGAATGTGGAGATGAAGGGTAGTGCAGGAATCGTGACCGGGGGAGAGCAGAACGCCGTTCAGCCTGGCAACCCTATAATGACAGAGCATAGGTATTAGCACAGTCTACCGACAACAGAGCTTGATAATGACTGGAGCTTACTTTGCAGATGGATGTGGGATGCTCAGGTTGGCCTAAGGGCTGCGGCCAGGGAGACAGCGTTCTAGGTCTGCGCTGGGATTAGGGCAGGTGGCCCTGTAGCAGAGATGGAGGCTTGAACCGCCGCCAGGAGGAGTAGATTCCGCCGCCGGAGGAATCCACCTGTGCACAGGGGAAGACGACTAATATGGTGAGTAATAATGAGCTTACTTGAAGCGAGGAGGAGATTCTGATCTCGGACGAAGAGGCCAGGAAATTGGCTGCTGACGAGAGGTGTATTCTGCAGGCAGAATGACAGACGGCTCCATGCCGAGTCTCAGGCAGAGCAGGTTATAAAGCCTGCAGGAGATTGGGAGCAGGTGTGCATGCAGCTGTGGCAGATGATGGCCCAGAGGGAGCCATGACAGTACTCCCCCCCCCCCCCCGAGAGGTGCCTCCTGGCACCTGGCCCAGCCTACCTGGGTGTGTCTGGTGGAAGTCCCTGATGAGGTGTTTGTCTAACACGAATGACGGACGTACCCAGGACCTCCACTCGGGGCCATACCCCTCCCAGTCCACCAGGTACTGCAGACCGCGACCCCAACAGCGGACGTCCAGGATGGCGTTGACTCTTCAAGCCGGGTTGCCGTCAATCAACACTGGCGGAGGTGGGGTCTCGGGAGGGGGACAGAGGGGGCAGGAACAGACAGGCTTCACCTGGGAGACATGGAATGTGGGACAGATACGGAGAGAGGGGGGGAGAGCCAGGCGCACAGCCACAGGGTTAATAATATGTACAATAGGGAAGGGGCCAATGAAGCGTTGGGCCAGCTTCCGTTTTTCAGCTTTCAGTGCAATATGCTGAGTAGACAGCCAAACCTGCTGACCCACCTGGAACTGGGGAGCCGGTCTCCTGCGGCGATTTGCCGTCCTGGTGTTACACTCAGCCGTGCAAAGGAGAGCCCTGTGAGTGGCTGCCCAGAGCCGGCGACAGCGCCTGAAGTGGGCGTGGATGGATGGCACCGCCACTTCCCTCTCCTCCTCGGGAAAAAGCGGGAGGTCGTAACCCAAAGAGGCCCTGAAAGGAGACATGCCAATCGCCGAGGAAACAGTTGAGTTATGGGCATATTTGATCCAGGGGAGGTGGCTGCTCCAGGACGAGGGACTGGAGGCGATGACACAATGTAGAGTGGCCTCCAGCTCCTGATTGGCTCGCTCGCACTGCCCGTTGCTCTGTGGATGGTAACCGGAAGACAAGCTCACCGTTGCCCCTATTGCGTTGCAGAACGCCTTCCAAACCCGGGACACGAACTGGGGACCACGATCAGAAACAATGTCGGTGGGGATCCCATGGAGGCGTACAACGCGCTGCACCAGTAGGTCCACCGTATCCCGCGCCGTAGGGAGCCCCTGAAGTGGAACAAAGTGAGCGGCCTTGGAAAACCGATCCACGATGGTGAGGACTGCGGTGAAATGGTTAGAGGAAGACAGGCCAGTCATGAAGTCCAGCGCTATGTGGGACCAAGGTCTGCTGGGAACCGGCAACGGGTGAAGGAGACCGGCCAGTGGAGAGGAAGAGGTCTTCCTGGTGGTGCACTGAGCACAGGTGCGGACATAGGCGATGACGTCCTCCCAGAGCCCCGGCCACCAGAACGATCTCTGCAGGAGCTTTACCGTGCGAGTCACCCCTGGATGGCACGAAAACTTGGAGGAGTGGGCCCAGTGGATCACCTTGCCCCGGGTTGACGAGGGAACAAACAGCCGCTCCGCGGGTCCTCCCCCCAGATCAGGCTCAGCCTCCTGCGCCCTCAAGACCCTCTCCCTGATGCCCCATGAAAGGGTGCCGACGACACAAGATGCTGGGAGAATGGTGTGTTCGTGCCCCTCAGCCACATCCGAAGCGAACTGCCTGGAGAGGGCATCTGGTTTGGCGTTCTTAGCCCCAGGGCAATAGGTAATCGTAAAGATGAAACGCCCGAAGAACAGCGACCAACGGGCCTGACGGGAATTCATCCGCTTGGTGGTCCTCAGGTATTCCAAATTTTTATGGTCAGTCCATACCACGAAGGGTTGAGCGGCCCCATCCAACCAGTGACGCCACTCCTCCAGGGCGAGCTTCACCGCCAGGATCTCCCTGTCACCGATGTCGTAATTTCTCTCCGCAGGGGACAGATGACGTGAGAAGAATGCGCAGGGATGGATCACCCCGTCCATAGGAGAGCGCTGGGAGAGAACTGCCCCCACCCCAGAGTCCGAAGCGTACACCTCGACCAGGCACTGAAGTGAAGGATCCACCTGCGTCAGGACACGGGAGGACAAGAACTCTCCCTTGAGGGTGGTGAATGCCACTGCAGCCTCTTCGGTCCACCTGAAAGCCACCTTGGGGACGTGAGACGAGTCAAGGGGAGAGCAATCACAATGTAATTATGCACGAAACGGCGGTAGAAATTGTCAAACCCCAGGAACTGCTGGAGTTGCTATCTTGACGGGGGGGGGCAATCCACCACTGCCTTAACCTTCTCAGGGTCAGGGAGAATCTGGTTGTGGGAGATGATAAATCTGAGAAACGAGGTCGTGTTGGCGTGGAATTCACACTTCTCGGCCTTTACAAACAACTTGTTCTCCAGGAGCTGTTGGAGGACCCGTCTCACGTGGACCCGATGTTCATCCAGTGACTGAGAGAAGATGAGGATATCATCCAGGTACACAAAGACGAAGGATCCGAGAAAGTCCCGGAGAACGTCATTGATGAGGCGCTGGAAGACGGCCGGAGCGTTGGTCAACCCAAACGGCATCACGAGGTACTCGAAGTGGTCGCTTGGTGTCCGGAATCCCGTCTTCCACTTGTCCCCCTCCTTGATCCGCAAGAGGTGGTATGCGTTGCGGAGGTCGAGCTTGGTGAACCAGGAGGCCCCCTGGAGGGAGTCGAACGCCGTGTCCATAAGAGGGAGGGTGTATTTGTTTTTCACGGTGATGTCATTGAGGGCCCTGAAGTCGATACATGGCCGCAGGGAGCCATCCTTCTTACCCACGAAGAAGAACCCCGCCCCCACCGCCGAAGAAGAAGGTCAAATGATGCCCAAGCTGAGCGACTCCTTGATGTAAGTATCCATCGCCTCCCACTCCGGAGCTGAAAGGCTGTAGAGGCGGCTCCACGGCAGCGGGGCACCAGCCCGGAGATTGATGGCACAGTCATAAGGGTGGTGGGGGGGAAGGGACAGCACCTGCGACTTACTAAATACCGCCCCCAGGTCGTAGTATTCAGACAGCACCTTGGACAAGTCAGGAGGAGGAGGGGCGTGAGGAGCCAGGGACACTGCCAGAGCGCATGCTGCGGAATGCAAGCACGCACTGAGGCAGAATGAACTCCACGAAATGACACTCCCTGTTCACCGATCAAAGGAGGGATTGTGGAGCCGGAGCCAGGGGTAGCCCAGAATGACAGGCGATGTTGAAGAGGGTAACACCAACAAGCGCAGGTCCTCCCGATGGTTGCCGGAGACGATGACTGACACCGGGGCAGTTTGTTGGGAGACCGTTGCCAGAGGGGCCTTAGACAGGGCAACGAGCTTTAGGGGAGACTGGAGTGGATGGCAGGGAAGCCCCAGTCGGGTTGCCAGGTCCCCCGACATGAACCTCTGCTCAGCCCCCGAGTCAATCAGTGCATGTGTGGCATATTCAGTCTGTTTATAAATAAATCTGATCAGCAAGAGACACTTGGTGAAGGGATTAGACCAAGATGAGTCCGTGAGTCCCCCTACTGCGATGCACGGACCCCCTCTTTTGGCCAAACGGGCAACTCTCTACCTCGTGCTCATCACTACATCAGTACATACATAATCCTAACTCCCTGCAGCGATGCTTCTCAGCTAACGAGATCTTGGACCGCCCAACCACCATAGCTTTCTGCCCGTCTAGAGCCCCGGATGAAGGCAGGGCCAACTGAGACGACTGAGGGGAGCGGTGAAACTGGGCACCCGAGCGACCAGAAGCTCTTCGCTCAGCTGCCCGCTCCCTCAGCCTATTATTCAAACCGATAGCTAAGGAGATTAGTTCTGTGAGTCTCTCTGGCTTACCTAGGTGGGCTAGTACGTCCCGCAGGCTAGGGCTTAAGCTCCGAGTGAATATGCTACAGAGCGAGGCATCCTCCCATCCAACCTCTGCTGCCACCACCCGGAAATCGACAGCATAGTCCGCGACGGACCTGCCCCCCTGTCGAAGATTTAACAGCCGAGTGGTGAGCACGCTATCTCAGTCGGAATGATCGAATACCTCGTGGAAATCGGAGATGAACTGCTGGTAGGTTAAATAAGCATAGCTAGGTTTAGCCATTACAGCATATTTCCAAGCTAGCACCCTGCCCTCTAACAGGTTAGCCACGTAGCCTATTCGACTATGCTCTGTGGGAAAATCCCCCGGAACCCGCTGAAAGACTGTCTCACACTGGAGAATGAACCCACGGGCCTCCCCGAGCTTGCCACTGAAGCGAGCGGGTGTGGGGACCGGTGTAAGCCGGGCCAAGGGGATCTGATTAGCCTGGCTAGGAGGGGTGCTAACGGGAGCTGGCATACTCCCAGAGACCGGAGGAAAAGTCCGTTGCCCATCCAGACGATCCAGCTGGTTGTTGATCTGCGCTAGCTGGTTAAGGATTACCTGCTGCTGGTAAGCTAATTGATCCACCCGAGCCTCTAAGTTGTTAACCTGGTGTGCTAGCACGCTGTTTGCTGGGTCGCTCTGACGGAGCCGTACTGACATAATTATCAGACCCAGGGAACAGTGTTCTTTTCTTGGTATGCTTCATGTTTGCGTCTGTGAACATAGAGCTGATGTGCCTTGCCAAAAAGTTCCAGTTTTGTCTCGTCTGTCCATAGGACATTCTCCCAGAAGCTTTGTGGCTTGTCAACATGCAGTTTGGCAAATTCCAGTCTGGCTTTTTTATCATTTGTTTTCAACAGTGGTGTCCTCCTTGGTCGTCTCCCATGAAGTCCACTTTGGCTCAAACAACGACGGATGGTGCGATATGACACTGATGTACCTTGACCTTGGAGTTCACCATGAATGTGTTTAGACGTTGTTCTGGGCTCTTTTGTTACCATTCGTATTATCCGTCTCCTCCTGTGGCCACGTCCAGGGAGGTTGGCTATAGTCCTGTGGATCTTAAATTTCTGAATATGTGCAACTGTAGTCACAGCAACATCAAGCTGCTTGGAGATGGTCTTATAGTCTTTACCTTTAACATGCTTGTCTATAATTTTCTTTCTAATCTCCTGAGACAACTCTCTCCTTTGCTTCCTCTGGTACAAGTTTAGCGTGGTACACACCATGTCAACAAACAGCACAGTGACTACTTGTCACCCTTTAAATAGGCCGACTGACTGATTACAAGTTTGTAGACATCTATGATGTTAATTAGAGGACACATCTTGGTCGAACATGTCCCTGTGGTCACATTATTTTCAATCTTTTCTAGGGGTACCATCATTTTTGTCCAGGCCTGTTTCATGAGTTTGTTTTTTAAAATAATTCTGTTGAACCACAGTTCAAAAGCATTGTCTGATTTTCATTGGTTAATTTTCATAGAATTTTTATTTATTACCACTTTTGTCAGATTCAAGTTATTTCTGTGACCATTGTGGGCTTTTCTTTCATTAACAGAGGGGTACCACCAATTTTGTCCAGGTCTGTATATAGCCTCACCCGGCCTGCTGGCCTGCACGGAGCCGTCTGTCTCCCTGGTTTTATGAAGCGCATCTCCCGACTTCCTAGCCATCATCATCATGATCTTCTACCTCACCATCTCCACATCAACTCCCAGAGGATCTCCTCTCATACCCAAGTAAGCCAACTCTTTTACTCACCTGTTCTCCGCTACTCCCCTGTGCACAGGCGGAACCTCCCGGCAGCAGAATCGTCTCCCTCTGCGGCGGTCTCCGCTCTCTCCTCTCCACCCTCTGCACGACTGCAACGACGCTGGGACAGTGGGCACTGTCTACCTGGCCAACGGGTGCTCACCATCTGCCTGGAACAAGTAAGCAGCTAGCTCCTTGCTAATTGTGTGTCTTGCTCCATCCGTAGGGTTGCCAGGCTGCACGGCGCTCTGCTCCCTTACAGCTGCTCGAAGTCTCCAGCCCGCACTCACATACACAACATAACACATTCACGCATTCACACACTATACACTGGGTCAATAAAGATAATTGAATCCATTTCTGAGTCCGTGTCTGTTCCCTGGGTCAGCCATTATGCCAATAATTTTTTCTGCGTTTCTGGTTGGGATCAGATTTTCTATGTTGAGGCTTGCTGGTGTGACATCCTCATCTCTGCAATGGAGGTTAAATCTCAGGTGGTTTCTGTAGCGTGCCCGTGTTTTCTCCAGCCGGTGGAAATCTTTGATACAGTTTTGTCAATAACTTCCACGTAGTAGCTCAAGTAGGTTCAGTTTGTCTTCTTTTAATTATTTGCCTTTTGTTCTTGTTAAAGGCAAAGATAGAAAGGAGATGTTTTTACCTTCTTTTCTTTACATGTTTCGACTGTTCACTGCAGTCTCCTTCAGAAGTGTCAGCTGATTGCTGTGAGGTGTCATTTATTAGCTGACTTTTGTAGGCGGGGCCAGCCCAGCAGAACTGTCAGATCCACCAAGCCGGCCCCGCTTTCTGCCGTCCGATGGTCTCTGGAGAATGTAGTCCCAGGTGTGGGAAAGCATAAATGCCTCCTCATCCCGATTCATGCTGTCCTTTCGACGCTTCCTGATTTCTATGGTCTCCTTGATCCAACGTTTGTGTCTGTTACTCTCCGATCCAATAATTTTTGCGCATAATTTTTTTGAGAAACTACTACTCGAGAAACTAAGAGCAAGGATTGAAGATCAGCGGGAGACAAGAGAGTGCTGTGCCCTAATTTTCTGTGAGACCTGGTTTCAGACAGAGTCTCAGAGAGCGCTATTCAGCTACAGACACACTCAACACACTGGGTAGACAGAACAGGAGACTATGGTAAGAAGAGGGGTGGGGGTGTGTGTGTATTTATAAACCACTCGTGTGGAGATGTACAAACCGTCTACAAGCACTGCTCGCCCGATGTGGAGTTTTTACTGCTGAAATGCCGTCCCTATTATCTACCGAGGGAACTTACCACTGTGTTCTTGGCCACTGTATACATTTGTCCACAGAGCAACTACACAGTAGCGCTAAACAAACTCCATGACGTCATCAACGCAGTAGAGACAAAACATCCCGATGCGGTTTTCATTGTTGCTGGCGACTTTAACCAGTGCAGTTTACGGACTGTACTCCCCAAATATCACCAGTATGTGGACATTCCCACCCGCAATGAAAGCACATTGGATCATGTTTATTCCAACATATGTGGCGCCTACAGAGCAGCACCCCACCCCCACTTTGGACAGTCAGGTCACATCTCACTGTTTATGTACCCAGCCTACAGACAAAAGCTGAAACAAACAAACCCTGTTATTAAGCAAATTAAGTGCTGGGCTCCAGAGACTGAGAGCACCCTACAAGACTTTTTTACCTGCACAGAATGGGATGTGTTTAAAGCTGCAGCCACCCAAGAGGACTCTTCTGTAAACATACAGGATTATGCTGAATATGTGACTGGGTACATCAGCATGTGCAATGATACCATCGTACCCACCATACAGGTCAGGAAGTTCCCCAACCAGAAGCCCTGGATCAACAGTCAGGTACGTCAGATGCTGTGTGCTCACTCTCGTGCATTTAAATCAGGCTGTGAGATTGAGTACAAAGCTCCAAAGCATGGACTGAGAAAGGCTATAACAACAGCCAAGAGGCAGTACAGAGAAAAGCTGGACAGCCTCTACTCCACTCCTGACTCAGGGCGCATGTGGCAAGGCCTGCAACACATCACAGACTACAAGAGGACCAACAGCAGCACCACTTGCTCTACAGACAGCCTGCCGGATGATCTCAACATCTTTTACACCCGCTTCAAGTCCTCCAGCCACAGCACAGAGAAGAGACACATACTCACACACCTCCCCCTCCACTAAGTCTCACCAGGCCAGGTGAACAAAGCACTGAGGAATATCAACCCCCACAAGGCAGCAGGACCAGACAAGATACCTGGGTGGGCCCTCAGAGCATGCACTGCTGAGCTGACCGACGTTCTCACAGCAATCTTCAACCTCTCCCTCAACCAGAACATAGTCCTCTCCTGCTTCAAAATGACAACCATCATCCCCCTCCCCAAAAGGAGCCCACCAACCTGTCTGAATGATTAGAGATTGGTAGCACTCACTCCTATCATTATGAAGTGCTTCGAGAGAGTGGTGCTGCCCCTCATTCAGGACAGCATACCGGGCACCCTGGACCCCCTGCAGTACACTTATGCCTCATTTCCACTAGCCCAGTTCGACTCTCCTCGTTTCTTTTTATTACTACTCGTTTCTGCCGCGGTTGTGCCTCCATTACAACCGTGTAAAGCCGTGTATAGCTGGGGTGGGCGGGATTTTTTTTACAGCAAGGCAGCGCCACACTCCCGTGACGTAAAACACGCGACCCAAGCCAAACATCCCCAGCTATCTCTCAAGAACAGAAGAGAGGGAGCTGAGTCAAAACCTTCTCTTTTATACACACAAGGACAAAGGAAGAATCACATATCACAGTCAACCCCCCTATTGACAATAACTCTCCCCCCGCGCCCTTCAGTCCTCCGCCTGGGCCCCAGGAGGTCAGGAAGTCCTTTCAGCTCCTTATCACCGTACCTCTTCTTGTTGTTATCCACAGGCAGTCCAGACATATTGTCCCATCTAAGACGTGAGGTCAATCCACACATGCAATCTCAAGCATCCCATAGTGCTTATACATATGTAGGTAAAAATACATGAGCTACAGTAACCCTATTTCACTGTTTATGGGAATGTAGAAAAATCAGAATGTTTTGGGAAGAGGTGAGGGTAACAATTGGAAAAATAATTTCAAAACAATTCACATTGAACCCTAAACTGTTTTTGTTGGGTCTGTATCCAGAAAAACATAACTTTAATAAGAGTGAAAGAACATTCATAGACCTCAGTTTGCTTAATGCCAAAAAATGTATTGCATTACTGTGGAAAAAATCATAGATCAGATGTGACTCAGTGGTTAAGACAGATGTTAACAACCTTCCACTAGAAAGAACAACATACATACTGAAATCAAAGGAAAATGTGTTTGAGAATATATGGAGACCTTTCATTGATTATGTAAAGAAAGTAAACATAACTTCTGAAGAAGAAGGTGAATGATATGTGTGGACCTTGCAAATTCCAAGCTGGTGAATGTATATTATGTATTCTAATGTAATAGATTACCTAGACTAAACAGAGGAGCATTGTTGTTGACTTGTTTTTGTTAATGGTTGTTTTTATTACCTTTTTTTGTCATTTTGTTATTGTTCTTTTTAGTTTTTAAATTACTTTTGTGTTAGTGTGTGTGTGCTGTTTGTAAAAAAAAAAAAAAAAAAAAAAAAGGTTCAATTGTGGGTGACCCCCACAACAGACTGGGACAAGCAGAGTATGATCAATAAACACCCTTAAAAACTCTCAGTTCACCGTACCTTATTTTCATGCCGCCACACTGGTGACCCCCAGAAAGCACACGCTTTGTGCAACGCAACCTTCTGGTCTGGACAGCCACACTGGTGACCCGACCCAAGAAAAGAACACGCTGGCAGCCCCCGGCGGTGACTCTCCGACGACAAGCGAACGCAGCAGCCTGACGCAAATGATCTGCCCTCCCTTCTGCTACAGGGAGACCTCGACGCAGAGCCACCACCAGGCGAACTCTCCGGAGATCACCCACGACCGGGAAAGCTGCAGAAAGCTTCATGGTGAGATCTGCACGCCTGAGATCTGCACATCCACGCTGGACCGGCCGAGGGACACAGAACGTCCCTCTCACCGCTCCTCCTCCGCATCGGCACAAGCCCGAGGAACAAAGATCGTCTCCTCCCTCTCACCGCTCCTACGCATCTGCACGAGCCCGAGGGACAAAGATCGTCTCCTCCCTCTCACCGCTCCAACGCATCTGCACGAGCCCGAGGGACAAAGATCGTCTACTTCCTCTCACCGCTCCAACGCACCTCGAGCGAACGACGCAACAGCTTCAGCAGGGATGACCATCGGCGCCGACGACGCTGATCTCCAGCAAGCTCCCTGACCCTGACTCACCTCTACAGCGGACCTGCCATGCACCGAACCCCGCACGCACACCGGGGGGTTATGAGGGCAGCGCACCACGCACGGGACAATACCGGCTTCACACAGACCACCATCGTCCTTCGCCGCTGCACACAGAACCTTCAGGGCTGCTCACACACCTGAAGCACGCACGCAGCTCGCTCACAGGATTTTGTAATGGTCTCTGCCACGGCGCACAAGGGAATTCAGCCGTCAGCTGTCCCCGAGGACTTTAGGACTGCGCGCACACCTAAAGTCAACACGCCAAGTCCCTCACTGCTGCAGCTCCTTTTTTTCTTCATGGCCGCGAGAGGAGTCAGAGACTAATTTTTCTTCTTACAGCTGCTGTGGACCTCCGCACGTTCAACGGGACAGCCCCTCAACATCGCGGATCCACAGGCAATTTTTGCACAGCCCAGACAATTTCGCCGTCCCGGGCCGGCACTTGCTACCCCCACCCCGCCTCCCTCCACCGCCGCCTGCAGCGAGCTTTCCCCGCAGCTCGCTCCCAAAGCCGGACTATCGAGGCCTCAGCTTCCCACTGAGCCCTCTGGGGGGGGGGAGTACTGTGGGTGACCCCCACAACAGACTGGGACAAGCAGAGCGTTCAGCTGGAGCAATTAGCAGAACAATGAGATGTATGTATTGAGATCAATAGGCAGCTTCTCTTTGTCTAGCTCTTTCCTGCCAGTATCCTGCTGTTATGTTGACTCAAATGCAGGTGTTCATGACTTCCTGCTCTGTACTGTGATGCAAATGTCCCATGCCTTCCGGCCGTTTACTGTGATGTTAATGTGCCATTCATGCATTGTCTGTAGTGGGGTATTTAAACTGCAGATCGCTCTGTAACTCCCTCTCTCTGACCACTGCTTCTGACTACTGCTGCTTACGAGAGCCTGAGAACTCGCTCCAGCGCGCCTGCACGGCGCTGGAGTGAGTTCTGTGATGGTGGGATGAATGATCAATAAACACCCTTAAAAACTCTCAGTTCGCCGTGCCTTATTTTCATGCCGCTGTCATGGGTGGCTCTCGCGAGCCACCATAAGACGCCACACAGTCACCAGTGAGTTCAGTGAGTTTTATTTACGGTGAGAAAAGTGACAACACAAGCTGCAGAGACAATGACTCTTGAGTCTACTCACAACAGGAGGCATAGGCTAAACAGCTCTACGGGTCCATAGCAGGAGACAGTCATACTCTAGACAGGCAAGGTTGGTGAAAATAATAATTACACCAGCTGCTAAGGCAGAGACACACAGAGATCGATACACACCGGGAGGGGTAAGGCTATACAGCACACTTACTAGTCCAGGGGCACGACGGTCAACCCAAGCAGACGTGGTAGGAATAAATCCTAAGCATCCGTCGCGTGACGGAGAGTTAACAGACACTGTTGCAAGGATGTGATCGCTAACGAGGGCAGAAATAGTCCTGGCACTAATGACCACAAATGCAGCACAGCTGTTCAGAGTTTGACAGCTGAGCGGAAGCCTCCCCGAGCACTATCACAATAAGAGCTCGGAGAGCTAGAATCATAACGCCGCTGTCAAACCCTGACAAGATTAACCCGAGCACCAAGGCATAGTGCTCGGGTCATGACAGCCGCCACACAATAAAAATATTGTGTGAAAAAAAATTGCTCTGATCTGCGTGAAAATCATGGACTGTTGAGACATCATGGACGTACCTGCTTCAGCTGCACTGAGTCTGAGATGTTGTCATAGCAAAAAATGATCAGCTGACACAACTTGATCGCCAGGTTAATAACTATATTAGCCACAAAATGTATATTCAAAAGTAAACAGTACTGAGTTCGGTATAATAAGATGTGTTTGACAGTTATGATGCATTTTAGGCCAAAACAAACTTGATTTAGGATTAAAAGCAATTAAAATAATGCAGTCACAAGGTTACATGGACAATGCTTGATTTACTAGATACATATACTGTAGAAATATACAGTGGGGCAAAAAAGTATTTAGTCAGCCACCAATTGTGCAAGTTCTCCCACTTAAAAGATGAGAGAGGTCTCCAATTTTCATCATAGGTATACCTCAACTATGAGAGACAAAATGAGAAAAAAAAATCCAGAAAATCACATTGTCTGATTTTTAAAGAATTTATTTGCAAATTATGGTGTTAAATAAGTATTTGGTCACCTACAAACAAGCAAGATTTCTGGCTCTCACAGACCTGTAACTTCTTCTTTAAGAGGCCCATCTGTCCTCCACTCGTTACGTGTATTAATGGCACCTGTTTGAATTCATTATGAGTATTTATTTATTTAGCGAATGCAAAGTCCTTAAGCCAAGCAGTTGCCTCCTGGTTTGCTGTATGGAGGGTGTGTAATCCTCCTTCCAGTCTTTGGAGCGGGCAAGTCTCTATGATGTGTTCCATAGTTTGCTCCTCTCCACATGCGCACAGTGGGCTAGGGCTACTGCCCCATCTGTGAAGGCTGGCCAAGCAGGGGCCATGTCCAGTCCTGAAGCGATTGAGTGTAGACCACTGTCTCCTTGGGAGGTTGGTGCCCGGGACCTGTTGGTTGGGGTTTATCACCAGCTGTTTGTTTGGGACCTCCTTGGTCTCCCATTCCTCTTGCCAAGCTGTCTGGATGGTAAAGTCAGCTGGGGGAGGGTTTTTCCAAATCGGCCGTCTGGATGAAAGTCGGGCAGTGGGTGGGGTGTAGATACCTGCATGGATTGGTAAGTGAGGAAAATCTTTAACTTTTTGGAGCATCCTTTGAGTTAATGCTGCTCGCCGGATGTGTGGAGGGGCTATGTTTGACAGTACAGAGAGCCAGGGGAGTGGTGTTGAGCGGATTGTTCCAGTTATAGTTCTCATGGTTGAGTTGAGCTGGGTGTCTACATAGTGTGTGTAAGATGACCTGGACCAGACAGGGGCACAATATTCTGCTACAGAGTATGAAAGGGCCAGTGCTGAGGTGCGCAGGGTGGAGACTGCCGCCCCCCATTTTGCACCAGCGAGCTTGCAGAGCAGGTTGTTTCGTACTTTCACCTAAGCAGCCGTCCCCTTTAGATGTTCCTTGAAGGATAAGGTCCTATCAAGGGTCACTCCAAGATAAGTTGGATTTGGGGCATGCTTAAGCTTGAGTCCGCTCAGGTGGATGTTTAGTTCTCTGGCAGCTTTTGCATTGTGGAGATGAAATACACTGGAGACGGTTTTTGCTGGGCTTGGTTTTAGGCGCCAGATTTTGCAGAACTGGTCCAGTTTAGCAAGATCTTCCGTGAGCACCCGTTCCAGTGGTTCAAAGTCTGGTGCTTGGAATGCCAAACAGATGTCGTCTGCATAGATGAATTTGCGGGATTTTGTAATAGGCAGGTCGTTTATGTAGAGGTTGAACAGAGTTGGAGCTAGAACTGAGCCTTGTGGGAGTCCGTTTTTCTGCATTCTCCATGCACTTGTGTTCTGACTGAGGTGGACTCTGAACCTTCGGTTGGTCAGCAGGGTTTTTATAATTGCTGTTGCCCAAGCAGGGATCGCCTTTTTAAGTTTCAGGAGGAGGCCTTTGTGCCAGACCGTATCATAGGCGGCTGTAAGATCGAGAAACACAGCCCCCCTATTATGAGTATAAAAGACACCTGTCCACAACCTATAACAGTCAGACTCCAAACTCCACTATGGCCAAGACCAAAGAGCTGTCAAAGGACACCAGAAACAAAATTGTAGACCTGCACCAGGCTGGGAAGACTGAATCTGCAATAGGTAAGCAGCTTGGTGTGAAAAAATCAACTGTGGGAGCAATTATTAGAAAATGGAAGATATACAAGACCATTGATAATCTCCCTCGATCTGGGGCTCCACGCAAGATCTCACCCCGTGGGGTCAAAATGATCACGAGAACGGTGAGCAAAAATCCCAGAACCACACGGGGGGACCTAGTGAATGACCTGCAGAGAGCTGGGACCAAAGAAACAAAGGCTACCATCAGTAACACACTACGCCGCCAGGGACTCAAATCCTGCAGTGCCAGACGTGTCCCCCTGCTTAAGCCAGTACATGTCCAGGCCCGCCTGAAGTTTGCTAGAGAGCATTTGGATGATCCAGAAGAGGATTGGGACAATGTCATATGGTCAGATGAAACCAAAATAGAACTTTTTGATAAAAACTCAACTTGTCGTGTTTGGAGGAGAAAGAACACCATACCTACTGTGAAGCATGGGGGTGGAAACATCGTGCTTTGTGGGCTGTTTTTCTGCAAAGGGACCAGGACGACTGATCCATGTAAAGGAAAGAATGAATGGGGCCATGTATCGTGAGATTTTGAGTGAAAACCTCCTTCCATCAGCAAGGGCATTGAAGATGAAACGTGGCTGGGTCTTTCAGCATGCCAATGATCCCAAACATACCGCCCGGGCAACGAAGGAGTGGCTTCGTAAGAAGCATTTCAAGGTCCTGGAGTGGCCTAGCCAGTCTCCAGATCTCAACCCCATAGAAAATCTTTGGAGGGAGTTGAAAGTCCGTGTTGCCCAGCGACAGCCCCAAAACATCACTGCTCTAGAGGAGATCTGCATGGAGGAATGGGCCAAAATACCAGCAACAGTGTGTGAAAACCTTGTGAAAACTTACAGAAAACGTTTGACCTCTGTCATTGCCAACAAAGGGGATATAACAAAGTATTGAGATGAACTTTTGTTATTGACCAAATACTTATTTTTCACTATAATTTGCAATAAATTCTTTAAAAATCAGACAGTGTGATTTTCTGGATTTTTTTTTTCTCATTTTGTCATAATAATTTTAAAATAATAATATTTTAGCTGTTGGTTTTTTATATAATGCCTGTATAGTTCTAATGAAGTTGTTATGAAAATTGAAACTGGATAAGATTCTATATAGAAAAGACCAGTCAACCGAATCGAATGCTTTTTCAGCATCTAATCCCAATATGACTGCATTTAAGTTATATTTTTTTATATGATGAATTATGTGTAAAGTGCGTCGAATGTTGTCTTGTGTCTGTCTTTGTCTTATAAAACCTGTTTGGTCTAAATGAATTAGGTCTGTCAGTATATTTTCTAACCTTTTGGCAAGGATAATGGTAAAAAGCTTATAGTCCTGATTTAGTACACTGATTGGTCTGTAGTTGGAGCACTCTAGTTTATCCTTTTCAGGTTTAGGTATAACTGCAATGACCCCTTCTCTCCAGGAGGGGGGGATTTCCCCTGTGTGGGGGACATAATTAAATGTTTTCAGGAGGAGAGGAGATAGTTGCTGTTTAAAGGTTTTGTACCACTCTGCTGTATAGCCATCAGCTCCTGGGGATTTGTTAGCTTTAAGTTTCATAATTGCTTTTTCCAATTCTTTAGGTTGTATTTCTGACAGTAGTGTTTTATTTTGTGACTCCGTAAGTTGGGGAAGGTTTAATGTGTTTAGGAATGCCTCGGATGCGTTTTTATGTTTTTTGTGGGAGTATAAGTTCTTATAGTAATTCTCGAAGCTTTTAAGAATATCCTGAATTCTGAATTTTATTTCCTTTGATACTGGGTCTCTGATTTTGTAGATTGCTCTTTCTGTTTGATGTTTCCTCAATTTATAGGCTAGCAATTTTGCCAATTTACTGCCTGCTTCATAGTATTTTTGTTTCAAAAATGTAAGTTTCTTCTGGATTTCTATTGTGTAGATCTCATTTATTTGGTTTTTAATTTCCTTAATCTTGAGCGAGTCAGTAGAATGAGTGTTGCCTTTGTGTTCTTTTCCTAGGTTCCTAAGTTCTGACTCTAATGTGGATAGTTTTTCTTGTCTTAGTTTCTTTTGGGTTGCCAGTTTTGCAATAATCTTTCCTCTTATTACAGCTTTGCATGCATCCCACAGTATTAAAGGGGATACTTCTCCATTATCGTTTTCTTCCAAATATCTGAGAATATCTGATTCCAATTCATCTTTCAATGGTCCTTTCAGGACATTTGAATTTAACCTCCAAGAAAATGTATTATTTGTGTATTTTTGGATATTTAAGTCCATGTAGATCGGACTGTGGTCAGAGAGATCCATCAGTCCTATTTTACATGTTTCTACTCTTCCAATGTCTCTATTAAACATAAAAAAAATAGTCAATCCTTGAGTAAGATGAATGTGGAGTTGAGTAAAATGTATAGTCTTTTACACTGGGGTTGAGTTCTCTCCACACATCACAGATTCCCATTTCTTTTAGTAGCATCCGAGTCTTCCTGCTTTGGGTGTTATTTTGATGTGGAGAATTACCAGAAGCATCCCAGTATGGATTCAGTCTAAGATTGAAGTCCCCACCACATATCACTAAACCTTGAGCTTTAGTTATCATTAGGTCAAATACATTTTTATAAAATTTCCAGTTAGCCCCTGGGGGAGCATACACATTCAGCAGGGTGATATCTTCTCCCTCTAGCCGCCCAGTTACCAAACTGTATCTCCCTTCTTTATCTTTGTGTTCTGATTTTTTTTCAAATGTAATTTTGGTTGATATCAATGTCGCTACTCCCCTCCTCCTCCCTGACTTATATGAAGATGAAGAGATCATTTTAAACCCTTGTCTACTGAGTTTATTGTGCTCCACATCTGTTAGGTGGGTTTCTTGTAAAAATATTATTCCTGCTTTGTCTTTTTTCATTTTGCCTAGAATCTTGGATCTTTTAACTGGATTCAGGATTCCTTTTACATTATATGAAATTATTTTGGTTACACCCTGTTTCTCCATTGTGTTGTTTTGTTTAGTATAACTGTGTGGTGGCCCTCTTTTGTGCTACTCAGAAACTGAAAAAACATTAAAAACAAGAAAAACATTAAGAACATAGTGTATAAAACTTTAAAACAAAAAGCTGTCAAAAGAACTTCCTGAGCTGAGGTCTTTTTAAAGACCCTGGAAGAGCCTTGATGGAGTGAAGGCTCTGAGGGGAATTCCTCAAACTCTGTTACGTGTTGAGGGCCCTCTCTTACCCCTGTAAGTTGTCCCATGCTTTTAACGTGAGTTTCAGAACCCAATCCGAACTTGTAATGATTTTTTTTTTCCTTTTATGCCTATACCCTGTGAAATTGTGTGCACCCTCCCACCCCCATCACATCAAACATTCACGCAAAAACAGTATTTGTTAGTGTGAGGAGAACATGTGGATTATTGTCACATTTCTATTTTAACAAGTTTTTTTTTTTTTATTAAAAAGACTTATTTGTTTCAAATATTATGACTGTTCCATGAAATGTTTTACCACAGGCTGAATACGCATCTCCTTTAATGTTTGTTACCTTGTATGAGGGGGGTTGGATGTGCAGATTGATTCAAGAAAAAAAAAAAAAAAGGTCGCTATTCCAACCTGAAAACGGACAGTTTATCCGCGACGCTCTGGCGCTGGGTTTCCCGCTGCTGGCCCGTGGATTTTGAAGGTCTTTGTGTTGTCCATGTTTGCGTTTTGATCTTCTCACTCGGGTCTGCTGCGGGTTTAAATACCGTTACCGGGAGCCCTCTTCTCGCCATATCAGCTGTTGCTTCTTCCGCCGAATTATAGAGACATGTTTCTTCACCGTAGAAGACCCTTAACTTCGCAGGAAATGGCGTCTGAAAGCGCAGTTTCTTCTCTCTTAACACCTTTTTCGCGTCATTGTATTCCCTGCGCTTTTTAAGGATCTCCGGGGCGTAATCGTGTTCCACGAAGACTTTTCTCTCCTGGTGCATAAATCCTTTTTTCTGCCAAGCCAGTCTTACAACCTCTTGTTTTATTTTGAAATTGGAAAATCTTACCAACACCGAACGTGGGGGCGCTTCCGCCGCTGGCCTAGCAGCTAATGAACGATGTGCCCTTTCTATGTTTAAGTCGGTGGTTTGTGGAATATCCAATTTCTCTCTTAGTAAAGATTCCATGCATTCTGCCATTGAGTTAAAACCGTTTTCGGCTCCTTCTATCAGACCATGAATTCTTATATTGTCTCTTCTCTCTCTTCCTTCTTGGTTGGCTAGCTTAGCCTCTATAGATGCTTGTCTTTTGCGTAGGTCCAGCACAGAATCTTCGAGCACTTTTATTCGTTCCTCTGCTTCCAAGATTTGGTTCTCGGCCTGGTCCACTCTGCTGTTTGTCCTTTTCAATTCGTCTCTGAATTCCCGAAATTCGGCCGTAACCTCTCGGCGAAATCGTCGTAGCTCTTCAAATAGCGATTTCAGGCTAACCTTTTTGTTAGCTACCACCAGTTCCTCGTCTTCTGAACGGAGATCTTCCAGTTCAGATTCTCCGGCCGATACATGTCCTGGCCTGGAGAATTTCAGTTTCTTCTGTTTTCCTTTAGACATGATGATTTTGTCTTTTGATTTTCACTCCTCCAAAAATCCGTTAAGTTTGATTTTCAAGGTGTTATCTTGGATTGGGTCTGAGAGCTTCAGTGTTAAGCTGCAGTCGCCATGGCGTCCAGACCGGAAGTCAAAATATGAAGTTTTTATCAATAAAAGTTTGTCTTGTCTGTAAAAGTGTCTCTTCTTGCCCTGGCTTCAAGTGTGGGTGGTGTTTTGTACTTTTATTGCTAAAATATAAAAGGAAGCACTACAATGGGTCTCAAATATTTGTAATGTGTCCTGTTACTGCATGAGTTTATTGATGATAGAGTATAAACTACACATATAAACTAAATTATATTGATGACTGAACAACTGCCATTCCCCAAAAGATACAGTTATGAACATAACTCACAAAGGATCACACAAGTGATCTGACAAAAAAATAAATACATTAACAAGTGGTTTATTTTACAGTTGATGTGCCATATTCACACAATCAAATAAATCTCAGTTCAGTCCCTTTTATATTAAGTGGAAATTGTGCTTTTGACACTTTACCTATAAAAGCAAAGGATTTCAGTACTTTCCACAGTGGCGAGGTAGGTTGTGGGGCGGCTGATTTCGTCTTGCCTAGACAAACGACAGAAATGGATGTTGGTTAGTTTCAAGCAAGTTCAATACATATACAGACACATCTCAAAAATTAGAATACCATGAAAAAAATTCAATATTTTTGTCACTCATTTCAGAAAGTGAAACCCATATATAGATTCATTACAGGAACAGTGATATATTGAAAGTGTTTATTTTAATATTGATGATTACGGCTACAGCCCATATTAACCAACACCTCAACGGCCAACATTTATATTTAAAAACTATTTTTTAAAGTTAATTTTATGTAATATTCCAATTTTTTGCAAAATAGAATTTGGGGTTTTCAGGGGCTGTAAGCCATAATCAGCAAAATTAAAATAAATAAACACTTCAAATATATCACTGTCTGTGTAATGAATGTATATAATATATGGATTTCTCTTTCTGAAATGAGTGAGTGGTGGGATGTGACAAAAATGCTTCGTTTCCCTGACAAGCACTGCAAGATCCACAGAATAGCTGTGTGGGTGTATTTTGACGCTTTAGAAAATTATATGAATGACTTTATAAATCACTGGTTTGAAAAAGCAATTTTAATATGACGAGATTTCGGCTGGTGTGGTCCATTTCACCAGTATCACAATATAAACAGGGAGGCTAACCCCTGGCATGTGGAAACACATTCTAGCATTAAATTGCACACAATTTAATGCGCAGGACCAAAGTGCAATACAAAACACAAACCAGGACTTTAACCAGGATTAACATATTTCATCGTTTTGCTCTCACAAGCGAATATTTAGGAGAAAACAAGCGCGATTCTGCAGTTGGTACTAGCTAGCACTAGCAAAAAAAACGTTAGCTAAAAAACGTTAGCCAGCACAGAATAGCACACAATTTAATGCGCAGGACCAAAGTGCAATACAAAACACAAACCAGGACTTTAACCAGGATTAACATATTTCATCGTTTTGCTCTCACAAGCGAATATTTAGGAGAAAACAAGCGCGATTCAGCAGTTGGTACTAGCTAGCTACAAAAAACGTTAGCTAAAAAATGTTAGCCAGCACAGAACAGCACTGTATAAGGCTCAAAAAAAGTGAGCTTACCACCAACAGGATAAATAAGCAAACAGATGCACATTATTACAAATCACTCACCATCGATGGTTCTCTCACGTTCGTCTTCAGCTTGTCTATAGTCCGATTGTATGCTGGCCAGCCATCGGGTCACTCCTCACTGTGTATCTGCCAACAAGCAGAAAAAACTCCGCACCTCTTCGTTGGACCATGGTGTAGAGTTCCGTAAAACCTACAACGCTGTCTGTATTAATATCGTATTTACTCCGTGACCGAGTTAGTCCGTGATTGCAAATGGCGGTCGTAAAGATTTCAACGAAGACGGGCGCTTTCATGACGTTACGCCCTGACCAATCAGTGGCTAGCAGTCGATTGACGTCAAATCACACCTCGTTTTCGCTCGGTTAGACCCTGCCTCTTAACAGGCACGAAAATAGTGTCGGTTAAAGCGTGTAGGGTACAGTGGAAATAGCGAGAAAGTGAATAGAGTAGAAACAAGTAAGGCCAAGGTGATACTAATGGAAATGGCCCATTACCGGCCCAACAGGTCCACCTCAGATGCCATCTCTGCAGCACTCCATTATTCTCTCTCCCACCTGGAAGATAAAGACTCCTACATTAGGATGCTCTTTGTTGACTACAGCTCCACCTTCAACACGGTCATCCCCCACAAACTCACAGACAAACTGTCTTCACTTGGTCTGCACCCCACCCTCTGCGACTGGCTACTGGACTTTCTAAATGGCAGGGCCCAGTCTGTCAGGATGGGTAACAGGACCTCAGCCAGTATCATCACAAACAGGTGTCCCACAGGGTTGTGTTCTCAGCCCCATCCCCTACAGCCTCTTCACCCATGACTGTGTTGCCTCCCACAAGGACAATATCATCCTAAAATTCGCGGCTGACACAGCAGTGATAGGACGCATCACTGGTGATGAAGAAGCATCCTACAGGAGGGAGGTGGCCAACCTGGTGTGAGGACAACAACCTCACCCTCAACACGGACAAGACAAAGAAGATGATAGTGGACATGAGGAAAGGGAGGAGGATACCCCATCGGCTGCTGTTCATCCAGAAGCTTGAGGTGGAGAGGGTGAGCAGCTTTAAATACCTGGGCATCCACATCAGCAAGGACCTTAAGTGGACACACAACACCACAGAGCTGGTTAAGAGAGCTCAACAGCAGAAGAAGGCTGAAGAAGTTTGGCATGTCCTCCAGGATCCTCAACAATTTCTACAGCTGCATCATCAAGAGCAACCTGACCAATTACCAGTTAAACACTACAGTGTTTGAGGCCATTATAGTTACTAGATAGTTATTAGACACTAGTTACTATAGTTAATAGATACTATAGTTTACTTTTGTCGCCAAATGTTATGTCTGGAAAACATGAAATGACCAATAGAAAGTGGCGTTTGCTGGGAACACGAACTTTATAACAACATTCTAATTATGGTGGTACAGAGTGTTGACTGTCGCGAGGTCGAGCACCAAAGAGAGCAGAGAAAGAGGCTGTAAAATGGCCGTCCCTTATATTTATATGTTCAGCGTGATGACATCACCGAGTGGCCGCGTCATCACGCCGACACTGACCAAACTTGGGGTTTCAGAACACCACATCGCTCTACCTCCTGAGCCACTGCTGCCCACATTTCCCTCCTCCATTCCATTTTTGCTGAGCACCAAGCTGGACAGCTGACCGGAGTGGTGGCCTAGTTGGCAGAGCATCTGCCCCACAACCGGGAGGTCGTGGGTTCAAATCCTGGCTGGGTCACACCAGAAACCATATAAAAATGGTACTTTCCGCCTTCTAGCTTGGTGTTCAGCATAATAGAATGGGGAAAGGAAAATTAATGCACAGAGCTACCAGAGGACTGACTTCCCACTGTAGCTTACAGTAGCTGTGTGGCCTAGGGTTAGTGAAATGGAGAAAGGTGCTGCCCCATACACCACATGGTGTCCCACATGCTGTGGAAGGGGATTAACTCAGCTATTCGCTGTGGTTCGGCATGTTTAGGAAGTTGTCCGTGTGCTGTTAAAAAAGTTGTGCTACCACCTCTAGTGGGCCGACATAGTTGTTACAATACCTTTTTTTTCACAGCTTCATTACACAGCAATGGTGAGTTAAAGTTGTGTTTATTTTGAAAACAAAGACTTATGTTGAAGTTATTAGTGTTTTAATAATGAAATCACTGCGTAATTGAAGCACAAAACTTACTTTGAAAGGGTTTTTTATCCCTTGGCTCAGCTGTCCGCTATGGTCTGCCATGTTTAGGAAGTTGCACATGGGCTGTAAAAAAGTTGCACTGCCACCTCTAGTGACCCGGCATATTTATTACAATACCTTTTTTTCGCGGCTTCATTACACAGCAATAGCAAGTTAAATTTGTGTTTATTTTGAAAACAAAGCCTTTTTCTCAAAATTCTGGCAATGCAATGATACAAGCTTTTAGCTCCACTTAATTAGATAAGATAATAAGAAATTAGATAAGATAATAGAAAATAAGAGGATTTGGAAATTATGAGTTCTTACTTATTCCAGCACTGGAGGAGGCTGAAGGAGGAAGGCACAGAGAAAATCCAGGCTGCACACAGGAGCTCAGACTAGACCAACTTGCCAGCTAGAGAGTCAAACATTCCCATGGTGAATAGGAGGCCCTGCCCCTTAATAAAGACTGGAGGTAATGAGAAGCAAGTGGTGAGTAGCAGCTGTGGATGATCAGGTAATCAGCAGGGATAAAAGTGTGCAAAACCCAGAATACTACATAAACACATGCTTGGTATTACAAACTTCCTCCTTAGTGGTGACAATCAAGTCTCATCCACTGGGATTTGAACCAGTGACCTCTTGATGTTTCCTGTAGTATATGGCAGAGTAGATCCATTTGTTTCTGTAGGCAATTGGGCGGGGTTTGTGGAGCACTCAAACTGTTTTGGAGCCTGGGCAAGACCCGCAAGGAATGCCATTGCCATAAGAACTGTGTTTGTTCTCCACCAAACTGTAAATGGTGGTGTTCTGGTAAAGAATATTTCAAGACCAATACACGGATTTTCCCACCATAATGCTTTATTTTACAGTATATTGTGATAACTGATGGTATTTATTTGACCTGTAGGCGTTCTGTTGTTGTGGATGTATTATGAATTAAATGTTTTTCTTATTGATCATGTAGAATACTACACAGTCTTGAAGTAAACAATTCCCACTGCATGAAAGTGGCTTATTTATACAAGAAAAATAGCAATCAACCCAAAAAAGTCTCACATTTTTGCTGACAGATTATGGAGATTCAAGAGTTGTCCTTCTGATTCAAGAGTTGTCTTTGTAATTCTCTTTAATTTGCTAAATTCATGTTCCATGAAAGAACAATTAAAGTGCTCAGAGATAACAATTTCTCTTTGATGATATTTGCATGTAGCGTTCCTTTCAAACTGTAGCATTTATTTGACAGAACATAATTGGGAAGATTGCTAGATAAAGAGATTTAGGCCTTCAAGGACTTCAAAGACACCTCCCACACTCAGACAGGGAACATGAGGATTTATTAATCTTTTAAGGCAGGTGCAGCAATTATGCAAAATCATACTCTGGTCTCCAAATTTAGGATTGAAAGAACCCAAACAATTGCCTCGCTTAAGTAAGATCAAATGTAGTGCTCACTGTTTTCACTTGTTGGATGAGTGCTATTTGACATCAAGTCATAATAACCCAGAATCTCGCCATGGCTCGTTCTCATCGAGAGGTTGTGTAACTCATCCCACACAGATTAATAGAAACGGCACCAAACCCAGGTCAAAATGACACAGCATCTGCCTCAGAGCCAAGAGGAGCAGAGTGAAACTGGGCCTGGGTGGTCAGTCAGCAGCAGCACAGGGAAAGCACTTTTACAGTTTTGCTTTTAAAAAATAATGTGATATATACAGTATAGTGCAGTTCTGCTCGAGGGTATAGAGGGTAATTTATATACTAAATAACACTCTTTGCCGGAAGCTGGCTGCAGCGTAGCACATCATTAACTCCCTGTAGCGTTTTTATAAGTAGCATCTCTTTATCATTTTTGTGTTATTTTCTAAATTTTAGATAAATAGATACAGACTTTATTTTGAACAAAAAAGTAAAACAAAAACAAAACAAATGACAAGTGCAATAAAGTAACAGTATACAGTGCTCGAAAGGGAGAAGGAAAAATTGAACACTTATTAATTCCAACTCCTCTTTTCCATAAATACAACCCATGAGAAATATATACAAATTACCACATTTAAGACCCCAAGTAAACAATTAACTATATTTTGTACATATCAACATTAACACCCATCCATCCCAGCATATGTACATACAGTCCATACATCAAAACCAGCCCCAAACAACACACAGTGCTGTCCCACCCACCATTCCATAGTGTCCCAGAATGAGCATAGTGAATCGTACATATAAATACTACCCCTCTAACATATATTCTTTCAGCAGATAATGTTTATACCTATTTTTGAATTGATTTCTGTTTGTACATAGTTTCAGTTCCGGCTCCAGACTGTTCCACAAATCCACCCCACAGACAGATATGCACATACTTTTCTTAGTTGTTCGTATCTTGGGTTTTGTAAAGTTTAAGTCTCCTCTCAAATTATAATCATTGTCTCTTTTTTTTAATATTTTTTGTATATTAGTTGGGAGTTCATTATTAATTGCCCTGTACATGACTTGTGCTGTCTTAAATTTAACTAAATCCATGAACTTTATGACATGTTGAAGCGGCATGAAAAAATAAGCAGCAGTGCTGTGGTTTTGAGCAGGTTTTATTAATCATGTCGCCTTCACGGGATCCTCTCTCCGGTGCATAGTGGAGCAGCCCGGAGCGGGATCCCTAGGCTCTCAGAGAAAGAGAGGCGGACACAGTGTGTCCACCTGTTGCAGGATCAGAGTGAGAGAGTAAGAGAGAGAGATTGCGTTACAGAGTTGCACCTTAAATACTTGATCATAACAATACATCAAAAAGACATACCCCACAGTCTAGAATGATCAAAGGGACAACAGAACAGGCAGGAGGTATTTGCATTTGTAAGCCATACATCACAATGGGCAGATTAGCTAGACCTCGCTCTAAGTGTAAGACAAAGAGGCTAACAAGCACATCTACATATTGATCTGAGTCTCTAGGTCACAGTAAGGACAGGACACATGAGTACAAAGGATGAAAGGCATTGATTAACATCACATAGGTGAGACAGAAGAAACTCGTCTACCTGTAGACATTAATACACCAAAGCACATCTAAGATGCTCAGAAAAAGCACAGTAAGGACAAGCCATATGCACACTATACAGAATGGCGCATTACATCACAACACATGCATGTTTGCATCACAAATACATTCACTGACATCATTCAATAAAAGCCCACTCACGATATTATTTTCCATAATGTTTGTGAATATGTTATCTATTAGTGTGGCACTGTGTGACGTGATTCTGCTAGGTCTGGTGATCGTTGGATGTAAGCCCATACTGTACAATGTGTTGATAAATTCTTCTGTCAAACTATGCTATTTTGAATTCATAAGATCTACTATATTAAAATCCCTACAGATGAACATAACTTTATGAGTTAGTTTTGCATACATTTTTTACATCCAGTCCTTAAATAAGTCAGTGTTTGATCCAGGTGTTCTATATACACAGCTCACGACCATATTCTTCACATTGTCCAGACAGATTTCTACTGTAATACATTCAAATAAATCATTCACAGTTACTGACAAATTTTCAACAACCTTGTATTGCAAGCTTTTGTCAACATAAATTGCAACTCCTCCTCCTTTTTTCACTTTTCTATTTATATAATTTAATTCATAGCCATCCATGGTAAAATCCACTCCTTTCTCGTCACTGAGCCACGTCTCTGATATTGTCACAATATTGAATGGCTCTTTAAACTGATGTAAATAATCTTTAATGTTATGTATTAAAGTTGGCATAGAGACTTCTGCTGTTGAAGTGGATCATAGAAATATTGAAATCAGATGCGACCATTGTGTTAAACTGTTCATCTGTGTAGTAACTACAGTTATTATTGATGGAGGTAAATAAATTATCAGGGTCTATGTTATATTCTACGTCCTGTGGGTTGTGATCCGTATATTCGAAAACTTTCAGTTCCTGTTGTTCCTGTTTGTTGATCTTTTGTTTCATGTAATTAAATGTCCTGATGCAGATGAGTGTGATCCTTCAGTGTCCTACAGTTGTCTCTTGTTGCTGTCAACTCCAGTACATAATATTCATTGATATTTGTTCAGTTCCATAATATTTCGGATGTTAATAACCTTGGCTTCTTCAGGTGATCCATTTAATTTTATGTATATTTTACAGTTTGATGTCCAGGTGTTTTGAATCTTTTTCTGCTTTCTCAGGTATCTTGCTTTTCTGGCTATTTCTGCGTTTTCTTTTGTAAGGTGCTCGTTTATATAGATGTTCGTTCCTTTCAGTTTCCTACCTTGTTTTAGCAGCGCAGTCTTGTGTTTTCTATTGACAAACCTCATGATTACAGCCGGTTTGTCGCTTTTTTTCCTGGGCAGAGGGTGGCAGGCCTCAATGGTGTTACAGTCCAGCTAGATTCCTTTGGACTGCAGGAAGGCTGCCACTTGTTGCTCCGTGGATTCATCTTCCAGCACATCGAGCCTCCCTCTGCTGTCCGCGGCCACCGCCCGAGCATGTGATCGGGGTTTAATGTGGAGCCCGGTGATGATCACGTCGTTCACCCGGGTGTACTGCTCCAGGTCCGACACTCTGCTCTCCAGATACACCAGCCTCTTGTCCTTCTCGGCGTTCTGGATCCGCAGCGCTTTCACCTCCTCGATCAGGCCCAGGATGTTATTTTGCTGCAGCTTAACAGCAGAAATCTCTTCAGCCAAGAAGTCGAGCAATCTTTTAATATCATCCACCTTAGCTAGCTGAATGGCTAGCCGAATGGCGGGCCGCTCCACTCCACTCCTCTCTCGTTCCCCAGTCCGTAGATGCCGTTTTAAAGGCATCTTAGCAATTTGATCATAGAGAGAGAGCGCAAATTGAGCATTTAGTTCCATAAAACACACGTTTTCCATGACTTCTATTTAGACTTATACTAATTTGTGATAGATTGCTCCTGCTTGTACACGTTGTACTATTTGTGTAATATAAAAATGATAATATACTGTATAAAATACAATGTTATAAATAAATGTTATATGTTATAAATGTTGCATGTTCTAAATACAATGCTGTGAAAAAATACTGTGTTCCTGTGCTGAATGACATGTCATTATTCAAAGCATGACGTGGTCACCTCACATTCACACTTTGGTTAACAATCTGAGTCACGTTTATTCACGCAAATCTGCTCACAGTTCTATACACAGTGGAGAAGACTCACTTTGACACAATCTGGGGCAGAAAGGTGAGCTGTAAACAAAGGTTGAAAGCAGCAAACAACAATCACTGTGCAGACTTCACATCACATGACACATACTAATAGTGCCCTAAAATTACATTATTTTTTGATGCATCAACATGACAGAGTCTCCTATACCATGTATCTCCAGAGCTGGAGATATATAGATCTGGAGATCTCTATAGCTGGTGTTATTAATACCTCTGAACCCATTTTAAATAGCTTGTATACTCTCATAATAATGTGAATACAAGTTTGTAGATATAAATAACTTGTTGATTCTGATCTTGTGAATGTTTTTCAAAGTTACAGTGCTGCTATCTTGTCATCATAAACTTTATGTAGCCTAATTTTAACGTTGTACAGTCATATCTCGTATCTCTGGAAGATAGTGAGGAGTGAGTCATTCCTCTCCTCCTTAGGCAGACAAGAGAGATCAAAGAAGAATGGACAAGTTTTTCACCAAACAGGCATGTGTTTCAAGCTAGGTGAAATCAGATTAATGGTTGAATTTCTCATACTTGTACTAGGAATCCCAGAACTTTGCACAGCGTACAAGTGGCAGTAACAATTAATTTAAAAAAAAAATATATATATATACTGTATATATACTACTCTCTCTCTCACACACACTCTCACACACTCTCTCTGTCACACACACACACACACACACACACACACACACATATATATATATACATATATATATATATATATATATAGTTATATATATATATATAGTATTTTTTTTTCCCTACTTACAAAAAGTTAGGGATATTCAGCTTTCGGATGAAATTTCAGGATGTACCTAAAATGCACTATAACCTTTACAGGTGAACTTAATTTGACCTTCTCTAACCTTTTGAATGCACATGTCCAACTGTTCAGTGTTTCAGTACTTTTTGCATAACTTGCTGTTCTCTAACAAGGTGCTCAATGGCAAAATTCACAACAGGTGTTTGATTCATGAATCAACCAATAAATTTTTTGGCTCAGTTAGAATTGGTATTTGAACAGTCCTCTTCATCATGCTGTTCACATTTTGACATCATGAGACCAAGATGACACCTAACAATTGATCAACAGTACCTCCCCACTGCGAGGCTTCAAACAGGATGTTCTCAGAGGGAAGTGGCCAGTGAGCTTAGAGTATCACAGACTGTCCTCAGCAGGTTGCAACAGAGATACAGAGAGATTAGAAGAGTCACAGGAAGGCATAGAAGTGGATGTCCTTTGGTCACATCCCCCGCTGATGACTGCTTTATTGTGAACAGTGCCCTGCGGAACCAGATGATAAATGCCACTCACCTCCAGGCACATTTAACGGACATTCGAGTCAGACCATTCGAAACTGTTTACATCAGTGTGGTCTGCATGCTAAACGACCTGCAAAGGTACCTGACCACACCAGACACAGGCGACATCGTCTTGCATGGGTCAGGGAGCATTTACACTGGACAAGAGACCAGTGGGCCTCAGTGGTGTTCTCCGATTCATGTTAAGCAAAAATGATGGCTGGCAACGATGCTGGAGATGTCAAGGAGAGCGCTATGCATCAGCCACTGTTGTCACCAGACAAGACTTTGGTGGTGGTAGTGTTTCAGTCTGTGCAGGTGTGTCTAGTCAAAACAGACCTGCCCTACACCTTGTGAATGGTACAGTGACAAGCCGATACTACCTGAATAACATCATTCATCCAGTCATTGTGCCCCTGCATGAACAACACAGGCCTAATTTCATCTTCATGGCCGACAATGCTCCAGCTCATAAAGCTGTAGAGGTTTCTAACCCTGCACCCCACAACCTCAATGACCTGAGGGCAGCCCTTCAAGAAGAGTGGAATGTCATGCCTCAGCAGACAGTAAGTCGACTTATGAACAGCGTGAGACGTCATTGTCAAGCTGCAGTTGATGCTTAAGGGCACATGACAAATTATTGAGACACTGATATTTTTTGTTGTGGTATACCCACCACTGTTGTTGGCTTTTGTTTCAATATATTGTTTGAGATGAGGAAATCACCATTGCATGCTTCTACTTAAATGCCCTACTTTCATGATATAATATCACTGTAGCAAGAACTTTTTACATTTTCCATAAATTTCACCCAAAAGCCAAATATCCCTAACTTTTTGTGAGTAGTGTACATATATGAAAGAGAGGGGGAGAGAGAGAGAGAGAGAGAGAGAGAGAGAGAGAGAGAGAGAGAGAGAGAGAGAGAATTTTGATTTTTCAACACACCTTTATTGTCACAAGTTCATCAGAAAATCACTCCAACTAAAAGAAGCAATGAAAAGTAAACGAATTCACTGACAAGAAATCAAAGACACAAGCAACTAAACCAAAACAACTAAAACAAAAATTTGCTTCTCACATCAGAACCACACCATAGGTAAGTTTCCCCTCCTTAACACAACACAGGATGTGCTTAAAGCACCACATAGTAGTCTCAAAAGTTCCCACATTAAGCATCAAATGATAGTAATTATAATCAATCATTATTCGAGTCCTGATCATGTTGACCGGCATGTCTTTTACATTACAATCCAGCATTTGTTCAACTTTTATTTTTCTACTAACATAAATGGCCATTTTAGCCTGACCCAGGATGAAATTTAACAGTTCACTTTTTCTCTTACTTCTCTCTCTACATGGAAAACCCAAGATAAAAATCTGCAGGGAAAAGACTTCTCCAAACAGATAAAACACCTTCCCTAAAAAACAATTGCAGTCTGTTACAGTCCAGAAAACAATGGCGCACAGTCACTCTCTGAGGACAAAATGGACAAAACTCAACATTTGGGTTTTAAAATAGAGACAAAAGCATTTACAGCTACAGCACCATGTAAAACTCACCATTGCAGGTCTCCAGCCTTCTTAGTCAATGGTGGTTTATAGAGTGCTCTCCAGGCAGGCCTCACATCTGAACCCAAACCCAAGTGTTTCTTCCATGGTGTATCAGCTCGACCTTTTAATTTATTCACATTTAGAACTTTGATCTTAAGTCCATACATTTTTTACCAGAAGAGTCACAAATGTTAATGGGTTCAGAGTTTAAAAACACACCAGTGCCATCTTTAAAATCAGGAGATAAAACACTAAAAGGAAAAGGCTCATCAGCAGTTTGCACAGAATCTTTGCAGTGTAAAACAATGGCAGAGTGTTCTTCTGTGGAGAGGCAGTCTCTCCAATCTTTCAGCAAGTTCACTATAACTGATAGAAAAATTTCATATTTGTCTTATATTTGTGAATTGCTTTCTCTCAGAGTCTGCCTCAGAGTCTGCGTAAAAGTGTCAAGGTTGCAGCTGCACTAGTTATCATCTTGTTTTTAGTCCATTCTGTGCGGCTCTCATGTGACTGGTACTGAGTGAGCATCATGGCTCCTGAGAAAAAGACAATCTGTACACCAAGTTTTGACCAGATGTACTGGACCAATCATGATGAACAATTTGCCCCTCCACCTCTCAGATAACGGAGGGCTTAAAGAACTGAGTGATGTGTGTTTGAGTCAGAATGGTGCACGAATAGGCTCTGAGATTATTTTTGTATTGTTCTCCACTGGCCAGTGTAATAAAATTTGCTGAAACTCTGATCCAGCCTGGTTTTTGACTGAAGGTTAAGAGGAATTTTTCTAACAATAACCCTGACTGAAGAAATGCCAAGAGCCGAGCACAGGGCAACAGCATTGTCCATGTTAGGACCACATAGGTTCAACAAGTGTCCCAGTGTTGTAACCTTTGCAGAAACGAACTTTTTTAAAACAGAAAGTCCTAAAACATTGCCTACATCAAAATGCGTCCCAAAAACAAGTGGTTCCTTTAAAAGCCAAGAAGGCGACAAGGAAGCCTGGGGAGAGTTCTTTTTAAAAAGTCCCCAGATTTTAAAAATACTTCGATTAAACTGAGGAAGTTCTGGGAGTTTTTGGTTCTTTAAGTCCATTAAAAACAATGACTCCTCTAGTCCCAGCCCCCCACAGCGAGCCAGGACAGCTCTGGCAATAGGTCTCCACACAAGATCAAGAGGGCCATTCAGCAGTCGCTGAATGAACTGCAGGTGAAAGATGGCTCCTCTGCTGGCCAGATTGATGAGTTCTTGACCACCTTCTTCCATAGGTAAAAACAGGATGCTCTGTGGAACCCACTGAAGACAGTCCCAGTAAAAGTCCACAATTATAGATTGTATTCTGGTCAGCAAATTGGTCGGAAGGTCCACACAAGACAGTTGATGCCACAGCACTTAAGCGATCAAGTTGTTAATGATTAAAACACAATCTCTGAAGGACAAGTTTAGCTAAATCCATTTCCGTTTTCTTAATCTTCCTTCAGCTTTTTCCAAAATATACTCCCAATTTTTCCCAGTAAAAGCCTGATCTCCTAAAAACACACCAAGATATTTAAAACCACCTTGTGTCCAAGAAAGACCACCAGGTAGGACAATCTTTTGTAGTCTACCCCCCATCATTAAAGCTTCACTTTTACCTCAATGCACTCTTGCTGAGAATGACTCACCAAAAAAATTAACAGTTCTTAAAAGATAGTCCACATCACTTTGATTTCTTATAAAAACAACATCATCAGCATATGCAGACACTTTAAAAATAGAGTCAGAGTTGGGGACTTTAAAACCAGTGAGGCCGCGCCTTAGTTTACAAAGGAGGGGCTCGATGGCAAGACAGTACAGCATACCTGAGAGGGGACAGCCCTGTTGGATACCCCTCTCAACTTTGAAAGGAGCACTCAAACCACCATTAATCTTAAGAATACTCTCAATGTCTCTATACAAGGCCTGGATCTTGGTGATGAAACCTGAGCTGAACTCAAAGGCTTCTAGTGTCTGCCAAAGGTGTAGGTGCTCAACTCGGTCAAACAGCTTTTCTTGGTCTATTGAAATGAGATCAAGTTCCTTGACCAATGAGCTGGAGAGGTCCAAAACATCACGAATTAAAAAAATGTTGTCTGTAACCAACCTACCAGGTACACAGTAGGTCTGGTCTACATGTATGACCTGCTCCATCACCTTCTTCAACCTGTTAGCAAAAACTTTGGAGAGAATTTTGTAGTCAGTACAGAGGAGGGCTACCAGACGCCAGTTTTTAATGTCTTTGAGGTCACCTTTCTTGGGAAGGAGGGTGAGGACTGCTCTCCTACAACTTAGGGGCAGGTGACCCATCGGCAGACCGTCAGACAGTACTTCCAGCAAGTCCTCACAGATCTCAGACCAAAACATCTTGTAGAACTCCAATGGCAGACCGTCTAGCCCTGGGAATTTGCCACACTGAAGAGATTGGACAGCTACTGACAGTTCTTGCAGAGTGATCTCACTCTCCAACTCTGCATTCATACCAGCCATCCCCTTAGGTAAGTCCATCAAAAAACAACTCAGCACATGCTGCTTCTCAACAAACTCTCTTAACTCTTTGTAGAAAGCAGTTGCAAAGCGAAGGATCTCTGCAGACTCATGGATCAGCTGCCCGTCTTCTGAGCTGAGATCATCTTCCTCTGACCATTCTTCTTCTCCAAACCACTGTGACTGTGACTGTGAGGTCATCCATAAAGGCTCTGACAGGTGGCTGTCGCACACCAGATTTGGACCAGGGGCCTCTGCACTCACCTTCTGCCAACTTAACTACCATGTTCATGGCAAGGGCAAAGAGGATAACTGAGATTGTTCACCCAGTTATAATCCCCTTCTCTAGCCGATGCCATTCTGATGTAAAGTTCCCAGCAGTAACTCTAAGCCTGAAACTCCCATAGTAGTTCAGGATGAGATCCTTAATCTTACTGGGTACATGGTGTCGGTCCAGGGTTGTTTCCACAAGTTTGTGTGGAATGGAACGATAAGCACTGGCCAAACACAGTCGGCGGAGTTTAGGATCACGGGTCTCTGTCCGCAATACAGGCATTGTGAACCGACAGGGAGAGGGAGGTACAGGATACCACTGGGTGCTGGGACCCAAAACTTTATTTACATTTAACTATATTCACATTTATTTCTTTAATCCGTTCATATAACCCAAATTGAGGTGTAAGCTGCTGACAGAATCGAGTGCACCCTGGCCATTTATGACGGCTCTGACTGGAAGCTGGATGTGTTCTTGCATTACCAAAATGGCTTTGTGCTGTGTCCAGTAACTTTTGTTCAAATCGTGTCAAGAATGGAGAACGACTTCTAATGCAGTCAGTGACCCTGGTTACATGGTCACAATAAACCGATTACTGAGAATAAACTGATAAATGTAATAATCAGTTCTGTCGTGTTTACGTGCACTGAATAAACTGATTATTGGAGGATAAACTACTTGAGTTAATGACCCCAGTTATATGGCCTTTATTGGATTATTCTGTTTACATGGCCACTTGAATAATTGGATAACTCCAAAAATCCAATCATAACCGGTTTATTTGTGTGCATGTAAACATGGTCATTATGTACACCCGCTGCTGTCATGTAATTTAACAGTGTATACAATTATTAGGGTTTGAACAAGTAATCCAAATGTTCTGTGTCTGCCAACTTCCTCAATATTCTTTTAAATTCAGACTGTTGTTTATCCCCCTTGTTTGTAAGCATGGGAAATATTAACAGAATACAGTGATCCCTCGCTACTTCGCGCTTCACCTTTCGCACCCTCAGTGCATCGCGGATTTTTCAAAAATATTCATCAAAAATTCAAAATTGAGAAAAAATACATTAGAACATCACGTATCAACACGGAGAGCCCGCACAACTCAAAATTCACCTCTCTGATTCGCTGGCCAGCATCTCCCCCCTAAGAGATCGCTCCCGACTCTAGATTTTGTTCTCGTGTTGACTCGGCTCGGGAATCTCGCGAGAGATGCACTCTCGCGAGATTCTTTTCATTCTCTCGCTCTTTCTCTCTCCCGAGAGAGAGAGAGTGAGAGAATGAACGTACGTATTATTTATATTATTTATACATTATTTTATGTATCAAAAAACTAACGAGATCAGCCTGGAATTCCACAAAGGGGGGTGACGCTACTTCGCGGTTTTTCACTTTTCACGGTCGGTTCTGGAACCCATTAACCGCGATAAGTGAGGGATCACTGTACTGATAGAAAGTGAAAATTATTGTGGATTAAAAATACTTGTAAAAACACCCAGGAAAATTAATTTTTTTGAACATCCATCCATCACCAAAACCATAAAATGGACCCCCAAAAAAAACCTTTTCCAACAAAAACGTTAAAAAATAAAATTGGATCATTGTCCAGCTCTGCAGAAAAAATAAACCATTACATAGAACAAAAATTTAACCAGCATCTCTATTAACGTTGCAAATTTACCTGAAAAAGTAGCAGATTTATGAGGAAAAATTGGTAAGTTTGACAAAGTTGTTGATTTACAAAAAAAAAAAAAAAAGGCTAATTGGAGGGAAAAAAACTGCAAGTTTAACAAAAAGTTTCAACTCTATAACAAAAATTGCAAATTTACAAGAAAAAGTCAAATGAGGAGAAAATGTTGCACATTTACGAAAGACACAAATGTAAATGGGAAAGTCAAATTTTTGAGAAAAAAGTAGCAAATTTACAAGAAAGAAGTAGGAAATTTCAGAAAAGAAATGAATTTCATTAAAGTGAAACAGTAGGAAAAGTGAAAGGACATAATGCATCATATTTATCAGTCCCTCCAGGATTTCGCGATGTTGCGATTGCACCAATTCACGTGAAATCAGCCAATCAGCGCAACTATTGCACACCCTTGCAACTTTGTCCAATCACTGCAACTTTCCTGCCATTTTGGCCAATCCTCGTCAACTTCCGCCAATTTCACCAATCAAATTTGTCTACGAACTGGCGCTGAAACGCTCAGCCTAACCAATCAAATGTATCGCTGCATCACGTTCACTTCCATGTTTACAGTGAGTAGTGAGTTTATAGTTTACATTGAGTAACGGAGCACATCTGCAAACGGAGAGTGTGATTTTAAAAAAAACACTCACCCGTGAGGTTTTCAACACCGTCCCTTCCTCCGTCTCCCCCAGCCTGCCCGTGGACGCCTTGCCATGTCTCCGTCCTGACTGCGTGTACGAAGCGCTGGGTTTGTGTTGAAAAACATGCACCTGCCCCAAAAGCACCCTGCCACGTGAGCGCACGTGAGCAGAGTACACTACACTACAGCCAGTGTTTGAGCATTTATACATCTTTAGAGGTAAAAATCATTACTACATCTGGCCAGTGAGCTTTAAAACTGTGCATCTGCAGTGTGGACTCTGGATGGACAAACGCACCCACCCATCCACACACACCCCTTGCCATCCCGCTGTAAATGAAAGATGTGTGTGTGGGTGAAGACCGACATGCAGCAGACAGACAGGTAGGCATGGAAAAAAGAGGATATTGTCTGTATTTTTTTTTTTTTTCAGAAAAACACACACTCCAGTAGCCAATACAGTGCAACTGTCATGGATGTCCCTTGCGGGGCATCACTGAGACGCTTTAGGCCAACCAGCGAGTTTGCATGTTTTATTAACAAAAGACACAATGACAAAATAAACAGCCACATGAGGAAAAAACACGAACAAAGGCTAAGACACAAGATCGAAGACTCTGAGGAGGAATAACACAGAGAACAAAGAATCAAAAAGTTGACTGGAGTCGGGGATAGGGGCTCCAGTCACGTACGCGGAGGAGTACACATACTGTTGTGTAGGTCGCAGTGAGGAGTAAGCCTCAGCTGCTCCCTTAAATGATAACTCAGAACCAATCAGAAAAGGGGAATGTAATTAAATGAAATGACAAACAGCTGTCACAACACGACGCTGCTTTGACAGCCGGAAGTCCCGTCGTGACGCTGTCAAAATAAGAGCCCAGACGAAGGCCACAATAACAAGGCTCGAAACGGGATGAAATGGGGAAAATCCTGGACAACCCGAGCGCGGATGGAATCGGCGCTCAGGCCATAACAGTAACCCCGTTCACATGGTGCATTCCAGGCACAAACGCGACATCCAAGCCCCCCCCCCCCCCCCCAACCAGAAGGCTACCAGGGCCGACCCAGGGAGGGTGGAGGGTGAAACAGGCTAGGAGGGAGAGAACCAAAAAAAAAATGACTACACCAGAACAAAAAAAAAACCCCACAAGGGATGTGTAACCCTCACTAACACCTACTCACTTTAGGTGTAGTACAAAAAAAAATAATTGGGCCAGATCAGAAGATTACAGGTTTGTAGGAGCCTGGGAGGTGCAACAACAGATGACACAACACACGGTGTATAGAACTTGCAACTATGTATATTTTTACAAATACGTACACATAAACAAAAAAAATACAGCCCTTGTCACAATAAAAAATTAAAAATAAAATGCCCAAAATGTATTTACAATATTTACAGTTTCTAGAGTCCTTTCCAGGTGGAAAGGCCATGGATCCAAGATGGCGCCCACAGTGGTCGCCATGGTGCTTCGCTGCGCTTTTTTTTGATTGTTTTTGTTCGTCAATTGTGTGTCTGCCTGCTCTTACACCCGTGAAGAGCTACTAAATATCAGGACTTTCACTCCCACGGACCTACTCCCAGTTTTTTTGGCTCCTGCCGCCGATCTGGTTCACTTTTTAGCCCAAAAAGTGAGACGGCGAAAGAGAGGAAGACGAGCGGGCGCCCTCGTGCGGCTTCGCAGGAGAGGCACGCGCATGGCTTTGCCCGGAATATTTCTGTCCAACGTCAACTCTCTTTATAACAAGGTAGATGAACTGAGACTGCTGATGCGATTTAAGGACCTCTCCACCTCGTGTGCCCTCTGCTTCACTGAGACTTGGCTCAAGGAAAAGACACCGGACAGCGCGCTCCTCCTCGAGGGATTTCAGCTGTTTCGTGCTGATCAAGACACGGGGCTCTCCGGCAAGACCACAGGCGGAGGAGTCTGCTTCTACATCAACAGCAGCTGGTGCTCCGATGTAACTGATCTCCCAACACTGTTCTCCCGCTCTGGAATATTTATTCATCAACTGCAAGCCATTTTATTCCCCGCCTGAGTTTGCTTCATTCATCCTGGCCGCTGTTTACGTCCCGCCCGACGTGGACGTGCGCGAGGCTCAGTGCGCGCTCGCGGATCACATTCAGCAAGCGGAGCGGACTTTCCCGGACTCTCTGGTTATTGTGGTTGGCGACTTTAACCAGAGCAACATGAGCCACGAACTCCCCCGATACAAACAGTTTATTAAATGCCCCACCAGAGGAGAGAACACGCTGGATCACTGTTACACTACAGTTAAGGACGCGTATCGCGCTGTTCCCCGCACTGCGCTCGGACTATCTGATCATGTGATGGTCCACCTGATTCCCACATACAGACAGAGACTGAAGCTCACAAAACCTGTTGTGAGCACTACGAGGAAATGGACCAGTGAAGCTGGGGAGGAGCTGTGCACGTGCTTGGAAATAACTGACTGGGACATGTTTAAAGGAGCCATGCATGATCTGGATGAATACATGGACACTGTGACCTCATATATCCACTTTTGTGAGGAGAGCATTCTTCCATCGTGCACCAGGGTGAGTTACTCCAACGACAAGCCCTGGTTCACAGCTAAGCTCAGACAGATCAGGAAGGAGAAGGAAGCAGCGCTGAAAAGTGGAGACAGGGACTGCTACAAGGAGGCCAAATACCGGTTTAGGAGAGAGCTGAGGAGAGCTAAAACTGTGTATTCTGAGAGACTCCTGCAACAGTTCACTGCTAACGACTCTGCTTCTGTGTGGAGAGGACTGAGGCAAATCACCAACTATCGGCCTCAGGCTTCTAAAGGGCAGGATGACAAAGCCCTTTGTCAAAGACTGTCCCAACACTATGCCCGTTTTGACACCTCGTCAGCTGTGTCCAACTCCCCCCCTCCCCCCAGCGCCACTGCCTCCATGGTCCCCACTTCATCAAAGGCGCCCCCCTCCTCCCCCCCTGCCCTTGCCATCAGTGAGCAGGACGTGCACAGACAGTTCTCCAGACTGAACCCGCACAAGGCCCCCAGTCCGGACGGCGTGTCTCCCTCCACCCTGAGACACTGTGCGGAGGAGCTGACTCCTGTCTTCACAGACATTTTTAACACCTCCCTGAAGTCATGCCACGTGCCGGCCTGCCTCAAAACCTCTACCATCATCCCTGTCCCCAGGAAGCCACGGATCACTGGACTTAACGACTACAGACCTGTAGCGCTCACCTCTGTAGTCATGAAGTCCTTTGAGCGCCTGGTCCTGCCCCACCTCAAGACCATCACCACTCCCCTCCTGGACCCGCTGCAGTTTGCCTACAGAGCCAACAGGTCTGTGGACGACGCAGTCAACCTGGCCCTCTACTCCATCCTGCAGCACCTGGATTCCCCGGGAACCTATGTCAGGATCCTGTTTGTGGACTTCAGCTCTGCATTCAATACCATCCGCCCCGCTCTGCTCCAGGACAAGCTGTCCCTGCTCAACGTGCCTGACTCCCTCTGCAGGTGGATCACCGACTTCCTGACGGACCGGAGGCAGCATGTGCGGCTGGGAAAGACTGTCTCAGACTCTGTTAGCATCAGCACCGGATCACCCCAGGGCTGTGTACTTTCCCCCCTGCTCTTCTCCCTGTACACCAACTCCTGCACCTCCAGCCACCAGTCTGTCAAGCTGATCAAGTTTGCGGATGACACCACCCTCATCGGGCTCATCTCCAACGGCGACGAGTCCGTCTACAGGAGAGAGGTGGCCCGGCTGGCGTCCTGGTGCAGCCACAACAACCTGCAGCTGAACGCTCTGAAGACAGTGGAGATGATCGTGGACTTCAGAAAAGCACAGCCCCTCTGCCCCCCCTTACCCTCACAGACTCTCCCATCACCACTGCGGATTCCTTCCGCTTTCTGGGCACCACCATCACCCGGTGTTACACCTGGCTCTCGCCGATCATTATCACCAGCTGCGCGCATACCTGCGCCTCATTGGCGGTGAGCTATATCTTCCCCTCTGCCCTCTGCTTCGGACTGGAGTCGTCTTCGCATCTACTCCTCTACATGGCGACAGATCCGGTCTCTACCGTCATCGCTCTCTACACGTAAGCAACTCATCATTCCCTTACCTTCTCTTCAGTCCTTCCCCTGTGCACAGGTGGATTCCCAGGTGGCGGCTTTTCCTCCTCCTCGCCTCATCTCCGCCTGCATGGCTCCGACGCGTAAAGGGCGCACAGCCGCGCTGTCTTCCAGGACACAGTTGTCAAGCCAATGCCAGCCACGCATTCCCCTGCACGTGAGCAAATGTAACAGATTATTCCCACGGTGTGGTCGGCTACATCTAACCTCCTGCTCTGCTCTCCCCTCAGGGTTACCTGGTTGAACGGCGAGCTGTTCCGTGCACCTGGCACGGTGTCCGCCCACACCACATCTCCATTCCCACTCACGCACTCATACACCCTTGTCTGTAAATAAAAGCATTAAATCTTCCCGAGCCCGTGTGCGTGTGTCCCCTGAGTCCAAGGTTATGACAGTACGACTCCAGCAAAGAGACTCAGCGGACAGCGCGCTGGCACGCCGCTTTTCCAACCTACAGGCTCGGGTTGATTTAATTGCTCAACAGCAACAGACAACTGACAATCAGCTTACCCAAATTGTCCAGCGAATGAGCCGCTTGGCTCCTCCGGCACCTTCCGGCGGGTCAGCTTCCATCTCCTCCTCGGTAAATCTCGGTAGTGTGGGTCCGCTGACCCAACTCACACCAATCCCAACCCCAGCGCGCTTCACCGGGCGACCCGGTGAGGCGAGGGGGTTCCTCCTGCAGTGTGAGTCGGTGTTTGAGTGTGTCCCCGGAGACTTTCCGTCCGATCACAGCCGAATTGGGTACATAGCTAACCTTCTGGGAGGGCGAGCGTTAGCTTGGGCCTATGCCGTCATGGCAAGACCCAGCTACGCGAGCCTGACCTATGCCCAATTCGTGCGACAGTTTAAGGAGGTGTTTGACCATCCCGCTCACGATAACACCTATGGCGCCCGGTTGTTAAACCTTCGTCAGGGTAGCCGGTCTGCCGCCGACTACGCTGTCGACTTCCGGGTGGCAGCGGAGGAAGTAGGTTGGGGCGAAGCGGCGCTCTGTGGCCTCTTTGCTCGCAGTCTGAACTCCTCCCTGCGGGACGAGCTGGCCTCCCGGGAGCTGCCGGACAAATTAGCTGATTTAACATCCTTAGCCATTAGTATTGACAACAGGCTGAGGGAGCGGGCCCCCGAGCGCCACACTTCCGGTTGCTCTGGCAGTTTCCGCCCGGGCTCCTCAGTCTCGCCCCCTGGTGGTTCCCGCTCCTGGGTCCGCCGATGCCCCGGAGGCAATGCAGGTGGGTAGGGCCAGGCTTTCTCCTGCGGAACGACAGCGCCGCCAAGAGCTGTCTCTCTGCATGTATTGCGGAGGGGATCAGCACTCAGTGGAGAATTGCCCGGTTCGGCCAAAAGGGGAACTTCCGCGAGTCGCTCTTGGGGGTCTCGCGGACGCCTCCCGTTCAAGCACCCTCACCAAATGCATCCTCCCGGTTAGGTTTTGCCACAACTCCACTGCGCACGCCACACACGCACTGGTGGACTCAGGGGCGGAACAAAATTTTATTTCACAAGGCCTGGTAACCCGCTTGGGCATCCCCTGCCAAGCCCTGTCATCTCCCTTGAAATTAGTTACCCTTGCTCACTCGCCCTTAGTGACTGCTACCCATAAGACTAAACCGGTCCCGGTGATCATCTCCGGCAATCACAGGGAGGACCTCAGCCTGATCGTGCTACCCACCTCGTCTTCTCCTGTCATCTTGGGTTACCCCTGGCTGCGGTTCCACAACCCCGTCCTAGACTGGCAGTCCGGCAGCATTCTCTCCTGGAGCACGTTCTGTATGAGCTCCTGTCTCCAGTCTGCCGCCTGTGCCCCCTCGGTGCCGCACCCGACGCCGGACTCCCCGCCTCCGGACTTATTCCTGGTGCCTCCTGAGTTCCATGATCTCGGACAGGTATTCAGTAAAACTAAAGCACTGTCTCTCCCCCCCCACCGTCCCTACGACTGCGCCATAAACCTCCACCCGGGGGCGCCGTTACCATCTGGTCGCCTCTACAGCCTGTCTGCCCCGGAGCGTGAGGCCATGGATGTCTACATCAAGGAGTCGCTCAGCGCAGGCATTATCCGACCATCCTCGTCCCCGGTTGGTGCTGGGTTCTTCTTTGTGGGGAAGAAGGACGAGTCCCTGCGCCCGTGTATCGACTTCCGGGCACTGAATGACATCACCATCAGAGACAAGTACACGCTGCCCCTGATGGACTCGGCCTTCGACTCTCTCCAGGGGGCCACCTGGTTCACCAAGCTCGACCTGCACAGCGCCTACCATCTTGTACGGATCCGGGAGGGCGACAAATGGAAGACGGGGTTCCGGACGCCCAGCGGCCATTTCGAGTACCTGGTTATGCCGTTTGGGCTTACCAACGCTCCGGCTGTCTTCCAACGGCTAATTAACGACGTTCTTCGGGATTTCCTGGGGGTCTTCGTGTTTGTGTACCTGGACGACATTCTGATCTTCTCCCGGTCCAGGGAGGAACACCAGGTCCACGTGAGGCGGGTCCTTCAGCGTCTCCTGGAGAACAGGTTGTATGTAAAGGCGGAGAAATGTGAATTTTTCACCAACCAGACTTCCTTTTTGGGGTTTGTAATTGCTCATAATCAGGTCCTCCCCGACCCAGCTAAGGTTAAAGCGGTGGTGGAGTGGCCTACCCCCTCTTCTAGGAAGCAGGTGCAACAGTTCCTAGGCTTTGCTAATTTCTACCGCCGCTTCATACCCAAGTACAGCGCCATTTCCGCCCCCCTGACCCGCCTCACCTCCCCCAAGGTGCCGTTCAGGTGGAACGAAGAGGCTGCCTCGGCCTTCAGGGCCCTGAAGACGGAGTTCGCTTCCTCCTGGGTCCTCACCCAGGTGGACCCCGCTCTCCAGTGCATGGTCGAGGTGGACGCATCTGACACAGGGGTGGGAGCAGTGCTTTCCCAGCGCTCGCCAGTGGATGGGCAGGTACGCCCCTGCGCCTTCTTCTCTCGTCATCTCTCCCCCGCTGAACGGAACTATGACATCGGGGATCGGGAGCTCCTAGCGGTGAAGCTGGCTCTTCAGGAGTGGCGCCATTGGCTGGAGGGGGCTTCTCAGCCGTTCGTGGTCTGGACCGACCACAAAAACCTGGAGTACCTGAGGATGGCCAAGCACCTGAACGCCCGCCAGGCGCGTTGGTCGCTGTTCTTTGGTCACTTCAGGTTCACCATCACCTACCGGCCTGGATCTAAGAACGGCAAACCAGACGCGCTCTCCAGGCAGTTTGAACCCAAGGAACCGGAGGACCGTGAGCATACCATCCTCCCGTCCTCGTGTGTGTTGGGAGCTGTTGCATGGGGAATAAAGGCCAAAGTCCAAAAGGCACAAGAAGCGGAGCCTGATCCTGGCGGCGGCCCAGTCGGGAGGTTGTTCGTCCCATCGTCAGTTCGGGGCGACGTCATCCATTGGGCCCACATGTCCAAATTCGCTTGCCATCCTGGTACTTCTCGGCTGGTGGAGCTTATTCAGCGGTCTTTCTGGTGGCCGGGTCTCAGAGGTGACGTCTCCAACTACGTCCGTGCCTGTCCTCAGTGTGCCGTGGGTAAGACCTCCACCTCCCCTCCAGCGGGTCTTCTCCACCCGTTACCGGTTCCTGGGAGACTGTGGTCCCATGTGGCCTTGGATTTTGTTACCGGCTTCCCTAAGTCTAATTCCTACGACACCATCTTGACTATTGTCGACCGGTTCTCCAAGGCGGCCCACTTTGTGCCTCTCCGTGGGCTCCCCTCGGCACGGGAAATGGCCAAGCTGCTGACTCAGCATGTGGTGAGGCTGCATGGGATCCCGTTGGACGTGGTCTCGGATCAGGGTCCCCAGTTTGTTTCCAAGGTATGGGGTGCCTTCTGCAGCGCGCTGGGGGCCACGGTAAGCATGTCCTCTGGCCACCATCCCCAGACCAACGGCCAGTGTGAGCGCACAAACCAGGAGCTGGAGGCAACCCTGCGCTGCATCACCTCGTCCAATCCGTCCTCCTGGAGCACCTGCCTGCCCTGGGTCGAGTACGCTCACAACTCCACCCTTTCCTCGGCCACCGGCATGTCTCCGTTCCGGGCATCCTTGGGGTACGATCCGCCGCTGTTCCTGGAGGAGGAGAAGGAGGTGGCGGTTCCATCGGTCCAGGCTCATGTAAGGCGCTGCCGGCGCATTTGGACTAGTATGCGCCAGGCTCTGTTACGCACGGCGGAGCGCAACTCTCGCTTCGCCAATCGCCACAGGAGGGCCGCTCCTGAGTACCAGGTGGGTCAGCACGTTTGGCTGTCAACCAAAGACATCAAGTTGAAGGCGGAGAAGTGGAAGCTGGCGCAACGGTTCATCGGGCCGTATACCATCACCAAGATCGTTAACCCGGTGGCTGTGCGCTTGGCCCTCCCCCCCTCCCTCCGGGTCCATCCTACCTTCCATGTGTCTTGTGTTAAACCTGTGCTGACTGACCCTCTCTGTCCTCCTCCCAAGACCCCTCCTCCCCCCAGGTTGCTTGATGGAGATCCTGCTTGGAGTGTCACGGCCATCCTGGACTCCCGTCGCCGTGGTCGCGGTCTCCAGTACCTGGTGGACTGGGAGGGATATGGCCCGGAGCACAGGTCCTGGGTGCCGCCGTCCTGGGTGCTGGACGACAGTCTCATCACGGAGTTCCATCGGACGCAACCAGGTAAGCCAGCGCCGGGAGGCGCTGCTCGGGGGGGGGGAGTACTGTTACACCTGGCTCTCGCCGATCATTATCACCAGCTGCGCGCACACCTGCGCCTCATCAGTGATGAGCTATATCTTCCCCTCTGCCCTCTGCTTCGGCCTGGAATCGTCTTCGCATCTACTCCTCTACACGGCGACAGATCCGGTCTCTACCATCATCGCTCTCTACACGTAAGCAACTCATCATTCCCTTACCTTCTCTTCAGTCCTTCCCCTGTGCACAGGTGGATTCCCAGGTGGCGGCTTTTCCTCCTCCTCGCCTCATCTCCGCCTGCATGGCTCCGACGCGTCAAGGGCGCACAGCCACGCTGTCTTCCAGGACACAGCTGTCAAGCCAACGCCAGCCACGCATTCCCCTGCACGTGAGCAAATGTAACAGATTATTCCCACGGTGTGGTCGGCTACATCTAACCTCCTGCTCTGCTCTCCCCTCAGGGTTACCTGGTCGAACGGCGAGCTGTTCCGCGCACCTGGCACGGTGTCCGCCCACACCACATCTCCATTCCCACTCACGCACTCATACACCCTTGTCTGTAAATAAAAGCATTAAATCTTCCCGAGCCCGTGTGCATGTGTCTCCTGAATCCAAGGTTATGACACCCGGGACCTCAAGTGGGAGCCGACCATCAGCTCCCTCATCAAAAAGGCCCAGCAGAGGATGTTCTTCCTGTGGCAGCTGAGGAAGCTCAAGCTACCCACCAAGATGTTGGTGCAGTTCTACACGGCCATCATCGAGTCCATCCTCACCACCTCCATCACCGTGTGGTACACAGGAGCCACCGCCAGGGACAGACTAAGACTGCAGCGCATTGTGCGCGCTGCTGAGAAGGTGATCGGCTGCAAGCTCCCATCCCTCCAGGACCTGTACATCTCCAGGACCCGGAGGCGTGCAGGTCAGATCATAGCCGACCCTTCACACCCTGGACACGCACTGTTTGTCCCCCTCCCCTCAGGCAGAAGACTTCGGTCCATTCAGACTAAAACCTCCCGCTACATGAACAGCTTCTTCCCCTCTGCCATCAGACTGCTGAACTCTAAGTGACTTATTAGACTCTTGTGCATTACGTACAGCAGCTCAACCGGACTCATGACAATTATCACTGTTTTCTTTTTGCACTACCGACTGCACTATGTGGAACTCCACAATATCTGCTACTTGTTGATATTTAAAAATTGCATAAATTAGTATTAGTTATTCATATTCTACCTTTTATTGCATGCATAGTTTTTTTATTTTTATCTTTAGTGCTACTCCATGTTTATTGTTGCAGCATTGCACCGAGACAAATTCCTAGTTTGTGTACTACATGAACAATGGCAATAAATCTCATTCTGATTCTGATTCTGATTCAGGTGATCAATTAGACCACTTCTAGTGGTCAAGCTGATTCGGTCTTCGGCTCGCCATCCAGACCTGGAGAATCACTCTCTTCTGGTCCAACCAGTCCAAACAAACAAAAAAACCTGACCACACTAGGTAACACGTGCGTCAATGGGATTCCCGCGCTCAACGGCGTCGACAGCCTTTGTATTCCAATCTTAAAATTTACAAAACGGGGCGTCAGAATTTGCTAATACAGCAATGTCTCATTTCTCATTTTGGTTTAGGCTTACCAGTTTCAAGGGTTTTATCCGGGCAAAGGCTGCTACCAGCACGCTAGCTCTCCGTCTCAGCAAGGAGTCGCGCTTCCTCGTCGGTGTCTCTGCCGTGACTAAGAGCGTTCTGCGGATTATGCCAAACCCGAGCGAGAAAATGCGTGACCCCGTTGGCTGGCGGAACCCCATTGGCTGTTGCTGACCAGCTAACAATGCAGCCATTGGTCACCCAAAATGCCAAATAAAACTATCGGGAACGTTATCAAAACTTTCCAAAGAATATTCCTAACTATTTATAAACATATATTTATGAACTTATATTTATCTATATATTTATCTCCAAAATATCCCTTCCCATTGTGAAATGAGTGTTTGGTGTTTTTTTTTAAACTTTATCGATATTTACAATTTTATTCGTGTTTTTAACACTGGGTTACAGATAGGCAATAAAGATAACTAATAAAATGGAGAGGCTAAATACAGAAACCAAAAGTAGAACATACAACAAGGAAGTCCTCAGGCACCGTAGAATCGAATAGACAAAATATATATATATAACATCGTGCCCGGTAAGAAAGCAAGGTAACCAAAATACAGCTACACTTCAGAAAATATACAGGTACCATACAAATACTAAGGAGAAAGGAAAAAAAAAAACTCAAAACACGAAAACCAAAATACAGGTACATTTCAAAAATAAGCACAAGTACCATATAACCACTGAGGGAGGAAAAAACCCCTCAATCACTACAGAGTAGGTCAACAAAGTATAAATACAGTCCAATACTATAAACCAGGCAAAGAAAGTGTGCATAACAAGGCTGACCTGCATGGCAGGACAGGGGGTGTAGACGGTCAACCCCAAAACAGAATTTCTGAGTGGCAGGACGATCACCAGTCCACTTTACTCCAATCATTTCAAAATCTAACCAAGACAACTCCCAAAATAATTCTTATGTTTCAAGTCTAAAGATTATGTTTTACGTCAACTTAATTTAGTCATTTCCCTCCTTTAGATGGGAAATGTTTCTGAGTAAATCCAGCCCTGGATAAGACTGCTGAAACTATATATATATAAAAAAACAAAACAAGCAGCTCATTCTTCAACTTGCACATATCCACATCAAGGAAACTGCAGTTTTGGGGAAATATTAAACAAAAAAATCTTAGGATGCAAATCCGTGTCTACAAATATTGCCATTTAAATGGGATTCTTCTCCCCTTTGCCTTTCCTCTTCACGGCAAATGAGTACACTCTAACTGAAACTGATCTTCACAGGAAAATGTCCGGTTACCAGGTGAAAAAAAAAAGTGCTTTGTATATTCACTCTAATTCAAAAAACTATATCTGTATACACACTACATAGGATAGAATGTTAGTGTAACGCTAACCCCTGTGAAACAAAAATCATGGGTAGACATATTGCATGAAGCAGAATCATTAGTGCAGTGACTTCTTGACATGCCGGTTTAATTTGTCTTTCTGGTTTTAGCCAACATAGGACAGTAGCAACTTCAGTCGTTAGTGACAGGCTACAATGTCCTGTGCAAAAAGCATAATGCGTTGAAAAGATGATAAACTGAAGACTAAGTAAGAAGGGCTAACTGCAATTAGGATCTGTTAAATAAGAGCATTCCCACCTATAAATATGCTGTGGCTATGTGTCAGACTTGCATATACAGTGAGAAAATAGCTGACACGGTGCAAGCTCAGGTGCAAAATATCTATAGCTGGTACTTCAGTCAAAAATATAAGGGTATACATTGGTTGTGATTAACGAAAATTGCAAAAACAAATTCCTATCACATCAAATTAAACCATTGGCTCTTCAACTGCACTATTTTCTTCTTTTTCTCTTTTCAAATGACTGATGCACATGTACAACATACACCTTTGACTGTCAGCCAGTAAAAATCTTTGAGTCCAAAAGAGTATCCCTTCAAACCCACAGGGAAAAAAAAAAAAACACAACTTACAGAGATGCCGGCCGGTAGAGCACGGAGAGGGAGGAAAAAAAGGCAGTTCAAGTGGTCTACCCGCATCCCGATTCCAAATGACCGAGAGAAAAGAAAGCAGTTCGGGTGGCCTATCCCAGTCCCAGGCCCAGAGAAACAGTACCTCAGGCGGCCAGACCAGATCGTCGAACCAACAAGACAGTCCTTCGGGCAGCCGACCCAGAACGCTGAACCGGCGAAGCCGTCTCCCGGGCGGCCGACCCACGTCTTTGGGCCACCAGGACCGGAGGGGAAAGCTCGGAGGTGGCCTCCCTACCGAGAGGGATAGCGAGGGGAAGCCGAGCTGAATACGGGGAACCCCAGCAGCACCCGGTGGAGAAAGATTGGGGGGAAGATGAGGCATCAGTTCGGCGTCAGACAGCCGAGGATATGCACCTCCTTCACCGACCTTGAACCAAACTGGCGCTGTGCCCTTGGTGGGCCCGATCGGGCCAGTGCTGCACTCACGAAGGACCCCAATTGGGCCGGAACAGCACCCACGATGGACCCCAATTGGGCCGGAACAGTACCCACGTCGGACCCCGATTGGGCCGGCGCAGCACCGGGGATGACCTCCGAGCACTAACCTGGAACCTCCACGATAACCGGAGCTGACTCGTCTCCGGTGACCCTGGAAAAAGGCTCAGAGGAACAGAAGAACTGGGATCAGGATCACCGGCAGCGGCAGAGCCCGGTGAGACAAGCTCGGATGCAGCAATCGGCTGCGCCCGGCTTGTTTCCCCGAGAAACAGGCAAGAATGCTCCAGAACGGAAAAGAGAACGACAAAATAGAGCACTTGCCTGATCTCGGGATCTACCGCCGTCCAGGACTCCGACGATCCAGGCTTGAAGATCTGGAGGTCCATTCCTGGTTCCGACTCGACTGTGGTGGGCTCTGCAGCCGGCATGATGGTCGTCACAGTCTGGGAACTCCCCGGCACTGAAGCCCACACTGAAGGCCTGCACGGTGTGGTGGCAGGGGGTCCGTGACCTGCTGGGTCTGACTGCTCCTCCACAGAGACCCGGGGACACTTGATCATCAGTGCAGGCTCCAAATGGCAGTCCACCCTCCTCCTCTGCCCATGACATGGCTGCAGGACTGGCACCAGGCTCTCCAGGGCCGCAGGCTCCTTCTTCATCCGGCGGTCTATTCCTGGCACCAGGGGATGCTCACAGAGAGGGGAAGGAGACACAGAGGACGCAGGTTCAATATTTATGGCTACAGCAGGTGGAGGGAGCTCAGGGCACTGTGAACCCCGAACTCCACCCCCAGGAGTCAGACAAGGCAATTCATTATATGGCGTGAGAGAATGAAACAGCACTTGCTTGTTCTCCTGAGGACCGTTGGTGACTGCTGTAGCGGACATGGTTCTCCCCTTTCCCCGATGGATGGTGACAGAGGGCCCCCCGGAAAGACAAAGAGGAGCCACTCTCACCGGACCAGAGACGGGCGGAGCCAGAGTAGGACTCTCTGAGCTCGCAGCAGCTGGAGAGAGCGTCGAGGAGGAGGGAGGGGCAGCCGAGGCAGTCCAGGGACGAGGAGCTGACGGAACAGTGGGGACCGATGACCCGGAGGCTGCTGTCTTTCCCTTCCATCGTGATGCAGGGGCAACAGCTGGCTGGGAGGCAGAGTTCTCTCGGTGGCCCGGAACAGGATCCGGACGGGGATCTCGCAGAGGCTGATTGTCGACGAGGTGGCGACGTCTTCCGGCAGAGGGCGAGGCTAGGTTTAAATCTGGAAAGCGCCGCTGCTGCGCAGAAACGGAGTCCAGCAGCTCGGCGTACTCAGGAAAATCATAGAGTTCAGGATTGACTTCCACCAGTCTAACCGCCGCCACTACACTCTTCAGAATTTTACTGGGATGGCAGAAAGAGCGAGCTTCAGCCACACGACCCCTGATGAGCTCAGCTGCCCACTGTGTCTCTTCACGGGGGGTCCTGGCTGTCCTCTTCCTCCACTGCGGATAGGAATGGCACTTTGGTGACATGGACTCCTGGGCTGGATGGGTGACAGGAACCTGATCCCGAGGCGAGGAGCGGGGATGCCTCACCTTCGGCTTCCTGCTGGGATTCCTCTCCGGTCCACAAGTTTTCTCCCGAAGTGTCGTAATCTCCGCCATCCTGTTCCTGACCTCGGCGTGGTCAGCATGGCGAGGATTGCGCTTAATTGCCGCATCAGCGAGGTCCAAGTACCAGCGTGGGCCGTCGGGAGTGACGTTGCGACGAGTGTTGGAAAGGACGCCATCTACCTCTATTAGGAACACGATCAGTTCATAGCCCAAGTTCAAGGAAAAACCCTTCCCTGGCGACGCCATTTCCCAACCACGCTCGTACACGGAAAAAAGGGGAAAAACTACAAGCCCAAAAAAGGAAACAAACTCACAGTGACCGGCGTCTCGTTTTGGCTGCGACCTACTGTCATGAATGTCCCTTGCGGGGCATCATTGAGATGCTTTAGGCCAACCAGTGAGTTTGCATATTTTATTAACGAAAGACACAATGACAAAATAAACAGCCACGTGGGGCAAAAACACGAACAAAGGCTAAGACACAAGATCGAAGACTCTGAGAAGGAATAACACTCACAGAGAACAAAGAATCAAAAAGGAGACTGGAGTCGGAGATAGGGGCTCCAGTCACGTACGCGGAGGCGCCTGTACTGTTGTGTAGGTCGCAGCGAGGAGTAAGCCACAGCTGCCCCCTTAAATGATAACTCAGAACCAATCAGAAAAGGGAAATGTAATTAAATGAAATGACAAACAGCCGTCACAACGCGACTCGGCTTTGACAGCCAGAAGTTCCGTCGTGACGCTGTTAATATACAGTGGGGCAAAAAAATATTTAGTCAGCCACCAATTGTGCAAGTTCTCCCACTTAAAAGATGAGAGAGGTCTCCAATTTTCATCATAGGTATACCTCAACTATGAGAGACAAAATGAGAAAAAAAAATCCAGAAAATCACATTGAAGGATTTTTAAAGAATTTATTTGCAAATTATGGTGGAAAATAAGTATTTGGTCACCAACAAACAAGCAAGATTTCTGGCTCTCACAGACCTGTAACTTCTTCTTTAAGAGGCTCCTCTGTTCTCCACTCGATACCTGTCTTAATGGAACCTGTTTGAACTCGTTATCAGTACAAAAGACACCTGTCCACAACCTCAAACAGTCAGACTCCAAACTCCACTATGGCCAAGACCAAAGAGCTGTCAAAGGACACCAGAAACAAAATTGTAGACCTGCACCAGGCTGGGAAGACTGAATCTGCAATAGGTAAGCAGCTTGGTGTGAAGAAATAACTGTGGGAGCAATTATTAGAAAATGGAAGACATACAAGACCACTGATAATCTCCCTCCATCTGGGGCTCCACGCAAGATCTCACCCCGTGGGGTCAAAATGACCACGAGAACGGTGAGCAAAAATCCCAGAACCACACGGGGGTACCTAGAGAATGACCTGCAGAGAGCTGGGACCAAAGTAACAAAGGCTACCATGACTTCCGGTTATGGCTGCCACGTAAGACGGACGTGTCTCACTCTACTCTGCTCCTGGAGAAAAAAAATCGGCAAATAACTCTCTCATTTGGGACAGAACGTATCCCAGCGTTTGGGCGAGGATATGTCGGCGAAGCCTAAGGCTGGAAAACCAGGTAAAGGAAAAAGCGAGCCGCCGAAACAGTCCAAATTAACGGACTTTCAGGTCTGTGACGCAGCAAATAAAACTCCATATATGGCGGAGGAGGCTGGCAACGGTACGATGTCTGCGGGGAGCGGCGCAGATGCGCTGATGGCTGCCATGAGTTCAATGAGAGCGGACTTTTCCTCTAGATTTGATGGGATTATGACAGCGTTGGAAGGAATAAGAAAGGAATTGGGTGACTGTGTAGAACGAACGGCGCAGATGGAGCTCCGTCTCGCTAGTGCTGAAGATGACGTCACCCGTCTTCAATTAAAGGTGCGCACTTTGGAAAAAAAAAAAAATCTCTGGAAGATAATATTTTGGATTTGGAATCTCGGTCGAGACAGAATAACTTGAGGCTGGTGGGTCTTCCAGAGGAATCAGAAGGTCGGGACGTATGTTCCTTTCTGGAAAAGTGGATTCCGGAGGTGCTGGGCAGCGAGGAGTTGCAATCAGCAGTGGTTCTGGAAAATGCACATCGTATTGGCCCACGGAGAGATAAGGGACCGCCGAGGACCTTAATTATGAAGTTTCTAAGCAACAGAGACAGGATGAAGATCTTCAACGCTGCACGAGCTAAAGGAGAGATTAAACACCAGGACCAGCAGGTGCGGTTCTACCCAGATTTGGCCACAGGAATCCAACAATTGAGGAAGCAGTTTGATCCCATACGTAAGGAGCTGCGCAACCTTGGGATTCGTCATGGTGTAATCTATCCTGCGAGACTGCTGACCACGTATGAGGGCAGAACCCACATCTTCAAGACCCCAGAGGAGGCGCAGGAGTTCATCAAGAAGATCAAAGAAGAAGAAGAGACTGGTGGGAGCTAAGCATGAACAAAATATAAGGTAGAATAATTAAGCATTTGCACAGGCATCTGACTGACTTGAAGTAAATAGTAAGTTTACAAAATATAGATTGTATTATATATTTAAAAAAAAAACAAAAACAAAACAAACAAAAAAAACTATGATGTACAAAGTTGTTAAAAATTTTGGAGTTAAGTTGGAAAACTACAGAGGAGAGTTAATGTTACGTCATTAAAAGCAGTAGAGTTAGGGTGATTGGGAGGATGAAGAAGGAGTGGCTTAGGCTGTTCCCCGTGGGTGTGGAGCGGTCGATGGCTATATCGGGAGACGGAATTTTTCTTTTGATTTTGGGGGGTTTGCCACAAGTGTGGGAAGGGGAAATTTGTTTGTGTGTAGTTTGCAGGATGAATGTTCAACCACTCATGTTTTTGCTTCTCTGTATGAGCATGTTTACACTGCAAGGTAATCCCAAACTCTCTATTGATCATAAACCAAAGTGTTAATCTTAATTTAACTTCATGGAATTGCAGAGGTCTACAAAATTTAAAAAAACTTAAACAAGTTATGAATAAAATAAAAGACATGGGTTCAAAAATTGTGTTTTTACAAGAAACTCATTTAATAGAGGAGGATATAAAAAGAATTAGGAGTAGATGGCAAGGAAGTGTCTTCACCTCATCATTCTCATCCCGGGCCAGGGGAGTTATGACTCTCATACATAAATCAGTTCCTTTTCAAGTGAAAAATGTAATTGGAGACAAATTTGGAAGATATGTAATCATTCAAGGTTCTTTGCTATTAGAAAATATAAATCTTGTGAACTTATATGGTCCCAATATAGATGATCAAAAGTTCTTTGCTAATTTATTTCTTATCTTATCATCACTTACAGGGCAACATATAATAGCAGGGGATTTTAATTGTACATTGAATCCAGGTATAGATAGATCAACAGGACTGGATTGTACGCACAATGGATGTAGGATGACTATTAATCATTTTATGAAAGAATTGAGATTGTTAGATATATGGAGAGAAATGAAACCACAAGTTAAAGCCTATTCTTGTTATTCCAGTACCTACAAGACATTCTCACGTATTGATTATTTTTTGATTTCCACAGAATTAAGGTCCAAGATTCAAAACTGCTTTTATGATAACATCGTGATCTCTGATCATGCACCCTGTTGTCTAATATATGTAGATAAAAAATTGACAAAGGAATCAGGTAGATGGCAATTTCAGCATAAATGGCTTCAGGATGAGGAATTTGTCAAGTATATAGAAAAACAGATAGACGAGTTCTTTGACATCAATACTACACAAACATCAGCATGTGTAAAGTGGGAGGCTTTCAAAGCTTTTATTAGGGGACATATTATTAGTTATACAGGATCAAAATCTAAGAAGACTCGAGAGGAGAGAGCTAAATTGGAACATAAAATAAAAAGTCTTCAGGAAAAAGTGTATGCAGGAAGTGACCCAAGGTTGGAGAATGAATTACTGATTTTGAGAGATGAATACGACAAAAAATCAGCGAATAGAGCTGCCTCGAGTCTTCTAAGATTGAAACAATCTTTTTATGAACAAGGTGAAAAATCAGGAAAATTATTAGCATGGCAGATTAAACAATTAGAAATTAAAACACCAATTACCAGTATTATAAGTAAAGGACAGGTAGTTATAGATCCTTTAGAAATTAACAGAGCCTTTAGAGATTACTATGAAAAATTATATGATACCAAAAATGAATCTGATTTAACAAAACTAAATGGGTTTTTGAACGAACTATCTATACCGTGTATTCCAAATGAAAACAGGGAGATATTGGAGTCTAAAATTAGTCAAGAAGAAGTTGGGCTAGCCATTGATAATATGAAATCAGGAAAAAGTGCAGGACCAGATGGTCTTCCAGTTGACCTTTATAAAAAATTTAAGAATAAATTAATAAAACCTTTTTTGGAAATGGTTTTAGAAGCATTTCAAAATAATAATTTACCATCATACATAAATAATGCCTTAATTATACTGCTGCCAAAACCAGGTAAGCCCTCTAATAAATGTGAAAATATGAGACCAATAAGCCTATTAAACGCCAACCTTAAGATAATCTGTAAAATTTTAGCAAGACGAATACAAGAAATTTTACCAAATATTATTAATCGAGATCAGAATGGCTTTATAAAGGGTAGACAAGGCTTCCATAATGTAAGAAGACTATTTAATATTATTTATTTTAATAAAGAAGCACCGGATACAGCTCTCCTATCACTGGACGCCGAAAAGGCCTTTGATAGAGTTGAATGGCCCTTTCTTTTTGAAGTCCTACAAAGGTTTGGACTTGGAAATAATTTCATAAAATGGGTTCAAATAATATACAATAATGCTACAGCAGAAATCCTAACAAATAACAATATTTCAAAACCAATAAAAATCAATAGAGGATGTCGACAAGGCTGTCCACTTTCACCTTTACTGTTTACTATGGCAATTGAACCTTTAGCGATAGCGATACGTTTACATTCACAAATATATGGAATTAAAGTTGGACCAACAGAACATAAAATCTCCCTGTATGCCGATGACATAATTTTGTTTATGTCGAATCTAAAAAAATCAATTCCAACCTTGTTGAATTTAATAAAGAATTTTGGGGAAATATCAGGATATAAAATAAATAAAACTAAATCTTCAATATTAATGCTAAATGAGACCCAGAGAAATTACCCAGCCCCTGAGGTAAATCAATTCAATCTTGTAAATCAGTTTAAATATTTAGGAATCCAAATTGTGCCTAAGCTAGAATCAGTCGCCAGTGTCAACTATGAAGCCTTAATGTCAGATATCAATGAGTTAACTCAGAGATGGATGTCACTACCAATGTCGATGATCGGGAGAATCAATATACTTAAAAGTAATATTTTACCTAAAATACTTTATTTATTTTAATACATTCCCTTATCACCACCTTTAGATTTATTCTCAAGAATAAAAAAAAAGTTAGTGGAATTTATATGGAACAACAGGAGGGCTAGATTACGTCTGTCTTTATTATATTTACCATTTGATCGTGGAGGTCTGAAATGTCCAAATTTTATGTTGTATTATTGGTCGGTACAACTGAGGTCTATGACATATTATTTTTCATCAAATGATCTCCCTCACTGGACTGAAATGGAATCATACAATTTACCTTTACCTCTTCCCATATTCATATACTCAGATTCGGCAAAAAAAATTACAAAAACAAGTTAAAAATCCATTTGTAAAGCATATGATCAAAATATGGTGTGAAGCTAAAAATTATTTAAAAGAACCACAGTTATTGTCACAATTTAGTCCAATATGGGGTAATCAATATTTTAAACCAGGGAGAGCGGACGCTGTATTTAAAGTATGGAATTTAAAAGGGATACAAAAGATTCAGGATTTATATTTGCCATGTGCAGATAACATAATGTCTTTTGAAGAGCTGAGGATCAAATTTAATCTCAATAGAACACATTTTTTTAAATATCTTCAACTTAGAAACTTTATTCGATCAAATCAAAATAAAGCTCTCACTCGACCTATTTATTCATCCTTGGAAAAAATGATGATGAAAGATAGTAAAAGAAAGGGTATTATTTCAGAGTTTTATAACTCATTGACACTATCTTCAAGTGAAAATTCACTGAAAAGATTAAACTACTGGAAAGAAGATCTGCAAACTGAAATTTCAGAGGAACAATGGGAATTGGCTTGTACAGAAGCTCAAACCAAATCAATAAATGTACGCCTTAAATTGATACATTTCAAATGGTTAATGCGGATGTATGTTACACCGGAGGAGTTAAATAGATATAACAAAAATATACCAGATACATGCACAAAATGCATGGAAAGTAAAGGAACCCTATTTCATTGTTTATGGGAATGTAGATTAATAAGAATGTTTTGGGAAGAGGTGAGGGTAACAATTGAAAAAATAATCTCAAAACAAATCATATTGAATCCTAAACTGTTTTTGTTGGGTCTGTACCCAGAAAAGCATAATTTTAATAAAAGTGAAAGAACATTCATAGACCTCAGTTTGCTTAATGCCAAAAAATGTATTGCACTATTATGGAAAAAGACTCATAGACCAGATGTGACTCAGTGGTTAAGACAGATGTTAACAAACCTTCCATTAGAAAGAATAACATACAGTATATACTGAAATCAAAGGAAATTGTGTTTGAGAATATATGGAGACCTTTTATAGATTATGTAAAAAATTTAAACATAACTCTTGAAGAAGAAGGTGAATGATGTGTGTGGACCTTGTAAATTCCAAACTGGTGAACATAATATGTATACTTATGTATTGGATTGTCTAGACTAAACAGAGGAGCATTGTTGAAGATTTGATTTTGTTGGTGGTTGTTGGTGTTTTTAGTGCATTTTTTTTTTGTAGTACTTTAGTGTTAGTGTTTGATTGTTTGTATCATGTTTGTTAAAAAAAAAAAAAAAGGTTCAATAAAGATATTGTGGAAAAAAAAACAAAAAAAAAACAAAGGCTACCATCAGTAACACACTACGCCGCCAGGGACTCAAATCCTGCAGTGCCAGACATGTCCCCCTGCTTAAGCCAGTTCATGTCCAGGCCCGTCTTAAGTTTGCTAGAGAGCATTTGTATTTGTACAACATGCAGTTGTGCAGCCACTTTTAAAAAAACCTAACCTTGATCCATCTGTTTTTAAAAACTTCAGGCCAGTTTCTAAGCTTCCTTTTATTTCTAAGCTTTTAGAAAAAGTTGTTGCCAAGCAGCTCACTGACTTTCTGATTGAACATAATATTTTTGACAAATTTCAGTCAGGCTTTCGTCAGAAACACTCGACAGAGACCGCTCTTCTGAGGGTGTCAAATGATATTTTAATGTCATCAGACTCTGGCAAATGCTCTGTTTTAATGTTATTAGATCTTACTGCAGCATTTGATACTATTGATCATTTTATTTTGTTACAAAGGCTTAGAGATTGGGTAGGTATTTCTGGAAAAGCTCTGGATTGGTTTTTCTCCTACCTTTCTGGTAGGAGCTTTTCCGTGGCTGTTGGCTCTTATTCATCTGACTCTGCTCCTTTAACCTGTGGGGTGCCTCAGGGTTCTATTCTGGGTCCACTTTAATTTGCCCTATATATGCTGCCACTTGGTTCTATTATCAGCATATTTAAAGGTGTGTCTTATCACTGCTACGCTGATGATTTACAGCTACTTTTCTCTTTTAAGCCTGACCATGTTGACAATTTAAAAATTATTCATGATTGTCTGTCTGCAATCAAGGACTGGATGTCTAGTAACTTTTTGCAACTTAATGCTGATAAAACTGAAGTCCTTATTGTAGCACCTGATAATCTAATTCCTAAGTTGGTTAATAGCATTGGTTCATTAAGCTCTAACGTACGGTCTAATCTAAAAAATCTTGGTGTCATTTTTGATCAATCGATGAGTTTTGATCAGCATGTCAAATCTCTGACCCGGAGCTGTTTTTTCCACCTTAGGAATATATCCAAAATTAGGTCATTGGTTTCCTACACTCAATTAGAAATCATTATTCATGCCTTTGTTTCTTCACGTTTGGACTATTGTAATGCTCTTTTTACATGTCTTAGTAAATCCTCTTTACACCGCCTACAGTTAGTCCAGGACACTGCTGCAAGATTACTAACTAGGTCCAGTAGATTCTGTCATATCACTCCTGTTTTGGCCTCCTTGCATTGGCTTCCTGTAAATTATAGAATTGATTTTAAAGTTCTTGTTCTTACTTACAAAGCCATTCATGAAGAGGCACCTTTTTATATTAGTGACCTGCTCTCTCTACACTAGCCCAGCAGGTCTCTCAGGTCTTCTCATCAGAATCTATTGGTAGTTCCTAGTACTAGGCTCAAAACCAAAGGCGATAGAGCCTTTGCTGCTGTTGCTCCCAGACTGTGGAACTCCTTGCCTTTTGAACTTAGATCTGCACCTTCCATTGGTGTTTTTAAGAAGCAACTAAAGACCCACCTTTTTAGCCTGGCTTTTTAACTATGTGCCGATTGTATTTTTATGTGCTTTTATTGTCTACTTTGTTTTACTGTTTTATGTGCCTGTGTTTTTATTTTGTTTTTTACCATGTTAAGCACTTTGTGACTCTGTCTGTGAAAGGTGCTCTATAAATAAACTTATTATTATTATTATTATTATTTGGATGATCCAGAAGAGGATTGGGAGAATGTCATATGGTTAGATGAAACCAAAATAGAACTTTTTGGTAAAAACTCAACTTGTCGTGTTTGGAGGAGAAAGAACACCATACCTACTGTGAAGCATGGGGGTGGAAACATCATGCTTTGGGGCTGTTTTTCTGCAAAGGGACCAGGACGACTGATCCGTGTAAAGGAAAGAATGAATGGGGCCATGTATCGTGAGATTTTGAGTGAAAACCTCCTTCCATCAGCAAGGGCATTGAAGATGAAACGTGGCTGGGTCTTTCAGCATGACAATGATAAGATAAAATAAGATAAGATAACCTTTTAGTTACAAACAGTTTATTAAATGCCCCACCAGAGGAATAAACACGCTGGATCACTGTTACACCACAGTGAAAGACGCATATCGCGCTGTTCCCCGCGCTGCGCTCGGATTATCTGATCACGTGATGGTCCACCTCATTCCCACATACAGACAGAGATTGAAGCTCACTAAACCTGTTGTGAGCACTACAAAGAAATGGACCAGTGAAGCTGAGGAGAAGCTGGAAACGTGCATGGAAATAACTGATTGTGGCATGTTTAAAGGAGCCACGCATGATCTGGATGAGTACACGGACACTGTGAACTCTTATATCCACTTTTGTGAGGAGAGCATTCTTCCATTGCACACCAGGGTGAGGTACTCTAATGATAAGCCCTGGTTCACAGCTAAGCTCAGACAGATCAGGAAGGAGAAGGAAGCAGCGTTGAAAAGTGGAGACAGGGGCTGCTACAGGGAGGTTAAATATCGGTTTAACAGAGAGCTGAGGAGAGCTAAATCTGTGCATTCTGAGAGACTCCAGCAGCAGTTCACTGCTAATGACTCGGCTTCTGTGTGGAGAGGACTGAGGCAAATCACCAATTATCGGCCTCAGGCTCCTAAAGGTCAGGATGACAAAGCCCTTTGTCAAAGACTGTCCCAACACTATGCCCGTTTTGACACCTCGTCATCTGTGTCCAACTCCCCCCTCCCTCCAGCTCCACAGCCTCCACGATCCCTACTTCATCAAAGGCGCCCCCCCCCTCCTCCCCCCCTGCCCTTGTCATCAGTGAGCAGGACGTGCTCAAACAGTTCTCCAGACTGAACCCGCGCAAGGCCCCCGGTCCGGACGGCGTGTCTCCCTCCACCCTGAGACACTGTGCGAAAGAGCTGGCTCCTGTCTTCACGGACATTTTTAACACCTCCCTTAAGCTATGCCACGTGCCGTCCTGCCTCAAATCCTCCACCATCATCCCTGTCCCCAAGAAGCCACGGATCACTGGACTTAATGACTACAGACCTGTAGCACTCACCTCTGTAGTCATGAAGTCCTTTGAGCGCCTGGTCCTGCCCCACCTCAAGTCCATCACCACCCCTCTCCTAGACCCGCTGCAGTTTGCCTACCGAGCCAACAGGTCTGTAGACGACGCAGTCAACCTGGCCCTCCACTCCATCCTGCAGAACCTGGACTCCCCGGGAACCTACGCCAGGATCCTGTTTGTGGACTTCAGCTCCGCATTCAACACCATCCGCCCCGCTCTGCTCCAGAACAAGCTGTCCCTGCTCAACGTGCCTGACTCCCTCTGCAGGTGGATCACCGACTTCCTGACGAACTGGAGGCAGCATGTGCGGCTGGGAAAGACTGTCTCAGACTCTGCTAGCATCAGCACCGGATCACCCCAGGGCTGTGTACTTCCCCCCCCTCCTCTTCTCCCTTTATACCAACTCCTGCACCTCCAGCCACCAGTCTGTCAAGTTGATCAAGTTTGCGGACGACACCACCCTCATCGGGCTCATCTCCAACGGCGATGAGTCCGCCTACAGGAGAGAGGTGGCCCAGCTGGCGTCCTGGTGCAACAACAACAACCTGCAGCTGAACGCTCTGAAGACAGTGGAGATGATTGTGGACTTCAGGAAAGTCACAACCCCTCTGCCCCCCCTCACCCTCACAGGCTCTCCCATCACCACTGCTGATTCCTTCCGCTTCCTAGGCACCACCATCACCAGGGACCTCAAGTGGGAGCCGACCATCAGCTCCCTCATCAAAAAGGCCCAGCAGAGGATGTTCTTCCTGCGGCAGCTGAGGAAGCTCAAGCTACCCACCAAGATGTTAGTGCAGTTCTACACAGCCATCATCGAGTCCATCCTCACCACCTCCATAACCGTGTGGTACGCAGGAGCCACTGCCAGGGACAGACTAAGGTTGCAGCGCGTCATGCGCACTGCTGAGAAGGTGATCGGCTGCAAGCTCCCATCTCTCCAGGATCTGTACATCTCCAGGACCCGGAGGCGTGCTGGCCGGATCATAGCCGATACCTCACACCCTGGTCACGTACCGTTTGCCCCCCTCCCCTCAGGTAGAAGACTTCGGTCCATCCAGACTAAAACCTCCCGTCACATGAACAGCTTCTTCCCCTCTGCCATCAGACTGCTGAACACTAAGTGACTTATTGACTCTCGTGCACTATGTACAGCAGCTCAACCAGACTCATGTCAATCATCACTGTTTTCTTCCTGCATTACCGACTGCACTATATGGTTCTCCACATTATCTGCTGCTCACTAATATATTTTAACTGCTGACCAGTTTTACTCTCTTATTCTACACTTTATTGCATGTATAGTTTATTTCTTTTATTTTATCATGTTTAATGTTGCAGCATTGCACCGAGACAAATTCCTAGTTTGTGTACTCCATGAACAATGGCAATAAATCTGATTCTGATTCTGATTCTTTTATTAGTCCCACAATGGGGAAATTCCAGGATTGCAACAGCACAGGGATAGCAACACTCAGAGCAACAATCAGAAGGCAAGAGAAAAACAAGAGCAGTGAGTATACGTACAGTGGGGCAAAAAAGTATTTAGTCAGCCACCAATTGTGCAAGTTCTCCCACTTAAAAGATGAGAGAGGTCTCAGATTTTCATCATAGGTATACTTCAACTATGAGAGACAAAATGAGAAAAAAAAAATCCAGAAAATCACACTGAAGGATTTTTAATGAATTAATTGTTAAATTCCTCAGTAAAATAAGTATTTGGTCACCTACAAACAAGCAAGATTTCTGGCTCTCACAGACCTGTAACTTCTTCTTTAAGAGGCTCCTCTGTTCTCCACTCGTTACCTGTATTAATGGCACCTGTTTGAACTCGTTATCAGTATTAAAGACACCTGTCCACAACCTCAAACAGTCAGACTCCAAACTCCACTATGGCCAAGACCAAAGAGCTGTCAAAGGACACCAGAAACAAAATTGTAGACCTGCACCAGGCTGAGAAGACTGAATCTGCAATAGGTAAGCAGCTTGGTGTGAAGAAATAACTGTGGGAGCAATTATTAGAAAATGGAAGACATACAAGACCACTGATAATCTCCCTCCATCTGGGGCTCCACACAAGATCTCACCCCGTGGGGTCAAAATGATCACGAGAACGGTGAGCAAAAATCCCAGAACCACATGGGGGGACCTAGTGAATGACCTGCAGAGAGCTGGGACCAAAGTAACAAAGGCTACATCAGAAACACACTACGCCGCCAGGGACTCAAATCCTGCAGTGCCAGACGTGTCCCCCTGCTTAAGCCAGTACATGTCCAGGCCCGTCTGAAGTTTGCTAGAGAGCATCTGGATGATCCAGAAGAGGATTGGGAGAATGTCATATGGTCAGATGAAACCAAAATAGAACTTTATTGTAAAAACTCAACTTGTCGTGTTTGGAGGAGAAAGAACACCATACCTACTGTGAAGCATGGGGGTGGAAACATCATACTTTTGGTCTGTTTTTCTGCAAAGGGACCAGGACGACTCATCCATGTAAAGGAAAGAATGAATGGGGCCATGTATCATGAGATTTTGAGTGAAAACCTCCTTCCACCAGCAAGGGCATTGAAGATGAAACGTGGCTGGGTCTTTCAGCATGACAATGATCCCAAACACACCGCCCGGGCAACGAAGGAGTGGCTTCGTAAGAAGCATTTCAAGGTCCTGGAGTGGCCTAGCCAGTCTCCAGATCTCAACCCCATAGAAAATCTTTGGAGGGAGTTGAAAGTCTGTGTTGCCCAGCAACAGCCCCAAAACATCACTGCTCTAGAGGAGATCCGCATGGAGGAATGAGCCAAAATACCAGCAACAGTGTGTGAAAACCTTGTGAAAACTTACAGAAAACGTTTGACCTCTGTCATTGCCAACAAAGGGTATATAACAAAGTATTGAGATGAACTTTTGTTATTGACCAAATACTTATTTTACCGAGGAATTTACCAATTAATTCATTAAAAATCCTTCAATGTGATTTTCTGGATTTTTTTTTCTCATTTTGTCTCTCATAGTTGAGGTATACCTATGATGAAAATTGGAGACCTCTCTCATCTTTTAAGTGGGAGAACTTGCACAATTGGTGGCTGACTAAATACTTTTTTACCCCACTGTATGTACATATAAATATAAATATATATATATATAGACACACAGTGCGGAGCATTGTAGCTAGATGGAATAAATATATGAGTATATAAACACACAGTGCGGAGCATTGTAGCTAGATGGAATAAATATGTAAATATATAAACACACACAGTGTGAAGCATTGTTGCTAGATGGAATAAATATATAAATGTATAAACACACACAGTGTGGAGCATTGTAGCTAGATGGAATGAAACAGCATAACCGTCTACTTAGTTATCCTACATGGTATGATTATGTACCCATACATATTCTCACCCTCCATAGCGACCGGTATTTTCCTAGTTGTATACCGGAGGGGACCATTGTGTAAGTCTATTGCGTCTTTTGCATTCAATACTATTAGGTTGTCACATCTTTTTGCTATCTCTGCGAGCAGCCCTGTTTAGGTTGTACAGTCTGACAGCCGTAGGTAGGAAGGACCTGCGAAACCTCTCGGTTGTGCACCTAGGATGATGTCGTCGGCCTCCGTCGGTCTATGATGACCATGGAAGAGAATCCTAAACAGTCTGCTGCCAAATGAGCTCCTCAGTGCATTCAGTATGTCCTGCATAGGGTGGAACTCGGATTCCAGCAGAGATGACAGTTTAGCCACCATCTTAATCCTTTGGTGTGATCCCAAACACACCGCCCGGGCAATGAAGGAGTGGCTTCATAAGAAGCATTTCAAGGTCCTGGAGTGGCCTAGCCAGTCTCCAGATCTCAACCCCATAGAAAATCTTTGGAGGGAGTTGAAAGTCCGTGTTACCCAGCAACAGCCCCAAAACATCACTGCTCTAGAGGAGATCTGTATGGAGGAATGGGCCAAAATACCAGCAACAGTGTGTGAAAACCTTATTAAGACTTACAGAAAACGTTTGACCTCTGTCATTGCCAACAAAGGGTATATAACAAAGTAGAGAGGTTCTTGAATTATCTTGCAAAAAAAATAATATTGAAATGCAGTTTTTCTATAAAGAGAATAGGTAATATTGTTATGTAGCTTCCAGTCCGTTCTCTTCACAGCTGCTCTGACTGCTCACCCTCAGGTTCACCACCATGGACCTCAGACAGAGAAACAAGAAGGAAAAAAAAATAATGAAAATGTGATTTTACAGATGTGATAGAACATTTTTAAAGTCAGCATCATCAAATAAATTCTATTACAGATGTCATGTTCCTACTCAACTTAAGAAATTGTTTGGTTTTTCTGTAAAAATAATCTCAAGGGGTTTTTTTACATTTCCACACCTCACATCAGCTTTGAGTAAATACAGTGGTGTGAAAAAGTGTTTGCCCCCTTCCTGATTTCTCATTTTTTGTATACAGTATTTGTCACACTTAGGTTCAGGTTACTTTATTTGTACCCGTAGGTAGACTTGTTTTGCAGTCTGGTGACATCCATATTTACAAGCCACTAATTACATTCAACATAGACACAAACACAGGCACACATGAAGCTGACTATAAACATGATAAAAATACTCAAGGCTCCATCAATCAGGGTATAAAAAGACAAAGAGATGAGGGAGAAACCAGAGGAAAGAGAGAAGGGTCATATTAAAAGTTAAAAACAAATCAGAGGTTAAAAAACTCAAAGGTCTAAAACCCAATAAAATATTTAGAACCCAAGTGATATCATACAAAAATAAGTAAATATAAAATGAAGTTAATAAATAGGTACCTAAATTATGTACAATATATTTTTATAGCTTGTTCAACTCTTTGACAGCAGCAGGGACAAAGCTGTTTTTGTAGCGCTGGGTTCTACTTTTTGGGACAGCAAACCTCCGTCTTGAGGGAAGAAGCTGAAAGTTGCAGTGCAAAGGGTGGGAGTCATCATTTAAAATGGAGGTAGCCATCCTCTGAACTTGTCTGGTGTACAGGGATGTCAGGCTCAGCTGTGACTCACCAAGCAAACAACTGGACCATCTAACTACCTGATCCAAGGATTTCCTCTGTTTCAGTTTTATCTGACCAAACCATGACACTAAAGAAAAGGATAAAACAGATTCAATAAAAGCCCGATAAAACATTGTCATTATGGTTCGGTCAATTTGGAAGCGTGCAAGTTTCCTCAAACAATGCAAATTTTGCTGACCCTTTTTGCACACCCTTTCACAGTTCACTTCAAAGTTTAAATTACTATCAATAATCGTCCCAAGATATTTGTACGATTGTACACATTCGGTGGTCTGGCCTTTTAGTATGGTAACTTTGTGCCTGGGAGTTTTCCTCCTAAAGTCAATAATCATATCTTTCATTTTTGTTGTATTCAGCTGCAGGTAGGAATCCTCACACCAGTGAACAAAATCATCAACTACTGGGCCGTGGCCACTCTCACCATCCTGGAGGAGACTGACAATGACGGAGTCATCAGCATACTTTATAATGTGTCTGTTGTCATGTCTGCTCCGACACATGTTTGTGTACAGGATGAAGAGCAGTGGCGACAACACACACCCCTGAGGACAGCCAGTAGAAGAGCACTTTAGGTCAGACAATGTACCATTGACCCTTACTCTCTGCGTCCTGTTGGTTAAGAAATCCAGAATCCAACTTAAATGTGTCATATCCGGCTCTAGGGAGCCGGGCAATCAGAGCCAGGGACAAGCCAGTGAGTCGAGATGTTTTATTCTGGGTAAGGGATAAGGGGAGCACAGACACTCATACAGACGTACATTCTCAGGCTGCACAGCGCAGGGGTAGGTAGCTTGTACCGGACATGGGGGTAACAAGACGTGCATACTCACAGCGGGATACAAACACCGGAATGCTGCAAGGGGAGTTGAGGCTGACACCAGACGAAGGGGCTTCAGCCCAGCAGTGCTTATGTCGCAGCCCCGAATGATCGAAGCTGCTCCTCTTTATACTCATTAACAGCGCCCCAGCTGATGAGGATTAATTGGCCCCAGCCGTCCCGTGACACTGACAGCTGGGAACCAGCTGAGGCACTGCCCAATGAGAGGCAGGGATAAAAGGAGCATGGGCTGAGCGCCGAGCCGGCGTCTCACCCCATGGTGACAGAGCCTCCCCCTCACGGTCGGGCTCCCGAACGACCAGGAACATCCCAGCCCCCCCCCCCCCCCTCCCCACCTAGGGTGGGCGGAAGGGAGGCAGGACCGGAGGGGAAGATGCAAAGGGAAGGACAAAAAAAAACAAAACAATAGACCGATGTAGGGCAGCAGGGCAGAGAAAAAAAAAACCCAAATACAATACCCTACAACACAGGGAAAAGGATTAACCCAGAGCACAGTTAGGGAGAAAACTGAGTTAGGACACAGGTAGGGAAAATACCAAATACGACTACAGACAGCATACAAATAACGTATAGATCGGGGCAAAAAAAAGAAAACCAAAAACCCACCAAAAAGGTGGCAGGAATGAATAAAGCAATCAGAGTATAGTTAAGGGGAACAAAACACACTACTCCATAATGCACCAACAAGACAAAGGTCAGGACAAAAAATGATGAAAAACGCTGTGCATGGATACTAAAGAAAACAAAACACACAGCACCGAATATATAAAAGATCACCTAAAGAAACAGAGGTGACAAGGACAAATGGGTAATAATGAAGTACGGTTAAGTGGGGATGAAACACATTACTTCAAACAATAACAAACACAGTCAATGTTAAAGCCGGGGCCAGGGAAGGCCCCCCACGAGGATAATAAGACAGAATGGGGTGATCACAGAGTATGGTTGAACAGGAAGCCACACGCATACTCCATGATGCACCGACGAGGCCAAGGCTAAGGTAAGGATGAATGAAAACGCTGAGTAAAGATAAGAAAATGCAATACACAGCGCGATACATAAGGTGAGTCACCAAGAGGAAAAAAGGTGACAGGGTAACAGGATAACAATACGATAAAAATGCTGAGTATGGTTAAAAAAAAACACACAGCACAAAAACATATATTCCCCTAATGGACAAAGAAACTACACCCGAGTGACCTCAATAATAATAAAAGAAGTAAAGGACACCCGAGGAGACGGCAGGCAGAGTCCAAAACGGCCGGAATTGTTCTGGTAATCTCCCCGCCCATTGTCCAGTTGGCAACCCGGGGAAGAGAAATGTTCGGACGGCGAACTCTGGGCCCAGATCCCAGGAATCCAGTCCAACGGCTGCCGAACCAGGCCGCCCAAAGGCAAACACAGACCAGTGGGGGGAAACCAGATCGCCGAACCGAAAGTTTTGTGGGTCGGGTCGTCGACCCGCATCACTCAACCACCAGGACCGTTGAGACGGACGAAGGGTCAGAGCGGATCCCGGTGGAAGAGGCTCAGGGGAGAGCCGATGACGAGGGCGGCGGGCCTCAGGGAAACGGCCACCTCCTCACCGGACCTGGACAACACTGGGGCAGCACCCACGTCGGACCCCGATCGGGCCTCAGGCGAACCCACGTTGGACCCCGATCGGGTCTCGGGCGAACCCACGTTGGACCCCGATCGGGTCTCGGGCGAACCCACGTTGGACCCTGCACCAGAACCGACCTCCAACGTTGAACCCGGACCCTCCAGCACCACGAGGAACAGCAACTCCTCGCCGGTGACCCTGGAAGAAGGCTCAGAAGAGAAAACAGAACCGGGATCAGGATCACCGGCAGCGCCAGAACCCGGCGAGACGAGCTCAGACGCAGCGGGCGGCTGCACCCTGCTCGTCTCCCCTGGAGATAGGCTGAAGTGCTCAAAGATAAAAAGAAAGGAGAGCACTCGCCTGATCTCGGGTTCTGACGCCGTCCAGGACTGCGAAGATCCAGGATCCGTCGTCAGGAGGTCGTTGTCAGGCTCCCATCTAGCCGCGTCGGGCCCCGCAGCCAGCACGATGGTCAGCGCAGCTTGAGATCCCTCCAGCTCAGGTAACCCCGCCGACGATCCACTCGGCGTGAAGCCAGAAGAATCTCGTCCCGCCGGACCGAACCGCTCCTCCGTGGAGACCCGGGGACGCCCAGTCGTCGGCGTAGACTCCACGCAGCAGTCAGTCCCCCTCCTCCGTCCGCAATGTAGCTGCGGAACCACAGGCCCTCTCCATATCCCACCACGTTGACCCGGAGCCGGGGACCGCTCGGCGGAGAGAGACACAGAGGATGCGGGATTAGGCATACAGGTTACAGCAGGTGGGGAGAGTTCAGGGAGCTGCGAACCCTGAACTTCTCCTCCAGGGATGTGACAGAGCAAATCATTAAGCAGGTGTGAAAAAACAATGACTTGCCTGCCCCCTGGAGGTTGAGTATCGCCTGCTGTAGTGGAATCTGCTTCTTCCTCTCCCCGCCCGGCGATAACGGAGGACCCCCCGGGAATTCGTCTGAGGATCGCTCGCGTTGTCTCCAGCAGAGAGCTCACCAGGCCGGGATTCCAGGCACACACAGCGGTCAGGAAGCGCGTCGAGGAGGAGGGGGAAACAGCCGGGGTGAGCCAGCCCGAATGTCCAGGAATGACAGCGGGGGAACGAGGCTCAGGGGACGAGGCTGTAGAATCTCCACACTGACGAGGCGAAGGGATGACAGCTGCGTGGGAGGAACGGTCCTGACGATGACCCAGAACTGGATCCGGACGAGGTTCGTGCAGAGGTGACTCGGCGATGTGATGACGACTACTCCCAGGGGACGAAGCGAGGGGGAAACCCAGGATTCGCCGCTCCAGATCGGAGATCGAGACGAGGAAGGCGTCGAGCACGGGAAGGCTTCGTAGCCCTGAAGTCCTCACCATCAATCTCACTGCCGCCGCCACATGCCTGAAGGTGGTGACAGGAAACACAGTAGAGCTCGCGACAGCCACTCGACCCCGGACATAACTGCTGTCAGCTGCGGCTCCTCGAAGGGAATCCCGAGTGACGTGGCGCAGGTCGGGGGAAGTCCTCTGGTTGGCGCGAACTCCCGGACTGGAATACCGGCAGGAACGGGACTCCGAAGCGGGGAAAGACGTCGCCCACTTCGACTCCCTGCCGGGATTTCCATCCACCCCGTGGAGCTTCTCTCGCTGTGTACCTGCAGCGTCTATCCTGGCACTGTCCTCCAGATGGTACAGAGAGTGAGGGTGACAGTCCAGGAGTTCCTCAGCACGGCCCGGATGCCAGCGTCTCGCGTTGGAGGCGTCGTGCAGGGTGAAGAACGTCCCGTCGACTGCCTCCGAGATGGACCTCAGCCCGTCGCCCTGGCGCCGGAAGTGACTCCTGGGAAACGGCATGCTAGCAGCGCTGACACCCGGACAGAAAGGTACATTTCCACGGCGACTCACGGCCGCCGGCAACTCTTCTGGCTGCGACATACTGTCATATCCGGCTCTAGGGAGCCGGGCAATCAGAGCCAGGGACAAGCCAGTGAGTCGAGATGTTTTATTCTGGGTAAGGGATAAGGGATGAGGAGAGCACAGACACTCATACAGACGTACATTCTCAGGCTGCACAGCGCAGGGGTAGGTAGCTTGTACCGGACATGGGGGTAACAAGACGTGCATACTCACAGCGGGATACAAACACCGGAATGCTGCAAGGGGAGTTGAGGCTGACACCAGACGAAGGGGCTTCAGCCCAGCAGTGCTTATGTCGCAGCCCCGAATGATCGAAGCTGCTCCTCTTTATACTCATTAACAGCGCCCCAGCTGATGAGGATTAATTGGCCCCAGCCGTCCCGTGACACTGACAGCTGGGAACCAGCTGAGGCACTGCCCAATGAGAGGCAGGGATAAAAGGAGCATGGGCTGAGCGCCGAGCCGGCGTCTCACCCCATGGTGACAAAATGTTTCAGATCATCAAACAAATTTAAATATTAGACAAAAATAACACAAGTAAACACAAAATGCAGTTTTTAAATGAAGGTGTTTATTATTAAGGGTAAAAAAAAATCCAAACCAACATGGCCCTGTGTGGAAAAACTGATTGCCCCCTAAACCTAATAACTGGTTTGGCCAACCTTAGCAGCGTGTGTGTCTTAGTTGCCGATTTAAGACATTTGGCTAGCATGTGCCACTTTTGACTGTTAGAGGATTAGATGGTGTGGGACCAGTTAGCTGAGCACATGAGTAACCTGAGGCTAAGGGCTAAGATGCTGACGGCGCCAAACGACATGATGTTAGCTAGCACGATAGAGCTAGCATTCCAGCTTGAGTCAGCAGAGAAGTTAACATCAGAGCTAGGTGGCCGCCAACAACAGAAGCTAATAGGACAGATGATGGTAGCCAATGCAGTGGGCACAGAGGAATATGAAGACATGGCAGATGAGTACAAGGCAAACGCTGTTAACCGGAGGACCACTCCAAGTGGCCCCGCGTGTGGTAACTGTGGTTCCCCAAAGCACCATGAGAGAGCACATTTTTGCCCAGCAAGAGGACAACGCTGTAACAAGTGTGGACATTTTAACCATTTTGCCAAAGTGTGCCGGTTGCCGGCGCCATGGAGCCCACCAAGCAAGCAAAACAAACATCATCCACGCGGTATGCCCTGAAATGAATGCTTATGCACACAGCATGGATGAATTAGACAGCGTGGCTGTACCACTACTGCTCGACACGGTGGCAGTTAGGTCGATGTTAAACTGGGCCACGGTGAAGAAATTTTTCTCCAGCCACAAAATAAAGAACCCAGCGGAGCTGTGCGGATATGGAGGTCACAGACTCAGTAATGTAGGGACAGTCGAGCTAACGGTCTACTACAAGTCGAAGATTGTGTATGACTTCATGTTCCAAGTGTCTACATATGGTGGCAACATTATGGGATGTGACCTTTTCTACAGACTGGGCTTCACTATCCGTGACAGCACTGGGTTCGAATGATCCGGTTGCAGCAACTGGGACACGATGGACATCTATGACGAAGACGTAGTGTGGGACGAGAGTATAAAGGGCGACACCGACACCAAATCATCCACCTTGTGCACACAGGAGGAGAGTTGCCCGGGAGAGGGGGCAGCGGCAGGGCTTGCCTCAAATCCTCGCCCAGCCGGAGCCCGCTGTGGAATCGCAGGAGAGGGAGCCCATGCACACAGAGAACCTCGGGGCACAACAACCGGGCGCAGACACTATCTATGACGCAGCACAACAAAGCACATCAGACAGGAGAGAGAAGGAACCGGACTGCTTCAGTACCCACGCTCAGTGTCAGTCTACAGGTGTTACGACCGAGCCGACGGGTGAAGAGTCCGCAACAGTGAACGACACGGGAGAGATGCCGGACACCTTCCATACCCACAACCAGTGTCAGACTACAGAAACAACGATGGTGAAGTCGGGTGAAAGGTCAGCACTGAACACAGTAATGACAGAACTGTCATGAGCATACAGCACCACAGCAATCACAGTGGCATATGAGACCGAGCAAGGTGCCACTCAAATTCATGGACTGGGTTCGAGTCCACACCAATGAGAGACCAGGACAGTAACTGACCAAGTCACAACTGACGGGACAGTGGACGCCGCTGAGGATCATGGCGAAACTAGGATCAGCATGTTTTCGACTGACAAATGGTTTGATTCAGCACGCAAACCAACTCCGACGTGTCCAGGTGGCTGCTCCAGATGGCGAGGCTTTGCGGGAGTCAGCTGATGCAATGTGGGACCCGGGCCTCACTGTTATGAAGATCAGTCCTGGTTCTTGGGGCCCGGCATCTCCAGGAGCGCATCTACTGCGGGCCCGCTACAAAGCCCCTCTGGCAGAACTGCCTTCCCCATGGAAGACTGTAAAAAAGAAACAGTGACTGTTTAGGTAGGAATACGGCTATGAGGAGGTGGCAGAATAATCTATCCAGCCACGTCAGGTCCAGTGGTGGTCTACCCGCTGACCCTAGTTCGTAGTTCTGAATGTTCAATTGCATGTGTACCAAATTGGGGGAGGGCTGATGTGTATGTGTTCTGTGTTTTGCAAGTGTGGGGTGGAGGGTGGAATGTAGTGATGGGATTTACTACAATGGGCGGTGTGATGACGCAGCCGGCTGGTTATGTCATCACGCCACCATATATAGGCGAGAGTCGGCAATCTCATGGCCGTCTTAGCTACGGATCATCCTCAGGGATATAATGGATTGTTAAGTGTGCAGTGTACTGATTAAACGTTGTATAATAAAGTTCAGTTCAAGCACAGCATCCTCATCCATCTTTCCAGGTTTGTGGACATAACAGCTGTAAACTACAGGAACTACAGGAAGAATATACATTCAAAAGTAAACAGCAAAACATGTCTGAAAGAAACAATGTGTTGAATAAATGATGTAGTTCCGGTTCCGGTTCCAGCACCACACGAGTTGGCTGCCTTTTGCAACAGCGGCTCAATTCTGAGTCTTTTTATCTTCCTTCTTCTTTCTGATCTGGTGATAACTTTCTGATCTGGCACAACTTTCACTCTATATATATCACGGACACACAGATCGCCCCAAAGGTCTCCCGAGTCGGCGGACGGAGCCACTGTTTACAGCAGGAGACGATACAGCAGGGAAGAGCTAGCTAGCACTCAACCGCCACCCGGTGCTAACGGAGAAACTCGACATACCGGGGAACTGAAGTGAAAACAACGCGGGTGCCGGGCTGGAGTTTAGGCGGCGTGCAAGAAATATAAGACAGAATAATAAAGAGCGATGGCAAGAACCAAGCAGACCGCCCATAAATCTACTGGAGGAAAAGCCCCCCAGGAAGCAGCTGGCCACCAAGGCTGCTCGAAAGAGTGCTCCGGCCACCGGCGGAGTGAAGAAGCCTCACCGTTACAGGCCCGGTACCGTGGCTCTGAGAGAGATCCGTCGCTACCAGAAATCCATGGAGCTGCTCATCCGTAAGCTGCCCTTCCAGCGCCTGGTGAGGGAGATCACTCAGGACTTCAAGACCGACCTGCGCTTCCAGAGCTCCGCCGTCATGGCTCTGCAGGAGGCCAGCGAGGCCTACCTGGTGGGTCTCTTCGAGGACACCAACCTGTGCGCCATCCACGCCAAGAGGGTCACCATCATGCCCAAAGACATCCAGCTAGCCCGCCGCATCCGCGGAGAGAGAGCTTAGACTTTCTGCTGCACATCCACCAACCACAATGCTCCGCACTGTGTGTCTACATAGATTACATATATAGTAATATGTACATATGTATACTAGCTGCTCTTGTTTTTTCTTGCCTTCTGATTGTTGCTCTGAGTGTTGCTATCCCTGTGCTGTTGCAATCCTGGAATTTCCCCATTGTGGGACTAATAAAGGCTTATCTTATCTTAGTTCCTGAATATGTGTATAGTTTACAGAAACAACTGCTATTTTAAAAGTGCAGCACAAGATCGATTGTTGACAGAAAGTGCTCAGTGGGGCTGTAATAAAGGTGCACTGCCACCTCTACTGGGCTGGCATAGGTATTACAATGACGTTTCAGCTGCATTGATGGTAAAGGTGAACTATTGTGTTTATTTAAAAAACAAAGCGTTTTCTTGAAAATTAAAAGTCGAGAAAATATGGCGATACAATGATACAAGCCTTTAGTTCCACTTAATTTTGACCGGGCGAGCCGAAACAGAGAGCTGGACAGACGCACACACACACACACACACACACACACATCCACACACCGATGCATTAACTGATTACCATATGCCTCTCTGTTTCAATTCAATTCAATTTATTTATATAGCGCCAAATCACAACACAGGTCTTCTCAAGGCACTTTACAGAAAAGAGTGGGTTTAGGCCACACTCTTAGTTTATAGAACCCAGCAGAGACCCCTAAGAGCAAGCACTGTGGTGACACAGGCGAGGAAAAACTTCCCTTTAACGGGCAGAAACCTCAGGTGGAACCATAGCTCATAGAGGACGGCCATCCGCCTCAACCGGCTGGGTTGAGTAGCCACATTCAAAAACAAACATACAAATACAACATTCAAAGCCAAACAGTCCAGTACCAAGCCTGGCCAGGCTGCAGCATTTCTAACAAAAGGCCTTATCAAAGAGAAAAGATTTCAGCTTGCTCTTGAATAAAGAGAGAGTGTCTGCTTCCCAAACTGAAATGGGAAGATGGTTCCACAGGAAGGGAGTTTGATAGCTGAAAGCTCTACCTCCCAATCTACTTCTAGATAAGATAAGCCTTTATACCTGGGGCCAAGGACAATGACTTCAGTTTTATCTGTATTCAGCAATAGAAAGTTGTAGTTCATCCAGGTTTTGATATCCTTAAGACACTCCTGAAGTAAACCCAACTGGCTGGGATCATCTAGACTGATGGATAAATACAACTGAGTGTCATCAGCGTAACAATGAAAATGAATAGAATGCTTCCTCATAATGTCTCCCAAAGGCAGCATGTATAACACTGGTCAACACCAAATTTATTGTCTATTTTTTTTAACTGATTTAGGACAATTTTGATGTGCTGAATCCTAAAAATCACAAATGGTTTTGCTCAATCAGGTCAACTTTTTGAACTATGGCCACATGTTTTTTACGTTTTTGTTTACATGTACAGGTATTTTTGCTTTATATGATGCAAAATTCTTTTTTATTTCTTGAAATTCTCTAAATTTTGAACAATGATGACCTAACATTCAATTTACATGTACATACCTTTATCAATGTCTACTATTCAATTTACAGTACAACTGTACAACTGCTGTACAACTGCTTACAACTTAGCATAAAAACCTGGCCTGATCGAGAGAAACGGATGTCATTTTTGGATTCAGCAGTGCAAAATTGTCTTAAATCAGTTGAAAAAACACAGACAACTTACAAAAAAATATTTTTTTTATGTTGTGTAAAGTAAACAATACTGGTCCAAGTACTGATCCCTGCGGAACTCCATAGCTAACCGTGGTCTGAGTAGAGGACTTGTTATGGATATGAACAAACTGGGAACGATCTGATAGATAAGACTGGAACCATCTTAGCGTTGTTCCATTCAGGCCAATTTGCTGTTCAAGTCTCTCTAGCAGAATATGGTGGTCAATGGTATCAAAGACAGAACCTCAAAAAGAGAAATCTATGGTTGTTTTTATTTTCTTCTATCAAGGATGAATAGTACTGTTGCCTATCACTACGGAGAGATTTCTTATAGGTGGTAAGGCTGGCATTCCAGGCTGAACAAGATTCTTCTGTCTTATTTGCACACCAAAGCCTTTCACAGGATCTAACTTTCTGTTTTAATTTAAGGGTGTGGGAGTTGTATCATGGAGCTAGTCTCCTATTTTTAATAGTTTTCTTTTTAAGAGGGGCTATGGAGTCAAGTGTTGACTGCAGTGAGACTGCAGTACTACCAACTAAAAGGTCTAATTCTAATGGATTCAAGTAGTCAGCGCTGTCTGCTATATTGAGACATGGTAATACAGTAAGTGCTGAAGGGATTAATTCTTTAAAGCGAGCCACAGCACTATCAGATAAGTAGCTGGTAACTATATTTCTGCTTGATGCTGTGAAATCGGATAGCACAAATTTGAATGTTATCAAATAGTGGTCAATCAGTGTAGGATTTTGAGGGATGACAAGCAGGTCATCAATTTCTACACCGTAGGCCAAGACCAGGTCAAGGGTGTGATTATGATGATGAGTTTGTTTACTAATATACCGAGAAAAACCAGTTGAATTTAAGAGGGAGAGAAATGCTACACTATGACTATCATTATCAACATCTACGTATATGAATATTAAAGTCACCACCTACACACGTGGACAAAATTGTTGGTACCCCTCTGTTAATGAAAGAAAAACCCACATTGGTCACAGAAATAACTTCAATCTGACAAAAGTGGTAATAAATAAAAATTCTATGAAAATTAACCAATGAAAATCAGACAATGCTTTTGAATTGTGGTTCAACAGAATTACTTTAAAAAACAAACTCATGAAACAGGCCTGGACAAAAATGATGGTACCCCTAGAAAAGATTGAAAATAATGTGACCATAGGGACATGTTCAACCAAGATGTGTCCTCTAATTAACATCACAGGTGTCTACAAACTTGTAGTCAGTCAGTTGGCCTATTTAAAGGGTGACAAGTAGTCACTGTGCTGTTTGGTGACATGGTGTGTACCACACTAAACATGGACCAGAGGAAGCAAAGGAGAGAGTTGTCTCAGGAGATTAGAAAGAAAATTATAGACAAGCATGTTAAAGGTAAAGGCTATAAGACCATCTCCAAGCAGCTTGATGTTCCTATGACTACAGTTGCACATATTATTCAGAAATTTAAGCTCCACGGGACTGTAGCCAACCTCCCTGGACGTGGCCGCAGAAGGAAAATTGATGAAAAATGGAAGAGACGGATAATACAAATGGTAACAAAAGAGCCCAGAACAACCTCTAAACACATTCAAGGTGAACTCCAAGGTCAAGGTACATCAGTGTCAGATCACACCATCCGTTGTTGTTTGAGCCAAAGTGGACTTCATGGGAGACAACCAAAGAGGACACCACTGTTGAAAACAAATCATAAAAAAGCCAGACTGGAATTTGCCAAACTGCATGTTGACAAGCCACAAAACTTCTGGGAGAATGTCCTATGGACAGACCAGACAAAACTGGAACTTTTTGGCAAGGCACATCAGCTCTATGTTCACAGACGCAAAAATGAAGCATACCAAGAAAAGAATACTGTCCCTACTGTGAAACATGGAGGAGGTTCTGTTATGTTCTGGGGCTGCTTTGCTGCATCTGGCACAGGGTGTCTTCAATCTGTGCAGGGTACAATGAAATCTCAAGACTATCAAGGTATTCTAGAGAGAAATGTGCTGCCCAGTGTCAGACAGCTTGGTCTCAGTCGCAGGTCATGGGTCTTGCAACAGGATAATGACCCAAAACACACAGCTAAAAACACCCAAGAATGGCTAAGAGCGAAACATTTGACTATTCTAAAGTGGCCTTCTATGAGCCCTAATCTAAATCCTATCGAACATCTGTGGAAGGAGCTGAAACATGCCGTCTGGAGAAGGCACCCTTCAAACCTGAGACAACTGGAGCAGTTTGCTCATGAGGAGTGGGCCAAAATACCTGGTGAGAGGTGCAGAAGTCTCATTGACAGTTACAGAAATCATTTGATTGCAGTGATTGCCTCAAAAGGTTGTGCAACAAAATATTAAGTTATGGGTACCTTCATTTTTGTCCAGGCCTGTTTCATGAGTTTGTTTTTTTAAAATAATTCTGTTGAACCACAATTCAAAAGCATTGTCTGATTTTCATTGGTTAATTTTCATAGACTTTTTATTTATTACCACTTTTGTCAGATTGAAGTTATTTCTTTGACCATTGTGGGTTTTTCTTTCATTAACAGAGGGGTACCAACAATTTTGTCTATGTGTGTATGATAATCTTGTCTGAACTAACAACTAAGGTTGTTAAGAACTCAGCGAATTCAGACATAAATTCAACAAAAGAAGCACTGGGAGGGCGATATACTGTAGTAAATAAAATAGGGTGCTCTGACCTCCAGGATGAATGTGCTAAGCTAAAAATTAAGCATTCAAAAGAGTTATACAGTAATTTGAGTTTAGCTTCGGCTGAGGGTTCATTGGTAATGTGGATTCATATATTACCCCAACACCACCACCTCGGCCAGTGTTTCTAGGAATATGAAAATTACCATAGCTGGGGGGGGGGGGGGGGAATGGGCCTCATTGATACTAACAAAGTCATCAGGGCATAGCCATGTTTCTGTGAGACAGAGTATATTTATATTGTAATCCGTGATCATATCATTAATTAAGGTCGCTTTATCTGACAGAGATCTTATGTACAGCAGTCCGCATTTAATTATTTTATTTAACTGTGGTAAATTAGTGGTTTTAATCTTTATCAAGTTATGTTGTATTTGTCTTGGGTTATAATGTTTTGGGTAACGGGAGACAGACACAATCTCAATGGGGTTATGAAATGAAGACTGATCTAAACAGCAGGAATTATTTGGATTAATAGGATTAATATGAGAAGTGGAAACAAAGGGCTGGTTGGTAAACCCAGGTACTTTGGGGTGAGTTAACACACCAGCTTTCAGTCACTGTACTAAAAAATGCTGAATGGAATAAAACAGATTGTCCCTTAGAACACGTGCACCGAGTCTATTTGGATGGATGCCATCTGGCCTCATAAATGATGGGCGATTCTAGAACAGGTTGAAATTGTCTATAAAACCAATGTTTAAAGTAGGACATGTTGAACACAACCAAGTATTAAGGCTAAGAGTTCTGCTAAAATAATTGCAACCTCTTCTAAAAGGAGCAAGTGGCCCAGAAATAAACACACGTCTACCACAGTTCTTAAGAGTGGACAGAAGGCTCCTGAAGTCTCTCTTTAAGATCTTCATCTGGGATGTTGTTGCATCCAACAATGACAGTTTTAGTGTAGGGGTATTCATTTAATAGGTCAGGGGTAAGAGCCTCAATGTCTGACACTTTAGCCCCAGGAAAAATTTTTGTAACACAGTACCTGCTCCTGACATTTCTGATTATTGAATCACCAATTACCAGCGTCATCTGGGGGGACTTTGTCGGTGGCTTCTGAAATGGTGGATAATTTTGCTGTTGTTGTTGCTGCAGTGGCAGCGGGGTGCTGATGCAGGGGGTTGCGCTCTCTTCTTTTGGAACTGGTGTAAAGTTTGGCACACCTAAGGTAGTTTTGATCCGGGGCTTGCAGGTTTGGGCCACTGCTGAAGGAGGAGGGGCGACCATGGGAGGAAGATCAACGTCCAGGTGGGGGAAATCTTCCAGGGAAAGGATGTCAAATCTGTTTTCCAGCAGAAGGAGAAGGGAGGAGGCGCGGCCATATCTGGTCAATCGTCTACATTTGCTATTGGGCCCAACCATGGTCCAGGGCACGCATTGAGGCTGTGAAGAACCATCCAGGACTTTGTCTTTAGCTACGAGCTGAAGCCAGTGTTTGGTGCTGGAGTCCTGGACAGCTGAGGTGACCGGAGCAGGGGTGGAGATGGATGGCGATATGCTAATTTCACCCACATGCTGACACATGCTGACACATGCCGACACCTGCGCAGTTTCCAAGTTTCACTGAGTCATAATAAATCTCCCTGAATGTTACATAAAAACAAAGCATTACCAACATTTGGAAACATCAGCTTTTTAAGTCACGCTGACACACAACAATATGTAATGCCGACATTGTCATATGTAGGGCACTGTCTGGGAAAAGGACCAATTGTATGGAAGGCCATCCCATTTAAAACATTGTCATGATGTGTAGTTACATTTCTGGAGAGACACGTCAGGTCAACACACTGTAAGCTATATATTCATTGCAGCCCAGCTGAACTCTGGGAGGAGCAGAGGTTGTTCAGCAGGTCCTTGATATCACTGTTGTAGTATCATTAGGACTAAAGACTGCATGTCTTATTCACCGGGTATCGCTGCTACTCTTCAGATGAAATAGTCTATCACCACATAGGTATTCTTCTTTTGGCTGCTCCCTTTCAGAGTCGCCAGTGTATCATCACCTTATATCATGATGATCTGCATGCCAATTTGGCAAAAATTTTACACCAGATGCCCTTCCTGATGCAACCCTCCCCATTTATCCAAGGGACCGGCACAGGGAGTACACTGGCTTGTGCACCCCCTGCGGCTGGGTATCCAACTTTCCTTCACCATTCTATTATGTTGACCTCCAAGGTAGAGGCAGGAAGTACCATTTTTATATGGTCTTTGGTATGACCTGGCTGGGGCTTGAACCCACGACTAGTGATGGGCAAATTAAGTTTTTGTGAAGCACTGAACCACTTGAGCCATTTGTTTTGGAAATGGGTTCATTACTCGAAGCTTCAGTTACAGTGACCTCTGCTGGTGGAGTGCAATTCTGCAGTCAAATTAGGCAGGCTAGTTGGTGACAAGAGGCTTTTAATTAAACATTCAATTCAATTCAATTTAATTCAACTTTATTTATATAGCGCCATTTCACAACAACAGTCATCTCATAGCACTATCAACTGTAGGGGGGAACCCCCACAGTTGCAGAAAGACCCCAGCAATCAGGTGATCCCCTGTGAGCAAGCACTTGGCGACGGTGGAGAGGAAAAACTCCCTTTTAACAGGAAGAAGCCTCCAGCAGAACCAGGCTCAGGGAGGGGCAGTCATCTGCTGCGACTGGCTGGGGGGTGAGGGGACAGAGAAGATGAAAAGAACAGACATGTAGAGAGCAAACAGCACGATGGGGACTCAATCTATGGGAGAGAACAAACAAATGTTAATGACCAGCAAAAAAAAAATATTTCATAGAGAGTGAGGAAAGGAGTGAGGCCCAGTGCATTACTGGAGGTCCCCCGGCTGACTAAACCTATTAGCAGCATAACTAAGGGAGGGTTCAGAAACACATGATCCCTCCCTAATTGTAGGCTATATCAAAAAGGTAGGTTTTAACCCTAATCTTAAAAACAGAGATCGAGTCTGACTCCCGAATCCAGATTGGCAGCTGATTCCACAGGAGAGGAGCTTGATAACTGAAGGCTCTGCCTCCCATTGTACTTTTGGAGATTCTAGGTATTACAAGTAGTCCTGCATTTTGGGAGCGTAGTGCTCTGTTAGGATAATACGGTAGTATCAGATCTTTTAAATAAAAAGGAGCCTGATTGTTTAGAGCTTTGTAAGTAAGAAGAAGGATTTTAAACTTAATTCTAAACTCTATGGGAAGCCAATGAAGGGAGGCCAGAACCGGAGAGATATGATCTCTCTTTCTAGTACCTGTTAAAACTCTTGCTGCAGCATTTTGGATCAGCTGAAGACTTTTTAAAGATGTTTTAGGACAACCTGATAATAAAGAATTACAATAATCTAATCTCGAGCTAACAAAAGCGTGGATCAGTTTCTCAGCATCACTCTGAGACAAGATGCTCCTAATCTTGGCAATATTACGCAAATGATAGAAGGCAGTCTTAGAAACAAATTTAATATGTGAATTGAAGGACAAATCCTGATCAAAAATAACTCCAAGGTTCCTCACAGAGCTATTAAGAGAAAGAGTAACTGCATCCAAACTGAAAGTTTGATTTGGAAAGGAATTTCTAAGGTTTTTTGGACCAACAAGAATGACTTCAGTCTTATCTGAATTTAATAGCAGGAAATTACAAGTCATCCAAGCTTTGATTTCCTTAAGACAGGCTTCTAACTTGGCTAATTGATTACTATCATCTGGCTTCATTGACAGGTATAATTGTGTGTCATCTGCATAACAATGAAAATGTATACAGTGCTTTCTAATAATGTTGCCTAACGGAAGCATATATAAACTAAAAAGAGTAGGGCCTAGCACAGATCCCTGTGGAACTCCATAACTAAGCTTTGAGTTGAAAGAAAACTCATTATTTACATGAACAAACTGGAACCTATCAGATAAATAAGATCTAAACCACTGCAACGAAGTTCCATTAAGTCCAACATAGTGTTCTAATCTATCAAGTAGAATATTATGATCGATAGTATCAAAAGCTGCACTAAGGTCTAAAAGGACAAGTACAGAAACTAGTCCATTATCAGATGCAATGAGGAGGTCGTTAGTGACCTTCGCTAAGGCTGTTTCAGTACTATGATGGATTCTAAACCCAGATTGAAACTCTTCAAGTAAACCATTTCCCTGCAGATGGTCGAATAATTGCGTAGCAACAACTCTTTCTAAGATTTTTGAAATGAAAGGGAGATTAGAGATTGGTCTATAGTTAGCTAAACTCCTGGATCTAGCGTTGGCTTTTTGAGTAAGGGTTTAATTACAGCTGTTTTAAAAGCCTGCGGTACATGGCCTAAAGTTAATGAAGAATTGATTATATGAAGAATAAAGCTACCAATAAGTGGGAAGACTTCTTTAAATAACCTAGTAGGAATAGGGTCTAAAAGACAAGTTGAAGGTTTGGATGAGGAAACTATTTTGTCTAACTCACAAAGGTCGATTGGAGTAAACTCATCAAGACAGACATCAAAAGAAGGAGTTGTAGTAGTTACAGTATTTAAGTTAACTGTGGGAAGAATCTGATTGATTTTATCTCTGATGGATGAAATTTTATTATTGAAAAAGTTCATAAAGTCCTGACTAGTAAGCTCTAAGGGAATGCTAGGATTGACAGAGTCCTGACTCTTTGTCAACCTGGTTACAGTACTGAAAAGAAACCTGGGATTATTCTTGTTCTCTTCTATTAATGCAGAGTAATAACTTGTTCTAGCTTTTCTAAGAGATTTTCTATAAATTAAAAGATGATTTCTCCAAGCTAAATAGATTTCATCTAAATTAGTAGAGCGCCATTTTCTTTCTAATTGACGAGTCTTCTGTTTTAAGCTACGAGTTTCTGTGTTGAACCAAGGAGTTAGAAATCTCTGATTAGACTTTTTCTTTTTTAAGGGGGCCACCAAGTCTAGAGCCTGATGCAGAGAAGCTGAAACACTATCCACCATGTTATCAATTACAGAAGGAGCAAGCTGTCTATAGCTTATTTCCGTTGTGTTGACACATGGCATAGAGGAAACAATCTGCATAAATTTGGAAACAGCATCATCTGAGAGGCATCTACTGTAATAATATTTTTCTTTAGGAGCCAAATAGTCAGAAATGGTAAAATCAAAGGTTAACAGACAATGGTCTGACAGTACAGGGTTATGAGGAGACACTACAAGATTTTCTATTTCTATGCCATATGTCAGAACAAGGTCCAATGTATGGTGGAGGTAATGAGTAGAATTTCCTACTTTCTGAGAAAACCCAATCGAGTCTAATATTGAATTAAATGCCACATTAAGGCAGTCACTATCTACATCCACATGTATATTAAAGTCCCCTACTATAATTATTCTATCAGATTTCAGCACTAAATCAGCTAAGAAATCAGCAAATTCGGATAAAAATTCTGAGTAGGTTGATGGGGGTCGATAAACTATGGCAAATAAAATTGGGTTTAACCTAAAATTGCTAAAGTGCCCAATACTGAGGACCAGGCCCTCAAAGGAATTATAACATGGTTTTTGCTTTACATTAACTAGTAATTTGGAATGGTAAATTGTTGCTACTCCTCCTCCACGACCAGAACTTCTGGGATTTTGACAGTTTAAATAACCAGAGGGAGTTGATTCATTTAAACCAACATAATCCTCTTGCCCTAACCAAGTCTCTGTAAGGGAAATTAAATCAATCTGATGATCAATTAACAGATCATGGACTAACAGAGACTTGGGAGTTAGAGACCTAATATTTAGTAAACCACATTTAATTTTTAAATTATGAGGAGGAACAGAGGCCAAATCATTCAGTTTAGAGGCTTTATGTTTAATTTGAGTTTTACCAATGTTTTGCTTTATCACTTTGGGATGCTTATGCATGATATTTTTATTTACTTTGGAGGGAGCAGACAACGATTCTCTGATGGGGAAGACAGGGGCTAAGCTGAGGGGTGGCGGATGAAGAGGAGCTGCAGAGAGGCGTGTAAGACTGCGACTCTGCTTCCTGGTCCCAACTCTGAGTAGTCATGGTTTTGGAAATTTGGATAAAAAAGATGCCAGATTGTTAGATAAATGAGAAGCACCATCCAAAGTGGGATGAATGCTGTCTCGTCTCATAAGACCAGGTTTTCCCCAAAAAGAGCTCCAATTGTCAATGTAGCCCACGTCATTTGCAGGACACCACACAGACGGGCTGCACGGTGGCGCAGTGGTTTAGCACTGTGGCAGCACAGTTTTACCCTTGGCCGGGGGATCGCGGGGATCATGAGATCGTGGGTTCGATTCCAGCCCCCGACCAACAGTGAGCTGTGTGGAGTTTGCATGTTCTCCCCGTGTTGCGTGGGTTTACTCCGGGATTTCTCCGGTTTCCTCCCGCATACCAAAAACATGTAGGTTTAGGGCGCTCGCGCACGCAGCGACCAGCAGCCGGTGGCTTGTCACCAGACTGCAAACCAAGTCTACCTACGGGTACAAATAAGTAACAAAAAAAAAAAAAAAAAAAAAAAAAAAAGACAGCCAGCGGTTCAAGGATGACGAGCGACTAAACATGTCATCACTGGTCAGATTGGGGAGGGGCCCAGAGAATACTACAGTGGCTGACATCGTTTTTGCAAAGTCACACACCAATTCTACATCAAGTAAATAATAAAGTAATAAACATGCATGCACACATGCACACACACGCACACTAAAGGGCTGTCCACACCAAGCACTATAAAGATAACTATAACTGCAAAATTTTTAAAATTATTCCAACTCAAGTGGATGGTAGTGTCCACATTGTTGTAGTTTCACACTGTCAACACTACTCATGACCTCTCAGTTGTGGGGCAGATGCTCTAGCTTCAGGGCAACACTTGGGTCATCACTTACAAGTAATACCTATCACCACATAAATGTGGTGTTTGCGGTTAGCTAATTGGAATGATGAATCCAACTTTAGCTTGTCTATTCTGTTGGGATTTGATGTGACGTTGATGTTGATAAGGTGTCGGGCAGAGCATCCGAGTCTGGATTTTGAGGACTCTCTTTGAAAACAGTGCCTCACTGTGGAAATTAAGGTATACAATGCAGCATTGTAATTCTCACAAATTATCAGAAGTCACTGACAATTTAAGACTGTTTGAACACTGTTGACAGGGAATGATACTTATCAGACGAAACGTTTGAGTGCAGTTATCTGGGAATATAGTTACTCCTCGAATCTTTATTGTCCAGTCAAATTGGTTGGTCATAACTAACTGTTCTATAAAGCTTTATCTGTCTTAAGATTCCTTTTCATACAATACCTTTCTTGACTGTAATTATTTTACTTCATGTTTCCTTGTTAAATGTCTGGGCCCTCTGGGGATGTTTAAAACATTTACAGTTGTGATGAAGATTGTTAATAAAGTTTCTGTTTAAGGTCAAACACAGACTTACTGTTTTCACATTTGCAGTCAACCTGCCCTTTGCTGTCAACCACTGTTTTCTGTTTATATTTAAACTAATTAATAAAAGATAAAAACCAAAAGAAGAGCTATTAAACAAAGGAACGATGCCCAAAAGCAAATGCAGAGGCACATGTTTCCATTATGTATTTTCCACATTGAAGTGTTTTGTAGAGGAACAAGTAATCGATATGAGTATCATATGTGTGCCTTGAATATTTAGCTATCAATCTGCACAATAAACATGCTGTGCTTTGAATATATTTGCTCCAGTTTAAAGAAGCAGAACAAGATTGACAGATGTACACTTGGAATTGATCCAGTCTTTGTGGATCAGACTCATAATCAGCATATAATAGTTGTGATTTTATTTTGATTTATAAATAAGTATTACACAGAGTTTTTAAGAGCCTCAAAGAAGACATGAGCCACATCTAATTCATTTTAATCTAGGACAAAGGTTACCTTTCAGACCAAAAAGGCCTCGCCGAACACAATCAATAAGTTCCCTTAAGGCTCAGTCAGTGAAACTCAGTGAAGCCTTACACTTATTGGCAACCCTGAAACTTCTGAACCCGAGGCAGAGTTTGGAGAAAACAATCAAATTTGGCCCTCACTGTTGTCCACGTTGTGACTCCTAATCACTTGATGTTATCACTCCTGTGAAGAATGGTTAACATCAGTGTCAATTCAGCTTAAGGGCTGAAGGTCACTCACATCAAAAAGGCAGCAGCAATCACCTGCAACTGAGTCTTTATATTGATGTTGTGTTGTATGCTGGTAAAGAAGTGACAACATGTAGGCCGTTTGTATACTTTATTCATGAGCTACCTTACTGCACCAAAGGAAACACATACCTTTCTTATTGCATACTGACATTTTGAATAGATACTAGATTAGATTAAGCAGATTTTTTTTCCCCTGCAGGTAGTCTGTGAGTAGTTTTCAAGTACTTGCAGTTCTGATTATGCAGAACACAATATTCCCCAATCTGGGAACCAGAGAGCCAAAGAGACCAAAACCACTGAAAGGATTACCTGTAAATTGCAGTTGTCCAGTACAATGTGTCTGCCTTTCCTCAGCAGCAATTAGTGGAGGAAAAACGTCAATGGCATGGAAAAGCTGTGAGTTTTTTGTCTGGATGTAGCAATTAAAATGTGTTTTTAGATTTAGTGCCAAGTTTACTACGTCTCCAATAAACCTTTAAAAAGTATTAAGTAATTTTTTTTTTTTGCTGTTACGCTGAAGATGAAAACACGAGAAGCTGAATCTGTCATCTCTCTAGTGAGCTGTTTCATGTGGCTAATTGAAGTGATATTGATGAAGAAAAGAGGCAGAGACAGGCGCAAGCCAGCAACAAAAGGCAATAAGAGATGAAAAGCAAACAAGCAAGCAAACAAAGTTTATTTGTACAGCACTTTTCACAGATAAATATCACAAAGTGCTTCACAGCAAATTAAAATTTACAAATACCCAGAAATTAAAATCAATAGAAATAAGATAAAATACTCACATACAGACAAAATGTGGTCAAAATTGTTGGTACCCCTCTGTTAATGGAAGAAAAACCCCCAATGGTTACAGAAATAACTTGAATCTGACAAAAGTGGTAATAGATAAAAATTCTATGAAAATTAACCAATGAAAATCAGACAATGCTTTTGAATTGTGGTTCAACAGAATTATTTTAAAAAACAAACTCATGAAACAGGCCTGGACAAAAATGATGGTACCCCTAAAAAAGATTGAAAATAATGTGACCATAGGGACATGTTCAACCAAGATGTGTCCTCTAATTAACATCACAGGTGTCTACAAACTCGTAATCAGTCAGTCGGCCTATTTAAAGGGTGACAAGTAGTCACTGTGCTGTTTGTTGGCATGGTGTGTACCACACTAAACATGGACCAGAGGAAGCAAAGGAGAGAGTTGTCTCAGGAAATTAGAAAGAAAATTATACACAAGTATGTTAAAGGTAAAGGCTATAAGACCATCTCCAAGCAGCTTGATGTTCCTGTGACTACAGTTGCACATATTATTCAGAAATTTAAGATCCACAGGACTGTAGCCAACCTCCCTGGACGTGGCCGCAGGAGGAGACGGATAATACGAATGGTAACAAAAGAGCCCAGAACAACCTCTAAACACATTCATGGTGAACTCCAAGGTCAAGGTACATCAGTGTCAGATCGCGCCATCTGTCGTTGTTTGAGCCAAAGTGGACTTCATGAGAGACAACCAAGGAGGACACCACTGTTGAAAACAAATCATAAAAAAGCCAGACTGGAATTTGCCAAACTGCATGTTGACAAGCCACAAAGCTTCTGGGAGAATGTCCTATGGACAGATGAGACAAAACTGCAACTTTTTGGCAAGGCACATCAGCTCTATGTTCACAGATGCAAAAATGAAGCATACCAAGAAAAGAACACTGTCCCTACTGTGAAACATGGAGGAGGTTCTGTTATGTTCTGGGGCTGCTTTGCTGCATCTGGCACAGGGTGTCTTCAATCTGTGCAGGGTACAATGAAATCTCAAGATTATCAAGGTATTCTAGAGAGAAATGTGCTGCCCAGTGTCAGACAGCTTGGTCTCAGTCTCAGGTCATGGGTCTTGCAACAGGATAATGACCCAAAACACACAGCTAAAAACACCCAGGAATGGCTAAGAGCAAAACACTGGACTATTCTAAAGTGGCCTTCTATGAGCCCTGATCTAAATCCTATTGAACATCTGTGGAAGGAGCTGAAACATGCCATCTGGAGAAGGCACCCTTCAAACCTGAGACAACTGGAGCAGTTTGCTCATGAGGAGTGGGCCAAAATATCTGCTGAGAGGTGTAGAAGTCTCATTGACAGTTACAGAAATCGTTTGAATGCAGTGATTGCCTCAAAAGGTTGTGCAATAAAATATTAAGTTGAGGGTACCATCATTTTTGTCCAGGCCTGCTTCATGAGTTAGTTTTTTTAAAATAATTCTGTTGAACCACAATTCAAAAGCATTGTCTGATTTTCATTGGTTAATTTTCATAGAATTTTTATTAATTAATTAATTAATTAAATTAAATTAAATTAAAATAAAATTTTAAATTAAAAATTTTAATTTAATAAATTTAATTTAACCACTTTTGTCAGATTCAAGTTATTTCTGTGACTATTGTGGGTTTTTCTTTCATTAACAGAGGGGTACCAACAATTTTGCCCACGTCTGTATATGCAAGAACCACGTGGTCGGGTTGTGAAGCCAGAAGTCTGGGAGCTTGACTGAGACAGCGCATATGGCGCTGGTGCTCTCCCTCCAGGTAGTCTCCGGGGTGGTGCTTGGCTCACTTTCCATGGCACGTCTTAGGGTCACCAATGTGGAGAAAGAAAACAGGCGAGGCGACGAGCTGAATGACACATGAACTTTATTCCTTCACCAACATATTGTACAGTAAAAGAGCTCCCGGGTCTCTCTGCATTCTTCTTTTATGCCTTTAATTCCATGCATTGAGACCCGGAACCTCCAACCATAATACACTGTTTGGAACAAAGACCTGTCTAGCATATTAACAGAACACTGACCCCTCCGCTCACACTCTTCTCTCTTCCAGTGGCTCCGGCGGTTCCTCTTCTCCCCGGGGGGTGCATAGTCCATACTGTCCCTTTTGAGACCCCCCAGTGGCACTTCCTCCTCCGGTCCATTGTTCCCCCTTATCCCAGCTGCCTTCTCTGGGTGGAGAATCCCCCACCCGTGCAACCACAAGGGAATAAAAACCATTCAACAAAAGCTAAAAGCCTGTCTAAACATTCATTTATTCATCTTCTTCCGCTTAATACTTTTCGGGTCGCGGGGGGGCTGGAGCCTATCCCAGCATCTTTGGGCGAGAGGCAGGGTACACCCTGGTCAGATCGCCAGTCCATCGCAGGGCCAACACAGAGAGACAGACAACCATTCACTGTCACATTCATACCTAAGGACAATTTAGAATCCCCAGTTTGATGCCAATTAACCTAACTGGCATGTTTTTGGCATGTGGGAGGAAACCGGAGAAATCCCGGAGTAAACCCACGCAGACACGGGGAGAACATGGAAACTCCACACAGATCACTGTTGGTCGGGGGCTGGGATCGAACCCAGGATCCCCCGGCCAAGGGTGAGTTGCTGTGCTGCCGCAGTGCTAACCACTCTGCCACCGCGCCGCCCACAAATGAGTTTTTAACTCCTTCTTAAAGGAGTCAACAGACTTGAGGCAGCGCAAGGTTCAGGTTCAGGTTCAGGTTACTTTATTTGTACCCGTAGGTAGATTTGTTTTGCAGTTGGTGACATCCATATTTACAAGCCACTAATTACATTCAACATAGACACAAACACAGGCACACATCTTACAAAATAGGTAAATATAGAATATGTACAATATAATTTTATAGCTTGTTCAACTCTTTGACAGCAGCAGGGACAAAGCTGTTTTTGTAGCGCTGGGTTCTACTTTTTGGGACAGCAAACCTCCGTCTGGAGGGAAGAGGGGAAGGACAGGGGAAGTGCATTTCAAAGCCGTGGTGCAACAACCTGGAAGGACCAATCTCCAAGGGTTTTAAATTTGGTCCGAGGGACCACCAGGAGTCTCTGGTCTGAGGATCTTAGTGATCGTGTTGTTGCATATGGAGTCAAAAGGGCTGAGATGTATCAAGAGGCTTGGCCATTAGGAGCTGTAAAAGTCCAAACTAGAATCTTAAAATGAAATCTAAAAGGGACTGGCAGCCAGTGAAGGTACGATAAAACCAGGTAAATGTGTTCTGTTTTCTTAGTCCGGGTTAAAAGCCGAGGCGCTGCGTTTTGCACAGTCTGAAGGCGGGGAACAACAGTTTTATTAAAACACATAAAAAGAGCATTACAATAATCTAAACGATTATTTAAATATTTAAATAATTATTTAAAGCATGAATGATCATTTCCAGTTCAGGTGTTGAGACCATCGGTCTAAGTTTTGCTATATTCCTCAGATGAAAAAAGCAATTTCTGACTAGTTGCCTACCATGGCAGTCCAGTGACATGGCATTGTCAAAAACAACATCCAGGTTACATAGGCTGGACTGTACAGAAGAGCCTAGGTGACCTAAGTGTTGCTTTATCAGAGGAATTTTACTGTCTGGAGTAATGATCAGTGTTTCTGTCTTGTTAAGATTTAATTGTAGGAAGTTATTGTTTAACCATTTCTTAATGGCAGACAGGCAAGTGATTAAGTTTGATAAAATGTTCAGCTCATTTTTTGTAAAAGAGTAGTAAAGCTGAATGTTGTCTGAGTAGAAATGGTAAGAGGCACCCTTAAACTGACTGATAATCTGGCCAAGTGGGGTTAAATACAATAAAAACAGAACAGGGCCCAGAACTGAGCCTTGAGGAACCTCATAGGAGAGTCCTTTGACCGCCAACATTTTCTCGTTGAACAAAACACAAAACCCTCTGTCAGTTAAATAAAATGACAACCATTTCAGAACTGATCCTGAAATACCAAAAGTGTCCTTCATCCTATTTAGCACCTGACAATCTAATTGCTAAGATGGTTAATACCATTGGTTCATTAAGCTCTAATGTACGGTCTAATCTAAAAAATCTTGGTGTCATTTTAGACCAATCAATAAGTTTTGATCAGCATGTCAAATCTCTGACCCAAAATTGCTTTTTCCACCTCGGGAGTATTTCCAAAATTAGGTCATTGGTTTCCTAAAATCAGTTAGAAACTATTATTCACGCCTTTGTTTCTTCACGTTTGGACTACTGTAATGCTCTCTTCACATGCCTCAGTAAATCCTTTATATATCGCTTAGTTAGTCCAGAACTCTGCTGCAAGACTATTGACTAGGTCCAGTAGGTTCTGTCATATCACTCCCATTTTGGCCTCCTTGCATTGGCTTCCTGTAAATTATAGAGTTAATTTCTTCTTCTAAGTTCTTGTTCTTACTTACAAAAGCCATTCATGGTGAGGCACCTTCTTATATCAGTGACCTGCTCCACCTGTACCACTCCAGCAGGTCTCTCAGGTCTTCTAATCAAATCCTACTGGCAGTCCCTAGCACTAGGCTCAGAACCAAAGGTGATAGAGCCTTTGCTGCTGTTGCTCCCAGACTTTGGAACTCTTTACCATCTGAACTTAGAACTGCACCTTCCACTGATGTTTTTAAGAAGCAACTAAAGACCCACCTTTTCAGCCTGGCTTTTTATTAACTGTGTTGATTGTATTTTTATGTGTTTTTCAGCGTTTGTCTTTTCTGCTTTATGTGCCTGTATTTTTGCTTTTTTATTGTATTATCTTATTTGTTTCTTATCGTGTTAAGCACTTTGTGACTTTGTCTGTGAAAAGTGCTCTACAAATAAACTTATTATTATTTATCAATATACTGTGGTCCTCCGTGTCAAAAGCAGCGGTGAGAGCCAACAACACCATGACCGAGTACTGACCAGAATCTGCTGCCATCATGATGTCACTGGAAACTTTAATTAGCGCCGTCTCAATGGAGTGCATTTTACGGAAACCAGACTGGAAGGTATCTAAGATTTTATTTCTCTCTATGAATGTAGTTAATTGCTCAGCTACTATTTTCTCAAGCATTTTGGATAGGAAGGGGAGCTTTGAAATGGGCCTGTAATTGTTCAGTTCTGTAGGGTCTAGGTTTTGTTTCTTTAATTTGGTTTCAACCACTGCTTGTTTGAAAGAACTGGGAACAGTGCCTGATAAAAGTGACCAGTTTATGATTTTGACAATTACAGGCCCGATAGAGTCAAATATTTTGAAAAACGGTGACGTTGGGAGGATATCTAAGGGGCTTGAAGAGGGCTTTATAGAGGCCAGAAGACCATTTACATCCAGTAGCGTGACTGGAATGAATAAGGACCACGTGTTAGAGGGGGCCTGATTCAGGCCAAGGTCCTCAGCAGATGGTGTAGTGCTTGCTCTAATATCATTCACCTTATTCACCATAAAATTTGCAAAGTCATTACATTCAGCATTAGAATAAGCAGGACCCATGGCTAAATCAGGCGAGACAATGGAATTAATAGTGTCAAACAAAAACTTGGGATTTCTCTTGTTTAAGGATATAAGCTGAGCAAAGTAATTTGTTCTCACATCACCTTCATCACCATTTAGGGAAGTTATGAGGTCTTTGAGGTGAAGTCTATGCACCTCAAGTTTGGTGGCTTTCCACAAACGTTCCACCTTACGGCAGCTTCTCCTAAGGGTACAGATCTTTTCATTTAACCAAGAACATGGTTTCTTAAGAGAGGTATAGCTATATTTAATAGGAGACACTTTATCAAGTACCAAATGGCACAGTTGGTTAAAGCAATGCACCATAGAATTTACATCCTCACATCCTGCAACAAGGTGAGTATCAAAAGCTGAAATAAATCTATCCACGGCCTGCTGGTTAATAATGCATCTCTCATCTTAATGCTTTATATTCATGCTGTTCCACATTAACTGACAGCTCAAAGAAAACACAGCAATGATCACTGACAAAAACATCCTCCACTTTAACATTGTCCAAACTCAGTCCCTGTGAAAAGACAAGGTCCAAGGAGTGCCTCTTTTTATGTGTAGAGCCAAAGACATGCTGCCTGAAATTGTGAGCCTCTGTAATAGTTAAAAAGTCTGCAGCAGCATGAGAAGAACCAAAGGCTCTGAAAACAAGTGTCAGACAAAACATCCTTGACTTTGTGATTTGGAGTTTTTATCCAGGTGCAAATGCATTGATTCCTTGCTGTTTCAGTTCATCTTCATATTTGACAGGAAGTGTAATGGGCCCCCATGGAAACTTTGCATCTGTTACATCCTCACAAATATGTATCTAATTTGTCTAATAGCCACAGTTTTCATTAACACCTCAGACTCAATACTCATTGGGAAAGCCCAGGAGAAATCATATGCAGCAGGATCGCATTAAATTTTCATTTAATGCAGAAGTTCAGTACAAAAGGTTTGTAAACATGCTCAGATGTGAAGCAGCCAATCTTTTATCATTAAATGGATTTTAAAAAATCATGATGATCCAAACCGGTTCAACTTGTTTAAGATATTTTCAAAGCATATCTTTACTCTAAATTAAGTACATTTTTAAGGATTACTATGAACACACACACAAAGCAACAACCAAAAGGTTTGAATTAATGTGGCCAACTGCAAGTCTCCACAAAGGGAAGTAATGACTGTCTCTGGCAGCTCTTTGGGGTGTGTTATCCTCTTTTTTTACATTTTGATAAACTTTACACATTGCGTACATTTACCAGTTGCTCCTGGTGGGTCAGGCCAGCGCCGGTGTATGGCAGCTACACCACCATCAGTGTGTAACTGTGTGTGTGAATGGGTAGATAGCAGGATCTGTAAAGTGCTTTGGTCATCTAGAGATGAGAATAAAAGCGCTATATAAGTGAATGCCATTTACCATTTGGCAAAAGCTGACAAGGCTTTTCAAAACAAGCAAGCAAACAAATACAATATGTAGTCGTAAGCAGTGATCATTGGGTTCCAAGCAGGTGTAGACTTCAAGGTCTTATTTTGTTTAGCAGTGGTATTTAAAACCTAAGGTCTGTTACACATTAGTTTTTACACACACACACACACACACACACACACAAAAGGGCCATCCACACCAAGCACTATAAAGATAACTATAAAATTTTAAAAATCCTTCTAACTCTAGTGGATGGCAGTGTCCACACTGCTCTAATTTTACACTGTCATCACTATCCACGACCTCCCAGCTGTGGGGCAGATGCTCTATGTCATGCACCGGTCTGGCAGGGCGGACAGAAGACACGAAGCGCAGGCTGTGAGTTTGCACGATTTAATAGTAAACAACACACAAGCACAAAAAAACACAAAAACACAAAACAGAGACTAAGACAGGATACTACCAACTTCCAGCGAAGGCTGGACTTACGACTAGGCAGATGCTAAGAATTCCCAGCGGAGGATGGACATACGAAACAGAGACGGGGAACACCCGAAGGATAGTAGCAGACGGGGTTTCCTTCCGGGAATGGGGAGAGACGTACATAGAACTAATGTGTAACCATAAGCCCACTATGAGGTGAGAGTCTTGCAGCAGGTCTTAAACTGGAACAGGGAAAATGGTGCAATGAGGGACAGGTGTGGGAGGTATGAGTGAAAGCAATTAAGATAGCTGATGACAGCTGTCAAAGCCCGCAAACTGGTCTTGACAGGCAAAAGTGAACAGACAGTCAAAATAAAGCACAACCCATGATGACAGGAAATCAAGGACCAATACATTAGCAGGAATGCACCGAGGGAGGAACTGGGGAAAGCTAATAATACAAGACTAACACTGAAACTAAAACAGGAGGTCAACAAACGAGGACAACTATAAACAGGAGGATAAATACAAGATAATAGAAATACGTAAAACCCAAACCAGGATAAAATAACAAGGAACTTTGACAGAAATAAAAGGACAACTCAGATAACAGAACACCACAGCCCATACAGAAATACAAAATAACCCTGAAAAGAAGAAAATACAAAGCATAATTGGAAACAACTGAAGCGTGCGCCCCGTGTCCCCCCCCCCCCCATGCGTCACTTCATGACAGGGTCCCCCCTTCAAGGGGTGGACCCCAGACACCCCTTGTCTGGTAACGTCAAAGAAGAGAAAAGAAAACACAAAAAACACCCACCCCCCCAACAGGAATAGAACAAATAATCATACCCGGGAGGGTGGAAGGGGAAACCAGGTAGGAGAGACTGAAATGAACAAAAAAAAAACAAACTCATGACCCACAACCAGAACAGATATGGCAACACAGAGCTCTAGGACCACTGGGTGAGAGGATAAACAGTTCTGGTGGCCTACAAGAGTCCCAGGACCACCAGATTACCCGGTGGAACACGTTCGGTGGCCTCCCAGAGTTCTTAAGCCATTCACGCAGAGGCCATAGCCCATCGGGTGGTCCCCCAGAGTTCATGAGCCACTCAACCAAACAGCGCAATCTGTCAGGTGGTCTCCCAACAACCCAGAGCCAACAGGCCACGGGGCACAATACACCCCCTCCTGGAGGCGGTAGTTGGAACCCGTGCCCCCAACGGGTTGCAGGGACTGCAGCGTGGATAAGGCGGAACAGCAGCTGTGGGAAGATGACTCCCGACAATGATTGCTGGCCAACGGTGGACCCAGCATGTGATGGCGGCTGACCAGCAAGGAAACCAGATGAAACAAAATGGGTGATCGGCAGCGAATCTGATGAAGGAAGCAGTTGACCAGTGAAGGAACTAGGCGGTGAAGATGACTGAACAGCGGAGACCCCCGGTGACACTCGATGACTCTTGATGACCTCTGACGAAGGCAGAGGATCCATGACAACCTCAGGTGAAGGGTCCACGAAACCCTCAGGCAAAGGTGGAGGAGCCACAATGACCTCTGACGACAGCAGAAGACCCTCAACGACCTCCAGCGAAGGCGGGAGACCCTCAGCAACCTCCGGCGGAGACAGAGAACCCTCACCAACCTCAGGTGGAGGCAGAGGACCCTCAATGACCTCAGGCGGAGGCAGAGGACCCTCAATGATCTCGGGCGGAGGCAAAGGAGCCACGGCGACCTTGGGCGGAGGCAGAGGATCCATGGGGACCTCAGGCGGAGGCAGAGAACCCATGGGGACCTCAGGCAGAGGCAAAGGACTGATGGTGACCTCGGATGAAGGCAGGGGACCCACGGCAACTTCAGGCAGAGATGGAGGACCCATGGTGACCTCTGATGGAGATGGACAATCCACAGTGACCTCAGGCGATGGCTCAGACAAGAGGACAGAGACAGACACCAGATCAGAATCCCTGGCAGCGGTGGAGCCCGGCAAGGAGACCTCAGAAGAAGAGGGTGTCTGCAGCTGATTCTCCCCACCAAGAGCAAGACAAGGTTTCTCTAGAACTGATGCTGTAGAAACAGAACAGAGTACCTGCCTTGGCTCGAGCTCCACCGCTGTCCAGGATTCTGACAATTCAGGCTGGGATGTCTCAGAACCATTCACCTGGACATCTGCTCCTGACATGGTCACCTCAGATGGAGAGAGAGGGAAGAACACCGGAACATTTCCGGCAGCAGTGGAGCCCGGCGAAGACAGCTTAGGAGCAGAGGACATCTGCAACTGACTCTCCCCACCACAAGCCAGACAAGATTTCTCTACATCTGCTGACGTTAAAACAGAACAGAGTACTTGCCTAGATTCGAGCTCCACCACCATCCAGGCCTTCAGCGAACTGTGCTGGGACATCTCAACACCAGTCATCTGGCGATCCAACCCCGGCACGGTCACCTAAGACAAGAAAGAAGAAAGGAGCATAGGACATCTGCAGCTGATTCTCCTCACCATGAGCCAGACAAGATTTCTCTAGATCTGCAGGTGTTAAAACACAGCAGAGTACTTGCCTGGCCTTGAGCTCCACCGCCATCCTGGACTCCAGCGACACTGCTGTGATAGTCCCGGCAGCAGGTGTGATGGTGGGTGCAGCTGAAAAACCTCCAGGCATGGCGACCAACGCAGGTGGACCTCCTGTCCTGGCAGCTGGAACAGGAGGTGGCCTCACCGCTGGCGCTGAGCCTCGTGCAGCTGAAACCAGGGGACACTCTCTTGTCGGCTCAAGTTTCAGCGTGCCGGGACTGCACTTGTCCCGTCTGGGACATGGCTGTAGGGCTGGAATGGAGTCCTTCAAGGCCGCAGGCTCCTCCGTCGTCCGGCGGCTCCATCTCAGAACCGGCGGACACTCAGGGGAAACGGGAGGAGACACAGGAGTAGCAGGTGAGGATGAGGTAGCAGCAGCAGATGGTGAGGACTCAGCCAAATTAGGCTGCTGTCACTGAGCCTCACCGCCAGGAATAAGGCAAGACATTTCATTTTCATGTGCAGAAGAAAGAGAACACACTTGCCTTTTATCCTGGGGCATGATGGTTTCTGCTGCTGCAGGACCCGACAACATCCATTCGGAAGCTGAGGTCGTCTGGCAAGATGGTGGCGATACGGGCTTCTGGCAAGGGAGGCGAGGTGGTGGAGTCAGGGGATGCCTCTTTGTTGGCTCAGACTTCAGCGCAGATGAAACCCCAGCCCTGCGTGACAGAGCCAGCGAACAGTTGGGAGACATGAGAGTTGGGAGACATGAGTGAAAGCAGTCAAGATAGTTGATGACAGCTGTTGAAGCCCATGAACCAGTCTTGACAGGCGGAAGTGAACAGTCAAAATAAAGCATAGTCCATGATGAAAGGAAATCAAGGACCAATACATTAGCAGGAATGCACCGAGGGAGGAACTGGGGAAAGCTAATAATACAAGACTAATACTGAAACTAAAACAGAAGGTCAACAAAGGACGACAACTATAAACAGGAGGATAAATACAAGATAATACCGAAATACGTAAAACCCGAACCAGGATAAAATAACAAGGAACTAAGACAGAAATAAAAGGACAACTCAGATAACAAAATACCACAGCCCATATAGAAATACAAAATAATCATGAAAAGAAGAAAATACAAAACATAATTGAAAACAACTGAAGCATGCCCCTGGTGCCCCCCCCCACCCCCCATGATCCGCTTCATGACACTCTAACTCTAGGCCACCACTTGGGTTATCACCTAAAAGTAATACCAATCACCACATAGGTATTATGGACAGCTAATCAGAATGATGACTCCAACTTTAGCCTGTCTATTCTGTTGGGACTTGATGTGACGTGGATGTTGATAAGGTGCTGGGCAGAGCATCCGGGTCTGGATTTTGAGAACTCTCTTTGAAAACAATGCCTTACTGTGGAAATTAAGGTATACAATACAGCACTGCAATTCTCACAAATTATCAGAAGCCACTGACAGTTACTATAATTTAAAGATGATTTGAACACTGCTGACAGGGAATTATACTTATCCGATGAAACATTCAAATACGGTTATATACAGTAATATAGTCACTCCTCAAATCCTTCAAATTGGTCGGTAGTAGTGAGTGTGAATTTACATTAAATTTGAATCACTATATCAGGAGTTAAACCCAAAATTACATGCCAAAGAGAAACTGTACAACTTGATTGACCTAGAAAATCAAAATCAATTGATTTTTTTTTTAAATTTTAAGAAGTTTTCATTATCAATGTCTGCAGATTATCTCTGATTAATTTCAAATAATTCACATGAATGGCCAAGGAGATCATTCTGAGTTCACTTGCACATTTTTGAAAATATGGAGCAGAAATCTTCATTTGTAGCATTTACGACCATGGGAAAAAAGTGGCAGAATATTTCGGAGAATAGAATGATGAAGGAATTTTTAGTCTAGACCCAGCTGTTCTAAAGGTATTTGCAAAAATGTAAAACTGTTTGTTATAGCACCACCTATGCATGCAGTGCCTTGATTTTTGGTCTCTTAGTTGGGAGAGTTTCTGATCACACTGCAAAATTTCCTGTTTTACCTATTACCATTTTTGCTCCCCATGCACTGAAGAAGAAGAAGAAGAAGAAGAAGAAGAAGAAGAAGAAGAAGAAGAAGAAGAAGAAGAAGAAGAAGAAGAAGAAGAAGAAGAAGAAGAAGAAGAAGAAGAAGAAGAAGAAGAAGAAGAAGAAGAAGAAGAAGAAGAAGAAGAAGAAGAAGAAGAAGAAGAAGAAGAAGAAGAAGAAGAAGAAGAAGAAGAAGAAGAAGAAGTTTCCCCACAGGACAAATACTTGGAACCCTAATTAAAAAAAAAGCAGCTCACTTCTACTCTGAGGCAACATCTGTGCTGAAATAATCATTCATTCATCTTCAATCACTTAATCCTTTACCTTTTAGGTGGAGTGGCTCCAGCCTATTCTAGCATCTTTGGCCGATGCTTTGGCTGATCAATCACATAAACTCCTTGATAGAGGTAGGTAAGCTGATCAAATTGTAGGCATACAGTATGTCGTTTTCAGCTCATTTATAAGCACAAGATGACTTTAGATATTCTTTATTTATCTAAGACATTTGGCTTAACTAATTTTTTTTGTAAATTTGTTTACTTAAAAAATGTCCTTCCACCAGTAAGTCTTTTGATCACAGGATTTATTCTGTTTAATGTAGCACTAGTCACCATTAGCCTTGTGGGGTGTGGGTGGGCCTATTTACAGATCCTGGCATTTGAAGGAGGAGGAAAAGTGAAAAGATTTTGACATGAAACTGTAAGACATTTTTTTTTGGTAGAAAAAAAGACATTTGATACCATTTTAGACCATGTAGATGTGTTTTTATATAGGGGATTTACATCAACCAGAGTGTGTCTTTAATTATACACAGAAAGATTGATTTGGAGCACCCAGTGGCTTCAAGGTTAGGGACAGATGTCCAGTGTTGGGAGTAACACGTTACAAAGTAACGCGTTACTGTAACGCCACTACTTTTGCAGTAACATGCTGTGTAACAAAATTACTGTTTAAAAAAAATCAGTAATGTTAGTTACTGAAATTTGATCACGTGTTACTCATTTTATTACTATGGATAGATATATTTGCGCAAATAAATACAAACTGACACTCCGTAGCTGACGCAGCTGTCAGTCGACGTGACCTGATGCAAAGAGCCTACTGAGCGGAGGAAAAGATGAAGCTACTTTGTTTTTGTGGAAATAGGCAGGTTTTTTTTTTTTGTCGCAGTTAAGGACAAAATCACATTGGTGCGTTGCAAGCTAAGTGCCGGTTGAGACCTACTGCAATCTTTAGAAGCGCTTAAAAACAGCAACAAAGCTTCGACAAAGCTAGTGCTATGCTTTGCTAACAACACCGTGTTAGTGGACCTAAGCTATCTGAACAGCCACGGCTAGATGTAAAGTGGAAATACTCTTGTCTCAACAGCCACGGCTGGATTTCAAGCACAGGTATGCATCTGTACCGTGTGCGACTGAGACCCTGGACTGTGATCCACAGAAATTAAAATGCATGTACTTGCTACCTGGATATAGATTATTCAGAAATGGATTTTGATCTCCAAAAGGAACTTGAGGGATGGGATCATGTCTCTGTCACAGCAGACATCTGGGCTGTGGATCATGGACATTTTCTTTGGATCACTACACATCAGATTAATCCACATCATAAAGGTAAGATAACATGGACAGCTTGATGCAGTGTTGCCGTCTCACTCTTTTTCCCACTCCCTCACTCCACAAACCCTATTTTTCCCTCCAAAATGAGGAAATTACTGGCAATATTGTGTTGATTTTCTTCAGATTTTTCCCACAATAAGAGGTCTCAAGGCAGGATAAAGCAGACTGAACATGTTCTAAAAAGTCTGTTTTCAGCCTGACATTAATAAGCCCGTAATGTAATCCATTAATTAAATTATCTTGCTATGTGTGCAAGATGATTTAAGTATGCATTTAAAAGTAACATGAAAGTTACTTTTCCAAAGTACTTTCATCATGCAGTAATTGGTGAAGTAACTCAATTACTTTTGAAAAGAAGTAACTAGTAACTGTAATTAGTTACTATTTTTCAGTAACTTGCCCAACACTGCAGATGTCACACAAACATGCCATTCCGCAGGTTTAAGTCTGGGCCAGAGCAACCTTTCATGTGTGTCTCTCCCTCTGCTCTTTACCACCATTTCCTTTTTCACTTCACTGCTATTGTCTAAATAAAGCCTGGAGGGTCAAAATAAATCTGGGGGGGGGGGGGAGAATGACTTAATCTGTCACCAAAACTAAAAACACTTGTGTACAGAAAAGAGTGTTTTTTGTTTCAAACAAATATAAGCTTTCATTTTTTTTTATTAAGTGCAATTCACATCAGGTCTTGCAAAGGACTTTCAATAATGATGTTGAACTACTGTATGCTCTAAATTACAAAAGCAAGATGTGACAGATGCTGAGAAACTTGAGCAGGACATCCAACAATTAAATATATTCTAATAAGCTTTCACCTGCATGACTGCTAACAAGGATAAATGAGATCTTGTATAGGCAATAAATCAGAGTGATACCTTCTTATGGGCCATTAAATGTTGTATCAGGAAAGAGCCAAGTTGTTGCAATGGTGACGTTAATGGAAATATAATGTAGAGATCTACATCTAGAGATATACACAGACATGACAGAGAAGAAACCCTCCATTATCCTGTTTGATGACTGCGTTTATATTCACGCAGGACTTATGACACCTGCATGGGCCATCTGGAGCTTCATTTTTATCCTTTACTTTGTTATTTATCTCTGCTGGATAGATTGCTGAGCTGTGCCATAATGTTATTTGTTAAGTGGTGTTTGCTGAGCATCCAGAGATATATTAGTCATAATGAAGGTACCAATTATAAATTACTCTTTTTTAGCTAATTCCATTGTAAGTGAAAAGGCACTGGCATTGTGTCCATCTGTCCATACACAATTTGTGAAAATCCACTCATTGTGTGTGCTTAGTGATCATCCAGGCAATTCACCAAACACACACAATGATTCTCAGGTGGGTCTACAGTCACATCCAAGTTGTGCTCAAGGTCAAGGAGAGGGTTAAAAGTCTGAGATCTGGGCAATTATGTGATGTCACTAAAATTGCTTCTTGTCAAAGGTAATTGCCCAAATGCTCACCAAACTCACACACAGTGATCCTCAAACAGTTCTGCATCCAGCTTGTCACGTCCATAATTGAATGAGTTCCTCCATTATCTGGTTGTTGTACAGAAGCATGATAGGGTTAGCACTGTATTATCTTATTAATTTTTAAAAAAAACAATTAAGGGTATACCAGAGTGGTGGCTGAGTGGTAGAGCATGTACCCCAGAGCCGGGAAGTTGTGGGTTCAAGCCCCAACTGGGTCACACCAAAGACCATATAGAAATGGTACTTCCTGACTTCTAGCTTGGTGTTTGGCATAATAGAATGGGGGAAGAGAAAGATGTGATAGCGCCTTGCATGACAGTGGCTCCTCCAACAGAAGAAATGTAATTTTGTTCTACTGTACATACTTGGCTGTAAGAATTGAATGACAATGAACTTGGTCTCTCATAAACTTAATTGGAAAGGCTGTGGGTAAATGCATAACTCTTGAACTTGATTCACAGCAACAGGGTGCAAGTTAGAGTCTGGCAGTAGCTGTAGAATTAAAAATTACCCCTACTGTCATGACGGCACTTATTGTGAAGTGCAGTGTGGCGATGCCGACTTCCTGTCACGTCACCGCACTGCCCTGTATAGCAGGGCGAGCCGCCATGGCACTTCCTCTTGTGCCGGATGCCCATGCTAGGTGCTTGCCGTGTACCGCTGTTCACTACTACCAATAAAGCTGTGTTTGACGCTACCTCCATCTCCGCCTCATTCATCACCAGGTTTGCCTACATAACATTTGGCGACAGAGAATTAACCCATGGAGGTGTGCATGACACCACTCTGCCCCTTCCTCAACCTCCGGGGTGAACCGCCGGTGCCTTGGCTGCGCTGGTACAAGGCTTTTCAGACCAACATCACTGTGCTGGACCTTGGGAGGCTCGATAAGGTGAGGGCACGTGTACTTCTCATCTACAACCTGGGTATCGAAGGCCAGCGAGTCCTACGGATGCTCGGCGTGTCAGACTCATTTGAGGACGTCATGGAGCTGCTAGCCAACCATTTCCACACTCCAGACAGCATCACTGTATGGAGGCTTTGTTTTCACCAGCGACACCAACGTGTAGGTCAACCCATCCACCAATTTGTTGCTGACTTAAGGCAGTGAGGTCAGTGAGGCGACACCACAGTCATTAGCAGCAGAGACTGGTGGGAAGGACTAAGCAGCTGGTGGAATGTGCGCTTGGGTCCCCCTCTCCTTCCCCAGGAGCAAGACAAGTCTTTTCAAAAATGGTGTTTGAACATAAATGAAAAGGTACTTGCCTTAACTCTTGGTCTCCTGCTGCCAGGGCGACCACCTCAGGATCAGGAACTGGAATGGCAGGCTCTGGGTGAGCTACAGGCGGAATGGGTACTGGAGCTGAGAGGCGCCGTGGAGCAGGTACTGGAGCTGAGAGGCACCATGGAGCTGGTACTGGAGCTGAGAGGCACCGTGGAGCAAGTACTGGAGCTGAGAGGCACCGTGGAGCTGGTACTGGAATGGGGAGGTGCCGTGGAGCAGGTACTGGAGCTGGGAGGTGCCATGGAGCTGGAGGCACAGAGCGACGTGGGAGCGGCGCTGGAGGTCCAGGCATGGTGGCAGGAGCAGTCAAAACCACTGACATGGAGCCCCGATGCTGGTGATGGAGCACCCTCCTTAGAAGCTATAGCTGTGGCTGAAGGAGCATCAGGTGTGGAAACAGGAACTGAGCAACCAGGAGCAGCCACCGGGGAGCTCATCAGCATGCCAGCAGAGGAGGAGACCATCACCTCCAATGGGGCGACAACCTCAGACAGAGAAGACAGGACATGGGTAGATGAAGGTGAACACACAGAGGTGACAGCAGAAACAGGTGGTGGGGGCTCAGCAGTTGGTGGCTGCCGCTAAGACCCCTCACCCGGAACGAGGCGAGACATCTCATTAGATGGTAAACAGAAATGACGAGTATGTACTTGTCTGTTTCGCTGTTGTGCTTTTGATGCCAGGGAGGAGCCAGGTGTCTGTCGTCAGGTGGTTGCAGAAATCCCACGGAAAGCAACAGATGATTGGCAGTGGGAAGCTGGAGCAGCTGAGTCTCCCATAACCAAATGGTTCCAGCCCAGCAGAGGCACATACTCCGGGAGAAGCCAGGGTTTATAGTTCAATGTTAATTCATTCTGTGCAAGCAAAACCTGCCAGCGCAACTCCTGCTCCTCCTTGTCAACAGAAAACTGGGACCCTGATGCAGCAAACCCAATCTGACAGACAATGGGGTAATCTGGCGTAGGCAAAGAGGCAGCAGGCAGGGGAGTTACAGGTTGTGATGAAGCTACCCAAGCTGAAGAGTGGCTTGAAGAGGGTCTGGTAGCCAAATGAGAAGCAGTGGATGTCTGCACCCGGGGGCATGCCCCCATTGGCGCAGGAATGGGGAGAGAAGAGCTTCTTACCAGCGGCCAGAGCAATCATTGCATATGAGGAATGGAAGAGAGGAACCCGGTCAGTCTTGGCTTGGTCCACAGGATGAGGAAAGCATCTATCAGCTCAGCCATGCAGTCCAACTCGGGGCTTCCTCAGGAGTAAGGGAAGCCCGGGCATCGCCGATATAGTCCTCTATCAGGCCCACAACCCAACATTCCTCCTCATCCAAGCCAAAAACACTGACGTCCGTGCCTGCAGAGTCAATTGGTGGTGTCATTCTGTCATGAGCAACCTCTGACCGACAGGAATAACAGACTCTAACGCAGGCAGGACTACAGTTTAACTGCATTTATTTTCCCAAACAACACAACATAATAACCAGCACAGGGGCTGAACATAAAGCAAGCCGTGAGAAGCTGAAAACTCACAAATACAACAACATCATGGGACAGAAGCCAGAGGGTAATCCACGGTATGATGCCACAACAAAATGAACACAGAGCAGGATATACTGTACACAGGGAGACAGATGATCAGGGAAACACGGGACCGCTGAGAATAGTAATCAGGGATTAAACAGCGACACATGAGGACAAGTGGCTATGACTACGGAAGACAAGAAGGACTTAGAAAAAGGAGTACAGGGAACACACACACAAGACTTGCACAGACGACCAAGGCGGGACATAAAACAACGACAGGTGGTAATGGGGACCACATGACAGACTGAGGACCAGAGAACACAATAACAATCACAGAGGACCCAGGGGAGGCACGGAAGGCAAGTCACGGGCAAATAATCAAAATAATAAAACACAAAATGTGAGCATGATCCTAAGACCCTGCCCAAACCATGACATAAATACTGTAAGATCTCTAGGAGGATAGTCTCCATTATCACAAAAGCAAAGCAAACCCACTTTGTTAGGAAAACATTGCTGGACTGTCAGAGATAGAAATTGCTCAACTATCCAATAAATGGCCTGATTAAAGTTTGTTAAGCATGTACAGCAATGACAAGGTTTTTTCATATAGGTGAACATAGTTTTTGATACATGTTCTAATACTGCTGTAGGTTTCACTGCAGAAAAATACTGTATACATTTCTGTATTCTGAACTAAATATTAGAGAACAATGGTGCATTAAACTGAATAGTATTAGGACATGAGGTGTATGTGGCCACCAATGATAGTACACAGACTCCGTATTGCTCTTGGAGCAGCATCAAAGTCTCTCTGTAGTTTTGAGCCAATCATAAAGCCTGTCCCCCATCGAAGATCAAAGCGCATTTGAGGCTTTCATGCGGCACATTGGACTGTGTTCATTGTGAGCCTCTCTCCTTTTGTTCATGTATGTAAATGACTGGGGATGAAAGAGGTGGTGTTGTTGCAGACGACGGGCCGGACTGAGTCGCTCGATAACAGACCGGCTGAGCTGTGCCTTTCACTGTAAGCTCCTCTGTATATTTTCATGGCTCACTAAAATATTCATCAGGTCTGGAGCAAAAGCGCACAGCAACGCGCATGAGAAAGCACACACGCTCCTTCACGGACGCACATGCATTGTCAGAGCATGGGAGCTGTATAATTTAGTGGCTCAGCCCTTTTGATATCTGCTGGCTGGGTGGCTCACTGTGGAGCCTCAGACACGACTTCCTCCCCTGGGACAATGAGGAAAACTGCACAGACTGGCTACCCCGCTGCTGTGCACCGGACACAAGCGCAGTGAACTTGGATATGGATCTGCTGTATTTCACACCAAAGGCTGGGTTAAATGCCTTTGATTAGCCTCTATTGCGAGAATGTGCAATACACTGCCTGACTTTACAGATTCATGCTGTGATCAGTAATTATTTCACTAACTCATTTGGATGCTGTCTGCAGTAAACTAATAGAAATGACAGTAAGCAGTTATGTAAGATGGGAGAGCTGATTTATGGAAGACAATATTTCCATTTTGCTTGCAATTGTTACCGTTTTGGGGTTTATGGTTTATAAGACATGATTGAAACTATATATACTTTATGACACATAAATGTTAGTGTTTGTGCAAACATTGCTGGTTTAAAAAAAAATAAAGTTTACCGTCACCTTTTCAAGCATCTGCAGTAGCCCATATCTGAGACTGTTATTTTAAAGGGACACACCAGTGAAAATCAAGTTTTTTTCTTAACATGTCTGTAACATACGGTCGCAGGTCTGATGATACGATGATACGTATCATCAGATCGTATCATCAGATCGTATCAGGATCGTATCATCAGACCTGCGACCGTATGTCTTGGACACCCGAGTAAAGAGAGGTGCAGAGCTGTCAACTGATCACCACCTGGTGGTGAGTTGGATCCGATGGCAGGGGAGGAAGCCATTCAGACCTGGTAGACCCAAACGTATAGTGAGGGTGTGCTGGGAGCGTCTGGCTGAGGCCCCTGTCCGGGAGGTCTTCAACTCCCACCTCCGGAAGAACTTCAACCACATTCCGAGGGAGTCTGGAGACATGGAGTCTGAATGGGCCATGTTCTCCACCTCTGTTGTTGAAGCGGCAGCCCAGAGCTGCGGCCGCAAGGTGGTCGGTGCATCTCGTGGTGGCAACCCCCGAACCAAGTGGTGGACACCAGTGGTGAGGGGGGCCATTAAGCTGAAGAAGGAGTCCTATCAAGCTTGGTTGGCTTGTGGGACTCCCGAAGCAGCTGAGGTGTACCGGCAGGCCAAGCGGAGTGCAGCTCGGGTGGTTGCTGAAGCAAAAACCCGGGTATGGGAGGAGTTCGGTGAGGCCATGGAACAAGACTTTCGGTCGGCTTCAAAGAGATTCTGGCAAACTGTTCGGCGGCTCAGGAGGGGAAAGCAGCTCCCCGTCCACACTGTGTATGGTGCGGATGGGACACTGTTGACTTCAACTGGGGATATCGTCGGGCGGTGGAAGGAATACTTCGAGGATCTCCTCAATCCCACTGATACGCCTTCCACAGAGGAAGCAGGGTTTGGGGACGAGGGGGATGACTCGCCTATCACAGGGGCTGAGGTCGCCAAGGTGGTTAAAAATCTCCTTGGTGGCCGGGCCCCGGGGGTGGACGAGATTCGCCCCGAGTACCTCAAGGCCCTGGATGTTGTTGGGTTGTCATGGTTGACACGCCTCTGCAACATTGCGTGGAGGTCGGGGGCAGTGCCTTTGGCATGGCAAACCGGGGTGGTGGTTCCTCTCTTCAAAAAAGGGGACCGGAGGGTGTGCTCCAACTTTAGAGGGATCACACTCCTCAGCCTCCCTGGGAAGGTCTATGCCAAGGTACTGGAGAGGAGAGTCCGGCCGTTGGTCGAACCTCGGATTCAGGAGGAGCAATGTGGTTTTCGTCCTGGCCGTGGCACATCGGACCAGCTCTTTACCCTCTCGAGAATTCTTGAGGGTTCGTGGGAGTTTGCCCAACCAGTTTACATGTGTTTTGTGGACTTGGAGAAGGCATTTGACCGCGTCCCTCGTGGATTTTTGTGGGGGGTGCTTCGGGAGTATGGGGTATCGGGCTTGTTGTTACGAGCTATTCGGTCTCTGTACGACCGTTGTGAGAGTTTAGTTCGCATTGCCAACACTCGGTCGGAGTCATTCCCAGTGAGAGTTGGACTCCGCCAGGGCTGCCCTTTGTCACCGGTCCTGTTCATAATTTTTATGGACAGGATTTCTAGGCGCAGCCAGGGAATGGAGGGTGTCATGCTTGGTGACCACAGGATCTCATCTCTGTTGTTTGCAGATGATGTTGTCCTGTTGGCTTCATCCAGCAATGACCTACAGCTCTTGCTGGGACGGTTTGCCGCTGAGTGTGAAGCGGCTGGGATGAGAATCAGCACCTCCAAGTCCGAGTCCATGGTCCTCAGCCGGAAAAAGGTGGATTGTCCTCTCCGGGTTGGGGACAGGCTCCTGCCCCAAGTGGAGGAGTTTAAGTATCTTGGGGTCTTGTTCACGAGTGAGGGGAAAATGGAGCGAGAGATCGACAGACGGATTGGAGCAGCATCTGCAGTGATGCGGACGTTGTACCGGTCTGTTGTGGTGAATAGGGAGCTTAGTTCTAAGGCAAAGCTGTCGATTTACCAGTCAATCTACGTTCCTACTCTCACCTATGGTCACGAGCTTTGGGTAATGACCGAAAGAACGAGATCGCGGATACAAGCGGCTGAAATGAGCTTTCTCCGTAGGATTGCTGGACTCACCCTCAGAGATAGGGTGAGGAGCTCAGTCATCCGGGAGAGGCTCAGAGTAGAACCGCTGCTCCTCCACATTGAAAGGAGTCAGTTGAGGTGGTATGGGCATCTGATTAGGATGCCTCCTGGACGCCTCCCACTTGAGGTGTTTCAGGCACGTCCCACTGGGAGGAGACCCCGGGGCAGACCCAGGACTCGGTGGAGAGACTATGTCTCCCAGCTAGTCTGGGAACGCCTTGGTATCCCCTCTGAAGAGCTGGAGCAGGTGGCTGGGGAGAGGGAAGTCTGGGCTTCTCTGCTTGAACTGCTGCCTCCGCGACCCGGACCTCCGGAAAAGCGGTAGAAGATGGATGGATGGATGGATGGATGTCTGTAACATGTTTTTTATGACTTACAAGGCATATCAAGAGCAAAATCAGTGTTACAGTTGCAATGAAAATCATTCAACCCTCCACTGCATTTTAGGTTTATTGGCAAAATTTAACTTTTTTCAAGTGTTTGCAATAAACAAATCACACAAGAACAGTTTAAATAGTTCGATAAAATTAATATTACAAAGATTTTATCCAAATTTAAGACTAAATCCTACTTTCAGTGACTACTGCAGTATCAAAATTATTCAACCCCCTGAATAAAATTCCTCGTAAGAGCACACATTTGCAAATCAGATGTGGTCTCAAGCACATCTGATGCAACCAATCAAGGGCTTCAGTAGTTGCATCAGGTTTGCTTGCGATAGAACACCTCAAATACCTGGACTGTTGACAGCGATATTTGATTGCATGTTAGAACTATGGCTAAGCCAAGAGAATTGTTCAGTAAGTTCAGAGAAGCACAAACAAGGAAAAGGATACAAAAAAAGCTAGCAAAGGCACTAACTGTTCCTAGAGGCACAGTTGGAAGCATAGATCACATCTTTAAACTTAAAGGAACAGAGGCTACACTACCTGGATGTGACAGAAAGAGGAAGCTATCAACAGCTACCAAGCTGTCACTAGAATCCTGAGGAGGCAGGTGGTCAAGAAGCCTCGACTGACTGCAAAAGACCTGCAGCAAGTCTTGGTGGCAGCAGGTACTGAGATTTCAGTTTTCACAGTAAGGCGCATACTAAATGCTGAAGGGGTCCATGCCTGAACTCCAAGATGTGCACCACTACTGACTCAAAAGCACAAGAAAAGTCAGCTCCAATTTGCTCAAAAGTATTTAAATAAGGATCAGAGGTTTTGGGATTCTCTTCTGTGGAGCAATGAAACAAAACCCGAACTTTCAGGCCTATGGATCAGTGGTATGTCTGGAGGAGAAAGAATGAAGCATATGCTGAAAAGAACACCCTGCCTGCAGTAAAGCATGGTGGTGGCTCAGTGATGCTCTGGGGCTGCTTTGCTTCCTCTGGCACTGGAAGCCTGCAGCATGTGGAGGGCAAGATGGAGTTACTCAAGTATCAGAAAATCCTGGGAGAAAATGTCATGACATCTGTGAGGAAGCTGAAGCTTGGGCATCATCAGACCTTCAAACAGGACAATGATTCCAAGCATACATCAAAGCCCAAGGCTTGGTTTCAGAAGAAGTCCCAGAAGATACCAGAGTGGCCATCACAGCTGCCTGACTTGAACCCCATTCTCTGGGGGGATTTGAAAAAGGTGGTTGTAGCATGACACCCAAGAATATTAGTGAATTAGAGGTCTTTGCCCATGAGGAATGGGCCAGGATTTCTCAAGAATGCTGCCAAAAGCTGGTGTCTGATTATGCATCACATTTGCAGCAGGTTATAACAGCAAAACGGTGGTCTACTAAGTACTAAAGATGCTTGTCAGGAAGGGGTTGAATAATTTTGAGACTACAGTAGTCATTAAAAGTGGCATTTTGTGTTGAATTTGGAGAAACCACTTGTAATAATAGTTGTGTTGAGCTTTGTAAACTGTTCTTGTTTGATTTGTTTATTGCAAGCAACTGCTTGTTTATACATTTTGCATACAAACCTAATTTGCAGTGGGGATTGAATAATTTTGATTGCAACTGTATGTGTCATGTCTGTTTTTCTGCTGTGAAAGTTCAGTTAAGCCCCTCCCCTTGGTAAAAGGCAAGTTTGGATGGCGTGTTTTTGTGATGACACTATAAAAGGTGAACCAATCAGGACTTAGCACTGGCTGTTCAAATTTCACAGCTTGCAGACTTGTGTGTGCTGTTGTCCCGGAGTAGAGGTGGGATGTGGGTTGGCCTAATTAGATCCTGGCGTATGAAGGAGGATAAAAAGGAAAAAGATGTTCATAAAGGGTTTTTTGGTGAAAAAAAGGGCATAAGATACCATTTCAGACAATGTAGATTTGTTTTTAAGGAGATTTATATCACTCTGCAGTGCATCTATAAATTTAAAGACTTTCTTTATTCTAAAAAGATTAAAACACTTCACTTCAAAGCAATAAATATAATGCACTAAGATACACAAATTGCTGTAAAAGGAAGCAAAGAAAATCACATAAGTTGCCAAAAGAAGATGCAAGCAGTTGTCACGTTGAATGTTCTTAGCCATGCTGAGTCAGGCCGACCACATTTGAGCTCTGTCTGTGTGTGTGTGTCAGGTCATCGCAACCCAGCGATTGTCATGAAGACAGCAGCAGTCACAGATTATGTTACTGTTTATGCACAAACTAGATTCACCAACCGTGAGGAGTTAAGATGAAGTCTGAAATGGGAACAAAGATCTTATTTCAGGCAGTTTATTACAGAGTACTACTGCAAACTACAGAGTAATTATGGAGCAAGTATACATTCTACCCTTTGTAAGAAGAGTACAACTCTACTGTAAATACAGCACAAATATTTTGCAAGTAGCTTGTAGTTAATTGGCAATTAACAATACACAGGTTATATTCTTTACTGAATTTGATCAGATTAAATTACATCATAACTGCAGTTTAGTCACACTCGGGTGTCGCACAAAATTTTGCTCCCCAAGTATAACAGTGTATATGGGTCCCTCCACACATAAAAGCCTAAATTGAACTCAACATTTCAAGCTTTCACTGGCCCTCCTCTCCACAGTGGGCCTGGAGAATTTCTTCCACTATTACCCCCACTCAGACATCTGGTTACACCCTACATGCAGCAGGCTCTACTTATACTGTCCTTAAAGTGTCCATACACCATAATTAAATTTGACTTCATTCTGTATCTATAGAAAAATAATTTTAACAAGCACATAAATTAAAATCAATACAATCTAGCAAACAGCATGTAATTTCTATTAATTAGACAAAATAAATGCTTTTGTATTTCTTCATAATTATACTGCAATTTGTCAAGCGTATTATAAAGTCCTAGCTTTTTTCTGTACTCTTGTATGTCGTCAAAAGTGGATATTCAGAATATGGCACAGCATGTGGCTATAAAGAGTTTACTGCTACAGCGACTTACAGTATTTCAAACCAAGGCTAACTAAAGCCCAGGATGAGATATTTAATATAAAGATATATTAAAATGTGTGAATCATGTCTGGAGCACCAGAATAAGAATAGCTGGAAATGAGTACAGACTGAGATCCAATTAGATCACTGGTCGGCAACCAACAGGGAAGAAATGCTCAATATTAGTGTTTTTGTTATACTTTGTAAAACAGCCAGCATATCACATGATAATTATGGTGTAAGGATAAAGACCTGTACTTACACAGCGCTTTTTGTAGTCTCAAAGACCACTCAAAGCACTTGACTAGTACTAACCCTCTCGTCTAAGGGCCTGTAGGAGACAACTACCTAGGGACAATTTAGAATGACCATTTAACCTGGATGCATGTTAGGTTAATTGGAGACTCTAAAGTGGCCCTAGGTGTGAATGTGTGTGTGAATGGTGAAGGGATTGGTGCCACATCCGTCCAGGTGGATGCCCTGTAATTTCCCTCTGGGATTAATAAAGTATACAAAATACTAAAAACAAACAAACAAAAAAACAAATAGCCTAACATGCTTGTCTTTGGATTGTGGGAGGAAACCGGACCTCCCGAAGTAAACCCATGCAGCACGGGGAGAACATACAAACTCCATACAGAAAGGTTCTTACCCCTGCCAGCCTGGGGATTCAAACCTGGAACCTTCTAGCTGTTAGACAACAGTGCTAACCACTGTACCACTATGCTGTATCAAATTGCATATGATACACTGCACACAGTGCATCATATGCAGTTTGTAGAGTTTAAGTATGCTTGCTTTAAGCACACAATAAGTATCCACTAAATACACTTTATGTATGTAGTAGACAGAATATAATTAAAGTCAGTGAAGAATACTGACACTGTAGCAATGCTATAATTACATCCTAAGAAACTCAGCAAGGAATACAGCCCGGACACCCAGAATTACTGTATAGTGACAGCATACTTATGGGGTACTTACAGTATACATACACTATAATAACAATGTACTTACAGGTACTTCCCATGTTACTTATAGTTACTTAATTTGCATGGGTTGTGCTCAGATAGTTAATGAACGTGCTTATAATGTAATTACAATGTACTCACAGGAACCTGTGGCCTGCCAACACTCTCTGCACTTCCCGTGCACCTCTGCTGTCTGTGTGCTCTTAACCCTCCTTGGCTATTCCCCTGGATTTCACGAAAGCCTGCAATGCAAACAATTATTACCTGCTGTGGATCCCCTTCTGTGCCTCTCCCCCAGTGTCTGTCTGCCTGTCTGCCTCCTTGCCTCTGGATTCACTTTGCCCATGCCCCACCTGGAACAAACAAGTCAGAAACAAATCAATATCAGTAAGATAAGATAAGATAAGATAAGCCTTTATTAGTCCCACAATGGGGAAATTCCAGGATTGCAACAGCACAGGGACAGCAACACTCAGAGCAATAACTTAGAAGATAAGAAAATAAGACCAGTGAATATACGTACATATGTACCCATAAATATATAAATATATATACACAGTGCGGAGCATTGTAGCTAGATGCAATAAACAGCATAACCGTCTACTTAGTTATCCTACATAGCATGAATATGTACCCATACATATTGTCACCCTCCGTAGCGACTGATATTGTCCTAGTTGTATACTGAAGGGGACCATTTGTGTAAGTCTGCTGCGTCTTTTGCATTCAATACTATTAGGTTGTCACGTTTTTTTGCTCTCTCTACGAGCAGCCCTGCTTAGGTTATAAAGATAATATAGATTATATAGATAGATTAATAAAGATTATAGATTATAAAGATAAGATAATATGATGAGATAAACCTTTTTTAGTCCCACAACAGAGAAATTACAGTATAGTAGCAGCAAAGGGAAAGCAGTGCTTAGAGCAATAACAAGGTAAAAAAGATTAAAAAAAACAAAACAAAACTTAACCATAACCAACCATATCATCATTAAAAAAAAAAAAAGCCCCCGGGCCCGGGGCACCTCCATACCCATTCCATTCACCAGTTCCACCTAACTAACTAACTAACTAACCTGCACTTATATAGCGCTTTTCTAGTCACAAAGACCACTCAAAGCGCTTTCATTAATACTAACCCTCTATTCTAAGGGCCTATAGGAAACAGATATCTAGGGACAATTTAGAACAGCCAATTAACCTAACATGCATGTTTTTGGCATGTGGGAGGAAACCGGAGAAATCCCGGAGTAAACCCACACAACACGGGGAGAACATGCAAACTCCACACAGATCACTGTTGGTCGGGGGCTGGGATCGAACCCACGATCCCACGATCCCCACAATCCCCCGGCCAAGGGTAAATTGTGCTGCCGCAGTGCTAACCACTGCGCCACCGTGCAGCTGTAAGCCAACCTACCCTGGAGCTATTTCCTTCTCACAGAATTGAATTGTAGTTAAACAAAATACAGAGCACTTACATCAAAATTAAGTAATCCTCTTCTTTACCTACGCATCACGTAAGATTCTTAAATTGAGATTTAACCACATCAGTCATTGGTTATTGGTGGTTATTCTTAATCTACATTAGTTTTCCTCTGTATAGTGTTGGTGATGAAGATCATTAGTTCCTATATGGGATATAGCAGGGGCCTTTTAGTGCCTTGAATATATTATATTAAAAAGAATAATTTAATCAAAGTGAAAAGTTAAGGTAGCGCCGCAGTTCAAACAGGAGATGTTGCATAACTCTAGCAGAAGTCTGCAAAAATAAAAAATTTAAAAAAAAAATCCACCAGGCACAATTCACTGAGGATTATGTTGAGTGTTGAGTTTGTGCTGACCTCCCCCACACACACAACACCACCACAAAAAAAGAAACAACAACAAAATGCAGCATTTGAGCTTAATCAACTTTAACAAGAATCCTAACAATTTCAAAGTTTATGTTGCAGGCATAACAAACTGCATTAAGCGTCTTCGTGATCTTGTGTCCACCGGCTGCACCACCTCCCCCCCCCCACCACCACCACCACCACCAAGATCACGCTGCACTGAACTCTAATTACAGGCTCTCCTAAACCTCTCTAAACGGTCCCCTGGATGGACCCTGACACTAACTCGGTTACAAGTAACAAGATGTTGACACGGGCTCCTGTCACATTTCGCTGGAGTCACTTTCCGTGGCGGGTCTAAGCAGTGCTGACATGAAGTGATCCCCCACAGCCTTCCTCCCACGCCTCTCCAGCCCACTCCTCTCCTTATTTGAGGAGCTCCGCCGCTGCAGCTCCTCAGAGCAGCGCAGCTCTCTCCAGCCGCAGCGGAGGGACCGGAGCTGCTTTATTCCTCCCCCCCCTCCACCTCCTCCTCCCCTACGGATCTTCCTTCATTCACTCAAGATGAGGCTGATTTTACTTCTTGCGGCGCTAGCAGCTCTGATCACTGGTAGGTAAAAGCGTGGCGGCTTTTTCCTTGGTTGTTTCCTGACCGCCGCACCACAACTTAGAGAGATCAGTTCAGGACCATGGACAGAGACGCAGACCCGCACTTGTAACGCGCTTTTGTTTCTTACGCAGACAACCGCGCGCTGCCGGTGGGAAAGGAAGAGCAGAGAAAAGATGTGGTATGTGTTCTTCAGCAGTTCAGCCTTTACTCGATCACAGTACTATCTATGCAGAAAAACGCATGTTCAGTTTGTATGAATGTTGCAGGTGACGCGTTGCCTGGTTGAAGTTCTGTCCAAAGCTCTTTCCAAACCGGACTCGGAGTTGGATCAGCAGTGCAAAGACATTCTCCAAGCAGGTTTGTGGCGCACTGGGGTCCAAGAGGCGGTGTCCAGTGTATGTGCGAGTTATCATTATTATTATAACTAAAGAATTGTTCAGTTGAATTCAGTATTATTTATGTTACAGCAACCCAATCTCACATTTTAATACACTGTATTTTCCCCGAGTTAAATCCCCTGCAATATTAGAGCGATATTAGAGCATGTCACGGCTCACCAACACCGGGTGATGGTTGGGAGGAAGACCCTAGAAAGAGCTCAAATAGTTTCAAATGAAGGGGGATTTGGTGGGAAAGGCGTCGGGGATGGTTGCCGTCTGTTGTTGCAGCATTTACGTGACAGAGAGAAGCTCAAAGCTTAAGATTCCAGAAGTTACAGTTTGTATAACTGGAGGCTTGAAGCTATATTAAATAATCTGGGTTATATTTTTAGTTTAACAAATTCAGGAACTTTACTTTCATTTAGGTATGCAAAAGTGCATTTCTCCTATAGCTTCCATGTGCATGAATACTTTGAGCCGGAGTTGTCATTGCAATATAGAGAACAGCCATAATAAACCCATACTGGTCAAACTCCACACAAAAAGGCTCTACTTGGGTTTTATCTTAATGAACTGAACCCAAAATGACCATATCACTGTCGAATTGATATTAAGGCTGTAATTAAATGACAGATTCATTATAGTGTGTCTTCAGGTGGATCTCTATATCATTTTTATATATATTTTGCCATAGGGGTTAAGCATGCCCCACTGGACAAGAAGACTGGAGAGGGCTTGGTAACCCAAGAAGAGCTAGTCAAAGGCCATGGTGAGCCCGGAGCAAAGGAAGCAGATGCGAAAGACATAGAGGCGCTTCTGAAATCAGTGGAAGAAAAAAGAGAAACCCCAGAAGAGGAGCGCAGCCAAGAGTCCTGGAGTCTGGGCGACGACAGGGAGAAGAGACACGAGAGTGGAGAGGAAGCGCAGAGGGAGAAGAGGGCCAGCTGGAGGCCAGGACGATTCCACCAAAAGCAGCATAAACGAGGAGATGAAGAGGAAGATGGCGAGCGCAGTCAGGAGAGTTGGGGGCTCGAAAAGAGATCAGATGATGATGAAGAAGAAGAAGAAGAAGAAGGAGGAGAAGAAAGAGAAAAAAGGAAGTGGAGGGCCGGGAGATACCACCAGAGAAGCCACAAACGAGATGAGGAGCCTCTGGGAGAAGAGCCGGAGGAAGAGCGCAGCCAGGAGTACTGGGACTTCGACAAAAGGCACGGGGAGGAGGATGAGGACGAGGAGGAGAGATACAAACGCACATGGAGGCCCACACACCGCTACCATCACAAGAAGCAGCTCGGCAAGCGCAGCGACGAGCCATCGGAGGGCGAGGAAGACGGGGAGCGCAGCCAAGAGTCCTGGGGTCTCGACGATGAGCGGTACAAGAGGGAGTGGAGACCCGGCAGGCACCACCAGACGAGGCACAAACGTGATGAAGAGCTATCGGAAGAAGCCAGGGAAGAGCCGGACGAAGAGCGGAGCCAGGAGTCGTGGGATTTTGACTCTGGGAGAGACAAGAGGGACTGGAGACCTGGCAGGCACCACCAAAGGAGACACAAACGGGACGAGGAGCTTTCGGAAGAGGCCAGGGAAGAACCCGATGAGGAGCGCAGCCAGGAGTACTGGGATTTTGACACAGGCAGACAGAAAAGAAACTGGAGACCCGGCAGGCACCACCAGACAAGACACAAGCGTGATGAAGAGCTGTCGGAAGAAGCCAGGGAGGAGCCAGCCGAAGAACGCAGCCAGGAATACTGGGATCTTGATACTGGACGGGAGAAGAAAAGCTGGAGGCCCGGCAGGTACCACCAAAGGAGACAGAGAGGCGATGAGGAGCTTGCAGACGAGGAGCCAGAGGGAGAGCGCAGCCAGGAGTACTGGGATCAGGACAAGAGACGCGGCAGAGAAGGGGGAGATGTAGAAAAGCGCATCTGGAAGCCATCACACCGATACCACCACAAATGGAGAGCTCATAAGCGTGGCGGAGAATCGTCAGAAGAGGAGGGCGATTCAGAGGAGACGAAGGCTCCGAGGTACTTTAACCATCACACCACTGCGTGCGCACGGTGCACCCGTGGAGATTTGCAGATCATGCAAGATGTTCGCAAACGGCACCTCAACCAGTGTGCATGTGCTGCTGTTTTCCAGGTATCTGGCGGAGAAGCGCAACCCCTGGATTTTCAGAGGCTACTACCACCCAGCCTGGTATAAAAGGGATTCAAACGAGCATGCTGCAAGCTCCAGCAAGGTAGGCACAAAGAGCGACATTGACTGCCATTGATGAATATTTGATGAGTTATAGTCTGATATATGCATCCCTACTTTCAAGCGTAAAATACTACAACTTAATAGAGCCTCTGTGCATTCTTTGATCAAACTTTATAAGTTGCCATTTAGTGCATTAATTATTGGTTTGTATTCACACAGCATCTGTCAGCGTTCTGAATGAACTCCGATGTCATTCTTACCCATTTTTATTGGAAAATTGCTATTTTGGCCAGTGTTGTAGTTTATGATTTGGTTCCGTTTTTATTAATGTTCAGATGGACGAACTGGCCAAACTGCTGAGCTACAAGATAAACCAGCTGGCCAACCACTCGGCACAGGAGGAGGCAAAGAGGAGCCAGAGAACACTTACTCCACAGGAGGTAAACACCCTGCATTTAACTTCCATAAAATGTCATCACGACAATATGCTCCATCCTGTTCTCATTACCCTTTGAGCAAACCGAAATCTCACCAATGTAGACACTGTAAGTGTATTTTCAAACATAAATCACTGTCTGCCTGAGTTGGCAGCCAGTTCAAAAGATACACAAACATTTGAGAAAAAATGAGTAAAAATGTGCTACTGAGGAAAAAAAAAAATAGCTTCAGCCGTTTTTCTATGAACCATTGGCATCACATCCATGACCTAGAAAAGCCACAAAGCACATCGCATCCCTCCACCATGGGAGAAATGACTGGGGGAGAAAGGAGACCCACTCATTACAGAAATATCCAGTGTGCAAGAAATTGGGATTTCACTTCGAGAACCAGAGAATCGGTGAAAATCCATCTGTGCATGAAGGACTATCCCAAACACAGGAAGGGGGGGGAAAGTGTTCATGTGCATTATTATACCACTCTGGCTTGCTTAGAAATCTCTTCCATTGGCCTTCTCCACACCAGCATTTTACGACTGCTGCAGTAATCACACGAAAAACACATCATGACCGGCACCTCTCTGAGCAGTGCTATAATATGCCCATTAAAAAGCCCGCAGAGACCTCCCTATCTTGTCATACTTTGAAGCGGAAAAACAAATCAGGGAGGTGGAGATTTATTAGTTCTGCAGCGCTGCAACTGTAAGGATAAGGGATTATGTAAATATGGAGACAAACTGGTGAGGGAGGAATGGACAAACAAAGCCAGCTTGTGATCACTGAATCCTAATTTCTTTGACAAATGGGAATAAAGAAAGAAAAAAAAAAAAACATGACACCCAAACAAACTGATGTTATGTTTTTCCAGGAGAAGGAGCTGGAAAACCTTGCAGCGATGGACGTGAAGTTGCAGAAAATCGCAGCCAAGTTGCATGACAGTGCGGCATAATTCAGGAGCATTTTGAGCATCTGTCTGTCAGTAAATAAAAAGTTGCTGTCCTGGTGTATGTTTGCCAATTTCGTGTGGTTAGTGCTAAAAGTGACAATATTAAAAAAAAACAAACAAAAAAAAAACAAGCTTTGCTGAAACATTAGGCAACTTGTTTACCAATGTTTTTTTGTGATATTTCTATGTGTTAAGCATGGGAATGGTCTAGATGTTTATAATCACAAATGTATAAACAGTAATATACATATATGAAATAAATTCAAATGTGTTCTGGAGTTTGTTTGCACTCAATAAAAAGTTATTCTGGGACCAAAAATATGTTTGGGATCGATTCATTTTGATTAAAAGAAAAAAGGCGACACATTCTGCTTTGTAATCACTTTTTTTTTTAATCATATCTGTGCAGATACAGATGTAGTCCACAGTGGTGCTGCATAAGCAACTGGTTCATGTAACAAATGGCACCTTTATGAAGAAATAATAAAAATAATAAAAAGTTATAACCTAAAATCTTTTAGAACTTTAAAAAAAAGGTTACACCTGATCTAAAGGTATTACACAAACATATTGCTCTCAGCACTTCACCAGTTTCTTACACACCATGCACCTAGACTGGGTTACAGTTTACTTTTTATGCCTTAATCTGCCCCGACGTGAGTCTCCTCGGCAGAACAAAGTGGTCTGATGAACGTAAACCAGACACGCCGTCTTCTTTCCTCCACGTGTGCCAAATCAGTTGAACAGAAAGTGAAGCCAGTGCTGGAGGATAAAGCCCACAGGCCACCGGGAATACGCCCTGAAATGATTTGATGCTTGTGTATTTGTTTATCCTTCTGTGTCTTTGAGTTTCTGTCTCTTCGGTGCCGGTTCCTCGGATCGCTGGGAGCCTGCAGGTTTGGAGCGGTCTGTGGCAACAGTTGTCCCTGAGAGGAGGTAACCCCCGCCTCCGCTCATCAACAGCACAGGATGTGTCCTGTTAGGCAACACCTAGGGATGAAAAACAAGTGTATACAGTCAGGAGACATCAACATTACAAGCACGGCTAGAGGAAACAACACTTTGGCACTGCAAGTATGTACACATTTTTTATTATCTAGTTTCTGCAGCTGAGAACCAAAGTTTTAGAGAAGCGGGAAGAAAAGTGTGGAGAAAAAAAACAAACTGGGCAGTCTTCAATAATTAACGGGGGCTGTGACAGTTATCACTAATAACCGATGCGGCCAAATGTGGAACATTATTCAGCCGGGGTGAGACTTGACATCCTGGTAAATAAACACATCTGTCGCAAGGTCTGTGGTGGACTTTTGCCAGTTGGCGCATTGTGACATGCACTACACAAAGAGCAGAGATAAACAAACCTGTCATGAACTCCACCGTGTGTTCTACTATTACGCACGGTGGAGAGAAGGAAGAACGAGGACTTAAATGCAGGGATTCACCACACACACATTTATTGACAGAACAGTTACAGTGACAAGTGATATGATGGCTGCGCTCGGGGAAATAGGGAAAACAGCGGGTTGCTCAACACACCTGCGGGGAACGTAAACCGGGCTAAGCCAAAACGTAACGATGGTGCTGCGGAAAGGAGACGCCGCCAGAAGCGAAGCGGGATCGAACCGAGTAAAGGAACGCTTCTGACACAACGTGAAGGCAGCACAAAGCAAACACTAATAGTTTACTCATAGGGAGAGCAGTCCCAAAACGTCCAGCGGTCCAAGCAAGTGAAAACAGTCCTTCGTTGATGTGACGGTATAAACGGTGAAGCACAGCCGTCTAACGCAAACAATGATCCAGAGGCGTCTGTGTAGCAAAGAGCTCCTTTAATACAGACACCGCTGGTGTGACAAATAAGGAACACCTAGGCGAGGCACGGACGGATCATTACCGGGGACTGGAAACAGCTGATGAGCCAGAAGAAGAGCGAGGGGGCATGGCTGGGCCGGCAGCCTGTCAGCAGCGTGAGAGAAAGGAGATGACAAATGCTGACTAACAGCTGCTGGTCAGACAGTGGCTAGGGACATGGAAAAACGTACCAGAATACATCAAAATGCACATCCCCAGCAAAGCCAACCCCACAAAGAGATCGAGGCCGAGCCCGGGTTAACAAGGTCAGGAGTTCCTGGCAGCGGAAGGCAAAGGACAGAGCTGCATGGAGGAATCTGATTAGACCTAAATGAAACGGTCATTGTCGCCCCCGACAGACTGCTATGATGATGATTCAAGCCTATAAAGCATGTACACACAGTTAATTTGTTTCTATTATTTTCAATGGGCCAGTATACATAGTGTTCATTTGGAGCCATGCAGTAGTTACTAAAGGGGCAGCAGTGAATTTGGTCAGAGCCAGCCTTTTAATCTTCAGATAATTTAATTAATTTACATGATCCTGATGAGAACCAAACAGAAACCAAAACAACAAGAGCACACTGAGGTGAGTGCAATATCTCCCACCTCCGTTTTCTTTGAAGATCCCAAAACTTAGTGACGGAGAGCAGTTTTCAACTTTTCAATAAAATTACTGCGGCAGAACCACGTTATGATAAGCCCATCATCCACGAATATACAACAAAGCATAGCTACAACCCATAGCTATAGGGCAGGATCCCGGGGTGAACCCATGTAGCAAGTTTGGTGACCCTAGAGGGCTTTTACACATTCTATAATAACAGCGCATAGAGGCCAACCTTGAACTTTGACCCCAAACCTGTAGTCAGAGGTCATGGTGTCAGAGTGAACCTGTGTACCAGGTATGGTGGCCCTAGCTTTACTCATTGTACAGTAATAAGGCACAGGGAATGTTAACCTTGACCTTTAACCTTTTGACCCCAAACCCATAGTCAGAGGTCAGGGTCCCAAGGTGAACCTGTGTGCCAGGTTTGGTGACCCGAGCTTTCTTTGCGGCTGAGATATAGTCTATAAGCCATTTTCTAACCTGCACTTATATAGCGCTTTTCTAGTCACAAAGACCACTCAAAGCGCTTTCACTAATACTAACCCTCTATTCTAAGGGCCTATAGGAAACAGATATCTAGGGACAATTTAGAACAGCCAATTAACCTAACATGCATGTCTTTGGATTGTGGGAGGAAACCGGAGCCCCCGGAGTAAACCCACACAGCACAGGGAGAACATGCAAACTCCACACAGAAAGGTTCCAACCCCTGCCAACTTGGGGATTTGAACCAGGAACCTTCTAGCTGTAAGGCAACAGTGCTAACCACTGCACCACCGTGCTGCCCATTTTGATGATGACCTTGTGATCGGTCACACCTACGGAAAGGATAAAACAGCTGATGTGACATGGCACGAACATCAGATGACAGTCGAAACATGTCAAGGTATGAAACATCTCTTTACTTTGTCTGAATAGAAGAACAAGAGCAGTTTGACATGGACATCTGCTCACCATGGAGTCTTGACGGTTTCCTCCTGTGAACCAACACTGCCAATATGCCATTACATGGTAGCGGTAAGTTAGAAACCTGTTCAGTAAGTTACACATAGTTTCAAAGTGTGTTATTCATAGGTTAGAAATAAGTTTTGGGTACACTAGACATTATCTCGACGCATTTCAACTTATGAGTAACTTACAAGTAACGTTTGTGAACGATCGCATAACTTACATATAACTTATGGCCCATTTATGCAGAACGTACGATCCATATGCTGGATACGTCGAAAAATTTTTAGATGACCCCAGCGTACTACAACGTATACCAGTGTGTTTAGGCGTCCTCTTGAAGGGTTCACCGACTGCACTTTTTACACATTTTAACAGTTCACTCATGTCTTAATGAAGTGCTTGTGACATATGAAGAGTTTGTTTGCAAAAACCGATAAACGCCACTTCCATGAAAATGTCCCTCTTTACATCAAACAACTGTCAACATTACCTACTTGTAGAAGTTCAAATTGTTTTGTCTCAAAAGCCGATATGTCCTACAGTATGTTTTAGACGCTACAAATTCTTGGCTGCCTTCCCAGTCTGGTCGCTCTGACTGATTTCCCTGGCTGTGTTCGTAATGTTCACTCGCTCCCTCACTCACTCACTATATTGTGAATTTAGATATAGTGGATGATACAGTAAACTCAATATAACAATAAAATTAACCGCTTTCAGACACTACTGGGCTTGTTTTCGCGGCATGGTTAATGACGTCATCACGTGAGACAGTAAAATGTAACAGACCAACTGTGGTAAAAAAAAATGAATACCTGCATGTAATTTGTAGTAAATATGTATTAAATCATTTTTGCTGAATTATTAAATATAAATACCTTAAGGTAGTTTATGTTGTAATGTGAAGCTCTTCTCTCACTGCTCCATTGGCTGCACATTCACTATATAGTACACTATATGGGGAAGGAGTTTTTATTTCCAGCCTTATTCCTTTTCTTTTTATACTGTGTACACAAATGAAGAGAGAGAGAAACACCATTTCAATTCTTCTGTATGTCCTGTACGTATAGTAGTACTGACAATAAAATCTTTGAATCTTGAATTATAGCGTTATTATAGCTATATTATACTATTTTACTGAGTGGATATGCCTAAATCAGTGTGTCAATCATACTACATTGATGCTTATAGACATTCAAGTATGTTCCAGACAAAATAGCATGGCTTTCGGGACTTATCTGTTTTTGCAAAAAAAAAAAAAAAAAAAAAGAGTACTAATAAATTGCCAAGAAGTAACTATGAGTTGAAGTTTGATTTTTTGCTTTGTTATGTCTGAGATACTCATATTTCATGACCATGTCTTAGAAGCTGATTTGGAAATACTAACACCTATAAACCTACAGATGAAAAAGTGTTTTTTCTCATTTTGAACACAAGTGGACTTATCCGTTTTTGCAAAAGACCTCTTCATATTTTGTTCACATTTTCTTTAATGTTTTAATTATTGAAGCAAATTTGTTATTTATTTTTCTTGGCTTTCTCCAAGCGCTCCGATTTACAGACTGTCACTTTAAGAAACAGACCAGCTGTTCAACTCCGCCCTCCCTCAGTTAGCCATTAGCTGAGTAGCTTCTAGCCAGTATTCTGCCACCGGCTCCTTCCAGCTTGGATGAGCATCACTGGCTCACCGATCCACAGTTGTTTGTGCATCTCGCATCATTCCCAGCCCACCCAACAACCCCACCGAGATGCCACATTAAATTGCCAGCACCACGCGCTCCACCGATCACCGCAAACCGAGGCCGGTGACTGAGCCACGGGACCTCAAAGGGCAATGCCTCGCTCCGCGGTACTCCACTTCTCTCCCACGGGCAGCCGTATAGTCCTATCCTGGACCCACATGTCCTGTTGCAGGTAGGGCATGTAAAAGTTGTAGTAGCGGCAGCAGGGGCTGCAGGTGCATTCCTCCTCAGTTTTCTCTCCTGTCTCCTGGCTGTCCTGTCCTCCTCCATCATCGGGTCCCCACAAGGCACTGCTGTCGCCAGGTGTTCCGGTCAGCAGCAGCCTCCTCCAGAGCCTCAGGTCTGATCCTGCACTTCTTTAAGGCCATCTTTAGCTGGTCCTTGTAGCGCTTCTTCTGCCCTCCAGCAGAGCGTCGACCATGGTGTAGCTGGCCATATAACACCCTGCGAGGCAACCGGTTTGGGGGCATCTTCACCACATGTCCCGGCCAGCGTAGCTGGTGCTGGGTGATCGTTGCCTCAATACTCCTACAGCTGTTCTTAAAGAGTATCTCAGAATGAGGCACATGGTCACGCCAGGTGATTCCCAGGATGCGCTGAAGACAGCGTATATGGAACCGCTCTAGATCCCTAATGTGGCGGCTGTAAGTCACCCAGGATTCACAGCTGTAGAGGAGAGTAGTGACAGACTGCCTGGTAAACAGAGATCTTTGTTTGGAGATGGAGGTTCTTGTTCTGGAAGACCCGACGCTGGAGTCTCCCAAAAGAAGCTGACGCCTGCCTGATCCTGTTCTGGACCTCACTGTCAATGGTGTTGTCTACAGAGAGGATGCTCCCCAGGTACTTGAAAGATGAAACAACAGACAGCTGTTCACCAGCAACAGTGAAGGTAGGTGGAGTAGATGGGATATTGGTGCTCCATTGGCAGGCGACCTCTGTTTTGATGGTGTTCACCGTCAGTCCCATCCTGCTGTATGCTCTCACCACAGCAGTAAGAACAGACTGGAGATCTTGTGGGCTATGAGATACCAGAGCACAGTCATCTGCATACTGTAGCTCAATGACTCTCACCCTTTGCAGTTTGGTGGTTGCCTGGAACCTCCTTATATTAAAAAGGTTGCCATCTAGACGGAAGTCCACTGTTACACCGCTGCTGTCCTCAATCTCCTTGTGGAGAAGTTGGGTGACACAGAGCAGGAAGATGTTAAAAAGTACGGGTGCTAATACACACCCCTGCCTAACCCCTGTACAAGCGGGGAAGGAAGGAGATTCCTGTCCTCCTATAGTCACCCGAGCAGTCATACCATCATGAAATTGGCGGAGGATATTGACAAACTTACTAGGGCAGCAAACTTAAGAAGAACTTCCCATAGGAGTTCTCTATGGACAGTGTCGAAAGCTTTGGAGAGATCGACAAAGGCCATGAAAAGGTCCTGGTGTTGCTCCCGACATTTCTCCTGCAGCTGCCGAGCTGTGAAAATCATGTCCACCGAGCTCCTGCCCTTCCTGAAACCGCATTGCGATTCAGGCAGCACTGATTCTGTGATGCTGTTGATCAGCCTGTGAAGCATCACCTTCGCCAGGACCTTACCAGCAACAGCAAGGAGCGAAATACCCCTGCTGTTGCCGCAGACAGCCTTGTCACCCTTGTTTTTATAAATGGTGACAATTGTGGCGTCTCTCCATTGTTGTGGGATGTTATCATCGGCCCAGACCTTGGTGATGTACTTGTGCAGGGTTTTTGTACACAAGTAGCCTCCTTGTTTCAACAGCTCGGCAGGGATGTTGTCATTACCAGGGGACTTGTTGTTTTTGAGAGAGCGGGTAGCTGATAGAACCTCCAGGAAGGTTGGGGGCTGATCCAGGTCTTGCATCAGAGGAAGAGTAGGCAAGTCGTCGAGAACAGTGGGATCTGCATCTGAGTCCTGGTTAAGCAGGGTACTAAAGTGTTCAGCCCATCTCAGCAAGATATTAGGCTGATCCTTTAGGATTCTCAGCCCATCTGCTGTTTTCAGGGGAGTGATGCAGCGATTTGTTTGGCCGTAAATCTTCTTGACAGCATTATAAAAATTATGCATGTCATTTTTATCGGCAAAGGCCTGGATTTCATGTGCCTTTTTTGTCCACCACTCGTTCTGCATTGTCCGAGTAGCCCTTTGTACATCCCGCCGAGCTCTCTGCCACTGATGCCTGATGATAATGGATGAGGGGTTCCTTAAGGTTGCCTGATGTGCTCTGTGCTTGTCCTCCAACAAGTCGTGGATGGTGTCCGTTGTCATCAAACCAGTCTTGGTGGTTCTTTCTCTTATAGCCAATCGTTTGGGCTGCTGCCTCACAAAGAGCCGAGCTGGTAAAGTCCCACTTGTGGTCCATGGTCTTCTCAGGCAGACTCAGGAAATGCTCCATCCCCCCAGTTTCTCAACCAGGGAGCGTCAAAAGTCATTTCTTACATCCAGATTTGTCAGACGGGAGCAATCAAGTTTCCTCCTTTTGGGCCCTTGTAGTCGCAAAGGGGGGTGCACTTGCATGTGGACCTTGGCCACGATCAGCCGGTGATCTGTCCAGCATTCTGCACCTCTCATGCCACGGGTGATGTGGACATCTCCGATGTCACTGCGCCTCACAATGATGTAATCAATCAGGTGCCAGTGTTTAGAGCGAGGGTGCATCCATGATGTTTTGTATTTGGCCTTTTGCTGGAAGATGGTGTTGGTTATGGTCAGGTTATGCTCAGAGCAGAGAGCGAGCAATCTCACTCCATTTGCGTTAACCTGGCCAACTCCGTGTCTGCCAAGCACTCCACTCCATATCTGATTGTTCTGACCCACTCTGGCGTTAAAATCTCCAAGTAAGAAGATCTTGTCATTCTTGGGGATCCGGCGAAGAGTTTCGTCCAGTAACTGGTCGAAGGAATCCTTGGCCTCACTCTCCGATGGCAGGGTCGGTGCATAGGCACCAAGAAGTGTAGCAAAGCGATTCTTAACCGGGGGGATACAGAGTGTCATCAGTCTCTCACTAATGCCAACAGATGTTTCACTGAGTCTTGGTAGAAGGGTGTTTTTGATGGCCAGTCCTACACCATGCAGATGTTGTTCTCCTGAGGGGTAACCCCTCCAGAAGAATATGTAACCCATCCCTTCCTCTGTTAAAGAGCCCTCATCTAGGAGCCTGGTCTCGCTCAGTGCAGCAATATCAGTGTTGTAGCGACTCAGTTCAGCAGCAACCAGAGCTGTTCTCCTATGGGGTCTATCAGAACCTCGATCCAGGAGTGTCCTTACATTCCATGTTGCCAGTTTTAGGTTGCATGTTCTCGTTTTATTATTTCGACCGCAGAGGTGGAATGACCCAACAGGCGCGGTAACCTGTTCAGGCGAAAGATGGGTGGGCAATTTTTAGGCCACCTTTTCTAGGCCCCTCCCCAGTTGGGGTGAGCAGTGCTGTCCTAAATAGGGCTGCTCAATCACACAGGGGTCTGCCGAAAACAGCTGCCACCCCAGCTGTTAGCGACCATAATAGCCCTGTGCTGCTGACGTGCAGGGTTATAGCTAGGAGCTCCCAGTAACATTCATACCTGCTCCCGTCGCCACACACCCTGTCGCCGCCAGACTTCAACCAGATGTCCAGGAAGGTAAGGCCCACCATGGTCAGAGGTGGACACCTGCGCACTGAATTATTTAGAGTGCCGTAGGGGGCGCGCTCTTCCCAATAGCACTGTCTTCACGATGATGAGGTAAATACGGTGGCGTGGGTAAGCCCATGACGACCAGTCCCTCAACATGGCTGCAGGAGGCTGCCGGGTCCTTGGTCTTTTAAGTCCCGCCTTTTGCGCACCACCAGCACATTGCTTTTCTGTCAGGGGTTGCTCCCTGAGCCTTCACCTTAATAGATTACCCACAAGGCAGTGGGGCTATTTACCCATAGTTGGGGCAGGGGTTGACGGGCGCCAGGGCGTGTCCACACAGGGTGGGCCTATACGCCGTGTCTCTGGGGCCCCCTGCTGCTACGAGATCCCCTCCAGTTTAGCCTGGGACCGCAGGGTACCCAGTTACCATGTGTGACCACGAGGAGGCACTGCAGGGGTCTTGGTGGTGGAGAGCCTATGTACCAGCAGGAGGAGACTTACGCACTCGGCTCCTCTTTTCACCCCCGATGGGGGCTAGCTGGTGGGTAGCTGTAAGCAGAGCAGCAAGCAGAAAGCAACATGCAACATATGCCATGCAACATGCACTATCTACAAACATCTCTACGTTGCTATACTACTGCACTAGACACTTCACACGCACCCTGTGTAGACTGATTACAGACAGTTAAAACCTACAAACACACCATTTTTCAGACAATGACCCCATTAACTTACAGTGGATCTGGAAAATATTCACAGTGCTTCACTTTTTCCACATTTTGTTATGTTACAGCTTTATTCCAAACGGGACTAAATTCATTTTTTTCTCAAAATTCTACATAAAATACCCCATAATGATTTGAAAAAAAATTTTTTTTTTAGATTTTTGCAAATTTATTAAAAACTAGAAAAGTACTCATAGAGGACATACCTCCGCCAAGGCTCCTTCTGTTTCTCATGGATCACCTCCAAAATGTCATGGGTTTGTGTGTAGGCCTATAGGCACTTGTGGTGAAAATTGCATCAAAGTCTGTCCATCAGTTTTGGAGTATTGTTGCTAACACACTGTGAGAAGATAAGAGCCATGGCTGAGGTATGCATTGTCAGATCATCACCAAAACACAATGGGTTCCCCTCTAGCCCAAGAACCACCTCTGGTGAAAATTTCATCCAAATCCATCCTGTAGTTTTTGTGTAATCCTGCTGCACAAATACAAACAAAGCACTTGGTGGAGGTATGCACTCTCAGATCATCACCAAAATCTAATCATCTGTTCCCCGTGTCATTACACACCTTTCCTGAAAATTTCATCACAATACATTCATAACTTTTTGACTTATGTTGTTAACAGACAGACAAACAAATAGCCAGACAGACAAACAGACAAACCCCGGTAAAAACATTATCTCCTTGGCGGCGGTAATAAAAAACTAAGAAATTACATGTACAAAAGTAGTCACAGCCTTTGTGCAATACTTTGTTGATGCACCTTTGGCAGCAATTACAGCCTCAGGTCTTTTTGAATATGATGCCACAAGCTTGGCACACCTATCTTTGGGCAGTTTTGCCAATTCCTCTTTGCAGCACCTCTCAAGCTCCATCAGGTTATATGGAAAGCATCGGTGCACAGCCATTTTCAGATCTCTCCAGAGATGTTCAATTGGATTCAAGTCTGGGCTCTGGCTGGGCCACTCAAGGACAGTCAGTTGTCCTGAAGCCACTCCTTTGATATCTTGGCTGTGTGCTGAGGGTCACTGTCCTGCTGAAAGATGAACCGTCACCTCAGTCTGATGTCAAGAGCGCTCTGGAGCAGGTTTTCATCCAGGATGTCTCTGTACATTGCTGTAATCATCTTTCTCTCTATCCTGACTAGTCTCCCAGTTCCTGCCACTGGAAAAACATCCCCACAGCATCATGCTGCCACCACCATGCTTCACTGTAGGGATGGTATTGGCATGGTGATGAGTGATGCTGGTTTCCTCCAAACATGATGCCTGGCATTCACGCCAAAGAGTTCAATCTTTGTCTCATCAGACCAGAGAATTTAGTTTCTCATGGTCCGAGAGTCCTTCAGGTGCCTTTTGGCAAACTCCAGGTGGGCTGCCATGTGCCTTTTACTAAGGAGTGGCATCCGTCTGGCCACTCTACCATATAGGCCTGATTGATGGATTGCTGCAGAGATGGTTGTCCTTCTAGAAGGTTCTCCTTTCTCCACAGAGGAACGCTGGCGCTGTGACAGATTAACCATTGTGTTCTTGGTCACCTCCTTGACTATAAAGCCCCACTCCCCCGATTGCTCAGTTTAGATGGCCAACCAGCTCTAGGAAGAGCCCTGGTGGTTCTGAACTTCTTCCATTTATGGATGATGGAGGCCACTGTGCTCATTGGGACCTTCAAAGCAGCAAAAAATTTTCTGTACCCTTCCCCATATTTGTGCCTCGAGACGATCCTGTCTCGGAGGTCTACAGACAATTCCTTTGACTTCATGCTTGGTTTGTGCTCTGATATGCACTGTTAACTGTGGGACCTTATATAGACAGGTGTGTGCCTTTCGAAGTCATGTTCAATCAACTGAATTTACCACAGGTGGACTCCAGTTAAGCTGTAGAAACATCTCAAGGATGATCAGTGGAAACAGGATGAACCTGAGCTCAATTTTTGAGCTTCATGGCAAAGGCTGTGAATACTTACGTACATGTGATTTCTTAGTTTTTTATTTTTAATAAATTTGCAAAAATCTAAAAAAAAACAAAAAACAACAACCTTTTTTCACATTGTCATCATGGGGTATTGTGTCAAATTTTGAGGAAAAAATGAATTTAATCCATTTTGGAATAAGACTGTAACATAACAAAATGTGGAAAAAGTGAAGCGCTGTGAATACTTTACGGATGCACTGCATACAAAACTTATTAACCCTTAACTTATTAGACATAGATGTATCTGTTTTTAAGAATAGGGCTAAAACCTACCTTTTTGATATAGCCTACAATTAGGGAGGGATCATGTGTTTCTGAACCCTCCCTTAGTTATGCTGCTAATAGGTTTAGTCAGCCGGGGGACCTCCAGTAATGCACTGGGCCTCACTCCTTTTCTCACTCTCAATGAAATATTTTTTTTTGCTGGTCATTAACATTTGTTTGTTCTCTCCCATAGATTGAGTCCCCATCGTGCTGTTTGCTCTCTACATGTCTGTTCTTTTCTTCTTCTCTATCCCCTCACCCCCCAGCCAGTCGCAGCAGATGACTGCCCCTCCCTGAGCCTGGTTCTGCTGGAGGTTTCTTCCTGATAAAAGGGAGTTTTTCCTCTCCACCGTCGCCAAGTGCTTGCACACAGGGGATCGCCTGATTGCTGGGGTCTTTCTGCAACTGTGGGGGTTCCCCCTACAGTTGATAGTGCTATGAGATGACTGTTGTTGTGAAATGGCGCTATATAAATAAAGTTGAATTGAATTGAACATATGCCAGCGTATTCGCCATTTTTTTTAAACATCCAGTATACGCTGTCTAAATCATCAAGTTGTGACAGGGGCTTAAATGAGCAAGTCCTCTGCCTGTCATATCCTTTCCTGCAGATTAAACATTTACCTGGTAATGTCTCAGCCATGTATCTGTGAGTCTGAGGTTCACTGTGCCACCCTGTTCTTTGAGTTTTGTATAACAATCGATGAGAGGCTGCAAAGAAAAAAATAAATGGAAGAATTGATGTGTGATGAGTCAACATTTAAACTGATTTTTTTGCAACATTAGCATGACAGTGACACTGTCCATTCCAATTATATTTTAAGAACTTTTCCCACTGGACCATCTAAGCAATAAAAAAAAACTGTGAGCACTGGCAGGTAATGAGATAGAAACCAATTATCTTCATTCAGCAGGGGACACAGAGAGAGGAGTTGTAGCCCCGGTAAATACCACTGCTCATCGATATCTTACCTCTTTGTACTGGGAATACACTACAAAAGGCCTGGAGGGGGAGAGGAATTTGAGGAGCCCCAACAGGACCGGACATGGGTGAAATCGACTCGCTATGACCAACCTACAAGCAAGACAAAAACGATGATCAAGCAAAACTGTCCAAAATGAAACACACCACCAACAGAACGAGAAATGTGTGGGTAGGCAATATTACAGTTTAACAGCAGTGCATGTGACTTAGAGATTTACTGCTTCCCAAGGGTGGACATTCATGCTGTATTTCCTACCGCTAGACTAGATGAGAGTCGATTAGAAGAGGTTGATTTAGGACGATGTGAAACAATGTGCTGTGGACTTTATGATATAGCTACAACAATGATGTAGAGGAAAAGCCAATGGGCCAACAAGATCAATACTTGTACTCGGGACTCAGGTGTCGCCTTCATAACAATGTGTCCATCAATCACAAAACAAAAAGGCTGTATGCCTTACATGAGGAAACTGCAAAGCAATCCATTTGTTCACCTTGCAAAGGCACCGCACATTAATCTGCGAGTGCACGTTCAGAGGAAAGTAAATCATTTTAACGACATTTATGGTACTAGTTAACAACTCTTTAATGATCTATAATTTCCTCATGTGTGTAATCCAATTTAAATGATTCCATTTACTCGGTGGTGCAATCCGGAGGTGATAAAATCAGAACTAGGATGGGAAGAGGTGGGTGCTGATGGGAGAAGAGTGCTGCAGCAGAGAAACAGCGCGCGCACGCGCACACACACACACACACACACACACACACACACAAAAAGACACCCACCCATCAGCGTTCTTGCCTTCCAGCAGGGCTGCAGCAGCTGCCAGCTTCTTGCTCTTCTCCTCCAGTTTCACCTTCCTCTCTTGAGCCTTAAAAACAAAAGTAGCCACATCAGGAAATGTCTCAGTATTACTGATCTAATTTTACCTTCTTTGTTTAAGTCTTTGACAAAAACCAAAGCTCTTTATTAAAATAAGGAGCCCCACATGGCAGTTAAATGCTTTGACTTTTGAACCAATGAGCAAATTTCTCTCTCTGTTGATAAAACAAATCAAAGGATGCATGTGAAAAAAATAGTTTTGATACAGGAGGTATTTGAAGCAATAGACACACAGCTACTGGATTTAATTAGGAAAAAGAAAAGAAGCACATCAGGCAACCTTTAAATGTAGGCTCAATGAGTTATTCACAGATTTTCTGACTGTATCAAAAACGAAAAAAAACTTTGGCTATGACAGCACTTAATGATTAATTTAAGTTAAATTCATTACTATGTTATTAAAATAAGCTACAAGATATAGAAAGGGTTCATATAACGACCGTTTTTCCATTAATCTCATCTAAGGAAAAGTGCAACACCCTCCTACTGTTCATCTGGAAAATAGAAAGAGGGATAAAAAATACTGTCAGCTGCCAGTGGTACCCCTCAGCCTCTGTTTGTTGAGATGCAGTGCACGTGGCATTACGACCTTGACCTTTGACCTTGCAATCCCAAAACCACAGTCAGACGTCAGAGGCACAGAGTGAACCTCTGTACAAAGTTTGGTGACCCTGGTTTTACTTGTTTTATAGTAATAGTGAAACGGGAATGTCAATGTTGACCTTTGACCCCAAGCCCATAGGCAGAGGTGAGGGTCTTAACCATCCAAGAGTTGTCTTAGACACAATATCGATTTGATAAGGCTACATCATTTCTTTCTGTAGTTATTGTCTTTACAAGGTTTAGTGGAAACTGACCTCTGACCTTTTCCCAAATTTGAACTCGTATGAGATTTTTCATAGATACAACTACGGAATCAATTTGAACAGCCCACATCATTTCTTTCTCTAGTCATCGCCTTAGGGGTTGATGCGGCTGACACTGCTGTGCTTCCGCCCAGCAGGGTGACGACAATACCCCTTCAGCCTCTAGAGAGTTGGGGTAAAAAGTAAAATAAATAAGTACATTTAAACAAAAATCCCCTCACCAGCAGCTTAAATTAAATGTCCTATCTGGCACATTCATGAAAGTCAGGTTTTAGTGGCATCTTGTGATCACAAAATGAACTGCAGCTCATTTCACTCATTTCTGACAATACAAAGGGCAACAGTGACGATCCATCTATGAAGAAAGAAGCAAAATAGAAGAAGCATTGTAGACATCGTTGGTCTGTGATGCCACTAAGATGTGGATGAATTATTTTCCACTGATACCATCAATGAGAAACTGACATGTCAATTTCATGAATGTAAACCATTTTTAAAAGCACTCCTTATTGAGTTTTGCTGGTCTTGGTTGAACTGTGGGCTTCTCTGCCCTAAACTGCAGCCCAGGATTTCTGGGGGTACTGTTACGTTTGGTACGTATCCATAAGCTTGCAGAAAACATGCAGAAATACTGATGAAATGAATGAATGGAACACTCTGTCCGTCTCTGTACCTAACAGTGCATAAAAAATGCCTTTAGTTGCATAGGTCAGAAATCTGATCTACAGTCCTCAACAGAAATGGAGTGAGGTTGCAGTGACTTAACGGTGTCCTTAAAAATAAAAGTTTCCAAAAGTTTCACACAGTACCTGACAAATAATTCAACTTAGTCAGACAAGTATCCCAAGTACTGCATGCATAAAAAGCTTTAATTCATTTCAATTTTTATATGGAGATATCTAGGTGCATTATTTGGAGTTTAATATAATGCACATAGGTGGACATCTGTGGGGTGTGGGTCTTGTGAAGCAGATATAGATAGATGGATGGATGGAGGTACTTTATTGAGCCCAAACTGGGAAATTACAGTAATATATAATGTAAGGTTCAACAAAATTTACACACACTCTGAATAAAAATAAATGCAAGATATACTTTAGCTTCTCTGCGTTTCTCCTTTTCCATTTTCTCCTGGTCTTGGCCCACATCATCAGCAGCATCCGTGTCCATGCTCTGCTCCTCTGAGCTGCCCTGCTCTTCTGCTTCAGGCTGGTTTTGTTCCTCCTTTGTAACCATACTGATGTGTTTTTCATCTGTAATGTTGAGAAAGATAAACCTTTGCCAACCACATTTCACAGAATACATATATATACACCAGCATTTCTTTGTTTTCTACAACCTCAATTCCAATGAAGTTGAGACATTGTGTAAAACGTAAATAAAAACAGAATACAATGATTTGAAAATCATTTCCAACCTATATTCGATTGAATACACTACAAGAACAAGATGCTTAATGTTCAAACTGAAACTTTTTTGTTTTGTTGGAATTATTCACTCATTTTGAATTTGATGCCTGTAACACATTCCAAAAAAGTTATGACAGGGGCAACAAAAGAATGGGAAAGTTGAGGAATGCTCAATAAAAACAAACAACCCCCCCCAACAAACAAACAAACAAAACACTTTTATGGAACATTCCGCATGTGAAAAGGTTAATTAGAAACAGGTGAGTGTCATGATTGAGTGTAAAAGGAACATCCCCAAAAGGCTCAGTCATTCACAAGCAAGAATGGGGTGAGGTTCACCACTTTGTGAACAACTGCATGGGCAAATAGTCCAACAGTTTAAGAACGCTTCTCAACATACATCTTCAAGTAATTTAGGGATTTCATCATCTACAGTCCATAATATCGAAAGATTCAGAGAACCTCGAGAAATTTCTGCACATTAGTGACAAGGTCAAAAAACCAACATCGAATGCTTGTGATCTTTGATCAGGCCTCACTGCATTAAAAACCGGCATCATTCTGTAAAAGATATTACCACGTGGACTCAGGAACACTTCGGAAAACCATTGTCAGTTAACACAGTTTGCCGTTGCATCTACAAGTGCAAGTTAAACCTCTAAACATGTTAAATGAAAGCCATATATCAACAACACCCAGAAATGCAGCCGACTGCTCTGGGCCCGAGCTCATCTGAGATGGACTGATGCAAAGTGGAAAAGTGTGCTGTGGTCCGACAAGCCCACATTTCATATTGTTTTTGGAAATCATGGATGGCGTGTCTTCCAGACTAAAGAGGAAAAGGACCATCCAGATTGTTATAAATGTAAAGTTCGAAAGTCAGCATCTGTGATGGTATGGGGGGTGTCTGAGTGCCCGTGGAATGGGTAACTTGCACATCTGTGAAGGCACAATGAAGGTAAGGTAAGGTAAGGTAGGGTAGGTAGGTGTACTTCATTGATCCCAAACTGGGAAATTACAGTGTAACAGCAGCATGTCAGGAGAAAACCAACGGACAGAAACACACAGCGTAATAGACAAAGGGATTACCCATGGAAAGTCATCATCATAGCAGTCTGTCGTGGGTGACAATGACTGTTTCATTTAGGTCTGATCAGATTCCTCCACACAGCTCTGTCGTTAGCCTTCCACTGCCAGGAACTCCTGTCTATATCCAACTTCTTCAAGTTTCTTTTTACAGTGTCTTTAAATCTGAGCCTTGGTCTACCCTGATTACGTTTGCCCTCGCATAACTGTGAGTAGAGTAACTGCTGAGGGAGATGCTGGTGGTCCATCCTCTCAACATGTCCGAGCCATCTCAGGTTCATCTGTATTAGCATGTCCTCCATTGATGGTAGACCAGCTCGTTTCAATACTTCTACGTTGGTTATCTTGTCTTGACAAGACTAGACAAGACTTTATTAGTCCCACACTGGGGAAATTCCAGGATTGCAACAGCACAGGGATAGCAACACTCAGAGCAATGATTTAGAAGATAAGAAAATAAGAGCAGTGAATATAGATATGTACACAAATATATATACCGTGGGGCAAAATATCTACTGGAGGAAAATCTACTGGAGGAAAAGCCCCCAGGAAGCAGCTGGCCACCAAGGCTGCTCGAAAAAGCGCTACGGCCACCGGCGGAGTGAAGAAGCCTCACCGTTACAGGCCCGGTACCGTGGCTCTGAGAGAGATCCGTCGCTACCAGAAATCCACGGAGCTGCTCATCCGTAAGCTGCCCTTCCAGCACCTGGTGAGGGAGATCCTCAGGACTTCAAGACCGACCTGCGCTTCCAGAGCTCAGCCGTCATGGCTCTGCAGGAGGCCAGCGAGGCCTACCTGGTGGGTCTCTTCGAGGACACCAACCTGTGCACCTTCCACGCCAAGAGGGTCACCATCATGCCCAAAGACATCCAGCTGGCCCGCCGCATCCGCAGAGAGAGAGCTTAGACTTTCTGCTGCACATCCACCAACTACAATGCTCCGCACTGTGTGTCTATATACAGTATATATATATATATATTTATTTATATTAATATGTACATATGTATACTAGCTGCTCTTGTTTTTTCTTGCCTTCTGATTGTTGCTCTGAGTGTTGCTATCCCTGTGCTGTTGCAATCCTGGAATTTCCCCATTGTGGGACTAATAAAGGCTTATCTTAAAAGTATTTAGTCAGCCACCAATTGTGCAAGTTCTCCTACTTAAAAGATGAGAGAGGTCTCCAATTTTCATCATAGGTATACCTCAACTATGAGAGACAAAATGAGAAAAAAAAAAATCCAGAAAATCACATTGAAGGATTTTTAAAGAATTTATTTGCAAATTATGGTGGAAAATAAGTATTTGGCCAATAACAAAAGTTCATCTCAATACTTTGTTATATACCCTTTGTTGGCAATGACAGAGGTCAAACATTTTCTGCAAGTCTTCACAAGGTTTTCACACACTGTTGCTGGTATTTTGGCCCATTCCTCCATGCAGATCTCCTCTAGAGCAGTGATGTTTTGGGGCTGTCGCTGGGCAACATGGACTTTCAACTCCCTCCAAAGATTTTCTATGGGGTTGAGATCTGGAGACTGGCTAGGCCACTCCATGACCTTGAAATGCTTCTTATGAAGCCACTCCTTCGTTGCCCGAGCGGTGTGTTTGGGATCATTGTCATGCTGAAAGACCCAGCCACTTTTCATCTTCAATGCCCTTGCTGATGGAAGGAGGTTTTCACTCAAAATCTCACGATACATGGCCCCATTCATTCTTTCCTTTACACGGATCAGTTGTCCTGGTCCCTTTGCAGAAAAACAGCCCCAAAGCATAACGTTTCCACCCCCATGCTTCACAGTAGGTATGGTGTTCTTTGGATGCAACTCAGCATTCTTTCTCCTCCAAACACAACAAGTTGAGTTTTTACCAAAAAGTTCTATTTTGGTTTCATCTGACCATATGACATTCTCCCAGTCCTCTTCTGGATCATGCAAATGCTCTCTAGCAAACTTCAGACAGGCCTGGACATGTACTGGCTTAAGCAGGGGGGCACGTCTGGCACTGCGAGATTTGAGTCCCTGGTGGCGTAGTGTGTTACTGATGGTAGCCTTTGTTACTTTGGTCCCAGCTCTCTGCAGGTCATTCACTAGGTCCTCCCGTGTGGTTCTGGGATTTTTGCTCACCGTTCTCATGATCATTTTGACCTCACGGGGTGAGATCTTGCGTGGAGCCCCAGATCGAGGGAGGTTATCAGTGGTCTTGTATGTCTTCCATTTTCTCATAATTGCTCCCACAGTTGATTTCTTCACACCAAGCTGCTTACCTATTGCAGATTCAGTCTTCCCAGCCTGGTGCAGGTCTACAATTTTGTTTCTGGTGTCCTTTGACAGCTCTTTGGTCTTGGCCATAGTGGAGTTTGGAGTCTGACTGGTTGAGGTTGTGGACAGGTGTCTTTTATACTGATAACGAGTTCAAACAGGTGCCATTAATACAGGTAACGAGTGGAGGACAGAGGAGCCTCTTAAAGAAGAAGTTACAGGTCTGTGAGAGCCAGAAATCTTGCTTGTTTGTAGGTGACCAAATACTTATTTTCCACCATAATTTGCAAATAAATTCTTTAAAAATCAGACAATGTGATTTTCTGGATTTTTTTTTTCTCATTTTGTCTCTCATAGTTGAGGTATACCTATGATGAAAATTGGAGACCTCTCTCATCTTTTAAGTGGGAGAACTTGCACAATTGGTGGCTGACTAAATACTTTTTTGCCCCACTGTATACACAGTGCGGAGCATTGTAGCTAGATGGACTAAACAGCATAACCATCTGTTTAGTTACCCTACATGGTATGAATATGTACCCAAACATATTGTCACCCTCCATAGCAACTGATATTGTCCTAGTTGTATACTGGAGGGGACCATTTGTAAGATAAGATAAAATAAGATAAGATTAGGCTTTATTAGTCCCACAATGGGGAAATTCCAGGATTGCAACAGCACAGGGATAGCAACACTCAGAGCAATAATTAAGAAGATACGAAAAATATAAATAAGAGCAGTGGATATACATACATACACATAAATATATAAACATATATACAAAGTGCGGAGCATTGTAGCAAGATGGAACAAACAGCATAACCGTCTACTTAGTTATCCTACATAGTATGAATATGTACCCATACACATTGTCACCCTCTGTAGCGACTGATATTGTCCTAGTTGTATACTAGAACAGTGGTGGGACGTTGGCAAAGTGCAAATTCACCTTTTTTGTCAACAGTACGCGGCGAACTCAACTGCCATCATCAAGGCCAAGGTCAGTGAACTTGAGGACACCGTCAAGAGGCTGGAGGCCAGCTTGGTTACGGGTCAGGATTCAACTGCTGGTCCTTTGCTGCAGGAGAAGAGATCGGCCCTGCGCACATTCATGCAGGAAAGAGTGAAGGGGGCGCTAGTGAGGTCATGCTTCACTCGCCTGCAGGACATGGATGCCCCAACGTCTTTCTTCTTCAATTTGGAGAAGTCTGCTGCGAAAAAGAAGTTGATGGCTTGCTTGACGCTCCCAGATGGTCGACTGACTACAAATCCGTCCGAGATGCGGCGTCATGCAGTGGATTACTACGGGGCCCTGTTTGCTGCGGGAACGTGTTGCAAAGAATCTCAAACTCAGCTCTTCGAAGGCCTTCCGGTGCTCGGCCCGGACGACAGGGCCGCTCTGGACTGTGCCCTGACTTTGGATGAGTTAACTGTGGCTGTTAATCAGATGGCTCTGGGGCACGCACCTGGACTTGATGGTCTTTCTTCTGATTTTTTTAAGCATTTTTGGAATACTGTTGGATCAGACTTCTATGACGTTCTGACTGCCTGTTACAGAAAGGGAACATTACCTGTCTCCTGCCGCCGTGCAGTGCTGTCTCTGTTGCCTAAGCAGGGGGACTTGGCCCTGCTGAAAAACTGGAGGCCCGTGGCTCTTCTTTGCACGGACTACAAGAAGCTTTCTAAAGCCCTGGCAAACAGACTGAACAATGTCTTGGGTTTGATCGTAGATAAGGATCAAACATATTGTATTCCTGACCGCACCATTATGGACAATGTTTTCCTCGTACGTGACGTTCTCCAGCTCAGTAAATGTCATGACTTACAGTTCGGTATTGTGTCTTTGGACCAAGAAAAGGCTTTTGATAGGGTTGACCATTCCTACTTGTTTTCCACACTGAGGGGGTTTGGTTTGGGCAATATGTTTTTGAGATGGCTCAATCTGCTATATACTGGAGCTGAGTGTTTGGTAAAGATGGGGGAAGGGCTAAGTCGGCCAATCCCTGTACACCGGGGAATGCGCCAGGGATGTCCACTTTCGGGTCAGCTGTACAGCTTGGCTATTGAGCCTTTGCTGTGCAGGTTGCGCACTCGGCTGGGTGGTCTGGTTCTGCCGGGGCCATCAACCTGTTGCCGCCCGATCGTCTTGTCTGCTTACGCGGATGACGTCAGCGTTTTCATTACCTCCCACGGGGATGTGCAGCGTCTGGTGGACACTTTGTCAGTTTATGAGAGGGCATCTTCTGCCCAGGTGAATTGGGCCAAGAGTGAGGGTCTATTGGTAGGCCAGTGGTCGCATCAAGACGTCCCTCGCCTACCCGGCGGTCTTCAGTGGGGGACGGCCGGTCTCAAAGTGTTGGGGGGTTTTCTGGGTTCGGAGGCATTTGAACGAAAAAACTGGAAGGGTGTTAAGGACAAGGTGTGTGCTCGCTTTTCAAAATGGAAATGGTTGCTACCACAACTGTCAGAGAGCAAGTTTTTAGCCAAAGTCAAATTCCTTGTATGTGTTGTGCATACTTGGCCAATAAAGCTGATTCTGATTCTGATTCTGATATAGGGGCAGGGTTCTGGTGGCCAATAATCTGGTCGCCTCGGCTCTTTGGCATAGGCTTGTTGCTTTGACACCGCCCAGGAGCCTCGTGGAGGAGGTTCAGAGGATCATCGTGGACTTCTTTTGGTCTGGTCGGCACTGGGTCCGTGCGCCTGTTCTCTACCTGCCTGTGGCCGAGGGGGGACAGGGCCTGGTGGACATACACTCCAAGATCGCCTGCTTCAGGCTTCGAACTGCACAACGCCTCCTTTACGGATGCGGACCCTGCTGGATGGACACTGCTAAACTGCTCCTGAGGAGAGTTGGTCGCTTGGGCTATGATAAGCAGCTCTTCCTCGTGACATCTGGGGAGGTTCAGGTTCAGGTTCAGGTTACTTTATTTGTACCCGTAGGTAGATTTGTTTTGCAGTTGGTGACATCCATATTTACAAGCCACTAATTACATTCAACATAGACACAAGCACAGGCACACATCTTACAAAATAGGTAAATATAGAATATGTACAATATAATTTTATAGCTTGTTCAACTCTTTGACAGCAGCAGGGACAAAGCTGTTTTTGTAGCGCTGGGTTCTACTTTTTGGGACAGCAAACCTCCGTCTGGAGGGAAGAAGAGGTGGACTTTACTGGACTTTCTGCTTTTACACATCCGTCTTGCATGCATGGCAACTCTTCACCGTAGCCCGCTTCCATGACGAGATATCGGGCATGTGGCTGTTCGAGGAACCACTGTTTTTCCAATCGATTCATCGACGCTGAGGTGCTGCAGTCGGTCAGTCTGCGGACTTGTTTGCGAGAGGCACGCTGTACCAAGCTTGGTCATCTTATGAAGATGTCGACCACATCGATGGAAACGCTGAGGCGGAGTGCCAACATTACATCTGTCAGACTGCTGCAAAGGGTGGTGGGGGAGGTGTGCGCTGCCCTGCCACAACCGCTTCGAGCGTTTGCGACAAACCGCACTCTTTCCAATCAATGGGATGACGACACTGTGTCCAATTTTCCTGCCATTTCCATAACTCCAGCTGTGGGGGAGTGGCAGGGAGGAGAGGATCACCTGCTGACCTTCAGAAATCCTCGCCTGGGCAAGTTCCAGTTTGTCGGGACAAGGACGGTGTATCACATCTGTGTGAAGGTTCTGAATCTGCGCTCTCTGATGGATGTGATAGAGTCGAGCTGGGCAGGTTTTTTGGGGCCAGAGGTCTCCCCGAAAGGCAGCTGGCGGTGCATGTATAAGCTCTCTACTGAGAAACGGACAGCAGATCTTCAGTGGAGGATTGTGCATGGGGCAATAGCTACAAATAAATACAGAGCACGCCTGGATCCAACTGTGGGGGGGGGGGGGACTGTTTGTTTTGTTCCCAAGTTTTTTTTTTTTTTTTCTTGCCTTCTGATTGTTGCTCTGAGTGTTGCTATCCCTGTGCTGTTGCAATCCTGGAATTTCCCCGTTGTGGGACTAATAAAGGCTTATCTTATCTTATCTTATCTTATCTTAAGTTGAGACCCTGGAGCATTTGTTTGTTCAATGTTTTCGTTTATCTGGCCTTTTTGATCTTTTGCGGGAGTGGTTTCAGGCTTTGGGTGAACGTTTCTCTTTTGGTTTGTTCATTTACGGTCCAAAGTATAAAATGGCAAGGAAGTCTGCCCACACTTTGATGAACTTCCTATCTGGTACTGCTAAACTTGCCATCTGGCTGACGAGGAAAAATCGGGCTACCAACGCTGGCAACGTGGATCCTGTGTCTGCTTTCAAGGCCTTGTTGAAAGTCAGACTCCAGGTGGAGTTCTCTTACTACCAAATGGTGGACAATTTGGAGGCATTCACCAATAGATGGACTGTAGGGAACGTTTTGTGTTCTGTGGGTCAGGGGGATGGGTTATGTTTGCACTTTTGAGATGTGACGCCCTTGGGGCCGTGATGCTGGTGTTTTTGCATTTTTGAATTGTACAATAAAGCTTCTTTTTTTTTTTTTTTTTAAAGTCAAAGTCTCTCTCTCTCTCTCTACTGTGGAGGAGGTCCTGGAGGCTGTGGCCGAGCAGGTGGGCCCTGACGCGGTCTGCGTTGCTTCCCGAATGAATAGAGCTGTGGTTGTGTTTCTGGCGGCTGAAGATGATGTTCACACCCTGATTGTAAGCGGTGTGGTTATCGGGGAAACGTATGTACAGGTGTCCTCCTTATCTATCCCATCAACAAGAATCACCGTTTCAGGTGTTCCACCTTTCATCACTGACGAACAGCTGGCGACGGAGCTCCGCAGATTTGGGAAGTTTGCGGGCCCGTTTACGACTCTGCCTTTGGGATGCAAGGCCGCCAAGGTCAAACATGTGAAATCGCTCAGGCGACAGGTGTTCATGTTTCTCGACTCGCCCACTCAGACTCTGGAAATCTCCTTCAGGGTCAAGCACGGGGACGGATCTTAAATGGTGTATGCGAGCTCGGGACAGATGAAGTGTTTTGAATGTGGAGACGTGGGACATAAACGGTTTGCTTGTCCGCACAGGCAGCGGGCGGAGGGCCCTGATGGGGCTGCGGATGGTGCCGGCGGCGAGCCCTCCACTCACGCCGCAGCTGCGGACGGCGGCGCGGCCTCCGCTCCCGCTACCCCAGCTCCGGAGCCTGCCGCTGTGTCTGTGGACGGCCCGGCTGCGCCGCCCACGGCCCAGCTTGCGGTCGGGAGCGTGGATGGCGATGCCACCAAAAAGGTCACTGATGGTGCGTCACAATCATCTCGCTGTGTGACGTCAACAGCTGTGCCGCCGGCAGCTGCTACCGCTTCGGAGGAGGGGACGGAGCACCGACCTGATGGTGCGTCACAATCATCTCACTGTGTGACATCAGCGGCTGTGCCTCCGCCAGCTGCTGCCACTTCGGAGGAGGGGACGGAGCACCAACCTGATGGTGCGTCATCATCTCGCTGTGTGACATCAGCGGCTGTGCTTCCGGAGGCTGCTACCGTTACACAGCGGGGGATGGAACAGCGACAGTCAGCTGCTGAGGGTGGCGTCCAGGAAAATGTGGCCCATGAAGAATCCACTGGCCCGGGAGAACCAAGCAGTCAGCTGAGTGGTGCTGATGAGGAAATGGAATCTGAGAACGACACTGTGTCTAATGCTGAGTCTATTGAGGCAAAATGCAGTACAAACACGAGTTTGTATTCACTGGAAGAAATAAATGCATTTCTGGATGCAACCTATAACAAAGCCATTAGGGTCGCCGACTACTTCAGTGACACTGATCAATTCATTAAGTCTGTGGATGTGCTAAGAAGGCAGGTTGGTCTTGACCTCCTGGATGAAAGGAAGCGTTATCGCCTCAAGAAACACCTGACAGCCCTGCGTAAAGCAGCAGGGGGAACGCCGGTCAAGCGTGCCCGACAGGAGGAATGAATGGCGGTCGTTCCTCTGCCTGTTTTACACATTTTTGGGATATTGTAGGAACAGACTGGTATATGACATTTAATTGACTGTAATTGACTGTCACAGAACTGGATCTTTGAATAGGTGGACTGCAGGGACTGCTCTGTGTTGTGTGGGGGGGGAACATTACAGTTTGCACTTTTTCCAGTGTGACACACTTGGAGGAATGATGTTGGTGTGCTTACATGTTTTTGAAGTGTGCAATAAAAGCTTTTTTAAAAGTCGAGTCTCTCTCTCTCTCTCTCTCTGTTTCCGGCGGCCGAAGGAGGAGGGCGGAAATAGGGAATTCCGTGGTTTGTTTGGACTTTTTTTTTCAATTTTCTAATACTGGCTGCATTTTCAGTTTTTGTTTTTTTTGGGTTGAGGATGGCAACCTTGGAAATGCCACCTCCGTCTATCCACCAGGAGGTGCGGATCGTTCCCCCGGACAGCACTGTTACTGTGGAGGAGGTGCTTCTGGCTGTGGTCGAGCAGGTGGGCCATCTGCTTTGCATCCCTAATGAATAGAGCTGTAGTTGTGTTTCTGGCTGCTGAAGAGGATGTCCACGCCCTGATTGCAAGCGGTGTTGTTATCGGGGAAACGTATGTACAGGTGTCCCCCTTATCTGTCCCATCAACGCGTATCACCGTCTCAGGTGTTCCACCTTTCATCACTGACGAGCAGTTGGCGACGGAGCTCCGCAGATTTGGGAAGTTTGCGGGCCCGTTTAGAACTCTGACTTTGGGATGCAAGGAGACCAAGTTAAAACATGTGAAATCACTCAGGCGACAGGTGTTCATGTTTTTGGACTCGCCAACTGCGACTCTGGAAGTGTCCTTCCGGGTCAAACACGGGGACGGCTCCTATATGGTGTATGCGAGCTTAGGACAGATGAAGTGTTTTCAATGTGGGGACGTGGGCCATAAACGGTTCGCTTGTCCGCACAGGCAGCGGGCGGGGGGCTCTGATGGAGCCGCGGCTGGTGCCGGCGGTGTGCCCTCCGCTCACGCCGCTGCTGCAGACGGCGTGGCGGGGCCTTCCGCCGCAGCTGAGTTTGTATTCACTGGAAGAAATAAATGCTTTTCTGGATGAAACCTATAACAAGGCCATTAAAGTCACTGACTACTTCAGTGACACTGATAAATTCATCAAGTCTGTTAATGTGCTAAGAAGGCAGGTTGGTCTTGACCTCCTGGATGAAAGGAAACGTTTTCACCTCAAAAAACACCTGACGGCCCTGCGTAAAGCAGCAGGAGGAACAGGGGTCAAGTGCGCCCGACAGAAGGAATAAATGGCGGCCGTTCCTCTGCCTGTTTTACGCATTTTTGGGATATTGTTCGATAAGACTTTTATGACGTTTCTAATTGACTGTAATTGACTGTCACAGAACTGGATCTTTACCGGTCTCCTGCTGGCGCACAGCACCATCTTTGCTGCCCGAGGACGGGGACTTGGCCTGGCTTGAAAACGGGAGGCCTGTGGTTCTTCTTTGCACGGACTACAAGGTCACGGTTTACTCGCCTGCAGGGCATGGATGCCCCAACGTTTTCTTTCTACAATCTGGACGAGCCTGCTGCAACGATGACTTGCATAAAAATCTCACATGGTCTAAGGACTACAATCCATCTGAGATGAGGAAAATGTCTCTGGGACGTACAACGGAACTGGCTGCGGGCGTGCAGCACTATCTCTGCTGCCGGAGGAAGGGGGCTTGGCCTTGCTTAAGAACTGGAGGCCTGTGGCTCGTCTTTGCATGGACTACAAGGAAGACTCGGACTACTGCCACTGACAATGTGGAGTAGGTGGACTGCAGGGAATACTTTGTGTTGTGTGGGGGGGATGACTTATATTTGCACTTTTCCAATGTGAGACACTTCGTGGAATGATATTGGTGCTCTTACATTTTTTGAATTGTGCAATAAAGGCATTTTTTAAAACTCAAACTCTCTCTCTGTTTCCGGCGGCCGAAGGAGGAGGGCGGAAATAGGGAACTCCATGGTTTGTTTGGACTTTTTTTTCGATTTTCTACTACTGGCCGCATTTTCAGTTTTTGTTTTTTTGGGTGGAGGATGGCAACCTTGGAAATGCCACCTCCGTCTATCCACCAGGGGGTGCGGATCGTTCCCCCGGACAGCACTGTTACTGTGGAGGAGGTCCTCCTGGCTGTGGCCGAGCAGGTGGGCCATGATGCGATCTGCTTTGCGTCCCGAATGAATAGAGCTGTAGTTGTATTTCTGGCTGCTGAAGAGGATGTCCACACCCTGATTGCAAGCGGTGTTGTTATTGGGGAAACATAAGTACAGGTGTCCCCCTTATCTGTCCAATCAATGCGTATCACCGTCTCAGGTGTTCCACCTTTCATCACTGACGAGCAGTTGGCGACGAAGCTCCGCAAATTTGGGAAGTTTGTGGGCCCGTTTAGAACTCTGACTTTGGGATGCAAGGAGACCAAGTTAAAACGTGAAATCACTCAGACGACAGGTGTTCATGTTTTTGGACTCGCCAACTGCGACTCTGGAAGTGTCCTTCCGGGTCAAACATGGGGACGGCTCCTATATGGTGTATGCGAGCTCAGGACAGATGAAGTGTTTTGAATGTGGAGACGTGGGCCATAAACGGTTCGCTTGTCCGCACAGGCAGCGGGCGGGGGGCTCTGATGGGGCTGCGGCTGGTGCCGGCGGCGTGCCCTCCGCTCACGCCGCTGCTGCGGACGGCGTGGTGGGGTCTTCCCCCGCAGCTGCGGCTGCCGGCGCGGCCTCCGCTCCTGCCACTACTACGGACGACGTTGCGGGGGCTTCCGCTGGTCCTGCTCTGGAGCCTGCCGCTGTGTCTGTGGACAGCCCGGCTGTGGCGCCCGCAGCCCAGCTTACGGCCGGGAGCGTCGCTGGTGATGGCGCCCAAAACGTCACTGATGGTGCGTCAGAATCATCTCGCTGTGTGACATCAGCGTCTGTGCTTCCGGAGGCTGCTACCGTTTCAGAGCAGGGGACGGAACAGCGACAGTCAGCTGCTGTGGGTGGCGTCCAGGAAAATGTGGCCCATGATGACTCCACTGGGCCAGATGAACCAAACAGTCAGCTGAGTTGTGCTGATGAGGAAATGGAATCTGATCCCGACACTGTGTCTAATACTGAGTCTATTGAGGCAAAATGCAGTACAAACACGAGTTTGTATTCACTGGAAGAAATAAATGCTTTTCTGGATGAAACCTATAACAAGGCCATTAAAGTCACTGACTACTTCAGTGACACTGATAAATTCATCAAGTCTGTTAATGTGCTAAGAAGGCAGGTTGGTCTTGACCTCCTGGATGAAAGGAAACGTTTTCGTCTCAAAAAACACCTGACGGCACTGCGTAAAGCAGCAGGGGGAACAGGGGTCAAGTGCGCCCGACAGAAGGACTAAATGGCGGTCGTTCCTCTGCCTGTTTTACGCATTTTTGGGATATTGTTCGATAAGACTTTTATGACGTTTCTAATTGACTGTCACAGAACTGGATCTTTACCGGTCTCCTGCCGGCGCGCAGCACCATCTTTGCTGCCCGAGGACGGGGACTTGGCCTGGCTTGAAAACGGGAGGCCTGTGGCTCTTCTTTGCACGGACTACGAGGTCACAGTTTACTCGCCTGCAGGGCATGGATGCCCCAACGTTTTCTTTCTACAATCTGGACGAGCCTGCTGCAACGATGACTTGCTTAAAACTCCCACATGGTCTAAGGACTACAATCCATCTGAGATGAGGAAAATGTCTCTGGGACGTACAACGGAACTGGCTGCGGGCGCGCAGCGCTAGCTCTGCTGCCGGAGGAAAGGGACTTGGCCTTGCTTAAGAACTGGAGGCCTGTGGCTCGTCTTTGCACGGACTACAAGGAAGACTCGGACTACTACCACTGGCAATGTGGAATAGGTGGACTGCAGGGAATACTTTGTGTTGTGTGGGGGGGATGACTTATGTTTGCACTTTTCCAATGTGAGACACTTGGTGAAGTGATATTGGTGCTCTTACATTTTTTGAATTGTGCAATAAAGGCATTTTTTAAGACTCAAACTCTCTCTCTCTCTCTCTCTCTGGAAGACTCGGACTACTGCCATGGGCAATATGGAATAGGTGGACTGCAGGGAATACTTTGTGTTGTGTGGGGGGGATGACTTATGTTTGCACTTTTCCAATGTGAGACACTTGGTGGAATGATATTGGTGCCCTTACATTTTTTGAATTGTGCAATAAGGGCATTTTTTAAAACTCAAACTCTCTCTCTCTCTCTCTCTGGACAATTTTGAGGCATTCACCAATACATGGACTGTAGGGAATGTTTTGTGTTCTGTGGGACAGGGGGATGAGTTATGTTTGCACTTTTGAGATGTGACACACTTGGGGGCATGATATTGGTGTTCTTACATTTTTGAATTGTACAATAAAGCCATTTTTTAAAACTCAAACACACACTCACTCTCTCTCTCTCTCTCTAGGCAGAGAGCTCTGTACGGGGTTTTTCCTGTAAACCATTCATTCATTCATTCATTCATTCATTCATCTTCTTCCGCTTAATCCTTTTCGGGCCGCGGGGGGGCTGGAGCCTATCCCAGCATCTTTGGGCGAGAGGCAGGGTACACCCTGGACAGATCGCCAGTCCATCGCAGGGCCAACACAGAGAGACAGACAACCATTCACTCTCACAGTCGTACCTAAGGACAATTTAGAATCCCCAGTTTTGATGCCAATTAACCTAACTTGCATGTTTTTGGCATGTGGGCGGAAACCGGAGAAATCCCGAAGTAAACCCACGCAGACACAGGGAGAACATGCAAACTCCACACAGATCATTGTTGGTCGGGGGCTGGGATCGAACCCAGGATCTCCTGGCCAAGGGTGAGTTGCTGTGCTGCCGCAGTGCTAACCACTCCGCCACCGCGCCGCCTGGTGAGTTGCTGTGCTGCCGCAGTGCTAACCACTCCGCCACCGCGCCGCCCGGTGAGTTGCTGTGCTGCCGCAGTGCTAATGCTGCAAATATGCCATTTGCTCCGCGAGTGTGGAACATATCAGCCATACACTGGATACGTCGGAAAATTTTCAGCATGCTGAAAATTAATTTTTTCAGAGGAGCTCAGTGAACAACGCCGTATACCAGCGTGCTTCAGCGTGCTCTTAACTTACACAAAACTGAGCCATAACTAATTCATGTACCCCAGCATATTCTCCAAATTTTTCATGCATTTTGCAAACACGTTTTGCAAACACTGCCTAAATCAGCTAGGTGTGGTGGGGCCTTAACCAAGGCAGCAGCAAGGCACTAAAGCACAGCCGCCAGCTGGACAAACAACAGTATTTTTAAACCTTTGGGGAAAGGTTCCCCAACCTTTGGGGAAACGAGTAGATCTGTGACTCAATGTGGCTCAATGAACAAGTGCTGCATGGAAATGGAGCTCTATAATGAAAAGGTAAAGATTTTTAAAACTATCATTTTATAATTAAAGTTATCTTTAACATACTTTGTGTGGATGGTCCTACAGGCTATTTTTATGGTGTTTGGTATGAATGGCACTTAAATCAGGTAGATCACCACTGAAGGCCTAGTTGTAAAATACACGGTCTGCCAGTGTATCTGGTCTGTGGTGGGGATGGGGGGGGAAGGTGGTGTCCCCAGAGGAGGGGGAAGGGGGTGATGGAGAAAGGTGTTGCACAGGCGGGTGGGGGTGAGGGGTGTGTGGGGGTCTGGCTGTGTTGTGGTGACAGACGGCGAGTTGAACCTATTAAAAAAAACAGATTCAGCTCATCAGCTCTCTCAAGGCTCCCTGATGTCTGTCTGTCCCTCCCCTTACACCCAGTGATTTGTTTCATTCCCACCCAGACATCCTTAGTATTGTTTTGACTGAGTTTATCCACCAGCTTCCTCCTGTAATTGTCTTTACACCTCCTCAGCATCTCTCTCAGCTCGTGCTGCACTCTCCTCAGTTCCTCCCTGTCTCCAGACCTAAAAGCTCTCTTCTTCTTGTTCAGAAGTGCTTTCAGGTCACTGGTGATCCATGGTTTGTTGTTGGGGAAACAGCGTACAGTCTGAGCTGGCATGGTTGTGTTTTCACAGAATCTGATGTATTCTGTGATGCAGTCGGTCACATTGTCAATGTCCACCCCGTGTGGTTCACAGAGTATGCCCCAGTCCGTCGTCTCGAAGCAGTCCTGTAGTACATCAGCAGCCTCCTGTGTCCATCTCCTCACAGTCTGTGTATAAGCAGGCTGCCTTTGCACAAGGGGAACGTACTTGGGTGATAACAGGACCATGCTGTGATCCGATTTGCCAAAGGGGGGGGTAGAGCTGTAGCACTATATGCATCTCTTACATTGGCGTACAGTAGATCCAGTGTTTTATTTTCTCTGGTGGGACAGTCAACAAACTGGTGGAAGTGTGGTAGTGTTTTTCCCAGTGAACGGTGATTAAAATCACCCGTGATGGCCATAAACGCATCAGGGTGCTTCTCCATTAATATGGCAGTAGTGGAGCTGATGACATCACAGGCCACCGCTGCATCAGCTGTGGCCTGTGATGTTATTGACTGTGATGTTATTGACGGTAATTACGATAGCACACATAAATTCTCGCAGCATAAAATAGGGTCGCATACTCACAACCAGCAGTTCAATGTCCAGGCTGCAGTGCCTTTCCTTCACATAAATGTGTCCAGGATTACACCACCTTTCATTCACAAAAAGTGCCAATCCCCCCCCCCCCCCCCCCCCAATCCCACTACTTATAACGTCCCTGTCCCACCGGACAGTCTTAAAGCCAGGTATCGCTACGTTGATATCCAGGATCTGTGAATGTAACCATCATCATCATCATCATAGCAGCCTGTTGTGGGCAACAATGACTGTTTCATTTAGGTCTGATCAGATTCCTCCACACAGCTCTGTCCTTAGCCTTCTGCTGCCAGGAGCTCCTGTCTATGTCCAACTTCTTCAAGTTTCTTTTTACAGTGTCTTTAAATCTGAGCCTTGGTCTACCCTGATTGCGGTTGCCCTTGCGTAACTGTGAGCAGAGTAACTGCCGAGGGAGACGCTGGTGGTCCATCCTCTCAACATGTTCGAGCCACCTCAGGTTCATCTGTATTAGCATGTCCTCCATTGATGGTAGACCAGCTCGTTTCAACACGTCTATTTTTTTTTATTTTTTTTTTTTGTTACTTATTTGTACCCGTAGGTAGATTTGGTTTGCAGTCTGGTGACAAGCCACCGGCTGCTGGTCGCTGCGTGCGCGAGCGCCCTAAACCTACATGTTTTTGGTATGCGGGAGGAAACCGGAGAAATCCCGGAGTAAACCCACGCAACACGGGGAGAACATGCAAACTCCACACAGCTCACTGTTGGTTAGAGGACCTATGTTTCTTGCTTCTGCTTCTGCACTTAGATAAGACTTGTTAGAGGAGCTGATAATAAACTTTGGTTTATATATCACACCGCCTCGTTCTTCCAAGCTCTTCTACACTGGTCTCTTCTACACTCTTCTACACGTCTATGTTGGTTATCTTGTCTTTCCATGAGATGTTCATTATGGCTCGAAGGTGTCTCATCATGTACGCGTAGAGTTTCTTCATCTGCACTCTGTAGACAGTCCAAGTTTCAGCACCGTACAATAGAGTAGCCAGTACTGTCGCTCTGTACACTTTGCATTTCACACGGATAGACACATGTCGATTGTTCCACAGTCTCTCCTTCAAGTTTCCAAACACAGCGCTCGCTCTTCCCATTCTGAAAGAGAGTTCATCCTCCAGCCTAGCATTCTCTGAAACAGTACTCCCTAGGTACTTGAAAGTCTTGCACTTGACTAGTGGCTCTGTACCAATGCTGATCTCTTCTGGTAGTGATGTTGATAACTGGAACTTTGGTGGTTGATAAAGGCACTCTGTCTTCTTCATGTTGATTTGGAGGCTGAATTGGCTAGCTGCTCTTGCAAATTTCTCCACTAAAGATTGCGTATCTTCCACGCTGTGTGCAACTAGAGCACTGTCGTCGGCAAAGAGCATTTCTCTTACTACCTTTATCGATGAACCACGTCTCTGTAAAACACATGATACTACACTCATGATATTCCCTTTGCGTCCTAACCAGTGCTGTGAGCTCATCCACCATGTTTCCCAGCAACCTCACGTTACAGTGACAAACATCGGTGTGGCCGGTTTATGCTTTCTCCTTCTCATCCTTACTTTAGCACAAACCCTTCGTCTGCGGCGTTTCCTTCTGAGCTCATGTGTGATGAGGGGCTTTGCTCCGGGCAGTGGCACTGGCCTCCTCATTGCCATCAGCTGGTCGCGCATGTAAACAATGTGTTCGCCCCCACCTCTGTTGTTTTCCATTGCCCCAAGGAAGGGAAAAAAATAAGAGAAAGACCGGGGCTAAAATAGAAAAAAAAAAAACTTGGTCCAGTCCCTAATCCGAGTCTTTCTACCGAGCCCTGGTGAAAAGAGACGCACTATAAAACACAAAGATACAAGAGAGCTGCTGCTGATACAGCCGCATCTCCTTATGGCGCCTCAAAAAAAAAACCAAAAAAACATACAGATTGTGGCACAACATATGCTGCCATCCAAGCCAGAGGTGGGCAATATTGCCTAAAAATGATATCATGATATTTCTGTGAATTTTCACGATCACAATATTTTTCCCCCAATAGGACAGAATAGTTTTTTCCTTTTAAATTATACAAAAAGGACAGTTTCATAGGCCAGCATTATTTACCTTCAACATATTAGTTTAGTTTATTGGTTTATTTGTCAGGGACTACGTACAGGAAAAAACACTAAACACAGGGTAAAGATGCTCTGTACCAGATTATAGCATTCTCACCATATTCAGGAAAAACAAAACAAAAACTCTTATTTCTCCAGTTTATTTTTTTTATTTGATTTTGTATACTTTATTGATCCCCAGAGGGGAAATTGAGGGCATCCACCTGGATGGATGAAGCAGCCACGGTACGGCGCTATCCCTTAACCATTCACACACACATTCACACCTAGGGCCACTTTAGAGTCTCCAATTAACCTAACCTGCATGTTTTTGGCATGTGGGAGGAAACCGGAGAAATCCCGGAGTAAACCCACACAGATAGAGGGAGAACATGCAAACTCCACACAGATCACTGTTGGTCAGGGGCTGGGATATAGACAGTAGCTCAGATTTGGTTTATAATTGTTTTTGTTCTCTATCAAATATTACAAGAAAATAGTATAAACTGTTGCATCTTAAACGCACACAGATGTCAGATTTTATGCTGAATCACCTCACCTTCATTGTAGCGCTCCTGGGGCTTTTTGGGTCTCGCCGCGCTGCAGACACTTCAAGCGGCACACTGTCGGACATTAACACCGCTCCAGCAGTGCTGTTGTCGTACGGAAAAAATACAGGCAGATTATCCACATAACGGCACTGTTTTTTTGTTAAACACGGCAGCAGTCTGAAACAGTCTTAAAACTTAAAAATATTTCCACTCAACTGGATGCAGACGCTCCGACATCAGAATGGCAGATTCCTGAGCCATTTTTATTTTGCCATTTCTATGGTAACGTGCAACTTCTGTCGGCAGCCTAACAGTGTGACGTTGTCCCGCAGCAAGCCCCAAATATCGCGATATTCATTTTTACACTGGTATCAAAATTTATACCGGTATTATTGGGGACAATATGATATGGCACACCCCTAATCCAAGCAACAACTTTTTCAGGGACATTCCTGCTGATTTCAGCAAGACAATGCCAAGCCACATTCTGCTTGCGTTACAACAGTGTGGCTTTGTAGTAAAAGACTGCAGGTACTAGACTGTACTAGACTGGCCTGCGTGCAGTCCAGACCTTTCTCCCACTGAAAATGCATGGAGCATTATGAAGTGCAAAATAGAAAGGAGACCCTGTATTGGTGAGCAACTGAAGGGATAAGGAGGAGGACCTGTACTTATATAGTGCTTTTTCTGAAGTCGTACATCAAGCAAGAATGGGAAAGAATTCCACTTACAAAGCTTCAGCAATTAGTGTCCTCAGTTCCTAAATGCTTGTTGAGTGTGTACACAGTGGTAAACATGTCCCCATTCCCCGCCTCCGTTCCAGCTTTTTGGGAACATGTTGCAGGCATCAAATTCAAAAAAAATGAGTGAAGATTTGCAAAAAAAGCAAAGTTTATCAGTTTCAGCATTAAATATTTTGTCTTTGTAGTGGATTCAATTGAATATATGCTGAACAGGATTTCTAAAATCACTGTATTTTGCTTTTATTTACGTTTTACACAACGTCCCAACCTCACTGGAATTGGAGTTGTAAATGATCTGGCTATATAACTTACGTTTTAAACTATTTTATTATTTTCATGACTTATTTTTTAAATGCTAAAACAATACCCATTTTGTGTCTTGTGTGCAGCTGGACTCCATCATGAACAAAACAAACCGACTGCAAATATCTTGAGGAAACAGGATTAAAAAAAAACAAAACAACCAAGCCATACCAGCAGTGGAGTCTTTGGCCGTGGTGTCTAGAGTTCCTGCCAGCAGCGCATTGACGTGACAGATGGGAAACTCATGCAGGGTGGCATGAAAATGTGAAGGAAAGCCAAAGTTCTCCACGCCTGCTCGAACAGGCCCACCTCCTGGGTACATCTGGATCACTGAGCCATAGCCTGGATGAGGAGGAGAGAAATGCTTTTCTGTGAAACTACAAAGATATTTATATCAGATAAACACCTCACATAAGAAAAAAACTGACCTCCCATTCTTTCCATCACGGCTCCCAGGACAAGTCCAGCGCAAGTCTCAAACACCAAAACCTTGCTGCCAGCGTGGATGTTAGCCAGTGTCAACATCTGGGCAAGTGTGTCATACCGCAGGTGGCTGCGTCACATTAAGACAAACACATACATCCATCATCCACTGATCTTCCTGCTATTAAAAGACAATTTTCACACGTACTGATATTAAGTCATGTATTCACTCACCAGATCTTGCCTGGTTCGCGGCCATGGTACATCATAGCCAGGATGCGACAGGATGGCCTCAGAATCACCAAAGTGTTTTCATACCTGGAAATGAACAAGATGGAAAAGACTCATTAACACCAATTATAACGTGCTTAATGTTTGATTTAGCTCCAGGACAGAATGGACCTTATTTATCAAAAGTGCATGGAAATCGGCACACATTTGAGTGCAGAGATGACCATACGAAAAGGTCCATGTGGCATTTATGAAAGCTGTGCATATGAGGTCAGTCTCAACATACCACTGGTTAGTCACTGATAAATCTGGTGGCTGAAAACGATCCTCATTTGAATACCATGCCCCCGCCTGGCCTCTGGCATTTTCGACACAGCGGAACATAAGATGGCAAACAGAGAAACTTCTCCCAAGTGGAAATTGAGAATATTAAATGAGAAGTGAAAAATAATAAATTAGTGTTGTGTGGCAATCTCAAAAGTGGCATTAAATGCAAAGAGCCACAGCTGGAACAGGATCACTGATGCGTAACAGCTTGGCGTCGACTCTAATTGACGGTTATAATTTAAATCTATATAGACATAATATCAATTGTGTAACCTTGGGCATATTATCTATATAATCACAATTCTTTATACTGGGGGAAAAAAAAAAGTTGTTGGATCTTGCCCCCAGCAGAGAAGCAAGTGGCCGCAGCTCATCGGTTATATAACAGACATAGATAAGCGATAAGCTTATCTATGCGATAAGCGACTAAACTGTTTGACTAAATATAGTTCTTCCGGTCATTTTAAAACATACTTGTTAGTGTTAAATTCTGATGTCTAACACTAACATTTTAGAAGTCCTGTCCAGTGCAACATTTCACAGAACAGCAGAGGTGAAAATCATTTTCTACACTTCCTCTGGTTTGCACATTAGCACTCCTTCAGGTGATCCCATCTATTTATTTAGCCCTGATACAGCCACCGTGGCTGTGTGCGTCTGCGGTGCAGAGATTGCTGTGTTGGGGGTTTACCAAGTTAGTTAACCAGCTAATCTGTGATGGATACCAGTTATTAATTCATACATAAAACACCAGATTAAATCAAATAAATATCTTTTCAGAACAATTTACCACAATTTATCTTTATAGAATTCATTTACCAGTATTCCCAGCAGAGGTGCACATATAGAGGAAAAAGAAAAAAAAAAGCCAGTCCTCTTGAAAAGCTCAAAACTAATTTACATTTCAGAAGCTAAATGTTTAATTCGGGTTTCTACATTCCATCAATTAAGCTTTTAGATTTTCTGCTTAAATCCGCTATAATGGACTTAAAAATTTGCGTACACAAGCACAGACCTGTCGTAGGATTTAAGTGTACCGTACGTCTATAATCAAATTCATAAATGCCAGTTTCTGCGGTGAAGTGATTGCACAAGCAGTTTTCTGTCTTACACATGCTCGATAAATGAGGGGCACTGTGAGGTTTTTCTTTAAATCTGGAATTACTTACTTTTTCTTCTTCTTTTTAATATATTTATGCTGGGCATACTCCGTTTTATGTTCAAATGTGGAGCTGTTGTCTATGAGCTGCTGAATGATTTCCTGTGGAGCAAAAACAAACACACACACACATCTGGTCTTTTTTATCACAGTGGATACACAAAGTATACAGGTGCATCTAAAAAATGTACAATATCATGAAAAATACTGGAGGCTGCCAGTGGTACCCCTCACTCTTTGTTGTTGAGATGTAGTTTATATGGCATTTTGACCATGACTTTTGACCTTGCGATCCCAAAAGCATAGTGATAGTTTAGGGTCACAGGGTGAGCCTGTGTACAAAGACCGGTGATCCTAGCTTCACTTGTTGTATAGTAATAATGCAAAGGTAATGTTAATCCTGACCTTTTGACCCCAAACCGATAGTCTGCGGTGAGGATGAAAAGTTTCCTGGCATGATCCAACATGGCGACCTCCCCAAGAAGCAAGCATTTGAAAGTCTGCAGAGAGTGTTTACTAATTACAGGCACAAAAGAATTACCAGCTGTGAAAACTAAACACTGGAGTGAAACAGTAAAACAGGCTTTTGCCTGCAGAACGCCATATAATAAAGACTCGCAAAGATGGAAAGGGATAACAGCGACCATTTCAACCATCTTCATCTAGCCATCAGTGAGTGTCCAAGTCTTTGCAGATGCATCTACCTATAAATGCAAGAAATGTCTGTCCGTCTGTGTGTTCCTCGCATATCTCTCAAACCGTTTGTTAAACTGACTTAAGATTAAAAGGCCCTGTCACACCTTGACGATTTAGGCAGCGTTTGCCAACATATCAAAATTTCTCTAAAACACTGGCATATGGCCAAAATTTTCAATTTTGGGCATATGCATTGCATATCCATAACGAGTTGGATGTACAGTATATAACGTTTTGATAAGTTATACCTATGAAGGCCTGGCGTGTTGCCGGCACTCACAATTTATGCCCAATGATAGGGCTGTGCAATATGACCAAAATTTCATATCATGATATAAGTCATCTTATTTGACAATAACGATATACATCACGATATACATTTTCTGTAAATTCTAGTTTATATATGATAACCAATCAAAAGGACCATCTCTCTTTCTACATTTTAAATTACATACTGACAAAAAAAATCAATTGTACAAATTCATCTGTCATTAATTTTATGCATTTTTTCCCTGTTAATTTTGCAGTGTTGTTATAAAATTGTTTTTAACGTGCATTTGAGATAATGTCAACTTTATTCATTATTGCTACTTGCATAATTAAAAATTATTAGAGCTCAAGATACAATAAGAGCCAGTTTGTTCCTCTGACACGTTTTAATTAATTTATTATTTATTTAGTGTGTATGCGGCCGCTGTCATGCACTTTTGCAGCTTTAGTAATATTTTTTTCAAAACCAGAATGATGGTCTGATACACTATAATGTTTCCTATTAGCGACAAGTTAGCATCGTCATTTAGCATTTGCTGTTTTATAATTAGAGAGAGATGGTGTTAACGTTACTTACCTCCAATTAAAACGAGATTAGAGGACTATCCTCTCTGATGCAGCATGGTGGAAAAAGTCCCACATCCCTTGCACAGAAGTAGCGGCAAAACATTAGTTTGCTGCTAGCTGCTATGGCACACCTGGCACACCGCTAGGGGAGAGGCTGGGCAGTGACAAGTAGAAACGGATATGTGTCTTTTAAATCCTGATATAAACGATACAGTTTTATATGAAACGGCAGATGTTTTTTATCGCATCACCAATATACTGTATATTGTCATATCGCACAGTACTACCCAACGACAGTCTAACTTATGCATAGCGCGGTCATACCTACGGAAAGGATAAAACAGCTGATGTGACACATCATGAACGTCAATTGACAGTCGAAACATGTCCAAGTATGAAGCATCTCTACTCTGTCCGAATAGAAGAACAAGACCAGTTTGACATGGACATCTGCTCACCATGGAGTCTTGACGGGTCCCTCCTGTGAACCAACACTGCCAATACACCATTATACGATAACTGTAAGTTAGGACGCATTCACACGGCCACCGTTTGGTCTGGACTAAAGGAGCAAAGAGTGTATTCTGCGGCTAGTTTGGTTTGTTTCGTTCCGTCTGAATGCGCGTTGGAACTCTGGTATAGCACCACACAAGTGAAGTCTGGTCCCCCTGAAAACGGGGGTCTCGCTTCGCTTGCTTCCCTCTGCTGACAAGCTTTATGGAGAAGCTGATTTCATTTTCCAGCAGGACTTGGCACCCCTCCACACTGCCAAAAGTATCAAAACCTGATTTAATGACCATGGCATCATTGTGTTTGATTGGCCAGCAAACTCTCCTGAACTAAACCCCATAGAGAATCTATGGAGTACTGTCAAGAGGAAGATGAGAGACACCAGACCCAACAATGCAGACGAGCTGAAGGCCACTATCAAAGCAACCTGGACCTTCATAACACCTCAGCAGTGCCACAGGCTGACCACCTCCATGCCACGCTACACTGATGCAGTAATTAATCCAGAAGGAGCCCCGACCAAGTATTGAGTGTGTACATGGACATACTTTTCAGTCGGCCAACATTTCTATTTAAAAACTACTTTTTAAATTTAATTTCATGTAATATTCTAATTTTTTGAGAAACTGAATTTGGGGTTTTCATGGGCTGTAAGCCACAATCATCAAAATTAAAATAAATAAACATTTGAAATATTTCACTCTCTGTGTACTGAATCTATATATGGGTTTCACTTTGTGAAATGAGTGACAAAAAATATTGAACTTTTTCATGATATTCTAATTTTTTGAGATGTACCTGTACCGCATGAGTTTATTGATGATACACAGAAGAAATTCAATATTACACTGAACTCCATCACTGAACAGCGATATAAACTAAAATAATTATGATGATGACTGAACAACTCCCATTCCCCAAAGTGCAAGATACGCTATTATCTTGAATATAAGTGATAAAAGATCACACAAATAAGTGATCTGACAAACAAATAAACAAGGGATCTGAAACAGTCGAAAATATCGGATGTCCCATTCGTTTTCAATAATTAGGTGTTCTGTAATTAATATTCACACAGTCAAATAAATCTTAGTGCCGTTCAGTCCCTTGTCAAAGTCTAACGTGTGATTGCCTACACCTCTTTATTCCACTTTCAAACAGATTTGGGCCTGTAAAGCCTAAATGGGATACCTGTTCCAGACAGGAATACTTGTGTTCTATGGGTAATGCACTAGTGCACACAGAATACACTTTCAAAGACAGCCTGCATTTGGGCATGTAGAGTCTACTTGGGCTACCTGTTTTAGACAGGAATACTTGCTTTCTACAGGCAATGCTCTAGTTTTATTAGTAATAAATCATAGTTGGAATGTCTGGAACTTCCCCATTGTGGGACTAATAAAGGCTTATCTTAGTTGGATTTAATGCACTGGTTAAATACGCAGGTGAAAAGTTCAGATGAATATTGGTATGTAGTCAAAGTAAACCTCGTTATAGTATTTAATGTTTTACAACCTGACAGAGTGGGTGACGTGAAAAAAATGATAAGAACAGTAATTAGATATTACTACATCTTTAAATACATGGAAAAAATTGACATGAATTTGTACAACTGATTTTTTTCAGTATGTAACTTAAAATGTTATAAAAAAGAGACGGTCCCCATCTATGTGGTCATTACATCTAAACTGTAGAATTTACAAAAAATGTGATATATGGGATAGATATTGTTCTTGGGATATAAGATTACTTAGATCAGAATATGAAATGTTGGTCATATTGCACAGCCCTAATTGAGAGGATTGTCAAGAAAGGTGGATTTAAGAACTTGGGTCAGCTTGACAAGCAGTGGACTAAGTCCACCACACACAGATATCTTCAGGAAAGGGGCTACAACTGTCATGTTTCCAAAACTAAGCCACCTCAACCAGCAACACCGTCATAAGCTTCTTAACTGGGCCAAAGAGAAAAAGAACTGGATTATTGCTCACAGGTCCGAAGTCCTCTTTTCTGGTGAAAACAAATTTTCTATTTCATTTGAAAAACAAGATCCTAGAATTTAAAGGAAGAGTGGCAAAGCACAGAATCCAAGGTGTTCAAAGTCCAGTGTGAGGCAGTCTGTGACGGGTCAGTCAAGGGAAAATTGAGCAACACCCGACCCAACAATACAGAAGAGCTGTAAACTGCTATCAAAGCAACTTGGGCTTCAGTGACACCTCAGCAGAGCCACAATCCAACCGCTTCAATGCCACAATGCGCAGATGCAGTAATTTATGACAAATGATGCCCAACTTAGCACTGAATGTATAAGTGAACAAAAATTTTCATAAGCTGGATAGTTGTGAATTGTAAATCCACATTTTGGATTCATCTTAGGAGTAATAATATGAGGTACATTTCTGATCAAAAGCAATAAAATAATAATCATCAAATTTAAAAACAAAAAGGCTTAAAATAATTAAATTTACTTGTAAGGAATGTAAAATATATGAGTTGTGGGTACCCCAAATGCCCCCATTCCCCTTATCAGACACGTTCACACATGTAGTCAAACAGTCCTGCAGCCTTGGGTTCAGATCCAGCATGCTTTTAAAATAAGTCATGTATATCTTAGAGGAAACGCTTCACTCCTTCTTCAGACTGCTCGCCTGTTGTTAAGATTAGCAAACATCTCCCATAAGATGGCAGGCTGCTTTAGTAATTCTCTGTTCTCTTTTTTTCCTATATGGTAGATTACCTGTAATATAACAATTAACTGTTGTTTATACAGTACAAGAAAGTGAATATTTCGCCACAAAATTAAAACATTCTGAATAAGGATTTCCAGTTATTGGGTCTTCTTTGAGCACCATTTAAAGATTTTTCTTCCCCCCCTTTACATTTGAGACCCTGCATTGTATTACTGTGCAGTTGATTTATAATAACTAAATTTGCATCTGCCTCAAATTTCTTGTTTTTCCAACAAGTTGACAGAGCCAAGATGGAAACAAAATTATAAACTAGTTAAGAAAGCTAATATAGAATGTCTAATACAATACAAAAAGAAAGGCATTTGAAAATCTTTTAAGAGAAACTCCTCATACGATGATTATACAGCTGTGTGCATACCTGACCCTTCAGACCTTGCTCTTTTAGCGCCTCGATGTCGTCCCTGGTCAGTTTCTGTGATCTGCCATCATCAACGATGTTTCTGTTATCCGTGCCTGCCTCCTTCGCATCTGGGAAGATCACACAAGCACCAACGCTGTCAAAAAGACGACTAAAGAGCAACAGTCCGTCAGTGATGTCTGACATATTCATTTAGGCCAGGGGTGTCCAATCATGCGCCACGCCGAGCCAAGACCCTGCAGGCTTTACCTCCACCAAGTGTCTTCAACAGCACATTTCACTGAACTTCTTCCCACTGATTGCTGATATGTGAAAACACCTGTTGAAGACACTGGGTAAAAGAGAAAACCTGCAGGGTCTTGGCCCTCCGTGGCACATGACTGGACACCCCTGATTTAGGCAGACTGGGCATGACGTGCTCATCACAAACATGCATGCCACTGGTACCATGAAAAAGGCATTTAAGAGGGTCCCACACACACCTGAAGGGTTCTCTGTGTCCTTGGGTTTATATGGCTGCAGGTGTCCTCCAGACAAAATCTCAAACGCGCTGCCATACAGGTGTCCCACTGCATTATCCATGAACATCCACTGCTTTTCGAATATCACCTTCCTTTTGGTAAACCACACACGAACGCTGTTATTTACGTTTCTACGTCACGTGACAGTGCATGGCCATCAAAACAGCACGTTTAGTAAAAGGGAATTATCGTCATATGATTAAAACGCTTCTGACTTACTTCTTTGGTAGTATCTGAACCGCTTTGAAGACTTGTCCTCTTTTCAGCACCACGTAGGCTCCCTCTTTGATTCTGTACTCATAATCATCGTCTGCGCTGTCCGCCATAATAAATAGCAGGGTGCTCACCTGAGAGGATTATGTCGCTTCCAGCTAATTACACGGAGAAGCTGCTGACAAGGCACGACTAAGAAAGGCACTAAAATACCCTGAAGTGGCAGCAAAACAGAGAACGGTGAAATTTCCACGTGTTAGCTTACGTTTCCCTAGCCTAAACAGGATGACCGAACGAAAGGAAATCGAGCCGGAACAGTTCGCTCCAGGGTCCGCTTCAACTTCAGCGCCTCTGATTGGCTGGAGAGGGTGACGTTGCCTTCAGCAGCCAATAGAAGAGAAGTGCGATGAGTTGTCGTGTAGATCTCAGATTAATCGATTTCTCATACTTTCAGTTTTTCTTTCCTTACACTGACAATTTCTCAGCATGCTTGTATATGATACTATCATTTTTTTTAAATTTAAGTTTTTGTAAAGGGTATACATGTCATTACATCATTGCATTGTTTACATTTCCATCACATGTTCCCTTTTTTTTGTTTTTTGACAACATTGGAAGTGTGGAGAGCGTGAAAAGATGAGGCTGAGTTTATTTCTCAGTTCAGGTTTATTCACATTCACATATCTCCAACATCCTCTCAAACAGAAAAGAGGCCCATCCTCCCACATCTGTCCTTTTTATACCCGGGACATCAAAGTACAGAGTCACATTGTCTTTAAATCCCAAGACACAATACATCATCCCCCAGGTCTTCTCCCCTCCACCTAAAACCTTGGTGGTCAGGAAGTCTCTCAAGGCCATCTCTAAAGATCACATTCCGCACCCTCCTGTTATCCCCAGGAGACCCAGACTTATTGTTCATTCTGAGACGTGAGGCAACAGTAATATACATATGCAGCCTAAGCAACTCAAATATGTGTGCCACATGACCCCCCCCCCCCAAACATCTAAGATGAAACAATACAACACAGTCTGCATATCATGATAAAATCACAAACATCAGTCCACTTGCTGTTTGGGCTTCAATCGTCTTCCGAACCGGCTGTAAGCGGGCTTTACCACTCCCGCTGCACCATCCTGCTGTGAATCTGCTATCTGAGGATGAGAACTGTTAGTCAATCCCTGTGGGAGCTCTGGGGCATGCTCCCTGGGAGGTCTGCCACATCGAGGAGCCCTCGCCAACTGCACAGCTTCGTCAGCCATCACAAAAGCAGGTTTGAGTCTGTCTATGCCAATTGTTTCCCTCCTGCCCCCCAAATCTAGCAAAAAATGCTTATCACCTGTTTCCAGCACTCTAAATGGGCCATCATAAGGCGGTCGCAGGGTTGGGCGCTGAGCATCGTGTCTGACAAAAACAAACTCCGCATTTTTTAAAGCCTTAGGTACAAAAACTCTTGGAAAACTGTGATGAACGGGGCCAGGAAGCGTGCTCGCTCCTGTGTCGCTCAGTAACCGCTGAGCAGGGGGGCACTCTGGCACAGGATTATCTGGGAGAAACTCCCCGGGCAGCCGGAGTGGCTGCGCAAACACCAACTCAGCTGGGGAGGCTTTTAAGTCCTCTTTAGGTGCAGAGCGCAACCCCAATAAAACCCATGGTAGCCTGTTTACCCAATTTGCATCCGTAAGCGACGCTCTGAGGGCTGCTTTCAATGACCTATGGAAACGTTCGCATAAACCATTAGCCTGGGGGTGGTACGCGGTAGTGCGGTGGATCATTACCCCCAGGCTGCGGGCCATCGCTGACCAAAGCTCGGGAACAAATTGAGGACCTCTGTCGGACGTAATATCCGACGGAACTCCAAAATGCGCTACCCAAGCCGTTAAAAACGTGCGCGCCACCTCCTCAGCTGTGGTTGATGCCAGTGGGACCACTTCAGGCCAACGCGTGGTGCGGTCCACCATTGTCAAAAGATGTGTGCACCCCTGTGACGGCGGGAGGGGGCCTACGAGGTCGACATGCACATGATCGAACCTCTTGGCCGGGATGTTAAACGACTCTAAGGGAGCTTTAGTGTGTTTGTGTATTTTGGCTCGCTGGCAAGCCATGCAGGCTCTTGCACACTCCTTAACGTGCTTGCGCAGGCTCGGCCACACAAACTTCTCTCCTACCATTTTGACCGACGCGCGCACCCCCGGGTGCACCAGAGAATGAATCGAGTCAAAAACGTGGTGGCACCACGTGGTCGGCACCACCGGACGCGGTCGTCCGGTGGAGACATCGCAGATTAGGGGGGGCATACCATCTTGCAGCACCCTGCTCTCCAGCCTTAACCCTGTTGGTCCAGACTGGAGCGCGCACACGTCCGCATCGCTAACCTGATCCGCGGCCATGGCTGCATAATCTATCCCCACACGGACCGGGGCCGCGCATACTTCCGCGCCGCTAGCCTGCTCCGCGGTCATGGCAGTATAATCTACCCCTACGCGGACTGGAGCAGTTACGGCACGCGAGAGACAGTCTGCCACTACATTAAGTTTACCCGCTATGTGTTGAATATCGGTAGTAAACTCTGAGATTGCAGCCAGCTGCCTCTGCTGCCGGCCTGACCACGGCTCCGAAACCTTGGCCATCGCGAAAGTCAGCGGCTTGTGGTCGACGAACGCAGTGAAACGACGACCTTCCAGCCAGAACTGGGAGTGGCGAATGGCCAATTGGAGCGCTAACAACTCCCTGTCGAACGCACTGTATTTTCGCTCGGTATCGCACAAAGTCCTGCTGAAAAAAGCGAGCGGCTGCCAAGCCCCAGCAACATGCTGCTCTACTACCGCGCCTATGGCCACGTCTGACGCGTCAGTAGTGAGCGCTATGCGGGCCGTTGGGTCTGGATGTGCTAACAACGCAGCGTTTGCCTGGGCTGTTTTGACCTCCGAGAATGCGCGCTCCCGCTCCGGGGACCATTCGATTGTATTTGTGGGTTTTTGCTTTTTAAGCGCGGCATACAGTGGTTGCATGAGCTGCGCTGCGCGGGGGAGGAAACGGTTATAAAAATTCACCATTCCCAAAAACTCTTGTAACACTTTGACCATTTGTGGCTGGGGAAAATTTGTTACTGCGCGCACTTTGTCAGGCAGAGGAACCGCTCCATCTGAGGAGACGCGGTGCCCCAAAAAATCAATCTGTGTCACCCTGAACTGACACTTCGCTGGGTTGATTATTAACCCGTGCTCTCCCAACCTCCGGAAAACTGCCGTGAGGTGATTTTCGTGTTCGTCTTCGGACGCGCTGGCTACCAAAATGTCATCCAGGTAGACGAACACGAAGGGGAGATCGCGCAACACCGCGTCCATCATGCGTTGGAACGTCTGCGCAGCGCCTTTAAGCCCAAACGGCATGCGCAAAAACTCGAACAAGCCAAACGGGGTTATTACCGCTGTTTTGGGTATGTCCTCAGCGCGCACTGGGACTTGATGGTAGCCGCAAACCAAGTCTATTTTGGAAAAAACGCGCGCCCCCCCCCCCAAATGTATGGAAAAATCTTGAATATGCAGGATTGGGTAACGGTCGTGTGCTGTAGCGTTGTTCAACCTGTGGAACTCACCGCAAGGTCGCCACGAGCCGTCAGCTTTAGGGACCATGTGAAGCGGGGAAGCCCATGGGCTCTTCGAACGCCGAATGATGCCCAACTTTTCAAGATTGGCGAACTCCTCGCGCGCTATGGCCAGTTTAGCTGCATCCAAGCGCCGAGCTTTTGCAAAAACGGGGGGACCGGCTGTAGTAATAAAATGTTCCACTCCGTGTTTAGCCACGGCTGCTGAAAATGTGGGAACCATGAGTGCTGGAAACTGGGTGAGGAGTGTGTGGAACTTATCGCTTGCCGTAGCGACGTTGGCTTGTGCTGTGAGCGGGGTCACTCGAGCTGCACAGGGAATAGAGTAAAAAGAGAGTGCATTAACCAAGCGTCTATTAGGGAGATCAACCAACAACCCATGTGAGCACAGAAAATCAGCACCTAACATGTTGAAGCTCACCGCCGCTATAATAAAAGTCCACTCATATGTGCGGCTGTGCAGGGACAGAAGCAGAGTCTTCTCACCGAAGGTCTTAATGCTCGAGCCGTTCGCCGCCGATGCTCCGTGACTCCCGGGGCCTGCCAGCCAGTCAGCATAGGTTGGCGTGATGAAACTCACTTGGGAGCCTGTGTCCACGAGGAATTGCCTCCCCGAATGCGCATCCGTCAAGTAGAGCAGCCTGTTCTCTTCACCAAGGGCCGCGGCTGCTACCGACCCTCGGTTCTGGCGTTTCCCGAGCTCTTGAACTGACACGGTGGTATACACTTGCGTGCCCTCTCTGCAAAGCAGCGATGGTAGAAACAGAGGTCATCTCCTCCGCAATGTTTGGCCTTCACCACCGCCATTGCCGGTGGGTCTGCTGCCGCCGCCTCTGGCCCCCTGCCATCTCCGGACCTCGAGTCCAGTCCTGGCGCGGCCGCGGTGGCCGCGCGCTGTCTGCTGGCGTTGAGAATCCGCTGTGCCTCCTGGGCCAGCGCGCGGAAGCCTCGCTGGGCCAACAATGGTGAACCAGCCAGGGTCACTCTTGTGGCCGACAGTAGGGTTCTCAGGAAAATGTGGGTGAAGAGAAAGTCGTCGCCGTCTGAGCCCCTCAGCCTCAGCATGTCTTCCATCAGGTCGACAGGTGTGCTGTCTCCCAAGTCGTCCAGGGCCAGGAGTCTCTCCGCTCTTTCCTGGACTGAGGGAGTGAAACGCTGGGTGAGCGCAGCCTTCAACCCGCTGTATTTGTCTTCGGCCAGTGGGCGCTGCACCAGGCTCTGCACATGCCGAGCCGTGCGGTTGTCGAGCATGGCGATAACGTGGTAGAATTTCGTGTCATCTGCCGTTATTCCCCCAAGAGCGAACTGAGCTTCAGCCAAGAGGAACCAGGAGTCCGGGTTGTCCTGCCAGAAATCTGGTAGTTTGACTGAGACTGCATTCGCCTGGCTGGTTCCTGGCGAGTCCGGCTCGGAGGAATTTCTCTCGCCCATGATATGTCTAAAGGTCACCAGTGTGGAGAGCGTGAAAAGATGGGGCTGAGTTTATTTCTCAATTCAGGTTTATTCACATTCACGTACAGTGGGGTAAAAAAGTATTTAGTCAGCCACCAATTGTGCAAGTTCTCCAACTTAAAAGATGAGAGAGGTCTCCAATTTTCATCATAGGTATACCTCAACTATGAGAGACAAAATAAGAAAAAAAAATCCAGAAAATCACATTGAAGGATTTTTAATGAATTAATTGGTAAATTCCTCGGTAAAATAAGTATTTGGTCAATAACAAAAGTTCATCTCAATACTTTGTTATATACCCTCTGTTGGCAATGACAGAGGTCAAACGTTTTCTGTAAGTTTTCACAAGGTTTTCACACACTGTTGCTGGTATTTTGGCCCATTCCTCCATGCAGATCTCCTCTAGAGCAGTGATGTTTTGGGGCTGTCGCTGGGCAACACAGACTTTCAACTCCCTCCAAAGATTTTCTATGGGGTTGAGATCTGGAGACTGGCTAGGCCACTCCAGGACCTTGAAATGCTTCTTACGAAGCCACTCCTTCGTTGCCCAGGCGGTGTGTTTGGGATCACTGTCATGCTTAAAGACCCAGCCACGTTTCATCTTCAATGCCCTTGCTGGTGGAAGGAGGTTTTCACTCAAAATTTCACAATACATGGCCCCATTCATTCTTTCCTTTGCACGGATCAGTCGTCCTGGTCCCTTTGCAGAAAAACAGCCCCAAAGTATGACGTTTCCACCCCAATGCTTCACAGTAGGTATGGTGTTCTTTCTTCTCCAAACACGACAAGTTGAGTTTTTACCAAAAAGTTCTATTTTGAGACTTCCGGTTATGGCTGCCACGTAGGACGGACGTGTCTCGCTCTGCTCTGCTCCTGGAGAAAAAAATCGGCAAATAACTCTCTCATTTGGGACAGAACGTATCCCAGCATTTGGGCGAGGATATGTCGGCGAAGCCTAAGGCTGGAAAACCAGGAAAAGGAAAAAGCGAGCCGCCGAAACAGTCCAAATTAACGGACTTTCAGGTCTGTGACGCAGCAAACAAGGCTCCATATATGGCGGAGGAGGCTGGCGGCGGTGCGATTTCTGCGGGGAATGGCGCAGATGCGCTGATGGCTGCCATGAGTTCAATGAGAGCGGACTTTTCCTCTAGATTTGATGGGATTATGACAGCGCTGGAAGGAATAAGAAAGGAATTGGGTGACTGTGTAGAACGAACGGCGCAGATGGAGCTCCGTCTCGCTAGTGCTGAAGATGACGTCACCCGTCTTCAATTAAAGGTGCGCACTTTGGAAAAAAAAAATAAATCTCTGGAAGATAATATTTTGGATTTGGAATCTCGGTCGAGACAGAATAATTTGAGGCTGGTGGGTCTTCCAGAGGAATCAGAAGGTCGGGACGTATGTTCCTTTCTGGAAAAGTGGATTCCGGAGGTGCTGGGCAGCGAGGAGTTGCAATCAGCAGTGGTTCTGGAAAAAGCACATCGTATTGGCCCACGGAGAGATAAGGGACCGCCGAGGACCTTAATTATGAAGTTTCTAAGCAACAGAGACAGGATGAAGATCTTCAACGCTGCACGTGCTAAAGGAGAGATTAAACACCAGGACCAGCAGGTGCGGTTCTACCCAGATTTGGCCACAGGAATCCAGCAATTGAGGAAGCAGTTTGATCCCGTACGTAAGGAGCTGCGCAACCTTGGGATTCGTCATGGTGTAATCTATCCTGCGAGACTGCTGACCACGTATGAGGGCAGAACCCACATCTTCAAGACCCCAGAGGAGGCGCAGGAGTTCATCAAGAAGATCAAAGAAGAAGAAGAGACTGGTGGGAGCTAAGCATGAACAAAATATAAGGTAGAATAATTAAGCATTTGCACAGGCATCTGACTGACTTGAAGTAAATAGTAAGTTTACAAAATATAGATTGTATTATATATTAAAAAAAACAAAACAAAAACAAAACAAAAAAAAAAAAAAAAAAAAAACTGTGATGTACAAAGTTGTTAAAAATTTTGGAGTTAAGTTGGAAAACTACAGAGGAGAGTTAATGTTACGTCATTAAAAGCAGTAGAGTTAGGGTGATTGGGAGGATGAAGAAGGAGTGGCTTAGGCTGTTCCCCGTGGGTGTGGAACGGTCGATGGCTATATCGGGAGACAGAATTTTTCTTTTGATTTTGGGGGGTTTGCCACAAGTGTGGGAAGGGGAAATTTGTTTGTGTGTAGTTTGTAGGATGAATGTTCAACCACTCATGTTTTTGCTTCTCTGTATGAGCATGTTTACACTGCAAGGTAATCCCAAACTCTCTATTGATCATGGACCAAAGTGTTAATCTTAATTTAACTTCATGGAATTGCAGAGGTCTACAAAATTTAAAAAAACTTAAACAAGTTATGAATAAAATAAAGGACATGGGTTCAAGAATTGTGTTTTTACAAGAAACTCATCTGATAGAGGAGGATGTTAAAAGAATTAGGAGTAGATGGCAGGGAAGTGTATTCACCTCTTCATTTTCATCCCGAGCCAGGGGAGTTATGACTCTCATACATAAATCAGTTCCTTTTCAAGTGAAAAATGTAATTGGAGACAAATTTGGAAGATATGTAATCATTCAAGGTTCTTTGCTATTAGAAAATATAAATCTTGTGAACTTATATGGTCCCAATATAGATGACCAGAAGTTCTTTGCTAATTTATTTCTCATCTTATCATCACTTACAGGGCAACATATAATAGCAGGGGATTTTAATTGTACATTGAATCCAGGTGTGGATAGATCAACAGGACTGGATTGTACGCACATTGGATGTAGGATGACTATTAAGATAAGATAAGATAAGCCTTTATTAGTCCCACAACGGGGAAATTCCAGGATTGCAACAGCACAGGGATAGCAACACTCAGAGCAACAATCAGAAGGCAAGAAAAAAAAAACAAGCAAGCAAGAGCAGCTAATAAACATATGTACGTATTACTATAAAATATATATATATACACACACACACAGACACACAGTGCAGAGCATTGTAGCTGGATGGAATAAATATATGAATATATGAACACACAGTGCAGAGCATTGTAGCTAGATGGAATAAATATGTAAATATATAAACACCCACAGTACGGAGCATTGCAGCTAGGTGGAATAAATATGCAAGTATATAAACACACACAGTGCGGAGCAATGTAGCTAGATGGAATAACATGTAGATATATAAATATATAAACACCCACAGTACGGAGCATTGCAGCTAGACGGAACAAATATGCAAATATATAAACACACACAGTGCAGAGCATTGCCGCTAGATGGAATGAAACAGCATAACCGTCTACCCAGCTATCCTGCATGGTATGATTATGTGCCCATACACACTCTCACCCTCCATAGCGACCGGCATGCTCCTAGTTGTATGCCGGAGAGGACCACTGTGTAAGTCTATTGCATCTTCTGCATTCAAAAAACTATTAGTTTGTTACGTCTTTTTTGCTATCTCTGCGAGCAGCCCTGCTTAGGTTGTACAGTCTGACAGCCGTTGGTAGGAAGGACCTACGAAACCTCTCGGTTGTGCACCTGGGATGATGTAGTCTGCTGCTAAATGAGCTCCTCAGTGCATTCAGTATGTCCTGCATAGGGTGGAACTCGGACTCCAGCAGAGATGACAGTTTAGCCACCGTCCTTCTCTCTCCTATCTCCTCCATCGGATCAAGGCGCTGCCCCAGGACAGAGCTAGCTTTCTTAATCAGTTTGTTCAGTCTCTTCCTATCGGCTGCAGTAATGCCACTGCCCCAGCAGACCACTCCAAAAGTGATGGCTGATGCCACCACCGTGTCATAGAATGACTTCAGCAGCGCCCCTTGTACACCAAAAGACCTGAGTCTCCTCAGCAGGAACAGCCTGCGCTGTCCCTTCTTGTAGAGTGCATCAGTATTGTGTGACCAGTCTAGTTTATTGTTCAGATGAATACCCAGGTACTTATAGGATGTCACCATCTCGATGGTGACATCTCGATATTAATCATTTTATGAAAGAATTGAGATTGTTAGATATATGGAGAGAAATGAAACCACAAGTTAAAGCCTATTCTTGTTATTCCAGTACCTACAAGACATTCTCACGTATTGATTATTTTTTGATTTCCACAGAATTAAGGTCCAAGATTCAAAACTGCTTTTATGATAACATCGTGATCTCTGATCATGCACCCTGTTGTCTAATATATGTAGATAAAAAATTGATAAAGGAATCAGGTAGATGGCAATTTCAGCATAAATGGCTTCAGGATGAGGAATTTGTCAAGTATATAGAAAAACAGATAGACGAGTTCTTTGACATCAATACTACACAAACATCAGCATGTGTAAAGTGGGAGGCTTTCAAAGCTTTTATTAGGGGACATATTATTAGTTATACAGGATCAAAATCTAAGAAGACTCGAGAGGAGAGAGCTAAATTGGAACATAAAATAAAAAATCTTCAGGAAAAAGTGTATGCAGGAAGTGACCCAAGGTTGGAGAATGAATTACTGATTTTGAGAGCTGAATACGACAAAAAATCAGCGAATAGAGCTGCCTCGAGTCTTCTAAGATTGAAACAATTCTTTTATGAACAAGGTGAAAAATCAGGAAAATTATTAGCATGGCAGATTAAACAATTGGAAATTAAAACACCAATTACCAGTATTATAAGTAACGGACAGGTAGTTATAGATCCTTTAGAAATTAATAGAGCCTTTAGAGATTACTATGAAAAATTATATGATACCAAAAATGAACCTGATTTAACAAAACTAAATGGGTTTTTGAACGAACTATCTATACCGTGTATTCCAAATGAAAACAGGGAGATATTGGAGTCTAAAATTAGTCAAGAAGAAGTTGGGCTAGCCATTGATAATATGAAATCAGGAAAAAGTGCAGGACCAGATGGTCTTCCAGTTGACCTTTATAAAAAATTTAAGAATAAATTAATAAAACCTTTTTTGGAAATGGTTTTAGAAGCATTTCAAAATAATAATTTACCATCATACATAAATAATGCCTTAATTATACTGCTGCCAAAACCAGGTAAGCCCTCTAATAAATGTGAAAATATGAGACCAATAAGCCTATTAAACGCCGACCTTAAGATAATCTGTAAAATTTTAGCAAGACGAATACAAGAAATTTTACCAAATATTATTAATCGAGATCAGAATGGCTTTATAAAGGGTAGACAAGGCTTCCATAATGTAAGAAGACTATTTAATATTATTTATTTTAATAAAGAAGCACCGGATACAGCTCTCCTATCATTGGACGCCGAAAAGGCCTTTGATAGAGTTGAATGGCCCTTTCTTTTTGAAGTCCTACAAAGGTTTGGACTTGGAAATAATTTCATAAAATGGGTTCAAATAATATACAATAATGCTACAGCAGAAATCCTAACAAATAACAATATTTCAAAACCAATAAAAATCAATAGAGGATGTCGACAAGGCTGTCCACTTTCACCTTTACTGTTTACTATGGCAATTGAACCTTTAGCGATAGCGATACGTTTACATTCACAAATATATGGAATTAAAGTTGGACCAACAGAACATAAAATCTCCCTGTACGCCGATGACATAATTTTGTTTATGTCGAATCTAAAAAAATCAATTCCAACCTTGTTGAATTTAATAAAGAATTTTGGGGAAATATCAGGATATAAAATAAATAAAACTAAATCTTCAATATTAATGCTAAATGAGACCCAGAGAAATTACCCAGCCCCTGAGGTAAATCAATTCAATGTTGTAAATCAGTTTAAATATTTAGGAATCCAAATTATGCCTAAGCTAGAATCAGTCGCCAGTGTCAACTATGAAGCCTTAATGTCAGATATCAATGAGTTAACTCAGAGATGGATGTCACTACCAATGTCGATGATCGGGAGAATCAATATACTTAAAAGTAATATTTTACCTAAAATACTTTATTTATTTCAATACATTCCCTTATCACCACCTTTAGATCTATTCTCAAGAATAAAAAAAAAGTTAGTGGAATTTATATGGAACAACAGGAGGGCTAGATTACGTTTGTCTTTATTATATTTACCATTTGATCGTGGAGGTCTGAAATGTCCAAATTTTATGTTGTATTATTGGTCGGCACAACTGAGGTCTATGACATATTATTTTTCATCAAATGATCTCCTTCACTGGACTGAAATGGAATCATACAATTTACCTTTACCTCTTCCCATATTCATATACTCAGATTCGGCAAAAAAATTACAAAAACAAGTTAAAAATCCATTTGTAAAGCATATGATCAAAATATGGTGTGAAGCTAAAAACTATTTAAAAGAACCACAGTTATTGTCACAATTTAGTCCAATATGGGGTAATCAATATTTTAAACCAGGGAGAGCGGACGCTGTATTTAAAGTATGGAATTTAAAAGGGATACAAAAGATTCAGGATTTATATTTGCCATGTGCAGACAACATAATGTCTTTTGAAGAGCTGAGGATCAAATTTAATCTCAATAGAACACATTTTTTTAAATATCTTCAACTTAGAAACTTTATTCGATCAAATCAAAATAAAGCTCTCACTCGACCTATTTATTCATCCTTGGAAAAAATGATGATGAAAGATAGTAAAAGAAAGGGTATTATTTCAGAGTTTTATAACTCACTGACACTATCTTCAAGTGAAAATTCACTGAAAAGATTAAACTACTGGAAAGAAGATCTGCAAATTGAAATTTCAGAGGAACAATGGGAATTGGCTTGTACAGAAGCTCAAACCAAATCAATAAATGCACGCCTTAAATTGATACATTTCAAATGGTTAATGCGGATGTATGTTACACCGGAGGAGTTAAATAGATATAACAAAAATATACCAGATACATGCACAAAATGCATGGAAAGTAAAGGAACCCTATTTCATTGTTTATGGGAATGTAGATTAATAAGAATGTTTTGGGAAGAGGTGAGGGTAACAATTGAAAAAATAATCTCAAAACAAATCATATTGAATCCTAAACTGTTTTTGTTGGGTCTGTACCCAGAAAAGCATAATTTTAATAAAAGTGAAAGAACATTCATAGACCTCAGTTTGCTTAATGCCAAAAAATGTATTGCACTATTATGGAAAAAGACTCATAGACCAGATGTGACTCAGTGGTTAAGACAGATGTTAACAAACCTTCCATTAGAAAGAATAACATATATACTAAAATCAAAGGAAATTGTGTTTGAGAATATATGGAGACCTTTTATTGATTATGTAAAAAATTTAAACATAACTCTTGAAGAAGAAGGTGAATGATGTGTGTGGACCTTGTAAATTCCAAACTGGTGAACATAATATGTATACTTATGTATTGGATTGTCTAGACTAAACAGAGGAGCATTGTTGAAGACTTGATTTTGTTGGTGGTTGTTGGTGTTTTTAGTGCATTTTTTTTTTTTTTTTGTAGTACTTTAGTGTTAGTGTTTGATTGTTTGTATCATGTTTGTTAAAAAAAAAAAAAAAAAAGGTTCAATAAAGATATTGTGGAAAAAAAAAAAAGTTCTATTTTGGTTTCATCTGACCATATGACATTCTCCCAATCCTCTTCTGGATCATCCAAATGCTCTCTAGCAAACTTCAGACGGGCCTGGACATGTACTGGCTTAAGCAGAGGGACACGTCTGGCACTGCAGGATTTGAGTCCCTGGCGGCGTAGTGTGTTACTGATGTAGCCTTTGTTACTTTGGTCCCAGCTCTCTGCAGGTCATTCACCAGGTCCCCCCATGTGGTTCTGGGATTTTTGCTCACCGTTCTCGTGATAATTTTGACCCCACGGGGTGAGATCTTGCGTGGAGCCCCAGATCGAGGGAGATTATCAGTGGTCTTGTATGTCTTCCATTCTCTAATAATTGCTCCCACAGTTGATTTCTTCACACCAAACTGCTTACCTATTGCAGATCCAGTCTTCCCAGCCTGGTGCAGGTCTACAATTTTGTTTCTGGTGTCCTTTGACAGCTCTTTGGTCTTGGCCATAGTGGAGTTTGGAGTCTGACTGTTTGAGGTTGTGGACAGGTGTCTTTTATACTGATAATGAGTTCAAACAGGTGCCATTAATACAGGTAACGAGTGGAGGACAGAGGAGCCTCTTAAAGAAGTTGTTACAGGTCTGTGAGAGCCAGAAATCTTGCTTGTTTGTAGGTGACCAAATACTTATTTTACCGAGGAATTTACCAATTAATTCATTAAAAATCCTTCAATGTGATTTTCTGGATTTGTTTTTCTCATTTTGTCTCTCATAGTTGAAGTATACCTATGATGAAAATTGGAGACCTCTCTCATCTTTTAAGTGGGAGAACTTGCACAATTGGTGGCTGAACATCTGTGCTGACCCATCACACCCCGGCCACAAACTGTTTGAACTTCTATCTTCTGGTCGTCGTTACAGATCACTGAAGGTCAAAACCACCCGTCACAGGAACAGTTTCTTTCCTCAAGCCATCACTCTGATGAACTCCTAACATTCACCTAGTCCTACCTGTTTGCTGTACTCATGACTTTTCATCCATTATTACATTGCACATAACTCTCACACTGCTTTTTACTTCATTCACATTATATCACTGAATCTGAGTCCACATTGAAATACTGTGTGATTGTATATTTTTTCATATATTTCTGCAAAGTGTGGTTAGTCCAAGTAAATAACTGCATATATTCCTGTATATATTTGCATCCTTTTATAGAAACGTGGACAGACTGTAATTTACTGTACATACTCTGGTTGTCATTGAATCCTTATTTAAATCCTTCACCTGAACAACGAGAGCAAGTTTTTAGCCGAAGTCAAATTCCTTGTATGTGTTGTGCATACTTGGCCAATAAAGCTGATTCTGATTCTGATTCTGATTCTGATTCTGACTAAATACTTTTTTGCCCCACTGTATCTCCAACATCCTCTCAAACAGAAAAGAGGCCCATCCTCCCACATCTGTCCTTTTTATACCCGGGACGTCAAAGTACAGAGTCACATTGTCTTTAAATCCCAAGACACAATACATCATCCCCCAGGTCTTCTCCCCTCCACCTAAAACCCTGGTGGTCAGGAAGTCTCTCAAGGCCATCTCTAAAGATCACATTTCGCACCCTCCTGTTATCCCCAGGAGACCCAGACTTACTGTTCATTCTGAGACGTGACGCAACAGTAATATACATATGCAGCCTAAGCAACTCAAATATGTGTGCCACAGAAGAATAATTATTACAACACCCTTTTTTTAAGTGAAAGAAAAAGAGAAATTAAAGAAAGAACAAAAAAAACAAACAAAAAAACAAGAGAAAAAGAAAACAAAGACAAAAGAGAAAAAAATAAAAAAAATGAAAGAGTGTCTGAGTAGCGTTGGAACAAAGAGAGGTGCCATTATTGAAATGGTATTTGTCAAAGATTCGATCTAATGGAAGACACATATGCGTTCCAGGGTTGCCAAAAGTTCAAGAACCCATCCATGTCCTGTCTCAGTACGAATGTCAACTTTTCCATCGAATAAATGTCTTGAATCATGTTAATCCTGTGGGACACATACTGTATATGTGCACTTATGTATATCACTTCATGCTTCATATGTATACCACTATAGGCTTCACATCTTAGATTGAACAAAGGACTGAGCCTCTCTGGAGATAACAGGAGGATGTGAAAGTCTAGTCTTTGGTATGCAGAGAGACGGCCTGGGGGGATTTTCCTGGCCGCCAGAGGCTGGGGGTGGAGGTGTTAAGATCCGAAGGAAGATGTATTGTTATTTGGGATTAAATACAATATGACTGTGTGCTTTGAAGTCATGAGGTATTTAAAGGACAAATGTCTGGGTTTCTTCCTCTTTCTGCTTTTGATGATGTTGGATGATGTGAATAAACCTGACTCATGAGATGAACTCTGCCTCGTCATTTTCACATTATCTACACTGGTGACCCTAAGACGTATCATGAGTGAAAGAAATTCCCCCAAGCCAGCCGGGTCAGAAGCTCCCAGCCAAGCGTATGCCGCTACCGTCCAGCTACCGGACTTTTGGCAAGACAACCCGCGCTCCTGGTTCCACTTGGTCAAAGCACAGTTCGCCCTCCGGGGGATAACGGTAGATGACACGAAGTTCTACCATGTGATTGCCAAGCTCGACAACCGCATGGCTCGGCATGTGCAGAGCCTTGTGAAGCAGCCACCGGCCGACGACAAATACGGCGGGTTGAAGACTGCGCTCATCCAACGCTTCACTCTCTCAGTCCAGGAGAGAGCGGAGAGGCTCCTGGCTCTGAACGACTTGGGAGATGGCACGCCCGTTGACCTGATGGAGAACATGCTGAGCTTGAGGGGCTCAGACGGCGACGACTTCATCTTCACCCACATTTTCCTGAGAACCCTACCTTCGGCCACGAGAGCGACCCTGGCCAGTTCGCCGTTGTTGGCCCAGCGGGACTTCCGCGCATTGGCCCAGGAGGCGCACCGGATTCTCAACGCCAGCAAACAGCGCGCGGCCACCACGGCAGCGACGGAGTTCGGCGCGACGGCCGGAGATGGCGAGGGGCCAGAGACGGCGGTAGCAGACCCACCGACGACGGCGGCAGCGAGGGCCAAGGATCGCGGCGGAGACACCCTCTGTTTCTACCATCGCCGCTTTGCAGAGAAGGCACGCAAATGTATACCACCGTGCCAGTTCAAGCGCTCGAGAAACACCAAGACGGGGGGTCGGTTGCAGCTGCGGCCCTCGGTGAAGAGAACAAGCTGCTCTACTTGACGGATGTGCGTTCGGGGAGGCAATTCCTCGTGGACACAGGCTCCCAAGTGAGTTTCATCACACCTACCTCCGCTGACCGGCTGGCGGGCCCCGGAGGTCGCGGGGCGTCAGCAGCGAACGGCTCGGAGATTAAGACCTTTGGTGAGAGGAACCTGCTTCTGTCCCTACACGGCCGTACATTTGAGTGGACTTTTGCTATAGCTGCAGTGAGTTTCAATATGTTGGGGGCTGATTTTCTGTGCTCACATGGTTTGTTGGTTGATCTTGCTAACAGGCACCTGGTTAATGCACTTTCCTTTTATTCTATTCCCTGTGCAGCCCGAGTGACCCCGCCCACAGCACAAGCCAACGTCGCAACGGCAAGCGGTATTCAGCTAAACTGACCATAGTGTGCAAGGAGTTCGCCAACCTGGAAAAGTTGGGCATCATCAGGCGTTCAAAAAGCCCATGGGCTTCCTCGCTGCACATGGTCCCGAAAGCTGATGGCTCGTGGCGACCTTGCGGAGATTTCCGCAGTCTGAACAACGCCACAGCACACGACCGCTACCCAATCCCGCATATCCAAGATTTTTCCGTTCATTTGGCGGGGGCGCGCGTTTTTTCTAAGATAGACTTGGTCCGCGGTTACCATCAAGTCCCAGTGCGCGCTGAGGACACACCCAAAACAGCGGTAATAACTCCGTTTGGCCTATTCGAGTTTTTGCGCATGCCGTTTGGGCTTAAGGGCGCTGCGCAGACGTTCCAACGCATGATGGACGCGGTGTTGCGCGATCTCCCCTTCGTATTCGTCTACCTGGACGACATCTTAGTAGCCAGCGCGTCCGAAGACAAACACGAAAACCACCTCACGGCAGTTTTCTGGAGGTTGGGAGAGCACAAGTTAATAATCAACCCAGCGAGGTGTCAGTTCGGGGTGACACAGATTGATTTTTTGGGGCACCGCGTCTCCTCAGATGGAGCGGTTTCTCTGCCTGACAAAGTGCGCACAATAATAATAATCAACCCAGCGAAGTGTCAGTTCGGGGTGACGCAGATTGATTTTTTGGGGCATCGCGTCTCTCCAGAAGGAGTTGTTCTGCTGCCTGACAAAGTACGCGCGGTAACAAATTTTCCCCAGCCACAAACAGTCAAGGTGTTACAGGAGTTTTTGGGAATGGTGAATTTTTATAACCGTTTCCTCCCCCGCGCAGCGCAGCTCATGCAACCATTGTATGCCGCACTAAAAAAACAAAAACCCACAAATAAGATCGAATGGTCTCCAGAGCGAGAGCGAGCATTCTCGGAGGTCAAAACAGCCCTGGCAAACGCTGCGTTGTTAGCACATCCAGACCCAAAGGCCCGCATAGCGCTCACTACTGACGCGTCAGATGTGGCCATAGGGGCGGTCGTGGAGCAGCATGTAGCCGGGGCTTGGCAGCCGCTCGCATTTTTCAGCAGGACTTTGCGCGATAATGAACGAAAATACAGCGCATTCGACAGGGAGTTGTTAGCTCTCCACTTGGCCATTCGCCACTTCCAGTTCTGGCTGGAGGGACGCCGTTTCACCGCGTTCGTTGACCACAAGCCGCTGACATTCACGATGGCCAAGGTTTCAGAACCGTGGTCAGGCCGGCAGCAAAGACAGCTGGCCGCTATCTCAGAGTTTACTACCGATATTCAGCATGTGGCGGGTAAACTAAATGTAGTGGCAGACTGTCTCTCGCGCGCCATGGCGGCCCCAGTCTGCGTAGGGATAAATTATGCAGCCATGGCCGCGGATCAGGTTAGCGACGCGGACGTGTGCGCGCTCCAGTCTGGACCAACAGGGTTAAGGCTGGAGAACAGGGTGCTGCAAGATGGAATGCCCCCCCTAATCTGCGATGTCTCCACTGGGCGACCGTGGCGCCGCCGCGTTTTTGACTCGATTCATTCTCTGGCGCACCCGGGAGTGCACGCGTCGGTCAAAATGGTGGGAGAGAAATTTGTTTGGCCGAGCCTGCGCAAACAAGTTAGAGAGTGGGCAGCAGCCTGCATGGCTTGTCAACGAGCCAAGGTACACAGACACACAAGAGCTCCCTTGGAGCCGTTCCACATCCCGGCTAAGAGGTTCGATCATGTTCACGTGGACCTCGTAGGCCCCCTACCGCCGTCACAGGGGTGCACACACCTTTTGACAATGGTAGACCGCACCACGCGCTGGCCGGAAGTGGTCCCACTGTCGTCAACCACAGCCAAGGAGGTGGCGCGCGCATTTTTAACAGCATGGGTAGCGCGCTTTGGAGTCCCATCGGACATTACGTCCGATAGGGGTCCTCAATTTGTTTCCGAACTGTGGTCAGCAATGGCCCGCAGCCTGGGGGTGACGATCCACCGCACAACCGTGTACAATCCACAGGCTAATGGGTTATGCGAACGTTTTCATAGGTCATTGAAAGCGGCTCTCAGAGCGTCGCTTACGGATGCAAATTGGATAGACAGGCTACCGTGGGTTTTATTGGGGTTGCGTTCTGCACCTAAAGAGGATTTAGAAGCCTCCCCGGCTGAGCTGGTTTTTGCGCAGCCATTTCGGCTGCCCGGGGAATTTCTCCCAGATAATCCTGCGCCAGATAGCTCCCCGGCTCAGCGGTTACAGAGCGGCACGAAATCGGGCACGCTGCCTGGCCCCGTTCACCACAGTTTTCCGCGCGTTTTTGTGCCTATGGCCTTAAAAAACGCAGAGTTTGTTTTTGTCAGACACGATGCCCATCGCCCACCGTTGCGACCACCTTATGATGGACCATTTAGAGTGCAGGAAACAGGGGATAAGCACTTTTTGCTAGACCTGGGGGGCAGGAAAGAAAAGATTGGCATAAACAGGCTCAAACCCGCCTTTGTTGTGGCAGACGAGGATGTGCTGTGCGCCAGGGCTCCTCGGCGCAGCAGACCCCCTAGGGGACATTCCCCAGAACACCCACAGGGATTGACTAACAGTTCTCACCCTCAGGCAGCAGCTCCCCAGCAGGATGGCGCCGCGGAAGTGGTAAAGCCCGCTTACAGCAGATACGGGAGGAGACTGAGGCCCAAGCAGCACGTGGACTGATGTGTAATGGTTTATCATGACATGCAGACTGTTATTCCGTTGTTCCATCTTAGACGTTTGGGGGGGTTCATGTGGGACACATATATGTGCACTTATGTATATCACTTCATGCTTCATATGTATACCACTATAGGCTTCACATCTTAGATTGAACAAAGGACTGAGCCTCTCTGGAGATAACAGGAGGATGTGAAAGTCTAGTCTTTGGTATGCAGAGAGACGGCCTGGGGGGATTTTCCTGGCCGCCAGAGGCTGGGGGTGGAGGTGTTAAGATCCGAAGGAAGATGTATTGTTATTTGGGATTAAATACAATATGACTGTGCGCTTTGAAGTCCTGAGGTATTTAAAGGACGAATGTCTGGGTTTCTTCCTCTTTCTGCTTTTGATGATGTTGGATGATGTGAATAAACCTGACTCGTGAGATGAACTCTGCCTCGTCATTTTCACATTATCTACAATCCAATCTTCAGGTGTAGGACAGTCTTTCAACATCCATTTTTTTGTTAGAGCTTTTTTACTTGCCAATATTAAAACAGTGAATAAGTATTTTTCTCCTCGTCTTTCCAGTGATTCCGGTAGTAAACCCAAATACAAAGTTACAAAAGAAAAGGGAACTGTTATTTTGAATATTTTCCCCAATATTGTCTGTACATTGGTCCAATATTGGTGGATAACTGGGCATGACCAAAACACATGAAATTGATTTGCAGTCTCTTCATCACACAAGCGCCAACAATTCAACCCCTTACGAGTAAATTTGTTTTGTGCAGGTGTTCTGAAAAATCTTACCAAATTTTTCCATCCAAATTCTCTCCACTGCAGGGATGAGGTACTTTTCCATTGTTGTTTATTTAGCTTTTCCCATATTTCCAGTTGTAAAGTGAAATTTCCCTCTTTTTCCCATCTCTCTTTTATATATGATGTGTTGTCTCCTTTTAAGTCTTGAAGACCTTGGTATATTTTAGACATGTATCTGATCCCTGGGATCCCTTTATATGCCATTAAGAAGACCTTCAGAACACCTGACTGGGCCCTTTCCAAATCCTCCTTTTTAAGTATTTAGTTTATGTGGTGTCTAAGCTGAAAGAACTTGTAAAGGTCTTGTTTTATTAGACCTTGTTTTTTCAAATCTTCGAAACTTCTTAAAATTTGCCCTTTAAAAAAATCATAATATTTTATCAGTCCGTTCTCTTTCCACTTTTTAAATCTAGTGTCTGTTTTATTAGGAGTAAAGTCTTGATCATAGGCAATCCATTGCAGTAATCGATAGGGTTCTTTAGTTTGATTCTCTCTGACTATCTTAAACCAAATTTTTAGCGGGGTCTCTATCCACGGGTTAGTGTTATTCAAAAGTTTAGGTAAGGCATTGTTCCCTATTATCGGCTGTAGGGGGATGTCACTTGTTATTTGGCATTCCATCTCCTTCCATTGTGCAGTGTAGACTGGGTTACATATCTCTACTAAAGTTTTAATTTGTGCGGTTTTAAAATAATAATAATAAATAATAATTGTGACTCAGTAAGTTGGGGAAGGTTTAATGTGTTTAGGAATGCTTCGGATGCGTTTTTATGTTTTTTGAGGGAGTACAAGTTCTTGTAGTAGTTCTCGAAGCTTTTAAGAATATCCTGAATTCTAAATTTTATTTCCTGTGATACTGGGTCTCTGATTTTGTAGATTGTGTTATGACCCGAGCGCCGGTTCTGATCGCGCTCGGGCTAAGTTAGATCTCGCTGCCGGCCTTGACAGCTGCGGGCTGTATTCTGGCCTCACCGGGCTCTTATTGTGAAAGTGCTCGGTGGGGCTTCCGCCTGTCAACGCTCGGCCAGCTGAGTGTCATTACCGTCGTTAGTGTTTTGCCATTTAAGCCCAGCACTGGCGACGGTAAGACGCAGCAGTGTCAGTCGTTATATGTCTGAGCTACGGATGCCTTAGACTATCATCTACCTTGTCTGCTTGTGGTTGACCGTCGCTTCTCCGGCACCAGTAAGTGAGCTGTTAGCCTTACCCCTTCCGGTGAAAGTAGACCTCTGCGTGTCTTTGCCTCAGCAGCCTGTGTAGCCATTTCTTTAACAGCCTTTGCCTGTGTATGACCGTCTCCTCCTAAGGACTCGTAAGAGAGCTGTCTAGCCTTACGCCTCCGGAAGTGTGTAGACTTATGTGTCATTGCCCCGGCATCTTGTGTTGTTTACTTCTCACCGTAATAAAAACTCACTAAAACTCACTGGTGACTCTGTGCGTCTTATGCTGGCTCGTGAGGGCCAGCCATGACAGTACACTGCTGCCAAAACAGCGTTTACGGTGACGCCAACCCGAGACGCTATTCACCAGTGGGTTTGAGTTTTTTGGACATTTGCTTTTTCCCTGTCTGGGTACAGTGTATGTGAAGAATGCCGTCGCGGAGGACCCGCATGTGGAGTCCGAGCCACGAGCTGACTGATGTGCTGGAAGTGGTGGATGAGCTGCTCATCTCCGCTTCCCTGCTTGATTATGACCACGGCATACACTGGTACCAAGACGCCGCTGAGGATATACTTTGTCATCTCTCTCCCCGCTACGCTGACCACCCGGAAGCCGACGCGAGGAGGGAGGACATCGCTGCACAACGCGAAATATACCTGATGATGGAGGAGGAACACAGCATGAAGCAGGAGAAGAGGCACTCCTGCTCGTTGCTTATGGATCCCGATCCTGTCCTCGATCCGTTCCGGGAGTTCGCACCGTCTGGGGGCTGGCGAAGGCGTCGGCGCCGCGGCCGGGCGCATCTTCGGCAAGCTCCTGCTCCGGATCCAGTTCCGGGCCGCCGGGATGACCCCCTCAACCAGCCGGCTGCTGTGAGTGAGCTGAGTCCTGTGACGGTGGGCTCCGTCCATGGGTCCGTTTCTACCACCCAGCGAGCGAGGGAAGGAGCAATGTCCGCTACAGCTGACACCATCCTCCCCCCGGGAGACAGGCAAGTTCAAGTTCACTTTCCTATCGATCATAGTGATCTGTCTTGTCTGACTCCTGGGGGTGAAGCTCGGGGTTCGCAGCTCCCTGAGTTTCTTTCCCCAGCTGTAGCCGTTTATATTAAACCTGCTGCCTCTGTTTCTCCTCCTGCGGAGCGGTCCTCGGCGTTAGTCCCACGCCATCGAACGAGGGGGAGGCCTGCAGCTCTGGGAAATATCCCGGCCCTGCAGCCTAGCTTTGGACAGAGAAGAACGGACTGCAGTGAGGAGCCAGAGCCGACGAGAGAGCGTCCCCAGGGTTCCTCAGGGATGCAGCCCGAGTCAGCAGGTCCAGGGTCCTCTGCCCCCACGCCATACGGGTTATTGGCGTGGACGCCTGCGCGTGAGGATCCAGCTGCAGAGACCATCAGGCTGGCTGTGGAACCCGACGCAGCCGAGTGGGAGCCCGACGACGAGCTGCTTCTTGAACCTGGATCGGCGAAGTCCTGGACGGCTCCAGAGCCCGAGTGCAGGCAAGTGCTCTTTCTTGTTTTCCTGTATGGTGTATTAGAGCATTTTTGCCTGCCTCATGGGGAGGCAAGTGAGGGGCAGCCGTCCGCTGCACCCGAGCTCGTCTCGCTGGGCTCTGGCGCTGCCGGTGGAACTGATCCCGGTCCTCTCCTGTTTTCTGAGCACCTCCACAGCGTTACCGGTCCGGAGCTAGTCAAGGTCACGGGACTGGGGGTTCCAGGTTCGAAGATGGAGGTCGTCGCCGGTGCAGTCCTGACCCAGTCGGGGTCCGAAGCGTGGGCTGAGGTGACCCAGTCGGGGTCCGATGCGTGGGCCGAGGTGACCCAGTCAGGGTCCAACGTGGGTGCAGCGGTGACCCAATCGGGGCCCGTCCTGACCCAGTCGGGGTCCGACGCATGGGCTGAGGTGACCCAGTCGGGGTCCAACGTGGGTGCAACGATTACCCAATCGGGGTCCGACGAGGTCCAGTGGGGGTCCAGCACAGTTGCGGCTGCGACCCAATCAGGATTCGAGGGGGTCCAAGTTTTTGGTTGTCCCCCTCTCAGGAGCCACCAGCTGGGGGCTGTGAGAGGGCTTTGTTTGATGGACTGGCGCTCCCCTGTCTTGTCGTGTTCTGGTGAGCGGCCGCATGCTATCCCTCCACGGTCCTGATGGTTGAGGGATGCGGGTCGGCCACCTGAGGAACTGCTTGGAGCGTTCGGCGTCTTGGGTTGGCCACCCAATAAACTGTGTGTGTTACGGGGTGACCTGGTTCGGCCACCAGAGGACTTGTTTCTGGGGGCCTGGGACTGGGGCAGGCCACCTGATTATGTACTGTGCTTGCGGGACTATCTGTGGGCCCATACGGGGCCTGGTCATGTTAAGTACGTCTAGAGATTTTTTGTTGTAAGCCGAAGTCACAGTCTTTGTCAAGTCTAGGCAATTTTAGATTGCCTCTTGTTTTTTGTAAGCCACAGTCTTAGTCACGGTCAAGTCTGAGCAATTTTAGATTGCCTCTTGTTCTTTTCTTTGTAAGCCACAGTCATAGTCACAGTCAAGTCAGAGCAATTTTTTAGATTGCCTCATGTTCTTGTTCTTTTGGAAAACCATAGTCATAGTCATAGCCAAGGCAAAGCAATTTTAGATTGCTCCCTGTGTGTTGGTATGTATTTCTTGTTTTGTTCTTGTTTTGATTGCCTCATGGTTCTTTTTTTTTTTTGAAGGTCATAGTCAAGTCAGAGTAATTTTTCAGTTTGCCTCATGTTTTTTTGAAAGCCACAGTCTTGCCTTAGTCAGGTAAAGCAATCTATATTGCCTTTTGTTTTGTAATCCATAGTTTGGTCTTGTTTTGCTAATTGTTTTTTCCTCCCCTCTTTTTTTTGAGGGGCTATGGTCAAGTCCTGTCTTTGTTTTTGTTCTCCCCTCTTTCCTTGAGGGGCTATTATATGGGGATTTTGTTCATTGTTTCCAGGTATTTACATGTTTTTTTGGTCTGGTCATGGTCTTGTTCAGGGGTTGGTTTCTCTCCCTCCGCACCTGTCCCCCACCTCCCACCCTGGGGGGGCGGGGGGGCAGGGTGGTTCCTTGGGGCATTCAGAGTCCGCCCGTGGAGGGAGGGTACTGTTATGACCCGAGCGCCGGTTCTGATCGCGCTCGGGCTAAGTTAGATCTCGCTGCCGGCCTTGACAGCTGCGGGCTGTATTCTGGCCTCACCGGGCTCTTATTGTGAAAGTGCTCGGTGGGGCTTCCGCCTGTCAACGCTCGGCCAGCTGAGTGTCATTACCGTCGTTAGTGTTTTGCCATTTAAGCCCAGCACTGGCGACGGTAAGACGCAGCAGTGTCAGTCGTTATATGTCTGAGCTACGGATGCCTTAGACTATCATCTACCTTGTCTGCTTGTGGTTGACCGTCGCTTCTCCGGCACCAGTAAGTGAGCTGTTAGCCTTACCCCTTCCGGTGAAAGTAGACCTCTGCGTGTCTTTGCCTCAGCAGCCTGTGTAGCCATTTCTTTAACAGCCTTTGCCTGTGTATGACCGTCTCCTCCTAAGGACTCGTAAGAGAGCTGTCTAGCCTTACGCCTCCGGAAGTGTGTAGACTTATGTGTCATTGCCCCTGCATCTTGTGTTGTTTACTTCTCATCGTAATAAAAACTCACTAAAACTCACTGGTGACTCTGTGCGTCTTATGCTGGCTCGTGAGGGCCAGGCATGACAGATTGCTCTTTCCGTTTGTTGTTTCCTCAATTTATAGGCTAGTAATTTTGCCGATTTGCTGCCTGTTTCATAGTATTTTTGTTTCAGAAATGTAAGTTTCTTCTGGATTTCTATTGTGTAGATCTCATTTATTTGTTTTTTAATTTCCTTAATTTTGAGTGAGTCATTAGAATGAGTGTTGTCTTTGTGCTCTTTTTCTAGTTTCTTAAGTTCTGACTCTAATGTGATTAGTTTTTCTTGTCTCAGTTTCTTTTGGATTGCCAGTTTTGCGATAATCTTTCCCCTTATTACAGCTTTGCATGCGTCCCACAGTATTAAAGGGGATACTTCTCCATTATCATTTTCTTCCAAATATCTGAGAATATCTGATTCCAATTCATCTTTCAGTGGTCCTTTCAGCACATTTGAATTTAACCTCCAAGAAAATGTATTATTTGCGTATTTCCGATGTCTCTATTAAACATAAAAAAATAGTCAATCCTTGAGTATGATGAATGTGGTGCTGAGTAAAATGTATAATCTTTTACACTGGGGTTGAATTCCCTCCACACGTCACAGATTCCCATTTTCTTGTAGTAGCATCCAAGTTTTTCTACTTTGAGTGTTATTTTGATGTGGAGAATTACCTGATGCATCCCAGTATGGATTCAGTCTTAGATTGAAGTCTCCACCACATATCACTAAACCTTGGGCTTTAGTTATCATTAGGTCAAATACATTTTTATAAAATTTCCAGTTAGCCCCTGGAGGTGCATATACATTCAGCAGGGTGATATCTTCTCCCTCTAGCCGCCCAAGTACCATACTGAATCTCCCTTCTTTATCTTTGTGTTCTGATTTTTTTTTCAAATATAATTTTGGTTGAGATCAATGTCGCTACTCCCCTCCTCCTCCCTGACTTATATGAAGATGAAGAGATCATCTTAAACCCTTGTCTATTGAGTTTAGTGTGCTCCACGTCTGTTAGGTGGGTTTCCTGTAAAAATATTATTCCTGCTTTGTCTTTTTTCATTTTGCCTAGAATCTTGGATCTTTTAACTGGATTCAGGATCCCTTTTACATTATTATTTTGGTTACACCCTGTTTCTCCATTGTATTGTCTTATTTAGTATAACAGTGTGGTGGCCCTCTTTTATGCTACTCAGAAACTGAAAGAACATTAAGAACATAAAAAAACATGAAGAACATAGTATATAAAACTTTAAAACAAAAAACTGACAAAAGATCTTCCTGAGCTGAGGTCTTTTTAGTGACCTTAGAAGAGCGTTGATGGTGTGTTGGCTCTGAGGGAAATTCCTCAGATTCCGTTACGTGCTGAGGGCCCTCTCTTACCCCTGTAAGTTGTCCCATGTTTTTAACGTGAATTTCAGATCCCAATCCGAACTTGTAATGATTTAATTTAATTTATTTATTTTATGCCTATTCCCTATTTAATTGTGCGCAACCTCCCACCACCGTCACAGCAAACAATCACGTTAATACAGTATTTGTTAGTGTGGAGAGATCATGTGGTTCATTGTCACATTTCTATTTTAACAAGTTTTTTTTTTTTTAAAGACTTATTTGTTTCTAATATTATGTCTGTTCCATGAAATGTTTTACCACTTGCTGATTTTGCATCTCCTTTAATGTTTGTTACCTTGTAGGAGGGGGGTTGGATGCGCAGATTGACTAAAAATATCGTTATTCCCTCCTGTAAACGGCCAGTTTTTCCTTATAGCTCTGGCGCTGGGTTTCCCGCTGCTGGCCCGTGGATTTTGAGGGTCTGTGTGGACCACGTTTGAGCCTTGATTCTTTCGATCGGGTCTGCTGCGGGTTTATACACCGTTACCGGGAGTCCTCTTCTCGCCATATCCATGGTTGCTTCTTCTGCCGAGTTGTAGAGACACGTCTCATCTCCGTAAAACACCCTCAGCTTTGCCGGAAATGGAGTCTGAAAACCCAGTTTCTTCTCTCGTAGTACCTTTTTAGCGTCGTTGTATTCCCGACGCTTTTTAAGGACCTCCGGGGCGTAGTCGTGCTCCACGAAAACTTTTCTCTCTTGGTGCATAAATCCTTTTTTCTGCCAAGCCAGTCTCACAACCTCTTCTTTAATTCTGGAGTTGGAGAACTTCACCACCACCGATCTTGGTGGCGCTTCCGCCGCCGGCCTAGGGGCTAATGTACGGTGCGCCCTTTCTATCTTCAAGTCGGTGGTTTGGGGAATTTCCAACTTCTCTCTCAGTATGGATTCCACGCATGCCGCCATTGTGGTGAAACCATCCTCAACTCCTTCTTTCAGACCATGAATTCTTATGTTGTCTCTTCTTAGTCTTCCTTCTTGGTCGGTTAGCTTAGCCTCCAGTCTTGACTGTCGTTTGTGTAGTTCCAGCACGGTATCTTCCAGCCCTTTTATTCTTTCCTCTGCTTCCATGATTCGGTCCTCGGCCTGGTCCACTCTGCTGTTTGTCCTTTTTATTTCGTCTTTGATTTCACGAAATTCGGCCCAACACTCTCGGCGAAATTGTCTTAATTCTTTAAGTACCATTTTTAAGCTATCCTTGTTGCTAGCTTCATTCAGCTCCTCGTCTTCTGAATGGATATCCTCTGGATCATATTCTCCGACCGATGCGTGTCCTGGCTTGGTAAATGTCGATTTCTTCTGTTTTCCTTTAGGCATAATGACTTTGTCTTTTGATTTTCACTCTTCCAAAAATCCGTCAAATCTGATTTTCAAGGTATTTTCCTGGATCGGGTCTGGGAGCTTCAGCGTTAAGCTGCTATCACCATGGTGTCCAGACCGGAAGTCGATACTATCAATTTTTGAGGGGTAAAGTTTCTTGTAAAACCTCTGTCACTCAGGCTGAGGATGCGATAACATAACTGCAAGTGTTTATTTTGTAGAGAAACGGCAATGACATTACGATTGCTGCATGCATTATTACGGACCTTAAATACTTATGCTTAACATTATTGCAGTATATTAACAATTAAAATATGTTTAGTTTCACAGCTACTTTTGTGTATAACAGTAGTTTCCAGCAGTGCAGCAGCAAGGTAAAAAGAAGAAAGCTACTGTACTGTGCACAAGAAATGACAAATTAGTCAAACTCAGTTCAATGATGCTTGAGGAGACACCCAGATTCAATACCAATGAGTAACCTGTGGAGAGTGCAAATAACGGAGGCAGACTCATGCAGCAGACGACTTTATTCACTCTCACATCAGTCATACACAGAAAAAGCATCTCTTCAGTACACCAGGGTCTCTCCTTTTATATCATCTGCCCATCTCACATCTGCATGACATCTCGTATCACAATACATTCAACCCTTCTCCCCCCACTGTCCCCAAACTACTTCTTCCTGCTACCTCACCATAATCTCTCTCATCTCAATACCTGTTGTCCTTCTCTGTTTACCCTCTGCCTCCAGTCTGAGATGATTAACCCCGCATCTACAAACCTGCTGATTTCCCCAAAGCTTCACCAGAAGCAAAAAGCAATCAAAAGTTTATCTTGACAGCAAGTACACTTTTAGTTAGGCTGACCTCATTTCAAACTATGGTACTCTGTAAGAAAACTAGTTTAATTTTTTAAAAACTACATCCTGTCATGGGTGGCCCTCGTGAGCCACCATCAGACGCCACAAGTCACCGGTGAGTTTGCAATGATGTTTATTAAGCACAAAGGATAGCACAAAGTAACAAAGTAACGAGCCACGATGGGCTAAAACACACTACACAGAAACAGAGGCTGTAAGGCTGAACAAGCTCACTTACGATACCAGATAAGGATGAGGGAAGATCGTAGACATGGAATCATAAAGGAATATCGACGTCTGACAAAGGGATGTTCGACGAGACTGCTGCATTGGGCTGCATTCAGTGTCCGCTTAAATGCCGGCCACTGATGAGCCGTGAATGCAGCACAGCTGTTCGGCTTTGACAGCAGGAAGCTCCTCCGAGCGCTGTCACAATAAGAGCTCGGGGAGCCAGAAGGTAACTCTGCTGTCAAACCTGGTGGAGAAGATGTATGGCCCGAGCGTGGACGAGATCGGCACTCGGACCATGACACATCCTACATGACATCATTATTTTTTCAGCTGCACCAGACAAATTATCTCAGTCGTAATGAGATAACGACTCATTACGTTTATGAGTCGTTAATTCAACAACTTTGTAATTCAACCCTTTTGAATTTATGATGCTGAGGGTGGTTAAAAATAGCTTTAAAAATTATTTTAAATTTGTCATAGAAGAAGCCCCCAAGACAGTAGTTAGACCTGCTTTGATGTATGGTTTGGAGACGGTGGCACTGAAAAAAAGACAGGACACAGCGCTGGAGATGGCAGAGTTGAAGATGCTAAGATTCTCATTAGGAGTGACTCAGAGGAGCAAGATTAGAAATGAGACAGCTCAGGTCGAGCGGTTTGGAGCCAAAGTAAGAGAGGCAAGGCTGAGATGAAATGGACATGCGCAGAGAAGAGACAGCGCATATACTGTACTGGACAAAGGATGTTGAAGATGGAGCTGCCAGGCAGGAGGAAATGAGGAAGACCACAGAGAAGATTCATGAATGTAGTGAAGGAGGACATGGAGAGGGTTGGTGTTTACGAGGAAGATGCAAGGGATAGGGTGAGATGGAGGCAGATGATCTGCTGTGATGACCCCTAAAGGGAGGGAAGAAGAAGAAGATCGTGATGGGGGGTTACGTGTCCTGATAATCTCATGTATGCTGTCAGTGTCTCCCATGACAAATTAGTACTGGGTGAAGGGCTAGACCAAGAGTGGTTCTGTAGACTCCATAGAAATACTAAAAGCCAAGAGTGCCATGCCCAGTGTGGTGTTGCCAGGGCCCCACCCTGGAGCCAGACCTGTGGAGGGGTTTTCTGCCCAGAGGACCCCGCTGGACTCAGCCCGAACCATGCCTGCCCTCTTGTGGGCTCACCACTTCCAGGAAGGATCATACTGGCCTGGTGCTATGCGGCTCAGACTGCAGTTGAAGGCAGAGACTTTGGCAGTCCCAGGTTTCTAAACTGGCTGTTGGGACGTGGTTGGGCATCTGATCAGGAAGCTTCTTGAAGGCCTCCTGTGTCAAAGGTTTTGGGTGCATCCAACTAGGAGATAGGCCCAGGCCACGTTGGAAATCTCCCGGCTCATCTGTGAGTGCCCTGGCGTCCTCTCTGAAAAGCTGGAGCAGGTGACCATGGATGAGGAAGTCTGTTCTGTTTACACTGCTGCCTCTGTGATCTGGACCTTCGGACAAGTGGTAAAAGATGGATGAATGGATGGATAGATAAGAAGCTTCTAATTGGCTGATTGAGGTCATCTGTTTAGATCAGAAGGGTACTTATATACTGTATGTATTTGATGGATTATCATCAAAGTCACTGCTATTTTCATTGACTTCATGCTATAATTTGAAGAGCACTCTGAGGTGAGTTCAACAGTTGCTGGAAATGCTGGTTCTCCTGCCCCCCGTGCTCTTGTGTGCCTGCCTCGATTCTCACCTTCTGAAGACCCCCCCCCACCCCTCCTTGGAACTCACGTAACCCTGCAAAACTATTCTGATTAATTCATACCTACCCTGAATTTGCTCTCCTCTCCACTGTGCTCCCAAGCTTCCCGTCAACCTGGTTCTTCTATCCCTGTGTCCACCTTGGAAACATCACAATCACAGGATAATCCATAGGCTTGGGGTACCTCTACACTCACCTCTGTCAAGACCAGAAGTCATCCAAACCTCAACATACTCACCCTGACGAAGTCCTCTTCTCTTCCCTTCATCACCTCCCCTGAATCTGTAAGTGAACAGACTGTTGTTAATCCTTATCCCTGGAACTCTCTGTCATTACCTACTGAAGAGGTTAAAGCAACTCCCCTCTTCACCAACAGTAAGAATCATTATTCTTTATACAGTTCCCATTGCCAGTATAATTATACTTATGTTCTGCTCTCCTCTCCCAGGTCAGTTCCAGTCCAGACCCCATCATCATTCTTTAATGAATATACAAAACCTTGCATATCTGTATCTGATTATTTCAGTTGTGATATCTGCCACTAGGTCCTGTACTCCAACCATGTCATAATCACAGACAAAACTATGTGGCCTAGTTGGTAGAGCATCCGCCCCACAACCGTTCAGATCCCAGCTGGGTCATACCAAAGACCATATAAAAATGGTACTTCCTGCCTTCTAGCTTGGTGTTCAGCGTAATAGAATGGGAGAAGGAGAAGTTGTTCATGGTGGCGCCTTGTATGGCAGCGACCCCTCTAATTCTACATGTGATTAACACTGTAGATAGGAGAAATGTAATTTTGTTCTACTGTACGGGATGGACTGAATGACAACAGAGATGGCTTCTTCTGGCTTTAAGAAACATTTAAAAAAAGAATTAAAGTTGTTGTAGTCGATTGCAATTTTTTATTAGATCAAGCAGAGGAAAAATATGGTATCATTCAATTCTGAGGAAAATATGATCGAATCATGAAAAAAAAAACCCACCCCCTCTGGCCTTTATTCTAGCTTGAATTCTCTGAGGCATGGACTTCACTATTGACAAATAGTATTCTTTATCAATCCAGCTCCAACTTTTTTTTATTGTTTCCAGATCAGCTTTGCAGGTTGGACCCTTGCCATGGACCCTTTTCTTCAATTTTTACCATAGATTTTCAATGGGATTGAGGTCCAGACTATTTGCAGGCCAAGCCATTGGCATGTCTCTCTTGAAGGAAAGTTTTCATGCTTTTTGCCCTATTGCAAGATGGATTATCATTCTGGAAAATGATGCCATCATCACCAAACATCTTTTCAATTGATGGAATAAGAAAAATGTCCAAAATGTCAATGTAAACTTGTGCATTTATTGCAGATGTAATGACTGCCATCTCCCCCATACCTTTACCTGGCATGCAGCCCCATATCATCAGTGATTGTGGAAATTTGCATGTTTCCTTCAGGCAGTCATCTTCATAAATTTCACTGGAACAGCACCAAAGTTCCAGCATCCTCATCTTGCCCAATGCCCAGATGCGTGACTCGTCACTGAATATCACTTTCATCCAGTCGTCCACAGTCCATGATTGCTTTTCTTTAGCCCACTGTAACCTTGTTTTTTCTGTTTCGGTGTTAATGGCTTTCATTTGGCTTTTCTGTATGTAAATCTCAATTCCTTTACACAATTTCTTACAATTCGGTCACAATTAATGGCTTTCATTTGGCTTTTTTGTATGTAAATCCCATTTCCTTTACACGATTTCTTACAATTCGGTCACAAACATTGACTCCAGTTTCCTCATTTGTTTTGTTGTGCATTTTCTGTTTTAAAGACATATTGCTTTAAGTTTTCTATCTTGACACTTCGATGTCTTCCTTGGTATACCAGTATGCTTTGTTTTGGGGTTTTTTTGAATTCTTGGATGGAATATGGGTAGGCAATATAAGCTGCGGCTTCAGCCATCACCCATTTCGAATAACTTATGTTGAACTGTATAATCAGAGGAGTTATTGTCTAATATGACCTTGCTGGATTTTCTTTCCCCCTTTGTTATATTATTCTGTTTCTTTATCTGTACTATTAATCTATCCGAAATAAAGATTGATTGATTGATGCTTTCCTTTTACAACCATCCCATTTTGTTTGTACTTGGTCCAGATTTTAGACAGAGCTGACTAAGAACAACCAACATCTTTTGCTACATTCCGTGATGATTTACCTTCTTGAAGAAGTTTTATAATCCTCTCCTTTGTTTCAACTGACATTTCTCGTGACGGAGCTATGATTCATATTCATCAGCTTGGTGCAACAACTCACCAAGGTGTGCCAACACTCTTAGGACTGCAGGGGGATTCCATATTTTCCTCAGAATTGAGTGATTTCATATTCTTTTCTCTGCTTGATCTAATAAAATTTTTAAAAAAAATTGCAATTGGCTACAATTTTATTTCATTTTTTAATGTTTCCTAAAGCCAGAAGGTTGGCATTTTGAATATAAAAATTGTTTTGTGACATGTTTGTGATTATTTATTTTCACAAAATTAAACAACTGAATAAACATCCTTCAAGAGTGGGGATTCCATAATGTTTGGCACAGTTGTATAACAAAGGGAATGTGATCAGAAAAATCTTGTGATATTTTCAATCACACAGTGGCACAGAGTACTCTTTGTAAAATTAAAATCTACGTGTCAAAAACGACATATGTTATTGGAGTCTATAAATGAATAAAAATAATTCAGAACAATTGAAAAAATTAATTTCAGTTTGTATTTCAGCCAGTGAGCAAATGCAAGAAATACAAAGACCACATTAAAGATTTTTATTCAAATGTTTTGCAGTTTAAAATGACTCATCACCGTACAAAAAGGCCTACTTACAAGGGTGCATTGCTGTAATTGTTAACAACAGGATGTAAAACAGCAAAAAGAATAATGTTTTGTGAAAGAAAATGTGTCTTCTCTCTGACTTGGGTTTTGCCTTTGCTCCAGCAGTGATCTGTGTTTATGGTTGCTACTCCTACAACTGATGGAAGCTGTTCTTTCACACTGCAGATAAACAGTAGATCCAGTTTAAGAATAACGGGCTCGTACATCTTTGTTCATTCTTGGCCGCCGGTAAGTTTATGGAACAGTTCTTCATCTAGGGTTTCGTTCTGGTCTTTAGACCGTGTAGAAAGGAAGATGTAACCGCCAATGAACTCGTGGACCACCTTACAGTCACAGCTCAGGCAGCAGAAGGCTATTGTCACGTTCTGGTCAAATTCAATGGTCACCTGAAATTACATAAGAAGGGTTATCTTGTCTGTTGACAAACAAACAAAAAAAACCCCTCCTAGATTAAAAAGAAGAGCCATTACCTGTCTTATCTCCCAGTTGACATTCCACTGCTTCATGTTGGCAAACCTCCATGTGGTAACGGGCAGGCCAGAGGACATATCGATACGAATGAGGCGGTTATATGAAATCCCGAGAATTTCATCTTTTTTACTCCCTTTGAATCTGAAATTCAAACAAAATATAACCTCAAAAATTTTTACCAATAGGTGGAATTTACTGTAAATGTTGTATGTGAAATAAAAAGACATTTGCATTTTACCTGACAATGTAGTAGTTGATACCGAACTCTGGGAGTGACTGCCAGGCCTGGATAAAGCGCATCTTGGCTTCCATAAGGGACAGATGCGCTATGTTTTGATGGGCCTCAAGGATACGTGCTGTTAGCTTGATGCAATAATCAAAGGCAGATTTAGCAACAATATTTTTTTAGCAAATGGGTTTTTATGCTAACACATGTTGGTAAGCATGCCGCACATAGCCCTTGAACAAACCTGCTTAGTCTTGTGCTTTTTGCAGTAGCGCGGAGAAACAAAACACTCCGCATTCATGTCCATAGCCTCAAGGTCCGGAGCTGCCTGGCCAGGTGGGGGCGCCAGGCTCTTCATTTGGAGGAAGGACTGGATGTTCTTTACCTCTGATTTGTAAGAGCTGTAGGCCATTGTCTTGCCTTTGGAGGCGAGGATACAAGCAGCTTTCCACTTGGCATACTGCGTTTCCTGGGGCAGCAAGGAAAAAGACAAAACAGCAGATCTGCTTCACATTTCCTGTGTATATGAAGAGGAATATTTAAAAAGAAGAAGCACTGAGGCGGTATATTAAAGGTACTGCGTGTCAAATTTTAGGGTAATCTGAATTCTGAAATTTAATGTAACATAAACTGCTTAACTTTATTTTCTTTTTTATATATTCACTCTAAAATAAAAGTTGTTTCATTTTCTGCACCCTAAAATAGTTTTTTAATACTTAGGAAAAGATTCCTTTTCCATGTAGGGAGTCATGTTGGACCAACATATTTGGGTCAAACTTTAATTACAAAAATGGCTTCTGAATGCTCTGAAAAATGCTTTGGAACAGGGCAACAACTGATAAAATGTGACCTGGAATCTCACTGCTAAATTGTGTTGAATATTATACAGTGCACCTTTAAATCAGGAATTGGGTACTAACATTGTCACATCGGATGTACACTTCGTTCATCCCATCAGCGACTGGGATCAGGAGCTTGATGCCAAACTTCTTGTCAGTAACGTTGACATCAGGAACCACCTCACAACCTGTTAAAATGGAAAAAATAGCTCTATAACAATAAATCTATAGTTAAATCATAAGAAATCATGTCTTTTTTTAAACTTTGTAGAACAGGGATCTCAAACTCATTCCATGGAGGGGCAAGACCATGCACGTTTTACCTCTACCCTGTGTCTTCAACAGGTGATTTCACTGAATTGCTTCCCAATGATTGCTGATCAATAACAACACCTGCCGGAGAGACTGGGTGGAAGTAAAATGTGCAGGATCTTTGCCCTCCATGGAATGAGTTTGAGATCCTTGTTGTAAAAAAATTCAGTTTACACTGATCCTTAATGATGTAATTATCAACAAGAGAAAGTTTAACTTGGGGTAATTAGTCATCACCATTGCGAAATATAAAACTGTGCATTCTTTATCCCCGACCTCTGAGGTGGAACTGCTCTATCGGTTCTCCGCTGGATGCCTCCTTGTTCTTGTAGTAAGAGATGGTTGTGTCCTTGAACACAAACCAATACTCTTTATATGGGCGTAGTGTCAGTCTTTTGGGCCTGGTTTGACACACAAAAAGAAAATACTGTACATTTGTCATGTTCATTGTCATCGATGCCTGCTATACAATCTGTCCATCCATCCATCCATTTTCTACCACTTGTCCGGCGGTCTGGTTTGCAGCGGCAACCAACAGTTCAAGCAGAAAAGCCGAAACTTCCCTCTTCCCAGCCACCTGCTCCAGCTCTTTAGAGGGGATATCAAGGTGTTCTCAGGCCAGCTGGGACACAGTCTCTCCAGTGTGTTCTAGGTCTTCCCCGCAGTTTCCTCCCAATAGGATATGCCCAAAACACCTCAAGTGGGAGGCGTCCAGGAATCATCCTGAAAAAGATGCTTTTTCTCCACCTTTTGATGTGGAACAGCAGCGGCTCTACTCTGAGCCCCTCCCAGATGACTGAACTCCTCACCCCATCTCTAAGGGTTCGTCCAGCAATCCTATGGGAAAAAGCTCATTTCAGCCTCTTGTATCTGTGATCTCATTCTTTTGGTTATTACCCAAAGCTCATGACCATAGGTAAGGGTAGGAATGTAGATTAACCAGTAAATTGACAGCTCTGCCTTAGAGCTCTTCACCACAACAGACCGGTACAACGTCCCCATCACTGCAGATGCTGCTCCGATCCGTCTGTCACTCTCCCGCTCCATTCTCCAGTCACTTATGAAAAAAAACTAGAAATTCCACTTGGGGCAGGAGGGCTTCACTGACCAGGAGAGGACAATCCACCCTTTTCTGGCTGAGGACCATGGACTCGGACTTGGAGGTGCTGATTCTCATCCTGGCCGCTATACACTTACTAGCAAACCACTGCAGTAAGACTCAGTCAAATGTTTTATCCAAGTCCACAAAACACATGTAGACTGGTTAGGCAAGCCCCTACAAACCCTCGAGGATTCTTGAAAGGTTTAAGAGCTGGTCCGATGTACCATGGCCAGGACAAAAACCACATTGCTCCTCCTGAATCTGAGGCTCGATCAACAGCCGGACTCTCCTCCCAGTAGCCTGGCATAGACCTTCCCAGACAGGCTGAGGAGTATGATCCCCCTAAAGTTGGAACACACCCTCTGGTCCCCCTTCTTAAAGAGGGGATCCACCACCACAGTTTGCCATGCCAAGGACACAGTCCCCGACCACTACACAATGTTGCAGAGACGTGTCAACCATGACAGCCCTACAACATCCTTGAAACTTGAGATACTCGGGGCAAATTTCATCCACCCCCGGGACCCGGCCACCAAAGAGTTGTTTTAACCACTTCGGTGACCTCAGCCCCGGTGATGGGCAAGTCATCCCCTTGTCTTCAAACTCTGCTTCCTCTGTGAAAGGCATGTCAGTGGGATTGAGGAGATCCTTGAAGTATTCCTTCTACCACCCAATGATATCCCCAATCAAAGTCAGCAGCGCTCCATCCTGAGTCACTGTACAGTTTGCCCGAATCTCTTTGATGCCGAATGGAAGTTTGCTTCAGAAACCTCTTCAGCTGCACTGAGCTTGGCCTGCCAATACACCTCAACTGTTTCGAGAGTCCCGCAAGCCAACCGAGCTCGATAGGACTCCTTCTTCAGCTTGATGGTCCCCCCACCACTGGTGTCTGCCACTTGGTTTGGAGGTTGCCACCATGAAATGCACCAATGACCTTGCAGACATAGCTCTGGGTAGCCACTTCAACAATGGAGGTAGAGAACATGGCCCATTCAAACTCCATATCTCCAGACTCCCTCGGAATGTGGTTAAAGTTCTTCTGGGGGTGGGAGTTGAAAACCTCTCAGACAGGGGCCTCAGTCAGATGTTCCCAGCTCACCCTCACTATAAGGTTTATTTATTTATTTATTTTAATTTTATTTTGTATACTTTATTAATCCCAGAGGGAAATTCAGGGCATCCACGTGGATGGATGAAGCAGCCACGGTGTAGTGCCAATCCCTTCACCATTCTCACACACACATTCACACCTAGGACCACTTTAGAATTTCCAATTAACCTAACTTGCATGTTTTTGGCCTGTGGGAGGAAACCGGAGTACTCGGGGTAAACCCACGCAGACACGGGGAGAACATGCAAACTCCACACAGAAGGGTCATTGATGGTCAGGGGGTGGGATCGAATCCACGACCTTCTTACTGTGCTGCCACATTGCTAACCACTGCAACACTGAGTTGCCTTACTGATTGTGTCTACCGTGTCCGAAGGGCATCCTCACCCACCATCAGATCCAACTCACCACCAGGTGGTGATCAGTTGACAGCTCTGCACCTCTCTTTACCCAAGTGCCCAAGACATATGGTCGCAAGTCTGACGACATGATAACAAAATCGATTATCAACCTGCGACCTAGGGTGTCCTGGTGCCAGATGCACATATGGACACCCTTATGCTTAAACATGGTGTTCATTATGGGTAAAATGTTGCTAGCACAGAATTAGCACAGAAGCCCAACAACTGAATACCACTCGGGTTCAGATCTGGCATGCTGTTCCTCCCAATCACACCCCTCCAGGCTTCACTGTCGTTCGTTGTCCATGTGTGTACTGAAGTCCCACAGTAGGATAATGGAGTCTCCAAGAGGAGCACTTTCCAGCACCCCAGTCAGAGACTCCAAAAAGGGTGGGTACTCTTTGAGACCTGTTTCCCAACCCAAAGGTGCAGGGAAACAACCATTTTGTCCATGAGGGAGAACTCCAATGTAGAGGCAGCGGGGGGGGGGGGGGGGGTAATAGAATACCCGCCCCTGTTCACTGCCTCTTGCCCGGGACAACTCCAGAATAGGCCAAGCAACAGCCCTTCTCCAGGAGACTGGTTCCAGAACTGGAGCTGCGCGTTGAGATGAGTCCAACTAGATCTGTCTCTCAACCTCCAGCTCAAGCCCCTTCCCCACCACGTCCCAACAGTCAGTTTAGAAAGATGGAGATCGACCGCCAAGGTCTTCGCCTTCGACCCCATGATCCCTCCTGCAATTGGTGAGCCCACTGGAGGGTGGACCCATGTACTGTAGCTCCTTCAGGCTGAGCCCAGTCGGGTCCCAAAGGCATAAACCTGGCTACCAGACCCTTCAAATATTAGTCACACTTGTATCGCTTAGGACAAAAATGTGCTTTTTTATAAGGTAGCTATAAAAAAAATACACATGAATATTATAGTCTACTTTCATTGAGCTAATTATTTTCACGTACATCTGACCTAATTATTGATATGAAATATTTATTCGTTCTTAAAAATTTTAACCCTTCAAATGCCAGGTTTTTGTCACAATGCCACCATGTTTTTAGATGAAAAAAATGGGGAAAAATGAATTATTTTCAAAATACTACATGCAAAGTAATTTTTTTGTGCTGAATTATTACAGCCTGGGATATGTCACTGATTAGCAGCAACACTGATTTTTATGCATTAGTATTTTTTGTACAGTGTCAAATACACCCATACTGCCAAGCACAAAAAAGTACTTATCAGGTAGCAAGAAAAAAAAAAGATTATATTCCACTTTCATTGAGCTAATTTTTTCCACCTACATCTGATCCAGTTATTGATATCAAGTATTAATTTTTAAAGATTTTAACACTTCAAATACTAGGTTTTTGTCATGATGCCACCATGATTTATTTTCAATATACTACATGCAAAGTAATTTTTTTTTGTGTTGAATTATTACAGCTCAATGTGTCAATGGTTTGCAGCGAGGGAGGTTGTGACAGTACCAGCTCATGGAAACAGCATGCTTTTTCTCCATATGCCAAATATGGTCAAAAAATGGTGCCATCTAGTGGAGAGTAGGAAAAATGATCAATATCCAAGGCAAAAGCTCAGAGTGACACCCAGATAAAATGCATGTACTGTGCTCTAATGGCAGTGAGATCAAAATTGCTATTTGAATGGGTTTCAGTGGCACATTTTTTGCACTTAATAGTGCGAGTCTAACAATTGCTTGTACACAGTGTCTTTTAGACTTACTGTAGGAGCTGTGCTGGAAATGACAAGATCAAATAAAAATACACAATCTTTCCAAAATTCATGCCATATGCATGAACACAGCCAAAAGTATCAAAAAATGAAGATGGAAAACACACTCAAAGGTCGCTGAGGATTAACAGATTTGTTAATATTTCTGAATAATTGATGCAGTCACATCAACTTTGCCTACAGACATGATTTGAAAGAAACAAATGTTGATATATTCATATTTTTTCATAAAAAACTAATTATATAATTGTGTGCCCTAACTTTTTTCACATGAATGTGTCTGGGAATGTTGCTGCATCAATACTAAAGAAAATGTTTTGTTTTTTTTTAAATAACAGGCTACGAATTTATATAATCTCTTTAAGGGGTTTTGTGGATAATTAGATGAACATAAATTTTCGGTAGTGTGAAAAAGTGTTTACCCCTTCCTGATTTCTCATTTTTTTGTATGTTTGTCACACTTGAATATTTCAGATCACCAAACAAATTTAAATATTAGACAAAGATAACACAAGTAAAAACAAAATGCAGTTTTTAAATGAAGGTGTTTCTTATTAAGGGAAACAAAAATCCAAACCTACATGGCCCTGTGTGAAAAAGTGATTGCCCCCCTAAACCTAGTAACTGGTTGGGCCACCCTTAGCAGCAACAACTGCAAACAAGCATTTGTGATAACTGGCAATGAGTCTTTTTCAGTGCTTTGGAGGAATTTTGGCCCACTCATCTTTGCAGAATTGTTGTAATTCAGCCACATTGGAGGGTTTTCGAGCATGAACCACCTTTTTAAGGTCATGCCACAACATCTCGATCGGATTCAGGTCAGGACTTTGACTAGGCCACTCCAAAGTCTTCATTTTGTTTTTCTTAAGCCATTCAGAGGTGGACTTGCTGGTGTGTTTTGGATCATTGTCCTGCTGCAGAACCCAAATGTGCTTCAGCTTGAGGTCACGAACAGATGGCCGGACATTCTCCTTCAGGATTTTTTGGTAGACAGCAGAATTCATGGTTCCATTTACCACTGCAAGTCTTCCAGGTCCTGAAGCAGCAAAACAGCCCCAGACCATCACACTACCACCACCATATTTTACTGTTTGTTTGATGTTCCTTTTCTGAAATGCTGTTACTTTTACACCAGATGTAATGGTACACACACCTTCCAAAAAGTTCAACTTTTGTGTCGTCAGTCCACAGAGTATTTTCCCAAAAGTCTTGGGGATCATCAAGATGTTTCCTGGCAAAACTAAGATGAGCCTTTATATTCTTTTTGCTCAGCAGTGGTTTTCGTCTTGGAACTCTACCATGCAGGCCATTTTTGCCCAGTCTCTTTCTTATGGTGGAGTCATGAACACTGACCTTAACTGAGGCAAGTGAGGCCTGCAGTTCTTTGGATGTTGTTGTGGGGTCTTTTGTGACCTCTTGGATGAGTCATCGCTGTGCTCTTGGAGTAATTTTGGTCAGCCGGCCACTCCTGGGAAGGTTCACCACTGTTCCATGTTTTCGCCATTTGTGAATAATGGCTGTCACTGTGGTTCACTGGAGTCCCAAAGCTTTAGAAATGGCTTTATAACCTTTTCCAGACTGATAGATCTCAATTACTTTGTTTCTCATTTGTTCCTGAATTTCTTTGGATCGCAACATGATGTCTCGCTTTTGAGGATCTTTTGGTCTACTTCACTTTGTCAGGCAGGTCCTATTTAAGTGATTTCTTGATTGAGAACAAGTGTGGCAGTAATCAGGCCTGGGTGTGGCTAGAGAAGCTGAACTCAGCTTTCCAAAGATGTGATAAACCACAGTTAATTTATGTTTTAACGGGGGGGGGGGACCACTTTTTCACACAGGACCATGTAGGTTTGGATTTTTTTTAACCTTAAAGGGGACCTGTGGTGGTCGTGAAAAAAAGATATTATATTGAGCCCCTGTCTCACGTTCTAGTTCAAGTTCAAGTTCAAAGCAATGTGATATAAATCCATTGCTAATGTGCTGGTTCAGCTATGTCAGCAAAACATGGGCGCAGCCATATTAGCGGCTACATGGCCTGCCAGGACGCTTCCTGTGACGTAGTGTCGTGGATACCGCGATCTGGATCAATATTGGCTGAGCCTGGAGTGCCCGGATGAGCAGTGGCTTTCAGGATATTCAAATTCAAATTCAAACGTTTATTTCAAACTCAGGGTTCATATTAAATGCAGAACTAAAACGAGTAGAAAATAAATAAATAAATGCTTAAATTCAGCGGGTTGTCTTGTCTGATCTGAGGTTGTAACGGCCGCCAGACGGCCGATGATTCGGCGCTGGGCTCTTCCCTCGCCGCTAAAACTATATACAGAGCAGCAGACACTCGGCGCTCTTGTAACAACAAAAACATACAATGCGATATGGATATCGCAACATGGCGGAATGTAAAGCCTTTGGATGTCTCAATAATAAGCGAAAAAACAAAGATAAACACTTCTTTTGTGTACCCAAACCCAGCTCACCTTGTCGGAAGATCGTAGCGGAAAAGTGGTTGTGCAATCTCGGAACAGGGCACAGACATCTCCTTTCAGACGAAATTGCGTTGTGTGTGAGGACCACTTCGTCACTTTCACCCTCAGAAGACCTTTCTGGCTCAAACCTGTAGCCATGTTGGACGAATTCTTCCTCAGAGTCCGACAATTCAGCCATAATAGAATAAAAACACTCACAAAAGCACCCTAGTCGCTCATACAGGTGGAGTATTGACATTTTAGTATCAACGTGGTGACGTCACATCCGCATGTGTCATGGCTGCATGCATAGTTTTCATTGGCTGGCCATGCCTGCGGTCGTATTTGCATATTTCTCTGGTGGTATATGGCTGGCAATAATTATTTAACCAAATAACGAATACTTTGCCTAATGTTTTCAAGTTGAATGCGTTTAGACGACCACCACAGGTCCCCTTTAATAATAAATACCTTCATTAAAAAACTGCATTTTGTGTTTACTTGTGTTAGCTTTGTCTAATATTTAAATTTGTTTGATGATCTGAAACATTTAATTGTGACATACAAAAAAATGAGAAATAAGGAAGGGGCAAACACTTTTTCACACCACTGTATATCATTCATTTTTTTGATGATTTTTTTTTTTTACATGCTTACAATCTTATTTTCATTATGCCTCGACACAGTAATTGGTTACTGCGTCTGTTTGTGGCTGTGTGCATCTGTCCGTCTGTCTGCCTCTCTGTTTCAGCTCGCCTGGTCAAAATTAAGTGGGACTAAAGGCTTGTATCATTGCATCACCCATATTTTCTTGACTTTTAATTTGCCAGAATTTCAAAATAACGTTTTGTTTTTGAAATAAACACAAAAATAGCTCACCTTTACCGTCAATGGAATGGTAATGCGCATGCGCCCAGAAACTCCCGCCACAGGAAAGTACTGAGCAATCCACCAATACTGGGTGAACAAATGTCTGTCTTTTTGCTCATCTGTTTTCTTCCTCTGCCACTAAACAGCAAAAGCTCCTGTTCATCTTGGTTGTCATTGTATTCACATACCTCCATCACTTCCGCCATTTAAAACATCTGCCTCCGTGCTCTTTTGTTTGGATCGCAGCTGTTCAAATCAGTTTGGTGGCTCTTGGCTGCTGCTGACAGTATGGGCATGTGAACTGCAGATAATTTTCACTGCGCATGCGTGTACTCCAAAACTACTGGATGGATTTGGATGAAATTTTTATCAGAGGTCGTCCTTGGGCTAGAGAGGAACCCATAACATTTTGGTAATGATCCCAGTATGCATAACTTGACCAAGGCTCTTATCTTCTCACAGTATGTTAGCAAGAATACTCCAAAACTACAACATGGATTTGGATGAATTTTTTACCAGAGGTGGTCCTTGGGCTAGAGAGGAACCCATAACATTTTGGTGATGATCCAAGAATGCATACCTCCACCACGGCTCTGACACCGAGGCATCAGCACCTTGGTACTTTCATTCATTCAGCTGTTACTACAGCATCTTTGTACATTATAATACTGTATGAAGATGGGTTTACCTAAACAGCCGGAGGGTATCTGCCAGCTCTGGAATGTCTGTAATGTCTTCCTGGGGACGAGACAAATAAGTTATTCTTGTTCTGACATCACCACACAAAATCATACTATCAGTAAAGGCCTTTTTCCCACTTCAGCTCAAAAACAGATGAAGTGTATGGAGAGGTGATGTCAGTACAAATGCTTACAAGAATCCTGTCTGTCTGTCCGCCTTCAAGTGTCACCTCCAGGTTGGACAGGGCGGCCTCTACTTCATCAATTTCTGGTTGATTTGAGCGGTCCAGCGGTTCACTGGACATGGTCAGTTTACAGATATGATACTGTTGGATAAAGGAGCGATTAGGAAACCCTAAGAGCAAACCTCTAACAATTCACTTTGCAAGCACAAGTTATAAAAGTTCACGACGTGATTTAGGTGGTTATGCAAGGCGGGTGTGAGTCAGAGGGAGGCTTGAATACAGCCCTGTGTGCCAGCCATTACACCAACGTGTAGATGAGTGCAAGCCTCCTCCTGAATCTGTGATTTCTGAATCACTGTCCTCCCAACAGTTGGAAAACAGGAGCTGGAGACATCACAGATCAGTAAAAATGTCAACACAAAGAATGTTACAGCTGAAACACCAAGAGGGCAATAGGGTTTTTTTTAGACTAAATATGTTGGGAAATCATAATTTCTTCCTTTTTTTACCTACTCTGCCTCTTTCTCTTATCTTCCCACTCCAGTGGGATTTTCCATATGTCCCAACACGTCCTCACATGGATTTAAACGCCAACCCCAATCTGAATTCTTTGGCTCTAAAATCAGACCACATTGCTGCAACTTTAGAAAACTGTTTAGATAAAACTATTTACATTTTACCTAAGATTAATATATTATTTTCTGATATAAAATGTATAAAGCATTTTTAGTTTTTCTCATAACTATGTATTGTTGTGAATTTTGGTGTTCATTCTTATACATAAAACAACTTTTCTGTGCATTGTCTACACAGTTGAGCACTGAAGGCACTTCTTTAGATTCTTTATACATTGCACAATTTTTGTTTTGTTTTTTTGCTTTTTTTGGCCATTTCTTCTCCTTGTTTTCACATTGTTTGGATGTTAATTTTGCATGTTTTTTGACCTTGATGGCTTCTATGCAAAACAGCTTTAAAGGGCAAATGGTGAGGTTTTAACCCTCTGAAATGTGTCTAGAAAAAAAGCACTTCTAAAAAACACACAGCCTTTATCTTGTTTTTCTCTCCTAAAAATGGGTTTGACTCTCCCAGGGATTTTCTTGTATGTGAAGAAATGGTAAACTCAGCCCACCGAAGTCCTTAAAACTCACTCACTGCTGTATTATTGGTCAGCATAGCTGTCTGTCATGTAAAGATGGATGGGGAGCTCAAGGTATTAGCCCCTTGTTATTTTTTTTTTTCAGATTACAGTCACCCTAATAGACATCCCTGTTTCCACCTGGTTCACTAATCCACAGTACATAATATATCTCATGCCATTCTGTTTTTTTTATGTTATAGGAGGGGGTTATGCAGCATCTTAGACAAAGACAAGGAATAAACATGGGAGAACAATGCACAGAGAGTTCCTGGAGATATAGCAGGAAGGAGTCAGAGGCATAGGAGGCTGAATGCTGTGTGATGTAGATGTCATGCTGTGTGAGAGGAAAACTCCATGAAATGTGTGAAGAGGATTTGAGGGGAGAGAGGAGAGCTTGTTGAATTCATTCATTCTGTTCTGTGCTTGTGAGACGTGAAGTGTGTAATAAACCGTCTGTCCATGGATCTGCCTCTTATTTGACACACTCCACAATGTTATATTTTCGCCTTGATGCTACTGTGGTGGTATGTGTGGGGGATTCTCCACCCAGAGAAGGCAGCTGGGGAAGGGGGGAACAATGGACCGAAGGAGGAAGTCACTGGGGGATATCAGACAGGATAGTAAGGACTATGTGCCCCCCCCGGGGAGAGGAGGAACTGCCAGAGCCGCTGGAAGAGGAAAGGGCGTGAGAGCGGTGCATTATGTCATGTTAATGTGCCACACAGGTCTTTGTTCCAAACAATGTATTATGGTCGGAAGTTCGGGATCTCAATGCATGGAATTAAAGGTATAAAAGAGGAATGCACAGAGACCCAGGAGCTATTTTACTGTACTTGATGTTGTAGAAAGAATAAAGTTTGTGTGCCGTCCAGCTCGCTGCCTCGCCTGTTTTCCTTTCTCCACACTACAGTATATTTAACTGTTAGCATTAGCGTGCTAGGCGGTCAGAGGCAATCATTGTAACTGATACCGCTCACCTCAGCAGGGAGGTGACTGACATGCGTTAGCTTGTCGGTCAGTTTTGATCGCCATTTTCAATAAACTCTATTCACCCCCACCGGAATTCTTGTTCATCTAACGACTGGCCATATATTTCATTCTTAGGTGTTATTTTAGATGAGTTAAAGTTTTATTTTCTCAAACCTGGATCTGAGACTGCTAGCCGTTTAGCCACTCACTCGCGTATGTTTTTGTGCTTGTATGTAACACTAAAATCACACACCTCTGTCAACCAGTGATGCATTATTTCAGGCTCAGCGGTCACGGGTCGGGTTGGCCACTGGCCAGGTCGGGTCTGAGGTCTTTGGTGTCTCAAGCGGAGAATTTCTTACATTATTCCTTACATTTGCTGGTGACTGAGAAATGTCTTTACAACAGTTTTACAGAAATTCTTTGGTCGCACCATTACCCCCATATCTCACGAAGCGGCGAACGCCAGTGAGTGTTTTAATTTGAGGGGTTCTGCTGGCAGTCCACAACTGTAGAAACTGCCCGCGACCATAAAAACTGCTGGCAAATGCCAACACTCGCCTTTCCCCACCGCTCCGTGAGACACTACCCTTAAAGACCCCAGGGCCAACCTGACTTGTATTCGGCTCCACATCCCATATGTCCATATCCGAGCTAAAGGCTAGGAGCTAGCCAGTCAAATGTTAGCAATATGATGTAAGAGGTAGGGCGGAGTTGAATGCAGTCTGAAAATTTAAAGGTATATACACTCAAAACGGGCCATTTACAGAAAGGCTGGAAAAATTAAAAATAAATTTGTTGCAATAATTAAATAATTAAAGAAAATTTAAACAAAATGTTACAAACATTTCATTAAGGCATGCATGAGCTGTTAAAATGTGGAAAAAGTACAATCAATGACCCCTTCAATGCTAACCAAAGCAACCCCATGCCTAAACCCCCCCCACAAAAATGAGTAATTTCTTCACAACTGTTAAGATATAGAAGCATACGTTTTCAGCATTAACGTGCAAATTTCATGCCCCACATCCCTGCAAAAAATGAACATTGTTGCCTTTGACTGATGCTCTGGAGAGACAGACACACACAAGTACAGAGTTCACTTACATAGAGACTGCTTGTTTTATAGCATATTTAATCTCTAAATGCACACTTAAATTGCTGCTTTCACTGAATCAAAACATTTAGAGCTGGCTTTATCAAATATTATAATTTCTGTCCTGGAAAAATACAGGAAAAATACATTCTTTATCACACAGCTAAAACTGTGTGATAAAGAATGAGTTCAAATTAAATATAAAAACTTAATTCCCTTACTATAAGCGAATAACCAAAGCAGTTTAAGATACTGTCTTAAACCTATAATTGCTAATTTAATTCTCTAACATTGTGGTTTACTGCTTAATCTTGACTCTGCTTCACATCCTTGGTACCGTAAAACAGGGCTATAAGGGACGGCGAGGTAATAAGGGACACTTTTCTGGGAAATGTTTTAAATGTAATTCTGCTTTTTTTATTTTGAGCAGGACGCTGAGTTGTGTTGTTATTGTCTTTCCTGTAGATAGATATTAGTTTTAAGAAATTTGTCGCCGTTATATTTAAGGAAAATTCGAAAAAAAAAGTGTCCCTTATTACCCCGCCGTCCCTTATAGCCCCGTTTTACGGTATATGGATTTGGATGCTTGTCTTTTTCACAAGTAACCATGTAATGAAGTTATATATATAATAGAATGGAGATATAGAGCTTTTTGCAACAAAATGACTGCAGTATAGTAGAGTACAGCTGACCTGTAGTGATGCAAACATCAGCATTTCCTCCTCAGTGCAGTCTATCTCCTCCAGCAGGATGGCCCAGCGGGCCTGTTCATATAGCTGAGTTATCCTGACAGCATCGTACTGTATAAACAGAAATACACAAGCAAACACACTAAAGTTTAGTTTGATATTTTTAAGGTCAGAGTGGCTTTCTGTGAAATCAAGAGGTTTCAACAGTTTGGATTTCTTACTTTAGGATTGAGGTCAAAGAAGACATTGTACTTGAAGCGAAGCAATAGCTTATCGTGATCTTGAATGTCTTGCTCCATGAGTGAACGCGATGAGTCCAACCACCTGTCAAACACAGTATTAACAGACCAGATGAGCTGTGCATGGGAACAGCGTTCAAACTGTGTGTTAATCTATGAAGTGAACGCCTCTGGTCTCTACCCGGCATTGTTCTCTGCTTTGTCCACGAGTGACAGCGGCTCGTACATCTTGGCCAGCTCAGCAGGTGGCAGGTTTGGCTGAGACTCAGCGAGTGGGTTTTCTCCAAACCAAAGGCTGGTGGCAGACATCGGCATCCCGTTTTCTGGGTCATAGGTGGCTGTCATGGTCTTACTGTACATGGGGCCTTTGTTGGAGATAATGAAGGATCAACAGGTTTAAAACAGGCTCAAATACTACATTACCAAATACCAAAATACCCGCCAACATTTTTGTCAAGCATTTATTCTGTTTGTGTTCTCCAATGTTAAAACATAAAGAAAGATGAACATTTCTTGCTTAGTTTGGGGCACTGGGTGTTCAGTTCTGAACTGCGTGTTCAGTGATAAGTGAAACTGGATGATCCCGAAGAGAGCGTCAGGATACTGAACAATTCTGTCAGATCTCAATGATGAAATAAAATGTGACCCGTCAGATCTCAGCAGCACTACATGCACAGTACTGCTCAAATGGTTGAGGCACTAAGAGTGAAAAGAGGCAGCGGTCGGGGAGGCCGCTGGCAACGATTGGCAGCCACGTTTCTGTCAGTCTGCTCCAGGGCAGCTGTGGCTACAGTAGTAGCTTACCACTATCAATGTCTGTCTGGAGTGAATTAATAATGGACTCGCTGTAAGCACTTTGAGATGTCACTTGACATGTAAATCTAGTCCATTATTATTATTATTACTTTATTTCTGACTTAAATGTCATATACAGAATTATTTGTTGTGGTTTATAAAATTACCATGAAAACCAATCACTAAGCGGAACTAAACCAAATCTGTGTTTTGGGTTCTCTTACATGCAGAGAGCAGCCAAATTGCTCCATTGGAAGAATTTTCCACATTTCTGAGGATTTTAGCAATCTTATCTGCATAATAATATCAGAGCTCGATGAAAGGCTGCTCCAAATCTGCTCCAAATCATTTTTATGTTTTAAAATTACAACTTTAGGACCTTACAGTGTACTAAAGTTGATTTTTTTTTTTTTTCTTGGAACTAAAGTACAGAATCGAAATAAAAACCCAGGTTCCCACTGGAGCTGCATAGTAATTTGGGTTTATTATGTATTACAGAAAAGGGGAAATGACTGTTAAATTTAATCACGTCTGATTTTCAGAAACCAACATTGTTATGTTATCTATCAGACTATCACAACCAGTTTTACACTAGTTTAGACACCCAGAAAATTTAAAATCTTGCTAAGCCAACTCTTGACAGCTGTTTAAATGGGAATTTATTATTATTATTATTATTGGCCCTTCACAAATTAATCAAAGCCACAGACCTTTATAAACCAAGCACATTTAAATCTCATAGAAGAAAACTCCCAGTTGTAAGCGATCACATCAACTTTTTTCATTTTAGAAATCAAACAACAGTACTTCAACTTTCACAGTACTGCTACCTTCAAGGGTTGCCAGTTTTTGTTATACTGCTCCAATGCCTTTGTTCAGAAAACAACCCATGCAATCTATCATGCAATACAGTGTACACAGTTCACATACTCATTAGCAATAAACACAACTAAAGCAATACAAGGCAATTAATGAATCCCATGACAGCCATGACATTACTATTTACCCTTTAATAACCAGACCGATGAAACACAGCACTGTAGGTGCTGTTTTATTCTAAACAGTAAATTTACAGCACCTGTTCCACCTGGTCCTCCATTTAAATTGATGTCCCAGATGTCTTCCTCTAGCGTGTTCTTGTCTTTCTTCTTCTTTTTCTTTGGATCATCTGGAGGTTTCAGCAGAGAGAGCTCCTCTGCTCTTCTGATGTCTGAAAGTATAAAAAAGGGTCAGTGAAAATGAAGATTTAGAGGGAACTGAAGTAGCTAAATAAGTGGGAAAACATTTCTGCCTGTAACATACATGGATAAAAGGTGTTTACAGCCAGAAGTTAACAGAGGAACTCACTTAGTATTCTGCAGATTTCTGTCACCGTCTTAAAGACCACAGTGGAGAAGCTGACAGTCATTTTGATGGTTTTCATATTGGGCAGCTGTAGTAACAACGGCTTGTGCTGCGGGGTGTATCTAAGGTGAGCATCAGCCTGTGTAGAAAGCATCAGTTTACATCTATGAGCTTCAGATTCAAAATTAGCACAAACTAAATTCATTCATCTTCAACCGCTTAATCCTTTTTGGGTCACAGGGGCGCTGGAGCCTATCCCAGTATCTTTGGACGAGAGGCAGGGCACACCCTGGACAGATCGCCAATCCACCACAGGGCCAACACAGAGAGAAAGACAACTATTTACTCTCACATTCATACCTAAGGACAACTTAGAATTCTCAGTTGATGCCAATTAACCTAACATGCATGTCTTTGGCCTGTGGGAGGACACCGGAGTACCTGGAGAAAACTCACGCAGACACAGGGAGAACATGCAAACTCCACACAGAAAGGTCACAGATGGTCAGGGGGTGGTATCAAACCCACGACCTTCTTTCTGTGCTGCTAACCACTGCTCCACCGAACTGCCTACAAACTAATTTCTAATTTTTTATTTATTTTTTTTTAAAGGCGGTCGCCTAGGGCGCCACCTGCTGGAGGGGGCGCTGCTGCAAGACCTTAATTTTTGTTTTTAATTAATAAAAATAAAATTCATAAGAATCAGAGGCGCTGTGCAGCAGACAGATGCTTGGAGCCCCAGGCCAGCAGGGGGACCCGAGGGCTGACCAACTTTGAATCACTACAGCAGTGAAAATTAGGGCTGCAACTAATGATTATTTTGGTAGTTGACTAATCTAACAACCATTTTTTCAAATAGTTGACTAATCAGTTATTTCTGTCATGTCATCTCTGCTTCCTGTTGGCATGGCTTCTGTTCAGGGCTCCAGGTCATGTTTTACCTCACCTGTGCCTGCACATTTGTGAATATCACTTTGTTTTCAGTCTCTGATTTAATAGATTTAATATAATGTAGCCTTATCACTCTTGTACCAGTAGGAGTCTTATGTAAACAAACTGCAGACAGGAATTAGTTGAGATTTGTAAAATGAAATAACTATGCCAGTTGATTAAAGAGAGAAGAGAGTCCAGCTTCACTTGTTCTTCTCCATGTCAAATGGCCGCTGTAACAAACTCTGCTTTAACACAACTGATTGATTAAAGAGAATGACCAGCAGGAGTAGTATCAGGCAGCAGAGATTCCACCTCTGGTTGGCCAATGATGTGGATTCAATCTCCAGCTACAGACAGCTCTAGCCACCAGTCGTATGTGGTGCCTCTCGGGTATGATTTATTATGACAAAACAGCAAAGGTAGAACAAAATTTATTGCGGTGACTGGATAAAGTGAAGTTTGTTTTTGCTCTTCTTTGACTGCTGGCTTATTAAATGTTGTTGTACAACAATAAAACTTGGGACGTTGTAATCTGCTGGGTCTCCAGTTTCAGACGATGTGTTGTGTGGTTGCTGCTGCAGCAGTACCATGTGTTATGAAAACCAAGGGGAGATGCATGTTACTGTAATTTTTGCAGTTTTAAGATGAAATTACTTCATGTTGTGATTGTGTTTTGTGTTGATCAAAGTTGTTGTTTTAACTTTACTGTTGAGACTCTCCCCATTCTGTGCATGCATAATATAAGATAAGATAAGATAAGATAAGCCTTTATTAGTCCCATAATGGGGAAATTCCAGGATTGCAACAGCACAGGGATAGCAACACTCAGAGCGACAATCAAGAAGACAAGAAAAAACAAGAGCAGCGAATATACATATGTACATATAAATATATAAATATATAAACACAAGTGCGAAGCATTGTAGCTAGATGGAATAAATATATAAATATATAAACACACACAGTGCAGAGCACTGTAGCTAGATGGAATGAACAGCATAACCGTCTACTTAGTTATCCTACATGGTATGATTATGTACCCATACATATTGTCACCCTCCGTAGCGACCGGTATTGTCCTAGTTGTATACCGGAGGGGACCATTGAGTAAGTCTATTGCGTCTTTTGCATTCAATACTATTAGGCTGTCACGTCTTTTTGCTATCTCTGCGAGCAGCCCTGCTTAGGTTATACAGTCTGACAGCCGTAGGTAGGAAGGACCTGCGAAACCTCTCGGTTGCGCACCTAGGATCATGTAGTCTGCTGCTAAATGAGCTCCTCAGTGCGTTCAGTATGTCCTGCATAGGGTGGGACTCGGACTCCAGCAGAGACCATTTAGCCACCATCCTTCTCTCTCCCATCTCCTCCACTGGGTCAAGGCGTTTCCCCAGGACAGAGCTAGCTTTCTTGATCAGTTTGTTCAGTCTCTTCCTATCGGCTGCCGTAACGCCACTGCCCCAGCAGACCACTCCAAAAGTGATGGCTGATGCCACCACCGTGTCATAGAATGTCTTCAGCAGCGCCCCTTGTACACCAAAAGACCTGAGTCTCCTCAGTAGGAACAGCCTGCGCTGTCCCTTCTTGTAGAGTGCGTCAGTATTGTGTGACCAGTCTAGTTTATTGTTCAGATGAACACCCAGGTACTTGTAGGATGTCACCATCTCGATGTCTGTTCCCTGGATGTTTACTGGTGCTGTGAGGGGTTGTCCTTGCCTGCGGCAGTCCACCACCAGCTCCTTAGTTTTCCTCGCGTTGATCTGGAGGCAGTTCCGATGGCACCAGTCCACGAAGTCCTGGATAAGTCCTCTGTACTCAGCTTCATCTCCGTTGGAGATGAGGCCAACGATCGCAGAGTCATCAGAGAACTTCTGTAGATGGCAGTGTGTTGTGTTGTGTGAGAAGTCCGCAGTATAAAGGGTGATCTAAATAATATGATGACTATGTTCATGCAGGGTAGCCCGTCTTAATATGAGTCTTTTTTTTGATGAGCAGTAACGCGAGTTCCTTGGTATGGGGGACTTCAAGGCCAGAGGGGTTTTAATGTTTGGGGTTGTGTGTGTGTGTGCACTGGATGGGGGGGAGGGGTACCCTATTCTCACCTAGGTTGCCAAAATGGCTTGGGTTACCCCTGTCTACCAGGTTCATAATTACAAGGCTGTGATCCTGGTGGTCCCTCATATGAATGCAAAGTTATATTTCCTCCTCTTCAGAGGCTAAGTACTGCAGGTTTTCATTAGTGACAGTGAGTTGGTGGGCTACCAGTAACTGCCGCTTATGTCATGGTTCATGGCCGATCCGCCGTTTTAGAGGAGGAGCCGAGACTCTGCTACAAAAACAGCTTTACAAGTTGTTCTAAGGCTCAGACAACCATTTTTTTTTGTAATAACTGCTTATTGAATCCTTTTTATCACAGTAATTATCTGGTGTGGTTAACCTAGGAATTGCACTTTAACTGCACAGCATATGTTAATTTAGTAATATACTTTCCAAATTGTTCTAGCTGCACTGAACAGGTTAATAAAAATGAGATATAATTCTGTTGGGGTGAGGATATGTGAATTTATTTAGCAGCTCTTCCCCACCTGACAGCTGTGAACGCATGCAGAATTTATTTATCATGCTTTGACTGCAGAAACCTCTCCCATGGGAATTCAAATAGTTTCCTGACTTTTCAGGAATACATTTCTGGGCCGAAAGAAACCAGAATTCCTCTGGGGTTATGGATTTTTATTACCTGAATCCCATACTTGTCCAAGGTCCAGTTAGTCTTGAGCAGCCAGCAGTTCCTCTGTTCCCACCACAGAGCATGGTCAGACCAGTCCTGGGGAGCCTCTGCAGGCACACAGATGAGGTAAAACGTTATCACGCCTGTCAGGTTTAGTGCTTAGTTCACATGATGCTACTGTGCACATTTACACGTCAAAGTTTTAGCGGCCTCCAGGTGAAGGTGTGGCTGGAATATTCCATGAACAACTAGCAAGGAAAATAATTCTCAGGCCCTCTGTCGTGTAGGTGGTGTGGATTAATGAGTCTACCTGACATCATCTAATGGTGCTGGGCTGAAATCCGTCTGTTGATGACACGCTGCTTAGTCATTTATTATGTCTCATGCTCTTTAAACCACCTGACTGAAGCTGCCTCCAAATCAGCCACATTAGCTGCTGTGAGTTTATGGGCACCGTAAGGAGATATCAGATCACATCCGGGCTGAACTTTGGCGCCTGTGGCTACACGAGATAGCCGCATTGTGAAAACAAAAAAAAAAGCAATGGCAGCGTGGGACAGAAAAATGCAGAGCAAACAAAGGTGTGGGGCGACTTCACAGAGCTGCTTTTCCACCATGTGGAGGCGATCAAAATAGGTGTTTTCTCATGTTTCTATCCTGTTAAAAGTCTACGCGCTGTATTCTTTTTAAACAACTATAGACACTTACTTATTTTCTCCACCAATTTAAGCATGAGGCCTCCAATGTGCAGGTCTCCCTTCACCCTTAGCTTAAATCTCATGGACTCGTCGCCTTCTTTCTGATCCACCTGCACAGACAGCTCCCACGATGTCGCTCCATATTCTGCAGTTGAGATCATGTCCCTGTGCTGAAAAAGATATAGGGGGTTGTGGTTTCAGTTATCACCGTTACAAAGGCACAGAGCAGGTCTATCTTTCATTAGTAGCATTAGAGGAATTTCTGCCAGATTCCTTTCTCTCACATTAGGAAATCTGCGGGATGAACAGGGGGAATGGCGTCTCTCAATATGCTGACTAAATTATTCAGCAATCAGCTTTGATTTTGCAGTGCATGGGAACGGAGCTTTGACTCCACTTCCACCGCAGCGAATCCGCAACGGTACCGCAGCCCCTTCAGTCCTGCCCTCAGTCAATGCATTTATAAATAAGATATCAACAGACAAGCTGTGCCAACCGCTGCCAGCGAGAAAATAAATGAGACTAGATAACACTAACAGCATGGATCTGGTGAATGATTGGTTGGTTTTAATGAGGCAGAGTGAGCAGAGTGAAGGAGATCAGGCAGGTAAGAAAGGGAGAGAAGATGGAGGTGTGTGGGGGGAGGAGGAGGAGGAGGAGGAGCGGGGTGGGTGTAGCTGTGGAATGTGTGACGAGCAGGGACACGATCCTGGCGGGGGGAAGAGAGCGCACAGAAACAGCAATTTACACACACCGACTGCACTGATCCCGTCTTCATTTCCACTGTGAAATCTTCCAAGCTCTGACACAGGGGAGGGCAGACTACCAGAGCAGCCATGGCTCCATTCCCGGAGAAGAAAGCCCCGCGAGACTTTGTAGCCTGGGGGACTGAGTAACACGGCAGAAGCGCGGCGTCTTTGTGCCGCTGCCTGCCTACGCTGTGTACGGCCGCAGGCTACTGTTCAAAGTTCGAGGCTGCGCGGCTTGTTTGGGGTGTGATAGCGCCTGATGCAATAACAGCGGCTGGAAAACAGGGCGAAAACAAAAATGATAGAGGGAGCAATAATCCTGCTTAGATGCTTATCAAAACCCAATAAGGCGAAATTTAATATCGTCTTTGTTCCATGTAAGATATGTGATGAGCTCCCTCGTTCCAACTCTTCAGCAAAGACAAACCGCAGAACAGCAATACTGTAAAGCTCCGTACTTTAAAAAAAAAAAAAATACAGCTTCAAACACCAGCATGCAGCTATTATTTTTTGTAAATCATTCACACCGAGGCAAAACCAACACTAATCTTTCTGCAGAGCAATAAAAACAGCGCAATTAACTCTAAGTGTTGGTGCTCCCAGTGTAACATAATCCGAGCGTGTAGGCCCACCGCACATCTGTGGCAGTCAACACTGCGTTTATCATAGTGGGTTTTATTAGCTCAGGCAGCCGCGGGACTGAACAACTCACCTCGAACGTTTTTATCCCGGTCAGATATTCCTAGAAGATTCTGTGAGAAGTGGAACGGAGCGGGAATGAGACTCCTCTGGGAGTGAAAACACGCCCAGTTCAGACAGGTAGAGACGAAGGTGGGGACCGAGCAGGAAGAGGCCAAAAACACAGGGATGCACTCGTTTCAACAGGTGAGAATGTGGAAGACGTTCAGATGGATTTCTTTTATTTAACTCACCTGTTATCCTCAGGCTAGTGAAGTTCCAGTGAGTAGTATTAGCTATATCACAAATTAAAGCTGTGTTATCCCTGTACGTATCCAAAACGTGCATGCTAATACATTAGCATTGTAGCTTAAACAGCAAGAAGGAAATTGGTTAAATTATTTATTTATTAAACTAATAAAATGATTTTTTGTTTTGAAATGTTAGACCATGCATGATAAAGTCATATATTTGATATATTTGGGCTGAAGCAATATGACAAATACACAAAAATATAAGAAATCAGGAAGGGGGTAAATACTTTTTCACAGCACTGTGTAGAGGGTATGTGTATGATGTCACCGAACAGCACTCATGTCAGTTAAAAAAAATACTGAGTGGCAGCATTAGTGTGTGTAGAATGATGTCATCACGTCGTCACGTCACGTACGTGGCACACACACACAGCCAGGACTACTGGTATGTACACCTGCTTTCTTCCTGCATCGCTGAATTAAAACATTTGTGAAATAACGCCTTCGGTGCCGTTCTACATGGTGTCAGAAGTAAAGCAGCGGAAACTAATTTTCCTGCCGAACTCTACATAGACCCAGTAAGTCAACTAATTATTTAGTCAGACGTTAGAAGCGTATTCTGTGGTACACGTGTGCCTCCCCCAGCTAACGCTAGCATGGCTGATGGATTCCGCCGTCCGGACCCGCTTGTGTTCAACGACAAAATTGCAGAAAACTGGCGAGTGTTCGAACAAGAATACGACATTTTCATCGCGGCTGCCCACAACGACAAGCCCGACCGAACCAAAGCCTACATACTCCTCAATTTGGCAGGTAGCGAGGCTATTGAAAGGGAACGCACGTTCACCTATGCACCAGCTCAACGGAATAACGAGGGGGAGGAGATCCGTCCGGCAGAGTCACGGGAGGATCCAGAATGCCTAAAAAGAAAGTTCAGATACCTCTGCAGTCCACAGACAAACATCACAATGGAGAGACATGCATTCAACACAAGGAACCAAAAACCCGGTGAGACCATAGAGGCTTATGTAAGCGCACTCCGAAACAAGGCTAAAACGTGTGACTTTGGAGCATTGCATGACGACTTAATTCATGACCGGCTGGTCGTTGGTATCAGCTCCGATAGCGTGAGGAAAATACTACTGAGAGAGAGCGATTTAACACTACTAAAGGCCATCAAAATATGCCAAATCAATGAACAAACAGAACAACATACTAAAACTCTAGCAACAACACCACGTAGTTCAACAAATGTGGATGCAATACGCCAAGACCGCAGAATGCAAAAAAACAGTTCGCCACAAGCAGTACAAAGAACATTACAGTCCCAAATCAGACTACATAAGCTGTACCAACTGTGGACATGAACATCCAGCGAAGAAGGAACTCTGTCTGGCATATGGGAAGCAATGCAATTACTGCAAAAAGCCCAACCATTTCAAAAACTACTGCAGATCGGCAGCAAGAAACAAGCAGTACAAACCTGTCAACCAAATAGCCCAAGCAGACTCCGACAGTGACGGCGAGGACTCTGAATCATTCGACATCAACGGGCTGTCACCAGCTGCAAATAAGATAAACACACTGTCTACTGATGATGTGAAAGAAGAACTACACTGCAATGTAAAACTCAATGGCAAGACACTCAAACTGAAAGTAGACACTGGCGCAAAGTGTAACGTAATCTCCCTGGATGCATTCAGGTATGTGAGAAACACAGAAAAAATAAACAAAGACAACAAGGCCAGGCTCATCGCTTATGGAGGCACGGTGATAAACACTGAGGGGACTGTGTTGTTCAAGTGCCAGACCAGTGACCAAAGATCCTACAACCTGCGTTTCCATGTAGTAAACGGCAAAGTGCAACCACTGCTAGGGCTCCCGGACTGCATGAAGATGGACCTGATGACTCTGAAAGACCAGGTTTTCCAGGTGAACGTGACCAAACCGAGCTCCTCTCAAAAGTGGTTTAATAACTATGCTGAGCTTTTCAATGGCGAACTAGGTTCACTCCCAGTAACCTACCACATGAAACTGGACCAGAATGTGACACCCGTCATCCGGCCCCCTCGCCGCATTCCAGTTGCCATGATGGACAAAGTGAAAGCAGAACTGGAAAACATGGTGCAGCAAGGAGTCATCACACCCATTTCAGAACCCACTGAATGGGTATCCTCAATGGTAGCGACACACAAAAAGGACACTGACAAGATCCGTGTGTGCATCGACCCAAGAGACCTAAATGAAGCAATTATGCGCCCCCATCATCCCATGCGCACAGTCGAGGAAGTTGCTGCACAAATGGCAGGCGCAACCGTGTTTTCTGTGCTTGATGCCAAGAGCTCCTTTTGGCAGGTCAAACTGGACCAAACGTCATCATTCTTCACCACTTTCGCCACTCCATTTGGGCGATATCGATACCTGAGAATGCCATATGGTATCAATGCAGCGTCTGAGGTCTTCCAGAGATCCATGGAGCAAATATTTGCCGGCCTCCCTTGCGCAATAATTGTTGATGACATCATAATCGGTGGAAGAAATCTTAAAGAGCACGACGAGAACCTTCAAAAAGTGCTCAACAGGGCAAGGAACGTGAAATTGAGGCTGAACCCCCAAAAATGCAGATTCCAGCTAAAGGAAGTCAGCTACGTGGGCCATGTCTTCACTGAACAAGGGTTGAAACCCGATCCAGCAAAGATCCAAGCGATCACTGACATCCAGGCCCCCCAGGACAAAGCTGCTCTACAACGCTTCCTGGGTACGATAAATTACCTGGGCAAGTTCATTCCAAACCACAGCAACATTGCAGCACCTCTCCACCAGCTCCTGCATAAAGACACAGCATGGACTTGGACTGAACAACAACAAAATGCATTTGACACTCTGAAACAGTGTGTGACGTCACCTCCAGTACTCCGGTACTATGACGTACAAACACCAGTCACTCTGACATGTGACGCCTCGCAGTATGGCCTTGGTGGTGCATGTCTCCAGAATGGCAGTCCTGTTGCATATGCCTCTCGCACTCTTACTGAAACAGAAAGAAAATATGCACAAATTGAAAAAGAGCTGCTTGCTGTCGTTTTCACCTGTTTCAAATTCTATGACTACATATACGGAAAACCAGTGATCGTGGAGACAGACCATCAGCCCCTGGTCTCCATCCTGAAGAAACCTCTCCACACAGCGCCTGCGCGTTTACAACGCATGATGCTGAAGCTGCACAAGTTCAACCTCACGCTAGTTTACAAGAAAGGAAAGGAACTGCACTTGGCAGACATGCTGTCCCGTGCACCGAGCAACGCCATAGCCTCACATGCCACTGAACGTGAGGACTTCGAGGTAATGACGGTGCAGCACATCTCATCCAGTCGTCAGGAAGAACTCCGCACACATACAGCGAAAGACACCGCCCTCCAGGCCCTGAGCAACATCATCAAGCATGGATGGCCAGATAGGTTGAGCAAAGTACCCGACACAGTGAAAGAATTCTTCCCGTTCCGTGATGAGCTCTGTGTGGAAGATGGAATAATCATGAAAGGTACAAGAGCAACAATTCCACAAACGCTGCACAAAGAATATCTCCTGCTGCTCCATAAAGGACACCCCGGTGCTGAAGCCACCAAGCGGCGAGCACGCAACATAGTCTATTGGACCACAATGACGAGAGACATTGACAATTTTGTACAGTCATGCAGCACTTGCAATGCCCTTAAACCACATCAGCAAAAGGAGCCAATGCAACCACACACAGTCCCAGAGCTCCCGTGGTCAACAGTGGCAACAGATCTGTTCGAATGGAACAGCCAGCACTACCTGGTCCTGGTAGACTCCTATTCAGGATGGTATGAACTGGATCCAGTCAAGAAAATCACATCACAATGTGTAATTAACAAGCTGAAACGTCACTTCTCAGTCCACGGAGTCCCCCACAAGCTGCTGTCAGACTGTGGAACACAATTCACTAGTCAGATGTTCCAAGACTTTGCGAAAAGCTGGGATTTCACTCATGTCACCAGCAGCCCTGAGTATCATCAAGCAAACGGGCTGGCAGAGAGAGCCGTACGGAGTGCAAAACGACTGTTGGAAACATCCAAAAGAGACGGTACTGACCTGTTCCTCAATCTTCTGAGCATCAGAAATGTCCCACGAGACGGCACGCTGGGCTCACCTGCACAAAGACTGATGTCCAGAGAGACACGCACAAATATTCCCATCAGCAGGCACCTGCTTAAGCCAATGTCCAAGAATCCAGAGTCGATCCACGCCCACCTGTCAAAGAAGAGGCAAGCACAAAAAGGATTCTACAATCGTGGCAGCCGGCCACTTCCCCCGCTCCAAAGCTCCCAAGTAGTACGCCTGCAAACAGAGAAAGGACATGACAAAATTGGCATCATCAAAAGAATCGCAGCAGAGCCACGGTCTTACGTGGTGGAATCAGGAGGAAAAGAATACCGCCGGAACCGGCGACACCTGCTGCCAGTCACAGAACCACCACCAACAGAACCAGAACCAGATCCAGCCTCACCGGCAGACTCACCAACACAGAAGACCAGCAGTGAGACTGTGCCCAGTCTACCCGCATCTCCTCCCAGGCATGATGCCGTGCACACTTCCCCCAGGCAGGCCGCTGTGCACGCTCCTCCCAGGCTTCCTGCTGCGCACACTGACCACACGCCTGGCCTCCTCGGAGAGCCATCGCTCCCACAAGTCACCGAGACCCCCCTGGCCCGTTCCAGGTTTGGTAGACTTCTGAAGCCTAATCCCAAGTACAATACAGACTGATTGTGACATTTACTGAAGCTGATGTTTTTGTAGTTTCGTGTTGAAATATAGACATATTTACAAGCCAGGCATAAGTTCATTTTCAAATTAGATCAGTTATGTTGTGTCACGGGAGTTTATTTTATTTGCAAGCCAGGCATTAGTTTATTTTCAAGATAGGTATGTTATGTGGTGCCATTGAAAGTTATTTTACTAGTTGTTTATTCGTCACAGTATACTCACTCTCACAGGAATGTGACATGTTTTCTCATACCAATCCAAGAGTCAATAGTGTTCTCTTTGTACCAAAGTTCTATACTAAAGAAGGGGGATGTAGAATGATGTCATCACGTCGTCACGTCACGTACGTGGCACACACACACAGCCAGGACTACTGGTATGTACACCTGCTTTCTTCCTGCATCGCTGAATTAAAACATTTGTGAAATAACGCCTTCGGTGCCGTTCTACAGTGTGTATGCAGTAAAACACAAAAAATTCACACAATATTGTTATGTCGGGGCTGTGTTAAGGGGGGCAGGGATTTTCCCGGCATGCGTTGCCAGCAGAGGACGTTATATTGTGTGTGTTTAAATGTTATTACTGTGTTATTATACTGCTGTGTCATTATAACTGTGTTATAATGACACAGCAGTGTTATAGGTAGAATTAGAGCAAGATTGATTATGTGTTGTGTAACCCTGATTGAAACGGAGGTCTAGGAGAATGACCTCCCCTCCTGTCTGTGTTCAGTGTTGTGTCTTCAATAAAGCCTGTTTTGTCGCAGCCATCTGCTCCTCTTCTTGTGTGAACCTCACATACGTCACACTGGTGTCAGAAGTGGGAGATGGAGCAGATGGAAGCCAGGATCTGAGCGGAGATCCAGCAGCTGGAGCGATTCATCGCTCAGCTGGGGACAGACGACAGAGCTGAGACACTGACCCTCGGAGTTGCTCGCCGGGATGAACAGGGCGGCGGACCCGAAGGGACCAGCGGACCCCGCCTTCTGCCTTTTTCAAGGCAGGGCGGGCTGAGCAGAGCAAACCAGCCCCGCTCCCCACCCTTTTCAGGGCAGGACAGGCCGGCGATTCCACTGCGACCAGGAGCGGCGATTGACCGAGAGGCAACCGTCCCACCCATCCGGCAATGGGCCAAGATTCCCCGCTTCACTGGTGAATCCCTGCTGGACGACTACCTGGTCCAGGTCAAGCTGGCTGCTGCGCTGAACGGCTGGCCACCTGAAGAGACCGCCGTGCAGGTTGCGCTGGCCCTGGAGGGAAGGGCTCTCCACACGCTGTCCGATCTCCGGCCCGAGGAATGCCGCAGCTGGTCAGCACTACGAGGAGCGCTCCGGAGGCGGTTTGGGAGAGCGGCCAACGCTGAGCATGCAGAGGAACAGCTGGCCAACCACCGGCGAGGCAGCCGTGAGAGCCTGGGAGCCTACGCAGCGGACATACCGCTACTGACACGGCGCAGCTACCCAGATTTCGAACCGGAGGTAGTGGAGAAGCTCGCCCTCCGGAACTTCATCTGGGGTCTCCGCCCGGCCCAGCTCCAGAGCCACGTCCGGATTAACGCCGCGAGTAACTGGGAGACTGCGGTGGCAGAAGTGGAGCCGCTGGTAAATTGTACGGCCGAGACATTGGCACCAAGACAAAGAACCTTTCAGGCCACAGCTGAGAGCGAGGAGGAGGAGGAGCTATGGCAGACCACGGCGGCACGCCCATGAAGAAGGTGGCCGCGGCGGTGCGAGGGAGGGTGCTTCCGCTGCGGGGAGCCAGGACACATCGCGCGGTACTGCCCTGCACCCACCCCACGACAAACCGATGAGCCATCGCCGCACGTGGGCCAAACTGGATACTCGCCAGGGATGTATTTACGGTGCAGCCTGGACAAGACGCCGATCCAGGCTCTGATTGACACCGGTTCCACTATCTCCTTGGTCTGACCCGGTGTGCTGCCGGGCACGGACGTGATGACACCGCAGGGGTGGGAACCCACCGGGCGCTGCGTCACCACAGCTACCAGTGAGTGCACCAGATTGGGGGGGTGGAGAGTTCTCGTGGTGGGGGTGGCCGGCCAGAACACTAACCACCCGTTCTGGCTGACTGACATCCAAGACCCCTGCATTATTGGACTTGATCTGCTCGCAGCGTGGAACGCGAAGATCGATGCGGCCAGACTGTCCCTCCAGCTGGGAACCCGGACCATCACGTTCCGCAGCGGGACCCAGGGAAGGAAACCGGAGGCCTGCGCGATCGAGGGACTGCCATGATGGACCGGACCAGGCGGGTCACCGCGAGGACTGGACACAACGGCGCTACCAGCACAAGCAGAGGGAGCACGAGCACAGACGGGGCAGCGGGGGGGGGGGGTCGCAGCAGAGCGGGTCAACGAGTCAGCAGAAAGTCAGCAGGCGGTCGAGGAATTGTTCCAGCAGAGCTGCAGCGGGCTGGAATCGGGACAGACACGCCAGCTGCGGGAGCTGTTGGACTGTCGTCACTGCCAGCGGGCAGAGGATCGAGACCAAGCCGTCCCACGGGCTGCTGCTTTCCAGACTGCTGTGAGCAGGAATGACACAGTGGCACACAGTTCCCCTCGGATAATCAGGCAGCTCCCCCCAGCGATGACGTCACAGAGGCCCTTGGCACGCAGCAGCTGCAGAGCAAGCAGGACAGAGATCCGGTCATTTTCCGGGTTCGGCAGCGGCTGGACGCGGGCCAGCGGCCTGCCTGGGAGGCCCTGGCAGCGGCGGGGAGTCGGCAGAAGCGGGCATATAACTCCTGCTCCCAGAGGAGGGACTTTGCACCAGGAGATCGAGTCTGGGTTTTCTGCCTGGAGAGGGAAAGAGAATGGTCACCGAAATTGGCGAGCCATTGGTTGGGACCGTGCATGGTTCTGCAGAGACTGACGGATGTGGTGTACAGGGTGAGGCTTAAGAAAAGGGGCCGGGTCGTGGTACTCCACCGTGACCGTCTTGCCCTGTACCAGCCATCCGCCCCGCTGGTGGCCAAGCCGGAGCCTTCACCCCGACCAGATACTCTGACCGAGACACAGATGGACACTGGCGGGCCTGTACATGCTGGTCGTCGGCAACAAAGGCCACCCTGACACCTGGACAGATTCGTGTTGGACTTTTGAGTTGGACTTTCATTTTTTTGGGGACAGAAACCAGTCCGGGTGGGGGGGGGGGCAGTGTAACGTCGGGGCTGTGTTAAGGGGGGCAGGGATTTTCCCGGCATGCTTTGCCAGCAGAGGACGTTATATTGTGTGTGTTTAAATGTTATTACTCTGTTATTATACTGCTGTGTCATTATAACTGCGTTATAATGACCCAGCAGCGTTATAGGTAGAATTAGAGCAAGATTGATTATGTGTTGTGTAACCCTGATTGAAACGGAGGTCTGGGAGAATGACCTCCCCTCCTGTCTGTGTTCAGTGTTGTGTCTTCAATAAAGCCTGTTTTGTCGCAGCCATCTGCTCCTCTTCTTGTGTGAACCTCGCATACGTCACAATATTCAGTCACAGCAGTACACAGAGTACCTGCTTGTATTGTGGAGAGCTAATCTTATAATTATGTCTTGACTAATTGGCAAAAAAAATAAATGAATAAATAAATGATCAAAGGCTCTGAATCAGTTCTTCACTTACCATATGCTCCTTGCTCTTTTCTCACACATCGCTACAGTTAAGTGAATGGTGTGTGTCACGCCTGGCCGCTCATCTGCGGCGCCAGCTGCACGCATACCTGCACATCATCAGCGGCGAGGGATTTAAGCCGCCTCGCCCTGGGCTTCGGCCTGAAGCCGTCAGACTTCGCTCGTCACTACTGCTGTGAGTAACCTCTACCTCTTCAGCAATTATATCGGTAAGAAGCCCTTACCTTTTCCTCTTCAAGTCTGCTCCCCTGTGCACAGGTGGATTTCCCGGCGGCGGACCATTCCTCTCCGTCTCCACTCCCTCGCTGCTGCACCGGGCTCTCCAGGTCGCTGTCTACCGGACTCCGTCCTTGCTGTGCCAGCCACCTGCTAACTCCAAGTAAGCTCCTCTCTATTTTATCATCTCCTGTGTTGGTGTGTGCCCGTCACCCTTCTCCTTGTGCTTCTCCCATAGGGTTGTCCGGCTGTACGGTCTCCTGCCTCTGTGCCCGACGCAGACGCCACCACCAATACATCCACATCTCGCAGACACACATCCATACACACTTGTTGTTAATAAAGCTATTTGAGCTACTCTGAGCCTGCGTGTGTGTCTCCTGAGCCGTGCATTATGTCAGTGTGGTATTAACATCTAAAGTAAAAAAAAGTGCACTGCTGTGACTGAATATTTTGTGTGATTTTTTTTTATGTTTTGCTGTATACAAAATAAAGCTGTCACATGTGATTGCCACTCAGTGCTGTGTTGCTATGGTAACTGTCCTATAACTGCTAAGAATTCTATTCCAATGCCTCCCCTCTATGCAGAAAACAAACAAAATGATGCTACCTATTTGCATATTCTAAAGGGTTTCACAACAATGAAAAAAGGGGGAAATGAAGGCAAAAAATGCAATTGACATAATGCACGGCCCAGGAGACACACACGCAGGCTCAGGATAGATTTAACAGCTTTATTAGCAACAAGGAGGTGTATGGCTGTGTGTCTGTGGAATAAGAATGTATTGGTGGTGGCGTCTGCGTCAGGCACGGGGGCAGGAGGCCGTACAGCCGGACAACCCTGTGGGAGAGAGCAGAGGGAGAAGGGTAACGGGCACCACACCAATACAGGGAATAATGACGGTAGCTGGCTTACTTGGTTGTGTCAGGTGGCTGGCGTCGACAAGGGCGGAGCCCGGGAGACAGCGACCTGCGGTACCTGTGGCAGCAGCGTAGAGCCAACGGCGAGGTGATGAAGTCCGCCGCCGGGAATGTCCACCTGTGCACAGGGGAAAGCTAGAGGAGAGAGGTAAGGGGAGCTTACCCAGGATATCTTCGCTAGTCGGTTTGAGATCCGTAGTAGCAAAGGGGCCGAAGTAGAGAGACGGCTTCAGGCCGAAGCCCAGGGCAGAGTGGATTAAATACCTCGCCACTGACGAGGAGCAGGTGTGCGCGCGGCTGGCGCCGCTGATGAGCAGCGAGTCATAACAGCAATGTTTTATCTTTTAGGCTGACAGATTTTTATTGGTGTCGGAATTTCACTGGATGGTGATACCCACCCAGAGAGTGCACAACTCCACCAAGGTTGTTTTTAAAAAGTAAAAAAAGTGATTCAGAATCCACATACTGTTCCACATCTGGCTCAAAATCCATCTCTGATCACGATTTCATCAAAATCTGCCCATTAGTTTTTGTGTAGTCCTGATAACAACAAACAAATGCTGGCGAAAACATAACTTTATTGACCGAGGTAATTAGCAAACATTTATTATCAATCAAATTTTATGATTAAAATTTTAAAATGACAAAATTGCTCTATTTTCAGTGTCTTTTAACAGATTCTGGTTTGTAATGCTCAGTGTGTGAACTGTATGTCTCCTAGTGAAACAGTTCCTTGGTTTAAAAACTTTGATAAAAATTGATTATTTTGTGCCACTTTTTAAAATTTATTTTAAAATTTTTATTGAACTCTTTAAGACCCACAGCAAGCTCTGTTTATTTCATTTATACTCTACAGAAGGCAATTTCCAAAGTGGACAGTTCACACTGAGTCTATTTATATGGATATACAGCTCTACAGGCCAGAGAGAGAAAAGAGAGAGCATTAATATTTATTCTTAGGAATATTCATTTTATAATGGGGGGCACTGTCCCTTTAAAGAGAGACACTCCCATCCCAAGATTAACAATGATTACCTCAGAGGAACCATCCTTCAGCTTTAATGCCAACCTCCCACCAGTGAGTTAATTAAGATGAATCACTTGAGTCTGCTTTTTTCTTGTCCCTTTTTTGCCCATATGCCGTTATACAGCTATGATAGAACATAAGTGTCACTGATAATTAAATTTGTTTATTCTTTACAATTTGTGCAGATAGTGTTTTACTGACAACCAGCTATGCTGAGTTATGGGCCAATTTTTTTCTTTATATATATAAAGGTGCATTCATTTTATAAGCTGGATTCTTTTTAATCATTTTGGCATTAGGCGAGTCCATGAGTAAAGCCTGCCACCCCCTGGTTTCTTTCTAGATGCCAAATACCAAGTTAAACAAATTGATAACCCCTTAGCATTCCAGCCAGTTTCCCTAAAAATGCTTAAAAATAACATACCCAAAGTAAATCAAAAGCTGTTCTTCAACCCTTTACAGTATCTTCATGGGGTTGGTGTCATTCAAAAGAAAACACTCGAAACTTTTTGACAAAACAGTCAGAATCCCTCCAACTGCTTCTGCCACTGAGTAACAGTAGTGTAAATATACTAAATTTGAAGAAAATAAAGTTTGCCTGCTTTTTTCTTTTTTTAGATACACATACCTGAAAATAATATACAGCTGTTTGATATTAACTGGGAAACGCAATAGGAATGTAGAACCAAGTGTTATCAAGTTCAGGTCAAAATTTTGTAACAATACCTCAAAAAATGACTATGTTACACTGTCATGGCGCTCGCAGGGCCATCATCAGTCTCAGCTGCATGCACACCTGCTGCCAATCGTCAGCGGGCTTTAAGAGCCGGACCTGCCAGTGACTCCTGGCTCATCCTCTAACCAAGAGCAACGCGTTGCCGCACGTAAGCTTAACATCAACTTACCCTGTCAAGTTCATCTCCCCTGTGCACAGGTGGACCTCCCTGGCGGCGGACTCTCTCTTCCCAACGGCGGTTCAGCTCCACTCCTGCATCAGGGTAACTCGCGCTCCTCCCTGCACAGAGCCAGACGTTGTCTTCCTGGCTGTCGCCCTCAAGGCAAACCTGAGCGCACCACCACCATCTGTAAAAGTAAGCGTTCGTCGTTATTACGCCCTTAGCGCTGGTGCTGAGGTAACACCTCTGCTTTGTCTCCATAGGGTTGCCAGGCCGAACGGCATCCAGCTCTTCCCCAGCACGAGTCCAGCACTGCACACACCCACCACATTGTACATACACGCACGCATTCACAAGACACGGGGTGTTAATAAAAGGATAATTGTATTTCCCTCAAGTTTGTCTTTTGTCCCCTGGGTCCGGAATTATGTCAGTACGGCTCCGTCAGGAGCGACCCAGCGGACAGCGTGCTAGCACACCATTTTAACACCTTAGATGCTTGAGTGGAACAGTTAGAATACCAACAAAATGTTATCCTGAATCAGCTAACCATAATTTACAGCCGGTTGGATCGTCTGGATGGACAGCGGACGACCCAGCCGGCTTCCGGGGTCCCATCGGTCCCAGGCTAGTCAGGTTCCATCAGCCCACCTCACACCGGTACCCACACCCGCACGATTCGGCGGGAGGCTCGGGGAGGCCCGGGGGTTTATTCTTCAATGTGAGATGGTTTTTCAGTGAGTGCCAGGGGACTTTCCCACTGATCACAGCAGAATAGGCTACATCGCTAACCTGCTAGAGGGTAGGGCGCTAGCCTGGGCCTACGCCATTATGGCCAAGCCCAGTTATGCTAACTTAACATATCAACAATTTCTGTCCAATTTCCATGAGGTGTTTGATTACTCTGACCGGGATAGTGTGCTCACAAGGCGGTAGGTCCGTGGCGGACTACGCTGTCGATTTCCGGGTGGTAGCCGCTGAGGTCGGGTGGGAGGATGCCTCGTTGTGCAGCATTTTTATCCGTAGCCTAAGCCCCAGTCTCAGAGACGAGCTAGCTAGGTTGGATAAACCAGAGAAACTCAATGAATTGATTTCTCTTACCCTTAGTTTGGATAACAGGCTGAGGGAACAAGCAGCCGAGCGACGAGCTTCCAGCCGCTTGAGCGCGTAGTTTTTTCGTTCCTCACAGTCACCCCAGTTGGCCCTGCCCTCACCGGAAGTACTAGAAGGGCAGGAGGATATGGTAATCGGGCGCTCCAAGATCCCGCTAGCTGAGAAGCAGCGCCGCAGGGAATTAGGGCTATGCATGCATTGCGGAAGTAGTACACATGAGGTGGAGAATTGCGCGAGTCGGCCAAAAGGGGGGGTCCTTGCGTCACAGTAGGGGGACTCACGGACGTGTCTCAGTCAAAACCCCTCACCAGCTGCCTCGTGCCCATCAGATTTATTCACAAACACACTGAATACTCCACTCATGCACTGATTGACTCGGGGGCTGAGCAGAGTTTTATATCAGGAGACCTGGCAACCCGGTTAGGGCTCCCCTGTCATACTCTCCAGCCACCGCTCAAACTGATAGCCCTATCCAAAGCCCCTTTAACGATTGTCTCTCAGCAGACCGCTCCAGTGTTGGTGATCATTTCTGGGAACCACCGAGAGGACCTACGCTTTCTGGTGCTGCCCTCCTCCACGTCCCCGGTCATCCTGGGCTACTCCTGGCTGCAGCTGCATAATCCATCTTTTGAGTGGCAGACAGGAAACATCACATCTTGGAGTTTGTTCTGCCTCAGCGCATGCCTGCAGTCCTCGGCATGTGCCCCGTCGGTGTCTTTGGCCTCATGCACCTCCCCCCCTCCAGATCTGTCCAAGGTGCCACCTGAATATCATGATCTGGGGAGGTTTTCAGTAAGTCGCAGGCACTGTCACTTCCCCCCCACCGCCCCTACGACTGTGCTATTAGTCTCCGGGCTGGTGCCCCGCTGCCATCAAGCCGTCTATACAGCCTGTCAGCTCCGGAGCGGGAGGCGATGGATATATTAAGGAGTCACTCAGCTCGGGTATCATCCGCCCATCCTCTTCGGCGGTGGGGGCAGGATTCTTCTTCGTCGGCAAGAAGGATGGCTCCCTGCGGCCATGTATCGATTTCAGGGGGCTCAGTGACATCACGGTGAAGGATAAGTACACCCTGCCCCTCATGGACATGGCCTTTGACTCCCTCCAGGGGGCCTCTTGGTTCACCAAGCTCGACCTCCGCAACGCTTACTATCTCGTGCGGATTAAGGAGGGAGATGAGTGGAAGTATTGGATTCCGGACCCCAAGTGGCCATTTCGAATACCTGGTGATGCCGTTTGGGTTGACCAACGCGCCGGCCGTCTTCCAGCGCCTGATAAATGATGTTCTCCGGGATTTCCTGGGCACCTTTGTCTTCGTCTACCTGGACGACATCCTCATCTTCTCTCGGTCGTTAGAGGAGCATCGGGTGCACGTGAGACGGGTCCTCCAACGACTCCTGGAGAACAAATTGTTTGTGAAGGCCGAGAAATGCGAGTTCCACATTAATAAGACTTCGTTTCTCGGCTTTGTGATCTCCCACAACCAGGTTCTCCCCGACCGGGTGAAGGCGGTGGTGGATTTCCCCCCCCGCCCCCGTCCAGGAAGCAACTCCAGCAGTTCCTGGGATTTGCCAACTTTTATCACCATTTTGTGCCCAGGTGTAGCATGGTTGCACGCCCTCTGAGCTGTCTCACATCCCCGAAGGTTCCCTTCCACTGGACGGAGGAGGCTGCAGCAGCGTTCGACGCCCTCAAGAGGGAGTTCTCATCGTCCCGCATCCTCACGCAGGTGGACCCGGCCCTCCAGTGCTTGGTCGAGGTGGATGCGTCGGACTCCGGGGTGGGGGCAGTGCTCTCCCAGCGCTCCCCAATAGACGGGGTGGTCCACCCCTGCGCCTTCTTCTTGCACCACCTGTCCCTGGCAGAGAGGAACTACAACATCGGCAACAAGGAGCTCCTGGCGGTGAAGCTCGCATTGGAGGAGTGGCGCCACTGGTTGGAGGGGGCTGCCCAGCCTTTTGTACTTTGGACCGACCACAAAAACTTAGAACATCTGAGGACTGCTAAGCGGTTGAATTCCCGACAGGCCCGCTGGTCCCTGTTCTTTGGTCGGTTCGACTTCACGATCACCTACCGCCCCGGGAACAAGAACGCCAAACCGGACGCCCTCTCCAGGCAGTTCTCGGCGGAGGTATCAGAAGACCGGGAGCAGACCATCCCTCCTCTATCCTGTGTCATTGGCGCCCTCGTGTGGGACATCAGGGAGAAGGTCGTGAAGGCGCAGGAGGCTGAGCCCGATCCTGGAGGTGGTCCCTCAGAGCGGCTGTTTGTTCCCGCATCGGTCCGAGGTGAGGTCATTCAGTTGGCCCATGCTTCGAAATTTGCATGCCATCCAGGGGTGTCCCGTACGGTGGAACTTCTCCAGAGGTCGTTCTGGTGGCCGGGGCTGCGAAGGGACGTCACTGTATACATCCGGGCCTGCGCACAGTGCACCACCGGAAAGTCATCTTCCTCTCCACCGGCCGGATTCCTCCGTCCCTTGCCGGTCCCCAGCCGCCCCTGGTCACACATCGCCCTGGACTTCGTGACGGGCCTCCCGCCGTCTAACCATTTCACTACGGTCCTTACCATTGTTGATTGTTTCTCCAAGGCTGCCCACTTTGTTCCCTTCCGGGGGTTGCCGACGGCACAGGAGACAGCGTACCTATTGGTGCAGCACGTCATACGCCTCCATGGGATCCCCACCGATATTGTCTCTGATCATGGGCCCCAATTCGTGTCCCAGGTCTGGAAGGCGTTCTGTCACACACTGGGGTCTACGGTAAGCCTGTCATCTGGATACCACCCGCAGAGCAATGGGCAGTGCGAGCGGGTGAATCAAGAGCTGGAGGCTGCACTACGCTGCATCATCGCCTCCAGTCCATCTTCTTGGAGCAGCCGCCTGCCGTGGATCGAGTACGCCCATAACTCTACGGTTTCCTCGGCAATTGGGATGTCCCCCTTCAGGGCGTCCTTAGGGTATGACCCCCACTGTTTCCGGAGGAGGAAAAGGAGGTGGCGGTGCCTTCTGTCCGCGCTCATGTCAGGCGCTGCCACCGGCTCTGGACCACCACCCACAGAGTTCTCCTTCGGACCACCTAGCATAACACCAGGACAGCTAACCACCGCAGGAGACCGGCTCCCGAGTACAAGGTGGGTCAGCAGGTATGGCTGTCAACACGTAACATTAATTTGAAGGCTGAGAGGTGAAAGCTGGCCCAGCGTTTTATTGGGCCTTATCCCATTGTTCGAGTGGTTAACCCTGTGGCTGTTCGCCTAGCTCTCCTCCCCTCCCTCCGCATCTGTCCGACTTTCCATGTCTCACAGGTGAAGCCCGTCTGCTCCAGTCCCATCTGTCCGCCTCCCAAGACTCCGCCTCCACCAGTGGTGATAGATGGCCATCCGGCGTGGGGTGTCAATGCTATCCTGGACGTCCGCCGCCGGGTTTGCGGCCTGCAATACCTGGTGGACTGGGAGGGGTACGGCCCCGATTGGAGGTCCTGGGTACGTCCATCATTTGTCCTCGACAAACAACTCATCAGGGACTTTCACCGGACGCATCTGGGTGAGATAGGGCAGGTGCCAGGCGGCACCTCTAGAGGGGGGGTACTGTCATGGCGCCCGCAGGGCCATCATCAGTCTCAGCTGCACGCACACCTGCTACCAATCGTCAGCGGGCTTTAAGAGCTGGACCTGCCAGTGACTCAGCACGGAGCTGTCTGTCAAACTCCCGAGGACACGTCTCTCGTCTACAGCCACATCCTGGCTCATCCTCTAACCAAGAGCAACGTGTCGCCGCACGTAAGCTTAACATCAACTTACCTTGTCAAGTTCATCTCCCCTGTGCACAGGTGGACCTCCCTGGCGGCGGACTCTCTCTCCCCGACGGCGGTTCAGCTCCACTCCTGCATCAGGGTAACTCGCACTCCTCCCTGCACAGAGCCAGATGCTGTCTTCCTGGCTGTCGCCCTCAAGGCAAACCTGAGCGCACAACCACCATCTGTAAAAGTAAGCGTTCGTCATTATTACACCCTTAGCGCTGGTGCTGAGGTAACACCTCTGCTTTGTCTCCATAGGGTTGCCAGGCCGAACGGCATCCAGCTCTTCCCCAGCACGAGTCCAGCACTGCACACACCACATTGTACATTGTCCTTTTATGTCCTTTTATGTCCTTTTAGCCTTTTATTAACACATTGTGTTAATAAAAGGATAATTGTATTTCCCTCGAGTTTGTCTTTTGTCCCCTGGGTCCGGAATTATGCCATACACTTATTTTTCTCAGGTTGCAACCAGGTGTTTTTGAGCTTGGGAAAACATTTTTTACTTTTGAATGCTTCAACATAGAAGTGTCATCTTGGGCTCTAATGACAGGTGGCACTCAGGGCTATCCTGCCCCATATCTAGATACACTGTCAGTAGTAATGACACAGAGCAAGTAAAGGATAAACATTACACACAAGGTTGGTAGAAGTGCCTCAGCTTCGTAGAAGCAACCAAGCATTACGTATGGGAGACACATGGGCTTTATCGAGGGGTTGCACTGACTTCACATGGGTCATATATCTTTTGTTTACTGTGCCATTTTGGATGGCAACAAACAGTCAAATCACCAACAGCAAGCGTGAGTGAGTGTAATCAACGAGGTAAATGGCTACACACAAATCAACACCGTGGTCCACCAACAAGGTGCAGACTTTTCTGTGCTTGGTAGCTGATTAAAGAAATCCAGAGGGAGAGGGACGGAGCGACCTGAAACAAATTCACGGCCATGGCGGAGGCAGACGGGAGGCAGAGGGGCGTAGACCCGACCACAGCATCATTGTTGAAAACAGTGATAGAGGATGGTGAGTGATGTGATATTATGCATCTTTGCCGTTATTAATCCCAGTGGTTGAAAGCTCACTTTGAACAAACAACACCGTTGTCTCCTGTATGCAGACAATGAGCTAACTTACATACACAGCATGCATATTTTAGTATCTAACAGAGATAACTTGCCACGATTACAATGTAGTACGGGGGACTTATTAGTGCTAAGTAGTATTAGCAATCATTAGCTTACCTTCATATGTGATCTAGTTCGTATCCTTACGTCTTCCGCTGCTTCATGGCTTCCTGAACTCTTCAGTACTTTTCCAGTGTTTCGTCTCACCGCCTGTAGCCTTTTCTGGTTCTCCTTTTTTGCCTTTACTCTGACAAAAAGCCAGCAAGCAGCAGGCTCGCCTTGATATCAATCTTGCGTTTTTCTTGTCACATGCAAACGATGTCATGGGAGTGTCAGGCCACCATGCTGTAAAGATCTCACTCACTTAAGGTGGTATTCAGTCGTAATGGAAAACGAACAACACCATGGTAAGTCGGACTATGTGCTAGTGGAATTATTATTATTCTCAACACAGGGTCCACGCTTTTTGCCATCCAAAATGGCAGAAAAACAATGTGGCATGTGACCACTGACATCACTTGCAACCCCTCTATAGGGAGTGTGTGTGTCGAACCCAGCCTTATCAGGTATTGTTGAATTCAGAATTGCCTCCACGACACAGCCATAATCATCGTACTCAGCTGCAATTGACTCGTTTTGTTCATGTTAGCTGTGGGACTGGTCCTTCTTGCTAAGTAGGCAATCACTGAGCATTGAAGGCTGTGAAAACACAAAGGAAGATAGATAGATGGATAGACTTTATTGATCTCAAACTGGGAAATTACAGTGTAACAGCAGCATGACAGTAGACAACCAAACAACAGAAACACACACACATGACAAAGGGATTACCCATGGAAAGTAAAACTAACACAATTATAAAACCTATATACATCATAGCTTAATATATGATGACCCATATAAACACATGAATCATCCCATTGCACAAAGAAGGACTATCAGGAGCAGAGTGAAAATGTGAGGTACCAGTTAGTCTGTAAGGTGCAGTGTGGCAGCATAGCTATGACCAGAATACAACATCATAGTGAGTTATTGTACAGTGAAATTGCATGTGGCAGGAAAGATTTCCTGTACCTAGCCGTTCGACAACGAAGCTGTAGTAGTCTACTGGAGACTGAAGGGCCTATTGGGTCTATGACGATATATATCGGGTGACACGATAAAAAACGTCTACTGTTTCATATAAAACTGTATTATTTATATCAGGATTTAAAAGACACATGCCCCATTTCTGGGTTGTATGGTGGCGTAGTGGAGGGGTAGCACCTTTGTAGGAGGACAGATGCCCCGATCCTGTGGGTGGTTTGACTACTCTGGTCCCCACACTCACCTCAGCTCGCACGTATGTCTCCTGGTAGCTGCCTTGACACAGCAGTAGCCACACCTCGGGCAACAGCGTCATCTAGCAAGCTGAACTACATGCGGGTACCCGGCTGGGCATGGAAGGAGGAACGCATTTCCTCCACCCTTCAGTGTCCCCAGTCATGGGTTAAATGACCAGCTTCTGCGACAGCTGTGAGGGCAGTTCTTAAATAAAGGATCCTGGCCAGCTGCTGCGCCCACCCCAGTGGCTACACATTGCGGTTTCTGCACTTGTCGTCAATGCTGGGTTCCAGGAAGAGAGGGTGGCTTTAGAATTGTACACTCCACTGCCACCTTAATATTCATTGTGCAGGTGTTTTCCCCAGTGACTGCTGCATTGAGTCCTGCGGTGAGGAAACTGTGGTGATGGGGGTAGGGAGAGCCAAATTTAGCAGTCAAGGAGAGGGGAGATTTGTCACAAGCGACGACTCAATCCATCATCACCTCGTTTCTACTAGTGATGGTGAAACTGAGACCGTATTGAAACAGTGAGCAACTTTGAGACAGTAGCTTCATGATCGATACAGTGTTATGAAGCATTTAATAAAGAGTGCCATCTGCTGACTGAGTGTCAGAACTGCATCTGAGTGGAAGACCTGAAAAAAAAAATCTCAATACTTTTTTTTTTTTTTTGAGCATTTGGCCATCTGAGGTCTATTCAAAATTGGATAGCAGGAGCAAACAATACAAAGCAAACAAAAAAAACCTAATTACCTCTCAAACTTACCACGAGCCCTCAAGTCATGTGATGTGAATTGAATCAGTGTTGAGCGAGCGGTGTCGAGCATAACATTACTAGTTTCTTCTTGTCACTGCCCCACCTCTTCCCCGCAGTGCACCAGGTGTGTGGGTTCCAGTGGTTAGCACAGCAGATAACTCCAAGCTAATGTTTTGGTCATATAGCCGCTACTTCTGTTTGCCAGGGATGTGGGATTTTTTCCCACCACACTGCGTCAGAGAGGATAGTCCTCTGACCTCGTTTTAAACAGCAAATGCAAAATGACGATGTTAACTTGTCACTAATAGGAAACATTATAGTGTATCAGACCATTGTTTCTTTGGTTTAAACTACTGCCGAGTTTCTTAATTTTGTCTAAAAAATATTACTAAAGCTGCAAAAGTGCATGACAGTGGCCGCCTACACACTAAATAAATAATAAAATAGAAGGCACTCAGAAAGCGCATACCTCCGCCAAGGCTCCCTCCCTCCCTTTGTCCTCCCCTCCATCTGTCTATATTGCCATCCATCTGTACATTGTGAGATAGGGCCTTAGCGGAGGTATGCACTCACAGATCACCTCCAACATGGGCCAAGGGCCACCTCTGGTGAAATGTCATCCAAATCCATCAAGGAGTTTATGTGTGATCCTGCTAACAGACAGAGAAACAGCAGCAAAAACAACTAGAAAAACACTTGGAGAGTGCAGACCTCTGGCAAGCAGCTCATTTCTCCCAAATGACATTGTTAGAAATGCAGCAGTTTTCTAAATGCAACATTTCTGCATTTGATATTGATGAAAAATACTAATTCAAGTTTCCTTCTATAAGATTTATTGAAATAACAAATAAATAGTATTAGATAACTTAGTTACAGAAATTCTGGTGTACCAGCAAAAGTAAAATTTAACCAAGATGATTTTTCCTAAAAATTCCTGGATCCAGGTGGTGAACCGGATCACCACAAAAATGTAATCATCTGTTCCCCATGCCATTACCCACCTTTCCTAAAAATTTCATCAAAATCCGTTCATAAATTTTGGAGTAATGTTGCTAAGACACATACAGTCAAAGCAATGCCAGTGTCATGGCAAAAAGGGATCAGCTGCCAAAAATTGATCATCAGGTGCCATAATGCAGTTATGGGGTTATATTAGGTAAACAGTACTGAGTTAGGTATAATATGATATATTTAATAATGTATACCCCCAGACCATCGGTGACCCTTCTGTGTGGAGTTTGCATGTTCTCCCCGTGTCTGCGTGGGTTTACTCCGGGCACTCCGGTTTCCTCCCACATGCCAAAGACATGCAGGTGAGGTTAACTGGCATCAACTAGGGATTCTAAATTGTCCTTAGGTATGACTGTGAGAGTGAATGGTTGTCTGTCTCTCTGTGTTGGCCCTGCGATGGACTGGCGATCTGTCCAGGGTGTACCCTGCCTCTCGCCCAAAGATGCTGGGATAGACTCCAGCCCCCCCGCGACCCGAAAAGGATTAAGCGGTAGAAGATAGATGGATGGATGGGTATATACGTATATATTTATTATACATTTAATAAGATATATGTAACACTTATGCATTTTGAACTGGAAACAAATGATGTAGGATTAAAAGCAATTAAAATAATGCAGTCACAAGGTTACATGGAAAAACACATAGATTTGCTGGATATATACATGTAGATACTGTATAAATATGTATTCTATGACATGATTAGGGACCCAGGAGACAGACGCTGACACGAGTAGATAGTAGACAATTATTTATTAATTAAGATAATGAGTGTTAGGTGAGTGAATGAGTGCATGGCTGTCTGGTCACTGGAGCTGAGCGATTCCTGCGGCGACCTGGCAACCCTGGAACACACAAGCACAGGAGATTACTGCTGTTCACATGAATGGGAAGGTGAAGCTTGTGCTGCTTACTTGCAGGTGCCACAGAGAGAATCCTGCTGGCTCCGTGTGCCCGTGCGGCGTGGTGCACGTGGTGCTCGACGCTGAGGTGGTGAAGAGGCACTCCGAGGTGGAGGAGATGGCGTCCCGTCAACAGGGGAGGTAAGTCCGCCGCCAGGGAGGTCCACCTGTGCACAGGGGAGAAGGCTAGGAAAGGATGAGTGAAGAGGTGTCTTACGTGACGTGGCTTGGCTTGACGACTTGGCTTTGGCTCTGGCTTGAGGTCGTATCCTCGACACGTTGCAAGGCAAAGGCGACAGACGACTCCGTGCAGAGCAGTCTGAGACTCTGGCTTTTAAAGCCCGTTGATTATCACCAGCCGGTGTGTGCGCAGCTGAGGATGATGATGACGGCCCAGCGGCCGTCATGACAGTACTCCCCCCTCTAGAGGTGCCTCCAGGCACCTGCCCAATCCTACCTGGATGCGCCCGATGAAAATCGCGGATCATCTGCTTGTCGAGGATCAACGCCGGGCGAATCCAGGTGTGATCCTCAGGACCAAACCCCTCCCAGTCCACCAAATACTGAAGGCCCCGACCCCGCCGGTGGACATCCAAGATGGCAGTCACCCCCCAAGCCGGATGGCCATCAATCATCCTCGGGGGGACAGGGGCCGCGGGGGTTGGGCACAGAGGGTCGGCGATGTATGGCTTGACCTGGGAGACGTGAAAGGTAGGGCAGATGCGCATAGAAGAGGGGAGAGCAAGGCGCACAGACACAGGGTTGATAATATGGGAAATCACATAAGGACCGATGAAGCGCTTGGTCAGCTTGCGCTTCTCGGCCGGCACATTGATGTTCCTAGTGGACAACCAAACCTTCTGACCCACCTTATAGTCCGGGGCGGGCCTCCTGTGGCGGTTGGCCACCTGGATGTTACGTTCCGTAGTCCGAAGGAGGGCTCTGCGGGTGATGGACCAGATTCGCCGACAACGCCTGGCGTGAGCCTGTACTGAAGGGACCGCTACCTCCTTCTCCTCCTCAGGGAACAGTGGTGGATCAAACCCCAGAGACGCCTTGAAAGGGGACATCCCCGTAGCAGAGGACACCGTGTTGTTATGAGCGTACTCGATCCAGGGTAGAAACGTGCTCCAAGAAGAGGAGCAGGAAGAGATGACACAGCGAAGCGCAGCCTCCAGCTCCTGATTAGCCCGCTCGCACTGACCGTTGCTCTGTGGGTGGTACCCAGAAGAGAGACTAGCCGTGGCCCCCAGCACTGTGCAGAATGCCTTCAGACCTGGGATACAAACTGTGGTCCTCGATCCGATACGATGTCAGCTGGGATTCCATGAAGAAAGACCACATGCTGTACAAGAAGGTCCTCCGTCTCCCGCGCCGAAGGCAGCCCCCGGAGAGGCACAAACTGAGCTGCCTTGGAAAAACGGTCCACTATTGTCAGGACTGACGTAAAATGACCTGAGGGGGGCAGGCCTGTTACAAAGTCCAAGGCCACGTGGGACCAGGGGCGAGAAGGGACAGGTAACGGGTGAAGAAGACCCGCCGGGGGGGATGATGATGATTTCCCAGTGGCGCACTGGGCGCAAGCCCGGACATAGTTGTTGATGTCCTTCCTCAATCCTGGCCACCAAAAGGCTCTCTGGAGAAGATCGGTGGTGCGGCCAACTCCCGGATGGCACGCCAGTTTGGACGCGTGACCCCATTGAATTACCTGGCTCCTGACAGAAGGAAGGACGAACAGTCGGCCCGGGGGACCCCCACCCGGGTCAGACTCCGTCTCCTGCGCTCTCCTGACCTTGTCCCGGATCTCCCAAGACAGCGCACCCACCACACAAGATGACGGTAGGATGGTCTCCTCCTGCTCTTCGGTGGACTGTGCGTCAAACTGCCTCGAGAGGGCGTCAGGCTTGCCATTCTTGCTCCCCAGCTGGTAGATGATGGTAAAATTGAACCAGCCGAAGAAAAGAGACCAGCGGGCCTGGCGAGCGTTCAACCGCTTGGCCGTCCGGAGGTACTCAAGGTTCCGATGATCTGTCCAGACGACGAACGGCTGGGCAGCCCCCTCCAGCCAGTGTCTCCACTCCTCCAGGGCGAGTTTCACGGCCAGCAGCTCCCTGTCCCCAATGCAGTAATTCCTCTCTGCGGGTGTCAGGCGGTGGGAGAAATAAGCACACGGCCGGATCCTGCCATCCACTGGAGAACGCTGGGACAGAACCGCCCCAACTCCCGAGTCCGAGGCATCCACCTCCACAAGGCACTGCAGCACCGGGTCCACCTGGGTCAGTACACGGGCCGAAGCAAACTCCTCCTTTAATCTCCCGAACGCTGTGGCAGCCTCCTCACTCCAACGAAAAGGCACCTTAGGGGATGTGAGAGCGGTCAAGGGGCGGGCAATGTTCCCAGAATTCGGCACGAACCGGCGGTAGAAATTGGCAAAACCCAGGAACCCCTGCAGCTGTTTCCTGGACGTGGGCGTGGGCCAATCCACCACCGCCTTGACCTTGGCCGGGTCGGGAAGCACCTGATTGCGGGCGATAATAAAACCAAGAAAAGAGGTCTTATCAGTGTGGAACTCACATTTTTCAGCTTTGACGAACAGCTGGTTCTCCAGGAGGCGCTGTAGGACCCGTCACACATGCACCTGGTGCTCCTCCAATGTGCGTGAGAAGATGAGGATGTCGTCAAGGTAGACGAACACGAAGGAGTTGAGGAAATCCCGGAGGACATCATTTATCAGGCGCTGGAAGACAGCCGGAGCGTTGGTTAACCCAAACGGCATCACCAGGTACTCGAAATGGCCGCTTGGGGTCCGGAAAGCCGTCTTCCATTCGTCGCCCTCCCTGATGCGCACCAGGTGGTAAACGTTACGCAGGTCCAACTTCGTAAACCAGGACGCCCCCTGGAGAGAATCAAAGGCCGTGTTCATCAGTGGCAGCGTGTATTTGTCCTTGATGGTTGTCTCGTTGAGCCCTCGGAAATCGATGCAGGGACGCAGCGAGCCATCCTTCTTTCCCACGAAGAAGAAACCTGCACCCACTGCCGAGGACGAAGGACGAATAATCCCAGAACTGAGGGACTCCTTAATATACGTGTCCATAGCCTCACGCTCTGGGGCGGACAGGCTGTATAGACGACTTGCCGGGAGAGGGGCCCCTGCCCTGAAATTGATCGCACAGTCATAAGGACGGTGAGGAGGAAGGGACAGCGCCCGTGACTTGCTGAACACCGCTCCCAGATCGTGGTAGACTTCTGGTACCATGGACAGGTCTGGGGGTGGCGTCGAAGGAGGAGGCACCGAGACCGAGGGAGCACACGCCGCAGACTGGAGGCAGGCACTCAAACAAAAGGAACTCCAAGCAGTAATACTCCCAGTTTGCCAATCAAAGGTGGGGTTGTGGAGCCGAAGCCATGGGTACCCCAGGATTACAGGGGAGGAGGAGATGGGTAATACCAAAAAACGAATTTCCTCCCGGTGGTTCCCAGAGACTATCACTGACACGGGGACCATCTGGTGGGAAACAGAGGTCAGTGATGTCTTGGACAACGTGACGAGATTGACAGGTGGGCACAGAGGTTGACAGCTGAGGCCCATCTGGGTTGCCAGGTCTCTGGAGATGAAGTTTTGCTCAACTCCAGAGTCAACTAAGGCATGTGTTATGTGTTCCTTATGTTTGTGAAGCAGTCTAATGGGGACACGGCAACTAGTGAGGGGCTTTTTCTGTTTCTCGTCTGTGAATCCCCCTACTGTGATCCACGGACCTCCCCTTTTAACCAGTTCGGACATTCAGCAACCTCATGAGACCTATTGCCACAATAAAAACATAGGCCCAGATCCCTGCGGCGCTGTCTCTCAGCCGCTGAAACTCCCGATTGTCCGATAACCATATCCTCCTGCTCCGGAAGTTCCTCTGACGAAGGCAGAGCGAGGAGAGGTGACCTAGCGGAGTGAGGGCGGGGTTTACTCGAACGGCTAACTGTCCTCCGTTCGGCTGCTCGCTCCCTTAGCCTACTATCCAAACTGATGGTGAGAGAAATTAATTCCCCTAACCTGTCTGGTTTATCCCGTGCCGCTAGCTCATCTTTCAGCTCTGAGCTAAGACTGCGGAGGAAGATACCACAAAGCGCTGGCTCCCCCCACCCAATCTCAGCGGCTAATACCCGGAAGTCTATGGCGTAATCGGCGGCAGATCTACTGCTCTGCCGAAGGCTTAGCAGCCGTTCGATTAGCACCGCGCCCCAGTCTGTATGATAAAATATCTCCATAAATTCTGCCACGAACTGCTGGTAAGTCAAAAAGGGATAATTAGGTTTAGCCATAACTGTATAAGCCCAGTCTAATGCCCTTCCCCCCAGCAGATTGGAGATGTACCCAATTTTGCTTTGATCGGTGGCAAAATCTCCCGGGACGCGGTGAAACACCGATTCACACTGGAGCAAAAAACCTCGCGCTTCCCCGAGTTTTCCGCTGAAGCGGGCGGGGGTTGGCACGGGAGTGAGGCGAGGTAAAGATGGTTGGTTAATTTGGCTAGTAGGAGAGGCTACGGGGGCTGGAGATGCCCCGGCAGTCGGGGGGAATGCCTGGCGTCCTTCCAGACGGTCCAGCCGGCTGTTAACCTGAGTTAGCTGGTTTAAGATAACTGTCTGTTGGTGTGAAATCATATCTACTCGGGCGCTAAGAGTGTTTAAACGGCATGCCAGCTCGCTGTCAGCTGGGTCATCTTGACGGAGTCGTACTGACATGATTAGGGACCCAGGAGACAGACGCTGACACGAGTAGATAGTAGACAATTATTTATTAATTAAGATAATGAGTGTTAGGTGAGTGAATGAGTGAATGAGTGCATGGCTGTCTGGTCACTGGAGCTGAGCGATTCCTGCGGCGACCTGGCAACCCTGGAACACACAAGCACAGGAGATTACTACTGTTCACATGAATGGGAAGGTGAAGCTTGTGCTGCTTATTTGCAGGTGCCACAGAGAGAATCCTGCTGGCTCCGTGTGCCTGTGCGGCGTGGTGTGCGTGGTGCTCGATGCTGAGGTGGTGAGGAGGCACTCCGAGGTGGAGGAGATGGCGTCCCGTCAACAGGAGAGGTAAATCCGCCGCCAGGGAGGTCCACCTGTGCACAGGGGAGAAGGCTAGGAAAGGATGAGTGAAGAGGTGTCTTACGTGACGTGGCTTGGCTTGACGACTTGGCTTTGGCTCTGGCTTGAGGTCGTATCCTCGACGCGTTGCAAGGCAAAGGCGACAGACGACTCCGTGCAGAGCAGTCTGAGACTCTGGCTTTTAAAGCCCGTTGATTATCACCAGCCGGTGTGTGCGCAGCTGAGGATGATGATGACAGCCCAGCGGCCGTCATGACATTCTATGTGTCAACAATGGACAGTTGCAGTGTAGATTTTGGTATGACACCGGCAAAAACATTACCTCCTCCTCTTGGCAGAGGTCATAAAAATTAAACATTGTCCAGTGCTGTGTGTTTACATACTATGTGGGTAACGTGCCTCACAAGACATCCTTAGCTTGTCTGCAGGTACTTTGTTCCTCATGCCATTACACTCCTTTTCTTAAAATGTCATCAAAAGCCGTTCATAAACTGCACAGTTTGCTTGCTTTTTCTTGGCGTCTTCAGATGATATAATGTCAACCATCACATACTGTGTATGGGTGCGGAGGTGACCATAACTCCGTGAACACATCTTAAAGGGGAATCTCAATATTATTATTATTTTCCCCCAAAAAAATTCCTGCATGCACATCATGATCCGGATCACCACCAAAATCTAATCATCTGTTCCCTGTGCCATTACACACCTTTCCTGAGAATTTCAACAAAATCCGTTCCGCACTTTTGAGTAATGTTGCTAACAGACAAACCAACCAGCACCGGTGAAAACATTACCTCCTCGGTGGAGGTAATGAATTAAAACGTGTCGGAGGAACAAACTGGCTCTTAATGTAACTTATTTGATTTTTTTTTTTTAATTTAAGTTTTTGTAAAGGGTATACACGTCATTACAGCATTGCATTGTTTACATTTTCATCACATGTTCCCTTATTTTTTGTTATTTGACAACATTGGAAGAATAATTATTACAACACCCCTTTTTTTTAAGTGAAAGAAAAAGTGAAATTAAAGAGAACAAAAAAAAGAGCAAAAAACAAACAAACAAACAAAAATAAATAAATAAAAATAAAAGAGCATCTGAGTAGTGTTGGAACAAAGAGCAGTGCCATTATTGAAATGGTATTTGTCAAAGATTAGATCTAATGGAAGACACATATGCGATCCAGGGTTGCCAAAAGTTCAAGAACCCATCCATGTCCTGTCTCAGTGCGAATGTCAATTTTTCCATCGAGTAAATGTCTTGGATCACGTTAATCCAATCTTCAGGTGTAGGACAGTCCTTCAACATCCATTTTTTAGTTGGGGCTTTTTTACTTGCCAAAATTAAAACAGTGAATAAGTATTTTTCTCCTCGTCTTTCCAGTGAATCCGGTAGTAAACCCAAATACAAAGTTACAAAAGAAAAGGGGACTGTTACTTTGAATATTTTCCCCAATATTGTCTGTACATTGGTCCAATATTGGTGGATAACTGGGCATGACCAAAACACATGAAAATGATTTGCAGTCTCTTCACCACACAAGCGCCAACAATTCAACCCCTTATGAGTACATTTGTTTTGTGCAGGTGTTCTGAAAAATCTTACCAAATTTTTCCATCCAAATTCTCTCCACTGCAGGGATGAGGTACTTTTCCATTGCTGTTTATTTAGCTTTTCCCATATTTCCAGTTGTAAAGTGAAATTCCCCTCTTTTTCCCATCTCTCTTTTATATATGATGTGTTGTCTCCTTTTAAGTCTTGAAGACCTTGGTATATTTTAGAAATGTATCTGATCCCTGGGATCCCTTTATATGCCATTAAGAGGACCTTCAGAACACCTGACTGGGCCCTTTCCAAATCCTCCTTTGTTTTTTTTTTTTTTGTTTTTTTTTATTTAAGTTTTTGTAAAGGGTATACAGGTCGTTACAGCAATGCATTGTTTACATTTTCATCACATGTTCCCTTATTTTCTGATATCTGACAACATTGGAAGATTAATTCTTACAACACCCCTTTTTTTTAAAGTGAAAGAAAAAGTGAAATTAAAGAGAAAAAAAACAAAAAACAAATAACAAAAAAACAAACAAACCAGTAAAAAACAAACAAAAAGAAAAAGTAAGTAAATAAAGATAAAAGAGCATCTGAGTAGCTATGGAACAAAGAGCGGAACCATTATTGAAATGGTATTTGTCAAAGATTAGATCTAATGGAAGACACATATGCGGTCCAGGGTTGCCAAAAGTTCATGAACCCATCCATGTCCTGTCTCAGTGCGAATGTCAACTTTTCCATCGAGTAAATGTCTTGGATCACGTTAGTCCAATCTTCAGGTGCAGGACAGTCCTTCAACATCCATTTTTTAGTTAGAGCTTTTTTGCTTGCCAATATTAAAACATTGAATAAGTATTTTTCTCCTCGTCTTTCCAGTGAGTCCGGTAGTAAACCCAAATACAAAGTTACAAAAGAAAAGGGAACTGTAATTTTGAATATTTTCCCCAATATTGTCTGTACCTTGGTCCAATATTGGTGGATAACTGGGCATGACCAAAACACATGAAAATGATTTGCAGTCTTTTCACCACACAAGCGCCAACAGTTCAATCCCTTATGGGTAAATTTGTTTTGTGCAGGTGTTCTGAAAAATCTTGCCAAGTTTTTCCATCCAAATTCTCTCCACTGCAGGGATGAGGTACTTTTCCATTGCTGTTTATTTAGCTTTTCCCATATTTCCAGTTGTAAAGTGAAATTCCCCTCTTTTTCCCATCTCTCTTTTATATAAGATGTGTTGTCTCCTTTTAAGTCTTGAAGACCTTGGTATATTTTAGAAATGTATCTGATCCCTGGGATCCCTTTATATGCCATTAAGAAGACCTTCAGAACCCCTGACTGGGCCCTTTCCAAAACCTCCTTTTTAAGTATATTGTTTATGTGGTGTCTAAGCTGGAAGAACCTGTAAAGGTCTTGATTTATTAGGCCTTGTTTTTTCAAATCTTCAAAACTTCTTAAGATTTGCCCTTTAAAAAAATCGTAATATTTTATCAGCCCTTTCTCCTTCCACTTTTTAAATCTGGTGTCTGTTTTATTAGGAGTAAAGTCCTGATCATAGGCAATCCATTGCAGAAGTCGATAGGGCTCTTTAGTTTGATTCTCTCTGACTATCTTAAACCAAATTTTTAGCGGGGTCTCTATCCACGGGTTAGTGTTATTCAAAAGCTTAGGTAAGGCATTGTTCCCTATTATCGCCTGTAGGGGGATGTCACTTGTTATTTGGCATTCGATCTCCTTCCATTGTGCAGTGTAGACTGGGTTACATATCTCTACTAAAGTTTTAATTTGTGCGGCTTTAAAGTAGTCCCTGATATTTGGCAGCGCGAGCCCACCTTTGTCTTTGTTTAGCTGTAGGGTTCTATATCTGATTCTAGGTCTCTTGCCCTGCCATATGAATCTTGAGATCCTTCTGTCCAGCTCCTGCCATGTTTTTTTGGGAGGTTCTACCGGTATTGTTTGGAAAAGGTATAGAAGATGTGGAAGTATATTCATTTTGACTGCTTCAATTCTTTGTGCAGTACCCAAGAATGGTATCATATTCCATCTTGCTAGGTCAGATTTTATTTTTGTCACCAGTGGATCATAGTTTAGTGATATAATTTTGTTGAGTTGTTTCGGGATATTGACCCCCAGATATTTCATAGATTCCGACTCCCAGTTAGTTTTGAGTTTGCTTAGTGAATAATGATTTGGGTCATAGTTGAATGTTAAAACTTGGGTTTTATGCATGTTTAATTTGTACCCCGATAAATCTCCATACTCTGAAAAAACTGAGGTTAGTTCTGGTAAAGAAGTGTTCGGCTGCCCTAGGTATATTAAAATGTCATCAGCAAAGAGTGCTATTTTATGTTCCTTCTGACCAAGTGTAATACCTTGAATTTTTTGGTTTTGTCTTATCCAATGGCTCAGAGGTTCTATGAAGATTGCAAAGAGCAGTGGAGACAGGGGGCAGCCCTGACGACATCCTCTTTCCAGTTCAAAAGATGATGATAAATTACCGTTAATCCTTATTTTAGCTGTTGGTTTTTTATATAATGCCTGTATAGTTCTAATGAAGTTGTTATGAAAATTGAAACTGGATAAGATTCTATATAGAAAAGACCAGTCAACCGAATCGAATGCTTTTTCAGCATCTAATCCCAATATGACTGCATTTAAGTTATATTTTTTTATATGATGAATTATGTGTAAAGTGCGTCGAATGTTGTCTTGTGTCTGTCTTTGTCTTATAAAACCTGTTTGGTCTAAATGAATTAGGTCTGTCAGTATATTTTCTAACCTTTTGGCAAGGATAATGGTAAAAAGCTTATAGTCCTGATTTAGTACACTGATTGGTCTGTAGTTGGAGCACTCTAGTTTATCCTTTTCAGGTTTAGGTATAACTGCAATGACCCCTTCTCTCCAGGAGGGGGGGATTTCCCCTGTGTGGAGGACATAATTAAATGTTTTCAGGAGGAGAGGAGATAGTTGCTGTTTAAAGGTTTTGTACCACTCTGCTGTATAGCCATCAGCTCCTGGGGATTTGTTAGCTTTAAGTTTCATAATTGCTTTTTCCAATTCTTTAGGATGTATTTCTGACAGTAGTGTTTTATTTTGTGACTCCGTAAGTTGGGGAAGGTTTAATGTGTTTAGGAATGCCTCGGATGCGTTTTTATATTTTTTGTGGGAGTATAAGTTCTTATAGTAATTCTCGAAGCTTTTAAGAATATCCTGAATTCTGAATTTTATTTCCTTTGATACTGGGTCTCTGATTTTGTAGATTGCTCTTTCTGTTTGATGTTTCCTCAATTTATAGGCTAGCAATTTTGCCGATTTACTGCCTGCTTCATAGTATTTTTGTTTCAGAAATGTAAGTTTCTTCTGGATTTCTATTGTGTAGATCTCATTTATTTGGTTTTTAATTTCCTTAATCTTGAGCGAGTCAGTAGAATGAGTGTTGCCTTTGTGTTCTTTTTCTAGGTTCCTAAGTTCTGACTCTAATGTGGATAGTTTTTCTTGTCTTAGTTTCTTTTGGGTTGCCAGTTTTGCAATAATCTTTCCTCTTATTACAGCTTTGCATGCATCCCACAGTATTAAAGGGGATACTTCTCCATTATCGTTATCTTCCAAATATCTGAGAATATCTGATTCCAATTCTTCTTTCAATGGTCCTTTCAGGACATTTGAATTTAACCTCCAAGAAAATGTATTATTTGTGTATTTTTGGATATTTAAGTCCATGTAGATCGGACTGTGGTCGGAGAGATCCATCAGTCCTAGTTTACATGTTTTTACTCTTCCAATGTCTCTATTAAACATAAAAAAATAGTCAATCCTTGAGTAAGATGAATGTGGAGTTGAGTAAAATGTATAGTCTTTTACACTGGGGTTGAGTTCCCTCCACACATCACAGATTCCCATTTCTTTTAGTAGCATCCGAGTCTTCCTGTTTTGGGTGTTATTTTGATGTGGGGAATTACCAAAAGCATCCCAGTATGGATTCAGTCTAAGATTGAAGTCCCCACCACATATCACTAAACCTTGAGCTTTAGTTATCATTAGGTCGAATACATTTTTATAAAATTTCCAGTTAGCCCCTGGGGGAGCATACACATTCAGCAGGGTGATATCTTCTCCCTCTAGCCGCCCAGTTACCAAACTGTATCTCCCTTCTTTATCTTTGTGTTCTGATTTTTTTTCAAATGTAATTTTGGTTGATATCAATGTCGCTACTCCCCTCCTCCTCCCTGATTTATATGAAGATGAAGAGATCATTTTAAACCCTTGTCTACTGAGTTTATTGTGTTCCACGTCTGTTAGGTGGGTTTCTTGTAAAAATATTATTCCTGCTTTGTCTTTTTTCATTCTGCCTAGAATCTTGGATCTTTTAACTGGATTCAGGATTCCTTTTACATTATATGAAATTATTTTGGTTACACCCTGTTTCTCCATTGTGTTGTTTTGTTTAGTATAACTGTGTGGTGGCCCTCATTTGTGCTACTCAGAAACTGAAAGAACATTAAAAACAAGAAAAACATTAAGAACATAGTGTAAAAAACTTTAAAACAAAAAGCTGTCATTAGAACTTCCTGAGCTGAGGTCTTTTTAAAGACCCTGGAAGAGCCTTGATGGAGTGAAGGCCCTGAGGGAAATTCCTCAAACTCTGTTACGTGTTGAGGGCCCTCTCTTACCACTGAAAGTAGTCCCATGCTTTTAACGTGAGTTTCAGAACCCAATCCAAACTTGTAATGATTTTTTTTTTTCCTTTTATGCCTAAACCCTGTGAAATTGTGTGCACCCTCCCACCCCCATCACATCAAACATTCACGCAAAAACAGTATTTGTTAGTATGAGGAGAACATGTGGATTATTGTCACATTTTTATTTTAACAAGTTTTTTTTTGTTTTTTTTTTTTATTACAAAGACTTATTTGTTTCAAATAATATGATTGTTCCATGAAATGTTTTACCACATGCTGAATATGCATCTCCTATAATGTTTGTTACCTTGTATGAGGGGGGTTGGATGTGCGGATTGATTCAAGAGAAAGGAAAAAAAAAAAAAAAGGTCGCTATTCCAACCTGACAACTGATAGTTTATCCGCGACGCTCTGGCGCTGGGTTTCCCGCTGCTGGTCCGTGGATTTTGAGGGTCTTTGTGTTGTCCATGTTTGCGCTTTGATCTTCTCACTCGGGTCTGCTGCGGGTTTAAATACCGTTACCGGGAGCCCTCTTTTCGCCATGTCAGCTGTTGCTTCTTCCGCCGAATTATAGAGACACGTTTCATCGCCGTAGAAGACCCTTAACTTCGCAGGAAATGGAGTCTGAAAGCGCAATTTCTTCTCTCTTAACACCTTTTTCGCGTCATTGTATTCCCTGCGCTTTTTAAGGACCTCCGGGGCGTAATCGTGTTCCACGTAGACTTTTCTCTCCTGGTGCATAAATCCTTTTTTCTGCCAGGCCAGTCTTACAACCTCTTGTTTTATTTTGAAATTGGAAAATCTTACCAACACCGAACGTGGGGGCGCTTCCGCCGCCGGCCTAGCGGCTAATGAACGATGTGCCTTTTCTATCTTCAAGTCGGTGGTTTGTGGAATATCCAATTTCTCTCTTAGTAAGGATTCCACGCATTCTGCCATTGAGTTAAAACCATTTTCGGTTCCTTCTATCAGACCATGAATTCTTATGTTGTCTCTTCTTTGTTTTCCTTCTTGGTCGGTTAGCTTAGCCTTTATAGCTGCTTGTCTTTTGCGTAGGTCTAGCACAGAATCTTCGAGCACTTTTATTCGATCCTCTGTTTCCAAGATTCGGTTCTCAGCCTGGTCCACTCTGCTGTTTGTCCTTTTCAATTCTTCTCTGAATTCCCAAAATTCGGCCGTAACTTCTCGGCGAAATCGTCGTAGCTCCTCAAATAGTGATTTCAGGCTAACCCTTTTGTTAGCTATCACCAGTTCCTCGTCTTCTGAACGGAGATCTTCCAGTTCAGATTCTCCGGCCGATACGTGTCCTGGCCTGGAGAATTTCAGTTTCTTCTGTTTTCCTTTAGACATGATGATTTTGTCTTTTGATTTTCACTCCTCCAAAAATCCGTTAAGTTTGATTTTCAAGGTGTTATCCTGGATTGGGTCTGAGAGCTTCAGTGTTAAGCTGCAGTCGCCATGGCGTCCAGACCGGAAGTCCCAAATCCTCCTTTTTAAGTATATTGTTTATGTGGTGTCTAAGCTGAAAGAACCTGTAAAGGTCTTGATTTATTAGACCTTGTTTTTTCAAATCTTCAAAACTTCTTAAAATTTGCCCTTTAAAAAAATCGTAATATTTTATCAGTCCGTTCTCTTTCCACTTTTTAAATCTAGTGTCTGTTTTATTAGGAGTAAAGTCTTGATCATAGGCAATCCATTGCAGAAATCGATAGGGCTCTTTAGTTTGATTCTCTCTGACTATCTTAAACCAAATTTTTAGCGGGGTCACTATCCACGGGTTAGTGTTATTCAAAAGTTTAGGTAAGGCATTGTTCCCTATTATCGCCTGTAGGGGGATGTCACTTGTTATTTGGCATTCCATCTCCTTCCATTGTGCAGTGTAGACTGGGTTACATATCTCTACTAAAGTTTTAATTTGTGCGGCTTTAAAATAGAATCAGATCAGAATCAGAATCAGAAAAGCTTTATTGCCAAGCATGTTAAAAACATACGAGGAATTTGACTTGACATTGGCGCGCTCGATAAGCGCTTCCAATGACACGGCAGCCATGCAAGGCGCCTCATCAAAACAGTGGGGGGTAAAGAGGGGGAAGAGGGGAGGGGATGACACATTGGGCAGAGAGAAAAAAACATAGTTATCAAAATAAAGCTCGCTGAATGAGCAAGATTGTGATTACATAGAAAAAAAACCCCCTCTAGTTGCACAATTAGCAGACAATACAAATCCACAGAAAAACAAAGCAAAAGAGAGAGACCAGTGTGTGTATATCAGTCATGTGATATCAGTGTGAGTGCAGTGTGAATGTATCAGTTACTGGAGCACAACAAAAATCGTCTCCTAGGCAACGGCTAGATGTTATATTCATGTATTCTAAACATAGATAAGCATGTCCTCGAGTTTGTCTCTCTTCATGCCAGATGGTAAAATTCCATGTTAGTCCCATGACAACGCTGTCCTTGGAGAGTTCAGATTATTGTACAGCAGCAGTTGTTTGGGTTAAACTCTCTTCTGCCTTATCTTCTCTCTCCTGGAGGAATGAATGCAAGGGCGCCGAATCAAGGCCAAATGAGCACAGTTCACTTAGAGCAGAAATTTCCTCTCTCATGCGATTCTGAGCATCACAATTACATAGGCTTTAAAATCATTCCCTGGAGAGCACCAAGCGACTCCAGATGTTTCCCCTTCCAAACATAGATAAACATGTCCGGCAGAGTCCATCTCTCTACAGTGCATGCCAGATGGTGAATTCCATGTTAGTCATTTGCCGCTATCAGTGCTCTCCCCAGCTGGTCGAATTGTTGAAGAAGCAGCTACGCCGGGTCCGCATTTTGATTAGCTCTTCCAGTTAAATTTTCGATACACCAGGAAAACTCCAGAGCCAATCAGCAGAAAATCCTGTGATCATGAAGCCAAAACAGGTAGATGTCTTCCACATCTTCAGTCGAATCACGCAGACACATGAGTTCCAATCCATGAGTCTCTCCATTGGGGCTCCCCCTGGCCCGAATTTTTGTAAAATGATGTCAATAGTATTAAAGCCCGCTCATCAATTCCATAATTTCCATTTGGATCGAGATTCAGCCAGAAGAAGAGCAAACATAGACAGGACACAGCAAGCTGGGATAGTGAAGAGGGGAGAGGAGTGGGGAGAGGGGAAGAAATGCGTCTGCTCTCTCTGAAAGCCGGAAGAAGAAGAGGTCCCTGATATTTGGCAGCGCAAGCCCACCTTTGTCTTTGTTTAGCTGTAGGGTTCTGTATTTGATTCTAGGTCTCTTGCCCTGCCATGTGAATCTTGAGATCCTTCTGTCCAGCTCCTGCCATGTTTCTTTGGGAGGTTCTACCGGTATTGTTTGGAAAAGGTATAGAAGACGTGGAAGTATATTCATTTTGACTGCTTCAATTCTTTGTGCAGTACCCAAGAATGGTATCATATTCCATCTTGCTAGATCAGATTTTATTTTTGCCACCAGTGGATCATAGTTTAGTGTTATAATTTTGTTGAGTTGTTTCGGGATATCGACCCCCAGATATTTCATAGATTCCATCTCCCAGTTAGTTTTGAGTTTGCTTAGTGAATATTGATTTGGGTCATAGTTGAATGTTAAAACTTGGGTTTTATGCATGTTTAGTTCGTACCCCGATAAATCTCCATACTCTGAAAAAACTGAGATTAGTTCTGGAAAAGAGGTGTCTGGCTGCCCCAGGTATATTAAAATGTCATCAGCAAAGAGTGCTATTTTATGTTCCTTCTGACCAAGTGTAATACCTTGAATTTTTTGATTCTGTCTTATCCATTGGCTCAGAGGTTCTATGAAGATTGCAAAGAGCAGTGGAGACAAGTGGCAGCCCTGATGACATCCTCTTTCCAGCTCAAAAGATGATGATAAATTACCGTTAATCCTTATTTTAGCTGTTGGTTTTTTATATAATGCCTGGATAGTTCTAATGAAGTTGTTATGAAAATTGAAACTTGATAAGATTCTATATAGGAAAGACCAGTCAACCAAATCGAATGCTTTTTCAGCATCTAATCCCAATATGACTGCATTTAAGTTATATTTTTTTATATGATGAATTATGTGTAAAGTGCGTCTAATGTTGTCTTGTGTCTGTCTTTGTCTTATAAAACCTGTTTGGTCTAAATGAATTAAGTCTGTCAGTATATTTTCTAACCTTTTGGCAAGGATAGTGGTGAAAAGCTTATAGTCCTGATTTAATACACTGATTGGTCTGTAGTTGGAGCATTCTAGTTTATCCTTTTCAGGTTTAGGTATGACTGCAATGACCCCTTCTCTCCAGGAGGGGGGGATTTCCCCTGTGTGGAGGACATAGTTAAATGTTTTCAGGAGGAGAGGAGATAGTTGCTGTTTAAAGGTTTTGTAGCACTCTGCTGTATAGCCATCAGCTCCTGGGGATTTGTTAGCTTTAAGTTTCATAATTGCTTTTTCTAATTCTTTAGGTTGTATTTCTGACAGTAGTGTTTTATTTTGAGACTCAGTAAGATGGGGAAGGTTTAATGTGTTCAGGAATGCTTCGGATGTGTTTTTATGTTTTTTGAGGGAGTACAAGTTCTTATAGTAGTTCTCGAAGCTTTTAAGAATATCCTGAATTCTGAATTTTATTTCCTTTGATACTGGGTCTCTGATTTTGTAGATTGCTCTTTCCGTTTGTTGTTCCCTCAATTTATAGGCTAGTAATTTTGCCGATTTGCTGCCTGCTTCATAGTATTTTTGTTTCAGAAATGTAAGTTTCTTCTGGATTTCTATTGTGTAGATCTCATTTATTTGTTTTTTAATTTCCTTAATTTTGAGCGAGTCATTAGAATGAGTGTTGCCTTTGTGTTCTTTTTCTAGGTTCTTAAGTTCTGACTCTAATGTGGTTAGTTTTTCTTGTCTCAGTTTCTTTTGGATTGCCAGTTTTGCAATAATCTTTCCCCTTATTACAGCTTTGCATGCATCCCACAGTATTAAAGGGGATACTTCTCCATTATCATTTTCTTCCAAATATCTGAGAATATCTGATTCCAATTCATCTTTCAGTGGTCCTTTCAGGACATTTGAATTCAACCTCCAAGAAAATGTATTATTTGTGTATTTTTGGATACTTAAGTCCATATAGATCAGACTGTGGTCAGAGATCCATCAGTCCTATTTTACACGTTTTTACTCTTCCAATGTCTCTATTAAACATAAAAAAATAATCAATCCTTGAGTATGATGAATGTGGCGCTGAGTAAAATGTATAATCTTTTACACTGGGGTTGAATTCCCTCCACACGTCACAGATTCCCATTTCTTTTAGTAGCATCCGAGTTTTCCTACTTTGAGTGTTATTTTGATGTGGAGAATTACCTGATGCATCCCAGTATGGATTCAGTCTTAGACTGAAGTCTCCACCACATATCACTAAACCTTGGGCTTTAGTTATCATTAGGTCAAATATGTTTTTATAAAATTTCCAGTTAGCCCCTGGAGGTGCATATACATTCAGTAGGGTGATATCTTCTCCCTCTAGTCGCCCAATTACCAAACTGTATCTCCCTTCTTTATCTTTGTGTTCTGATTTTTTTTCAAATGTAATTTTGGTTGAGATCAATGTCGCTACTCCCCTCCTCCTCCCTGACTTATATGAAGATGAAGAGATCATTTTAAACCCTTGTCTATTGAGTTTAGTGTGCTCCACGTCTGCTAGGTGGGTTTCTTGTAAAAATATTATTCCTGCTTTGTCTTTTTCATTTTGCCTAGAATCTTGGATCTTTTAACTGGATTCAGGATCCCTTTTACATTATATGAGATTATTTTGGTTACATCCTGTTTCTCCATTGTATTGTCTTATTTAGTATAACAGTGTGGTGGCCCTCTTTTATGCTACTCAGAAACTGAAAGAACATTAAGAACATAAAAAACATTAAGAACATAGTGTATAAAACTTGAAAACAAAAAAACTGACAAAAGAACTTCCTGAGCTGAGGTCTTTTTAGAGACCCTGGAAGAGCCTTGATGGAGTGTAGGCTTTGAGGGAAATTCCTCAAACTCTGTTATGTGTTGAGGGCCCTCGCTTACCCCTGTAAGTTGTCCCATGTTTTTAACGTGAATTTCAGATCCCAATCCGAACTTGTAATGATTTTTTTTTTTCATGCCTATACCCTATGAAATTGTGTGCACCCTCCCACCACCATCACAGCAAACGTTCTCGCTAATACAGTATTAGTTAGTATGGGGAGAACATGTGGATCATTGTCACATTTCTGTTTTAACCATTTTTTTTTTCTTTTAAAAAAGACTTGTTTCTAATATTATGACTGTTCCATGAAATGTTTTACCACATGCTGATTCTGCATCTCCTTTAATGTTTGTTACCTTGTAGGAGGGGGGTTGGATGTGCAGATTGACTAAAAAAATCATTATTCCCTCCTGTAAACGGCCAGTTTTTCCTTGTAGCTCTGGCGCTGGGTTTCCCGCTGCTGGCCCGTGGATTTTAAGGGTCTCTGTGTGGACCACGTTTGAGCCTTGATTCTTTCGCTCGGGTCTGCTGCGGATTTAAACACCGTTAACGGGAGCCCTCTTCTCGCCATGTCAGCGGTTGCTTCTTTCGCCGAATTATAGAGACATGTCTCTTCACCATAGAAGACTTAGCTTCGCTGGAAATGGCGTCTGGAAGCGCAATTTTTTCTCTCGTAGCACCTTTTTAGCGTTGTTGTATTCCCGGCGCCTTTTAAGGACCTCCGGGGCGTAATCGTGTTCCACGAAAACTTTTCTCTCTTGGTGCATAAATCCTTTTTTCTGCCAAGCCAGTCTTACAACCTCTTGTTTTATTTTGAAGTTGGAGAACCTCACCACCACCGATCTTGGTGGCGCTTCCGCCGCCGGCCTAGGGGCTAATGTACGGTGGGCCCTTTCTATCTTCAAGTCGGTGGATTGGGGAATATCCAACTTCTCTCTCAGTAAGGATTCTACGCATGCCGTCATTGTGGTGAAACCATCCTCGACTCCTTCTTTCAGACCATGAATTCTTATGTTGTCTCTTCTCAGTCTTCCTTCTTGGTCGGTTAGCTTAGCCTCTAGTCTTGACTGCCTTTTGTGTAGATCCAGCACGGAATCTTCCAGCGCTTTTATTCTTTCCTCTGCTTCCAAGATTCGGTTCTCGGCCTGGTCCACTCTGCTGTTTGTCCTTTTTAATTCTTCTTTGAATTCACGAAATTTGGCCCAACACTCTCGGCGAAATCGTCTTAATTCTTTAAATACCATTTTCAAGCTAACCTTTTTGTTAGCTTCATTCAGCTCCTCGTCTTCTGAATGGAAATCCTCCGGATCAGATTCTTCAGCCGATGCGTGTCCTGGCCTGGTAAATGTCGGTTTCTTCTGTTTTCCTTTAGGCATGATGACTTTGTCCTTTGATTTTCACTCTTCCAAAAATCCGTTAAATCTGATTTTCAAGGTATTTTACTGGATTGGGTCTGGGAGCTTCAGCGTTAAGCTGCAGTCACCATGGTGTCCAGACCGGAAGTCAACTTATTTGATTTTTAATCATTTTTAATTAGTTAAGCAACGATAATGAATAAACTTGAAGTAATCTCAAATGCACATTAAAAAGCAATTTTTTTTTCCACAATATTTTTTATTGAACCTTTTTTTACAAACATGGCACAAACAGTCAAACACTAACACTAAAGTAATTTAAAAATTTAAAAAAAAACACTAACAACAACTAAAAAGCAATTTTATTACAACACTGCAAAATTAAGAGGGGAAAAAGGTACAGAAAATTGATGACAGATGAATTTGTACAATTGATTTTTTTGCAGTATGTAACTTAAAATGTAAGAAAAGAGATGGTCCTTTTTGTTATGATATATAAACTATAGAATTCACAGAAAATGTATATCGTGATATACAGTATATTGTTATTGTCAAATAAGTAATAAATAAATAATTACTTATATCATTATATGAAATTTTGGTCATATCGCACAGCCCTAATTGGGTCAAATGAGGTATCAGTCAAATCTAGACTGTCATGTTAGTATTTTGGCCTTCCGTTTACATCACTGTCGCTATGAGAAATGTAGTTTTTATAACACGTAAACAAAAAAAAAGAGGAAGTTAGCCGGCTGGGTGTCAAATTAATGCTGTGATTTTATGGGCACTTTCCCGTGTAACCATCTAGAAGGACAATAAATCGTACTCAGATGGATCTGTTGGACCTTTTGCATTAAAACTGGACCATATTTGTTGGACTATCATTAATTATAGGACTCCAAGAAAGCTTCATTGGTGAGTAAATCCTCTGTTGCTGGGTTGTGTTAGCTCGTTTGACGCTCTATTTAATTCCAGTGTTATGATTGTATCTCAGATCTGTTTTAATATCCAAATAGATGAAATTCTAAGCTTTCATGGGCATGACTGCTTACTGCTTACTACTCCTGCGGGGTGAGGGCTGGTGGCCATCACCATGCGTAGAGCTAATCAGGTCAACCAGTGCATGCCAACATTGCCGGTTTTGGGCCAGCTCCTCTGCGTCGTCAACAGGGACTCCGAACTGTCTTAGGTCTCTCTCCATCACATCGAACCATCTGGAGCATGGTGTGCCCCGAGGTCTTTTCCACCCTGAGGCCCTGGGGTTGAGCATGAGGATGGCTTTTGTCAGTTGTTCTGGCGGGAGGCAGATGACATGGTCAATCCAACGGATATGCCACTGTGTAGTAAGGTTGGGGTGCTGCAGGCTGATGTGTGCGGGCTCGGAGCACGTCATTAGAAGTGCGCTGGGGTCACCTGATGTTCCCAATGGTTCTGAGGGCCCGACTGTCAAACCCATCCATTCTTAAGGCCAGAGTCTTATTCAGTGGCCATGTCCCTGACCCATAGAGTAGGATGGAGGGGACTGACGCATTGTATATGCGGAGCTTTGTCTTTCGGGAGATTGAACGATGGTGCCAGAGAGGTTTCCATAGTGCCTGCAGGGCTGATGCAGCAAGGTCACGTCTGTGGTTGATCTCTGGTTTCATGTCCCCATTGCTGGTCACTGTGGAGCCCAGATACACAAAGGAATTGACAAACTCGATGGCATCATTCCCGAGCTGTAACGGGTGGGTCCGGTCTGTCACCGACATGCATTAGCTTAGTCTTCGTCCAGCTCACCTGAAGTCCCAGCTTCGCTGCCTCTTTGTGGTAGACAACTAGACCATCTCTCAGCTGACTGTAGGATGGGCTGAACAAGATGGTATCATCAGCATATTCAAGGTCAGCCAGATGGTAGTTGCCAAACTGCATGCCAGGGACCCGCTCGCGGACCTTGGTCATCAGATAGTCTATGACACAATTGAAGAGATCAGGAGCGGCCACACAACCTTGTTGGACCCTGCTGTAGATGGGAAACCAGCTGGACTCCTTTCCATTCACACAGACACAGCTTTCCAAGCTGCTGTAGAGCCACTTAAACAGGGCTACAATCTTGGGTGGGGCTCCAAGGGTCTGCAGGATACTCAAAAGAGATACTTCAAAGGCATGACTACCCATTCTAAAAATGTTTACCACACTTTACTGTGTTGCAGCAGAAATATTAAAATGTTCCACGGGCAGGACACTGGAATGTTAAGGGGTTTTAACTAGGTGGAGATGTGTGTTTTATGTGATAAAGAGATTACCTCCCCCCAAAATTAACTGGACGGCCTTAGTACAGGCAGAAGTTGAAAACACAAGTTATATTTATAAATGACTTTCATTCAAATTAAAGACAACCCTCTATCTCAACTATTCATGCACCAGGAAGCGGAGTAGCCAAAAAATGTACTCATGTGGCCCACATGTGTATCACTTTAAGCTTCACATCTCAGAGAGAACAAAGAACTGGGTCTCCTTGGAGATAACAGGAGGATGTGAAAATTTAGTCTTTGGTATGCAAGAGACGGCCTTGGGGGATTTCCTGGTCTGCCAGAGACTATGAGGAGGATGTTATAAGATTTAAGAGAAGGTGCATTGTTACTTGTGATTAAATGCAATGTGACTGTGAGCTTTGAAGGTCCTGGATATATAAAGGACGAATGTCTGTGTTTTTCCTCTTTCTGCTTTGCTGATGTTGGAAGATGTGAATAAACCTGACTCGTGAGATAAACTCTGCCTCGTCATTTTCACATTTCCACACTAAAATAAAAGTAGCATTATCTCAAGATATTAGTCACTCATGTATAAATAAGAGCCGTTGCCAAAACAATGGTGTAAGAGTAAGAAAGTATCTACTGAAAAGATCGAGTAGCAACTCAGGAAACCAGTTTGCGCAGCTTTACTTCTAAGTTTGACTTGTATAAATTAGCATTTTGATTTTCATTAATTTGGAACTTTCTTTTTATACACTTACTGCTGGTTTTATATAAATTTGTGACTTTTTCCCTCATAAATTTGTGACTTTCTCACCAATTTCCTTGTAAGCTTGTCACATTTTTCTTGTAATGTTGTGAATTTTTCTCATCTATTACATTTTTCCTACATTTCTTCCTAATTACATTTATGTGAAAAAATTAGGACACCCCATTAAATAGTCAGTTCTTTATTAAGAAATGTTCACATATTGATGTCTAATGTTGTTTTTATTTATCTCTGTTAAAGGTGATTTAATTGCAGATAAATAACAAAAATTAACCTTGTTTTACTCACTAAACGAAAGATATCGACAAAAATGTGTATTCTGAGGAAAAAGTTAAAAACACCCTCCTGCCTAATAGCTAGTGCTACCCCCTTTAGCTGAAATAACTTCAGTGAGACGCTTCTTGTAGCCATCTACCAGTCTCTGACATCGGTCTGAGGAAAGTTTGCCCCACTCCTCAATGCAGAAATGTTTCAACTGTGAGATGTTTGAGGGGTTTCTTGCATGTACAGTCCATTTCAAGTCACCCCACAGCATCTCAATGGCATTAAGATCTGGGCATTGACTCGGCCATTCCAGGACTCTCAATTTCTTAGTTTTTAGCCAGTCCTTGGTAGATTTACTGGTATGTTTTGGATCATTGTCATGTTGCAGAGTCCAGTTCTGCTTCAGCTTTAATGTTTTTACAGATGGTTTCACGTGGTCCTCAAGCACCCTCTGATACACGGTAGATTCTATGATGGTGAGCTGGCCAGGCCCTGCTGCAGCAAAGCATCCCCAAACTATGGCACTTCCACCTCCATGCTTCACAGTTGGTATGAGGTTCTTTTCCTGGAATGCTGTATTTGGTCTACACCAAACATGTCCTCTGTTCTGGTGTCCAAATAATTCAATTTTAGACTCATCTGTCCAAAGAACATTATTCCAGAAGTCCTGGTCTTTGTCTACATTCTCTGGCAAACTTCAGTCTGGCCTTCATGTTTCTCTTAGAGGGCAAAGGTTTTCTCCTCCTTGCATACCTCCTGTGCAAGTTAAACTTGTGCAGTCTTTTAATGATTGTAGGCATTCACTTTCACATCAACAGTAGCAAGAGCCTACTGTAGGTTCCGTGATGACATTTTAGGGTTTTTGGAGACTTCTTTTAGCATCTTGCGGTCTGCTCTCAGGGTGAACTTGCTTGGACGGCCAGACCTGGGCATGTTGGCAGTTGTTTTGAATGTCCTCCACTTGTAGACTATTTTCCGGACAGTGGGATGGCTGATTTCAAATTCTTTTGAGATCTTTTTAAATCCCTTACCAGACTCATAGGCTGCTACAGTCTTCTTTCTGAAGGCCTCAGACAGCTCTTTCGATCTCACCATGGTGTTCACTGTCACTTCAACAGTCAGGAGCACATCAAACTAAATGTCTGAGGTTTAAATAGAACAAGTCTCCTTCAAAATGCTGAGTAACAATGTTCTAATCATGTGCACCTGATGTGATACACCTGTGTGTGATTTTAGCCATTTTAAGTGGGAATAAATGTGGGGTTGTCCTAATTTATTCCTCACTAGAAATTGCATGTTTTTAGAATTACATTTTACAGAAAATTTTAAAAAGTCTTTTCTTCAGTTTTAATTGTTTAGTTTTATTACTTAACCCCTTGGACTCTGTGAATTCCGCGGGCGGTCACGTCTCTGCATCTTAGTGCGTCTCAGTGCACACTGAAAAAAAAAGCTGTATTTCCGGTCTTCCAGTACAGACACAGCCTTGTTACAACCTGAGAAAAAGGCTGTGTAATATATTCATTTTTCATAGCTGGCCCAACCGATGGTGGAGATGGGCCAGCCCTCCCTCTGCACGTTTTGAAGCATCAAACCCAACAATCAAAGAAGTTGTTGAGCCTGTCTGGAAGTGAAGCGTCATCATCATCGACCCCCTGCCTAGACATAGTCCGTCAGCACCCAAACTCCCTGCCACATCCGCTTGGTGTTCCTTGTGTCACAGAGGTGTCTCTGGATTTTCTCCGCATAGGCGCGCTTCGCTGTCTTAATTCCTTTTGAGAGTGCAGAACTGGCTGAGCAGAGAGCGATCCTGTCCTTCGCTCTGAAGGCTGCATCTCTGGCTGTGAGCAGCGAGCGCACCTCTGCAGTCATCCAGGGCCTATAGTTTGATATTCAAGTTATAACTGGTACAATTTTGTTAAAAGTTTGTTAAATTTGTTGACATTTGTGGACATAGAAATTTTAACAGGCAAGTAATTTTATATGAAACAACATCCTGATAATTTATCTCTTTAGGTGGGTGCTGTAATGTTACAGAACAGTTAAAGTGATACTCGGCCAAAAATCAAGTTTTTTTCTGTTGTTAATATGTCTATAAGATGGTGTTTGAGACTTAAAAGACATTACAAGAGCAAAATCAGTCCCAAATCCAAGTCTGTGTTTTTTCTGCTGTGAATGTCCAGTTAAGCCCCCCCCCCCCAAAAAAAAAAAAAAAAAATGAGTTTGGACAGCGTATTTCTAGCTACATAAGCATTCCTTCTTAGTCTGATTGGTTATAACATTAACGAATCAGGCTAAGCACTGGGCATGGCTAAACAGCTGAGTTCACTCCCCCAGGGGAAGAGGGAGTAGCCGATGGGGCTCTGCGGTCGAAGGCTACCTACGACTGAGCACGCTGACAGCATCCCTTCTTGGGGACAGCACGACACTGACCGTGGCCACTTGTAGTTTTCCACCACTGGGGCTACCGTTTTCCAGAACCCCATAGCACATGCGGGGCACGGTCACCTCGGAGACTGGAGTCCACCAGCTGCCGCGCCCGCATGTGCAGGGTCCTGAAGGCCCCCACATAGGAATGGGAGGCACATGGTTGGAAGGCCGAACCAAAGGGAGACAGGAGGATGTTTTGCATTGTTTTCATTTGATTCGGTTCGGTGAAGGGATTTTTGGGAGCGACACAAAACCCCCTGGGTGCTCCATTCCGTCCCCGCCAGGGAGGATGGAGGAGGAGGCATTGAGTTGGGTAGCCGGGTAACTAGCCATTGATTAGCGAAGCAGTCTTCATTGTTCTCAGGTCAAAGGAGAGGGGAGGGATGGCCTTGAAGGATCTGCTACTGGTGGGCGGGAGCATGGGTGGGGCTAATTGGGATATTCATAGTTCCGCTCATACTTAGGTAGGTCAAAGATGTAAAACCGCTTTCCAAGCAATTCTAAGGCAATGAACATTTTTTGTGGCTAAAAAGCCACAATATACTGTTTTGGGCAATACACATTTGTTTTTGAGGTGGTTTTAGAGCTGCCGGAGTGTGTCTTTAAAACATCCTCAGAAGCCCAGAATTACACCCACCAACAGCTATTCCTGTCATAACCACAGAGTGGCGCCATTGGACAACACCTGAGCACAAAAACAATATCAAGCATGTGATCACGTTTTTAGAGGATGATGCTGGTTATCGAAATGAGGCACAGTTGAAGTTCACTCCACACTTAATCTATTTGTGTTTTGGTTTGAAACATATTCAGCTGTGATGGTAGTCTGTTGGAAAAATGTGTCAATATTTAGATTATATTAGAAATTGCCTTTTATATTTTTAAACAACCAGCAATTGTTTTATTTCAAGTTATCAGAATATGAAAAGGCCCATATTAAGGAGCATATTAATGCAAGTGAACCTGACTTAATAACTATTAGGTCAAATTATATTACAAGCTCCTTTAACCTTTCTATATTTGATGATTAACAAACCATGCAAGCTGCCGCAGGGGCTGTCTAGAGAGCTGTGTGTGTGTGTGTGTGTGTGTGTGTGTGTGTGTGTGTGTGTTAATTTTAGCAATTTGAGAAGTGTCTCTTTTTTCTTTTCCAGGAAGAACTGGTGTCACCACGATCTGCAGAAGAATATCCACAGAATTAGTAATCATGGATTCCATATCATGTCGAGGGGTTCCAAACACAGCCTTAAACCCATGCACACAGGTCAGAGGACATTTTCTCTGTCACTTTGACCACATAGAAAAGATTAGGTGCAGCAAACATGCGTGTGAGTCTTTTTAGGCTCTCTGCTCCAGCTGAGTGCTCACTGCTGGCACACAAGGTCCTTGCGTAAGAGAGGAAATGTAAATTCCATGACAAAAACAAACAAATAAACTCTGAGGCTCATAAACTGTGTCATTGGTGTAAGGACACATGGAAAATAACATAATTTGAACCTGTCAGGCCTAGACGCCATGTCCATGTCATCGTGACACCTGCGGCTCTTAAGGGCAGCTCAGTACGCACAGTCCAAGCTCAGGGAGAGACAAATATCAGCTTTACAACAGAGTCTGGGAGAATGGTAAAATGCAGTCTTGAGAGTGATGAAAAGAGAGAGAGAGAGAGAGAGAGAGAGAAGGAAAACTTTTGGACTGTGAGTTTCACACACAATAAATTACATCTGCTGCCTGAAGCTGGTCTGAACCTACTTGGAAGCGGGTTGGAAAAAAACATCTGTAGAAGCCTTCGCCGGCGCTCTGTATTTGTGGAAAGAGAAACCTCCCGGTGACCTGGGAACACGCTTACCCAATTAGCAGCCTCGCCGACGGATCAAATAGAAGTGAAAACACTCGCTGCCATGACGGGGACGCATCACAATGCTCCATTCATGCTGCCGTGCCCTACGGATTTGGGGTGAAGTTGGGGGGGGGGGTCTTTTAGGCATGTAATGGGGAGGTGGGAGAGGTGAGCGTGAGTATGAACCCAACACTAAACTTACTTAACTCACCAACTCCTTTGACGTGTCAGCGAAGGCCTCATTTATGACTTAAAGCAACATTATGGAAGAATTGCTCTCTGAGTCCCTCTCCAGTTGTGAAGCATAATTGTATGTTTCCACTGACAAACACTTCTGCATTTGTTTGTAGGCTGATGGATGAGGAACGGCTGAATTCAGAAGCCTTTGCTTCTTTTAGAAACAACCACGTTCACAGACAATGTGAAGTACTTGATAAAAATATGATTACATGTGTTCTTTTTTCTTATTGTGACATCGGAAAGTGGATGCAAATCTCCTCCAAATCAGCCAGATTTCTCCCATATGTTAAGAGTGACCGTACATTCAGAGGACAATTTATTGACATATTTCTAAATTGCTGTCATAATGACAAGCAAAAAATATGACTTACTAGTGCAATAACAACAAAGCCAAGTCACCATTAATCTTGCATCCCTTTGTCTGTTTTAGCTCTTGCCAATGAGTGTAAGCCAGTCCAATATTCACTCCTGTTCAGGCGCTTCCTTGGTTGCTCTCTCGCTTTCTTTTCTTTGTTTCCTTGGCAGAATCCTCTTTGGTTTCTTGGCTGGCTCTGCCATGACATCCATTCTGAAAATACTAAGCTGAATAGCTTTATCTTATAGTGAACTAACACTACGCCCTATGATTGGCTGTTGGGACGCGCGCAGGCCATAAAAAGTGCCAGTTGTAGTATTTACAGTGTTCCTACCCAAAGAGCAAAGTCACACTGCACTGTTGCAGACACAGACCCGCTCAGGCTCTGATGGAAATGACATTTTTGCGATGGCAGGTTGATGTACCATTAAAATTATTTTGGAAACATTACTTTATGGTGAAAATCTTTTATTGTATTGCTTTAATAAAGACGCAGAGGTGAATGCTGTTTTAAGTTGGTGTTTACAACTACTTACATCCATTTCATATCACACAAACACTCTGCTGATGCTGCGTTTATCGCGATTTAATGAGATACTGTGAACTTGGGCTTCTAGGGGGGTCCAACTTGCGGTGTCATTCATAATTTAAGAATGGCTGAATTTGGCTGTCATCATGAATTAGGGGAGAATGCCGTCTTACTGTGTGATAACTGGTTTGTTCCTTGGACAGTCAGGGCAGCACTAGCTCTTCATAGTTTAACGTCAAAATTTTATTTAGATGCGACAAAGAAAGCTAAAAAAATATGTTCTTGTTAGGTGGAAAGTTAGTTGTTTGCCAATAAATGTAATTTTTTGTCACTAGCAGCCAAACAAATGTCTCTGAATAAAGAGCTAGCCACATTCCCCTTGTGCGGCATATAGCATAATGTATAAATGGGTATAATGGGCAGCAGTATCTCAGGTAGAGAGGGTCGTCCAGTAACCGGAGGGTTGGGGGTTCGAATCCCGCTCTCCCTAGCCATCCTGCCGTTGTGTCCCTGGGCAAGACGCTTTACCCACCTTACCTCCAGTGTCCATGACGCTGGGTATGAATGTGTATGAATGTTTGGTAGTGGTTGGAGAGGCTGTTGGCGTGGATTGGCAGCCACGTTTCTGTCAGTCTGCCCCAGGGAAGCTGTGGCTACAGAGGTAGCTTACCACTATCAGTGTCTGTCTGGAGTGAAAGAATAATAGACTCACTGTAAGCGCTTTGAGATGTCACTTGACATGTAAAGCGCCATATAAATCTAATCCATTATTATAAATATAAAAATATTATTGATGGTGCTTCAGGCACCTTCAGAGGAAAAATGGCTGTGCAGCTGGTAAAATCAAGTCTGTTTTTGACCCTGAATTAATCTTTTCTGATCTAAATTTCATACCAGTTTCCATTCAAATATTAAGAAAAAAGGGTAGGAGAAAGATGCACCTGCACCTGGCCTGTTATTTATTTTGCAAATGTCAGTCACGATGAGAGTCAGATGATCCAGGGTGAGATTGTCAAGAGAGGATATTGTGTCTTCGCTTGACAGTTTCACCTTGATGACTGATGTAATATACGTTTGTGATGATAAATGTGCATATACAGTGTTTGCTGAAGTACTACTGAACTTATCTCACATATACTGTGAGATAAGTACATTAAGTAAAGGCTCTTTTGTCACTGAAATTATTTAGCGGACAGGCAGTTTTACATGACATCTTGAAAACCTCAGGAAAAAGGCACCAATTCTTTGAAAATAATTTTAAAAAACTGATTCATACAAACCAGATTTTTGAGTACATTTTAGCGTTTTATGCAGAGCACAAGAGTCTGATATTCCATTTTTCCTGTTCACCTCTCCGTACATGGAAACATCTGATAGAAATAACACCTCATGGTGTCATATCACCCACAGCTGCAAGTACAGGTTGCCAGTGCAGCGTGACCCTCACTTGAAGAAGAGGCTGCTCTGAAATGTGGTCTGTAACAGGATATCATATGTTTAAATATTGCACCTCTTCTTGAAAACAGGCTGCTGTAAAACAACTTACATTGCATAGTCTGTCACTTTACCAGCCTTTGTCAATTCTTCCATCACTTTGCTGTCCAGGAGCATAAAATATATGAATGAACACGTACAGTGGGGCAAAAAAGTATTTAGTCAGCCACCAATTGTGCAAGTTCTCCCACTTAAAAGATGAGAGAGGTCTCCAATTTTCATCATAGGTATACCTCAACTATGAGAGACAAAATGAGAAAAAAAAAATCCAGAAAATCACATTGAAGGATTTTTAATGAATTAATTGGTAAATTCCTCGGTAAAATAAGTATTTTTTGGTCAATAACAAAAGTTCATCTCAGTACTTTGTTATATACCCTTTGTTGGCAATGACAGAGGTCAAACGTTTTCTGTAAGTCTTCACAAGGTTTTCACACACTGTTGCTGGTATTTTGGCCCATTCCTCCATGCAGATCTCCTCTAGAGCAGTGATGTTTTGGGGCTGTCGCTGGGCAACACGGACTTTGAACTCCCTCCAAAGATTTTCTATGGGGTTGAGATCTGGAGACTGGCTAGGCCACTCCAGGACCTTGAAATGCTTCTTACGAAGCCACTCCTTTGTTGCCCAGGCGGTGTGTTTGGGATTATTGTCATGCTGAAAGACCCAGCCACGTTTCATCTTCAATGCCTTTGCTGATGGAAGGAGGTTTTCACTCAAAATCTCACGATACATGGCCCCATTCATTCTTTCCTTTACACGGATCAGTCGTCCTGATCCCTTTGCAGAAAAACAGCCCCAAAGCATGATGTTTCCACCCCCATGCTTCACAGTAGGTATGGTGTTCTTTCTCCTCCAAACACGACAAGTTGAGTTTTTACAATAAAGTTCTATTTTGGTTTCATCTGACCATATGACATTCTCCCAATCCTCTTCTGGATCATCCAAATGCTCTCTAGCAAACTTCAGACGAGCCTAGACATGTACTGGCTTAAGCAGGGGGACACGTCTGGCACTGCAGGATTTGAGTCCCTGGCGGCGTAGTGTGTTACTGATGGTAGCCTTTGTTACTTTGGTCCCAGCTCTCTGCAGGTCATTCACTAGGTCCCCCCGTGTGGTTCTGGGATTTTTGCTCACCGTTCTCGTGATCATTTTGACCCCACGGGGTGAGATCTTGCGTGGAGCCCCAGATCGAGGGAGATTATCAGTGGTCTTGTATGTCTTCCATTTTCTAATAATTGCTCCCACAGCTGATTTCTTCACACCAAGCTGCTTACCTATTGCAGATTCAGTCTTCCCAGCCTGGTGCAGGTCTACAATTTTGTTTCTGGTGTCCTTTGACAGCTCTTTGGTCTTGGCCATAGTGGAGTTTGGAGTCTGACTGTTTGAGGTTGTGGACAGGTGTCTTTTATACTGATAAAGAGTTCAAACAGGTGCCATTAATACAGGTAACGAGTGGAGGACAGAGGAGCCTCTTAAAGAAGAAGTTACAGGTCTGTGAGAGCCAGAAATCTTGCTTGTTTGTAGGTGACCAAATACTTATTTTACAGAGGAATTTACCAATTAATTCATTAAAAATCCTTCAATGTGATTTTCTGGATTTTTTTTTCTCATTTTGTCTCTCATAGTTGAGGTATAACTATGATGAAAATTGGAGACCTCTCTCATCTTTTAAGTGGGAGAACTTGTACAATTGGTGGCTGACTAAATACTTTTTTTCCCCACTGTATATGTGGATAGACAGTGATACTTGGCCTAAGTTAAATACTCCTGGTTGTCCAAAGTGGAACAGACGGGGACAGACATCTTCAGACATTTAACCTGATGGGTTCAGTGTCCTCGGGTGGTCAGAACTAGTTTTTTTGTGTTTTTTAGGTTTGCAGAAAAATTTCAGTTCTAATGTGAATCAAACATTTTAAATAAACCATATGCAGTGATGTAATTTTTAAGTAGATTTGTCAAGACACACAACAAGAATTCAATTATTACTATTGCATAAAAAAAATTATTGCAAGTCCATAATGTAGAGGACCTTTGGCACTCGTTTGCAGAAGCACTTAGATGCCATCCTGCTACGTCCTGTGTTGGGGAGCCACATGGAAATAGCAGCCATTGACACTGGCCTTGAAGTAGCCATGACTGATCTCATAGGTACGGCACAAGAGGAAGCAGGGCATTGCGTTCCTTCCCTCGCCACGTCAATTTGCCAACTGGATGTGAATGGGTGCCATTTTAAAATATGCAAATATGGGTAGCCTCTGCCTGTATCAGCTGATACAGGTCAATGTTGTCTTTGGCCAGGCCTCAAAGGCCTAGGGGGAGAAAGACGTACTGAGAGTGAGAGAAGGTCATATAAACTCTAGTGGGATTACTTTACCAACACTTTCCATGGCTGAGATCCTGTGAATGAATCCATTGTGGGGTGGGTCTACGCTCACGGAAAGCAAACCCGTCAGGATCCAGTTCATTAGCACCTAGTTTAGTGTTTGAAGTTAGTTGTTTTTGTGGTGTCTAAAGGGGAACCCCGTGCAGACATTGGTGTGTGTATGTATGTGTAGGCATGCAGTATGTACTTATACCAACCTATAGGACTCATTGAATCTACAGGGAATTTCCCTTGCAAATGGTTCAAGAGGAAATAAAACTCAGTGCTGCAATAAAAATGTATGGAAAACTAACAGGAGGTACATAGGTACAGCTCTGACGATGGAAAACATCTCTGACAATCTGTTAAGTAAAAATATATACATAAAGAAATGTTATATTTTTGCCCTGATGGTCACTATTAACGACCAAGTAAATAAAATCTTATTACAAGCATAAGAAGTTAGAACTGTTACATTCTTTTAATTTTCAGGAAGTGCTGTTCTTTAAAACATTGTTTGATATTAAATCTGAAACAGAGCTTGAAAAATTGTGGCCACAGTGACTCACAATCTTAAGTTATTCTACTTTATGTCCAAGTATAATGTGAGAGTGCCTCTGTGTGATTTCAGCTCCCCCCCCCCCCCTTTTGTGAGTTGTTTGTTCTTTGGAAGGCATCCCGCTGCCTCTGGTCAGACAAAAGTGCCGCGTTGAGCAAAACCTCCACTCCACTTTTATGGTCTATGTGGGCCGTCCTATTTGTACATGCTTAGAGCAAATTAAACCAGCAGCTGTGAATGTCCGCCTTAGCCGTGTTGGCTTTTCATGATAAAAATATGCTACAGTAAATTCGCAGCTTGGGTCCAGAAATATTTGACCCGTTTCTTCCGGCAGCAACACCCCACCATATTTACAATCAACACTTCACTTCTCTTCCCTAAAAAGAGACAGAGAACAGAGCACTGGAAGACATTGAGGGGAGTGGAAAAAGAGACATGGGGGCCCACAAGAAAGAGAAAGACCACCTATGCAGATGTGTAGAAAGAAAACAAACTAAAGCAAGATAAGTATGAGAAGGCGGAATAGAGGAGGCTGCACCTGTTGTGCGGTGGGATCTGGCCAGGGGTGACATCAGTCTTTAAATACGTCATTCTCTTTGGGTTATTAACCAACTACAAACCAGTTCACTCTAAACTCACTTTGTTTTTTTCATTTGTACATATTGTGATTGTAGTTTCACAATTATCAAAACCAATGTTTGGATCACCTTTATTTTTTAAGCATGAATAAATAAAGTATTTTACTTTCTTTTGAACATGTAATTAATAAAATGCAATAATATTTAAGCATAAGATCCTGGGTTTGAACCCAAGAGGTGGTCAGCTGGGATCTATCTGTGTGGAGTTTGCATGTTATTTTATTTAACCTTTATTTATACAGGGAAGTTCCATTGAGAGGCAACCTCTCTTTTTCAACGGACACCCTATTCACAGTCACACACTCACACCTGGAAGCTGCCCAGTACAACCACAGATGGACCTGAGGCCACTAAGCAGCTCCACTGGAGCAGCTGGGGTTAAGGGCCTTGGTCAAGGGCACAACAGTGGGGTTTAGGAGTGTGAAGCAAACACTGCTACGTTATCTGTCCCACCCACACCTTATCCTGCCTGGCCGGGGATTGAACCGGCAACCCTCCAATCACCAGTCCACGTCCCTAACCATTAGGCCACTACTGCCCTGTGTCTGTGTGGGTTTCTTCCCACAGTCCAAAGACGTGCATGTTAGGTTAAGTGGCATAGACTGGGGACTCTAAATTTTCCATAGGTATGAATGTGAGAGTGTGGTTGTCTATCTGTCTATGTGTCCCTTGCAGTGGACTGGCGATCTGTCCAGGGTGTACCCCGGCTCTTGGCAAAAGACTCTGGCTACTCGTTCCTAGTAGTTTGGTGCTGTGGGCTGGTGCCAAGTCCTGCTGGGAAAAAATTATCATCTCCATGAATCTTTTCATTAGATGGAAGCATGAAGTTCCTGTAAAGTTTCCTGGTAGACAGCAGTGTTGACTTTTGACTTGATAAAGCACAGTGGACCAGCACCAGCAAATGAGATGGTGCCCCAAATCATCAGACTGTGGATAATTCCACACCTTGGGCTAGGGCTGCACAATTAATGGAATTTTAATCATGATCCCAATTTTGGCTGCCAGGATTAAATTAATGTGATTGTCGATGATATTGACATTTAAAGTGCTGATGACACGTTTTTGACTTCCTCTAATTTTTCAACACATAATTTCAATATGACAAAATAGGTTGGTCTGTGCAGTTCTAAGTCAAAACAGGCTTTTTTTCACGCGAATATCCGACATTTTCATGAGCGCCACGTCACCAATTACGTCAGTGGCTGGAAAACCCCGCTGCCATGTAGTCACGTCATCGGGAGAACACGGTGCTTGGCTGCTCATTGTACACACAAGATGGAAGCGGTTGAAAATATCCACGATGGTTCCAGCACATGTAGTCTGGAATTGGTTTTTGTTGTCCAATCTTCAGACGATTATAGTTCCAAAGAATGGGATGATAATGAAGAATCTGGGGGCATCAGACCTTATAGGTTTGAGCCGTGGCAAGCGGGCATTGTGCCAAACTAGTCACACTCAGAGAGTGACGGGTGGAGAGGCACACATGCCCGCAGCAGCAGCAGCAACGACAAACACACGGCAGGGGAACACGGAGTGTTATTCTTTTGTTACAGATATTGCAACAAATTATTTGTTCATAAATATAATTTATTTAAACCTGATTTTTCAATAAAATCATAGCAGTGTATTCTCTGTGGCTCAGGTATCGGGTGTATTATGGATTATATTTTGAGTTCTTGTTGTTTTTGTTTTGTACATGTGTTTTATGTGCGTTTTGACCCACTTTCAGGTGGGCACTGTCCAAGATTTGCCGGTCTGAACACATTCGCCCTCTCCCTTTGACAGTCAGCTGTTCATGGTTTGTGTGCATCATCTGCCATGTTGTCAGCCAGCCAATATTGCCAACACTATCACGACATGTTGGCTGCTCCACACAGCCGTGGTTCTGTTGCGCCCCTTGAAGCGATGCTGGCCCTGGGGTGCAACCATGGTTAACACGTTTCCACTCAATGTTTGCTGGGCGATGTCAGCCCTGAACACCAACTGTGGGTGTTTCTGTTTATTTTTGTAAGTCTTCACCTTTTTGGGAACTGTTGTCATCATTCTTATGTTCAATACATGTGCTGTGGTGAATTCTGCGCCTAAATCCATTCATCATGACCATCTGTGCGTTCTTACACAGGGCAGGGAGGGGGAGGATGAAATAACGAGGGTTTATGGGCAGGGTTCACCACAGCACATTTGATACAGAAAGACAGACAGTTCCCTGAAAGGTGAAGACGTACAAGAAACACAGACACACTTACTGATGGCGTTTGGGGGCAGACATCGCCCAGCGAACGAATGAGAGGAGACGTGTTTGCCACAGGTGCGCCCCAGAGCCGACATCGCTTCAAGGACGCACGAGAACCACGGCAAACATGGAGTGACTAGCGCGTCGTGAGAGTGCTGAAAATACTGGAAGACAAACAGCACAGATGACAATACTATGGACCATTAGTGCATGACTGGCAAACGGCCGCGAAGTACAGTGGGGTAAAAAAGTATTTAGTCAGCCACCATTTGTGCAAGTTCTCCCACTTAAAAGATGAGAGAGGTCTCCAATTTTCATCATAGGTATACCTCAACTATGAGAGACAAAATGAGAAAAAAAAAATCCAGAAAATGACATTGTCTGATTTTTAAAGAATTTATTTGCAAATTATGGTGGAAAATAAGTATTTGGTCAATAACAAAAGTTCATCTCAGTACTTTGTTATATACCCTTTGTTGACAATGACAGAGGTCAAATGTTTTCTGTAAATCTTCACAAGGTTTTCACACATTGATGCTGGTATTTTGGCCCATTCCTCCGTGCAGATCTCCTCTAGAGCAGTGATGTTTTGGGGCTGTCGCTGGGCAACATGGACTTTGAACTCCCTCCAAAGATTTTCTATGGGGTTGAGATCTGGAGACTGGCTAGGCCACTCCAGGACCTTGAAATGGTTCTTACGAAGCCACTCCTTCGTTGCCCGGGCGGTATGTTTGGGATCATTGTCATGCTGAAAGACTCAGCCGCGTTTCATCTTCAATGCCCTTGCTGATGGAAGGAGATTTTCACTCAAAATCTCACGATACGTGGCCCCATTCATTCTTTCCTTTACACGGATCAGTCATCCTGATCCCTTTGCAGAAAAACAGCCCCAAAGCATGATGTTTCCACCCCCATGATTCACAGTAGGTATGGTGTTCTTTCTTCTCCAAACACGACAAGTTGAGTTTTTACCAAAAAGTTCTATTTTGGTTTCATCTGACCATATGACATTCTCCTAATCCTCTTCTGGATTATCCAAATGCTCTCTAGCAAACTTCAGACAGGCCTGGACATGTACTGGCTTAAGCAAGGGGACACGTCTGGCACTGCAGGATTTGAGTCCCTGGCGGCGTAGTGTGTTACTGATGGTAGCCTTTGTTACTTTGGTCCCAGCTCTCTGCAGGTCATTCACTAGGTCCCCCCGTGTGGTTCTGGGATTTTTGCTCACCGTTCTCGTGATCATTTTGACCCCACGGGGTGAGATCTTGCGTGGAGCCCCAGATCGAGGGAGCTTATCAGTGGTCTTGTATGTCTTCCATTTTCTAATAATTGCTCCCACAGTTGATTTCTTCACACCAAGCTGCTTACCTATTGCAGATTCAGTCTTCCCAGCCTGATGTAGGTCTACAATTTTGTTTCTGGTGTCCTTTGACAGCTCTTTGGTCTTGGCCATAGTGGAGTTTGGAGGCTGACTGTTTGAGGTTGTGGACAGGTGTCTTTTATACTGATAACGAGTTCAAACAGGTGCCATTAATACAGGTAACGAGTGGAGGACAGAGAAGCCTCTTAAAGAAGTTACAGGTCTGTGAGAGCCAGAAATCTTGCTTGTTTGTAGGTGACCAAATACTTATTTTCCACCATAATTTGCAAATAAATTCTTTAAAAATCCTTCAATGGGATTTTCTGGATTTTTTTTTTTCTCATTTTGTCTCTCATAGTTGAGGTATACCTATGATGAAAACTGGAGACTTCTCTCATCTTTTAAGTGGGAGAACTTGCACTGTGGTTGACTAAATACTTTTTTACCCCACTGTACATGCACTGCTGGTGATGGTGTGATGACAAGCACCTGGGCCAAGACCGGGAAACACGATCAGCAGGATTTTTAATCATCTGGTGAAAATGATAGAGGGAATGTGCCTGGACCGGCGAGAGTCAGCATGCGATCATAGAAAATAGGTCAAAGCTGCGCGTAAATCCATTAATCCTTCCCCTCCTCGTGCGCTCCTCCTGCATAAAAGTGCATGAGGAGACTTAATAACAGTTGGAGCTGAAGCGTGTGATGTGGTCTTTCACGGTTTGCTGTTTATCTAAGCCTGCGACACAACACGAAGGCACAGCCATAAAATTAAAACAAGAAACCAGAGAAACTGTGAGCTACAAAGCTGCTGTCATTCCAGTCAACAACACCGGAGTCCGTTCTCCCGCTTACGTCATGGGGGTGCCTCCCTTAATTCGGTGGGCGGCACTACAGTCCAGTCAGCGGCTGCTGTTTTTTGATGATGACTAGTTTATGCAGGCGCGGTTGTAAATGTTATATTGGTCATCGACAATGACTTTTGGGTTTACACAACATGCTAAAAAATGTCAAAATCGTGTCATCAGCCCTTTACCATGCGGGCTCTGCTGCATATCAAATCAAGCATTTTCTCAACCAACATTCAGCCAACCACTAGGGGGCAAACAAACATTAGGGCAACATTAAGCTGCAGAACTGACAAGCGAGCGCACCCTGTAGCGGCAGTTTTAAGTTATCAATAGCGGACTGGTGTGATGGTGAAACACAAACCAGATGTTGGGAGCAGAAGGTGACATTACGGCAACACATGGAGGCGAGGAGCTAGTGCCCCGAAAGGGATCATCATCTATTGCCTGGACGTGTTTTGTATTCAGGGCAAGTGATGGTGACCAAAAAAAAAAACAGAGCCCTACCTGTCCCTGACAATTCACTTCATTGATGGAGATTTTAAAATGAAGAGTCGATGCTTCCAGACATCGTTTTTCCCCACAGGATCACACAGGAGAAGCTATAGCCCATGGACTAAGGGAAGCACAATCATCTTGGGACCTACAGGAGGAGAGACTAGTCTGCATAACAGTCAGTGTATCTAATGCCATCATTTGCTTCTCTAAATAAATGGACGAGGCTCCAGTGCTTTGGCCACAGGCTTCATCTAGCAATTGGTAAGTAGGACGAATAAAAAAGAATCATTAAAAAAGTGCACGTAATTGAAATCTGTTTTTCCTAAAGTTAATGAATAATAATCATGATTTCAATATTGATCAAAATAATAGTGATTATCATTTTGGCCATAATCGTGCAGCCCTACCTTGGGCCCTATTTTGACAGTCTGAGGTGGGCTTTTGTGTCTCGCTATGTGTATTGTGCAGGTGCTTTCCTTAGTTTTTGTCAGCGCATTGTCTGGTTTTCCGCTGTGCGCCCTCGCCACCTGAATAGGAACTGAGTGCGCGTATGCCTTGTGCTCGTAGGAGGGGACTGATTTAAAGTAGGTGAGACTCTGTGCCAAGTTCAGCATGGTTTTTTTTTCCACAATATTTTTTATTGAACCTTTTTTACAAACACAACACAAACAATCAAACACTAACACTAAAGTAATTTAAAAAAAAATAAAAAAACAAAAAATAAAAATTGTACTAAAAAACACCAACAACCACTAACAAAGACAGGTCTTCAACAATGCTCCTCTGTTTAGTCTAGGCAATCCATTACATAAGTATACATATTATACATTCACTAGTTTGGAATTTACAAGGTCCACACACATCATTCACCTTCTTCAAAAGTTATGTTTAAATTCTTTACATAATCAATGAAAGGTCTCCATATATTCTCAAACACAATTTCCTTTGATTTCAGTATGTATGTTATTCTTTCTAGTGGAAGGTTTGTTAACATCTGTCTTAACCACTGAGTCACATCTGGTCTATGAGTCTTTTTCCACAGTAGTGCAATACATTTTTTGGCATTAAGCAAACTGAGGTCTATGAATGCTCTTTCACTCTTACTAAAGCTATGCTTTTCTGGATACAGACCCAACAAAAACAATTTAGGATTCAATATGATTTGTTTTGAAATTATTTTTTCAATTGTTACCCTCACCTCTTCCCAAAACATAAGTTCAGCATGTTGGTATGAAGGTGCATTTTATTCCAATGCACTTCTGATCTGCAGAAAGCAACTGTGAAGTCAGCAACACATTATCAACCACCATTTCAGCAGCATGTTTAAAAGTTATGGATGTGCACATGCCTGAACTGAAATTTTTTTTAGATTTTTGCAAATTTATGAAAAAAACTAAGAAATCACATGTACATAAGTATTCACAGTCTTTGCTCAATACTTTGTTGATGCACCTTTGGCAGCAGTTACAGCCTCAAGTCTTTTTGAATATGATGCCACAAGCTTGGCATATTTATATTTTATTTACATATATATATATATACAGTATATATATATTAAATATTATAATATTAAATATAAATAACTGTCAGTTACTTTGATGGACTGATTTGGTAGAAATCTGTCCTAATCCCATACCTGGACTTTCATTCTTGGATTCACGCATTGGTAATCTGTCCAGTGTGTGCCCAACCAAAGATGCTGGAATAGGTTCCATCCCCCTGCGACCATTGATTGATACTGTTTATTTCAAACAAAACAAAATAGAAACAAGAAATAAATTTTTTTTTCAATGCTGTCCAAAAAGGAACGGGATTGAAGCAAAGCTCATCTTGTCCTATTCAACTTTAACTAATTAACATACCTATATACCTTCATGCGCATATACACATGCAGTGGTGTGAAAAAGTGTTTGCCCCCTTCCTGATTTCTCATTTTTTTGTATGTTTGTCACACTTAAATGTTTCAGATCATCAAACAAATTTAAATATTAGACAAAGATAACACAAGTAAACACAAAATGCAGTTTTTAAATGAAGGTGTTTCTTATTAAAGGTAAAAAAAATCCAAACCTACATGGCCCTGTGTGAAAAAGTGATTGCCCTCTAAACCTAATAAGTGGTTGGGCCACCCTTAGCAGCAACAACTGCAATCAAGCGTTTGTGATAACTGGCAATGAGTCTTTTACAGCGCTGTGGAGGAATTTTGGCCCACTCATCTTTGCAGAATTGTTGTAATTCAGCCACATTGGAGGGTTTTCGAGCATGAACCACCTTTTTAAGGTCATGCCACAGCATCTCAGTCGGATCCAGGTCAGGATTTTGACTAGGCCACTCCAGAGTCTTCATTTTGTTTTTGTTAAGCCATTCAGAGGTGGACTTTTTTTTTTTTTTTTTTTTTTTTTTTTGTTACTTATTTGCACCCGTAGGTAGATTTGGTTTACAGTCTGGTGACAAGCCACCGGCTGCCGGTCGCTGCGTGCGCGAGCGCCCTAAACCTACATGTTTTTGGCATGCGGGAGGAAACCGGAGAAATCCCGGAGTAAACCCACGCAACACGGGGAGAACATGCAAACTCCACACAGCTCACTGTTGGTCGGGGGCTGGGATCGAACCCACGATCCCCCGGCTGAGGGTAAACTGTGCTGCCGCAGTGCTAAACCACTGCGCCACCGTGCAGCCCAGCAGGACTTGCTGGTGTGTTTTGGCTCATTGTCCTGCTGCAGAACCCAAGTGTGCTTCAGCTTGAGGTCACGAACAGATGGCCGGACATTCTAATTCAGGATTTTTTGGTAGACAGCAGAATTCATGGTTCCATTTACCATAGGAGGTCTTCCAGGTCCTGAAGCAGCAGAACAGCCCTAGACCATCACACTACCACCACCACTTTTTACTGTTGGTATGATGTTCCTTTTCTGTGTTGTGGGGGCATAGTGGGTGTTTTCTCCACCCAGAGAGGGCAGGGGGAAGGGGGAACAATGGACCAATGGAGGAAGTGTCACCGGGGGGCATCAGACAGGACTGTTGGGTCTATGCGCCCCCCCGGGGAGAGTGAGAGCAGCCAGAGCCACTGAGGGTAGAAGGGTGTAATGTCATGTTAATGTGCCACACATTCCTTTGTTCAAACAATGTGTCATGGTAGGAAATCCGGGTCTCGATGCATAGAAATAAAGAGATAAAAGTGGAATGCACAGAGACCCGGGACTGCTGTTTGCTGTACTTCATGCTGGAGAAAGAATAAAGTTCTGTGTCGTCCAGCTTGTTGCCTCACCTGCCGTCTTTCTCCACAGTGTTACTTTTACGCCGGATGTAATGGGACCCACACCTTCCAAAAAGTTCAACTTTTGTCTCATCAGTCCACAGAGTATTTTCCCAAAAGTCTTGGGGATCATCAAGATGCTTTCTGGCAAACTGAGACCAGCCTTTATGTTCTTTTTGCCCAGCAATGGTATTTGTCTTGGAACTCTGCCATGCAGGCCATTTTTGCCCAGTCTCTTTCTTATGGTGGAGTCATGAACAATGACCTTAACTGAGGCAAGTGAGACCTGCAGTTATTTGGATGTTGTTGTGGGGTCTTTCGTGACCTCATGGATGAGTCGTCGCTGTGCTCTTGTGGTAATTTTGGTCGGCTGGCCACTCCTGGGAAGGTTCACCACTGTTCCATGTTTACCCTATTTGTGGATAATGGCTGTCACTGTGGTTCACTGGAGTCCCAAGGCTTTCAAAATGGCTTTATAATTTTTCCAGACTGATGGGTCTCAATTACTTTGTTTCTCATTTGTTCCTGCATGTCTTTGGATCGTAGCATGACGTCTAGATTTTGAGTATCTTTTGGTCTACTTCACTTTGTCAGGCAGGTCCTATTTAAGTGATTTCTTGATTGAGAACAGGTGTGGGAGTAATCAGGCCTGGGTGTGTCTAGACGAATTGAACTTAGCTTTCCAAAGATGTGATAAACCACAGTTAATTTATGTTTCAAGGGAGGGGGGCAATCAATTTTTCACACAGGGTCTTGTAGGTTTGGATTCTTTTACCCTTAATAATAAACACCTTCATTTAAGAACTGCATTTTGTGTTTACTTGTGTTATCTTTGTCTAATATTTAAATTTGTTTGATCTGTAACATTTAAGTGTGACAAACATACAAAAAAAATGAGAAATCGGGAAAGGGGCAAACACTTTCTCACACCACTGTACATACATACACATATACATACATTGCCACAACAATAGAAACAGTGAGTAAATGAATAAATCTTAACACTCATTTCAAAATCTAATTACTTTTTAAAAATAATAGAAATTCAAAATAATAATACAAGCAAACAAATTCCCACAAATTATATGATCTATTCCCAACCAATCCTAGTGATTTTCAGAACCATCTTCCTCCCTGTATTTATCTAATTTCTCCTTTTTATACTTTTTTTTTCAAAACTCAGAATGTTTGGACATTGTTTTAACTCAGTATTTAATCAGTTCCATAATTTAACCCCACAGATCGAAACACAAAAGCTTCTCCTTGTTCGTACACCCACTGTCTTTAAAAGTAACTCCCCACTTTAATGATATCTCTTTTGTCTTTCAAAGAACTTGTTTTGGATGTTGACTGGCAGTAAATTATTCCTTATTTTGTACATTATTATTGCAGTTTTATATTCCACCAGATCAAATAATTTCAAACTTTTAGACTGTAAAAATAAAAAATTTGTGTGATCATGGAAACCAGCTTTATGGATTATTCTGATTGCTCTTTTTGGTAAAGTAACAAGTGGCTGTAATGAACTTTTATATTTATTTCCCCAAACTTCTGAACAGTAATTTAAATATAGTAAAACCAGTGAACAATACAGAGTGTAGAGTGATTTCTGATCCCGTATGTGTTTTGTTCTACTCATAAACGAAATGCAGTGTATCCAGAAAGTATTCAGCGCTTCACTTCTTCCACATTTTATGTTGCAGCCTTATTCCAGAATGGATTAAATTCATTTTTTTCCTCAAAATTACAATACCCCATAATGACAATGTGAAAAAAGTTTTGTTTTGTTTTTTTTTAGATTTTTGCAAATTTATGAAAAAAACTAAGAAATCACATGTACATAAGTATTCACAGTCTTTGCTCAATACTTTGTTGATGCACCTTTGGCAGCAGTTACAGCCTCAAGTCTTTTTGAATATGATGCCACAAGCTTGGCATATTTATATTTTATATATATATATATATATTTAATATTTATGCACATGTGACGTCTTAGTTTTTTATTTTTAATAAATTTGCAAAAATCTCAACAAACATTTTTCACATTGTCATTATAGGGTATTGTGTGTAGAATTTTGAGGAAAAAAATTAATCCATTTTGGAATAAGGCTGTAACATAACAAAATGTGGAAAAAGTGAAGCACTATGAATACTTTCCAGATGCACTGCACTTCTAGACAGTTTAGCTTGTACGTATTTAATGTGAGGTTTCCAGCAAAAAAAAAAAAAAAAAAAAATTATATAATCACACCTAGAAATTTGTCTTGAACTCTTTCAATACTGATATTATCTATCTGTATCTTCTGGTGCCACACGAGTAGGCTGCCTTTTTGCAACAGCGGATCAATTTCTGCCTATTTCTATTTACTATCTGGCTCTCTTGCCAATCTTTCTGATCCAGCGTCACCTTTATTCCATCTGAACACGTAGATCGCCCAAATGTCTCCTGAGCCAGCAGATGGAGCCACTGTTTCTAGCAGGAGGCAGTACGATAGAGACCAGCTGTTAGCACTTAACCAGACCACGATGCTAACACAAAAACTCGACATACCGGGAGAGATAAGACGGAAACGGCGTGGGTGTTGAGCTGGAATAAGACGGCGGGCGAGGAATATAAGGTACAGACCCCGTCCTCCCATCCGTTATTATGGGGAATGTTCGATCTCTACTCAGTAAGACTGATGAGCTAGCGGCTATCTCCCGCTACGAGAGTGTCTTCAGGGAGAGTAGTTTGATGCTATATATTGAGACGTGGCTAACAGAACTAGCAACAGATGCTAACTGGAGGGTTTCCACGCAATACGGGCAGACCGAACACCAGACAGTGGGAAGACAAGGGGCGGAGGAGTGATAATGTATGTCAGTAACAACTGGTGCAGACCGGGACATATCACGGTTAAGGAACAGCACTGTAGCAAAGACATTGAGTTGCTAGCTGTTAGCATGCGGCCTACATATCTCCCGAGGGAATACTCACACGTGATCTGCATTGTTATTTATGCAAATCCGACGGCGAATGCTGGGACAGCGTGTGACGTGATCCACTCAGTAACTGGCAGGCTGCAGACAGAACACCCAGATGCTCTTCTCCTCACCTCTGGTGATTTCAACCATATTTCACTGTCCCCCGTTCTACCCACATTCATCCAGTATGTCACATGCCACACTAGAGACAATAAAACACTGGACTTATTCTATGTAAATACTAAGGAGGCGTACACCTCATCACCACTCCCCCCACTCGGGAGATCGGATCACAACCTGGTTCATCTTCTGCCGGTGTACAAACCCTTAGTACACAGACAACCTCCGGTCATGCGCACGGTGAAGTTATGGTCTGAGGAGGCAATGGACGTGCTAAAAGACTGTTTTGAAATCACTGCCTGGGAGCAGCTCTGCGATCCACATGGTGAGGACATCGATGGCCTCACTCACACCATCACGGACTACATCGGCTTCTGTGTGGACAACACCGTACCCACCAAGACCATACGGCAGGGGTGTCCAACCAGGTGCCATGGAGAGCCAAGACCCTGCAGGTTTTCTCTTCTACCCAGTCTCTTCAGCAGGTGTTTTCACTTATCAGCAATCAGTGGGAAGAAGTTCACAGAAATCTGCTGTTGAAGACACTGGTTGGAGGTAAAACCTGCAGGGTCTTGGCTCTCCATGGCACATGGTTGGACACCCCTGCCATACGGTGTAGCTCGAACAATAAACCCTGGATCAACCCTGAGATAAAAACACTTCTGAGAGAGAAGAAGAGGATCTTCAGGTCGGGGAACAGGGAGATGCTGAAGTCCGTACAGAGGTAGCTGAGGAGGAAGATCAGAGAAGGCAAGGACAGCTTCAGGAAGAAGATGGAGGACAAGCTGCAACAGAGCGATATTGGTGGGGTCTGGAGAAACCTCAAAACCATCTCTGCGCTCCAGAATACCTCCCCCCAGGCCACGGGGGGCAGGGAGTGGGCGAACAATCTGAACCTGTTTTTTAATAGGTTTGACCAGTCGCCCTCCCCCCCGACTGCACAACAACCACTGCTGCCTCTAAAGTCATTGAGACCTGCTGTCCACACCCCACTCCACCAACACCCCCCCCCCACTCCCAGCACACAGCCCCCCAACCTGACCCTCACTAAGACCCAGGTGAGGACGGAGCTGAGGAAGATCAAGGCGAGGAAGGCCGCGGGACCGGACGGCATCAGTGCGAAGCTCCTCAAGTCCTGTGCAGACCAGCTGTGTGGGATTATGGAGCATATCTTCAACCTGAGCCTGAAGCTGGGGAGGGTACCACAGTTGTGGAAAACATCTTGTGTGGTACCTGTACCAAAGACTTCCCACCCCAGAGATCTGAACAGCTACAGACCAGTGGCCCTGACGTCTCACATGATGAAGACCCTGGAGAGACTGCTCCTCGCTCACCTCCGCCCCCTGGTGGGACCAGCGATGGATCCACTCCAGTTCGCCTACCAGCATGGCATCGGGGTGGAGGATGCAGTGATCTTCCTCCTTCACCGTTCTCTGTCCCACCTGGAGAAGCCCGGGAATGCGGTGAGGATCATGTTCTTTGACTTCTCCAGTGCTTTCAACACCATTCAACTGATGATCCTGAAGGACAAGCTGCTGTGTGCAGGGGTGGACCAGCACCTGTCATCATGGATCCTGGACTACCTTACTAACTGGCCACAGTTTGTGAGAACCCGAGATTGTGTGTCTGACACGATCATCGGTAGCACGGGGGCCCCCCAGGGAACGGTTTTGGCTCCCTTCCTGTTCACCCTTTATACTGCGGACTTCTCACACAACACAACACACTGCCATCTACAGAAGTTCTCTGACGACTCTGCGATTGTCGGCCTCATCTGCAACGGAGATGAAGCTGAGTACAGAGGACTTATCCAGGACTTCGTGGACTGGTGCCATCGGAACTGCCTCCAGATCAATGCGAGGAAAACTAAGGAGCTGGTGGTGGACTGCCGCAGGCAAGGACAACCCCTCACAGCACCAGTAAACATACAGGGAACAGACATTGAGATGGTGACATCCTACAAGTACCTTGGTGTTCACCTGAACAATAAACTAGACTGGTCACACAATACCGACACACTCTACAAGAAGGGACAGTGCAGGCTGTTCTTACTGAGGAGGCTCAGGTCTTTTGGTGTACAAGGGGCGCTGCTGAAGACATTCTATGACACAGTGGTGGCATCAGCCATCACTTTTGGAGTGGTCTGCTGGGGCAACGGCATTACAGCAGCCGATAGGAAGAGACTAAACAAACTGATCAAGAAAGCTAGCTCATTCCTGGGGCAACGCCTTGACCCAGTGGAGGAGATAGGAGAGAGGATGGTGGATAAACTGTCATCTCTGCTGGAGTCCGAGTCCCACCCTATGCAGAACATATTGAACGCACTGAGGAGCTCATTTAGCAGTAGACTACATCATCCTAGGTGCGCAACCGAGAGGTTTCGCAGGTCCTTCCTACCTACGGCTGTCAGACTGTATAACCTAAGCAGGGCTGCTCACAGAGACAGCAAAAAACGTGACGACCTAATAGTATTGAATGCAAAAGACGCAACAGATTTACACAAATGGTCCCCTCCAGTATACAACTAGGACAATATCAGTCGCTACGGAGGGTAACAATATGTATGGGTACATATTCATACTATGTAGGATAACTAAGTAGACGGTTATGCTGTTTATTCCATCTAGCTACAATGCTCCGCACTTTGTATATATATTTATATATTTATGTGTACGTATGTATATCCACTGCTCTTATTTATATTTTTCGTATCTTCTTAATTATTGCTCTGAGTGTTGCTATCCCTGTGCTGTTGCAATCCTGGAATTTCCCCATTGTGGGACTAATAAAGGCTTATCTTATCTTACTTGAATACTTGCCTTACCATTTCCACATAATATGAATTTTGTTTTGCTCAAATTTAATAATTTATTTTTATTATACCAATCTTTTATTTTACTGAATTCAACAGTGATCATGTTCAGAAGTTGCTGTAGATCCTCACCAGTACCCAGAACATACAAATATCATTGATTTTTAAAATGAAAAGCTTAGGTCTCAATAGTTACCCCTGGGGGACACCACAAACAATGTCCAAACACTTAGATTTATATTGCCCCATCTTCACAAATTGTTGCCTGTTTTTTAGATCATTTCTGACCCAGTTCAATACTACCCCCCTCCCCCGAGTCCATACCATTCCAATCTGTTATGTAATATTTTATGATTTAATGTGTCACATGCTTTTTTAAAATCAATAAATACTTCCCACCGCAAATTTCTTTCTGTCCATAGAATTAGTGATTTCTTCTATAACATCCATTAAAGCTAATGATGTAGAGTGGTTGGTTCTAAATCCATACTGACTGTCTGTGAGTAATTTGTGTTTAGCTATGAACTTGTCTAATCTGTCATTAAAGAGTTTTTCCAGTATTTTTCAGAATTGCGGCAGAAGACAAACAGGCCTGTAATTTGTGAAGTGGTGTTTATTTCCAGTTTTGTATAGAGGCTTTAGCTATTTTCATTTTCCTTGGAATTGTACCAATTTGGAATGATAAGTTGCAAATGTGTTTCAATTGTTTAGCAATTTTCTCAATACCCTTTTTTAACAGCTACTATGTCAATGCCATCACAGTCTGCTGAAACTTTATTTTTTAATTTATGTACAATCTCACTGATTTCCCTTTCTTCCACTGCTGTTAAAAACATTGAATTTGGATTTCGTTTGATTAATTTACTGTTCCCCTTTTCAGATATGAATGGATCAGGGATTTTTCTAAATTTGGTACAGTATTTACAAAGAATTCATTGACTCTATTTACTGCATCATTTATATTATTAATATTTACTTCATTATCTATAGCAGGGGTTTCCAAACTTTTCAGCCCTTGACCCCCAAAATAATGGTGACAGAGACTGGCAACCCCCACTATCGCCGGAGGTGACTGAAACATAAAAAAAAACATACACACAGGACTCATGCACTAATAAGCATAAACAAACACGGGCATAACAACACAAAAGATGCACAAAATATGCATGTGAATCCATACTGAATATATTCCTCTCGATACTTGCGACACTTGGAGGAATGCTGGACCGACTGCTTATGGAACCCTGTACGGTACTGTCCTCCTCCTCCTCCTCCTCCCACCGCACCAAACGTCGGCCTTTCTGGCGGCATGTCTCCACTTTCCTCTTCTGCCATCTCTGCTGTCCTCTCTGCGTTGTCTTTGGTCGGTATTAACCAACGTTTCATTTTTAAAAATAATGTCTTGGGCTTAAAGCGTAATGTGTGGAGGAAGGAATCAGACAAGACCACGGACTGATGACACAAACTTTATTTTCCTCCAACAGGTAAAATCGTACTGAGATGTGAGTGTCAGGGTGAACTCTCTTATACACTTTTTTCCCCACCTCTGACATGCAGGGTAAGCACATTAACATACAAGCTGTTAAATATGCACACACATCCACATACACATTAACATAACGTCACAGAGCAGGTCTTAATGAAATACATTTGCACCCCTGTGTTCTCAGGTGCGAACCTGGCACAGCGGGGGCGGAAGACACATCTTTCTTTGGCTTTATACGCTCTGGCGTCCTTAGCTGGCTCTTCTCTCCTTTTCCCATTTCCCATATCTGATTATCTTCTCCCCCACCGACCCCCTGTCCTGGGTGGAGTGCTATGTCCTGTTGTATCCGCCACAAATGTGTTTATTTGAGCTGTTCAGATGAAATCTATTGGTGCACACTGATCTGTGTGTGACCTGTAACGTTTACTGTGGCGCAGTTAAAGTGACATGTCACCTGTTTAATCACCTCAGGAGGATTCTGAAAATCATCTCGTGACCCCCCCCCCCCCTCAGTGTTTCTGGTCCCCTGGGGGGGGTCACAACCTCCACTTTGGGAATCTCTGATCTACAGTATGTCCATTTTTTTTTAGGTAATTTGTTTTTTGAACAATTAAAACAAAAACCTAGATTGTGGTGGACTTTCGTCAGTCGGTGCATTGTGACATGCACTACACAAAGAGCAGAGATAAACAAATCTATTGTCTGGTCAGTCACTGTAACAGATACTGAAGTCAGTTTGTCTTGGCCTGTCCTTGCCACTGATAGTACCTCTATCTGCCAAGAATGTGCCGCTAGTCCCGCAAAAGCTAGCAGTACTCAAATACTTTGCAAGCAGTTTCATGAAATGGTCAGTCAGAGAGCAACTCATACCGGCTTGGACATCGCCCGGGTTAACAAGGTCAGGAGTTCCTGGCAGCGGAAGGCAAAGGACAGAGCTGCGTGGAGGAATTTGATCAGACCTAAATGAAACAGTCATTGTCGCCCCTGACAGACTGCTATGATGATGATGATGTTTATCTCCATTTTGAATTACTTTATTTTATATATTCCATATACTTTTAATATTGTTTTTATCTATTAATTTACTATAGTATTCCTTTTTACTTGTTCTCATAATATTAGTTAATTTATTTTTTTTGTTTTGTATCTATTTTCTACCTCCTTAGTTTTATGTTTTATGAATTCTCTATGCAACATATTTTACTTTTTGCAGGCATTTTTTAATCCCTTGGTGATCCATAGACTATTTTAATATTTTTTCTTCTTATTGATTTTTTAATTTGACAATTTTTATCATATAATAATTTAAATATTCTTTAAAATATTTCATGTGCTTTGTCTGTGTTCTTCATTATATAGTTCTTCCCATTTCTGTTTTGCTAGATTATTTTTTAAAGCATTCACTGTTTCTTCAGTCCTCACTCGTCTGTACATAAATGCTGTTTTTTGCTTTTCTTTCAGAAGAATAATATTGGCAGGTGGTCACTGATGTCTGTCGTTGATTAATAATCCACTTTTTGTGTTATTATCCATATTATTTGAAAAGATGTTATCAATGAATGTAGCACAGTGAGATGTAATTCTGCTGGGTCTGGTGATTGTAGGATAAAGACCTAAACTATACATTGTATTAATAAATTCTTCAGTGGGTTTATGGTTATTTTGGTTTAACAAATCTATATTAAAATCACTGCATATAAACATGATCTTTTGATGTGAAATAGTGAATGTTTCTTCTGTCCAGTCCTTAAAAGTTTCCATTTGTGACCCAGGTGTTCTATATATGCAGCTAACCAACACATTCTTTTTCCCCCTACAAATTTCAACAGTCAAACATTCTAGTAAACCTCCAATTGAAGTTGTCATGATCTCTACCACTCTCAAATAAAGATTGTCATTGTACAAGGCCACACTTCCTCCATATTTGTTCTCTCTATTCTTATAGTACAGTTCATATCCATTCAATTCAAAGTCCACACCCTTCTCAGGATTGATCCAGGTTTTTGTTATGGTGATTATGTTAAATGGATGAGAGAACTGTTTTAAATATTCCTTAATTTTATTAAAATTTGCATCCAGGACTTCCGGTCTGGACGCCATGGTGATAGCAACCTAACGCTGAAACTCCCAGACTCAATCCAAGGAAAACATCCTCAAAATCAGACCTAATGGATTTTTGGAAGATTAAAAATCAAAAGACAATAACACCATGCCTAACCACAAGCAGAAGAAACTGACATTCCCCAGGTCAGGACGCACAGCGGCCGCGGAATCTGAACCGGAGGACCTCCGTTCAGAAGACGAGGACCTAGGCCTAGCTAACAAAAGGATTAGCTTGAAATCGCTATTTGACGAATTACGACGATTTCGGGCCGAATTTCTTGAATTCAGAGAGGATCTAAAAAGGGCGAACAGCAGAATGGACCAGGCCGAAAACCGAATCTTGGAAGCTGAAGAAAGAGTAAAAGTGCTTGAAGATTCTGTGCTGGATTTACGCAGAAAACAATCAAGGCTGGAGGCTAAGCTAACCGACCAAGAAGGAAGACAGAGACGGGATAACATCAGAATTCACGGTCTGAAAGAAGGAGCTGAAGATAGTTTCAACACAGTGGCGGAATGCGTGGAATCCTTATTGAGAGAGAGGTTGGATATTCCACAAACCACCGATTTGAAGATAGAAAAAGCCCATCGTACATTAGCCGCAAAGCCAGCCCCGGAAGCGCCCCCACGTTCTGTGGTGGTAAGATTCGCCAATTTCAAAATAAAACAAGAGGTTGTAAGACGGGCTTGGCAGAAAAAAGGATTTATGCATCATGAGAGAAAAGTCTTCGTGGAGCATGATTACGCCCCTGAGGTTCTTAAAAAGCGACGGGAATATAACGACGCCAAAAAGGTTCTACGGGAACAGAATCTACGCTTTCAGACGCCATTTCCGGCGAAGCTAAGGGTCTTTTACGGGGAAGAGTCATGTCTCTACAATTCAGCGGAAGAAGCAACAACTGACATGGCAAGAAGAGGACTCCCGGTAACGGTGTTTAAACCCGCAGCGGATCTGAGCGAGAAAATCAGAGCTCAAACGTGGTCCACTCAGAGACCTTCAAAATCCACGGGCCAGCAGCGGGAAATCCAGCCCCAGAGCTACAAAGATAAGCTTTCCAGTTCCAGGAAGGAATAGCAACCTTTTTGTTTTGTTTTTTTTTTCTTTTCAGTCACTCTGCACTTCCACCCCCCCTCCTACAAGGTAACAAACATTAAAGGAGATGCAGAATCAGCATGTGGTAAAACCTTTCATGGAGCAGTTATAGCATTAGAAACAAATGTCTTCTTAATTTAAAGGGAAAAAAAAAATCATGTTAAAATAGAAATGTAACAATGACCCACATGTTCTCTCCACACTAACAAATACTGTATTAGAGTGAATGTTTGCTGTGATGGGGGTGGGAGGGTGCACACAATCTCATAGGGTATAGGCATAAAAAAAAAAAAAAAAATCATTACAAATTCGGATTGGGATCTGAAATTCACGTTAAAAACATGGGACAACTTGCAGGGGTAAGAGAGGGCCCTCAACACGTAACAGAGTTTGAGGAATTTCCCTCAGAGCCTACACTCCATCAGGGCTCTTACAGGGTCTTTAAAGAGACCCCAGCTCAGGAAGTTTTTTTGACAGTTTTTTGTTTTAAAGTTTCGTACACTATGTTCTTAATGTTTTTTATGTTCTTAATGTTCTTTCAGTTTCTGAGTAGCAAAAAAGAGGGCCACCACACTGTTATACTAAATAAGAAAATACAATGGAGAAACAGGATGTAACCAAAATAGCCTCATATAATGTAAAAGGGATCCTGAATCCAGTTAAAAGATCCAAGATTCTACGCAAAATGAAAAAAGACAAAGCAGAAATAATACTTTTACAAGAAACCCACCTAACAGACGTGGAACACACTAAACTCAATAGACAAGGGTTTAAAATGATCTCTTCATCTTCACATAAATCAGGGAGGAGGAGGGAAGTAGCGACATTGATATCAACCAAAATTACATTTGAAAAAAAATCAAAACACAAAGATAAAGAAGGGAGGTACAGTTTGGTAACTGGGCGGCTAGAGGGAGAAGATATCACCCTGCTGAATGTATATGCACCACCAGGGGCTAAATGGAAATTTTATAAAAATGTATTCGACCAAATGATAACTAAAGCCCAAGGTTTAGTGATATGTGGTGGAGACTTCAATCTAAGACTGAATCCATACTGGGATGCAACAGGTAATTCTTCACATCAAAATAACACCCAAAATAGGAATACTCGGATGCTACTAAAAGAAATGGGAATCTGTGACGTATGGAGGGAATTCAACCCCAATGTAAAAGATTGTACTTTTTATTCAACGCCACATTCATCTTACTCAAGGATTGATTACTTTTTCATGTTTAATAGAGACATTGGAAGAGTAAAAACATGTAAAATAGGACTGATGGATCTCTCCGACCACAGTCCGATCTATATGGATTTAAACATCCAAAAATACACAAATAATACATTTTCCTGGAGGTTGAATTCAAGTGTCCTGAAAGGACCACTGAAAGATGAATTGGAATCAGATATTCTCAGATATTTGGAAGAAAACGATAATGGAGAAGTACCCCCTTTAATACTGTGGGATGCGTGCAAAGCTGTAATAAGGGGAAAAATTATTGCAAAACTGGCAACCCAAAAGAAACTGAGACAAGAAAAACTAATCACACTACAGTCAGAGCTCAAGAACCTAGAAAAAGAACACAAAGACAACACTCATTCTAATGGCTTGCTCAAGATTAAAGAAATTAAAAATCAAATAAATGAGATCTACACAATAGAAATCCAGAAGAAACTTACATTTCTGAAACAAAAACACTATGAAGCAGGCAGTAAATCGGCAAAATTACTAGCCTATAAATTGAGGAAACAACAAACGGAAAGAGCAATCTACAAAATCAGAGACCCAGTATCAAAGGAAATAAAATTCAGAATTCAGGATATTCTTAAAAGCTTCGAGAATTACTACAAGAACTTATACTCCCACAAAAAACATAAAAACGCATCCGAGACATTCCTAAACACATTAAACCTTCCCCAACTTACGGAATCACAAAATAAAACCCTACTGTCAGAAATACAACCTAAAGAATTGGAAAAAGCAATTATGAAACTTAAAGCTAACAAATCCCCAGGAGCAGATGGCTATACAGCAGAATGGTACAAAACCTTTAAACAGCAACTATCTCCTCTCCTCCTGAAAACATTTAACTACGTCCTCCACACAGGGGAAATCCCCCCCTCCTGGAGAGAAGGGGTCATTGCAGTTTTTTTTTTTTTTTTTTTTGTTACTTATTTGTACCCGTAGGTAGACTTGGTTTGCAGTTTTGGTGACAAGCCACCGGCCGCTGGTCGCTGCGTGCGCGAGCGCCCTAAACCTACATGTTTTTGGTATGCGGGAGGAAACCGGAGAAATCCCAGAGTAAACCTGCGCAACACGGGGAGAACATGCAAACTCCACACAGCTCACTGTTGGTCGGGGGCTGGGATCGAACCCACGACCTCATGATCCCCGCGGTCCCCCGGCCGAGGGTAAAACTGTGCTGCCACAGTGCTAAACCACTGCGCCACCGTGCAGCCTAAGTTATATATATAAGTTATACCTAAACGTGAAAAGGATAAACTAGAATGCTCCAACTACAGACCAATCAGTGTATTAAATCAGGACTATAAGCTTTTTACCACTATCCTTGCCAAAAGGTTAGAAAACATACTGACAGACTTAATTCACTTAGACCAAACAGGTTTTATAAGACAAAGACAGACACAAGACAACATTCGACGCACTTTACACATAATTCATCATATAAAAAAATATAACTTAAATGCAGTCATATTGGGATTAGATGCTGAAAAAGCATTCGATTCGGTTGACTGGTCTTTCCTATATAGAATCTTATCCAGTTTCAATTTTCATAACAACTTCATTAGAACTATACAGGCATTATATAAAAAACCAGCAGCTAAAATAAGGATTAACGGTAATTTATCATCATCTTTTGAGCTGGAAAGAGGATGTCGTCAAGGCTGCCCCCTGTCTCCACTGCTCTTTGCAATCTTCATAGAACCTCTGAGCCAATGGATAAGACAAAATCAAGAAATTCAAGGTATTACACTTGGTCAGAAGGAACATAAAATAGCACTCTTTGCTGATGACATTTTAATATACCTAGGGCAGCCAGACACTTCTCTACCAGAACTAATCTCAGTTTTTTCAGACTATGGAGATTTATCGGGGTACAAATTAAACATGCATAAAACCCAAGTTTTAACATTCAACTATGACCCAAATCATGTTTCACTAAATGAACTCAAAACTAACTGGGAGTTGGAATCTATGAAATATCTGGGGGTCAATATCCCGAAACAACTCGACAAAATTATAACACTAAACTATGATCCACTGGTGACAAAAATAAAATCTGACCTAGCAAGATGGAATATGATACCATTCTTAGGTACTGCACAAAGAATTGAAGCAGTCAAAATGAATATACTTCCACGTCTTCTATACCTTTTCCAAACAATACCGGTAGAACCTCCCAAAAAAACATGGCAGGAGCTGGACAGAAGGATCTCAAGATTCATATGGCAGGGTAAGAGACCTAGAATCAGATATAGAACCCTACAGCTAAACAAAGACAAAGGTGGGCTTGCGCTGCCAAATATCAGGGACTATTTTATAGCTGCACAAATTAAAACTTTAGTAGAGATATGTAACCCAGTCTACACTGCACAATGGAAGGAGATGGAATGCCAAATAACAAGTGACATCCCCCTACAGGCGATAATAGGGAACAATGCCTTTACTAAACTCTTGAATAACACTAACCCGTGGATAGAGACCCCGCTAAAAATTTGGTTTAAGATAGTCAGAGAGAATCAAGCTAAAGAGCCCTATCGACTTCTGCAATGGATTGCCTATGATCAAGACTTTACCCCCAATAAAACAGACACTAGATTTAAAGAGTGGAAAGAGAAAGGGCTGATAAAATATTACGATTTTTTTAAGGGGCAAACTTTAAGAAGTTTTGAAGATTTGAAAAAACAAGGTCTAATAAATCAAGATCTTTACAGGTTCTTTCAGCTTAGACACCACATAAACAATATACTTAAAAAGGAGGATTTGGAAAGGGCCCAGTCAGGTGTTCTGAAGGTCTTCTTAATGGCATATAAAGGGATCCCAGGGATCAGATACATTTCTAAAATATACCAAGGTCTTCAAGACTTAAAAGGAGACAACACATCATATATAAAAGAGAGATGGGAAAAAGAGGGGAATTTCACTTTACAATTGGAAATATGGGAAAAGCTAAATAAACAGCAATGGAAAAGTACCTCATCCCTGCAGTGGAGAGAATTTGGATGGAAAAACTTGGTAAGATTTTTCAGAACACCTGCACAAAACAAATTTACCCATAAGGGGTTGAACTGTTGGCGCTTGTGTAGTGAAAAGACTGCAAATCATTTTCATGTGTTTTGGTCATGCCCAGTTATCCACCAATATTGGACCAACGTACAGACAATATTGGGGAAAATATTCAAAATAACAGTTCCCTTTTCTTTTGTAACTTTGTATTTGGGTTTATTACCGGACTCACTGGAAAGACGAGGAGATAAATACTTATTCAATGTTTTAATATTGGCAAGTAAAAAAGCCCTAACTAAAAAATGGATGCTGAAGGACTGTCCTACACCTGAAGATTGGATTAACGTGATTCAAGACATTTACTCGATGGAAAAGTTGACATTCGCACTGAGACAGGACATGGATGGGTTCATGAACTTTTGGCAACCCTGGATCGCATATGTCTTCCATTAGATCTAATCTTTGACAAATACCATTTCAGTAATGGTCCCGCTCTTTGTTCCATAGCTACTCAGTTGCTCTTTTACTTTTAATTACTTAATTTTCTGTTTGTTTGTTGTTTGCTGTTCTGTTTGTTTGTTTATTCTTTTGTTTGTTTGTTTTTTATTTAATTCTCCTTAATTTCACTTTTTCTTTCACTTTAAAAAAAAAGGGGGGGGGTGTTGTAATAACTATCCTACCAATGTTGTCAAATAGCAAAAAATAAGGGAACATGTGATGAAAATGTAAACAATGCAATGCTGTAATGACCTGTATACCCTTTACAAAAACTTAAATAAAAAAAAAAAAAAATTTGCATCCAGATTTCGACTGTTAAAGTGAATAATGGATAGTCTATGTTCTGTCCTGATGTCCTTGTTGTATTGTTCATCTGAATAATAGCAACAGTTATCCTTCAAATTGGAGAAAAAGTTGTTTTCAGGGTCAATATCACATTCCATGTCCTTTGAGTTATGTTCAGTATATTCAAATGTTTTCAGTTCTAGGTTATCAAAATCAACAGTCCTCAGTGGTAAATTATCTCCACATTCATTGATCAAGTTATCCATTAGAAAAAAGAAAAAACAAACTAAAAAAAGTGAATTATCATCATAAACAAACAATAAATTAACCGATAAATGCCTTGTTGATTGTTACAAATTAAGAAAAGCAATAGCTAATCATAGCCCTTTACTTAGTAAGTCATTTGGATTTATCCAATTCTTATGTTTCCTTTATGCATAGCATTTGACCCTTCTTTTACCCACATTTTGCAGTTTCATACCCATGTAGCAAATTTTTTAAAGCTTCCTTAATAGTTTCAATTGTCCAGCAGTATCGGCATTTTTTTGGTTAAATGATCATTTATGTAGACATTTGTTCCTTTCAGCTGTTTTGCTTTTCTTAGCAACTCTTTTTTTGTGTTTTTGATTGGATAATCTTTGTATAATAAGAGGTTTGACCTTCCTACTCTTCTGTGTGATGGTGTGACAAGCAGAAATTGAGTCATTGTGTATATTGATACCTTTGTAAAAAAGACAGTACTTGTTCTTCAAGTGACTGGAGCTCCTCAGAAGGGACATCCTCTCCAGAATTGTCACTAGTCGCAGAGACAACTTGAGCATAGGAGCGGTGTTTTACATCCAAGCCTGAAATTATTCAATTCAATTCAACTTTATTTATATAGCACCGTTTCACAACAACAGTCATCACATAGCACTTCCAACTGTAGGGGAAACCCCCACAATTAAAGAAAGACCCCAGCAATCAGGCAATCCCCTTTGAGTAAGCACTTGGCGATGGTGGAAAGGAAAAACTCCCTTTTAACAGGAAGAAACCTCCAGCAGAACCAGGCTCAGGGAGGGGCAGTCATCTGCTGACTGGCTGGGGGGTGAGGGAATAGAGAAGAAGAAGAAAAGAACAGACATGTAGAGAGCAAACAGCACGACGGGGACTCAATTTATGGGAGAGAACAAACAGATGTTATTGACCAGCAAAAATATTTCATTGAGAGTGAAGAAAGGAGTGAAGCCCAGTGCACTGTTGGAGGTCCCCCAGCTGTCTAAACCTATTAGTAGCATAACTAAGGGAGGGTTCAGGGACACATGATTCCTCACTAATTATAGACTATATCAAAAAGGAAATGTTTTAATCCTATTCTTAAAAACAGAGAGAGTCTGACTTCCAAATCCAGATTGGCAGCTGGGTTCACAGGAGAGGAGCTCGATAACTGAAGGCCTCCCATTGTACTTTTGGAGATTCTAGGTATTACAAGTAATCCAGCATTTTGGGAGCGTAGTGCTCTGTTAGGATAATAGGGTAGTATCAGATCTTTTAAATAAAAAGGGGCCTGATTATTCAGAGCTTTGTAAGTGAGAAGAAGGATTTTAAACTTAATTCTAAATTCTTTGGGAAGCCAATGAAGGGAGGCCAGAACCGGAGAGATATGATCTGTCTTTCTAGTACCTGTTAAAACTCTTGCTGCAGCATTTTGGATCAGCTGAAGACTTTTTAAAGATGTTTTAGGACAACCTGAGTTAACAAAAGTGTGGATTAGTTTCTCAGCATCACTCTGAGACAAGATGCTCCTTCCTAATCTTGGCAATATTACGCAATTGATAGAAGGCAGTCTTAGAAACAAGTTTAAAGGTCTGATGACATGTTTTTGACTTCATCTAATTTTTCAACACATGATACAATATGACGAAATAGGTTAGTCTGTGCAGTTCTAAATCAAACAGGCTTTTTTCACACGAATATCTGACGTTTTCATGAGTGTCACACCACCAATTGCGTCAGTGGCTAGAAAACCCCCTGGCCATGTTGTAACGTCATCGACAGAACACAGCACTTGGCTGCCCATTGTACACACAGGATGGAAGCAGTAGAAAACATCGATGATGGTTCCAGCACATGAAGTCTGGAATTGGTTTGTGTTGTCCAGTCTTCAGACGATTATAGTTCTAAAGAATGGGATGACAGTGAAGAATCTGGGGGCATCAGACCTTATAGGTTTGAGCCGTGCCAAGCGGGCACTGTGCCAAGCGAGTCAGACTCAAGAGAGTGACAGTGGAGAGGCACACATGGCTGGCGCAACAGCAGCGACAAACACACGGCAGCGGAACACTGAGTGTTATTCTTTTGTTACAGATATTGCAACAAATTAGTTGTTCATAAATATAATTTGTTTAAACACAATTTTTCAATAAAATCATAGCAGTGTATTCTCTGTGGCTCAGGCATCGGGTTTATTATGTATTATCTTTATATATTTATGTACTATGTATTATGAATGAATGAATCTTTATTTTCGGATAGATTAAAAGTAAAGATTAAAAAAAAAGAAACAGAACAATATAACAAAGGGAAAAAAAATCCAACAAGGTCAAATCAAACAATAACTCCTCTAATTATACAGTTCAACATAAGTTATCCGAAATGGGTGATGGCTGAAGCCGCAGCTTATATTGCTCACCCATATTCCATCCAAGAATCCAAAAGAAAAACAAAACAAGAGCGATTACAATTCAGAACAAAGCTAAGAAAAAATGTGACAAAAAAAACCTAAGCAACAACACAACACAGACTGGATATGACAATCCTTATGTGATTTTACATGTCATCTTGTATATAGGTTTGGAGTATTTCTTCCTTTAGTTTTTGTTTAAATTTTCCAAGCGTTGTACATGATTTTAATTCAGGTCCAAAAGTGTTCCACAATCTGACTCTTTGCACTGAAATACAGTGTTGCTTGGTGGTAGTTCTCACTGAGGGTTTTTGAAATATATATGTTCCTCTGAAATGATATTGTTTCTCCCTTATTTGGAGCAACTTTTGGATATTTGCAGGCAGTGATAGATTCTTTACTTTAAACGTAATTACAGCAGTTTTAAAGTCAATCAGATCTTTCAACTTGAGAGCTTTTAATTTAAGGAAAAGTGGGTTATCTGGTGAATCCTGCACGTAAATCCATTCATCATGTTCCTCCGTGCACTCTTACGCAGGGCATGGAGAGGGAGGATGAAATAACGAAGATTTACATGCAGGGTTCACCACAGCACATTTAAGACAGACAATTCCCAAAAAGGTGAAGACATACAAAAAACATAAACACACTTACTGATGGCGTTCGGGGGCTGGCATCGCCCAGAGAACGAATGAGAGGAGACGTGTTAGCCACAGGTGTGCCCCAGTGCCGACATCGCTTCAAGGACACACGAGAACCACGGCGAACATGGAGTGACTTAAACGTCGTGAGAGTGCTGAAAATTATGGCAGACTAACAGCACAAATGACAATACTATTGACCAGCAGTGCGTGACTGGCAAACGGCCGCAAAGTACACGCACTGCTGGTGATGGTGTTATGAGAAGCACTTGGGCGAGGACCGGGAAAGATGATCAGCTTCAATTTGAATCAGCTGGTGATAATGATAGAGGGGACGTCGCCAGACCGGCAAGTCAGCATGTGATCATAGAAAGTAGGTCAAAGCTGCACATAAATCTATTAATCCTTCCCCTCCTCGTGCGCTCCTCCTGCGTAAAAGCGCACAAGGAGCACACGAGGAGGCTTATGACAGTTGGAGCTGAAGTGTGTGATGTGGTCTTTCACAGCCTGCTGTTTATCTAAGCCTGCGACACAACGCGAAGGCATAGCCATAAAATTAAAACAAGAAACCAGAGAAACTCTGAGCTACAAAGCTGCTGGCATTCCAGTTAACAACACTGGAGTCCGTTCTGTTGCTTACGTCATGGTGGTGCTGCCCTTCATTTGGTGGGTGGCACCACAGTCCAGTCAGCGGCTGCGGTTTTTTGATGACAACTAGTTTATGCAGGCGCGGTTGTAAATATTATATTGATCATCGACAATGACTTTTGGGTTTACACAACATGCTAAAAAATGTCAAAATCGTGTTATCAGACCTTTAATATGTGAATTAAAAAACAGATATTGATCAAAAATTGCCACTACCAGAGTGGTGGCTCAGTTGGTAGACCATCCGCCCCACATCCGGGAGGCAGGGGTTCAAATCCCGGCCGGGTCATGCCGAAGACCATATAAAAAAGCGGAACTTCCTGCCGTCCAGCTTGGTGCTCAGCAATAATGGAATGGAGGAAGGAAATCTGTGGCGGCGCCTTGCATGGCAGCGGCCCTTCTGATTCTACACATGGGGTGTGTGTGATTAACACTGTAGATAGGATAAAACACAATTTCGTTCTACTGTACATGATTGGTTGTATGGTTGAATGACAATAAAGGGTGATTTAATTTAAAATAACTCCAAGGTTCGTCACAGAACTATTAAGAGAAAGAGTAACTGCATCCAAGCTAAGAGTTTGATTTGGAAAGGTATTTCTAAGGTTTTTTGGACCAACTAGAATGACTTCAGTCTTATCTGAATTTAATAGCAGGAAATTACAAGTCATCCAAGCTTTGATTTCCTTAAGACAAGTCTTTAACTTGGCTAATTGATTACTATCATCTGGCTTCATTGACAGGTATAATTGTGTGTCATCTGCGTAACAGTGAAAATGTATACAGTGCTTTCTAATAATGTTCCCTAGCAGAAGCATATATCAACTAAAAAGAATAGGGCCTAGCACAGATCCCTGTGGAACTCTGTGACTGAGCTTTGAGTTGGAAGAAAACTCATTATTGACATGAACAAACTGGAACCTATCAGATAAATAAGATCTAAACCACTGCAACGAAGTTCCATTAAGTCCAACATAGTGTTCTAATCTATCAAGTAGAATATTATGATTGGTATTATCAAAAGCTGCACTAAGGTCTAAAAGGACAAGTACAGAAACAAGTCCATTATCATTTGCAATAAGGAGGTCATTGACCTTCACTAAGGCTGTTTCAGTACTATGATGGATTCTAAACCCAGATTGAAACTCTTCAAATAAATCATTTCCCTGCAAGTGGTCAAATAATTGCGTAGCAACAACTCTTTCTAAGATTTTTTAAATGAAAGGCAGATTAGAGATTGGTCTATAGTTAGCTAAAGCTCCTGGATCCAGCGTTGGCTTTTTGAGTAAGGGTTTAATTACAGCAGTTTTAAAAGTCTGCGGTACATGGCCTAATGTTAATGAAGAATTGATTATTTGAAGAACAGAGCTACCAATAAATGGAAAGACTTCTTAAAATAACTTGATAGGAATAGGGTCTAAAAGACAAGTTGAAGGCTTGGATGAGGAAATTATTTTATCTAACTCTAAAAGGTCAATTGGAGTAAACTCATCCAAACAGATATCAATTGAAGGAGTTGTAGTAGTTAATATATTTAAGTTAACAGTGGGAAGAATCTGAATGATTTTATCTCTGATAGATGAAATTTTATTATTGAAAAAGTTCATAAAGTCCTAACTAGTAAGCTCTAAGGGAATGCTAGGTTTGACAGTGTCCTGACTCTTTGTCAGCCTGGCTATAGTGCTGAAAAGAAACCTGAGATTATTCTTGTGCTCTTCTGTTAATGTGGAATAATAACTTGTTCTAGCTTTCCTAAGAGATTTTTTTATAAATTAGAAGATGATTTCTCCAAGCTAAATAGATTTCATCTAATTTAATGGAGTGCCATTTTCTTTCTAATTGACGAGTCTTCTGTTTTAAGCTACGAGTTTCTGTGTTGAACCAAGGAGTTAGAGATCTCTGATTAGACTTTTTCATTTTTAAAGGGGCCACCATGTCTAGAGTCCGATGGAGAGAAGTTGTAACACTATCTACCATGCTGTCAATTACTCCATAGCTTATCTCTGTTGTGTTGACACATGACATAGAGGAAACAATCTGCATAAATTTGGTAACATCATCTGAAAGGCATCTACAGTAGTAATATTTTTCTTTAGGAGCCAAATAGTCAGAAATAGTAAAATCAAAGGTTAACAATGGTCTGACAGTACAGGGTTATGAGGAGACACTACCAGATTTTCTATTTCTATGCCATATGTCAGCACAAGGTCCAACGTGTGGTGGAGATAATGGGTAGAATTTCCTACTTTCTGAGAAAACCCCATCGAGTCTAATATTGAATTAAATACCATATTAAGGCAATCACTATCTACATCTACATGTATATTAAAGACCCCTACTATAATTATTCTCTCTGATTTCAGCACTAAATCTGCTGAGAATTCGGCAAATTCAGATATTCAGATAAAAACTCTGAGTAGGCTGAGGGAGGATGATAAACTATAGCAAATAAAATTGGGTTTAACCTAAAATTGCTAAAATGCCCAATACTGAGGACCAGGCCCTCAAAGGAATTATAACATGTTTTTTGCTTTACATTAACTAGTAATTTGGAATGGTAAATTGTCGCTACTCCTCCTCCACGACCAGAACTTCTGGGATTTTGACAGTTTAAATAACCAGAGGGAGTTGATTCATTTAAACCAACATAATCCTCTTGCCCTAGCCAAGTTGATTCATTTAAACCAACATAATCCTCTTGCCCTAGCCAAGTCTCTGTAAGGAATATTAAATCAATCTGATGATCAATTAACAGATCATGGACTAGCAGAGACTTGGGAGTTAGAGACCTAATTTTTAAATTATGAGGAGGAACAGAGGCCAAGTCATTTAATTTAGAGGCTTCATGTTTAATTTGAGTTTTACCAACTTTTTGTTTAATCACTTTGGGATGCTTATACATTATATTTTTATTTACTTTGGAGGGAGCAGACAGTGATTCTCTGATGGGGAAGACAAGGGCTAAGTTGAAGGGTGGTGGATGAAGAGGAGCTGCAGAAAGGCGTGTAAGACTGCGACTCTGCTTCCTGGTCCCAACTCTGAGTTGTCAAGGTTTTGGAAATTTGGATAAAAATGATGCCAGATTGAAAAGTGGGATGGACGCCGTCTTGTCTTATAAGACCAGGTTTTCCCCAAAATGAGTTCCAATTGTCTATGTAGCCCACATTGTTTGCAGGACACCACACAGCCAGCGGTTGAAGGATGAGATGCAGCTAAACATGTCATCACTGGTCAGACTGGGGAGATGCCCAGAGAATACCACAGAGGCAGACATCGTTTTGGCAAAGTTACACACCGATTCCACAACCAAGTTTTGTGACTGCCGGAGTCGGATGTCGTTAATGCCGGTGTGGATAACAATTGTGGAGTGTTTACAGTTACTTTTAGCCAGCATTTTCAAATTTGACTTGATGTCGCCTGCTCTGGCCCCGGGAATGCATTTGACTATGGCCGCTGGAGTCTCTAGGTTCACGTTTTTGACTACAGAGTCGCCAATAATCAGAGTTTTTTCCTCAGCGGGTGTGTCGCTGAGTGGGGAAAAGCAATTAGAAACATGAACAGGTTGGTGGTGAACCAGGGGCTTGCGACTATGCTTCCTTCTCATCGTCACGCACCCATTCTCTCCTGGCTGCTCGGGAGAGGTGGAAGCCAGGGGATGGCTAGCAGGCCCTGTGCTAGGGTGCTCCGCTGCAGCTAAGGGGCGTCCGTCATTTTTAACTGGCGCTGACGGTGTTTCAGTGCAGCGGAGCCGGGATTCCAAATCGCACAACCTCGCCTCATGCACCTCAAAAAGACATTTATTACATTTACCATTAACACTAAAAGAGGCAGAGGTGTAGCTAAACATCTGACACAGAGAGCACACCAAAGGGGAAGGAGAGCTCGTAGCCATAGCTAGAGGCTAACCCGAAGCTAACACAAACACCGATGAGAGGTGAACAGAAGGCTAAAGAGGGTGTTTAGGTGACACTGAGTGTGCACACAGGTGCAAGAGGCTTGTTAAACAGAAGTGAGACATGACGGTAGATGGGGGGAAAGTGATTAAAATACAATTAAAGGCAATAATCCTCAGAGTGAGAAGAGCTAACCACAGAGCAAACCACACCGACAGCCAGCAACACAGGAAGTGATGATACGTTACCACAAGAAGCGAAATTATATCATCTTTCCTAGAATATTGCTCTAGTTCATCCACTCCCTGTTCAAGATCCATAATACATTTTTTTTCTTTAATCAGGGCTTTAAGTTCTTTTATTTCTTCCACGAGTCCAGACAGCTTTGAAAGTTCATTAGACATAAAACTTAGTGATTTTTTTCTCCTCCATATCCTCTTCAGTAATAATAATAATAATAATAATAATAATAATAATACTTTAGACTTATATAGCACTTTTCAAAACGCTCAAAGACACTTTATGTAGGGGAGGGGAAAAAGTGTCATTGAATGAATGCAGTGTTAAATAGATGGGTTTTTAGTGATTTTTTTGAATGCTGGGAGTGAGGGGGAGTTTCTGATGATTATAGGGAGTGAGTTCCAGAAGTTAGGAGTTGCAGTGGAGAAGGCTCTGTCTCCCCATGACTTGTACTTAGTCCGGAGGGGGGGTCCATAAAAAGTTGGCATCAGTAGAGCGGAGTGTGCGGGAGGGGGTGTATTGATGGAGGAGCTCGGTGAGGTTGGGTGGGGCCAGGTTACTGAGGGCTTTGTAAATCACGAGGATGATTTTGAAATGAATTCTCTGGGGAATGGGGAGCCAGTGGAGTTTGTAGAGGATGGGGGTGATGTGGTCATGGATACGAGTGTGGGTGCGAAGACGAGCAACAGAGTTCTGGATGTGTTGTTGCTTGTTGAGGGTTTTTGATGGTAGTCCATATAGGAGGCTATTGCAATAGTTGAGACGGGAGGTGATGAAGGCGTGAATGAGAGTTTCAGCAGCTGTTGAGGTTAAGTTTTTCAGTTTTCTCACTTTTCTTAGGAGGGGCCATTATTATTGGTGGAGCCTGTTCTCAGCCTCATGGCTCTGCTGCTGATGGCGGAGACTGGAATCGGCCTAGTGACTAGGCAGGTGACTAATGTGGGTGGTGGAGGCTCAGCTCAGTCTGATGGCTGTTGAGCTGCTGCTGGTGTTGGGCTTGGGCTCCAGCCTAGTGGCTAGTCCTGATGGTTGGTGAGTAGCCTGGGCTGGGCCTAGTGGCTGGTGGTTGAGCCTTCTGACTAGTGGTTGAGCCTGGGCTGGTCCTTTGGCTGATGGTGGAGCCTGGGCCGGGCCTGTGTCTAATGGTAAAGCCTGGGATGGGCCTGGTGACTGGTGGTGGAGCCTGGGCTCAGTCTAATGGCTGCTGAGCTACCACCAATACTAGGCCAATATTCCGGCCTAGAGCCTTGACCTGGTGGCTGGTGATTGAACTTGGCTTGGCCTGGTGGATGTTGGGCAGCTGCTGGTGCTAGGCCTGGGCTCCGGCCCGGTGGCTAGTCCTGTTGGCTGGTGATAAACCCTGGTTGACTACAGAAGACCCGGCAGTAGCAATACCTGGATCCCTGAAGAGGTTACTGGTCAGCTTGATGGAAGCTACAGATAGCCTGTAGGGCTGCAACTCACAATTATTTTTGTAGTCGACTAATCTAATGACTATTTTTTCGATTAATTGACTAATCGTGATTATTTCTTTCATGTCTGCCATCTCTGCTTCCTGTTGGCACGGCTCATGTTCAGAGCTCCAGGTCATGTTTTACCTCACCTGTTTAAGATAAGATAAGATAAGCCTTTATTAGTCCCACAACGGGGAAATTCCAGGATTGCAACAGCACAGGGATAGCAACACTCAGAGCAACAATCAGAAGGCAAGAAAAAAAAACAAAAAAAACAAACAAAAAAAAAAAACAAGCAAGCAAGAGCAGCTAATATACATATGTACATATTACTATAAGATATATATATATACACACACACACACACAGACACACAGTGCAGAGCATTGTAGCTGGATGGAATAAATATATGAATATATGAACACACAGTGCAGAGCATTGTAGCTAGATGGAATAAATATGTAAATATATAAACACCCACAGTACGGAGCATTGCAGCTAGGTGGAATAAATATGCAAGTATATAAACACACACAGTGCGGAGCAATGTAGCTAGATGGAATAATATGTAGATATATAAAAACACAGTGCGGAGCATTGTAGCTAGATGGAATAAATATATAGATATATAAATATAAACACACCCAGTGCTGAGCATTGTAGCTAGATGGAATAAATATGTAAATATATAAACACACACAGTGCAGAGCATTGTTGCTAGGTGGGATGAAACAGCATAACCGTCTACTTAGTTATCCTACATGGTATGATTATGTGCCCATACATATTCTCACCCTCCATAGCGACCGGTATGTTCCTAGTTGTATGCCGGAGAGGACCATTGTGTAAGTCTATTGCATCTTTTGCATTAAAAAAAAAACTATTAGTTTGTTACGTCTTTTTGCTATCTCTGCGAGCAGCCCTGCTTAGGTTGTACAGTCTGACAGCCGTTGGTAGGAAGGACCTACGAAACCTCTCGGTTGTGCACCTGGGATGATGTAGTCTGCTGCTAAATGAGCTCCTCAGTGCATCCAGTATGTCCTGCATAGGGTGGAACTCGGACTCCAGCAGAGATGACAGTTTAGCCACCGTCCTTCTCTCTCCTATCTCCTCCATCGGATCAAGGCGCTGCCCCAGGACAGAGCTAGCTTTCTTAATCAGTTTGTTCAGTCTCTTCCTATCGGCTGCAGTAATGCCACTGCCCCAGCAGACCACTCCAAAAGTGATGGCTGATGCCACCACCGTGTCATAGAATGACTTCAGCAGCGCCCCTTGTACACCAAAAGACCTGAGTCTCCTCAGCAGGAACAGCCTGCGCTGTCCCTTCTTGTAGAGTGCGTCAGTATTGTGTGACCAGTCTAGTTTATTGTTCAGATGAATACCCAGGTACTTATAGGATGTCACCATCTCGATGTCTGTTCCCTGTATATTTACTGGTGCTATGAGGGGCTGCCCATGCCTGCGGCAGTCCACCACCAGCTCCTTAGTTTTCCTCGCGTTGATCTGGAGGCAGTTCCGATGGCACCAGTCCACAAAGTCCTGGATAAGCCCTCTGTACTCAGCTTCATCTCCGTTGGAGATGAGACCAACGATCGCAGAGTCATCAGAGAACTTCTGTTTAAGCCTGCAGACTTCTGAATATCACTTTGTTGCCAGTCTCTGCCTTAATATAATGTAGCCTATTATAAATAGTTTCCATAGCTAAATAAAATAATGACCCATCAAACATTAATTGGAAACTTGAACTTGACAGCTTAATCAGAAGTGTTTGTAGCAACACAATTAAATATGTTAAAGTGGAAAAACTCAAATAGCAGCTCTGCTGCTTCATAAAGGCTGTTGTAACTGTGTGTTAAAAACAAACTAGAGTAATATTCAACTTCATTAAAGTAGAAAAAGAAAATAACAAGCTAGTCCATCCTGTTTGAAACCTTGCTGGGTCTAGAAGTTCAAAAGTTTAATTAGGCTTCAGATGAAAATTAAAAGCACTTCTTCCAGTCCAAAATAAATTAAAAAAAAAACCTTTAAATATCAGTGTAGTAATGTGAGCCTTCACTACACATACAGTGAAATATTTAAACCATTTTAAATTTATTTGTGATGATTATGGATATCTTTTTTTAAGTAAATTACAAACTATGATATTCTAATTTACCGAGATGCACTAATGTTCAGAATGAAGGCTGATATTATGGTGACAATAATAGAGAATACGAAAAAGAGTAAGCTGCTCCTGTAATTCACCCATTTACTGCAGTTAGCATATTAGCCAGCGTAATGGAAGCAGCTCAGCTGTCAGCAACCATTGTCAAAGAGAGATTATTGTCCGACAGCAGGTAAACTATTTACACAACATGTACTAATAGTGTGGTCAGTTTTCTAAAGCTTCGAGAGTCCCTCTTTGAAAATAAGAAGCGCTATCTTTACTTGCTAACCTTACCGGTGCAGTCTGCTGACCGGTGGCCAGAGACGGAGGAATGGAGAGGAGGAGGGAATGGATGCATAGCTGTAGTGCAGCTGTGATATGACAACATTGCTTTACAGTCTACATTTAACTTGTTTCATTTATTAATTTTCAGTAAAATCCTCCCATACTTTGGAAGCTTTTAGCCTTCTCCATGATTTTCTCTCCGTGTCACCATGATACATTCCTCTTCTTCTTTGCGGGAACAGTTAAACTGAACATTTTTGCGGCATGCATATAAACTTTAAAATTAAACAATTTGTTTACAACAAAAATCTGCGTTGACAAATTTTTATGATTAATGTTATCGACGTCGTCGAGTAATTGTTTCAGCCCTAGTAGCCTGGTGGTGGAGGAGGCTGCTAGGCCTGGCAAAAAAGTAGCTGGAACCTGTAGTCCAGAATCCATTCCATCCCAAAATATCAGCCTTTTGTGTTTGCAGTCCAAGAAGGGCTTAACTGCTATTATTAAGTAACTGTCAGCAGTTTTGCCTGTATAATTTGTTTATTTTTCTTTCAAGCAGTCTCAAGTGTTGCTCAGTGGTGGCCATCTTGATTTCAGCATAAAAGAATGAATAAAGGACTGAATTGTAAACTTACTGACAACTACATGAATTGAGCTTTCATTTATTTATTTATTTATCATCGCCTTAAGTGAACAAAATGTAGGTCAAGTTTTTTTTTTATTTAACTACCAGACCAGTCTGCTCTATACTGGGAAAAGAGCTGTCACCACGGCCGGAGGAGAGCCAGCAGGTATGCACAAAGCTGGCATCTGTCATTATCTAATTTGTGAGTTTTTAATTTTTTTTGTCCTCATTCACTGTCATTCTTTTAACAGAATGATTCAAAATTATAGTGTCCCACCAACACAACAGTTTTACATTCAGCAGAGCTCCAGAAAGGCAGATGTTACCACAGTGGGAATATTAATGTGCCTCAGGCTGAGATGAACAGCTCGCTCTTTCTCAGTTTAAAAGGGAAGTTCGGAGGAAGTTTGTGATTATCAGTCCCTCCAGGATTTTGCAATGTTGCGATTGCATCAATTCACACAAAATCAGCCAATCAGCATAACTATTGCGCGACCTTGCAGCTTTCCCGTAATTTTGGCCAATCCTCGTCAACTTCAGCCAATTTCACCAATCAAATTTGTCCCTGGCTGGCAATGAAACGCTCAGTCTAACCATAATCAAATGCATCGCTGCCCCACGTTCACTTCCGTGTTTACAGGAGTATTAACGGAACACATCAGCAAACAGAATGTGTGATTTAAAAAAAAATCACTCACCCGCGAGGTTTCCAACACCGTCCCTTCCTCTGTCTCCCCCAGCCTGCTGGTGGACATCTCGCCATGTCTCCGTCCTGACCGTGTGTACGAAGAGCTGGGTTTGATTGAAAAACATCCACCTGCCCCAAAACCACCCCATTGCAGGAGTGCGCGGGAGGAGAGACACCATAAAACCACAAACACAGCGAGCAAATCTAACACTACAGCCAGTGTTTGAACATTTTATACATCTTTAGAGGTAAAATCATTACTGCATCTGGTCAATGAGCTTTAAAGCTGCGGATCTCCGGTCTCCGGTCTGGACAGACACCCCCCCCCCCCCCGGCCATAACTGAAAGATGTGTGTTTGTCAAGACTGATGTGCAGCAGACAGACAGGTAGGAGTTAGGCACAGAAAGAGAGAGAATATTGTCTGTAATTTTTTTTTTTTCCGAAAAACACAGACTCCTATAGACAATACAGAGCAACAGAATAAATTATTTATTTTTTTCCTCTCTGCTCGGTACCAAGTGGTTGAGGACTGTAGGGAGTTTTCAAATGAAGGCGCTGCTAATAATTTCCAAATCTATACTCTTCAACATGCATTCAATGCAATTTAGCTGTTGTAATGAATATTGTGTTAACCCCTTGCACTCTGGTCAATTTCCCTAAAAACGCCAAAAAATAACGCGCCTAAAGTAAATCAAAAGCTGTTCTTCAACCCTTTGCAGCATCTTCATGGGGTTGGTCTCATTTAAAAGAAAACACTTTGAATTTTTTGGCAAAACAGTCATAATCTCTCTAAGTGCTCCGGCCACTGAGTAACAGTCATCTAAACATAGTGAACTTGAAGAAAATAAATTTGGCCTGGGTGTTTTTTTGGATACAAATGCTTGCAAATAACACACAGCTTCAGATCCGGGCTGGAAAATGCAACAGAAATGTAGAACCAAGTGTTATCCAGCTGAGGTCCAAATTTTGTAACAATACCACAAAAAAATGAATATATTACACAGCTCTGTTCTCAGGTAGTTCCCAGGTGTTTTTGAACTGTGCCAAATTGTGCCAAATGGCACAGTTTGGAAAAACGTCTGTAACTTTTGAATGATTCAATATAGAAACTTCATCTTGGGCTCTAATGAAAGGTGACACTCAGGGCTGTGTGTGTGTGTGGGGGGGGGGGTTTATTCATTCATTCATGAATGAATGAACAAACAAGCACCCACACACAAAGAAGCATGCCATGTAAAAAATGTGTGGCTTTTTTTTTTTTACAAGAAAAAATAACCTACAGTGTACTAAAAATTATTCTAAAATATTTGTAATGTAGAAGATAACAACTCCCACCCCCCCACCCCACCCCCGCTACAGAGAACCATACACGAACCGTGTACAGCGGCGCACAGTCCCCCCCCCCCCCCCCGCTACAGAAGAGTAGTGGGGGAGGGGGGGTCTTCACGGTCCGGACGCGGCGCACTAACCGTGTACCGCGGCGCACGGACTTCGGACTTCATGCGCCGCACAGTTGTAATTTACCGATCGGTCAAAAGTCATTTTTGATTACAATTTTCAGGGATAAAGAATAATTTAGCTTATAACACTTACCTGTCCACAACAGCATGTGGACGGTCTATGATGACCATGGAAGAGAATCCTAAACGTCTACTCTGCTGGAACAGCACCGCCTGTGGCTGAACAGGCCGATGCGCGAATGGCAGTCCCTGTCACACAGGTCGCACTTGTGGGTGGTCTCTGTGCTTCTGGGTCTGTGGTGGTTCTTCCTGCGGGTCCTTTTTTCACCTGCTGCAGCAGTCAGTCTCTCTTCACCCAGCCTTACACAAAACAGCTTTCGAACTTCTGTGCTTCAATTGGCTCGCTGCATTCGCAGTCGTTGGTAGGCGGGTCCTTCTTGCTAGGTTTTCAGTCATTGGTTCTTCAAGGTTTCAGAAACCCAATTCAAGGCTCTTATTAATCGAATGAGAGGTCAATCACATCTAAACCAATCAAAGCACTCCTTTGGCTTTCTGTTCGCGGCTGTGTCTGTAGTGGAAGAATGGAAATGCAGCTTTTTTTTTCAGTGCCTCCTAGGATGCAGCGCCCTCGTGCGCACTCGTGTGCCCTCGTGCGCTCTAGCACGCAGAGACGTGCCCGCCCACGGTACACCGGAGTGCAAGAGGTTAAAGTCTGTATTTGCTGTTGCACAAAAGAGTTTTTCTGTATAGCAGAAGTTTCGCTTAATTTGCAAGTCACTATAATAGGACATTTTTGACAATCCTGTGCTTTTTTTGTATTGTTGTATAGAATATCACTGCAGTAAACTGAAAAAAAAACATCTGTTTTAAAATTTGTAATTCTTTCCACAACTTTTACAGCAAAAAACACTCTAAAAACATTGCAACTTTTTTCGCAGCTTTTTAAAAAATTTCCCGGGAATTAAGGCTTTTTGGGCTGCAACAATTGTAAAGATATCCCTCAAAATCCTGGAGGGACTGGATAACTGAAGAATTTTTTTACAACTTTGTCAAAATGATGGACAAAGAGAGACTGGCACACAGGTTAAAATATAAAAACTGCAAAACCATGCAAAGTCATAAATAAACATCCAAGACAAACTTAAAAACCATGTAAAACACAAAAAACACAATAAAATACTTCCACCCCATGACATAAGCATTACAGTAAATATTAAGTAGGGATGAGCCGATCCGATCCGTGGTATTGGTATCGAGTTTGAGCCACACAAAATGGCTGGATGGTAAGGAATAAAAGTAATTTACCAATCCAATCCAATAATAATATTAAAATGAAGGTCCGTTCACCATTCTCAGCCACACTACACGTGGCTTCCGTAAACAGAAGCAACAAGTGTCACTGGAGCCTGTCTGTGGGACTCGCCTCGGTATGTTTGCTGTTTGAAATTATGGAACTGTTTCGCAGGGTTGTACCAGGATTTACAATTTTAACACCATCAACTACAGGAAATGGAACAGGAATGACTTCAAAATAAGAGCAAACCTAAAAACTAAGAATGGACAGAGAATATCAGAAACACTACTAAATAAACTGAGGACCAGGAGAATACTTATAATAATAATAATGGATGACAAAAATTCAACTTGAAATGTTAGTTCCTTTATTTTCAGACCTACAGCATTTATTTACCTCATGCATAAAGTGGCACTTTGAATTTCATCTGAATGTTTATTTAATACTCAGCTTTAAAGTTTTGCATAAACTTGCACTGAAAACTTAAGAATGCATGTTTACATAGTGCTGACCAGTTAAATACTGTCAATGTTACAAAGTTTAAAATAAAAAAAGCAGCAGCATTGCTGAACGAAGTTAAATTTGTAATATATTCTTTGACTTTTAGATTTATGTTTTTATATGTGTGCAAAATGCAACCAGTCATCACCAAATTATGTTTTGTACTTTTGCTGTTTTAAATAAGAGAGACGGTATCGGGTTTGAATCAGTATCAGTCGATACTCAAAGTCACAGTACCAGTATCAGACTTGAAAAAGTGGTATCGGCTCATTCCTAATATTAAGTAAATACAGCCACTGCCTGATTTTCATTGATCACTCAAGTCTGCCTTTATGTCTAGAGACAGTTGGGGAAAGTGGTTGGTAAATATAATTTTTAACTGTGTGACAGGAATAAGGAATTGTCCCAGCTCGGAATAGAGTTCTTAGGCTAATCGTCTATGATTATAGCCTTTGGAGCCAAAATACACTCAGTGTGAAAGAGGTCATTTTCATCTTTATGCTGAAGCAGAACGACTCTCTGACAGTATTACCTATTTCTCCCGAGAGCGCTCACTCTCCTTCTGCCTCAGTTTGACTGGGCTGCAGCAGGCCTTGTAGTCCCCAGGGACTGTCCGGGGAGACCTGGACAACATTGGCAGCAAGCAGCTCAGCGGTGTCATTTCGCTACAGTGAGCCAGACAAAAGCAGCACTTGTTGCAAGCTGTTTGTGGTGCTGCTTTCCCAGCCTTGTGGAAAGGAAAGGACAGCCAATGACCAATGCCAAACAAACCTGCTCCAACTCACCTGTGCAGTGAATGTAGAACCGAGTGACCCAGATCTGGATGGAAACCATTGCAAATATTTCCAAGCAAGGTCTGTGGAAGAAACATTTTCTCAGGGCCTCTCAGCAGGGAATTTAACTTAACTGTAAATGACTTTGACTCCCTCTGGTTTGTGTCGTCTGTTCCAACAAAGTAATAAACAGTTGCTCTGCCATCAAACCATCCAGCAAGTTCATTGTGTTACAACAAGGTGTGGATTAAATACTTGGGACAATTATGCTCCCTTGCCGAGGATCACATTCATATTTCAGTGAAGGATCAGTGATGAGGATGTGTGATTAGAAGCAGATTTATTGTTGATGAGAAGCGAATCTGTTTATTGCCCTGTCTGTGCAGGGCTGGTGGCAAAGCAAAACCACTCTTACCCAAACTACAGCTCAGTTTAGAAACGCAAGCCATGCTGCAAATATTTGGCTTGGCCACAGAAATTGAATTATATTGGCACAGAAAGCCTAGAAATAAAAAAAAAACCAGCAACCTTAGGAACAATTATGCAAAGTGAAACGTGGTTAAACCTAGTGCTACTGGTTTTCCATTCCATCCAAAAGGAGAAAAAAAATACACCATAGCAGTTTATCCACATTCATAAATATGTTGAATCATTTATCATTGCCATGGCAGCTGTAGCTGTAGCTCATATTTGTGCTGTTGTATGGCTTCTCTGTGTGACACACAGCCTCAAAAGTTAATAAATCTTCCACTGTCTTCATTCATGTGAGCCCAAATCTGTGGTGACTTGATGGTCCATTTCAACCCCAGATGAGGCCCCATAACAGATAGCATTTAATAAATGTTTCTTCTGTTTCCCCAAAACATTTCATTTTCCAAAGACACAAGCAACATCAGTGGACATAAACAGCAATCAAGTCTATTTCATTGAGAAATCAAAACAAGAGGATTGGTGTATATACTGTATTAAATCATTTCTGCTATGCCCTCAAAATTAATGTAATGCAACAAAAATAAGAGTATAGCAGTATATTCTCTCAGCTATAATGGAATTAGTTACCAGTTGTTGCAGTGTACACAACTCAGATAGGACAATGTTGAACATATTTCCAATTTTTTTAAAGGAAATAAATAATAAAAAATATTTTATATATATATATAATATTTAAAATTGTAAATATAGATGTGAAAATCATCCTAATTTCTGAAAAAGAAAAAAAAAACTACAGCTGGCTACCATACATGGTTTCTTGATCTTAGAACATGCTACAGAAAAGCAGCCCTGGGCGAACACAGGATGGTCAGAGGTAATCAATAATGTATCTGTCAAGTAGGGGTGTGCCAAATTGTATCATTCATGGCAATATCAGGTTCAGGTTACTTTATTTGTACCCGTAGGTAGATTTGTGTTTTGATACTGATTTAAAAATAAATGTTGTGACATGTGGCGTCACCTGTGTGATGATGTCACGCTGTGACGCTGAAGACATAAGTTACATGTTTCTATGGCTACAGTAAAGAAATATGCATGGTGCAGGAAGGCAGCCCATGAGGCAGCCACTGCTCCCTGGTCTTACCAGATCTAATTGTGTGGAATTTTTTTAAGGCTGCTTCAGACTGCTGCCATGTTGAAAAAAACAGTACAGCACTGCGGATAATCTGCTGGCTAATTTTTCTGCACGTTAACTACACTTGTCCAGTGCAAAGCTACTAGTGTATGTTGGCCTATATTAATTCTGGTTTGGCCACTTCAGGTTAAATTTATTCAACCACCTGAAGGGAAAAAAAAAGAAGCACATTGTTCAGTGCAATGAGAGCCAAAAAGCCAGTGGAGAGGTCCATCAACGAAAGCTTCTAACCCAGGATTTACACTGACTCTGGATACAGTCAGTTGCAGATGCAGTACGGATGGACTCTTGCGTTCATCCCTACCAAATCCTTTTGTGTTTTCAGCGGCATGGATGAGAACAGAGTTTGAAATACAAGATCACGCGAGAATTATGCAAAATAATGCGAGATCTTGAGAAATACCCGAAAGTGATCGAGATGAACCGATCGCAATCACATGATAACAAGGAAGTGTGATGTAGTGGCGGCGCCCCACCTAGATTTTTGGGCTTTAAATAAAACGTAAATAGCCCATCAATTTTAATTCTATGAAGCGTTTGTCAAGTTTTTACCTTCTCTGACAAAGTGGTGGAGGAGTAGACCTCAGAAAATAACGGACGATCCTTAAATCCTTTTTAATGATCAAACGACTATTAAATACCACAAGATACCATAGGATTTCCTTGCAGATTGTAGCCGGCATCCGTCAAAAATAGACTTGTTGCGTTTCATTAGTGAACCAAATCTGACAAGCTAGATTCATTCCGCAGTGATCTGGACCAGGTGGGAATTAGAAAATTGACAAGAATGGGAGCTATTTGCTGTGGAGGCCAGATCACAGCCGTAACGTACTGCATCCATAGTCGGTGTAACCCTGGATTACACACTGTATGGAATTTAATAGCCGTTTGATCATTAAAACGATTTAAGGATCGTCCGTTATTTTCTGAGGTCTACTCTACTGTGTCAAAGAAGGTAAAAACTTGATTTAACATACAAACGCTTCATAGAATTAAAATTAACAGGCTACTACATTTTATTTAGGGCCCAAAAATCCAGGTGGGGAGCCACTACATCACACTTCCTTGTTGTTATCACGTGATCGCAATCGGTTCATCTCAGTCAATCTCGGGTCTTTCACAAGATCTCGTGTTATTTTGTATAATTCTCGCATGATCTTGTATTTCAAACTCTGTTCTCAGCCATGCCGTTACAAAACAGAAACGGATTTGGTAGGGACAGATGCAGGGGGCCATCCGCACTGCATCTGCAACGTACTGCATCCGGAGTCAGTGTAAATCCTGAGTAAATCCAGGGTAACGCAGGTAAACTGATTCAGTAAATAAACTCCCTAATTTAAGTGCACTTAAGATATGGAGGTTTATATTGTTTTCTTGTAATATTTGAAACTCAACCTGTTTATAAACAGGAGAAATCTTTTTTTGTTTGTTTTTACTGAATATGAAGATGGATGGATGGATGGATGGATGGATGGATGGATGGATGCTGAATGCAAACACTAGTCTGTGAAACTCCTTTTTAAATTAAAAAGGGATGGCTGTGGTGCAGGTGTAGTGTGTGTGTGGTCGGCCTCTGATCGGAGGGTCGGTGGTTTGATTCTTGCTCTCTCTGTGGTCTGCATGTTGAAGTTTCCTTGAGCAAGACACTGAAGTTGCTCCTTGTGGGTCAGGCCAGCGCTTTGCATGGCAGCTCCACTACTAGTGTGTGAATGTGTAGATAGGCGGATCTGTAAAGCGCTTTGGTCATCCACGGAATACTATATAAGTGAATACCGGAAAGAGGAAAAATTGATAACGTCAAGAATGTCATTATCTATCAATAAATGCACAGAATCTCTGTGTGTGTGTGTGTGTGTGTGTGTGTGTGTGTGTGTGTGTGTGTGTGTCTGTTCCACGGATATCTCTTGAACCCTTCGTCAGACTGACCTAAGATTTTATACGTGTTTTGGTGAGGTTACGAGGGTGTGCATCGCCAAGTATGGAGTTGCTCAGTCAAAATTGTCATGACTCCCGTGCGCTGCGTAAAAGCGCACGGAGAGGGTGAATGAAATGATGAGGATTTATGCACTGGGTACACCACCACACATTTATTAACGTAAAGACAAGACAGACAGTTCCCAAAAAGGTGAAGACTTACAAAAATGCAAAAACGCACTTACAGTTCGTGTTCGGGGCCGGCATCGCCCCACGAATGCATGAAGAGACATGTGTAGCCACGCTGGCGTCCCACAGCCGGAATCGCTATAAGGACGCGAGAGAACCACGACTAATGCGGAATGGCTACACGTGGTAGTAGAACTGACAACAAACAATTCACAGACAATACAATGCAGGCAATCCAGTGCAATGTAATGACCCAGCAATGCATGACTGGCAAAAAGCTGCTTAAGTGCATGCACTGCTGGTAATGGTGAGATGAGGCGCACCTGGGTGAGGACCGGGAAAGATGATTAATGGGAGTGGGAATCAGCTGGCAGTAATGAGAGAGGGGGTGTGGTCAGACCGACAGGCTGTCAGCCAATGCTCACAGAAGAGTGCGCTAAAGAGACCTGGCTCACAGCTGCCGGGCAGAGAGCAGAGACTATGGTAAGGATGCGACACAGAAATACATAATTAACACATATATACCGCGGCACCTAACCCCACAGGGAGGTCAGGACCGAGCCGGGGAAACCAAGCCGGCTCAGCTCCTGACACAAAATATGTAATTTTTATCAATAAAAGTTTGTCTCTTCATGCCCTGGCTTCAGAAGTGTGGGCAGGATTTCGGATTGACTCCATGCTGATTGGATAATACATGGCATCATGACCATGCTGATTGGATAATATGCATCATCACGATCTGTCAGTCATCACAGTGTTCACTGGACAAAACAAGGAAGTGAAGAACACAGATTTGACTAGAAAAAGATAATACTGAAGATTTAATGCTTAAAAAAATTATACCATAAAGTTGCCTTGATTGCGTAGGTCTAAAGGATAATTCGGCATATGTGGAGAGCATGAGGCATGCAAGCAGACTGGGCAGCGCGTCAGCGGGGACCAGGTCTGACAAAGAACACTGATGTATCAACACAGAACATGCCAGGAGAAGCAGCAGCCCAACACGATCTGGCTCAAAGGCACGGTAACTGATGGCGATTAAAAAAAAAAGTTATTTTCAATAAATTGGATAAAAAACAAGATAATGCATGGAGTGTGCTTTTGCCCAGAGGCGCAGCCAGCAGCAAAGTGTGATTTATCATGGAAAACAGCTGAGCTCTGCGCTTTGAGTGATCAGCTGATTGGATCCTCCTCCTCCGGTGTTCTGACATTTTGGCATATCTATCAGAACAGCACTGGACAGCTGATGGTACAGACTGCAGTCAAAGGTTAAAAAAAAAATGGGGGAGGGCTAAATAGCAATTTGGAACCTTATCCTGTTGCTTGAAAGAGCTCAGACACATCCCCTTCAGGTCCTGTTATACGAACAAGTATGTGTGTTTAGCTGTGTGTGTGTGTGTGTGTGTGTGTGTGTGTGTGTGTGTGTGTGTGTGTGTGTGTGTGTCCTGCAGGCAGCAGCTGAGCAAAGCTCTGTATAGTTTTTTCCTGTGAACCAACACTGCAACTATGCCATTATAGGGTAGCTCCAAGTTAGAAACCCATTCTTATTCCAATAAGTTATACATAGGTTCAAAGAGCATTACTCATACAGTATGTTAGAAATAGTTTTTGGGTATGCTAGATATTAATCTCAACATATTTATACTTCTGAGTAACTATGAGTCGCTGACAAGTAACGTGTGTGAACAAACGCATAATTTCCCTACAACCTTTGCTCCGCAAATGTGGGACGTATCAACCATAGGCTGGGTATGTCTGAAAAATTTCATCATGGGGCACATATTTTTTCCAGTTTGTAAAATTTTTCACCAGGTTTGAGGTGTGTGTGGAAAAAAAAAACATGTTTTGGTTAACGTTTAGAGGGTCAAAAATGCGATTGTTTAGGCGGCATAATAATAATAATAAATAGTCTTCTCGGATCAATAAAAAAACATACTGCTTACAATAGAGCCGCGACACTCACATTGTTAGTCTTTGCCAGTCATGCCCTCAAGATTCAGATCATTATTTGGCCTCAGTATCGCCCTTGCACAATGATATAAGCACCGCCTCAATCTTAGCATTACAGTTTTAAAAAACCTTTTCATGACAAAATATTGCGAAAATATAAAGTGATGCACTACAATGGGTCTCAAATATTTGTAAATGTGTCCTGTTATAGTACTGCATGAGTTTATTGACGATACACAGAAGAAAGTTAATATTACACTTAATTCCATCACTGAACAGTAATATAAACTAAAAACTATTATAAAGATGACTGAACAACTCCCATTCCCCAAAGTGCAAGATACACTGTTATCTTGAATATAAGTGATAAAAGATCACACAAATAAGTGATCTGACAAACAAATAAACAAGGGATCTGAAACAGTCACTAATATTGGCTGTCCCATTCATTTTCAATATTTACATATTCTGTAATTAATATTCACACAGTCAAATAAATCTTAGTGCCATTTAGTCCTTTTTATATTTGTCAAAATCTAACGTGATTGCCGACATATAGCCTACACCTCTTTGTATTCCACTTTCAAACGCAGCCTACATTTGAGCCTGGAAAACCTAATTGGGATACCTGTTTCAGACAGGAATACTTGTGTTCTACTGGCAATGCACTAATTTTGAAAATTCACAGAAATGTGATATCATTTTTTGGACATATCACCCACCCCTACTGTCAAGCTAAGAGCAAAAGAGAAACTTAACCATGCCACAAAATGGCAGTGATGGAGATTTGCATTCCAAGCAGTTTTGCAAGTTCTAATGTGAACAGATGTCATTTGTCGCATCCCTCCAAATATGACACTGTGACCATTTTTTTTTTAATTTAAGTTTTTGTAAAGGGTATACATGGCATTACAGCATTGCATTGTTTACATTTTCATCATATATTCCCCCTTTTTTGTTTTTTGACATTGGAAAAAAGCTATTACAACACCCCTTTTTTTTAAGTGAAAGAAAAAGAGAAATTAAAAGAAGAACAAAAAAAACAAGACAAAACAAACAAAAAAAACCCAAAAAGAGCAGAAAAATAAAAGAGCATCTGAGTAGCGTTGGAGCAAAGAGAGGTGCCATTATTGAAATGGTATTTGTCAAAGATTAGATCTGATGGAAGACGCATATGTGTTCCAGGGTTGCCAAAAGTTCAAGAACCCATCCATGTCCTGTCTCAATGCAAATGTCAACTTTTCCATCAAATAAATGTCCTGAATCACGTTAATCCAATCTTCAGGTGTAGGACAGTCTTTAAACATCCATTTTTTTGTTAGAGCTTTTTTACTTGCCAATATTAAAACAGTGAATAAGTATTTTTCTCCTCATCTTTCCAGTGATTCCGGTAGTAAACCCAAATACAAAGTTACAAAAGAAAAGGGAACTGTTACTTTGAATATTTTCCCCAATATTGTCTGTACATTGGTCCAATATTGGTGGATAACTGGGCATGACCAAAACACATGAAAATGATTTGCAGTCTTTTCACCACACAAGCGCCAACAATTCAACCGCTTACGAGTAAATTTGTTTGGTGCTGTGGGCTATATTAATCATATATTCCATAACCTACATATGTTGAAGCATGTGAGAATGTTTGGTGATTACATATGTAAGGCGACTTCACACCTCTGAAAGGACAAAGACTCTCACCCGCCAGTGAAGAACAAAGACGTTCCCAGACACTGCGGTGGAGACCGGAGGAGCTACCCTCACCCCCCCAGGGCGAAGAGAGGAAGTACCAAGACAATGGGGGGATTATGATAATGAGGGATATCAGCCTTTGATATGCATGTCTTTTGTTATGTGCAAGTATAAAGTCAGAGAGCCGGAGGTATTCGCTCTCTTTTCCTTCTGTTGCTTCTGCACTTAGATGAGACTTGTTAGGAGAGCTGATAAATAAACTTTGGTTTATATATCATACCGCCTCGTTCTTTCAAGCTCTTCTACAGGTGCAGGTGTTCTGAAAAATCTTACCAAATTTTTCCATCCAAATTCTCTCCACTGCAGGGATGAAGTACTTTTCCATTGTTGTTTATTTAGCTTTTCCCATATTTCCAGTTGTAAAGTGAAATTCCCCTCTTTTTCCCATCTCTCTTTTATATATGATGTGTTGTCTCCTTTTAAGTCTTGAAGACCATAGTATATTTTAGAAATGTATCTGATCCCTGGGATCCCTTTATATGCCATTAAGAAAACCTTCAGAACACCTGACTGGGCCCTTTCCAAATCCTCCTTTTTAAGTATTTTGTTTATGTGGTGTCTAAGCTGAAAGAACCTGTAAAGGTCTTGATTTACTAGACCTTGTTTTTTCAAATCTTCAAAACTTCTTAAAGTTTGCCCTTTAAAAAAATCGTAATATTTTATCAGTCCGTTCTCTTTCCACTTTTTAAATCTAGTGTCTGTTTTATTAGGAGTAAAGTCCTGATCATAGGAAATCCATTGCAATAATCGATAGGGTTCTTTAGTTTGATTCTCTCTGACTATCTTAAACCAAATTTTTAGTGGGGTCTCTATCCACGGGTTAGTGTTATTCAAAAGTTTAGGTAAGGCATTGTTCCCTATAATCGCCTGTAGGGGAATGCCACTTGTTATTTGGCATTCCATCTCCTTCCATTGTGCAGTGTAGACTGGGTTACATATCTCTACTAAAGTTTTAATTTGTGCGGCTTTAAAATAGTCCGATATTTGGCAGCGCGAACCCACCTTTGTCTTTGTTTAGCTGTAGGGTTCTATATCTGATTCTAGGTCTCTTGCCCTGCCATATGAATCTTGAGATCCTTCTGTCCAGTTCTTGCCATGTTTTTTTGGGAGGTTCTTGTCATGCAGTGGCTCTCGCGAGCCACCATAAGACGCCACACCGTCACCAGAGAGTTGTGCAAGAGTTTTTATTAACGGTGAAGTAATAATGACACAAGCTGCTGAGGCAATGACACACACAAGTCTACACACACCAGGAGGTGTAAGGCTAACAGCTCACTTACGGGTCCACAGGAGGCAACGGTCATACCACAGACAGGCAAGGTAGAAACAGTCCAAAGCATACATTAGCTCCGATGATAAGCGACGGACACTGCTGCAAGGATGTGGCCGCTAGCGTGGGTTTAAGAAGTCAGTCGCTAACGACCGCAAATGCAGAACAGCTGTTCAGGACTTGACAGCTGAGCGGAAGCCTCCCCGAGCGCTGTCACAGTAAGAGCTCAGAGAGCCAGGATAACAACGCCGCTGTCAAGCCCTGACAGGAATAGCCCGAGCACAAATAGCATAGTGCTCGGGTCACAACAGTAGCCCTCCCTCAAAAGGCGGGCTCCAAACGCCTTGTAATACCCAGCCCCCCACCCCCCAACCACAGGGCGAGTGAATGGAGGAACAGGCAAGGAGGGAGCCAAACAAAACCCAACAAGGCCCCAGACAAAAAGGAAAAAGAAGAACACATCCCCTGACATATCCATCACATTCCCCCAGAAACAATGAAAAAAAAAAAAACAAGGCAAGAGTTACAATACAAGGGGTACAAACCATACAGAGCATAATTTACCTGACACCGAAAGCTTTCCCACAGTGACCACGGACAACCTGTCTAACTCCAGAGTACATAACCCCATGTGGTTTAGAACTCATCAGAGTAAAGATCTTTTCACACTGTTCACACACAAACTTTGAAATGCCACAATTATACTCCCAAGTCACCCAAGTACATGAAACTCAGCCACAATTAAACCCAAAAACAACAGCCTCAAACACTATGGTATCTATGAAAAAACAAGAAATACATGCTATAGCCCCTCAAGTAGAAGAGGGGAGGAAAACAAAAAAAACCAAAAGCATGCTGCAAACATACACGAGGCAGTCTTTAATTGTTCCAACTAACCTTACACCGTATGGTCCCAAACAGAAGATGATCGGCGGAGATCAAACGCCCCAGGCAGAGCTCTGGCGATCTCCCTGCATCCGATGGCCCACGGGTAGTCACAAAAAACAGTACATGGTCAGGCGGCCTGCCCCAGTCCCAGGCCCCAAGAGTCAAGTCCTCCGGTGGCCGTACCAGGCCACCCAGCAGCAAACACAGTTTATCGGGTGACCGACCCAAAGCGCCAAACCAGCGGAGCAGTTCGTCGGGTGGCCGACCCGCATCCCTCAGCCACCAGAACCGTGGAGGAATAGCGTGCGGCAGTCTGCCAGACAGAGAAACTACATGAGAGCGCCAGCCTGCAAGACAAAAACCTCCAACGGCCCCCAGCGCTGACAACCCCAGCTGGTGGCTTCTGAGAGGGGAATCATCAAGACAATGGGTCCACATCACATCAGGCAGTGAAGGGTCTGTGGCTCCTCCACCGATCTCAGTCCACACCGATGCAATCGTCGCCGCTTCGCCTGTATCGGATCCCGATTGGATCACAGCTGCACTCGCGTCGGACCCCGATCGGGTCACAGCAGCGCCAACGTCGGACCCCCACTGGACCTCGCCGGACCCCGATTGGGTCACAGCCGCACCCGCGTCAGACCCCGATTGGACCTCGTCGGACCCCGATTGGGTCGCAGCTGCACCTGCGTCGAACCCCCACTGGACCTCGACGGACCCCAATTGGGTCGCAGCCGCACCTGCGTCAGACCCCGATTGGACCTCGTCGGACCCCGATTGGGTCGCAGCTGCACCTGCGTTGAACCCCCACTGGACCTCGTTGGACCCCGATTGGGTCACAGCCGCACCTGCGTCGGACCCCGATTGGACTTTGTCGGACCCCGATTGGGTCGCAGCTGCACCTGCATCGAACCCCCACTGGACCTCGACGGACCCCGATTGGGTCGCAGCCGCACCTGCGTCAGACCCCGATTGGACCTCGTCGGACCCCGATTGGGTCGCAGCTGCACCTGCGTTGAACCCCCACTGGACCTCGACGGACCCCGATTGGGTCGCAGCCGCACCTGCGTCAGACTCCGATTGGGTAGCAGCTGCACCTGCGTTGGACCCCCACTGGACCTCGTCGGACCCCGATTGGGTCATAGCCGCACCTGCATCAGACCCCGATTGGACCTCGTCAAACCCCGATTGGGTCGCAGCTGAACCTGTGCTGGACCCCCGCTGGATCTCGTCAGGCCCTGATTGGGTCACCGCTGCACCCGCGTCGGACCCCGATTGGATCACAGCAGCACCTGCGTTGGACCCCCACTGGATCTCGGCAGGCCCCGATTGGGTCACCGCTGCACCCGCGTCGGACCCCGATTGGGTCACCTCAGCCCACGCGTCGGACCCCGACTGGGTCTGGACGGACCTCGACTGGGTCGGTACGGCACCGGCGACGACCTCCATCCCCGAACTTGGGACCTCCAGCCCCGCGACTTTGACAGACTTTCCAAACCGGTTACGCTGTGGAGAGGCTCAGAGGACAGGAGAGGACCGGGATCAGTATCACCGGCAGCGCCAGAGCCCAGCGAGACGAGCTCGGGCGCAGCAGACGGCTGCCCCTCGCTCGCTTCCCCGCGAGGCAGGCAAAATTGCTCTAACACACCATAAAGAAAAAACAAAGAAGAGCACTTGCCTGCACTCGGGCTCTGGAGCCGTCCAGGACTTCGTCGATCCAGGTTCAGGTAGAAGCTCATCGTCGGGCTCCCACTCAGCTGCGTCGGGTTCCACAGCCGGCCTATGGTCTCTGCAGCTGGATCCTCTCGCGCTGATGTCCACACCGATAACCCGCACGGCGTGGTGGCAGGGGACCCTTGACCCGCTGGCTCGGGCTGCTCCTCTGTGGAGACCTGGGGACGCTTGCTCGTCGGCTCAGGCTCCACACCGCAGTCCGCTCTCCTCCTCTGTCCAAAACAAGGCTGCGGGGCCGGGATTATTCCCAGAGCCGCAGGCCTCCCCCTCGTTTGACGGCGTGGACCTAACACTGAGGTCCGCTCAGCAGGAGGAAACACAGAGGCAGCAGGTTCAGTACAGGTAACTACAGCTGGAGGAGGAAACTCGGGGGGCTGCAAACCCCGAGCTTCACCCCCAGGAGTCAGACAAGACAGATCACCATGATAAGTAGGGGAGTGAATTTGAACTTGCCTGTCTCCCGGAGGAAGGATGGTGCCAGCTGTAGAGGACATTGCTCCTTCCCTCGCTCGCTGGGTGGTAGGAAAGGACCCATGGACGGAGCTCGCCGGCGCAGGACTCTGATCACACACAGCAGCTGGAGAGGGCGTCGAGGACAAGGGAGCGGCAGCCGAAGCGGGCCAGGCACAACATGCTGACCGTACAGCAGAGGTTGGTGGCCCGAGAAAAGGGGCTGCAGAAATTCCCTCCTGATGTAACGCCGAAGAGACAGCTGACTGGTTGACTGGGTCATTCCGGCGGCCCGGAACTGGATCCAGAACAGGAGCTTGCTGAAGATGTGCTCGGCCGCGGCGCCGACGTCTACGCCGGCCCCCAGATGGCGCGAACTCCAGGAGTGGATCGAGGACAGTATCAGGATCCCTAGACAAAGAGCAGGAGCGCCTCCTCCTCTGCTTCTTGCCGTCCTCCTCCTGCAGCATAAGGAATATCTCGCGTTGTGCAGCGATATCAACCCTCCTCGCGTCGACTTCCGGGTGGTCGGCGTAGCGGGGAGAGAGGTGACTAAGAGCGTCCTCAGCTGAGTCCAGGCACCAGTGTATGCCGTGATCGTAATCCAGGAGGGAAGCGGAGATGAGCATCTCATCCACGAATTCAAGGACGCCCGTCAGCTCGTGGCTCGAACTCCGAGCGCGGCCCCTCCGCGACGGCATTCCTCACACACACCGTACCCAGACAGGAAAAGCGAATGTCCAAAAAGCACCAACTCACTGGTGAAAAGCGTCTCGGGTTGGCGTCACCGTAAACGCCGTTTTTTGGCAGCAGTGTACTGTCATGCGGTGGCTCTCGCGAGCCACCATAAGACGCCACACCGTCACCAGAGAGTTGTGCAAGAGTTTTTATTAATGGTGAAGTAATAATGACACAAGCTGCTGAGGCAATGACACACACAAGTCTACACACACCAGGAGGCGTAAGGCTAACAGCTCACTTACGGGTCCACAGGAGGCGACGGTCATACCACAGACAGGCAAGGTAGAAACAGTCCAAAGCATACATTAGCTCCGACGATAAGCGACGGACACTGCTGCAAGGATGCGGCCGCTAGCGTGGGTTTAAGAAGTCAGTCGCTAACAACTGCAAATGCAGAACAGCTGTTCAGGACTTGACAGCTGAGCGGAAGCCTCCCCGAGCGCTGTCACAATAAGAGCTTGGAGAGCCAGGATAACAACGCCGTTGTCAAGCCCTGACAGGAGTAGCCCGAGCACAAATAGCATAGTGCTCAGGTCACAACAGTTCTACCGGTATTGTTTGGAAAAGGTATAGAAGACGTGGAAGTATATTCATTTTGACTGCTTCAATTCTTTGTGCAGCACCCAAGAATGGTATCATATTCCATCTTGCTAGATCAGGTTTTATTTTTGCTATCAGTGGATCATAGTTTATTGTTATAATTTTGTTGCGTTGTTTTGGGATATTGACCCCCAGATATTTCATAGATTCCATCTCCCAGTTAGTTTTGAGTTTGCTTAGTAAATATTGATTTGGGTCATAGTTGAGTGTTAAAATTTGGGTTTTATGCATGTTTAATTCGTACCCCGATAACTCTCCACACTCTGAAAAAACTGAGATTAGTTCTGGAAAAGAGGTGTCCAGCTGCCCCAGGTATATTAAAATGTCATCAGCAAAGAGTGCTATTTTATGTTCCTTCTGACCAAGTGTAATACCTTGAATTTTTTGATTCTGTCTTATCCATTGGCTCAGAGGTTCTATGAAGATTGCAAAGGGCAGTGGAGACAAGGGGCAGCCCTGACGACATCCTCTTTCCGGTTCAAAAGATGATGATAATTTACCGTTAATCCTTATTTTAGCTGTTGGTTTTTTATATAATGCCTGGATAGTTCTAATGAAGTTGTTATGAAAATTGAAACTGGATAAGATTGTATATAGGAAAGACCAGTCAACCAAATCAAATGCTTTTTCATCATCTAATCCCAATATGGCTGCATTTAAATTATATTTTTTTATATGATGAATTATGTGTAAAGTGCGTCTAATGTTATCTTGTGTCTGTCTTTGTCTTATAAAACCTGTTTGGTCTAAATGAATTAAGTCAGTCAGTATTTTTTCTAACCTTTTGGCAAGGATAGCTGTAAAAAGTTTATAGTCCTGATTTAACACACTGAGTGGTCTGTAGTTGGAGCAGTCTAGTTTATCCTTTTCAGGTTTAGGTATGACTGCAATGACCCCTTCTCTCCAGGAGGGGGGATTTCCCCTGTGTGGAGGACATAGTTAAATGTTTTCAGGAGGAGAGGGGATAGTTGCTGTTTAAAGGTTTTGTAGCACTCTGCTGTATAGCCATCTGCTCCTGGGGATTTGTTAGCTTTAAGTTTCATAATTGCTTTTTCTAATTCTTTAGGTTGTATTTCTGACAGTAATGTTTTATTTTGTGACTCAGTAAGTTGGGGAAGATTTAATGTATTTAGGAAGGCTTCGGATGCGTTTTTGTGTTTTTTGAGGGAGTATAAGTTCTTGTAGTAGTTCTCGAAGCTTTTATGAATTTCCTGAATTCTAAATTTTATTTTCTTTGATACTGGGTCTCTGATTTTGTAGATTGCTCTCTCCGTTTGTTGTTTCCTCAATTTGTAAGCTAGTAATTTTGCCGATTTGCTACCTGTTTCATAGTAATTTTGTTTCAGAAATGTAAGTTTCTTCTGGATTTCTGTTGTGTAGATCTCGTTTATTTGTTTTTTAATTTCCTTAATTTTGAGTGAGTCATTAGAATGAGTGTTGTCTTTGTGCTCTTTTTCTAGTTTCTTAAGTTCTGACTCTAATGTGGTTAGTTTTTCTTGTCTCAGTTTCTTTTGGGTTGCCAGTTTTATGATAATCTTTCCCCTTATTACAGCTTTGCATGCGTCCCACAGTATTAAAGGGGATACTTCTCCATTATCATTTTCTTCCAAATATCTGAGAATATCTGATTCCAATTCATCTTTCAGTGGTCCTTTAAGCACATTTGAATTTAACCTCCAAGAAAATGTATTATTTGTGTATTTTTGGATATTTAAGTCCATATAGATCGGACTGTGGTCAGAGAGATCCATCAGTCCTATTTTACATGTTTTTACTTTTCCAATGTCTCTATTAAACATAAAAAAAATAGTCAATCCTTGAGTATGATGAATGTGGTGCTGAGTAAAATGTGTAACCTTTTACACTGGGGTTGAGTTCCCTCAACACGTCACAGATTACCATTTCTTTTAGTAGCATCCAAGTTTTTCTACTCCGAGTGTTATTTTGATGTGGAGAATTACCTGATGCATCCCAGTATGGATTCAGTCTTAGATTGAAGTCTCCCCCACATATCACTAAACCTTTGGCTTTAGTTATCATTAGGTCAAACACATTTTTATAAAATTTCCAGTTAGCCCCTGGAGGTGCATATACATTCAGCAGGGTGATATCTTCTCCCTCTAGCCGACCAAGTACCATGCTAAATCTCCCTTCTTTATCTTTGTGTTCTGAATTTTTTTCAAACATAATTTTGGTTGAGATCAATGTCACTAACCCCCTCCTCCTCCCTGACTTATATGAAGATGAAGAGATCAGTTTAAACCCTTGTCTATTAAGTTTGGTGTGCTCCAAGTCTGTTAGGTGGGTTTCCTGTAAAAATATTATTCCTGCTTTGTCTTTTTTCATTTTGCCAAGAATCTTGGATCTTTTAACCCCTTGCACTCCGGTCAATTTCCTTAAAAACGCCAAAAAATAACGTGCCCAAAGTAAATCGAAAGCTGTTCTTCAACCCTTTGCAGCATCTTCATGGGGTTGGTCTCATTTAAAAGAAAACACTTTGAATTTTTTGGCAAAAAAAAACATAATCTCTCTACGTGCTTCGGCCACTGGGTTACAGTCATCTAAACATACCAAACTTGAAGAAAACAAATTTGGCCTGGGTGTTTTTATGGATACAAATGCTTGCAAATAACACACAGCTGTCCGATCCGGTTGGAAAATGCAACAGAAATGTAGAACCAAGTGTTATCAAGCTGAGATCCAAATTTGGTAACAATACCACAAAAAATGAATATATTACACAGCTTTTTTCTCAGGTTGTTCCCAGGCGTTTTTGAACTGTGCCAAACTGTGCCAAACTGTGTCAAATGGCACAGTTTGGCACAGTTTGGAAAAACGTCTAGAACTTTTGAATGCTTCAACATAGAAGCTTCATCTTGGGCTCTAATGAAAGGTGACGCTCAGGGCTATCTTGTTAGCTATCCAGAAACACTGTCAGTAGTAATGACACAGAGAACATGAAGTTTCAATTCTAAACACGCTTTACTGAACAAAAATGTCAATATACAAAACATACTATTTACAAACAACAAATTCAATTCAATTCAATTCAACTTTATTTATATAGCGCCATTTCACAACAACAGTCATCTCATAGCACTGTCAACTGTAGGGGGAACCCCCACAGTTGCAGAAAGACCCCAGCAATCAGGCGATCCCCTGTGAGCAAGCACTTGGCGACGGGATATTTTACAAGTTGACAGCAATACCCTCTCAATCAAATATAATTTTCTAATCCTACTCATCATCATACTGATTCCTAGAAAATGTGTCAAGATTTTGCTGAGGCGGCCATGCATATCCGTGCCTCTCTTCTGCTCATTGGCGTCTTCTGCTGCTGGGCTGCTGAGATGAAGGGCCCAGCTGATCAGGAGAAACTTTGTCCTGGTCATTACACTCTTGGGGAAAGGAAGGCTGTACAGGTGTCCCCCTCGCCAGTAATCACTGAAGGATTTGTACTTGACTATACCCATGTAAATAATCAGGCCAAAAATGAGAGCAGGTCGGAGCGTGTGAGGTCAATCCAGGGGCTGGTGGGTGTGTTGTAGTGTGCAGAGCCATGTCGGTTGGTGTTCTCAATAATGTGGTCTAGCACAGATGGAGTGAAAAATAACTCAAACAACTGAACGGGGGTGTATGAAGCTGTTGTAATTAGCCGAGGTCCAGGTGGATTTTTGGGACGAAAAATGGGCTTTGGTGGAATGATGTCAGGGGTGTCGGAATCATGCCACCTCTCCTCAGCTGATGAAGGGCCGGCCGATGTCCCAGGCTGAGAGCTGCCATCACCACTCTCGCCTCCTCTTCCTCTCCTGCTACCTCCTCTTCCTCTTCCTCTTCCTCATCCTCTCCCTCTCCCTCTCCTTCCTCTTCCTCTCCTTCCTCTTCCTCTCCCCAGTGGTGTCCCTCTTTTTGGGGTAGGGGTTTCCTCTTCTGACGAGCTTGCCTGCAGCTCCCTTCTTCTGTGCTTGCTGGCAGAGTGCTCGTCTGGCACCCACTCCTCAACAGAGTCTTCATCTGAAGTTTGTCTATTATGTGAAAATAAAGTCATTTACAAAGTTCAATTTTTATTTTTCACTATTCTCCTATTTTCCCAGAGTTCACATACACAGCACAGTTCCTGTTTTGTTTTGTTTTGTTTTTTTACAAGAAAAAATAGCCTCAAGTGCAATAAAAATTATACTAAAACATTATTACATTTCTAGAGGTTAACAAACAACCCACTGGGAGGAGACCCCGGGGCAGACCCAGGACTCGGTGGACAGACTATGTCTCCCAGCTGGTCTGGGAACGCCTTGGTATCCTCTCTGGAGAGCTGGAGCAGGTGGCTGGGGAGAGGGAAGTCTGGGCTTCTCTGCTTGAACTGCTGCCTCCGCGACCCGGACCTCTGGAAAAGCGGTAGAAGATGGATGGATGGATGGATAACAAACAACCCCCCACACACACACACACACACAAAAACGTGCCACGTAAAAAATGTGTGGCCTTTTTTACAAGAAAAAATAGCCTACAATGCAATAAAAATTATGCTAAAATATCTATCTGCAATGCAGAGGATAACACCCCCCACCCTTCCCCGCTACAGAGGAACTCTGCACACCAAAAAACTTGTGGCCATGACGCACCGTTGGAATTACCGATTGGTCAAAAGTGATTTTTATTACTATTTTCATCAAGAAAGAATAATTTAGCTTATAACACTTACCTGTCCACAACAGCAGTAAGTTCCTCATTGTCAGACGAACATGAAGCTGGTCTGGTTGTAACGGACTCGTGCTTCTGGTCACCCGACCTGGTCCAAACATCTCCGCTTCCACGCTTGCGGTTTTGGCGAACCATTTTTCCAAACAAGACTGATGCTACCCTTCCGCACAGGTCTCAATGTCAGTCACCCAGCGGCTTAGGCAAAAGAGATTTTATGCAGGGAGGCGCACGTCAGCTGTCAAACTTCTCTGCTTCAATTGGCTCGTATTCGCACCCGTTGGTAGGCAGGTCCTGCTTGCTAGGTTTTCAGTCATTGGTTCTTCAAGGTTTCAGAAACCCAATTCAAGGCTCTTATTAGTCGAATGAGAGGTCAATCAGATGAACTAATCTGTTCGCAGCTGTGTCTGCAGCTTTTATTTTCAGTGCGCGCTTGGACGCCATCACCATCTACATCACCATCTACATCACCATCATCAGCATCTCCATCATGCGTCCGAGAGCGCACGAGGGCGCTCTCGTGCGCCCTCGTGGGCTCTAGGACGCAGAGACTTGCCCGCCCGCGGTACAACGGAGTGCAAGAGGTTAACTGGATTCAGGATCCCTTTTACATTATATGAGATTATTTTGGTTACACCCTGTTTCTCCATTGTGTTGTCTTATTTAGTATAACAGTGTAGTGGCCCTCCTTTATGCTACTCAGAAACTGAAAGAACATTAAGATCATAAAAAACATTAAGAACATAGTATATAAAACTTTAAAACAAAAAACTGTCAAAAGATCTTCCTGAGCTGAGGTCTTTTTAGTGACCTTAGAAGAGCCTTGCTGGTGCGTTGGCTCTGAGGGAAATTCCTCAAACTCTGTTACGTGTTGAGGGCCCTCTCTTACTCCTGTAAGTTGTCCCATGTTTTTAACGTGAATTTCAGATCCCAATCCGAACTTGTAATGATTTTTAAAAAAATTTTTTTTATGCCTATACCCTATGAAATTGTGCACAACCTCCCACCACCCTCACAGCAAACAATCACGTTAATACAGTATTTGTTAGTGTGGAGAGTTCATGTGGTTCATTGTCACATTTCTATTTTAACAAGTTTTTTTTTTTTTTTTTTTTTTTTTTTTTTAAAGACTTACTTGTTTCTAATATTATGACTGTTCCATGAAACGTTTTACCGCTTGCTGGTTCTGCATCTCCTTTAATGTTTGTTACCTTGTAGGAGGAGGGTTGGATGCGCAGATTGACTAAAAATATCGTTATTCCCTCCTGAAAGCATTCAGTTTTTCCTTATAGCCCTGGCGCTGGGTTTCCCGCTGCTGGCCCGTGGATTTTGAGGGTCTCTGTGTGCACCACGTTTGAGCCTTGATTCTTTCGATCGGGTCTGCTGCGGGTTTATACACTGTTACCGGGAGCCCTCTTCTCACCATATCCCTGGTTGCTTCTTCCGCCGAGTTGTAGAGACACGTCTCTTCCCCGTAAAAAACCCGCAGCTTCACCGGAAATGGAGTTTGAAAGCACAGTTTCTTCTCTCTTAGTACCTTTTTAGCGTTGTTGTATTCCCGACGCTTTTTAAGGACCTCCGGGGCGTAGTCGTGCTCCACAAAAACTTTTCTTTCTTGGTGCATAAATCCTTTTTTCTGCCAAGCCAGTCTCAAAACCTCTTCTTTTGTTCTGAAGTTGGAAAACTTCACCGCCACCGATCGTGGGGGCGCTTCCGCCGACGGCCCTGGGGCTTATGAACGGTGTGCCCTTTCTATCTTCAAGTCGGTGAATTGGGGAATTTCCAACTTCTCTCTCAGTATGGATTCCACGCATGCAGCCATTGTGGTGAAACCGTCCTCGACTCCTTCTTTCAGACCATGAATTCTTATGTTGGCCCTTCTTAGTCTTCTTTCTTGGTCAGTTAGCTTAGCCTCCAGTCTTGTCTGTCGTTTGAGTAATTCCAGCACGGTTTCTTCCAGCCCTTTTATTCTTTCCTCTGCTTCCATGATTCGGTCCTCAGCCTGGTCCACTCTGTTGTTTGTCCTTTTTATTTCGTCTTTAATTTCACGAAATTCGGCCCAACACTCTCGGCGAAATTCTCTTAATTCTTGAATTATCGTTTTTAAGCTAACCGTGTTGCTAGCCTCATTCAGCTCCTCTGCTTCCGAGTGGATGTTGTCCTCCAGGTCAGATTCTCTGGCCGATGCGCGTCTTGGCCTGGTAAATGTCGATCTCTTCTGTTTTCCTTTAGGCATAATGACTTTGTCTTTTGATTTTCACTCTTCCAAAAATCCGTTAAATCTGATTTTCAAGGTATTTTGACGGATGGGGTCTTGGAGCTTCAGCGTTAAGCTGCTATCACCATGGTGTCCAGACCGGAAGTCGACACTGTGACCATTTTGAATATGGTGACATCACAGCATTTATATGTGATTTTTTTTTCCACAATATTTTTTATTGAACCTTTTTTTACAAACATGGCACAAACAGTCAAACACTAACACTAAAGTAATTTAAAAATTTAAAAAAACACTACAACAAAAACTAGAAAAGCACTCGAAGAGCGCAGACCTCCGCCAAGCGCCACAGTTCCCCCCATACAGTGTTTGTGTGTACGTTTTCAGATTCCTTGACCATGAAAACATATGACTAGCAATTGGATTCACAATGATTATTTGTTTCTTTGACAGGGACAGTGCAATAAACATAGACAATTAATCAGTGACGATCAATCTGATAGTGATAGGATTAGTGGTTCAGTAGTAAAAGCATTGCCTCCTTGGCGGAGGTAATAAACTGAAGTGTTGCTGTTGTGTCCATCTCCTCCACTGACAGATGCAGATTGGGTAGACAGGTTGCCGTGGGTTTTATATTATATTATTGGGGTTGCGCTCCGCGGCAAAACAGAATTTAGAAGCTTACCCGGCAGAGAGCTTGTTTTTGCGCAGCGCGTATGGCTGGCCGGTGACTTTCTGCCAAATGCGCAGCGCCTATGGCTGGGCAGGGAATTTCTGGCAAATAATCCGGCGGCGGACAGCTGCCCGTGTCAGGTTTTGCAGCGTCACACAAACACAGGCACGCTGGCGGGCCCAGGCCGCCAGTGTTTTCCGCGTGCCTTTGTGCCTAAAACGTTGAAGAACGCGGAGTTTGTGTTGGTCAGACACGACGACCAGCGCCCTCCATTGCGCCTGCGCACATGTTGAAAATAGCCATATGTCACAGTGTTAAAAAATGCTTTAAAAAATTCACCAGACGGTGATGCGGATCATCCCGAAAATTTAATCAGTTCTTCCTTGTACCATTTCCAACAACGCCTGAAAGTTTCATGGAAATCCGTCCAAAAGTTTTTGAGTTATCTTGCTAACCAACAGACAAACAGACAAACAGACAGACAGACAAACAAACCCCGGCAAAAACATAACCTCCTCCTGGCCTTTTCGGTCTGGCGGAGGTAAAAATGTACTAAAAACAACAACAACCATTAACAAGGGCAAGTCAACAACAATGCTCCTCTGTTTAGTCTAGGTAATCTACTACATAAGAATACATAATATACATTGACCAGTTTGGAATTTGCAAGGTCCACACATATCATTCACTTTCTTCTTCAGAAGTTATGTTTAATTTCTTTACATAATCAATGAAAGGTCTCCATATATTCTCAAACACATTTTCCTTTGATTTCAGTATGTGTGTTATTCTTTCTAGTGGAAGGTTTGTTAACATCTGTCTTAGCTACTGAGTCACATCTGGTCTATGAGTCTTTTTCCACAGTATTGCGATACATTTTTTGGCATTAAGCAAACCGAGGTCTATGAATGCTCTTTCACTCTTATCAAAGTTATGTTTTTCTGGATACAGACCCAACAAAAACAGTTTAGGGTTCCATGTGAATTGTTTTAAAATTATTTTTTCAATTGTTACCCTCACCTCTTCCTAAAACATTCTGATTTTTCTACATTCCCATGTACAGTGAAATAGGGTTCCTTTACTTTCCATACATTTTGTGCATGTATCTGGTATGTTTTTGTTATATCTATTTAACTCCACTGGTGTAACATACATCCACATTAACCATTTAAAATGTATCAGTTTAAGACGTACATTTATTGATTTGGTTTGAGCTTCTGCACAAGCCATTTCCCATTGTTCCTCTGAAATTTCAATTTGCAGGTCTTCTTTCCAGTAATTCAGTCTTTTCTGAGTTTTCACTTGAGAATAGTGTCAATGAGTTATAAAACTCTGAAATAATACCCTTTCTCTTACTATCTTTCGTCAAAATTTTTTCCAAGGATGAATAAGTAGGTCGGGTGAGAGCATTATTTTGATTTGATCGAATAAAATTTCTAAGCTGAAGATATTTAAAAAAATGTGTTCTATTAAGATTAAATTTAATCCTCAGTTCTTCAAAAGACATTATGTTATCTGAACATGACAAATATAAGTCTTGAATCTTTTGAATCCCTTTTAAATTCCATACTTTAAATACAGCATCCGCTCTCCCTGGTGTAAAATATTGATTACCCCATATTGGGCTAAATTGTGACAGTAAGTGTGGTTCTTTTAAATATTTTTTTGGTTTCACACCATATTTTGATCATGTGCTTTACAATTGAATTTTTAACTTGTTTCTGTAATTTTTTAGCTGAGTCTGAGTATATGAATAAGGGAAGAGGTAAAGGCAAATTGTATGATTCCATTTCAGTCCAGTGAGGAGGATCATTTGATGAAAAATAATATGTCATAGACCTCAGTTGTGCTGACCAGTAATACAACATAAAGTTTGGACATTTCAGACCTCCACGATCAAATGGTAAATATAGTAAGGACAAACATAATCTAGCCTTCCTATTGTTCCATATAAATTCCACTAACTTTATTTTAATTCTTGAGAATAGATCTGAAGGTGGTGGTAAAGGAATGTTTTGAAATAAATAAAGTATTTTTGATAAGATATTACTTTTAAGTATATTAATTCTCCCGATCATCGACATTGGTAGTGACATCCATCTCTGAAGTAACTCATTAATATCTGTCATTAAGGCTTCATAGTTGGCACTAGCGACTGATTCTAGCTTAGGCAAAATTTGAATTCCTGAATATTTAAACTGATTTACAACATTGAACTGATTTACCTCAGGAGCTGAGTGATTTCTCTGGGTCTCATTTAGCATTAATATTGAAGATTTTGTTTTATTTATTTTATATCCTATTTCCCCAAAGTTCTTTATTAAATTTAACAAGGTCGGAATTGTATTTTTAAAATTCGACATAAACAAAATTATGTCATCGGCATACAGGGAGATTTTATGTTCTGTTGGTCCTACTTTAATTCCATGTATTTGTGGATGTAAATGTACTGCCATCGCTAAAGGTTCAATTGCCATAGTAAACAATAAGGGTGAAAGTGGACAGCCTTGTCGACATCCTCTATTGATTTTTATTGATTTTGAGATATTGCTGTTTGTTAGGATTTCTGCTGTAGCATTATTGTATATTATCTGGACCCATTTTATGAAATTACTTCCAAGTCCAAACCTTTGTAGGACTTCAAAAAGATAGGGCCATTCAACCCTATCAAAGGCCTTTTCGGCGTCCAATGATAGGAGAGCTGTATCCGGTGCTTCTTTATTGGACTAAATAATATTAAATAGTCTTCTTACATTATGGAAGCCTTGTCTTCCCATTATAAAGCCATTCTGATCTCGGTTAATAATATTTGGTAATATTTCTTGTAGTCGTTTTGCTAAAATTTTACAGATTATCTTAAGATCAGCATTTAATAGGCTTATTGGTCTCATGTTTTCACATTTATTAGGGGGTTTACCTGGTTTTGGCAACAGTATAATTAAGGCATTATTCATGTATGGTGGTAAATTACCATTTTGAAATGCTTCTAAAACCATTTCCAAAAGTGGTTTTATTAATTTATTCTTAAATTTTTTATAGAGGTCAACTGGAAGACCATCTGGTCCTGCTCTTTCTCCTAGAAAGCCCAACTTCTTCTTGACTAATTTTAGGCTCCAGTATCTCCCTGTTTTCATTTGGAATACACGGTATAGATAATCCACCCAAAAACCCATTTAGTTTTGTTAAGTCAGTTTCATTTTTTGTATCATATAGTTTTTCATAATAATCTCTAAAGGCACTATTAATTTCTAAAGGATCTATAACTACCTGTCCGTTACTTATAATAGTGGTAATTGGTGTTTTAAATTCTAATTGTTTAATCTGCCATGCCAATAATTTTCCTGATTTTTCACCTTGTTCATAAAAAGTTTGCTTCAATCTTAGAAGACTCGCGGCAGGTCTATTCGCTGATTTTTTGTCATATTCAGCTCTCAGAATCAGTAATTCGTTCTCTAACTGTGGGTTACTTCCTGCATACACCTTTTCTTGAAGAATTTTTATTTTACGTTCCAATTGGACTCTCTCCTCTTGAGTCTTCTTAGATTTTGAACCTGTGTAACTAATAATATGCCCCCTAATAAAAGCTTTGAAAGCCTCCCACTTTATACATGCCGTTGTTTGTGTAGTATTAATATTAAAGAACTCATCTGTTTTTCTATGTACTTAACAAATTCCTCATCCTGAAGCCATTTATGCTGAAAATGCCACCTACCTGGATCCTTTGTCAATTTCTTATCTTCATACTGTATATTAGACAGCAGGGTGCATGATCAGAGATCACAATGTTATCATAGAAACAGTTTTGAATCTTGGACCTTGATTCTGTAGAGATCAAAAAGTAGTCAATACGTGAGAATGTCTTATAGGTATTAGAATAACAAGAATAGGCTTTGACTTGTGGTTTCATTTCTCTCCATATATCTAGCAATCTCAATTCTTTCATAAAATGATTAATGGTCATCCTGCATCCATTGTGCGTACAGTCCAGTCCTGTTGACCTATCTATACTAGGATTCAATGTACAATTAAAATCCCCTGCTATTATATGTTGCCCTGTAAGTGATGATAAAGTAAGGAATAAATTAACAAAGAAGTTTTGATCATCAATATTGGGGCCGTATAAGTTCACCAGATTTATATTTTCTAATAACAAAGATCCTTGGATGATTAGATATCTTCCAAATTTGTCTCCAATTACATTTTTCACTTGAAATGGGACTGTTTTATGTATGAGAATCATAACTCCCCTAGCTCAGGATGAAAATGATGAGGTGAACACGTTACCTTGCCATCTTCTCCTAATTCTTTTTACATCCTCCTCTATTAGATGAGTTTCTTGTAAAAATACAATTTTTGAATCTATGTCTTTTATTTTATTCATAACTTGTTTAAGTTTTTTTTAGATTTTGTAGACCTCTGCAATTCCATGAAGTTAAATTAAGATTAACGCTTTGATCTATGATCAATAAGGAGTTTGAGATTACCTTGCAATATGAACACGCTCATACAGAGAAGCAAAAACATGGATGATTGAACATTCATCCTACAAACTACACAAAAACAAATTCCCTTTCCCCACATTCGTGGTAATCCCCCCAAAATCAAAAAAATTCCGTCTCCCGTTATAGCTAGTGACTGTTCCACACCTGCGAGGATCAGTCAAACCACTCTCTCTTTCTCCTCTCAATCACCCTGACTCTACTACTATTTTTAATGACATTAACTCTCTTCTGTAGTTTTTCAAAGTTTTATAGCAACTTTGTACATCATAGCTTTTTTTTTAAATACAGTCTGTATTTTGTAGACATGTTATATGTTTCAGATCAATCAGATGCCTGTACAAATGCTTAAATGTTCTACCTTTGTCATGTTCATGCTTAGCTCCCACCAGTCTCCTTTTTGATCTGCGTAATGAGCTCCTGCGCCTCTTGAGGGGTCTTAAAGGTGTGGGTTCTCCCTTTATATGTGACCAGCAGTCTTGCCAGATGAATCACTCCGTGACGAATCCCGAGGTTGCGCATCTCTTTGCGGGCGAGGTCGAACTGCCTCCTTAATTGTTGAATTCCTGTGGCCAAATCTGGGTAGAACCGCACCTGTTGATTCTGCTATTTAATTTCCCCTTTAGCTCGCGCCGCGTTGGTGACCGTCATCTTGTCCCTGTAGCTGAAGAACTTCATAATCAGCATCCTCGGTGGTGTCTTATTATCTCTCGATGGGCTGATTCGGTGGGCGCTCTCTAAGACGACCGATGACTGCAGATCCGCGTTGTTCAACGCTTCTGGAATCCACTTTTCCAAAAAGGAATATGGGTCCCGTCCCTCTGCTCCCTAAGGGAGGCCCACCAGCCTCAAATTATTCCGTCGCGAGCGGGATTCCAAGTCCAGGACGTTGTCTTCCAGACGTTTCCATTTTAATTCCAGTGTTTGCAACTTTGATTGTAGGCTGATGACGTCATCTTCAGCGCTTGAAATTCGGAGCTCCCTGCGATACTCGTTCCATACAGTCGCTTATTTCCTTTCTCATTCCTTCTATCGCTGCTATAATTCCATCAAATTTAGACGAAAAGTCAGTTCTCATGGAGTTGATGGCAGTGAGCACTGCATTTGTCCCCTCTTCAGCAGCTCCCGCTCCACCGCTGGCTACATCCTCCGCCATCGTCTCTGGAGTTTTTTCTGCTTCGCCACGAGTGTGGAAGTCTGTTAATTTGGGTTGTTTTGTCGAATTGCTTTTTCCTCCGCCTAATTTCCCAGCCTTAGTCTTTACCATATCCGCGCCTAAACACTGGGATGGGTTTTTGTTCCAATTAAGAGAGTTATTAGTAAACTTTTTATTTTTAGGAGCAGAGCAGTGTGAAACACGTCTTCCTACGTGGCCGCCATAACCGGAAGTCCCTTTATATGTGATTTTAGTGTTATAGTTTTAGAATAAAAAAAAAAACTTAAAGCATTTCAAAATCAGACAAATCCTCAGGTGGGGTTGGCATAAGTGAATTAAGTGGTGGCATCAGCCATCACTTTTGGAGTGGTCTGCTGGAGCAACGGCATTACAGCAGCCAATAGGAAGAGACTGAACAACACCAGTGGAGGAGATAGGAGAGAGAAGGACGGTGGCTAAACTGTCATCTCTGCTGGAGTCCGAGTCCCACCCCATGCAGGACATACTGAACGCACTGAGGAGCTCATTTAGCAGTAGACTACATCATCCTAGGTGCGCAACCGAGAGGTTTAAGATAAGATAAGATAAGCCTTTATTAATCCCACAATGGGGAAATTCCAGGATTGCAACAGCATAGGGATAGCAACACTCAGAGCAATAATTAAGAAGATACGGAAGATATAAATAAGAGTAGTGGATATACATACATACACATAAATATATATACGTATATATTTGTATATAAATATATATACAAAGTGCGGAGCATTGTAGCAAGATGGAATAAACAGCATAACCGTCTACTTAGTTATCCTACATAGTATGAATATGTACCCATACATATTGTCACCCTCTGTAGTGACCGATATTGTCCTAGTTGTATATACTGGAGGGGACCATTGTGTAAGTCTATTGCGTCTTTTGCATTCAATACTATTAGGTCGTCACGGTTATTTTTGCTATCTCTGCGAGCAGCCCTGCTTAGGTTATACAGTCTGACAGCCGTAGGTAGGAAGGACCTGCGAAACCTCTCGGTTGCGCACCTAGGATGATGTAGTCTGCTGCTAAATGAGCTCCTCAGTGCATTCAGTATGTCCTGCATAGGGTGGGACTCGGACTCCAGCAGAGATGACTGTTTAGGCGCCATCCTTCTCTCTCCTATCTCCTCTACTGGGTCAGGGCGCTGCCCCAGGACAGAGCTAGCTTTCTTGATCAGTTTGTTCAGTCTCTTCCTATCGGCTGCTGTAATGCCACTGCCCCTGCAGACCACTCCAAAAGTGATGGCTGATGCCACCACCGTGTCATAGAATGTCTTCAGCAGCACCCCTTGTACACCAAAAGACCTGAGTCTCCTCAGTAGGAACAGCCTGCGCTGTCCCTTCTTGTAGAGTGCGTCGGTATTGTGAGACCAGCAGGTCCTTCCTACCTACGGCTGTCAGACTGTATAACCTAAGCAGGGCTGCTCGCAGAGGTAGCAAAAAAACATGACAACCTAATAGTATTGAATGCAAAAGACGCAAGAGACTTACACAAATGGTCCCCTCCAGTATACAACAAGGACAATATCAGTCGCTATGGAGGGCGACAACATGTATGGGTACATATTCATACCATATAAGGTAACTAAATAGACGGTTATGCTGTTTATTCCATCTAGCTACAATGCTCCGCACTGTGTATATATATTTATACATTTATGTGTACATCATCATCATCATAGCAGTCTGTCGTGGGCGACAATGACTGTTTCATTTAAGTCTGATCAGATTCCTCCACACAGCTCTGTCCTTAGCCTTCCACTACCAGGAACTCCTGTCTATGTCCAACTTCTTCAAGTTTCTTTTTACAGTGTCTTTAAATCTGAGCCTTGGTCTACCCCAATTGCATTTGCCCTCACATAACTGTGAGTAGAGTAACTGCCGAGGGAGACGCTGGTGGTCCATCCTGTCAACATGTCCGAGCCCTCTCAGGTTCATCTGTATTAGCATGTCCTCCATTGATGGTAGACCTGCTCGTTTCAACACTTCTATGTTGGTTATCTTGTCTTTCCATGAGATGTTCATTATGGCTCGAAGGTGTGTCATCACGTACGCGTGAAGTTTCTTCACCTGCACTCTGTAGACAGTCCGCAAGTTTCAGCACCGTACAATACATATGTACAGTATATTCACTGCTCTTATTTTCTTATCTTCTAAATCATTGGTCTGAGTGTTGCTATCCCTGTGCTGTTACAATCCTGGAATTTCCCCATTGTAGGACTAATAAAGGCTTATCTTATCTTAAAAATGGTCTCCAATGCAGTAAATCCATGTTGAAATCTCAAATTTTCTTTCTTGAATCCTATCTGTGTTAATTTTGGAGATTACTAAAATGGAATGAACGTTCCATACATGTTCCATCCACATCGTTTCGTACATGTTCTGTCCACATTCTGTACGGAACATTCCATCCGTGTTCTCTACATGTTCTGTATGGAATGTTCCGTACATGTTCCGTCTGCATTCCATACAGAATGTTCTGTACATGTTGTGTCAGTGTTCCATATGGAATGTTGTGTACCTGTTCTGTACAGAACATTAAATACGGAGTGGTTCTACTAGCTAACGGTCTCAAGTGTTTTACGAACATGTACATGTAATGTTACATACAGAACATTCCCTATCTAATGATCCATATGCTACTGTTCCATCTGTGTTCCGTACATGTTCTTAGGTCGTACTAGCTAACGGTCTAGCCTCCTGACATTCCCAAGTGCCTTACATACGGAACGTTCCATATGGAATGCTAGTGGTTCTTCTAGCTAGCAGTCTCAATTGTTTACTTACATGTTACATACATCTTCTGTTGATACGTAATGTTCTGAACAGGACACTAGCAGTCCTGTTAGCTTGCGGTCCAGCCTGCTAATATTCCCAAGTTCCCAAGTTATGCTATTGGCTGCAGCCAGCTTGCGACATCCTTACTGGCCATAGATATACAGTATATATATATAAAGACTAGACAGGGCATGGCTAGCCACCAGGCTAGTCCCATTCCATATACATAGCTTACTTATACATACAGTATGATTGCAAAAAATACAATGAACAATGCATCCTGTTATCACAATGCTACAGGTGCTGTCAACCATGATAATTACCTACAGAATATGGCACCTTGTTTTGACATGAAATGTTAGCCATGTCCTATCTAGTGTTTATATCGATGTTATACCAATGTAAGTATATTTGCATTTATATATATCCACCTTATTCCTGAGGGTGTTGCTGTAGAAACAATTGCAGATCAAACTCCACTATGGCAGACATTCATAGCTCAGCAAAGGAGGAAAAAAAAAAGTTAAAAGTTTTCTCTCAATGTGTTGTAGTCTGCTTCAGTTTATTGGCCACATGAATTAATTTCAAGACTGTGCAAAGGCCATTTGAGGGGCAGGGGTGCAAATTTATTTAAAAAAAGGGCACATGGAAGGAGATTTGTTAAAAATATATGTCAGCTTTACAACTTACTTAGTCGGTATCTATTTTACTTTGATACCTATACACTCATGGACATATTTAATACCCCACAGATTTTTACAAATTATCAGCGCACACAGAGACCACGATCTTATCATTAATTTTGTAAAGGTCAATGACAAAAAAAATTAAAACTAGGCAGCTTCAAAATAAAAACATTTGCAAAAATCTGAAAAAAGTTTTTTTTTTTTTTCAAAAAATTGTTAAAACTTCATTCAAATGAATAAATCTTTGCAAAAAATTCAAATGGCCATTTGCCTTGTCAGCAAAATGACCCCAAACCAACCTGTCTATTCATCTGACACCTTTCATCCCCACAAAGACTGCAAGGATAGTTTATACAGGACAACATAGTACAGGTGCATCTCAGTACATTAGAATATCATCAAAAACTTGATTTGTTTCACTAATTCAATTAAAGGGGTCATTGACTGCACCTTTCCACATTTTAACAGCTCACTCATGTCTTAATGAATTGTTTGTGACATATTTTGTTAACATTTTCTTTGATTTTTTTAATTATTGAAGCAAATTTGTTTTTTATTTTTCTTGGCTTTCTTGAAACGCTCTGATTTAAAGCCTAATTTAAAGCATTCGTTGTGATTTTGCTGCTTATCGCCTGTACCGGCTTGTGGCTCGCACGGTCATCTAAAGGCTAAAGGTAGCCTATTAGCTCCTAGTTATTAGCCCACAAGCTAACACTGGTACCAGGATGCTGGCTGTAAGCGTAGTTTATATTGTTATTTTCTTCAGATCTTAGTCACCCTAATAACCATCCCTGTTACCACCTGGTTTGGCGGTGTGCCTTGCGTCACTGCGGCCCATCTCTCAGTTGTTTAGTCCCGATTCCACGGCAGATCGCACATACTAGTGTTATGCCAAGAACTTCCCCACCAATCCAGGGGAGTTCTTGGTATAGCAGCGGTCAGTAGCCCTGGTCCCGGGCCATAAAGGCGACCGGTGTGCCGGGGTGGGCGATCCGCAGCGGAATCACGATGAAACCACTCGGAGATGGGCCGGAGTGAACCACGTGGTAACAGGGATGGCTATTATGGTGACTAAAAAGAAGATAATGTCATGCAGTGACCCTCGCGGGCCACCATAAGACGCCAAAAGTTGCCAGTGAGCTTTGCATAGATGTTTTATTCACAAGACAAGACGAGACAACGCTGTGAGCCGCTGAGGGCAAAACACACACACTGTAGAATACAAGGGATCGTAGGGCTAACCCCAGCTACTACGACCTTAACTATGAACAAGGATAAGCACGAACCTGACATGACGAGGACCAGGAATGATTGACGATACTCCAGCATCAACCAGCTGTCAGCGCCGGCTAATAAAGCCGGCAGCTAATGAGCTGTGATGCCAAACAGCTGATCGAGCTTGACAGCCGGAAACCCCACCGAGCGCTGTCACAATAAAAGCCCGGTGGAGCCAGAATGTAATCCACAGCTGTCAAGGCCGGCAGAGATGATGCACAGCCCGAGCGCGGATGAGATCGGTGCTCGGGTCATGACAGTACCCTCCCTCTGAGGGCGGGCTCCTGACCGCCCATAGACATCCGATTCCACACCCCCACACCCCCTCCAGGGTGGGCGGATGGGGCAGGAGAGGATCAAGCCACAGAGAGAACCAGAGCACAGACAGGAAAAAAAAAAACGACTCAAAATACATGAAACAGTCACACGGACACAAAATAACCGAAAAGAGAAAAAAAAACTCCCTACAGTACAGAACATGATGGCAAATCAAAACTCCCAAAATGCACAAATGGCAACTACAAGAAACAAACACAGGAACAGTGAACAGAACAGAATTACGGGACCAGACTACTTTCCAAAATACATGAAATACAATACCCAGGCATGAAAACAAAATATACCACACTCTCAGGTCAAAAAGCAAATGCAGCACAGGGCAGAAAAAAAACAAAACAGAACAATTTTAGGGCTAGACTATATTCCAAAATATGTGAAACACAATTACCTAGGCACAAAAACAAAATACCAAATTCTCAGGTCAAGACGCAAATACAACACAGGTCAGAAAAAAAAAAACACAGAACCATTTCAGGGCTAGACTACCCTCCAAAATACATGAACAGAATTGCCCAGACTCGAAAACAAAAATACCACGCTCTCAAGTCCAAAAAAACAGATACAACACAGGACAGGAAAAAAAAAAAAACAGAACAATTTCAGGGCTAGACGACCACAAAGGAATGACCTCTACCCCCCCCCCCCCCCCCCCCCCGCCGACAGTTCATGCCGATCGGCAGAGACCAAACGCCACAGGAACAGTTCAGGCGGTCTCCCCGCGTCCAACGGCCGACGAGTGGTCATGGGGGCAGAACATGACCGGGCGGCTTACCACAGTCCCAGGCCCGGAAAGTCCATTCCTCCGGTGGCCGAACCAGATCGCCCAGTGAAACACACAAGTCAGGTGGCCGACCCGAGGCACCGAACCGGCGAAACAGTTCCTCAGGCGGCCGACCCCTCAGCCACCAGTACCGGGGGAAAACAGCCCGCGGTGGCCTCCCTGGCAAGGACAAAACTCGGGAGAGCCGGGGCGAGCGAAAAGGGACCCCCACAGCCCCCGGCGATGATGTGCAGGGGCGATGACTCTGTAGAGGGGACAGAAAGCAAGGATAAGCCCGAACTGGGTCAGGCGGTGAAGAGTCTGCAGCTCCTCCACCGTCCGTGGACCACACCGGCACTGTACCTCTGCTGGACCCCAATTGGGTCCCAGCTGCACCCACGTCGGACCCCGATTGGGCCAGAACAGTACCTGCGGTGGACCCCAATTGGGCCTCGGGTGCACCCACGTCGGACCCCGATTGGGCCAAAGCAGCTCCCGCGATGGATCCCGATTGGGTCTCGGGCGCACCCACGTCGGACCCCAATTGGGCCAAAGCAGCCTCCACAACGGACCCTGACTGGGTCGGTGCAGCTCCGCTGACGACCTCCACCCCGAACCTGGAACCTCCAACTCGACGACCCCGACTGGCTCCACGCCGGTGACACTGCAAGGAAGCTCAGGACACAGAGAAAAACCAGGATCAGTGTCACCAGCAGTAACAGAACCCAGCAGGACGAGTTCGGGTGCAGCAGGCGGCTGCCCCTCACTCGCCTCCCCAAGAGGCAGGCAAACATGCTCCAACACAGACACAAGAGGGAGCACTTGCCTGCACTCAGGTTCTGCTGCCGTCCAGGACTCCGTCGATCCAGGCTCAGGGCAAAGAAGTTCGTGCGCAGGCTCCAACTCAGCTGCATCGGGCTCCGCAGCTGGCAAGATGGATCCCGCAGCCTGAGGTTCCTCTCGCGCTGATGCCCATGCCGATGACCCGTATGGCGTGGAGGCAGGGGACCCTCGACCCACTGGTTCGGACCGCTCTGGCGAGGAAACCCAGGGACGCTTCATCGTCGGCACAGGTTCTGGGCCGCAGTCTGCTCTTCTCCTCCGTCCACGACATGGCTGCAGGGCCGGATCCAGGTTTTCCAGCACCGCAGGCCCCCTCCTCACCCCGCGACGTAGACCTGGCATCGCGGACCACTCAGCAGAGGGAGACACAGAGGCAGCAGGTTTGGTTATCACAGTTACAGCAGGTGGCGGGAGCTCGGGGGCTGCGAACCCCGAACTCCGCCCCCAGAAGTCAGACAAGACAGATCATAATTGTGGTGGAATGAATGAACTTGCACTTGCCTGCCTCCTTGGGAGAAGATGGTGCCTGCTGCAGTGGGTGGAGACCTCCTTCTATCCCTCCGGGAGGTAACGGCGGGCCCCTCGGGGCGATGAGGAGGAGCCGCTCGGGAAGGATTGCTGACTGGTCTCGCCGAAGCATGACTCACAGCACTCCCAGCCACTGGGGATGACGTCGCAGAGGAGGACATGACAGCCGGCGCGACAGGGGCATGAGGAGCTGACAGCGCAGCTGGAACAGATGACCCGGGGGCGGCGACTGCAGGGGTTCCCTCCTGTCGTGACGTAAGGGATGCGGCCAACTGGGAGGCTGGGTTCCTCCGACGACCCGGAGCTGGATCCGGACGGGATTCTCGGGACTTGGTAGGAGCATGGCGATGAAGCCAACTGGCCAACGGTGCGGTGCAGGACCCAGGAACACATGGCGCTGGGACTGGACGGGCGACAGGAGCTGGATTCCGATCCGCAGGTCTCCTGCCGGGTTTTCCCTCCAGCCTAAGAATCCCCACTCTCGCCAGGGACGCTGTCCTCGTGGGAGGTGGAGGGGTTTCCTGGAGTGCTCTTGCCATCACTTCGCGCTGTGCCACAATCCTTGATAACCTCTCGCTCCCCTCCGGAGTAGAGGTAAGGTGGTAACTGCGCAGGGCCTGCTGGGCGAGGCATAAGTGATAGTCAGCCGCCTTGGAGGGCATGAGACGGGCGGCTTCCGCTAGATAGCCGTCAATCTCCTCTAGCCACTCCGGGCAAAAACCACACTCGCGGGCGGGCATCTCTTTACCAAGTCCAACTTACGGTGAAAACTCCACCCTATGGCAAAAACTCACGGTGAAAAGGTGTCTCGGTGTGGCGTCTCCGTTTAGACGACCGGGCTGGAGTATACTGTCATGTGGTGACCCTTGCGGGCCACCATAAGACGCCAAACATCGCCAGTGAGCTTTGCATAGATGTTTTATTCACAAGACAAGACGAGACAAGGCTGTGAGCCGCTGAGGGCAAAACACACACACTATAGAATACAAGGGATCGTAGGGCTAACCCCAGCTACTACGACCTTAACTATGAACAAGGATAAGCACGAACCTGACATGACGAGGACCAGGAATGATTGACGATACTCCAGCATCAACCAGCTGACAGCGCCGGCTAATAAAGCCGGCAGCTAACGAGCTGTGATGCCGAACAGCTGATCGATCTTGACAGCCGGAAACCCCACCGAGCGCTGTCACAATAAAAGCCCGGTGGAGCCAGAATGTAATCCACAGCTGTCAAGGCCGGCAGAGATGATGCATAGCCCGAGCGCAGATGAGATCGGCGCTCGGGTCATGACAGATAACAATATAAGCCGCACTTACAGCCAGCATCCTGGTACCAGTGTTAGCTCGTGGGCTAATAGCTAAGGGGCTAATAGGCTACCTTTAATCACCAGTTCGATCTTCATGACGGACAGCTAGGCGAGCCAATGATAGAGCAGTGGGTGGGCTTTTTCAAGACTAGACGTAGGAAACTTAACCAGAAGCTGCACGGTGGCGCAGTGGTTTAGCACTGTGGCAGCACAGTTTTACCCTCGGCCGGGGGATCACAGGGATCATGAGATCGTGGGTTCGATCCCAGCCCCCGACCAACAGTGAGCTGTGTGGAGTTTGCATGTTCTCCCCGTGTTGCGCGGGTTTACTCCGGGATTTCTCCGGTTTCCTCCCGCACACCAAAAACATGTAGGTTTAGGGCGCTCGCGCACGCAGCGACCAGCAGCCGGTGGCTTGTCACCAGACTGCAAACCAAATCTACCTACGGGTACAAATAAGTAACAAAAAAAAAAAAAAGAAGAGTCAAAAAACATTTTTGGGAGTTTCTCTGAGAGAAAAACGAGATAAAGGTGTGGAGATGTGTTGAAGGACGAGACTGAGTTTATTCCTCAGGTTCAGCTTTATTCACAATCACATACTCCAACATTCCAAAGCAGAAAAAGAGGATGAATCTTCTCACATCTGCCCTTTTATACCCAGGACATCAAACCTACAGTCACATGGTGTTTAATCAAACATACAGTCACATGGTACTTAATCTCAGTCACAATGTAACTTCCCCCGATCTTAACGCCATCCACCCCCTAGTCTCCGGTGGTCAGGAAATCTCTCAAGGCCATCTCCTTGAAACAAAAGGCCAAATCTCACACCCTCCCGTTACCCCTAGGAGGCTCAGTCCCTTTGTTCCCCTGAGACATGAAGCACACAATAAACATACAGTAATATATCTGTGGAGCATATGAAACCAACATATGTGCCCCACATGACCCCCCCAAACGTCTAAGATGGAACAATCATAACTAAAGATGCATGTCATAATAAAATCACTACATATCAGTCAACATGCCGCTTAGGCTTTAGTCTTCTGCCGTATTTGCTGTAAGCCGGCTTCACTGCCTCCGCAGTGTCCTCCTGCTGTGGGGCTGCTGCCTGTGGGTTAGAACTGTTAGTCAATCTCTGTGGGTGTTCTGGGGAATGCCCTCTAGGGGTCTGCCGCGCCGAGTGGCCCTCGCCAACTGCACAGCCTCGTCAGCCATCACAAAAGCGGGTTTGAGCCTGTTTATGCCAATCACTTCCTTTCTGCCTCCCAAATCTAGCAAAAAATGCTTCTCTCCTGTTTCCAGCACTCTAAATGGTCCATCATAAGGCGGGTGCAAGTTTGGGCGATGGGCATCATGTCTGACAAAAACAATCTCCGCATCTTTTAAAGCTTTAGGCACAAAAACGCGCGGGAAGCTGTGATGAACTAGGCCAGGAAGCGTGCTCGATCCCGTGTCACTCTGCAGCCGCTGAGCGGGGGGACATTCTGGCGCAGGATTATCCGGGAGAACCTCCCCGGGCAGCCGGAGTGGCTGCGCAAAAACTAACTCAGCTGGGGAGGCTTTTAAATCCTCTTTAGGTGCAGAACGCAACCCCAATAAAACCCATGGTAGCCTGTCCACCCAATTTGCATCCGTAAGCGACGCTCTGAGGGCTGCTTTCAATGACCTATGGAAACATTTGCATAAACCATTAGCCTGCAGGTTGTACGCGGTAGTGCGGTGGGTCATTACCCCCAGGTTGCAGGCCATCGCTGACCAGAGCTCGGAAACAAATTGAGGACCTCTGTCGGACGTAATGTCCGACGGAACTCCAAAACGCGCTACCCATGCTGTTAAAAACGCGCGCGCCACCTCCTCGGCTGTGGTTGATGCCAGTGGGACCACTTCCGGCCAACGCGTGGTGCGGTCCACCATTGTCAAAAGGTGTGTGCACCCCTGTGACGGCGGGAGGGGGCCTATGAGGTCGACATGCACATGATCGAACCGCTTAGCCGGGATGTGAAAAGGCTCCAAGGGAGCTCTAGTGTGTTTGTGTATTTTGGCTCGCTGACAAGCCACGCAGGCTGCCGCCCACTCCTTGACTTGCTTGCGGAGGCACGGCCATACAAATTTCTCTTCTACCATTTTGATCGACGCGCGCACCCCCGGGTGCGCCAGAGAATGGATCGAGTCAAAAACGCGGCGGCGCCACGCGGCTGGCACAACCGGATGCGGTCGTCCAGTGGAGACATCGCAGATTAGTAGGGGATACCGTCTTGCAGCACCCTGTTCTCCAGCGTTAACCCTGTTGGTCCAGACTGGAGCGCGCGCACGTCCGCGTCGCTAACCTGCTCTGCGGCCATGGCTGCATAATCTATCCCTACGCGGACCGGGGCCGCGCGCGCTTCCGCGTCGCTACCCTGGTCTGCGGCCATGGCTGCAGAGTCTGCCCCCACGGGGCCTGGAGTCGCCACAGCACGTGAGAGGCAGTCTGCCACTACATTATATTTACCTGCCACATGCTGGATATCGGTAGTAAACTCCGATATCGCGGCCAGCTGTCTCTGCTGCCGGCCCGACCAAGGTTCCGAAATCTTGGCCATCGTGAAAGTCAGCGGTTTGTGGTCCACGAACGTGGTGAAACGGCGTCCTTCCAGCCAGAACTGGAAGTGGCGGATGGCCAAGTGGAGAGCTAACAACTCCCTGTCGAACGCATTGTATTTTCGCTCGCTATCGCGCAAGGTTTTGCTGAAAAACGCGAGCGGTTGCCAGGCCCCAGCCACGTACTGTTCAACGACCGCCCCTATGGCCACATCTGACGCGTCAGTAGTGAGCGCCATGCGGGCCGTTGGGACTGGGTGTGCCAACAACGCAGCGTTTGCCAGGGCTGATTTGACTTGAGAGAATGCGCGCTCCCGCTCAGGAGACCATTCGATTTTATTCGTGGGTTTTTGTTTTTTTAGTGCAGCATACAATGGTTGCATGAGCTGCGCTGCGCGGGGGAGGAAACGGTTATAAAAATTAACCATTCCCAAAAACTCCTGTAACGCTTTGACCGTCTGTGGTTGGGGAAAATTTGTTATTGCACGCACCTTATCGGGCAGAGGGACCACTCCTTCTGGCGAAACGCGATGCCCCAAAAAATCAATCTGCGCCACCCTGAACTGACACTTCGCTGGGTTGATTATTAACCTGTGCTCTGCCAACCTCCGGAAAACTGCTGTGAGGTGGCTTTCATGTTCGTCTTCGGACGCGCTGGCTACCAAAATGTCGTCCAGGTAGACGAACACGAAAGGGAGATCGCGCAGGACCGCGTCCATCATGCGTTGGAACGTCTGCGCCGCTCCCTTAAGCCCAAACGGCATGCGCAAAAACTCGAAAAGCCCGAAAGGAGTTATTACGGCTGTTTTGGGTATGTCCTCAGCGTGCACTGGAACCTGATGGTAACCGCGTACCAAGTCTATTTTAGAAAAAATGCGCGCCCCCGCCAAATGACCCGAAAAATCTTGGATGTGCGGGATCGGGTAGCGGTCGTGCGCTGTGGCGTTATTCAACCTTTGGAAATCACCGCAAGGTCGCCACGAGCCATCAGCCTTTGGGACTATGTGCAGTGGTGAAGCCCATGGGCTCTTCGAACGCCTGATGATGCCCAGTCTTTCCAGGTTGGTGAACTCCTCGCACGCTATGGTCAGTTTAGCTGAGTCCAAGCACCGAGCTTTTGCAAAAACGGGTGGGCCGGTGGTAGTAATAAAATGTTCCACCCCATGTTTAGCCGCTGTCGCCGAAAACGTTGGGACCGTGAGTGCTGGGAACTGTGTGAGGAGTGTGTGGAACTTACCACCTGCAGCTGTGACGTTGGCTTGTGCAGTTGGCGGGGCCACTCGAGCTGTGCAGGGAATAGAGTGAAAGGAGAGTGCATTCACCAGACGTCTGTTAGCAAGATCAACCAATAAACCATGTGAGCACAAAAAATCAGCCCCTAACATGTTGAAATTGACTGCCGCTACAACAAAAGTCCACTCAAATGCACGGCCCTGCAAAGACAGAAGCAGAGTCCTCTCACCGAAGGTCTTAGTCGCTGAGCCGTTCGCTGCTGACACCCGGGGACCACTGGAAGGCGCCAGCCGGTCCGCGTAGGAAGGCGTGATGAAGCTCAGCTGGGAGCCTGTGTCCACGAGGAAATGCCTCCCTGAGCGTGCATCCTTCAGGTAGAGCAGCTTGTTCTCCTCCCCGAGGGCCGCAGCTGCTACCGACCCCGGTCTTGGCGTTTCCCGAGCGCTTGAAATGGCACGGTGGAATGCACTTGCGCGCGCTCTCTGCAAAGCGGCGATGGTAGAAGCAAAGGACGTCGTCTGCTCCGTGTCGCCTGGCCCTTGCTGCTGCCGTCGTTGGTGAGTCTGGTGCTGCAGCCTCTGGCCCCATGCCGTCTCCGGACGTTGCGCCTAGCTCTGCTGCCGCGGTCGAAGCCGCGCTCCATTTGTGGGTGTCGACGAATCGTTGCGCCTCCTAGCTCAGCTCGTGGTAGTCTCGCCGGGCCAACAGAGGTGAACCGGCCAGGGTCACTCTCACCGCTGGCAGTAGGGTCCTGAGGAAAAGGTAGGTGAAGATAAAGCTGTCATCTTCGGAGTCTCTCAACCTCAGCATTTTCCCCATCAGGTCTACAGGTTTGTCGTTCTCAAACTCCGTCAATGCCAGGAGCCCCTCTGCTCGCTGTTGCACCGAGGGGGTGAAGTGGCTGATAAGTACAGCCTTCAATGTGCTGTACTTGTCGCTGTCCGGTGGGTGGTTGACCAGGTTCTCCACCCTCTGGACTGTGTGGTTGTCCAGCTTCGCTACCACATGGTAGAACTTTGTGTCGTCTCTCGAGATTCTCCGGAGGTTGAACTGCGCCTCAACCACGCTAAACCAGGAGCGCGGACTATTCTGCCAGAAATCCGGCAGCTGGAACGTGGCGGCATTCATCAGACTGGCTTCTGACAAGTCCGGCTCGGAAGAATTACTCCTGCTCATGCTTCGTCGTAAGGTCACCAGTGTGGAGATGTGTTGAAGGACGAGACTGAGTTTATTCCTCAGGTTCAGCTTTATTCACAATCACATACTCCAACATTCCAAAGCAGAAAAAGAGGATGAATCTTCTCACATCTGCCCTTTTATACCCAGGACATCAAACCTACAGTCACATGGTGTTTAATCAAACATACAGTCACATGGTACTTAATCCCAGTCACAATGTAACTTCCCCCGATCTTAACGCCATCCACCCCCTAGTCTCTGGTGGTCAGGAAATCTCTCAAGGCCATCTCCTTGAAACAAAAGGCCAAATCTCACACCCTTCCGTTACCCCTAGGAGGCTCAGTCCCTTTGTTCCCCTGAGACGTGAGCACACAATAAACATACAGTAATATATCTGTGGAGCATATGAAACCAACATATGTGCCCCACAAAGGCAGTGTACTTTTTTCAGATCATTGACTGTTTGGAAAATTTTTGGCTAATTATGTGACCAGTTAACACATTTGAGACAGTTAAAACCTACAAACACACAGTTTTTCAGTCAATGGCCCCTTTAAAGTTTGAAAACGGTTCGGGTCTACTTTAAACTCATTATAGTTTAGACGCGAAGCGGCTCAGTCCCCGGTGAGGGCTTACCGGACGAACCAACCGAGGCGGCGATTGGGAGCTCGGGCGCGGCGTTGGTGAGAGACGGGGGCCGCCTGGATTCAGCAGGACAGTGGCCTGAATCGGAGCCCAATTTGCGAGGCCCAGCCGAGGAACTACCAGACTGACGGTGGTCAGTGACGGGGCCTAGCGGAAGAGCCACCCAGCCAGACGACAGCGAGCGACGGTGATCGGCCACCGATCGGCGGAGGTGATCGGTGGATTTGAGCTACGCCGGCGGAGTGCGACATAACTGGTGGTGACGGGGCCCAGCGGAGGAGCCACCCAGCCAGACGGCGACGAGTGGCTGTGATCGGTGGATTCCGGCTGCGTCGGCGGTGTGCGACATAACTGGCCAGGTAGACGGAGGCAGGCGCCGGCGATAGCCTAACCAGATTCTCTGTTTATTTCTATCCACAGGTCAGTATAATGCCACCCAAAAAAGAGGAATTGGAAGAAATTAAAAAATCTCTCAACTTTGTGTTAGAAGAATTGGCCAAAATGACTAACCAACAGGCCAAAATAATAAACCTAATACAAGAGGTACAAGCCCTACATTCACCTTCACGGGCTACCTCAGCTTCTGTGTGGACAAATCCGTTCCCACCAAGACCATACGGCGTCACTCAAACAACAAACCCTGGATCAACCCTGAGATAAAAACACTTCTGAGAGAGAAGAAGAGGATCTTCAGGTCGGGGAACAGGGAGATGCTGAAGTCCGTACAGAGGGAGCTGAGGAGAAAGATCAGAGAAGGCAAGGACAGCTTCAGGAAGAAGATGGAGGACAAGCTGCAACAGAGCGACATCAGCGGGGTCTGGAGAAACCTCAAAACCATCTCTGGGCTCCAGAATACCTCCCCCCAGGCCACGGGGGGCAGGGAGTGGGCGAACAACCTGAATCTGTTTTTCAATAGATTTGACCAACCGCCCTCCCCCCTGTCTGCACAACAACCACTGCTGCCTCTAAGAAATCAAGTCCTGCTGCCCACTCCCCACTCCACCGACACCCCCCCCCCACTCCCAACACACAGCCCCCCATCCTGACCCTGACCAAGACCCAGGTGAGGACGGAGCTGAGGAAGATCAAGGCGAGGAAGGCGTCGGGACCGGACGGCATCAGCGCAAAGCTCCTCAAGTCCTGTGCAGACCAGCTGTGTGGGATTGTGACGTATATCTTCAACATGAGCCTGAAACTGGGGAGGATACCACAGCTGTGGAAAACATCTTGTGTGGTACCTGTACCAAAGTCTTCCCACCCCAAAGACCTGAACAGCTACAGACCGGTGGCCTTGACGTCCCACTTGATGAAGACCCTGGAGAGACTGCTCCTTGCTCATCTCGGCCCCCTGGTGGAACCAGCGATGGATCCACTCCAGTTCGCCTACCAGCATGGCATTGGGGTGGAGGATGCGGTGATCTTCCTCCTTCACCGTTCTCTGTCCCACCTGGAGAAGCCCGGGAATATGGTGAGGATCATGTTCTTTGACTTCTCCAGTGCTTTCAACACCATCCAACCGATGATCCTGAAGGACAAGCTGCTGCGCGCAGGGGTGGACCAGCACCTGTCATCATGGATCCTGGACTACCTCACGAACCGGCCTCAGTTTGTGAGAACCCGGGACTGTGTTTCCGACACGATCATCAGTAGCACGGGGGCCCCCCAGGGAACGGTGCTGGCTCCCTTCCTGTTCACTCTTTATACTGCGGACTTCTCACACAACACAACACATTGCCATCTACAGAAGTTCTCTGATGACTCTGCGATCGTTGGTCTCATCTCCAACGGAGATGAAGCTGAGTACAGAGGGCTTATCCAGGACTTTGTGGACTGGTGCCATCGGAACTGCCTCCAGATCAACGCGAGGAAAACTAAGGAGCTGGTGGTGGACTGCCGCAGGCATGGGCAGCCCCTCACAGCACCAGTAAATATACAGGGAACAGACATCGAGATGGTGACATCCTATAAGTACCTGGGTATTCATCTGAACAATAAACTAGACTGGTCACACAATACTGACGCACTCTACAAGAAGGGACAGCGCAGGCTGTTCCTGCTGAGGAGACTCAGGTCTTTTGGTGTACAAGGGGCGCTGCTGAAGTCATTCTATGACACGGTGGTGGCATCAGCCATCACTTTTGGAGTGGTCTGCTGGGGCAGTGGCATTACTGCAGCCGATAGGAAGAGACTGAACAAACTGATTAAGAAAGCTAGCTCTGTCCTGGGGCAGCGCCTTGATCCGATGGAGGAGATAGGAGAGAGAAGGACGGTGGCTAAACTGTCATCTCTGCTGGAGTCCGAGTTCCACCCTATGCAGGACATACTGGATGCACTGAGGAGCTCATTTAGCAGCAGACTACATCATCCCAGGTGCACAACCGAGAGGTTTCGTAGGTCCTTCCTACCAACGGCTGTCAGACTGTACAACCTAAGCAGGGCTGCTCGCAGAGATAGCAAAAAGACGTAACAAACTAATAGTTTTTTTGAATGCAAAAGATGCAATAGACTTACACAATGGTCCTCTCCGGCATACAACTAGGAACATACCGGTCGCTATGGAGGGTGAGAATATGTATGGGCACATAATCATACCATGTAGGATAACTAAGTAGACGGTTATGCTGTTTCATCCCACCTAGCAACAATGCTCTGCACTGTGTGTGTTTATATATTTACATATTTATTCCATCTAGCTACAATGCTCAGCACTGGGTGTGTTTATATTTATATATCTATATATTTATTCCATCTAGCTACAATGCTCCGCACTGTGTTTTTATATATCTACATATTATTCCATCTAGCTACATTGCTCCGCACTGTGTGTGTTTATATACTTGCATATTTATTCCACCTAGCTGCAATGCTCCGTACTGTGGGTGTTTATATATTTACATATTTATTCCATCTAGCTACAATGCTCTGCACTGTGTGTTCATATATTCATATATTTATTCCATCCAGCTACAATGCTCTGCACTGTGTGTCTGTGTGTGTGTGTGTATATATATATTTTATAGTAATATGTACATATGTATATTAGCTGCTCTTGCTTGCTTGTTTTTTTTCTTGCCTTCTGATTGTTGCTCTGAGTGTTGCTATCCCTGTGCTGTTGCAATCCTGGAATTTCCCCGTTGTGGGACTAATAAAGGCTTATCTTATCTTATCTTATCTTATCTTATCTTAAAAGAAAAAGACAAAAAAAATTATGGACCTGGAGCAACACGGGCGTCTTTTGGAGCAACGCGTCGAGGATCTTGAACAAGGTTCTCGCATTGATGACCTAGTTATAAGTGGACTAGACATCAGATATCAGTCATACGCCCATGCCGCAACAGGACTGAGTGGTGAACATGCTTCCATCAGTGAATCAATGTCCCTAGAAAACCAAGTGCTTCAGTTCCTTAATGATAAAGACATTAAGGTAGAAGCCAATGCGATCTCAGCCTGTTATGCTTTACCGAAGAAAGATAACAAAACAAAGAAATCAATTGTGATGCGCTTTGTGAACAGGAGGGTGAAAAATGACATACTGAGGCAGGCCAAAAAACTAAAGGAAACTCAAGTTTACCTAAATGAACACCTGACAAAAAAAAACGCTGAATTAGCACGGCAGGCACGGATGCTAAAAAAACAAAATAAGATACAGTCAACCTGGACAAGAAATTGTAGAATTTGGATTAAACTAAATGGAACACCTGAGCAAGCAAAAAGTATAATGATCAGAGATGCTACTGACTTAGATAAATACAAATGAACAATGACTATGAAACACAGAGTGAGGAAACTCAAACTCTAAAAATATGCCACTATGCTGAACATAAACCACAAGAGATGGAGAATGATATTGATCCTGATAACCACTTTTTCAATAATATTCATAACCACTGTGAATATTACACTGAAAAGCAATTCAAAAGTCAAGTGCAATTAGATGGTAAACTGTCAATAATACACTTCAATAGCAGAAGTCTTAACAAAAACTTCTCACAGATTCAGGACTATTTAAAACAGCTAAACAGAAAATTCACAGCCATTGCAGTCTCGGCACGGATGCTAAAAAAACAAAATAAGATACAGTCAACCTGGACAAGAAATTGTAGAATTTGGATTAAACTAAATGGAACACCTGAGCAAGCAAAAAGTATAATGATCAGAGATGCTACTGACTTAGATAAATACAAATGAACAATGACTATGAAACACAGTGAGGAAACTCAAACTCTAAAAATATGCCACTATGCTGAACATAAACCACAAGAGATGGAGAATGATATTGATCCTGATAACCACTTTTTCAATAATATTCATAACCACTGTGAATATTACACTGAAAAGCAATTCAAAAGTCAAGTGCAATTAGATGGTAAACTGTCAATAATACACTTCAATAGCAGAAGTCTTAACAAAAACTTCTCACAGATTCAGGACTATTTAAAACAGCTAAACAGAAAATTCACAGCCATTGCAGTCTCGGAAACCTGGCTTAACGAAGACCAGGCTCCCCTGATGGCAATAGAGGGATATCAGATGTTTAACATTAACAGATCTCAAAAAAAGGGTGGTGGTGTTGCACTGTATATTGATGACCTATATAGATGTAAGCTTGTAAATGAAATGTCCTCAGCACTACCAGGGATTCTGGAATGTGTTACTGTTGAGATTGACCTAGACAAAACAAAAAATCTAATCATAAGCTGCATATACAGAACGCCGGGAGCTTGCAGTGAGACATTCAGAGATAAATTAGTCGAGCTGTACAATAATATTACTAGTAAGAAAATGGTAGCAATTTGTGGAGATTTTGATATTGACCTACTTAATCCACATCAACAAAATGTAGTTACAGAGTTCATGAACTCTATGTACAGCATGAGTCTATATCCCACAATAACACATCCCAGTAGAATCACAGTTCACTCTGCTACACTTATTGACAACCTGTTTGTCAATGTTCTCGATAAGAAAATAGAAAGTGGATTATTGATAAATGATATAAGCGACCACTTGCCAATCTTTGCACTTATCCATGGCCACACGGGGCCCAACCCAGAAAAAATCTCAAAATCGTTCAGACACAAATCACCAAACGCAATCAGTTCTTTTAAAGAGGACTTGCTGAAGCAAGACTGGACAGAAGTCTATGTATCAGATGTAAATGAAGCCTATGACACATTTATAAACATTGTAACCACTCTTTATGAAAAAAACTGCCCATTAGTTAAAAAAAAGCTTAAACACAAATTTGCTGACAAACCATGGTTAACCAAAGGACTACAAAAGGCGTGTAAAAAGAAAAATTTATTATATAAAGCTTTCATAAAGAAAAGGACAAAAGAAGCAGAGCAATGGTATAAAACATACAAAAATAAGTTAACATATATAATAAGATGCAGTAAAAGAGACTATTACAGTAAAGAACTGGAAAAAAACAAAGACAATATTAAAAATACATGGACAATAATCAACAGTATCCTTGGAAATAAAAGCAGAAATACTAGCTACCCAACTAATATTCCAAAAAATAATAAATCGACTCCGAATGTGAATATAGCTTCACCTGCAGATGAATTTAATAACTTTTTTGTTAACATTGGACCTAAACTGGCCCGAGAAATACCCACTACGGCGCCTACAGGTGATACAATATGCAATAACACTGCTGTAAAAGACACCATCTTCATAAAGAACACAGACGAAAGAGAGGTCATTGAAATTGTTAAATCGTTCAAAAGTAAAACATCTACTGACTGCGATGGTATTGACATGCTACTAGTCAAAACTGTTATCGAATGCATAGTGAAACCACTGATGTATATCTGTAACCTGTCTCTCCAATCAGGTATGTTTCCCAATGCAATGAAAATAGCTAAAGTAATTCCGATTTACAAGACAGGCGACAGAGGGGAACTCTCCAACTACAGACCAATTTCACTATTACCGCAATTTTCCAAGATACTTGAAAAAATATTCTATGAGAGAATTGACAACTTCATACTGAAGAATGATTTATTGTGTGAGCAGCAATATGGGTTCAGACACAAAAGGACAACAGCATATGCCTTAATGGAATTTACAGAAAAAATATCAACAGCCATTGAAAATAAAGAGTATTCAGTTGGAGTATTCCTGGATCTTAAAAAAGCATTTGATACAGTAGATCACAATCTATTATTAAAGAAACTACAAAATTGTGGTGTTAGAGGGGTAGCACTGTCCTGGTTAAGTAGTTACTTAAAGAATAGATATCAGTTTGCATGTGTTAACAGCAAAAACTCAGAGTTACTGAAGGTCACCTGTGGAGTCCCACAGGGTTCAGTTTTGGGACCATTATTATTCAATATGTATATAAATGATATATGTAAAGTTTCAGAAAAAATGGACTTAATATTGTTTGCTGATGACACTAATCTGCTATGCAGTGGAAACAATTTGGAACAACTTCTGGATACACTCGGAAAGGAATTAGGAAAGCTGAAACTGTGGTTTGATTCAAACAAATTAACGCTCAATTTAAGCAAGACAAAATTTATAGTCTTTAACAACCATCACAACTACCCAGTACCCAAACTCAGTGTAAATGGTGTAGAGATTGAAAGGGTATCCGAAACTAAATTCCTTGGAGTAATAATTGATAACAAACTGTGTTGGAAGCCACATATTAATTATATAAAAAGTAAAGTATCCAAATCAATTGCAATATTACACAGAGTGAAAAATTTGCTGAATCAACCCACACTATACACCTTGTATCATTCATTAATACTCCCATACATGACATATTGTAATGAAGTATGGGGAAATACATATAAAACAAACATATATCCACTCTTTATGCTTCAAAAGAGAGCTATTAGAATAATCAACAAAGCAGCTTACAGGGAACCAACAAACCCACTTTTTCTTAAACAAAAAACTCTCAAGTTGAAAGATCTGATTGACTTTAAAACTGCAGTAATAATGTTCAAAGTGAAGAATCTATCACTGCCCGCAAATATCCAAAAGTTGTTCCAAACAAGGGAGAAACGATATCACTTCAGAGGAACATGTATATTTCAAAAGCCTACAGTGAGAACAACCACCAAGCAACACTGTATTTCAGTGCAAGGAGTCAGATTATGGAACGATTTTGGACCTGAATTAAAATCATGTACAAAGCTTGGACAATTTAAACAAAAACTAAAGGAAGAAATACTCCAAACATATTTACAAGACGACATGTAAACTCACATAAGGATTGACATTTCCAGCCTGTGTTGTGTTGTAGCTTAGTTTTTTTCTTTTTTTCTTTGTGACACTATGTCTTAGATTTGTTTTTGAATAGTAACCGCTTAACTTAGACTAGCTCAGTTTTTCTTTTTCTCTCAGTCACATTTTGTCTTAGCCTTGTTTTAAATTGTAATCACTCTTGTCTTGTTTTCTCTTTTTTCTCCTTTGAATTCTTGGATGGAATATGGGTGGGCAATATAAGCTGCGGCTTCAGCCATCACCCATTTCGGATAACTCACGTGGAATTGTATAGTAGAAGGAGTCTTTGTCTAATTTGACCTTGTTGTTATATTATACAGTTTCTTTTAACCTGTAATGTACTATCCGAAATAAAATAAATTCATTCATTCATAGTACTAAACTTTCACCATGTCCTTTCATGCAGTCATTTTCACAACCACAAGAGGCTTTTTTTTTTTTTACAAATATGTATGGGCCATAATATGTACTGGTAAAAACCCCTTTAGTTGTCATTTTCTGTTGGAAAATGGTCTATAATTTTATTGTCTTGGAAACATATTTGACTTTGGTGCATACACTTCAGAATTGAACAACTACAAAATAAAGTTGTGCACAGGTTATGTTCATTACAGCTACCCTCAATTCCAGTAGCAGCAATCAGAGAGGACATCTTATCAAAAATACACCCAGAGTATTGGCTGCTACAAGTTGGCTATGAACAACACAGCAGGAGGTGTTACGTGGTTAAGGTTTAAGTTTTGGTTCATGTCAAAGAAAAGAAAATTGCTACTTCTTGTTTTTGACAGTGAATGCTTTGGGTATCTGAAGTAATCATATATTATTTTTTAATAATATATTAAATATATTAAATAATATATTAAATAATTATTTCTGGCCCGAGAAATACCCACTACGGCGCCTACAGGTGATACAATACGCAATAACATTGCTGTAAAAGACACCATCTTCATAAAGAACACAGACGAAAGAGAGGTCATTGAAATTGTTAAATTGTTCAAAAGTAAAACATCTACTGACTGCGATGGTATTGACATGCTACTAGTCAAAACTGTTATCGAATGCATAGTGAAACCACTGACGTATATCTGTAACCTGTCTCTCCAATCAGGTATATTTCCCAATGCAATGAAAATAGCTAAAGTAATTCCGATTTACAAGACAGGCGACAGAGGGGAACTCTCCAACTACAGACCAATTTCACTATTACCGCAATTTTCCAAGATACTTGAAAAAATATTCTATGAGAGAATTGACAACTTCATACTGAAGAATGATTTATTGTGTGAGCAGCAATATGGGTTCAGACACAAGAGGACAACTGCATATGCCTTAATGGAATTTACAGAAAAAATATCAACAGCCATTGAAAATAAAGAGTATTCAGCTGGAGTATTCCTAGATCTTAAAAAAGCATTTGATACAGTAGATCACAATCTATTATTAAAGAAACTACAAAATTGTGGTATTAGAGGGGTAGCACTGTCCTGGTTAAGTAGTTACTTAAAGAATAGATATCAGTTTGCATGTGTTAACAGCAAAAACTCAGAGTTACTGAAGGTCACCTGTGGAGTCCCACAGGGTTCAGTTTTGGGACCATTATTATTCAATATGTATATAAATGATATATGTAAAGTTTCAGAAAAAATGGACTTAATATTGTTTGCTGATGACACTAATCTGCTATGCAGTGGAAACAATTTGGAACAACTTCTGGATACACTCGGAAAGGAATTAGGAAAGCTGAAACTGTGGTTTGATTCAAACAAATTAACGCTCAATTTAAGCAAGACAAAATTTATAGTCTTTAACAACCATCACAACTACCCAGTACCCAAACTCAGTGTAAATGGTGTAGAGATTGAAAGGGTATCCGAAACTAAATTCCTTGGAGTAATAATTGATAACAAACTGTGTTGGAAGCCACATATTAATTATATAAAAGGTAAAGTATCCAAATCAATTGCAATATTACACAGAGTGAAAAATTTGCTGAATCAACCCACACTGTACACCTTGTACCATTCATTAATACTCCCATACATGACATATTGTAATGAAGTATGGGGAAATACATATAAAACAAACATATATCCACTCTTTATGCTTCAAAAGAGAGCTATTAGAATAATCAACAAAGCAGCTTACAGGGAACCAACAAACCCACTTTTTCTTAAACAAAAAACTCTCAAGTTGAAAGATCTGATTGAACATTATTATTGCGGTTTTAAAGTCAAAGTGAAGAATCTATCACTGCCTGCAAATATCCAAAAGTTGTTCCAAACAAGGGAGAAACGATATCACTTCAGAGGAACATGTATATTTCAAAAGCCTACAGTGAGAACAACCACCAAGCAACACTGTATTTCAGTGCAAGGAGTCAGATTATGGAACGATTTTGGACCTGAATTAAAATCATGTACAAAGCTTGGACAATTTAAACAAAAACTAAAGGAAGAAATACTCCAAACATATTTACAAGACGACATGTAAACTCACATAAGGATTGACAATTCCAGCCTGTGTTGTGTTGTAGCTTAGTTTTTTCTTTTTTTCTTTTTTTCTCTGTGACACTATGTCTTAGATTTGTTTTTGAATAGTAACCGCTTAACTTAGACTAGCTCAGTTTTCTTTTTCTCTCAGTCACATTTTGTCTTAGCCTTGTTTTAAATTGTAATCGCTCTTGTCTTGTTTTCTCTTTTTTCTCCTTTGAATTCTTGGATGGAATATGGGTGGGCAATATAAGCTGCGGCTTCAGCCATCACCCATTTCGGATAACTCACGTGGAATTGTATAGTAGAAGGAGTCTTTGTCTAATTTGACCTTGTTGTTATATTATACAGTTTCTTTTAACCTGTAATGTACTATCCGAAATAAATAAAATTCATTCATTCATTCATTCAATGCCAGTCATGTAAAAATGCACACCAAGGTGCATATTCAGTTATTTTGTGTATTTGTGCTTTTTTAATGGTTACAGAGACATGTTATGATAGTCATGGCACTGTTAATAAAAACACGTGCGTGTAATGGAAAACTATCATAAAAACAAAATGCTGTCCAGCTTGATGTTGATAAGAAATTAGATTATGATGATAAAGTAACTCGCATGACAAAATGTGACACAGTGCAATAAAATGTGAGAGTGCATTTAGTCACTGAAGTGCGTCCTGGGTGTAAACATACACCCCCATAGTTCTTAATAGACATCACTAATGCAGCTAGCCAGCTACCTAGCTAACCAGCTAACCTTTAAACCAGCTTTGTTTGCTCACAGCTGAGGCTCAAAAGAAAGGCAGGACCGGTGCAGAAAAGGGCCAGCTTTGACCATTTTCACACAAAGAGAGCACTGTTGGCTAACAGTGAGTGGCCTGTTTCTGGGAGGTTTGCACTGTTCCTGGGGCCCATTTCATGGAACAGTTAGCAAGGCCAAAGGCAACCCGTGGACTGGAGTGATAGTTATGGCCTTTGGGGCCAAACATGAGTCTGGCTCTAGCTCTCCCCTCTGTCCCCTCACTCTGTTCTGAGGCTTTCACACAACTGACTGGGGACCCTGGGTGCTGCAGGTGTCCTCTCATAAAGGCCTGCATCACATGGGCGAGTGGACTGACTGAGCTGGCATGTTTGTTTTTTCCCCCTTCACCACAGGTGTTGGAACATTCAAGGCAATAATGAGGTCCTTTGTAGTCAATATAGGGCAAGTTAATTATTAGCTGTAATTGGGATTCTTGTATTTTCATTGTGTCACTGCCATCTGTGAATGAGCAGTTAGTTCTTTAGTTCTATCATTTATCTTGTTGATGCTTGCTGGCAATCTAAGCAATTATCAATAATCAGATTTAAATTAAAAAGGCTCAGTCTGCCACTATCTATCATTCTAAACTGGTCTAAGGCTTGACTGCCAGTTTCTTTCCACCTCCTAACTACAGTATGAGAATTTGAGAGGATGCTTCCTCCAGCTACAGCTGTAATTGTAGCACGTGTAACACACTTGGCCTTCGTTTGATTTAGCTGCAATGTGATGGGGAGCCCAGATATACAGCTTGCTCGGTGCAGAGGGGAAAGAGAGAAAATGAGCAAAGACGAGAGAAAAAGAGATTAATATCCAGGCTTCTCTCCTCCCGACCACAGAGTGGGCATAAAGAGCCCGGCGCCCCATTGATGTCAGCCCCGAGCTGTGCCTGTCCTGTAGTTTTCAGTTTGGTTTGGACTGAACAGGCGGCCTGGCCTACAGGAGTTGGGAGGACAGGGCACAGGCTTTCCCACATCACTCAAGGGCCTCTGATAGGCGGTCACAGGGGCCGGTAATGACAGGGGGAGAGATTTAGTATTAAAGTCTCCTCTGCTGCCTCCCCTGCTCCTGTCTGACGTCAGACTGTTAAATATGGGGATGAGAGCATGGCATGGCCCTTGTGGAAGGGAGTTAGACCTGTCTTAAGTATAGTGGTTTGTGTGAGAGAAGCCTGACTGGATTCCCTTCCACTGTTTCTAGGGACACACGAAGTACACAGCAAGGGAATATTTAGGAAAAGGTCAGTCATTAAAAGGTTATGCATCTGCCATAAGTAAGAACTCCATCAAGGTAAATGGTTATAAAGTTGGAAGGAGAGGTAAAGGGGATTAAATATACTGGGTGAACTCTGGGTTATGAATACAACAATAAATGCCAAGACTACCAGTAAAATATTTTCCATAATCTTGAGTCGGAAGCCCTGGTTTGCAGTTCTTTTAGGTTTTTAAACCACTATACCACATACAATATGCAGGGGCTTTCCCTGGCTATTTGTGGAGCATTATAATATTTGAGTTTATGACTAACGAAGATGGAAGCCCAGAGAAAGGAAATCTCTGGCTGGATGTTGGTTTTCAAAAATGCCGTATGCCCACAAGTAAAAGACCTCATTGTCTTTGCCAGAATGAAACCCAACTGTACAACCAATGCCGAAGCAGCTCAGCAACATAAAAGCAGCCGAACGCTGCACCTGCATCCACAGATCATCACACCATTGTGGCATTTAAAGAAAAGGCCTCAGTGGAACACGCCCCCCCTGACCTTCTCCAGCTAACATAAACTAATTAGGCTGGCTCTGAAAGGAATGGCCTACCATTGGATTAATCAGCCTCCACAGATCTGGAGCATGCATCTCTGTTCCGGCCTGTTCTCCCCACTAGAACCTCATTATCTCACGTTTTCAAAGGAGAGTCATGGCATATGTAAGGGGCTAAAGAGATGGAGCAACGGAGGAGGTGGTAGTGCAGGAAGCGGCTTCCCCAGGCCCTCTCTTCTCACATGGGGTTCAGAAAGGAAATGTCAAGCGTGAAGCTCCAAGAGTGGTCAGCGCTGCCCTGTCCAGCAGGCAGCACAGAGGGGGCCTTTGTCCACCATCACTTAGCGCCAATTACAGCCCGTCAAAATAGTTTTTCTTCAGAGGGGCGACGTGTTAATGGGCCCGGCGTTGGGTGTGAGGAGCGACCTTGTCCACACACACCAACCAGGGGTCAGGGGTTAATAGGGCCCCTCTGATGTGGCGGATGAGATTTTGGCAACCTTTAGCTTTCAAGGGAAAGCCGTGACAAAGCCTGTAGAATGTGATACAATTAAGCAGACAGCTAGCCATCCTGAATGGAGTTGCTCCATAGAGGCTGGATAGCAAAGCAGATGGACATCCATATGCTAGCCAAACAGGTGGCTTGGAAGGTCAAAACCCCTCTCAGATGGGGAAAAGGACACAGGTGAGGGTACAATCACCAGCCAAGCTCATGGCATTACTTAGAGTGAGCAGCAATTAAAAATCCTGTCGAACAAATGCCTGTTCTTATGGAGACAAAGAAGGTCCCTTTTTATTGTGAAAAGGTCAGAAACCATCCAGTCTTCCACAGCATTTCCTATTCCAGTTCTGAATATTGTGAAGGTGTAGCTTGGCTCAAATGGAAGACAGGGCCATCAAGGCTGTAGATCACCTTTAGCCACTCTAAAAAACTGTCTGCTGTCCAGTATGAGAGGGAACTTTCTATGCTTGGTATCTGACCTATACTTTGTTTCCTGAGTTTAAGTAATCAGCAACTATCTGATGCAGGACTTGGGAAAATATTCTGGCAAGATTGAATGCTCATAATCCCTTATAGAGCTAAATGTGTTTGGTCTGGCCATGTGAGCACATAGCCAGACCTCTATTTACGCCATAAGCGTGGGAACCACACAAATGCTGAACCACCCATGGACCCTTAGAAGGATCACAACACTGCCAGGCAGAATTAAAAAAAAAAAAAAAAAAGCCACCTCACTCCACAGTGAGCAAATCCGACCACATGCAAGCTTGTGGGAACTAGCATATGACATCCGTCCACATATTAATACTCTCAAAATACATTTTGGACTTAATGATGAACAGTTTGTTCCTCTAAGCCAATCCTCTTGGAAATGGTGGTGGTTTTCTGGCTCCAAGCTTCATCTAGTTAATGGTGAAATAAAAGCGGTGATTGAACTTAGCCTCCAAATTGGATTTGTTTAATCTGCATCAAGTTTGAACATCCTGTGTAAACACAAGCGTGTGCAGATGCCGGAAACACCACGGCCTGAAACGTAAATGCCTGTGGTTGACTTTGGCAGAGTATCAAAAGAGTAGAGGGGGAGTAAGGCTTGAATAGAGGCTGTGGAACTTCCATTGTTACTAGAGGGTCAAAGACAGCTTCATCGATGTATAAATTAGTGCACTGAATATTGTATAGACTGATTATATGTGATATTGTGGCAAGGATTAAAATAAAACTGTGAGGAAGAAAGAGCCCACAAAAGCAGCCCCCATTAATTATTACTGTCATTACATTAAATATTTCCAGAGCGCTTTGCTTTATGTGTCTTTTTAGAACTGGGAACAGAATCTACAACCTCTCTTTATAACATTTACACCAAATTCTACTTGGCCTTGTGATGTAGATGCAAAATTGAATAAACACAAACATCATTAAGAGTTCATATGTTCCAGTTAAAGAGCTCTTTGGTTACACTCTCATTTCCTTAATGGCTGTGCAGCTGTATTTCACCCTTGTTTTAAGTCACAAATCATTGGCAACCAACATTGGTTTTTGGGTTGTTTTTTTTGTTTTTTTGCCTTGTTCTCCTCTGAGATAAGTAAGAATATGACTTAGCCTTGATAGGATTTATTTGTCTTGCAGCAAAAGCTACACCCCTTAAATCCCAGCTCATTAATGCGTGTGTTTTGGGCAAAGAAGGGGAGAAGTAAAGGTCACTAAAGGTTAATTCCAATTGCAGTGCCTCCCTGAAGCAGCGTGACAGCATGTCTCCTCAGCTCACAGATTGGATGAGTTCTTTGCTATCAGGCTGGCTTTAAAACAGTTTGTGCACTCACTTGTTGATTGACTGAGATTTATTTTCCCTATTGTATATGTTGTGTTTAAAGAATATGCATAATATCAGAATTTTTAAAAAGTCTTCATCCCATATGCTAAATCTGGTTATAATAATATTAATAGTTATAACTGCATAAGGACATGTTTACCACAACAAAGGCAGTTTCAGTAAACCACATTCCAAAGCTAATTTGGATGTTTTGACAGTGTTATGTGATTTATCATGTCAGATGCCTGGCTAAGAGAGATTTGTGATTGTGCTGCCCTTGTTCTCGCTGTTGTCCTGCATTATTTTCATCAGCTCAGTCTGCCGCTTTATGACTTATCAAAGTAAACACCTTTATTGTGAGGAAAGGAAACACAGCAAATAGGGGAGAATGAAAGAAAGATGAAGGAGACAAAAGGGTGGTTGCAGAGTGGTGAAGACAAAACAGCAAAGAAAGAAAGAAAGTATGTGAAAAAGACAGAAAGAATGATAGTCAGGAGGAAAAATAAGAATGAAAGGAAGAAAAAAGAAAACAAAGGCAGGCGAGAAAGAGTGAGATGTGGGCCATTCATAAGCAGACTTCTCCAAGGGATCGCAGGCCAGCACACCTGCTACTATTCACTTCAGAGGAAATAGACACTCTGTGGAAGAGAGGCTCTTGGCCTCGGGACAAAACCGCTGCAGCGCCAAATTAGAAACAGGAAGGACTGTGGGTAAGGCTCAGATTAAAAACGCACTCCCCACATGGACTCAATATACTGCAGCCCTGATTCCGCTCTGGAAACCCAAAACCCAACAGCACTATTTTATGTCCCAGTCAACAGAACGCCCGCTGTTTGCACAGTGACATGACGGAGATTTTGTCCAATGTCAACCCCCGAATGTTGGTAAACTGTGCGCCTCTTAATGCTGCCCATTCTAATGAGGATTTTTTTTTTTTTTTTTTACTGTACTTAGTATAGTGTATAGTTTAGCATCAATTTCTTCCAGCTAAACTATGGAAAATAACACAACTATTATTGCATCAAAACTGCTCTGTTTGGCACAGATGATGCTAAGCTTTATGAGTCTGGTTATGGACATAAATAGTATATTGGCTATATTAGGGGTCTGCAACCTGTGGCTCTAACTCCAAGTTCACATATTAAAGTTAAAAGTTCATATGGAAAAAATGGCAAATTTACAAGAAAACAAGGTTTAAATTCATAATAAAAGCTTATAATTTGAGAAAAACTTCACAACCTTAAGAAAAAAAGACAAATTCATAAGAAAAGTCTCAAATTGATAGGGACAAAGTTACAAATTTATTTCTAAGTGGAAAGAAAAACTCTTCCATCACTAATATTTGCAGGTCCATTTATACTTATAACTCCTCTGTCTTACCTTTATTTTAAAGCTCAAATATGTTTTGGGGCTCCATGGAGGTTTGTTTTGGGGAAAAAATGCTTAAACTAGCTACTTTCTAAAGGCGATGTTGCCAACCCCAGGCCTGTACCATATATCGGGATCAAAGCCAGATGTGATGCTCATAAACACACAGAGTGGAAGGGCACAGAACTCCTTTTCCTGCAGACAACAATGAAAATGGCTAATGTTGTCAATGGGAAAAGCTAGAAAGAGCTAATGATTCATAACACACTCTTTAAAGGGGTGAACCGAGCAAGAAGTCTGGGAATGTACCAGAAAAGGAAATGAATATTGATATATGCCCATTGCCTTCCTCATACAACCCTTGACCTCAAACAGGTTTCTCCTCTGCTTACAGGAGCTGCAAGGTATTTCCTGCCCCTTCACATACATGCACTTTCAATCTTAGAGGGCAAAAAGAAAGGAAAAAAAAACAAAACAAAAACGGTTGGTTTAGTTCCAGCTCAGGATAGGGGAAAAATGTATTCACTTGTTCTCATAGAATATTTCCATTTCCTCATAGGCCTGTCCAAGTAGTGTGTTCCCCTCAATCTATCATTTTCACTGTGGTCACCAAGGGTAGGAAGGCCTACTGTAATTATTCTTACAGATATTGAGGACTTGTAGAGGTTGTTTCTCCTCATTGGAAAACAGAACTGCCCGCTTCTTGTCACACGAAACGCCTCAGAAGAATTCTTGCTAGTAATTGAACATGTAAAGAGGCAACAAGAGGGCAAAGTTGTAACCTACAGAAATAAAGGAGAGAAAAAATACAATGATCCAGTTTTGGGAATGAATCCATGCTCCAACTATTGCTGTCATCTGCCTCCCCTGCCTGTTTGATGTGTCTTTCTCTCCAGAGCCTTCCTTCGCCTCGCAGAGGAGGTCATCACTGAAGCTATGAAGGGCCACATTCACCACAGGTCCTCTGACTGATGTCTGAGCCAGGCGTGCTGATGGATGTACATGCAGAAGCACACACGCACATGCACATTATGCCAGATGGGAGTGTGCTTGGTAGTGTTACTCCAATGAGGAAAACCTGCCATGACATCACCCAGGGGAGTGCAGGTGCAGGGCCGGGACAGGAAGTGAGTCACAGGAAGCTTGGTTAGTCAGGCTTTGCCATGCTAGTGACAGGCTGTGAGAGAGAAGGGTAAAGGACTGTGACTTACACCTCGTAGCTCAGCTGGCTGGGGCCCACAACCTGTTCTTTACATATAAACGGGCACCTCTCATAGCCGCTCTTTCAGTCAATTATAAATACATTTAAAAAAAAAAAAAAAAAATATATATATATATATATATATATATATATATATATATATACATAAGGTTTTGAAATAGGTTTCTCTAATTTGCTGCTCTCTGGCACTGAAATGTGCGACAGATGTATGGGCAGATGGATGGATTGATGGAAGAGATTGTTTGTGTGTGTGTCCTTGACAAAAGCAGCCCCAGTGGTTTATACAATGCTTATTACTTTAATGAGAAAAGTGTGGGGGGAATGGGTTTGTCCTTTACCACCCAGGGAAGGGGAGACTGTTTTTCCGCTGGTGCACTGCATCTGGAAGCAGCCTTCTGGTAATCTGCTGTAAGTACAAAAAGTTCAGCACCAGCTTGTTCTCATAGACCACCAAGTGAGACTCTGAACTCCATAACAGGTCCCCTTTCAAAGCTGACAATCAACTGATGCTGGGGAGATTGAAGCACCTCAGGGTGCTGTATCCAAACCCCGAAACTTGTGGCCAAGTAATGTGAATCAGAAGGCCTGTCAGTCACTATTCTGTAATTAAGCAGTATTTCACTAATATATCACCACAGTGATTCAGACAAGAGAGACAGACAAGACATGCAGTTGAGGTACAAAGTAATTAATGCAGTGTTATACAATAGTTCCAACCAAGCAATCTGATTGGACGACAGGGTTTCTAAGAGTTACTATATTCCCCGATAAGCACACTTGGAGGTTTCACAAAATATGTGTAACTCCGCTTCAGCTGTATTTTTATACAGTCGTCTCTATGCCGACGACTGCGTGTTCATCGCTCACACTCTTGAAGACGCGCAGTTCATCGTTGACCAGTTTGCTAGAGCAACGAATCGTTAAGGACTCACTATAAGTATCAAGAAGACAGAGGTTTTACACCAACCTCGTCCTGGTACGCTCCCGATAAATCCTGTTTTTACCATCGGTGGTGAACTCCTCAAGGCAGTTGACAAGTTCTGTTACCTGGGGGGCACCATCTCGCAGAACGCTAAGATTGATGAGGAAGTTACCCACCGCATCAGCAAGGCTAGCGCATCCTATGGACACCTACAGCATTGTCTAAGGTCGAAGCGTGGCATTTGTATAAGCACCAAGATCAAGGTCTATTGTACCGTTGTTCTATCTACACTTCACTATGGGTGCGAGTCGTGGACAACCTATCGCCCCCATGTGAAGAAACTTGAACAGTTTCACATGCGGTGTTTAAGGAAGCTGTGTGGAATCACGTGGCGAGACAAAGTTGCCAATACTGAAGTCCTCCGTCGGTGCAGTATCACCAGCATCGAGTCATTCATCATACATGCCCAGTTGCACTGGACCAGCCACGTTGTTCGGATGACAGATCAGCGCATTCCTAAAATCCTGTTATTTGGCCAGTTGGACGAAGGGCGGAGGTCATGGGGTGGTCAGTGGAAGCGGTATAAAGACATGCTCAAAGCCTCACTCAGGTCATGTGGGATTGATCCTATGACATCGGAAATGCAGGCCAAGAACCGCCCCCCTTGGCGAAAGATCTGCCATGAAGGTGTTGACCTCTTCGAGAGAGGTAGAACTGCCCGTTTAGATGCCCGCCAGGAAGGACGTCATGGTGCCGCCCAGCAACAGAGACGTCTACAGCAGTCGGTGTCATCCACTCAGCCAATGATGTACTACATCTGTCCCAATTCCAATATGCCATGTGCTTCACGCATCGGCCTCATCAGTCATTGCTGTCACAAGCACCCCCTTACAATTTAATGCAGCCAGAAGGTGGGAGATCCATCGTTGGTGACGGCTCAATCCATCATTTTTATAATCTTTAAATTATCATTAACATCAATGAATTCTAATAATAAGAGAATATACTGTGTTTGATACCTTAATTTCCACAGTGAGGCATTGCTTGAAACAGACAGGCTAGAAATCAGACCTCAATGAACAATATCATGTTCAATATCTGCAAGATATTTCATGTCTTTTTATAACAAAAAAAACAAACTTGAGTTAGATTTATTGTCTCAGTTAGCCAACCATAATAACTTTGTGGTGATGGACTCTTTATTTCATCTGAAAAATGCCAAGAAAAAAGATAAAGTGCACTGACACCAAATCACTAGTATGCTAACGAGTCACCAGAGTGTAGATATGGTGACCCACAAACCCTACTCAACAGGTGACCGGTATATGTTAAAAACACTGACTTCTGCACTGGACAATATCTAATCTGGATACATGTGTGTGAAATTGCAATAGTGCATTCAGAAGGGACTATTTTTCTTGGCGGAGCAAAATTACTGGTTAAACAAACAAAAATCATAATATTTTGCCCTGTATTGATATTTAATAAAATGTGTTTGTGGAATGGTCGCACCAATCAAACAAACGTAATGTAAACATGGGTGGTACACAAGAAACCGAGCCAGTGCTGAAGCCGACCTCTTCAATCAGGCAAAAACTGAGAGCTTCACTGCGCAAAGTGATCATGCTGTTAAAAAGAAGCAGACTTTTAGACTCAGTCAAGAAAAAGTTAAAAGCATGAGCTCCGCCTCTCACGTGCAGAAGGACAGAAGGAGCCAGGGTTTCCTCTGGTAACATTTCCAGGTGGTGGCCCACCATGCTTGAATTTATGCCTCCACTCTAGAGGAAATATGAATATAAGAAAAAAATATGAAAGAATGACTGTCCGCAAGCACGCACACGAACAACGTGCGTGACCGTCATCCGCACGGAGTTCAGAAGCGCCCCGTCCATGTAACCGCTCCAATTAGTAGGCAGAATGTCTTGCTAGCGTCACTGTCCAAGAGAAGCATGAGCTTATTAAAGTACTTTAAATGTGGAAAAAAATCAGAAGAGGTATGTAAGCAATGGGGGCATTTAGCATGGTTTTAACCCGCTGGTAATGGGCGCAGTAATGGACGAGTCGCTTAGCTAATAGGTGTGGTGAGGAGTTCGAGTTGGTTCATTTTGTCTTCTTTTTAATTAGTAGTTTTTTGTTTTTCTTATTTCAGACAGGAATAAAAAGGAGATGTTTTAACCTTTACCTTAGTTAATATTAATTAACTCATCCAGCCCCCGACCAACATTATTATGTACCTGGCAAGTTAAGATGACCAAAATTCACGAAGTCAATGACTTTAATTTGTCAGCAGACTTCAGACAAACTAAACGTGCCAACATCTGGATTTCAAAATAAGTGAGGTTTTTCCTGCTGTCTGGGTGGTGAGGAGATTTCTAAAAAACTATAAATATATAGAAATATTATAACAGAAATAACTGCATCTTTGGTAATTTAATTTAGTTTATTAAATACAATTGTATTAAAATTTTTTCTTTAAAATCAGAGTTAAATTATTGTTCTGTTCCGGCTCTGCAAAATTATGGTCAAAAATGTAAATTGTTATAAGGAAAAAGTAAAAAAAAAAATTACCACAGTCTGTTTCAAATTTATTAAAAAAAAACCTAATTTTATTTTAAAAAATATGCAAAAATTAGCCATAAAGTAATCCACCAATTTATAATAAAGTCTCTATTGTACAAGAAAAATCAATTTTACAAGAGGAAATTACAAATTTGAGGAAAATGGTTTCAAATTTAGATAACTTTACAGAAAAAAGTAGAAAACTATAAGAAAATTGTTATACATTTTTTGAGAAAAACCTCAAACCTTCAAGACTGAAGTCAATACTCAAGTTTTTAAGTGGGTGCTCTTTGTACCCTTAACTCAACTAGAAATTTTTGGTTGTCTGCTTTTAATTATTAATTTCATAGCACTGCTTTTACATAAGTAGAATTTCTGGCTACTATACCTGCCTCTAATCATATAATTTAAGTGTGCATGAGTAAATTACTATTATGAATGTTTTTTCCTCTGCCCTACTCTCCAAATGGAAAAAAGAAACACTAGAATAATAATACAAAAAATACACATTTTTTTGTCATTTATGTAAAACAAAGACGCTTGATATTTTCTAACCTGTTTGTATACCACCATAGACAGAGAGAGAACCTGAATTAGACAGGGCTCAGAGAGGGCAAGATGAGACAGAAGAGAAGAGCCAAGGAGAGGAAAGTGTCCAGGCAGAGGGTCCAGGAGAGGTGAGGGCAGAGGAAGGAGAGAAGGGTGATAAAAGTAAAAAGTCCAAACACAGGACATCTGGGTGGGACCCCAACTGGCCCAATATTCCAACATTCAAGCCTCGGTTGTACAATACTTCATATGGTAAGTTCCATATGCAAAGTTACTGTACATAATTTAAAAAAAGAAATAAATAGTATAAAATTAACATATTCTGGTTACAATAGTGTCATGTGTTTTCTGCCCCCCTTCCCCCTTGGAAAAATATGTTGCCACCGCACCAAGGTCTTTCAGCCAGAGGAGACACTGAGGAACGCTGAAATATTGGTGGATAAAGAAACACACACATGTAAACTGCAACTTATTGTGGCCAAAAAAACCTATCGTCGTTTTTTCTTATACTTTTAAAATTAGTGACCCCAAAGATTATATTAAAGATAAGATAAGATTATATAAGCCTTTATTAGTCCCACAATGGGGAAATTCCGGGATTGCAACAGCACAGGGATAGCAACACTCAGAGCAATAATTTAGAAGATAATAAGAGGAGTGAATATACATATGTACACAGAAATATACACAGCACGGAGCATTGTAGCTAGATGGAATAAACAGTATAATGGTCTATTCAGTTACCCTACATAGTATGAATTGTACCCATACAGCATATTTCATATTTGAGTCAGCCTATGGGACCATTATTATGCAAGTTTGTTACATTTTGTGCATTTAGTACTTATTAGGTTGTAAGTTTTTTTACGGCCTCTACGAGCAGCCCTGCTTAGGTTATAAAATCTGACAGCCGTAGGTAGGAAGGACCTGCGAAACCTCTCGGTCACACACTAGGATGGTACAGCCTACTGCTAAATGAACTCCTCAGTGCGTTCAGCGTGTCCTGCGTGGGGTGGGACTTGGACTCCAGCAGAGATGACAGCTTAGCCACCATCCTCCTCTCTCCTATCTCCTCCACTGGGTTGAGGCGCTGCCCCAGGACAACTGGCTTTCTTGATCATTCTATTCAGTCTCTTCCTGTCTGCTGCCGTGATGTCGTTGCCCCAGCAGACCACTCCATATGTGATGTGTGATGCCACCACCGAGTCATAGAAGGTCTTCAGGAGCACCCCTTGTACACCAAAAGACCTGAGCCTCCTCAGGAGGAACAGCCTGTGCTGTCCCTTCTTGTAGAGCACATCGGTATTGTGTGACCAGTCCAGTTTATTGTTCAGATGAACACCCAGGTACTTGTAGGATGTCACTGTCTCAATGTCTGTTCCCTGGATGTTTACTGGTGCTGTGAGGGGTTGTTCTCCCCTGTGACAGTCCACCACCAGTTCCTTAGTTTTACTCTCATTGATCGCATTGATAAAAGCTCACAACATACAATATCCACGTGACCCTCACATTGTAATGCATGCTTCGGTTTCTTCAATTAATTTGAAGAAACTCATAAGAAGACAGGAAAGCAGAATGTAAAAAAAGTGGAAATACCAATCAAGCACTTTTGACCAAAGTGACCAACTCTTTGGCTACGATCACACTGCAGGTCTTAACGCTCAATTCTGATTTTTTTGCCAAGATCTGATTTTTTTGTGTGTGGGTGTTCACATTATAATTTAAATGCGACCCCCATCAGACTCCAGTGTGAATGCTCTACAGCTATGAAGTGACCCCCATGCGCAGAAGAAGACGTGACGTCAGACACAGCATTGTCTTTATGAAAGTAAATATGAGCCCCAAAAGACTAAGGGGGACAGAACTTTTTCAGCTTGACATAACACAGCAAAATAAAATGTTGATAAAATAATCCAGAAATGATTATCCAGGACCAACTTGCCACTGTTGTCCAATTTGTGGAGAGGAACTTGTTGATGTCAGCGTGTGTTTATCAATTCTGAAGTTGTGCAATCAGAGCCGACAAAATTACGATCAAGTGATAAAGGGAAGAAGAAGATTGATTAAAAAGAAAGCTCAAATCAGCTGTGTCTGCCATGCTTGCTGCATCCCGCGTCCTCTACCGCAGAATTGTCTCATCTGTCTCACTTCAATGAGAAAGAAGTCAGATGAAATGCAACATGACCGTTCAGACTGAGGTCGCTTTGAAAAACATCAGATACGTATCCGAATTAGGACCATATATGAAAGTGGCCTGGGTCTGATGTGAAAAAATCGGATGTGTGCTGTTCAGACTGTCATAAAAAAAAAATCAAATATGGGTCACGTGCAACAAAAATTGGATTTGGGCCACGTTTTCCTGCAGTGTGACCATAGCCTTTGATTCTGGAATAAACCATCACTGGTGGACAATAGCAATTTTCCTTGAGCATACACGAATCACAAAAAGTTAGGGATATTCGGCTCTCGGGTGAAATTTCAGGATCCTTCTAAAATGCACTATAACCTTTACAGGTGAACTTAATTTAACCTTCTCTAACATTTTGAATGCACATTTTCAACTGTTCAGTGTTTCAGTACTTTTTGCATAACCTGCTGTTCTCTAACAAGGGGCTTAACGGCAAAATTCACAACAGGTGTTTGTTCCCATGAATCAACCAATAAAATTTCTGGTTCAGTGAGAATTGATATTGAACCAGAAATTTTTCCCCAGGTCCGGGGGTGTAGGCTTGCCACTCCGGCCGCTGAGCAGCCTGGCCTCCCTTGATCATCCCTCCAGGGGTGGATGCCTGGCTTCCCTGGGGCTTGCTGACCTCCGATGTTTGTGCCCCGTGGGGGTAGGTGGCGCTGCCTTGCCTGCTCGGGGTTCCCGGGGGGAGAGCTTCTGCGACCAGCCCTCCGCTTCATATGTTTCCTGACAAACCACTCACATGCACACACTTAGTTTGCGCGCGCTCCCATATATATGCACACTGACGTACACGCACAAGCCACCAGAGTGGTGGCTCAGTTGGTAGAGCATCCGCCCCACATCTGGGAGGCAGGGGTTCAAATCCCAGCCGGGTCATGCCAAAGACCATATAAAAGTGGAACTTCCTGCCATCCAGCTTGGTGCTCAGCAATAAATGGAATGGAGGAGGGAACTCTGTGGCGGCGCCTTGCATGGCAGCGGCCCTCTGATTCTGCACTTGGGGTGTGTGTGATTTACACTGTAGATAGGTAAAGCACAATCTCGTTCTGCTGTACATGATTGGTTGTACGGTTGAATGACAATAAGGGTGATTTAATTTAATTTAATTTAAAGTGTCACTCCTTTAACAGGTGTGGAAACCAGACTGGTGTTGAGACATCTTTGGTGGAAGAAGCAGTTTGTCTTTTGTTTGTTTTAGTTGTTGGTTTGTTTGTTTTTCTGTCTGTTCCCCTCCCTTTTATTTCCCCCCTCCACACACTTCCTTTCCCTCTTCCCCATCCTGCTGGGTCTTCCATGGGTAAAATAATTAAAATAAAGTATTAAAAGTTATTAAAGAAGGAGTTTACAACAATATACAATACACAGTTAGGTACTGTATAAGCTCCTCTTGGCAAAGTAAATTTTATATACAATATAAATATTTATATACAATACACAGTTAGGTACTGTATAAGCTCCTCTTGGCAAAGTAAATCTGTTTTGGCACAATAAGGGTGACAGATCCCTGTTCTGCTTGCCTAGCTGCCTGACAGGACAAGGGGAGTGGAAAGAACTGATATTTAAGCAGTCCTCTTCATCATGCTGTTCACATTTTGACATTATGAGACCAAGACAACACCTAACAACTGATCAACAGTACCTTGCCATTGTGAGGCTTCAAACGGGATGTTCTCAGGTGGAAGTGGTTACTGAGCTTAGAGTGTCACAGAGTGTTATCAGCAGGTTGCAACAGAGATACAGAGAGACTGGAAGAGCCACAGAAAGGCATATAAGTGGATGTCCTTTGGCCACATCCCACGCTGATGACCACTTCAATGTGAACAGTGCCTTGCGGAACCGGATGATGAATGCCATTCCAGGCACATTTAAGAGAGGTGAGAGGCATCCAAGGGTTACGTCAGACCATTCGAAACCATTTCCATCAGCGTGGTCTGCATGCTAGGCGGCCTGCAAGGATACCTGACCACACTACCAGGCGCAGGCATCATCGTTTTCATGGGCCAGGGAGCCTTTATGATGGACAAGGGACCAGGGGGCCTCAGTGCTGTTCTCTGATGAAAGTCGATTCATGTTGAGCAGAAATGATGGCCGCCAACGATGTTGTAGATGTTAAGGAGAGCGCTATGCATCAGCCACTGTTGTCACCAGATGAGCCTTTGGTGGTGGTGGTGGTGGTGTTACAGTCTGGGCAGGTATGTCTAGTCCTTACAGAACTGCCCTACACCTTGGGAATGATACAGTGACAAGCTGATAGTACCTGAATAACATCATTAATCCAGTCATTGTGCCCCTGCATGAACAACACATCTTCATAGACAACAATGCTCCAGCTCATCGAGGTTGCATCACTAGGGAACGGCTGCTGGAGGCTGGGGTACCTCAAATGGAGTGGCCTGCATTTTCTCCAGACCTGAATCCCATAGAAAAACTATGGGGTCAGCTGAGTTGCCGTGTAGAGGCTCATAACCTTGCACCCCAAAACCTCAATGACCTGAGGGCTGCCCTTCAAGAAGAGTGGAATGCCATGCCTCAGCAGACAATAAGTCAACTTGTGAACAGTATGAGACATCGTTGTCAAGCTGTAATTGATGCTCAAGGGCACATGACACGTTATTGAGACACTGACATGTTTTGTTGTGGTATACCCAGCACTGATGTTGGCTTTTGTTTCAATAAATTGTTTAAGATGAGGAAATCACCATTGCATGCTTCTACTTACATGCCCTACTTTCATGATATAATATCACTGTAGCGTGAACTTTTTATATTTTCCATAAATTTCACCCGAAAGCCAAATATCCCTAACTTTTTGAGTAGTGTATGTGTAAAATTACTAAGCAATTATAATTCTATATTGTACTCATTTGTGTTAGCAACATTCAAGAGTAGCAGTTTGAAACTGCTTGTTTCTGCATAGCAGTACTAATATTGGTTGAACAATATATCATTAAATAAACAAATCAGTATCTCTTGTCCCTTATTACTGTCGTCTTATGAACTCCATTTTTGTAATTGTTCCACAAGCATTCTGCCTATTGCAGCTTTAACTGTGAGAGAGAGCAAATGATTTTAAAAGTCTCATTTGGACATACTTTTGGTTTTGGTTTGTATACCTCAAACTTTAAGAACCATGAACTATGAAATACAGATGTGTGGAAGCTACACTCAGCCTTCCATTCCAGTTGTAGTAACCTGAGAGTGCATCTTGAAAAAGTCCACCTAAACTGTAGAACTCTTACTAAACATCTGGACTATATATATATATATATATATACAGTATATATATATACGTATATATATATATATATATACACTACCGTTCAAAAGTGTGGGGTCATCCAGACAATTATTTTGTGTTTTCCATGAAAAGTCACACTTATTTACCACCATGAGTTGTAAAATGAATAGAAAATATAGTCAACACATTGACAAGGTTAGAAATAATGATTTATATTTGAAATAATAATTTTTTCCTTCAAACTTTGCTTTTGTCAAAGAATCCTCCATTTGCAGCAATTACAGCATTGCAGACCTAACATGACTGCACAAGGGTTTTCTAATCATCCATTAGCCTTCTGACGCAATGAGCAAACACATTGTACCATTAGAACACTGGAGTGATAGTTGTTGGAAATGAGCCTCTATACACCTATGTAGATATTGCACCAAAAACCAGACATTTGCAGCTATAATAGTCATTTATCACATTAGCAATGTCTAGAGTGTATTTCTGATTAGTTTAAAGTTATCTTCATTGAAGAAAAGTGCATTTCTTTCAAAAATAAGGAAATTTCGGACTTCCGGTCTGGACGCCATGGCGACTGCAGCTTAACACTGAAGCTCTCAGACCCAATCCAGGATAACACCTTGAAAATCAAACTTAACGGATTTTTGGAGGAGTGAAAATCAAAAGACAAAATCATCATGTCTAAAGGAAAACAGAAGAAACTGAAATTCTCCAGGCCAGGACACGTATCGGCCGGAGAATCTGAACTGGAAGATCTCCGTTCAGAAGACGAGGAACTGGTGATAGCTAACAAAAAGGTTAGCCTGAAATCACTATTTGAGGAGCTACGACGATTTCGCCGAGAAGTTACGGCCGAATTTCGGGAATTCAGAGAAGAATTGAAAAGGACAAACAGCAGAGTGGACCAGGCCGAGAACCGAATCTTGGAAACAGAGGAACGAATAAAAGTGCTCGAAGATTCTGTGCTGGACCTACGCAAAAGACAAGCATCTATAGAGGCTAAGCTAGCCAACCAAGAAGGAAGACAAAGAAGAGACAACATAAGAATTCATGGTCTGATAGAAGGAGCCGAAAACGGTTTTAACTCAATGGCAGAATGCGTGGAATCCTTACTAAGAGAGAAATTGGATATTCCACAAACCACCGACTTGAAGATAGAAAAGGCACATCGTTCATTAGCCGCTAGGCCGGTGGCGGAAGCGCCCCCACGTTCGGTGTTGGTAAGATTTTCCAATTTCAAAATAAAACAAGAGGTTGTAAGACTGGCCTGGCAGAAAAAAGGATTTATGCACCAGGAGAGAAAAGTCTACGTGGAACACGATTACGCCCCGGAGGTCCTTAAAAAGCGCAGGGAATACAATGACGCGAAAAAGGTGTTAAGAGAGAAGAAATTGCGCTTTCAGACTCCATTTCCTGCGAAGTTAAGGGTCTTCTACGGCGAAGAAACGTGTCTCTATAATTCGGCGGAAGAAGCAACAGCTGACATGGCGAAAAGAGGGCTCCCGGTAACGGCATTTAAACCCGCAGCAGACCCGAGTGAGAAGCTCAAAGCGCAAACATGGACAACACAAAGACCTTCAAAATCCACGGACCAGCAGCGGGAAACCCAGCGCCAGAGCGTCGCGGATAAACTATCCGTTTTCAGGTTGGAATAGCGACCTTTTTTTTTCTTCTCTTGAATCAATCCGCACATCCAACCCCCCTCATACAAGGTAACAAACATTAAAGGAGATGCGTATTCAGCATGTGGTAAAACATTTCATGGAACAGTCATAATATTTGAAACAAATAAGTCTTTGTAATAAAAAAAAAAAAAAAAAAAAAAAACTTGTTAAAATAGAAATGTGACAATAATCCACATGTTCTCCTCATACTAACAAATACTGTTTTTGCGTGAATGTTTGATGTGATGGGGGTGGGAGGGTGCACACAATTTCACAGGGTTTAGACATAAAAGGAAAAAAAAATCATTACAAGTTTGGATTGGGTTCTGAAACTCACGTTAAAAGCATGGGGCAGCTTACAGGGGTAAGAGAGGGCCCTCAACACGTAACAGAGTTTGAGGAATTTCCCTCAGGGCCTTCACTCCATCAAGGCTCTTCCAGGGTCTTTAAAAAGACCTCAGCTCAGGAAGTTCTTCTGACAGCTTTTTGTTTTAAAGTTTTATACACTATGTTCTTAATGTTTTTCTTGTTTTTAATGTTCTTTCAGTTTCTGAGTAGCACAAATGAGGGCCACCACACAGTTATACTAAACAAAACAACACAATGGAGAAACAGGGTGTAACCAAAATAATTTCATATAATGTAAAAGGAATCCTGAATCCAGTTAAAAGATCCAAGATTCTAGGCAAAATGAAAAAAGACAAAGCAGGAATAATATTTTTACAAGAAACCCACCTAACAGACGTGGAACACAATAAACTCAGTAGACAAGGGTTTAAAATGATCTCTTCATCTTCATATAAGTCAGGGAGGAGGAGGGGAGTAGCGACATTGATATCAACCAAAATTACATTTGAAAAAAAATCAGAACACAAAGATAAAGAAGGGAGATACAGTTTGGTAACTGGGCGGCTAGAGGGAGAAGATATCACCCTGCTGAATGTGTATGCTCCCCCAGGGGCTAACTGGAAATTTTATAAAAATGTATTCGACCTAATGATAACTAAAGCTCAAGGTTTAGTGATATGTGGTGGGGACTTCAATCTTAGACTGAATCCATACTGGGATGCTTCTGGTAATTCTCCACATCAAAATAACACCCAAAACAGGAAGACTCGGATGCTACTAAAAGAAATGGGAATCTGTGACGTGTGGAGGGAACTCAACCCCAGTGTAAAAGACTATACATTTTACTCAACTCCACATTCATCCTACTCAAGGATTGACTATTTTTTTATGTTTAATAGAGACATTGGAAGAGTAAAAACATGTAAAATAGGACTGATGGATCTCTCTGACCACAGTCCGATCTACATGGACTTAAATATCCAAAAATACACAAATAATACATTTTCTTGGAGGTTAAATTCAAATGTCCTGAAAGGACCATTGAAAGATGAATTGGAATCAGATATTCTCAGATATTTGGAAGAAAACGATAATGGAGAAGTATCCCCTTTAATACTGTGGGATGCATGCAAAGCTGTAATAAGAGGAAAGATTATTGCAAAACTGGCAACCCAAAAGAAACTAAGACAAGAAAAACTATCCACATTAGAGTCAGAATTTAGGAACCTAGAAAAAGAACACAAAGGCAACACTCATTCTACTGACTCGCTCAAGATTAAGGAAATTAAAAACCAAATAAATGAGATCTACACAATAGAAATCCAGAAGAAACTTACATTTTTGAAACAAAAATACTATGAAGCAGGCAGTAAATCGGCAAAAGTGCTCCGTACTGTGGGTGTTTATATATTTACATATTTATTCCATCTAGCTACAATGCTCTGCACTGTGTGTTCATATATTCATATATTTATTCCATCCAGCTACAATGCTCTGCACTGTGTGTCTGTGTGTGTGTGTGTATATATATATATCTTATAGTAATATGTACATATGTATATTAGCTGCTCTTGCTTGCTTGTTTTTTTTCTTGCCTTCTGATTGTTGCTCTGAGTGTTGCTATCCCTGTGCTGTTGCAATCCTGGAATTTCCCCGTTGTGGGACTAATAATAAAGGCTTATCTTATCTTAAAATTGCTAGCCTATAAATTGAGGAAACATCAAACAGAAAGAGCAATCTACAAAATCAGAGACCCAGTATCAAAGGAAATAAAATTCAGAATTCAGGATATTCTTAAAAGCTTTGAGAATTACTATAAGAACTTATACTCCCACAAAAAACATAAAAACGCATCCGAGGCATTCCTAAACACATTAAACCTTCCCCAACTTACGGAGTCACAAAATAAAACACTACTGTCAGAAATACATCCTAAAGAATTGGAAAAAGCAATTATGAAACTTAAAGCTAACAAATCCCCAGGAGCTGATGGCTATACAGCAGAGTGGTACAAAACCTTTAAACAGCAACTATCTCCTCTCCTCCTGAAAGCATTTAATTATGTCCTCCACACAGGGGAAATCCCCCCCTCCTGGAGAGAAGGGGTCATTGCAGTTATACCTAAACCTGAAAAGGATAAACTAGAGTTCTCCAACTACAGACCAATCAGTGTACTAAATCAGGACTATAAGCTTTTTACCATTATCCTTGCCAAAAGGTTAGAAAATATACTGACAGACCTAATTCATTTAGACCAAACAGGTTTTATAAGACAAAGACAGACACAAGACAACATTCAACGCACTTTACACATAATTCATCATATAAAAAAATATAACTTAAATGCAGTCATATTGGGATTAGATGCTGAAAAAGCATTCGATTCGGTTGACTGGTCTTTTCTATATAGAATCTTATCCAGTTTCAATTTTCATAACAACTTCATTAGAACTATACAGGCATTATATAAAAAACCAACAGCTAAAATAAGGATCAATGGTAATTTATCATCATCTTTTGAACTGGAAAGAGGATGTCGTCAGGGCTGCCCCCTGTCTCCACTGCTCTTTGCAATCTTCATAGAACCTCTGAGCCAATGGATAAGACAAAATCAAAAAATTCAAGGTATTACACTTGGTCAGAAGGAACATAAAATAGCACTCTTTGCTGATGACATTTTAATATACCTAGGGCAGCTGGACACTTCTTTACCAGAACTAACCTCAGTTTTTTCAGAGTATGGAGATTTATCGGGGTACAAATTAAACATGCATAAAACCCAAGTTTTAACATTCAACTATGACCCAAATCATTATTCACTAAGCAAACTCAAAACTAACTGGCAGTCGGAATCTATGAAATATCTGGGGGTCAATATCCCGAAACAACTCAACAAAATTATATCACTAAACTATGATCCACTGGTGACAAAAATAAAATCTGACCTAGCAAGATGGAATATGATACCATTCTTGGGTACTGCACAAAGAATTGAAGCAGTCAAAATGAATATACTTCCACGTCTTCTATACCTTTTCCAAACAATACCAGTAGAACCTCCCAAAAAAACATGGCAGGAGCTGGACAGAAGGATCTCAAGATTCATATGGCAGGGCAAGAGACCTAGAATCAGATATAGAACCCTACAGCTAAACAAAGACAAAGGTGGGCTCGCGCTGCCAAATATCAGGGACTACTTTAAAGCCGCACAAATTAAAACTTTAGTAGAGATATGTAACCCAGTCTACACTGCACAATGGAAGGAGATCGAATGCCAAATAACAAGTGACATCCCCCTACAGGCGATAATAGGGAACAATGCCTTACCTAAGCTTTTGAATAACACTAACCCGTGGATAGAGACCCTGCTAAAAATTTGGTTTAAGATAGTCAGAGAGAATCAAACTAAAGAGCCCTATCGACTTCTGCAATGGATTGCCTTTGATCAGGACTTTACTCATAATAAAACAGACACCAGATTTAAAAAGTGGAAGGAGAAAGGGCTGATAAAATATTACGATTTTTTTAAAGGGCAAATCTTAAGAAGTTTTGAAGATTTGAAAAAACAAGGCCTAATAAATCAAGACCTTTACAGGTTCTTCCAGCTTAGACACCACATAAACAATATACTTAAAAAGGAGGTTTTGGAAAGGGCCCAGTCAGGTGTTCTGAAGGTCTTCTTAATGGCATATAAAGGGATTCCAGGGATCAGATACATTTCTAAAATATACCAAGGTCTTCAAGACTTAAAAGGAGACAACACATCTTATATAAAAGAGAGATGGGAAAAAGAGGGGAATTTCACTTTACAACTGGAAATATGGGAAAAGCTAAATAAACAGCAATGGAAAAGTACCTCATCCCTGCAGTGGAGAGAATTTGGATGGAAAAACTTGGTAAGATTTTTCAGAACACCTGCACAAAACAAATTTACCCATAAGGGATTGAACTGTTGGCGCTTGTGTGGTGAAAAGACTGCAAATCATTTTCATGTGTTTTGGTCATGCCCAGTTATCCACCAATATTGGACCAATGTACAGACAATATTGGGGAAAATATTCAAAATAACAGTTCCCTTTTCTTTTATAACTTTGTATTTGGGTTTACTGCCGGACTCAATGGAAAGACGAGGAGAAAAATACTTATTCAATGTTTTAATATTGGCAAGCAAAAAAGCTCTAACTAAAAAATGGATGTTGAAGGACTGTCCTACACCTGAAGATTGGAGTAACGTGATCCAAGACATTTACTCGATGGAAAAGTTGACATTCGCACTGAGACAGGACATGGATGGGTTCATGAACTTTTGGCAACCCTGGATCGCATATGTGTCTTCCATTAGATCTAATCTTTGACAAATACCATTTCAATAATGGTTCCGCTCTTTGTTCCAATGCTACTCAGATGCTCTTTTACCTTTATTTACTTACTTTTTCTTTTTGTTTGTTTTTTGCTGGTTTGTTTGTTTTTTTTTTGTTTATTGTTTTTTGTTTTTTTTTCTCTTTAATTTCACTTTTTCTTTCACTTTAAAAAAAAAAAAAAAGGGGTGTTGTAAGAATTAATCTTCCAATGTTGTCAGATATCAGAAAATAAGGGAACATGTGATGAAAATGTAAACAATGCATTGCTGTAACGACCTGTATACCCTTTACAAAAACTTAAATAAAAAAAAAAATAAAAAAAAAATCAGGAAATTTCTAAGTGACCCCAAACTTTTGAACGGTAGTGTGTGTGTATATATATATATATATATATATATATATATATATACAGTATATATATATATACTGTATATATACTGCTTGAGGGACCACTGTGCACCAGCCTTTGAGGTACTTAGAGCAGCCCATTTGTTGCTATACCACTGCTGTACTAGCAGCTTACTCAGATTAAAAAGAACACTTTTTAATCTGAGTAAGTTGGACTAACCTGCCACAATTTCAATATCCAGCTTATTTTTTCCCAATAAAATCTGATGTGTTTTCAAAGTGTTCCCTTTATTTTTCTGAGCAGTATATATATATATATATATACTGTATATGGAGATCAAAATTAGAAAACAATGTATTAATGCTTGATTTATTCTGAAATATTGTTATTCTTCATTGTTCAGAATTTGACAGAATATCAGCTGTTGCTATATCACTGCTGTACTAGCATGTTTTTTAAATAACCAAGGCACTTCAACACAAACATTTATTTTATAAAAAAAAAAAAAAAAAAAAAAAAAAAAACAGTGACCAAAATTAGAGAACAGTGACCACTGTGTCAGAAGAGAAGATTTAAACAATGTTTTTTTAGGGCTATAGGCAGGGCTGGACTGGCGACCTGGCATACCTGGCATTTGCCCAGTGGGCCAATGCACATGTGGGCCGTTGCCTTGTCATCGATATAATTATGTAACCACGGCTTCAGGGACCACTGTGCACCAGCCTTTGAGATACTTAGAGCAGTCCATTTGTTTATTTTCATTACTGACACTGGACTGCCCAATCAAATCTCTTAACACACCCTTAACACCCCCACCCCTTCCTTCCCATGCGCACCGGCCCCTTTCGGAACTGAGCTTAGTGTGGAAGAAATTGTGTGGCAGCAGAAGTGTTTGATGAATGAAAATGACAAATAAAAGCCTAAAAATGGAGTTGAAAAGATTTTTTTTTTGGAGGGGGGAGTAAAAAATGGAAACAGATACCACTAAATTTACTAAAATAAAGGACATATTAGTCTGTTAAAATGGCTCCAGACAAAAACTTTGGTGTCAAACTTTATGTTTTAGCTTACTAATTCCAATACAAAGTCAAACTTCTGAGTGTAATTGAATGCAACATCAGATTACATCACCCTGGGCCCTCCCTATCCCAACAGCGGGAAAGGTGAGGGGACAGGAGGCCCCTGCAGTTCTTCTACAGGCAACACACACCTTAATATCTCATAATGCTGTATGACGCCAGCCTCAGCTGGAATATTCTGCAAAGTTACAAATAGTTTTTGGATAAACCCTTTGAAACTTGGTGCCATGGTTTGATATACTCTGATGATGCGCATATTGCAATTTCACTCTCATCGGATGACTTTGATGTAAAAGGTCAGAGGTCAGATTTTCCCTAAATCTTCTAAACACAATTGCTACTGAAAGAAATTATGTAGGCTTTTCAAATTGATACAGTAGTTGTATCTAACCGGAGTGGTGGCCTAGTGGTAGAGCATCTGCCCCACAACCAGGAGGCCATGGGTTCAAGTCCTGGCCGGGTCATACCAAAGACCATGTAAAAATGGTACTTCCTGCCTTCTAGCTTGGTGCTCAGCAAAAATAGAATGGAGGAAGGAAAGTTGGTTACCCAGTCACAGGGGGTGCACAAGACACTGTACACCCTGTGCCAGTCCCAAGCCCAGATAAATGGGCAGGGTTGCATCAGGAAGGGCATCGGTTGTAAAATTCCTTGCCAAATCAGCATGCGGATCATTGTGATATAAGGTGATGATACGCTGTGGCGACCCTGAAAGGGAGCAGCCAAAAAACAAACAAACAAAACACAGTAGTTGTATCTAAGATGCGTCTTGGACGATTTACACCCTGACCTAACTATGGGTTTGGGGTCAAGGGGTCAAAGGTCAAAGTTAATATTGCAGTTGCACTATGGTAAATGCTACATTTATGATTACTATAAAACAAGTAAAGCTAAGGCCAACAAGCCTGGTACACAGGTTCACCTTGGGGTCCTCACCTCTGACTATGGGTTTGGGGTCAAAAGGTCAAAGGTTAATGTTAACATTCCCTATGCCTTATTACCATCCATCCATCCATCTTCTACCGCTTTTCCGGAGTTCCGGGTCGCGGAGGCAGCAGTTCAAGCAGAGAAGCCCAGACTTCCCTCTCACCAGCCACCTGTTCCAGCTATTCAGAGAGGATACCAAGGCGTTCCCAGACCAACTGGGAGACATAGTCTCTCCACCGAGTCCTGGGTCTGCCCCGGGGTCTCCTCCCAGTGGGACGTGCCTGAAACACCTCAAGTGGGAGGCGTCCAGGAGGCATCCTAATCAGATGCCCATACCACCTCAACTGACTCCTTTCAATGTGGAGGAGCAGCGGTTCTACTCTGAGCCTCTCCCGGATGACTGAGCTCCTCACCCTATCTCTGAGGGTGAGTCCAGCAATCCTACGGAGAAAGCTCATTTCAGCCACTTGTATTCGCGATCTTGTTCTTTCGGTCATTACCCAAAGCTCGTGACCATAGGTGAGAGTAGGAACGTAGATTGACTGGTAAATCGACAGCTTTGCCTTAGAACTCAGCTCCCTCTTCACCACAACAGACCGGTACAACGTCCGCATCACTGCAGATGCTGCTCCAATCCGTCTGTCAATCTCTCGCTCCATTTTCCCCTCACTCGTGAACAAGACCCCAAGATACTTAAACTCCTCCACTTGGGGCAGGAGCCTGTCCCCAACCCAGAGAGGACAATCCACCTTTTTCCGGCTGAGGACCATGGACTCGGACTTGGAGGTGCTGATTTTCATCCCAGCCGTTTCACACTCAGCGGCAAACCGTCCCAGCAAGAGCTGTAGGTCATTGCTGGATGAAGCCAACAGGACAACATCATCTGCAAACAACAGAGATGAGATCCTGTGGTCACCAAGCATGACACCCTCCATTCCCTGGCTGCGCCTAGAAATCCTGTCCATAAAAATTATGAACAGGATCAGTGACAAAGGGCAGCCCTGGCGGAGTCCAGCTCTCACTGGGAATGACTCCGACAGAGTGTTGGCAATACGAACCAAACTCTCACAACGGTCGTACAGAGACCAAATAGCTCATAACAACAAGCCCGATACCCCATACTCCCGAAGCACCCCCCACAAAAAACCACGAGGGACGCGGTCAAATGCCTTCTCCAAGTCCACAAAACACGTGTAAACTGGTTGGGCAAACTCCCACGAGCCCTCAAGAATTCTCGAGAGGTTAAAGAGCTGGTCTGATGTGCCACAGCCAGGACGAAAACCACATTGCTCCTCCTGAATCCGAGGTTCGACCAATGGCCGGACTCTCCTCTCCAGTACCTTGGCATAGACCTTCCCAGGGAGGCTGAGGAGTGTGATCCCTCTAAAGTTGGAGCACACCCTCCGGTCCCCTTTTTTGAAGAGCGGAACCACCACCCCAGTTTGCCATGCCAAAGGCACTGCCCCCGACCTCCACGCAATGTTGCAGAGGCGTGTCAACCATGACAGCCCAACAACATCCAGGGCCTTGAGGTACTCAGGGCGAATCTCGTCCACCCCCGGGGCCCGGCCACCAAGGAGATTTTTAATCACCTTGGCGACCTCAGCCCCTGTGATAGGCGAGTCATCCCCCTTGTCCCCAAACCCTGCTTCCTCTGTGGAAGGCGTATCAGTGGGATTGAGGAGATCCTCGAAGTATTCCTTCCACCGCTCAACGATATCCCCAGTCGAAATCAACAGTGTCCCATCTGCACCATACACAGTGTGGACAGGGAGCTGCTTTCCCCTCCTGAGCCGCCGAACAGTTTGCCAGAATCTCTTTGAGGCCGACCGAAAGTCTTGTTCCATGGCCTCACCGAACTCCTCCCATACCCAGGTTTTTTCTTCAGCAACCACCCAAGCTGCACTCCTCTTGGCCTGCCGGTACACCTCAGCTGCTTTGGGAGTCCCACAAGCCAACCAAGCTTGATAGAACTCCTTCTTCAGCTTAATGGCCCCCCTCACCACTGGTGTCCACTACTTGGTTCGGGGGTTGCCACCACAAGATGCACCAACCACCTTGCGGCCGCAGCTCTGGGCCGCCGCTTCAACAACAGAGGTGGAGAACATGGCCCATTCAGACCCTCTGTCTCCAGACTCCCTCGGAATGTGGTTGAAGTTCTTCCAGAGGTGGGAGTTGAAGACCTCCCGGACAGGGGCCTCAGCCAGACGTTCCCAGCACACCCTCACTATACGTTTGGGTCTACCAGGTCTGAATGGCTTCCTCCCCTGCCATCGGATCCAACTCACCATCAAGTGGTGATGAGTTGACAGCTCTGCACCTCTCTTTACCCGGGTGTCCAAGACATACGGTCGCAGGTCTGATGACACGATAACAAAATCGATCATCGACCTGCGACCTAGGGTGTCCTGGTGCCAGGTGCACATATGGACACTCTTATGCTTGAACATGGTGTTCGTTATGGACAAACAGTGGTTAGCACAGAAGTCCAATAACTGAACACCACTCGGGTTCAGATCGGGCAGGCCGTTCCTCCCAATCACCCCCCTCCAGGTTTCACTGTCGTTGCCCACGTGCGCATTGAAGTCCCCCAGTAGGACAATGGAGTCTCCAAGAGGAGCACCCTCCAGCACCCCAGTCACAGACTCCAAAAAGGATGGGTACTCTGAAACATCATTTGGTGCATAGGCACAAATGACGGTCAGGACCCGTTTCCCAACCCGAAGGCGCAGGGAAGCAACCCTTTCGTCCACCGGGGAAAACTCCAATATAGAGGCAGCAAGGTGGGGGGATACAAGAATACCCACCCCTGCTTGTCGCTTCTCGCCCGGGGCAACTCCAGAAAATGCCTTATTACTATACGAGTAAAGCTAGGGCCACTAAACCTGGTACACAAGTTCACCTTGGGATCCTGACCTCTGACTATGGGTTTGGGGTCAAAAGGTCAGAGGTCAAGGTTAGCATTCCATTTGTACTATTACTATAAAACTAGTAAAGCTAGGGCCACCAAACCTGATACACAGGTTCACCTTGGGATCCTGACCTCAAACTATGGATTTGGGGTCAAAAGTCAAGGTTAACATTCCCTATGCCTCACTGCAATGAGTAAAGTTAGGGTCACCAAACTTGGTACACAGGTTCACCCTGTGACCCTGAAGTGTGACTGTGGTTTTGGGATTGCAAGGTCAAAGGCCAACATCAAAATTGGGGCTGCACGGTGGCGCAGTGGTTTAGCACTGTGGCAGCACAGTTTTACCCTCGGCCGGGGGATCGCGGGGATCATGAGATCGTGGGTTCGATCCCAGCCCCCGACCAACAGTGAGCTGTGTGGAGTTTGCATGTTCTCCCCGTGTTGCGCGGGTTTACTCCGGGATTTCTCCGGTTTCCTCCCGCTTACCAAAAACATGTAGGTTTAGGGCGCTCGCGCACGCAGCGACCAGCAGCCGGTGGCTTGTCACCAGACTGCAAACCAAATCTACCTACGGGTACAAATAAGTAACAAAAAAAAAAAAAAAAAAAAAAAAAATTGCTGATAAACTATATCTCAACAACAACAAAAGCTAGGGTCACCAAACCTGGTATACAGGTTTACTCTGAGACCATGACCTCTGACTACAGGTTTGGGGTCAAAAGGTCAAAGGTCAAGGTTGGCACTCCCTATGCTTTCTTACTAGAGAATGTGTACAGCTCTCTAGGGTCACCAGATTTGCAACACAGGTTCAGCTTGGGATCCTGCCCTTCAACTATGAATGTATACTTTGTTGTATATTCATCGATGATGGGTTTATCATAATTTCGTTCTGCCACAGGAATTATATTGAAAAGTTGAAAACTACTCTCTGTCAGTAACTACTCTCTGTCTCTGCGGCAGCACAGTTTACCCTTGGCCGGGGGATTGTGGGGATCATGGGATCGTGGGTTCGATCCCAGCCCCCGACCAACAGTGATCTGTGTGGAGTTTGTATGTTCTCCCCGTGTTGCGTGGGTTTACTCCGGGATTTCTCCGGTTTCCTCCCACATGCCAAAAACATGCATGTTAGGTTAATTGGCTGTTCTAAATTGTCCCTAGATATCTGTTTCCTATAGGCCCTTAGAATAGAGGGTTAGTATTAATGAAAGCGCTTTGAGTGGTCTTTGTGACTAGAAAAGCGCTATATAAGTGCAGGTTAGTTAGTTAGTAGTTAGTAAGTATTGACATCTTTAAAGAAAATGGAGGTGGGGGATATTGCACTTGCCTCAGAGTGCTCTTGTTAATTTATGAGGAAAAACCTCACAAATTTATGCAAGTAAAGTATCAAATGTACAAGAAAAAAGCCCTAAATTAGCACTAAACACAAATTATGAGACAAGAGTTGATTTAAATGGGGGGGGAAATCATTCAAATTTACAAGGAAAAGGTAGTAAATTTAGAGTAAAACTGTCATAAATTTAGGAGCAAAAACCTCAAACTGTCCAGACTAAACTCACATCTCAGTAAATTTTTACACAACTATTTTTGGGTAATTACTCTCATGTACAGACGTGGACAAAATTGTTGGTACCCCTCTGTTAATGAAAGAAAAACCCACAATGGTCACAGAAATAACTTGAATCTGACAAAAGTGGTAATAAATAAAAATTCTATGAAAATTAACCAATGAAAATCAGACAATGCTTTTGAATTGTGGTTCAACAGAATTATTTTAAAAACAAACTCATGAAACAGGCCTGGACAAAAATGATGGTGTGGGAATGTGAGAATGATGAGACAGATTTCTCTCATAGTAGCTTTATTCACATTCACCAACATCTCAACGAAGAAAGACAGCATTACAGGGAACTCTCGTCCTTAAATACCAGGACTCTCACAGTTCACAAGTCACATGCATCACAGATCACATTGCATTATAATTGCCAGTAACAATGCATCTCCTCTCTCTGATATCACCCCCACAGTCTACAATGCATCTCCTCTTTAATCCCTTAATAACACCCCCACCGTCTCAAGCCCTGCATACCAAAGCTAACATCCTTGCAGCTTCCTGTTATCTCCAAGGAAGCTCTGTCTTTGTTCTGATCTAAAATGTGAGGCCTTACATCAGTCAGAAAGCAGGTCACATATGTGTGGCCACCACACCAGCCCCCCCCAAACATTTTAGAACAAACAAGAGAATAACAACATGCATGCCGTGCTAGAATCAATACACATCAGTCCGCATGCTGTCTAGGCTTCAGTCTCCTGCCGTATCTGCTGTAGCTGGGATTCAACGTCTCTGCGGCGCTGTCACGCTGGGGGTTTGCCGTCTGGGGGTGGAACCCTTTTGTCAGTCCCTGCGGGTGTTCTGGGGAAACATTACTCTGTGAAGCCCCCCGTGGGGGTCTACCTCGCCGCGGGGCCCTTGCCAACAGCACTTGCTCATCCGCCACCACAAAAGCGGGTTTGAGTCTGTTTATGCCCACTTTTCTTTCCTACCCCCCAAATCTAGCAAAAACTGCTTGTCCCCTGTTTCCAGCACTCTGAACGGTCCGTCATAAGGTGGTCGCAATGGGGGTCGATGCGCATCGTGTCTGACAAAAACAAACTCTGCGTTCTTCAACGCTTTAGGCACAAAAACGTGTGGAAAACTGTGGTGCACGGGGCCAGGCAGCGTGCTTGATTCTATGTTACTCCGCAACAGCTGAGACGGGGAGGTGTCTGGCGCCGGGTTAGCTGGGAGAAACTCCCCAGGTAGCTGAAGTGGTTGTGCAAACACGAGCTCCGCTGGGGAGACTTCTAAGTCCTCTTTAGGCGCAGAACGCAACCCCAATAAAATCCACGGTAACTTGTCTACCCAATTTGCATCCGTCAGTGACGCTCTGAGAGCCGCTTTCAATGACCCATGAAAACGTTCGCATAACCCGTTAGCCTGTAGATTGTACGCGGTTGTGCGGTGAATTGTGACACCAGGCTGCGGGCCATAGTCGACCAAAGTTCGGACACAAATTGAGGGCCTCTGTCGGACGTAATGTCCGACGGAACTCCGAAACGCGCCACCCAAGCTGTTAAAAACACGCGCGCTACCTCCTCGGCCGTGGTTGATGCCAGCGGAACCACTTCAGGCCAGCGTGTGGTGCAGTCCATCATTGTCAGAAGGTGTGTGCACCCCTGTGACGGCGGGAGGGGTCCCACGAGGTCCACATGAACGTAATCGAACCTCTTGGCCGGAATGTGAAACGGCTCCAAAGGAGCCTTCGTGTGCCTCTGTACTTTGGCTCGTTGACACGCTGTGCAGGCTGCTGCCCACTTCTTAACTTATTTGTGAAGCCTCGGCCACACAAATTTCTCCCCTACCATTTTGACCGACGCGCGCACTCCCGGGTGCGCCAAAGAATGAATCGAGTCAAAAACGCAGCGGCGCCACACGGCCGGTACTACTGGACGCAGCCGTCCAGTGGAGACATCGCATATTAGGGGGGGGCATACCGTCTTGCAGCACCCTGCTCTCCAGCCTTAACCCTGTTGGTCCAGACTGGAGCGCATGCACATCCGCTAACCTGCTCCGCGGCCATGGCTGCATAATCTATTCCTACGCTGACTGGGGCTGCCACGGCGCACGAGAGGCAATCTGCCACTACATTCAGTTTTCCCGCCACATGCTGAATATCAGTGATAAACTCTGAGATCGCGGCCAGCTGTCTCTGCTGCCGGCCTGACCACGGTTCGGAAACCTTGGCCATCGCGAATGTTAGCTGCTTGTGGTCAACAAACGCGGTGAAATGGCGTCCTTCCAGCCAGAATTGAAAGTGGCGGATGGCCAAATGGACAGCCAGCAGCTCCCTGTCGAACGAGCTGTATTTACGTTCGCTATCGCGCAAGGTCCTGCTGAAAAAGGCGAGGGGCTGCCAAACCCCGGCTACATACTGCTCCACGACCGCCCCTATGGCCACATCTGACGCGTCAGTAGTGAGCGCTATGCGGGCCTTTGGGTCTGGGTGTGCTTTTGCCAAGGCTGCTTTCACCTCCGAGAACGCTTGGTCCCACTCCAGGGACCACTCGACCTTATCCACGGGTTTCTTTTTTTTGAGCGTGGCATACAGCGGCATACAGCGGCAGGTGAATTTCTATAACTGAAAACGGTTATAGAAATTCACCATTCCCAAAAACTCCTGTAACGCCCTGACCGTCTGCGGCCAGGGGAAATCTGCCACCGCGCGCACTTTGTCAGGAAGCGGAACTGCTCCTCCGGGGGAGACGCGGTGTCCTAAAAAATCAATCTGCGCCACCCCGAACTGACACTTTGCTGGGTTGATTATTAACCCGTGATCTCCCAACCTTCGGAAAACTGTGGCCAGGTGTTTTTCGTGTTCGTCTTCGGACGCGCTGGCTACCAAAATATCGTCCAAGTAGATGAACACGAAAGGGAGATCGCGAAGCACCGCGTCCATCATGCGTTGGAACATCTGTGCAGCCCCTTTAAGCCCGAATGGCATGTGTAAAAACTCGAATAGGCCAAATGGAGTTATTACCACTTTTTTGGGTATGTCCTCAGCGCGCACTGGGACTTGGTGGTAACCGCGGACCAAATCTATCTTAGAAAAAACCCGAGCCCCTGCCAAATGAATGGAAAAATCTTGGATATGCGGGATTGGGTAGCGGTCGTGCACTGTAGCGTTGTTTAACCTGCGGAAATCTCCGCAAGGTCGCCATGATCCGTCAGCTTTCGGGACCATGTGTAGCGGGGAAGCCCACGGACTGTTTGAACGCCTGATAATGCCCAACCTCTCCAGGTTGGCGAACTCCTCGCGTGCTATGGCCAGTTTAACTGCGTCCAAGCGCCGAGCTTTTGCAAAAACAGGTGGTCCGGTAGTGGTAATAAAATGTTCCACCCCGTGTTTAGCGACTGTTGCCGAAAATGTGGGGACCGTGAGTGCTGGGAACTGAGTGAGCAGTGTGTGGAACTTACCGCTTGCAGCTGCGACGTTGGCTTGTGCTGTTGGCGGGGCCACTCGCGCTGTACAGGGAATAGAATCAAAAGAAAATGCATTAACCAGGCGCCTGTTAGCGAGATCAACCAACAAACCATGTGAGCACAAAAAATCAGCCCCCAACATATTGAAATTCACTGCTGCTATAACAAAAGTCCACTCAAATGTACGGTCGTGTAGAGACAGAAGCAGAGTCTTCTCACCAAAGGTCTTAATCTCCGAGCCGTTCGCTGCTGCCACCCCGGGACCTCTGGAACCTGCCAGCCTGTCCGCGTAGGAAGGTGTGATGAAACTCAACTGGGAGCCTGTGTCCACGAGGAAATGCCTCCCCGAGCGTGCGTCCAACAAGTAGAGCAGCTTGTTCTCCTCCCCGAGGGCCACAGCTGCTACCGACCCCTGGTCTTGGCGCATGAACTGGCACGGTGGTACACATTTGCGTGCCCTCTCTGCGAAGCGGCGATGGTAGAAACAAAGGACGTCTCCTCCGCGTTCCCTGGCTCCCGCCGCCGCTGTCGTCGGTGGGTCTGCTACTGCTGCCCCTGGCCCCCTGCCATCTGCGGTCGTCGCACCGAGTTCCGCTGCTGCAGCCGTGGCCGTGCGCTGTCTGCTGGCGTTGACAATTCGCTGCGCCTCCCGGGCCAGCGCACGGTAGTCCCGCTGGGCCAACAACGGCGAACTGGTCAGGGTCGCTCTCGTCTCTGACGGTAGGGTCCTGAGGAAGAGGTGGGTGAAGATGAAGTGGTCGTCATCAGAGCCGTTCAACTTCAACATCTTCTCCATCAGACTAACGGGCGAGTCATCTCCCAACTCGGTCAGCACTAGGAGTCTCTCTGCTCGCTCCTCGACGGAGGGGGTGAAGTGCTGGATGAGTGCAGCCTTCAAGGCGCCGTATTTGTCGCTGTCTGGCGGCTGCTCGATAAGGCTCTCCACATGCTGAGCCGTGTGGTTGTCCAGTCTTGCGACCACATAGTAGAATTTTGTGTCGTCTACCGATATTCCCCGGAGGTTGAATTGTGCCTCAACCGCGTGGAACCAGGATCGCGGATTGTTCTGCCAAAAGTCCAGTAGCTGGACTGTAGCGGCAGCCGCTTGGCTGGGGGCTCCTGATGAGGCTGGCCCCGGGGAATTCTCCTGTTGCTGCATGCTACGTCTTGGGTCACCAGTGTGGGAATGTGAGAATGATGAGACAGATTTCTCTCATAGCAGCTTTATTCACATTCACCAACATCTCAACGAAGAAAGACAGCATCACAGGGAACTCTCGTCCTTAAATACCAGGACTCTCACAGTTCACAAGTCACATGCATCACAGATCACATTGCATTATAATTGCCAGTAACAATGCATCTCCTCTCTCTGATATCACCCCCACAGTCTACAATGCATCTCCTCTTTAATTCTTTAATAACACCCCCACAGTCTCAAGCCCTGCACACCAAAGCTAACATCCTTGCAGCTTCCTGTTATCTCCAAGGAAGCTCTGTCTTTGTTCTGATCTAAAATGTGAGGCCTTACGTCAGTCACAAAGCAAGTCACATATGTGTGGCCACCACACCGGTACCCTTAACTTAATATTTTGTTGCACAACTTTTTGAGGCAATCACTGCAATCAAACAATATCTGTAACTGTCAATGAGACTTCTACACCTCTCAGCAGGTATTTTGTCCCACTCCTCATGAGCAAACTGCTCCAGTTGTCACAGGTTTGAAGGGTGCCTTCTCCAGACGGCATGTTTCAGCTCCTTCCACAAATGTTCAATAGGATTTAGATCAGGGCTCATAGAAGGCCACTTTAGAATAGTCCAATGTTCCGCTCTTAGCCATTCTTGGGTGTTTTTAGCTGTGTGTTTTGGGTCATTATCCTGTTGCAAGACCCATGACCTGCGACTGAGACCGAGCTGTCTGACACCGGGCAGCACATTTCTCTCTAGAATACCTTGATAGTCTTGAGATTTCATTGTACCCTGCACAGATTGAAGACATCCTGTGCTAGATGCAGCAAAGCAGCCCCAGAACATAACAGAACCTCCTCCATGTTTCACAGTAGGGACAGTGTTCTTTTCTTGGTATGCTTCATTTTTGTGTCTGTGATCATAGAGCTGATGTGCCTTGCCAAAAAGTTGCAGTTTTGTCTCGTCTGTCCATAGGACATTCTCCCAGAAGCTTTGTGGCTTGTCAACATGCAGTTAGGCAAATTCCAGTCTGGCTTTTTTATGATTTGTTTTCAACAGTGGTGTCCTCCTTGGTCGTCTCCCATGAAGTCCACTTTGGCTCAGACAACGACAGATGGTGTGATCTGACACTGATGTACCTTGACCTTGGAGTTCACCATGAATGTGTTTAGAGGTTGTTCTGGGCTCTTTTGTTACCATTTGTATTGTCCGTCTCCTCCTGCGGCCACGTCCAGGGAGGTTGGCTACAGTCCCGTGGATCTTAAATTTCTGAATAATATGTGCAACTGTAGTCACAGGAACATCAAGCTGCTTGGAGATGGTCTTATAGCGTTTTCCTTTAACATGCTTGTCTACAATTTTCTTTCTAATCTCCTGAGACAACTCTCTCCTTTGCTTCCTCTGGTCCATGTTTAGTGTGGTACACACCATGTCAACAAACAGCACAGTGACTACTTGTCACCCTTTAAATAGGCCGACTGACTGATTACAAGTTTGTAGACACCTGTGATGTTAATTAGAGGACACATCTTGGTTGAACATGTCCCTATGGTCACATTATTTTCAATCTTTTCTAGGGGTACCATCATTTTTGTCCAGGCCTGTTTCATGAGTTTGTTTTTTAAAGTAATTCTGTTGAACCACAATTCAAAAGCATTGTCTGATTTTCATTAGTTAATTTTCATAGAATTTTTATTTATTACCACTTTTATCAGATTCAAGTTATTTCTGTGACCATTGTGGCTTTTTCTTTCATGAACAGAGGGGTACCAACAATTTTGTCCACGTCTGTATATTTAAGTGATAATATTTAATGATAGCCTAGTTTTGCTTGTGTATAGTTTCAGACTACTCGACCGTCTAAATTAGAGATTTTTTTAATTGAAAATGTAGAAATTTTTACCTGAATTTGGAGAGTTCTCATAAATTACATACTTTTTTCATAGATTATTTTTATTCTTTTTTTAACTATAGACTTTTTAACAAAATTTTGAAACGTCATGAAAAGTGAAACTTCTTGAAAATTTTTTGCTCATGCATTGACATTTTTTTTTCTTGAATTTTTGAATTTTGTGTCCTAAACTAGCATCTTTTTTTCTTCTGTCTTTGCACTTTTGCCTCAAGAAGTTCCCCTCATCTTTCCATTGATTTTTTTCCTTAATATTTTTTAATTATTGTAAATGAGCTGCATTTCTCTTGTGATTTTCTGACCTTTGTCTCAACAATTTATTAATTTACTTTTTCTTAATGAATTTAGTAAATCTTTTTAATAACTTCCTGTGTTTACATTCTCAGTGACTAATTGTACATATGTAAATGTTTTCCTCATAAATTTGCAACTTTTGCCATGAATTTGTAACTTTTATCTTTTAAATTCAAGTTTGTTTTTCTTCTAATTTTGCATTTTTTCTCTCTCATGAATTAGTACATACGTATTTTAAATAAATGGACAGTCATCCCTATAAATTTATGTTATTCTAGTAAATTTGAAGCTTTTATTATATATATGTTTGTGATGTTTTTTCCTTGTAAGTTTCTGGCTTTTTTCAAAGTTTTGCACCTTTGGAAAATTTTGAGACTTTAAAATTCATTCAGTCATTCATCTTCTTCCGCTTAATCCTTTTCGGGTCGTGGGGGTGGTGGTGGGGGGGGGGCTGGAGCCTATCCCAGCATCTTTGGGCGAGAGGCAGGGTACACCCTGGACAGATCGCCAGTCCATCACAGGGCCAACACAGAGAGAGAGACAACCATTCACTCTCACAGTAATACGTAAGGACAATTTAGAATCCCCAGTTTGATGCCAGTTAACCTAACTTGCATGTTTTTGGTATGTGGGAGGAAACCGGAGAAATCCTGGAGTAAACCCACGCAGACAACGGGGAGAACATGCAAACTCCACACAGATCACTGTTGGTTGGGGGCTGGGATCGAACCCAGGATCCCCCGGCCAAGGGTGAGTTGCTGTGCTGCCGCAATGCTAACCACTCCACCAGACTTTAAAATTATGACAAAATATTTATACAAAATAGATAATAATTTTCTTTCTTTCTTTAAAACAGGGATTCTCTTGCCAAGGGCAAAAGTGGGATAATTCTGACCTCTGTTAGACCATTAAATATGATGGTTGAATGATGCTACTTAACAGATTCTTTATAGTGGACATGAAGCCATGAACAAAGCTTCTAATATTAGATTTACAGTAGGCTGTTAATTACTCAAGTAACAGGAGTCAGAGTGGGAGGGTGCTCTTACTTCAGCCCCTCAAAATGTCTCTGCACATCCCTGCGATTGTTGTAAAGGGAGATGTCATGCGGTGGCCCTCGCGAGCCACCTATAAGACGCACACAAGTCACCAGTGAGTTTAGTGAGTTTTATTACGGTGATAAGGTATTTACACAAGCTGCTGAGCTAATGACAGAGTCCTTGCAGAACAGGAAGCATAGGGCAATAAAGCACACTACAGGTCCAGGGCAGGAGACAGTCACACACAGACAGGCTAGGTAATAATAGCACTTGGGCTGCTAAAGCAGGGACTTACAGCACAAATTACACCGGAGGGAATAAGGCTAATACAGCTCACTTACTAGTGCCGGTGACAGACGGTCAAGCTCTTAAGCAGCCGAGGTGTGAATATAGTCCAGGCATCCGTGACGATGAGTGAACAGAATAACGATCAGATACGTGGCCATTAGCGATCAGACACTGCTGCGTCTTAATGACGCCAGCACTCAGCTTAAATAACAAGGTACTAATGACAGATGACATACAGCTGACCGACCGTTGACAGGCGGAAACCCCTCCGAGCACTTTCACAATAAGAGCCCGGAGAGGCCAGAATACCGCCCGCAGCTGTCAAGGCCGGCAGCGAGACATAACTTTAACTCGAGCGCGATCAGAACCGACGCTCGGGTCATAACAGTACCCTCCCTCCACGGGTGGACTCCGGACACCCCAAGGAACCACCCTGCCCCCCCGCCCCCCCCCCCCCCCAGGGTGGGAGGTAGGGGGACAGGTACGGACGGAGAGAAACCAACCAAAAAACAAGACAAAGACCAAAACAAGAAATACATACAAACACATGACTCAGGGAAAAAACAAAGAAAACAACCCAAGAACAAGACAAAGACCAGACAAGAAATATATGACTCTGGGGAAAAAAACAAAGAAAGGAAAAAATACATGACTGAACAAGGCTATGACAAGACTGAGACTCACCAGGAAAAAAAAAACAAGAGACAATCAACAAAAATGCTCTAACTTGACTATGACAAAGATTCACAAGGTAACAAGAGGCAAACACAAATTGCTCGAACTTGACAAAGACAATGACTTACAAGAAAACAAGAGGTAATCAAAAATTGCTCAGACTTAACTGTGACTTTGGCTACAAAAAAAACCAAAACAAGAGGCAATGAAAAATTGCTCAGACTTAACTGTGACTATGACTTTGGAAACAAGAGGCAATCTAAAATTGCTCAGACCTGACTAAGACTAAGGCTTGAGTACACAACAAAAATTGCTAGACGTACACGACATGATTTGGCACCATATGGGCCCACAGAAAATCCCACAGTACATGACCAGTCAGGTGGCCTGCCTCAGTCCCATGCCCCCAGGAATACGTCCTCTGGTGGCCGAACCAGGTCACCCCGTAACACACACAGTTTATTGGGTGGCCAACCCAAGACGCCGAACGCTCCAAGCAGTTCCTCGGGTGGCCGACCCGCATCCCACAACCAACAGGACCGTGGAGGGATTGCATGCAGCCGCTCACCTGAAAATAACAAAACAGGAGAGCGCCGATCTGCCAAACAAAACCCACTAATGGCCCCCAGCTGGTGGCTCCTGAGAGGGGGACAACCAAAAACCTGGACCCCCTCGAATCTTGATTGGGTCGCAGCCACACCTGCGCTGGACCCCCACTGGACCTCGTCGGACCCCGATTGGGTCAGGACGGACCCAGATTGGGTCACCGCTGCACCCACGTTGGACCCCGACTGGGTCACCTCGGCCCATGCGTCGGACCCCGACTGGGTCAGGACGGGCCCCGATTGGGTCACCGCTGCACCCACATTGGACCCCGACTGGGTTACCTCGGCCCAAGCGTCGGACCCCGACTGGGTCAGGACGGGTCCCGATTGGGTCACCGCTGCACCCACGTTGGACCCCGACTGGGTCACCTCGGCCCATACGTCGGACCCCGACTGGGTCAGGACGGGCCCAGATTGGGTCACCGCTGCACCCACGTTGAACCCCGACTGGGTCTCCTCGGACCACGCGTCGGACCCCGACCGGTTCACCTCGGCCCAAACGTCGGACCCCGACCGGGTCACCTCAGCCCACACGTCGGACCCCGACCGGGTCACCTCGGTCCACACGTCGGACCCCGACCGGGTCAGGACTGCTCCGGCGACGACCTCCATCTCCGAACCTGGAACCCCCGGTCCCGTGATCTTGACTAGCTCTGGACCGGTAACGCTGTGGAGGTGCTCAGAACACAAGGGAGAACCGGGATCAGTTCCACCGGCAGCGCCAGAGCCCAGCGAGACGAGCTCGGGTGCAGCGGCCGGCTGCCCCTCACTCGCCTCCCCATGAGGCAGGCAAAAATGCTCTAACACACCATACAGGAAAACAAGAAAGAGCACTTGCCTGCACTCGGGCTCTGGAGCCGTCCAGGACTTCGCCAATCCAGGTTCAGGAAGAAACTCGTCGTTGGGCTCCCACTCGGCTGTGTCGGGTTCCACAGCCGGCCTGATGGTCTCTGCAGCTGGATCCTCATGCGCAGACGTCCATGCCAATAACCCGTATGGCGTGGAGGCAGAGGACCCTGGACCTGCTGACTCGGGCTGCACCCCTGAGGAACCTTGGGGACGCTCTCTCGTCGGCTCTGGCTCCTCACTGCAGTCCGTTCTCCTCCTCTGTCCAAAACAAGGCTGCAAGACCGGGATATCTCCCAGAGCTGCAGGCCTCCCCCTCGTTCGACGGCGTGGGACTGACGCCAAGGACCGCTCCGCAGGAGGAGACACAGAGGCAGCAGGTTTAATATCACTGGCTACAGCTGGGGAAAGAAACTCAGGGAGCTGCGAACCCTGAGCTTCACCCCCAGGAGTCAGACAAGACAGATCACTATTATTACTAAAAAAGTGAACATGGACTTGCCTGTCTCCCGGGGGGAGGATGTTGTCAGCTGTAGCGGGCGTTGCTCCTTCCCTCGCTCGCTGGATGGAACAGGATCCAAGAACGGAGCCCACCGGCACAGGACTCAGCTCACTCTCAGCAGCTGGCTGGTTGAGGGGGTCATCCCGGCGGCCCGGAACTGGATCCGGAGCTGGAGCTTGCCGAAGATGCGCCCGGCCGTGACGCCGACACCTTCGCCGGCCCCCAGATTGTGCGAACTCCCGAAATGGATCGGAGGCAGGATCAGGATCCATAGGCGAAAAGCAGGAGTGCCTCTTCACCTGCTTCATGCCGCGTTCCTCCTCCATCATCAGGAATAATTCGCGTTGAGCGGCGATGTCCTCCCTCCTCGCGTCAACTTCTGGGTGGTTGGCGTAGCGGGGAGAGAGATTACAGAGTACATCTTCGGCGGCGTCCAGGTACCAATGTATGCCGTGGTCGTAGTCCAACATGGAAGCGGAGATGAGTAACTCATCTACGGCTTCCAAAACACACGTCAGCACGTGACTCTTCGGTGACGGCATTCCTCGCATACACAGGTCCCAGACAGGGAAAAACAACGTCCCAAAACTCAAAACTCACCGGTGAAAAGCGTCTCAAAATGGCGTCACCGTAAAACGCTGTTTGGGCAGCAGTGTACTGTCATGCGGTGGCCCTCGCGAGCCACCTATAAGACGCACACAAGTCACCAGTGAGTTTTTTAGTGAGTTTTATTACGGTGATAAGGTGTTTACACAAGCTGCTGAGCTAATGACAGAGTCCTTGCAGAACAGGAAGCATAGGGCAATAAAGCACACTACAGGTCCAGGGCAGGAGACAGTCACACACAGACAGGCTAGGTAATAATAGCACTCGGGCTGCTAAAGCAGGGACTTACAGCACAAATTACACCGGAGGGAATAAGGCTAATACAGCTCACTTACTAGTGCCGGTGACAGACGGTCAAGCCCTTAAGCAGCCGAGGTGTGAATATAGTCCAGGCATCCGTGACGATGAGTGAACAGAATAACGATCAGATACGTGACCATTAGCGATCAGACACTGCTGCGTCTTAATGACGTCAGCACTCAGCTTAAATAACAATCAGAATCAGAATCAGAATCAGAATAAACTTTATTGCCAAGCATGTAAAAAACACACGAGGAACTTGACTTGACATTGGTGCACATGCGCGCGACACAACGACACGGCAGCCATAATAGGCGCCTCATCAAACAGAGATAGATAAGAAAGGGAGGGGAAGGGAGGGAACGACACAAGGGGGGAGGAGAAAAAAAACTTCGTTATCATAATACAGCTTATTTTTAAGCAGATTATGATTACAATGAAAAAAAATCTCTCAATAGCACAGAGCAACAACTCAGAATTTCACAAGACACAAGAGAGCAGTGTACAGTATATCTTTAATCAGTTCATGAATCAATGTGTGTGCGGTGTTGAGCAGTGTTGATGATAATAAGAGAGACCCAAGGACCCTTGGCAGAAGATGTTTTGTCTGTCTGGCACCCAGTCTTATCTGGCGCTGCAGCTGGCTGTCCAAGGCCTTGTGCTCATGATTTTGAAAAAACACAGTCTGCAGACAGCCAGGAGGAATTTCCATGGGGAATAATAATGCCAAATAGGACTGATCACAGAGGAGACTTGTATTTCTTCTGTAGATTCAGTACATTAATCCTTCATTGCGCAGCTTTGAATTCGTGGAAAGACCTGAGCGAACCCATGATGTAATCCACCTTACGAGACAGTTCTCCAGTAGTCGCTATCAGGGTCTTCTCCAGTTCCTCAATTAGTTGGATGCACCTCGCCTGGCCAGCATTTTGATAGGTTGAATCCATCTTCAGCAATTTACGGTAAACCAAGACAATTCCCGTCCCAATCAGAATTATCCCAATCACCAAGATTACGAAGATAAACAAATCTTCAATATCTTCGATAGAGAGATTAGAGAGACACAGCATTTTCCAATTACCTGTGTCACATAGATAGCCCACTGGAGCCGTTCCAGCGGGGCAGACAGCTTCCCCCGGAGCACTTTTCCTTGTTGAAAAAATAGTGTCAATTGTGTTCAAAGCCCAACTTATTAACTCCATAATTTCTTTTCGGCGGTCGCAGTTAGACGCAGACAGACAACAGCAAGCTGGGATCCAGTAGTAGGAGGGGAGGAAAAAGTCAGCAGGAGAGAAGAAAAAAGCGTCTGCTCTCTTGGGAGGGCGGACGAACAAGGTACTAATGACAGATGACATACAGCTGACCGACCGTTGACAGGTGGAAACCCCTCCGAGCACTTTCACAATAAGAGCCCGGAGAGGCCAGAATACCGCCCGCAGCTGTCAAGGCCGGCAGCGAGACATAACTTTAACCCGAGCGCGATCAGACCCGACGCTCGGGTCATAACAGGAGAAGCTTTATGTTATGAAATTATTCCTAGTTATGCATCTTTTAAACAGAAAATAATGTGATCATGTGACTAATTATTCTGTTGCCCTGTTTTGCATGTTGCCTACTACTCGGCTTTGCCGTTGCTTTGGGGAATGGCACAATATTTGTACATATTTAACTGGACTGTCTGTGCTGACATTGTTTGATCGATCATGGTGGGCCACCTGGACCAAAAATGTCATGGCCGATTTTTTTTTTTTTTTGTTCCAGTCCAGCCCTGGCTATAGGATTCAGAAATTAATAGGAAGTGCAGAGGCCCTTGCTTTGAATGACTTCAGCACATATGCACCCACAGGACACCACTGGTTTCTCACACTGCTCTGGTTTGGGGGACAGGATTATGTGAAGACTCTCAACTGGTAATCAGTTCAACACTACAGCTGGAATTGCTCGCCAGTTCACTGCTGAACAGGATAAGGATCTGTCTCGGCACACAGTGTCTTGCTGTTTAAGACAATTTGGACTTAAAGCTCACTCTGCAGTGACCGAACCTCTCATCAGCAGAAAGAATAAAAAGGCTAGACTTGCCGTTGCTGAGGAGCATGTTGTGTGGACAGAGGAGAACTGGTTCAGAGTGCACTTCAGTGATGAGAGTAAGTTCAATTTATTTGAGTCTGATGGGAAGCAATATGGCTATGGTCACACTGTAGGTTTTAATGCTCAATTCCAATTTTTTTTGGACAAATGTGACCCATATCTGATTTTTTAATGATAGTCTGAATGGCACAGATCTGATTTTGTCACACCAGACCCAGGGCACTTTCATATGTGGTACTAATTCGGATATGTGTCTGATATTTTCCAAAGCGACCTCAGTCTGAACGGTCATGTCGCATGTCATCTGACTTTTTCCTCATTGAAGTGAGACAGACATGACAATTCTCCAGTTCCGGATGCAGCAAGCATGGCAGACACAGCTGATTTGTGCTCTCTTTTTAATCAGTCTTCTTCCCTTTATCACTGGATCGTAATTTTGTCGGCTCTGACTGCACAACTTCAAAATTTCGGGGTGGGGGGGGTCGGGGTCGGGGCTAAAACCGTCTGATAAGCAGGCACACAGTAACGACACATTTACGTCCCTTTTTAATGAACACTGCAAATTCCTTTTTCCCTGTAAACAGCACACTATGAGCCCTGACCATTGTAATATCCAAAATATAAAGTTAATATCGACATGACTGTGGAGTGGAATGGCCAGATACAGGGAGTCTGGTGGCTTCTCTTTCCTGTCCAGGACCGGTGCCGCTGGCACGGACCGTGCTATTTAGAGCCCGAGCCACTGACAACGTCAGTGGGTGAGAACCCTATTGTAATCGCTAGGATTATTTATTATTAATCTTATTTATGCAGGTAATCCCATTAGACATGGGGATGTCATTTTCAAGAGAGCTGTTTAATTGATCAATTCTGTTAAAGCAGAGCTGATCACAGCGGTCATCTGGCATGTAGAGGAATGAAGCTGGTGTCATTTATTTTGTGCCTAATCATTTCTGAGTGACTTTAACATTTTATTTTGCTGCGCTGCATCAAGGTGAAGAAGTTCTGTCCCCCTCAGTCATTCGAGGCTCATATTTACTTCTGTAAACACAACGCTGTGTCTGACGTTATGTTTTCTTCTGCGCATGCGGGTCACTTCATAGCTGAAGACCGTTCATACTGGAGTCTGATGGGGGTCGCATTTAAATTATGCTGTGAACGCCCACACAAAAAATTAGGATCTCATCAAAAAATCGGAATTGAGCATTAAGACCTGCAGTGTGACCGTAGCCTATGTTAGGCATCAAACTGGGGAAAGACTGAACCCAAAATGTGTAAATGAAGTCAGTTCAATTTGGAAGAGGAAGTGTCATAGTTTGAGGGATGTTTTGTGCAGCAGGAGTTGGGCTTCTTGTACAGCTACATGGCAGGGTGAATGCAAGTGTTTATGTGAACCTACTCTAGGTGGCCCTACTCTTTTTAGTTTATATATGCTTCTGTTAGGCAACATTATTAGAAAGCACTGTATATATTTTCATTGTTATGCAGATGACACACAATTATACCTGTCAATGAAGCCAGATGATAGTAATTAATTAGCCAAATTAGAAGCCTGTCTTAAGGAAATCAAAGCTTGGATGACTTGTAATTTCCATCCATCCATCCATCCATCTTCTACCGCTTTCCGGAGGTCCGGGTCGCGGAGGCAGCAGTTCAAGCAGAGAAGCCCAGACTTCCCTCTCCCCAGCCACCTGCTCCAGCTCTTCAGAGGGGATACCAAGGCGTTCCCAGACTAGCTGGGAGACATAGTCTCTCCACCGAGTCCTGGGTCTGCCCCGGGGTCTCCTCCCAGTGGGACGTGCCTGAAACACCTCAAGTGGGAGGCGTCCAGGAGGCATCCTAATCAGATGCCCATACCACCTCAACTGACTCCTTTCAATGTGGAGGAGCAGCGGTTCTACTCTGAGCCTCTCCCGGATGACTGAGCTCCTCACCCTATCTCTGAGGGTGAGTCCAGCAATCCTACGGAGAAAGCTCATTTCAGCCGCTTGTATCCGCGATCTCGTTCTTTCGGTCATTACCCAAAGCTCGTGACCATAGGTGAGAGTAGGAACGTAGATTGACTGGTAAATCGACAGCTTTGCCTTAGAACTAAGCTCCCTCTTCACCACAACAGACCGGTACAACGTCCGCATCACTGCAGATGCTGCTCCAATCCGTCTGTCGATCTCTCGCTCCATTTTCCCCTCACTCGTGAACAAGACCCCAAGATACTTAAACTCCTCCACTTGGGGCAGGAGCCTGTCCCCAACCCGGAGAGGACAATCCACCTTTTTCCGGCTGAGGACCATGGACTCGGACTTGGAGGTGCTGATTCTCATCCCAGCCGCTTCACACTCAGCGGCAAACCGTCCCAGCAAGAGCTGTAGGTCATTGCTGGATGAAGCCAACAGGACAACATCATCTGCAAACAACAGAGATGAGATCCTGTGGTCACCAAGCATGACACCCTCCATTCCCTGGCTGCGCTTAGAAATCCTGTCCATAAAAATTATGAACAGGACCGGTGACAAAGGGCAGCCCTGGCGGAGTCCAACTCTCACTGGGAATGACTCCGACCGAGTGTTGGCAATGCGAACTAAACTCTCACAACGGTCGTACAGAGACCGAATAGCTCGTAACAACAAGCCCGATACCCCATACTCCCGAAGCACCCCCCACAAAAATCCACGAGGGACGCAGTCAAATGCCTTCTCCAAGTCCACAAAACACATGTAAACTGGTTGGGCAAACTCCCACGAACCCTCAAGAATTCTCGAGAGGGTAAAGAGCTGGTCCGATGTGCCACGGCCAGGACGAAAACCACATTGCTCCTCCTGAATCCGAGGTTCGACCAACGGCCGGACTCTCCTCTCCAGTACCTTGGCATAGACCTTCCCAGGGAGGCTGAGGAGTGTGATCCCTCTAAAGTTGGAGCACACCCTCCGGTCCCCTTTTTTGAAGAGAGGAACCACCACCCCGGTTTGCCATGCCAAAGGCACTGCCCCCGACCTCCACGCAATGTTGCAGAGGCGTGTCAACCATGACAACCCAACAACATCCAGGGCCTTGAGGTACTCGGGGCGAATCTCGTCCACCCCCGGGGCCCGGCCACCAAGGAGATTTTTAACCACCTTGGCGACCTCAGCCCCTGTGATAGGCGAGTCATCCCCCTCGTCCCCAAACCCTGCTTCCTCTGTGGAAGGCGTATCAGTGGGATTGAGGAGATCCTCGAAGTATTCCTTCCACCGCCCGACGATATCCCCAGTTGAAGTCAACAGTGTCCCATCCGCACCATACACAGTGTGGACGGGGAGCTGCTTTCCCCTCCTGAGCCGCCGAACAGTTTGCCAGAATCTCTTTGAAGCCGACCGAAAGTCTTGTTCCATGGCCTCACCGAACTCCTCCCATACCCGGGTTTTTGCTTCAGCAACCACCCGAGCTGCACTCCGCTTGGCCTGCCGGTACACCTCAGCTGCTTCGGGAGTCCCACAAGCCAACCAAGCTTGATAGGACTCCTTCTTCAGCTTAATGGCCCCCCTCACCACTGGTGTCCACCACTTGGTTCGGGGGTTGCCACCACGAGATGCACCGACCACCTTGCGGCCGCAGCTCTGGGCTGCCGCTTCAACAACAGAGGTGGAGAACATGGCCCATTCAGACTCCATGTCTCCAGACTCCCTCGGAATGTGGTTGAAGTTCTTCCGGAGGTGGGAGTTGAAGACCTCCCGGACAGGGGCCTCAGCCAGACGCTCCCAGCACACCCTCACTATACGTTTGGGTCTACCAGGTCTGAATGGCTTCCTCCCCTGCCATCGGATCCAACTCACCACCAGGTGGTGATCAGTTGACAGCTCTGCACCTCTCTTTACTCGGGTGTCCAAGACATACGGTCGCAGGTCTGATGATACGATAACAAAATCGATCATCGACCTGCGGCCTAGGGTGTCCTGGTGCCAGGTGCACATATGGACACCCTTATGCTTGAACATGGTGTTCGTTATAGACAGACTGTGGTTAGCACAGAAGTCCAATAACTGAACACCACTCGGGTTCAGATCGGGCAGGCCGTTCCTCCCAATCACCCCCCTCCAGGTTTCACTGTCGTTGCCCACGTGCGCATTGAAGTCCCCCAGTAGGACAATGGAGTCTCCAGGAGGAGCACCCTCCAGCACCCCAGTCACAGACTCCAAAAAGGGTGGGTACTCTGAAACATCATTTGGTGCATAGGCACAAATGATGGTCAGGACCCGTTTCCCAACCCGAAGGCGCAGGGAAGCAACCCTTTCGTCCACCGGGGAAAACTCCAATATAGAGGCAGCAAGGTGGGGCGATACAAGAATACCTACCCCTGCTCGTCGCCTCTCGCCCGGGGCAACTCCAGAAAAGGCCAAGCTCCAGCCCCTCTCCAGGAGACTGGTTCCGGAACCGGAGCTGTGTGTTGAGGTGAGGCCGACTATATCTAGCCGGTATCGCTCAATCTCGTACACCAGCTCAGGCTCCTTCCCCACCAGAGAGGTGACATTCCACGTACCAAAAGCCAGTTTAGAAAGCTTGGGATCAGTCCGCCAAGGTCTCCGCCTTTGACTGCCACCTAATCCACATAGCACCGGACTTCCATGATCCCTCCTGCAGGTGGTGAACCTACTGGAGGGCGGACCCATGTAACTCCTTCGGGCTGAGCCCGGCCGGGTCCCATGGGTGGAAACCCGGCCACCAGACGCTAGCCTTCGAGCCCCTCCCCCAGGCCTGGCTCCAGGGTGGGGCCCCGGTAACCCCATACCGGGCGGGGTACACTGAATCCTTGATATACAATTTATCATGAGAGTCTGTTGGATCGTTCTTCGTCTGGCCCTTCACCCAGGACCAGTTTGTCTTGGGAGACCCTATCAGAGGCAAATTGCCTCTGATAGGGTCTGATAGGACTTGTAATTTCCTGCTATTAAATTCAGATAAGACTGAAGTCATTCTTGTTGGTCCAAAAAACCTTAGAAATGCCTTTCCAAATCAAACTCTTAGTTTGGATGCAGTTACTCTTTCTCTTAATTGTTCTGTGAGGAAACTTGGAGTTATTTTTGATCAAGATCTGTTTTTCAATTCACATATTAAATTTGTTTCTAAGACTGTCTTCTATCATTTGCGTAATATTGCCAAGATTAGGAGCATCTTGTCTCAGAGTGATGCTGAGAAACTGATCCACGCTTTTGTTAGCTCTAGATTAGATTATTGTAACTCTTTATTATCAGGTTATCCTAAAAGATCTTTAAAAAGTCTTCAGTTGATCCAAAATGCTGCAGCAAGAGTTTTAACAGGTACTAGAAAGACAGATCATATCTCTCCGGTTCTGGCCTCCCTTCAGTGGCTTTCCATAGTAAGTTTAAAATCCTTCTTCTTACTTACAAAGCTCTAAACAATCAGGCCCCTTTTTATTTAAAAGATCTGATACTACCCTATTATCCTAACAAAGAATCAGAATCAGAATAAGCTTTATTGCCAAGCATGTTTACATGTAAACATATGAGGAATTTGACTTGACATTGGGTGCGCTCGATAAGCGCTTCCCAATGACGCGGCAGCCATGCAAGGCGCCTGTCATACAGTGGAGGGTAAAGAGGGGAATGGGGGGAGGGGGATGACACAATGGGCAGAGAGAAAAAACATAGTTTATCAAAATAAAGCTCATATGAGCAAAATTGTGATTAAATAGAAAAAAAAACCCTCTAATGCACAATTAGCAGACAATACAGATCACACAATAACAAAGAAGCAAAAGTTGAGTGAGACAGTGTAAGTGTGTGTGTGTCAGTGTATGTGTATCAGTCATGTAATGTTGTATGCAGTGTGTATCAGTTACTGGTGAACAGCAAAAACCTCCCTGAGCAATGTTTAGATGTTATGTCTTTAGTGTCCTCAAAACATAGATAGCATGTCCCCAAGAGTTCATTCTCTCAGTGCATGTCCGATGGTAAACTCCATGCTGGGCACATAACGCTGTCCTTGAGAGATCAGATTACTGCGCACCAGATGTTTATGTTAGGGATAAGCAAGCCAAAACTCTCTTCTGCCTTATCTTCATCAGGAGGAATGTAATCTTCAGGGCGCCGAATCAAGGTCTAATAGGCACAGTTCACTCAGAGCATGGAATTTTCATCTCTCATGCGATTCTGTGCTTCATAATTTCCATATACAGGCTTTAAAATGATTCCCTGGAGAGCACCAGCGACTCCAAGATGTATTCCACCTACTGAATCAGCCACCATTCAGTTAACCGTTGCCGCTATTAGTGCACTCCCCAACTGGTCGAATTGTTGAAGGAGCTTTGCCGGGTCCGCATTTTGATCAGCTCTCCCAACTTCTTTAATTTCTGATACATCAGGAAACTCCAAAAGCCAAAGTAGAAATCCTGTGATCATAAGCCAAACAGATAGATGTCTTCCGCATCTCCAGTCGAATCACACAGACACATGAGTTCCCAATTGTCCATGAGTCTCCCCACTTGGGCTCCCCCTGGCCCGATCTTCTTTAAAAGTGGTGTCAATCGCATTTAAAGCCCAGCTTACCAAATCCATAATTTTCCGCTTGGATTAAGATTCAGCCAGAAGAAGAGCGACACAGACAGGACACAGCAAGCTGGGATCAGTAAGGGAGTAGGAGGGAGAGGAGAGGGGGAGAAAAGCGTCTGCTCTCTCTGAAAGCACAACGCTCCCAAAATGCAGGATTACTTGTAATATCTAGAATCTCCAAAAGTACAATGGGGGGAAGAGCCTTCAGTTATCAAGCCCCTCTCCTGTGGAACCAGCTGCCAATGTGGATTCGGGAGTCAGACTCGATCTCTCTTTTTAAGAATAGGGTTAAAACCTTCCTTTTTGATATAACCTACAGTTAGGGAGGGATCATGTGTCTCTGAACCCTCCCTTAGTTATGCTGCTAATAGATTTAGACAGCTGGGGGACCTCCAATAATGCACTGGGCTTCACTCCTTTCTTCACTCTCAATTATTATTATTCTTTTTTTTTTTTGCTGGTCATTAACATCTGTTTGTTCTCTCCCATAGATTGAGTTCCCATCTTGCTGTTTGCTCTATACATGTCTGTTCTTTTCATCTTCTCTATCCCCTCACCCCCAGCCAGTTGCAGCAGATGACTGCCCCTCCCTGAGCCTGGTTCTGCTGGAGGTTTCTTCCTGTTAAAAGGGAGGTTTTTCCTCTTCACCATCACCAAGTGTTTGCTCACAGGGGATCACCTGATTGCTGGGGTCTTTCTGCAATTGTGGGGGTTTCCCCTACAGTTGAAAGTGCTATGAGATGACTGTTGTTGTGAAATGGTGCTATATAAATAAAGTTGAATTGAATTGAATGTGAACTACATTTGGTCAGATTTGACCACTGTGAACTTTTCAGCCCCCCCCCATATAAAAGTGTGTGTGTGTGTGTGTGTGTGTGTGTGTGTGTGTGTGTGTGTGTGTGTGTGTGTGTGTGTGTGTATTTCAGTTTGTAGGTATATATTGTAACCCTGTGAAACAAGACATTTATTTTGAAATTAAAAAGGTGCATGTATGGTTATTTAGATCTCTCATTGTACGGCATTGCCCTCTTGTTGCCATAGCCAGCATTATTGGAATAATAGAAAGCAAACATTCCTGTAGAAAACTGGTAGCCCAATTAGCCTTTACATACCCAAATGTAGGCTGTCTTTGAAAGTGGGACACAAAGAGCTATACATGTAAACAGTCACGCATTTAGTCACAGATGGACAGATAGTAGCTCCGTTTCCACTGCCACTAACCAGGAACCAATTGAGGGGGCCAGGAACTTTTTAAGGGCCATTCCTATGTTTGGCGCTCTCACCCGTTGTGCCTCCACTGTGGGGGTGGGAACTGTCGGTGTCCAGAAGATTTTTTGATGACATAATCTGACAGTTTTAGCCCCCATGTAGCATCATTAAGTAATTGCAGAGAGGACCGGAGATGTGTGAGCAGCGTCAGCAGGGCTAGCTGACTGTATGTGTCTCTCCGGCTACAGACAGCCCAAGCTGCCACCCTTGCCTCTCCTCTGTGGCCGTGCTACCCCGATGCATTTGTGGCCATTCCACTCCACAATCGTGGTGTTAACATTTGAATTTGTTTATATTATAGGTGTGCAAGCACACCGGGAGGAGTGCCAACGGGGACTCGTAGTCTGGCAAAGGATAGCGTAGCGCCTGGTGTATCCCGCACACCGGGAGTAGCAGCAGCCAGGACTCACGTCTCCTGTTGGCTGGGCTGTGTGTGTGCTTGCATCCCCAGAAGGACAGCAGTAAGGTACCACTCGACTGTAATGCTTGTTTTCTCCACATATGCTGAATTATTGTTTAGACCTTACACAATCACTGCAGCGCTATAATTTTTAAACATTAAATCTTCATTATTATTTTTTTCTCATCAAATTTGCTCTGGCTATAATGATGAGTTTATTCAATCAGCACAGAGTCAGTCCTAAACCCCACCCATACTTATACAGTAGAAGCCTGAGAATGTCGCACTGGAGGAGACAGAGCGATGGCTAAACTTTTAGTGATAATAACCGCATATTTTGTCTTAACAACTCCATAGTCTAGAGATGTTGACATGTGTCTGATGTGGGTTTGTAGCTTATCATGATGATGCATCACAAGTTTCCCTCTACTATTTTGCAGTCCCTCCAGGATTTCGTGGTGTTGCGATTGCACAAATTCACGTAACAGCCCTGATTGGCCACGTCTTTTGCAAGACCTTGCAACTTTGTCCAGTCACTGCAACTTTCCCCCAATTTTGGCCAATCCTTGTCAACTTCTGCCAATTTTGCCAATCAAATTTGTCCCTGAGTAGCACTCAAATGCTCAGTCTAACCAATCAAATGCGTTGCTGCACTGCATTCACTTCTGCGTTTACAGTGAGTGTTAACGGAACACATCAGCAAAAAACAGAGTGTGTGATTTAAAAAAAACTCTGACCCGCGACTTCTCCCACACCGTCCCTTCCTTCGTCTCCCCCAGCCCGCTGGTGGACGTCTCCTCAAATCTCCATGCTGACCACGTGTATAAAGTGCCGGGTTTGTGTTGAAAAACATCCACTTGCCTGAAAGCACCGTGTTGCGGGAGTGTGCAGGAGGAGAGACGCCGTAAAACCACAAACAAACAAGCAAATATAACACTACAGCCAGTGTTTGAACATTTTATACATCTTTAGAGGTAAAATCATTACTACATCTTGCTAATGAGCTTTAAAGCTGTGAATCTCCAGTCTGGACACGGACCAACGTGTGCCCCTGGTAAATCCCAAGGAGAGCCCCTCCTCCCGGTATGACTGTGTGTGCCCAGCAGATAGACGGGTAGGAGCCAGGCACGGAAAGAGAGAGGATATTCAGTAATTTTTTTTCCAGAAAAACACAGACTTTGATAAAGAATACAGAGCAACAGAATTTTTTTTTTTTTTTAAAAATCTTTTTTTCTCTGCGCTCAGTACTGAGTGGTTGGGAACTACTGCAGTTTTCAAATGAAGGTGCTGCCTTAATTTCCAAATTTATACTCTTTAACATGCATTCAATGCAATTTAGCTGTTGTAATGGATATTGTGTTAAAGTCTGTATTTGCTGTTGCACAGAAGAGTTTTTCTGTATAGCAGAAGTTTCTGCTTAATTTACAAATCACTGTTGAGTGTTTAATAGGAAATTTTTGACAATCCTGTCCTTTTCTTGTGGTGTTACATAAAACATTACAGTAAACTATGGAAAAAAGCATCTGCTTTGAAATTTGTAATTCTTCCCACAACTTTTAGTGCAAAAAAACATCTCAAAACATTGCAACTTTTATCACAACTTTTTTTTTAAAAAGCCCCCGTGAATTCAGGCTTTTTGGGCTGCAACAATCAAAAACATCCCACGAAATCCTGCAGGGATTGATTTTGTCATCAGATGAGACTGTTAAAGTCAGAGCTGTATTTTCATAGCCAATGTGACGACCACTAGTTTGAAATTGAACTTGTGGTAATGCACGAGATTTACCGTGCCTGAGATTGACATTTATTTCACAGACATGCTGGGGGATGTCATGTAGCTTCCTTTTGATTGATCTCTTTGCTTCCTGTTACAAAGATGGAAGCCGCTCCTGTAGCCGCACAAACTCCTTTCAAGCTCGGCGTGAAGGAGATGCCCTTGGGCAAGGCTTCGGGATCAGTCAGGTTTACCCTTCACCCCAAACCTAACCGTAACCATGAGAAGAGCAAACAGCTCAGTGTCTGGAGGCAAATCCACCTTCAGTCCCGTTGGCCCATATGTGCTCCATATAGAACTCCTTCCTGTATCCTCTGATGGAGATGTGCCTGCAAAGTATAAGGTACACATCTTGAACTTCATTGCTCTTTGATTGTAATGCTAAAACATAAACGATCAAAAAGGTAATAATACAGCAAATAAATCATCATTTTCAGATTATTGAATAGGATTTACTAATTAAAGCAGAGGGGAAGAGAGGGCTGTTTTTCTGTCATCACTCAATTAAAACTTCTTGCCCATTCAGTAAGATCGTATTACTTTCTTCATGAGACCATTAGAATGGCTGTCTGTTGTACTTTAACTTAAAGATTATTCTGCTTTATGGCCATGTAAACTCCAGTCACATTTAATGATTTCAGCATGTCAGTCAATCTCACTGTAATTACATATAGATGATTATCTCTTGCAGTAACAGTACTAGTAGAACATGGTTCAAAGCCAGAGGTGGGAATTAAATGTACTCAAGTAATTTTTTCAAAAATTTGTACTTCAGCAAATAGTTTTATTGTAGGAGAAGGTCTTACTCTTACTTAATCTGTGTTTAATCAAGTTCATTTGATGGTACTCTTAAATATTTGCTTTGGATTTCACCGATATGAAAACTGGTTGAAAATATGCTAAAAATAGCAGAAAGGACTGCATTCATTCTCATTTTAGTGTTTTTTATTGTATTAAATATTATTTTATCCATCTTTTTTCTTTGAAATGAGGTGTTTAAATCATTGTTGTATTTTGGATCTGCAAATTTATGAAAAGTTCCAAATCTGTCTTAAGAAAGTCACAATTGTACTAGTCTATTTCCAGTTTTCTAGAAGAACATGGTAAATTCATTATAAAATAGACATACAGCCATGTGAAAAAATTAGGACACTCTGTATAAGCCTGTGTGTGTGTTTTGTTTTGGGGTTTTTTACATATTTGGACATAAAGATATTCAATATCAATATTAAAATACTGGGAGATTCATGCAACACAACTAAACAATTAAAAATGAATTAAAGACTTTTTCCAAATTTTTTTGTAAAATGTAATTCTAAACAAATAGTGAGGAATAAATTAGGACACCCCATCTTTTTAGGACACCCCCACATTCAATCCCACTTACAATGGCTAAAATAAATGTTAAAAAATGCAAATAAACCAAAAATAAGGTTAGACATAGATATGTGAACATTTATTAATAAAGAACTGAATATTTAATGGGGTGTCCTAATTTTTTCACATGACTGTAAATGCAGGAGTGAAAAAATTCCACAGATTTATGAGGAAAAATGCATTAGATTTAATAATTGGTTAAGGTAACACTACTTTTACTTGAGTATAATTCTGGATACGTTTCCCACTTCCCACTCACACAAGAAAGTGAGTTTTAGTAATGTCGTAGTCAATTATTAGATGCTGTTGGAATCTGAAGGCACAATTATTTAAGAAGCTAAAACTTGTACATTGTGCTACAATGTTTGCTTGTGCTTTTGGACACTTAGTGGAATGAAAGGTCATGATTGTACATATGTAATAGTGCCATCATCCAAGCAGTCATTCTGGAAAAGTAATTCCCATATATGTGCTCCTCCTGCATCTGCGGACACCAAACTGTTTGATGTGTTCAGAGCTGCAGCACAGATGCCACAGCCTTAACTATGCTGGACGTCATTTCACTGGCTGTTCTCGGAATACTGAAAAAAAAAACACCATGTGCACCGCCACCTCTAAAATTAGTGTGCGCAGCACATGATGAAGAAAAGTTCCAAACTTAGAAAAAAGACTGAAGTGGCCGCCGTCTTTCTTCACTTCCCTAAATTTTCGTGTCCCACCTTGGCGCGGGGCCAGCCGCGATGTCATGAGCCCTCTGTTTCATCAAGGATACACGGCACACCACATGCTTTCCAATTCTGGGCCAGACAGAAATCTGGAAATTGGATTTTATGACCCTTATGATTTTGGTTGTTTGGAGCTGCAGATAGTTTTGGTTTGGTTTTTGCTGTCCACCAAACAAAATGAATGATCCCGGCCGCGGTCCCAGCTCCCAGTGTTGTGCACATCAGTTGTGCGGCTGCTCTGTTGTGTGTTTGTCCATAAACAAAGACCGCAGAGGACACCTTTAACTGATTTACCAGATGTTTCATGGGAGAAGGAAGGGGAAAATCTGTTTTTCTGAGAGTGGCTTTGCAGAGGTCTGCGTAGCAGGTGAAAAGAACCGTGCCAAGAACACATATTTCATTGATGTGCTTTTATATTTTTATAACTTAATCGTGAACTTTGCAGTCACACACAGGCCCAATTCTTAGCTCATTGCCAGTCCTGTAATGGTATAAGACTTTAGATTGTGGATAAATGGTTTAAGAAAAGAACTGACTCTGACTCTGAAACACAAACATGCTCTCAGCTCCAAACAGTGGCTGACCACACTTGAATCCACCAGTCTGTGATGACGTGAACGACCTGGACATAAGTCAGTGAGGGCAGAGATAATAGGCCCTTATTACTTTCACCCCTGACCCCTCTTCTTAGTGAGAAGTTTAAAAGTGGTCCCTTAGGAGCTGTCCGATACTAACATGACTCCAAAATGAGAACCCCCTGAAAGTGGGGGAACAGTGGCCAACTCATACTGGAACCCAGTTCAGCTGGGACACGGAGATCTTAGGAGGGCTGCCCATGTGTCATCCACACTGGGAGCAGTATTTCCACCCAACCCAATGAAAGGTTTATGAACTTGAGCTATAAAGCTACTAAATCTCACAGTTTTTTAACACACACACACACACACACACACACAAAATGCCTCCAACCCACTTGACATTACTCCCAGGACTCACGGCAGCAACTTTTGGGGAGTTTTTTTTTTTTGTTTTTAAGTGTTGAGATTCATCAAGTGTTCATTAAATGTGCGAGCAAAGTGACTTCCTTCTGAAGTCCATTAAACCAGCACTGCTACTGGCAGAGTTATGCGGCGACTCATGTGCAGGGATGTGGTGTGGTTGGGATTCGCGGTGGGCAAATGGATCTCAGATGGGACCAAAGGGGTTAGAGATGCAAGGTAGAGTGAAATAACACGTGCAGGAGATTAAAACTGAAAAATGTGTGCGCTCGTGCAATAAATAGCTGTGTTGTCTGAAGTGTATGGACGCCCATTTAGGAAGGGTCGACAGAAATGATCTGAGGCCCACCAAAAAAAGGTGACATTTCTGTTTTTACAGCTCCTAAATAAAATCTCACAGCTCCTTCTGAGTGTCTTGATTTACATTTCCTATACAAGTAACAAGCATATCTTTGTTCGATGCACATTTGTTGTTTTTTTTTCTTTTTTTGAGGCGAAAAAAAAAAAAAAGCCCACCAGGAAACCCTTGAATAGATGATTGAAAAAACAACCACGCTGGCTTTCCATGCGAGCGTACGCATGTGTCTGAGATTGAAAACCAACATTCCACGGTCCCGATGTGCACTCACATAAAAACATTCTATTTAGAGCTTTTTCAGCTGCCTTGTGATCCCTCCAAACCCTTTCTAATGCAAACACATCAGAAAACGCTGTCGGTCAAACTCCCGGGAAAAAAACAAAAAAAAACTCTCTCTCATTATCTGATCTGCTATTGTGGCAATGCTATAAATTCTCATCTATGTCATTATGGCGCAGACTCCACTTTCATCTACATATTACATTGTCTTCTGCATAATGAAATGCCAATATAGCGCTGTCGAGTCAAACCGTCTTAAGGGAGCATGTCTTTGAGCTGGTTTCCTTGTCATTTTGTGGTATTGATTCTCGTTCAGTTGCACTATCTCACGATCTTTTCTCCAAGTGCTGAAACGCATTACAGGCCTCTGACTCAGAGAGATGACAAAGGAAGGCAGCCAAACTCTGTCTGAGCATGTGCAGTATGTGAACAGGTGCAGGTGTGTGTGTGTGTGTGTGTGTTTGTCTTCCTTAATTAAAGTGTGAGTAGATTTTTTTTTTTTTTTTTTCTTGCTGGGGGCCCGTTGGTGTGTCTGTCTGACACACTTTGCAATCTCCCGGTCTTAAATCTCACTGTAAATAAACCTTGTGCCCCGTCAGACCTTCCACAGAAGAGCTGGAGGTTTCACTTTTTATTTTTTTTATACACACACACACACACACACACACACACACACACACACTTGATAACATTGGTTAGGCACAGAATAAACACATGAGCTAGCTTTCAGGAGAGTCTTCCCAGGGAACTTTGCAGTGACATGTAATGCATGAAAACATGCTCTCTTGTTTTTCTAATCCTCCCCCGGGAGTACTATCTGTAGGGCATGTAAATTGGGCTGTCAGTCTACACCCCACTACAGCTCCTTACACCAGTAACCCGCTCCTATCACTTTGCTATTGTTGCTGGTTTCCAATTACTTTAACCAAAATAATCCCGTGCTTGGTTTGCAATCACTGCTATATGAGCTTTGTGCAGTGTGTTGGGTTTTTGTCAGTTATCACATGTTGGCTCAGTGACACAGAAGAGAGTTTTTGTAAAAGTCGAGCTCTTTCCACGATAAATACACATTATTTATTTACAAATAAAGTGGTTATAATAGAAATAAATACAAAATAAAAATCTGAGCAATATACTTCATGTGGTATTGCACCCATTTCAAAATGTACATCACAAATATGTTTTCAAAACCAGTAAAGGATTATTCCTTTGATTAAAATATTTATTTTTCCCCAACTTTTTATGTAGACATAAATATATTCATATATAGTTTTCTTCTTCCAGAATAGCTGTTTTGTGTTTCTTTTATATAAATAAATGTCTTCATTGGGAAACCGGGTGTCCATATTACCCTCCAACCTCTTTCTGTCTTTGTTTTTTTGTTTGTTTTTTTTTTTGTCCTCACCGGCAGCCACATCCCTCCACCACCATGTCGGGGTAATTTTTGAGAATGACTTTTTCGTATTCATCCAGGTAGAGCAAAGAGATCGGGCTGAGGTCACTGGGCACACAACAGGCTCTGGGGATGTTTGAGTTAACTGAGTTGACAAGTGTCTGCACAATGGCATGATTGGTAGAGTTGAGGTGGTCTGCTAGGGGAAAGGGGCATTCCCCTTGGCAATAAAAGGCATGATAGCCAGGGGGAGCCACTATCCACTCATTCCACCCCACATCGCTGAAGTCCACATATAAGGCGTGTCTCCTGCAGCTTGCTTTGTGGTGGTGCTTCCTGCGCTGCTTGCGAAGTGCCGCCTGCCTTTTTTGCCTTGTATGAAGCACCGAGTCCCCGTGGCCATCGTGGCTGTATGTCACCAGAAGGGGCCGAGCCTGAGGCCACGAGTCCTGGTCCTGGTGCAGGGACCGGCTCACCCTGACATGCCTTCTACGCTGCTGGGCATGCTCACTGTAAATCTCCCCTTCCTCTGGGTGAAGCACTTCCACCAAAAAGCCATGGTTATGTCCCTTCCCAGAGGTCCAGTGAGATACGGCGGTGCTCACGTCAAAGCTCTCCCAGCGGCTCAAAGAGTCCTGTACCAGTCGAGTGTCCAGCAGACGTACCAGAGGTTCTGCCCCGTGATGGGCAGGAACTCCAAATATCTCATAAATGTTGACGCGATGGTAGCCCCTAGCAGGAGTACTATCATTAGAGCTGCTATTATTGGGGACTGCAGCTCCCATGACTTGATCCCTGTAAATACGCAGCTCTGCAGAGGTGATGAGCTCCTCATTGGGGATTGAGGTGAGGTTAAAGTAGAACTCCTGGGTTGTTTTGCCTTTCAGGCTCGCCAGGGCCTCCATAGACTCTGTTGGAAAAAGCAGAGGGACAATGATTGTGTAAAATAATACAGTTTCAAATGTATACCAAACGTGAAAAAAAAAAAAAGATTTTTGTTGCAGTCACAAGAAGAAACAATATGTGTGATTAAAGTGTGAGACTGTCACTTGTATGCAAATCCATGTCCTTGAACATAACATGTAGATTTTTTCCCCTGTGTGCAGCAAACCAAGCTGCCATATTTAATCGGGTGGGTGTGGGACACTGTCACACAGGTGTAGCTCATATATCAACACTCTGCGTGCATGACATAATACTATGATTAGTGCCTTGGTCATAAATAAACTAGGTTAACTGTCAGGGGACCAAAGCACAGCACTTCCACGTATTGATAAGCTCAAACAGGCAAGTCAGTGTGACTCCATACGGCTCATTTGCGCCACGAGAATTAGCCTCTTCTTAGCATTTTCATCAATGCACATAGAAAAAAAATGCATCAAAATGTGATAAGGGATTCAATATGGCCGCTAAGAAGATATCACATAAATGCCAACTGTTGCATCAACTTGTACAAGACTTGGCAGCTTAGAAATATTAATGTAGAGGTTGCAATATGCAATGCAATAATTTGTTCTAAAAATCAATTACAGGGATGTGATGCTATAAATGCCTTAATGCTAAAGTAATCCTAAATTGATAACCTGATATATACTATACATTTACTGTATACTCAGCTTGTCACATCCCTCTGTAGTCTACAGTAAATGACAGAAGTCTCAGTAAAAGCTGCAATTTTCTTTGAGACACCCCACACTTTTAACTCTTTCTTCGTGAAGATCATAGACAACATATAGACGCACTTTCATGTGTTTGGTGCAGCGAAATAAATACAAACTTTGAACTCTTTGCTTTTTTTTTTTAAGGAGGCATTTAGGAAATTCCACCATCTCATCCTCAGCCTTCCTCCAGAGGCACAAAGACTTCAATTAGGCCCATCACTCTTCATCTGAAGTGGGAAAGCCCCCCCATCTCTCATTCTCTCTGCTTTGTCCCCAATCCTTCTCTTTCTTTTGTTGCTCAGCTTCTAAATCCCTCTTTCCCTCTGTTCTCTTATCCCCAATCCTCTTTTCTGTCTCTCCTTCACAGTCACTCTTTCTCAGCTTCTTTTTAACAACTACTCTCTCTCTCTCTTCATCTTTCTCTTCTTTGAGAATAAGCTGTGTGAACAAGCTGAGGCCTGTCAAAAACCTGTGAAGCACTGATATGAGTGTATCAACATTCCTAATTTCTTTTTGTGCTGCATGCCAAAACACAAGATAAAGGCTAATGCTGGGTCATTCATCAGAGACCTGTCTCTGGCAGCCACTTCCTGTGTAACAGTGGAAATGTTCTATTTGGCATGGAAAGCTGTTATTTTTGAAAACTGATAGCAGCGAAACTAATTATCCAAGTGAAATGAATATCAGCCAACAGATGTGATGAATGATTATGGCTGTTTGCTTTGATGTGCGGAGTTTACATCTGTAGATACATGCTTATTATACGGAGCTGCCATCAATTGCATGGTTTTGACGTAAGAAGACGAACAGCCCTTGCAGCGGATGAAAGGGCCAGGGGAACCTGTGTAAACACAGTCTGGACACACTGGTAATGGCCAGCGGTGGCAAGGTGTATTGGCCGGCTGCAGAGGTTTCCAGCAGTTTGGCTTGGGGCAGCAGTCAGCCCAGCTGCCCAGGGCCAGGGTTGTTTGTAGTGTGTCAGTGTAGCCACATGGTGTCATTGCACCAGGCCTCTGGAGAGGACCCAAGCAACCACTCAACCACCCCTCTGACTCACCCAGATGGAAACTTCCCCAGTCAAACACTTAGGACTCTGTATGAGGACTGTGTACAGAGTCTCTGTGGAATTAGTAACTAGCAAGCTGTACAAACTGGAACATGGACCACAGGTAGCTGAATGGTAGATACAGAATCTCGGTATATTTAAGAGCAAAAGTTGGAATTTTTAAAAGTCAAGCATGCACCACTCAGTAGCTCCGTGCTGAATGTCTGCAGACCACCATCGTCAGTATATGAATAACTCATTGTGCTTTTTTTTAACTATTAAAAAATAGCCAGTTTCAACAATAAATGATGTGCTACTGTGCTTTATTATTTACTGTGAACTTCCATCATCTATCCATCACTCATGTGAGCAGCACAAGTTTTCTTGGAAGTAAAACCGAGCTGAAATCACAACTCTGAATTCAACACACAGCGTGTATCCACCGCTTAAACTACGTGAGCAATTATGGTGTTATTGGAACGTGCGTAATGGCGCAGAAGGGCGATTTGGAAAGAATAAGGCGTGCAGCCCCTCCTCTTCTTTCGGTACCAAGGACTAATTTCAGTCTTGTAAAAAGTGACTCAGAATTCAGTCTGTCACAACGACTTTGTCATAATTCGTGTTAGTGTAATGTCATGTCCTGTGTTACTGAAGTAACAGACTGAGGTCTATCACCTGCGCGAGCGCACACCGCCCTTTATCCCGCTCCTGTGGTGCGTGTCTGGAAAAACTGTTTTCAGTGCCCACGCAAACACCATCAATTATTAAGCAACAAATTATCCCACGCATGCAGTACCGCCGCCCCCAGTGTTTCTGACGCATGTGACAGCTCTGTCGGGGGATGTCTGGCTAACTGTTGCATCGACTGTTTGCAAGATTTTATTTATTTATATATGAAATTGCGCGTGAGAAGCCTGTCTGCTTGTAAATGTGATTAAAGCAGCCTCAGAAGTTATTAAGGAGTCAGTAATACATTGGACGCGTGTCACCTGCAACTGACTAAACCTCCATAAAACGGTGAACACTCTGAAGCTGCGCCTGACGCACTGAGTCATGTTTAAATATAGGTCTGGGTCGTCCGGCTGACAGGTACAGGTATGTCACTAATACATACCTTCATGGTGAAAGCTTCTAATCGTGTTGGCCTTGCTGGCGGCCCTCTCGGCGTGCCTCCCAATGCTCCTGAGGCGCTTGGCACTGTGGTCTCCGTTGGCCGAGTGCATCCGGTAAAGGTCCACCATGTATTGCGGCACGACGGCTTCCTTGCTCGGGTTCGGCCTGCGCCGCAGTCCAAACATGTTGAGAAGCCGCAGCTCGAACTCGTTGAGGAAGCCCTCCGACTGCTCCGGGCTCTGCCTCCCGGTCTCGCTGTATTTCCTCCGGCCGACCTCGGGGATGAGTCCCGCAGCACCTTCCAGCAGCACCTGAGCGAGCAGCAGTACCATGAGAGAGCGGACCACGGCGACCATGATCAGTCAGTCCCTGCGGAGAAAGTTTCTGTCAATACCAATTGGTGCTGGGATGGTGTGTGGGGGGGGGGTGGTATTGACATGAACACAGCGTGGGGGCTTCCCAAACGTGCGTGTGATCACCCCCGCCCCCCCCCTTTCCCACAACACACACACACACGCGCGCACACACACAGCAGAGCAGGTTGAAAGGACAAGACACCGCTTCACTTTGAAGTAGAAGAAAAGGAGTGGGGGGGGGGGGCAGCCACCGGCGGGAGCACCGAAACACACGAGTTTGGTCTTAACATGAAGATTTCAAGGTGAGGAAGCTGTTAAAGGGATGAGCAAGAGGAGAGGGGTGGCTGACACAAATCAGGAATCACGTCGAAGCGGAAAGAAGAAAGAAAAGGATCATCAAAGAATGCAGGAAGGAAAGCGGGTCAGATGCAGTCGGACGGCGTTCAAGCGTCTGTTTGCGGAGGCTTTGGCCGTCATGTATAATCATAAGGGATAGAGTTACTTCAAGAGGTTTGCAGGTGTTAGATCTGACGTGCGTCCCGGGGCCAGATGTAGCCCGGGACAGGGCATCAGCAGCACACACAAAAAAACAAGCACCACGAGTAACTCGGCTTCCAAAGAAACAAGTTTTAGTGTGGTATTATATTTTTTACCCCCCCCCCCCTCCATGTTTTCCTCGTGGTTTTAGAGTTTTACGCACACACCCTGTAATCAAATCTAGAGAAAGAACTGCCCAGGGGCCACATATACAAGCAAACCTTTCCAATCTGACACGAATTCTAACTAATGAAAGTCCCTTTTTTCTTTTATCCATTAATGTTCCGTTTTACCTGACGAGGAAGCGCTGTGTCCGGTCGTCGTTCCACCTTCGGGCTCCGATAAAGTCCACATTAATTCGTGTTTAATCCAAGCTGCGTCTCCTTGGGGGACCAAAGACAGCCCAAAGCCTTCACCGATCGCCTCTCACGCATTCTCACCAGCTGCGAATCGGGGGGGGGGGGGGGGGGGTCTGTCTTGGTCAGCGCGAGAGAGGGGAAAAAACGCCTTTAATAGTCTTACGAGGAAGCGGGTTTGCGCGACCGATTTGAGTTGAAAGAATCCCAACTGATCATCTTTAAAAGAGAAAAAGTTTTCTGATAGAGAAAATAAACCTCGTTGAATTTAAAAAAAAAAAATAGTTACAAGCGCACCGAAAGCGTTGCTCCTTTGCCGCGTGTTGGAGAGCGCGTGCCTCTCCTCCGTGCGCCACTCTGCAGTGGTTGGAGGATGATTGCCGCCTCGCTTCCCCCTGCCACTCTTTTTGTCCTGCAGTGATGTCACCGAGGGACTGTCAATCATTTGTCGGCAATAATGCACCTCCTGCGGGCCTCTATACCCCGAGGCTCCAAACTTTTTTCATGTCTGAAATGGTTTGATACTAATAACCCTTAAAAAAAAAAAAAAAAAACCCTCATCATTATGTGTCCTGGAAATCCCGACTCTAAAAGTGATAAAAGTCAACAACAGTCAAGCAAACAGTACTCCCCCCCCCCACACACACACGCACACTGGGATTGTTTGCTTAGCCCATCCAGATGCACAGTGGTGTAATATTCTTGTGAATTTCACCATACAGAGGGAAACCCACGTCAGCTCCTGCACATACAGCATATAATTAACTAAAGGTGCTAATAGCTGGATCAGCCTTGTTTATTTTATGGACTATGGCTGATAGATAATGGTGTTATAATGTCTTGTTCTGTGGTTGGACAGAGATTAGATGTAGCAGTGCAACTGCTGGAATATCCTGCTGAGAAAAAAAAAAAAAAAACACTGCAAGTGTGTATCTGACACCATTGCTGATTTAAACGTCCTCCTGGCTGTAACAATCTTCAATTTGTTCCAGTTCACAGTAGTTTATCAGCTGGAAATCTGGCTGCAAGAACTACTGCAACACTCTGGGAGAGCATAGTGAAAAAGTCTAAATGCATTTTTCACTTTTTGTTTAGGCAAAATTGGACATTTAGAACACTCGAGCTCACATAAAATAGTGTCTCAAAAAGGCCAGTTCATGAAATGCAAGCTTTTCTCATATTTCTCCCTTTCATTAATTCAACCAGAATTGGGAAAGTACTGGCTTCATTTGTACGGTATACATACTGTCTGAACCAGAGGAGTAAGAAATTTTCCAGAATTTGTTTGAAGCCCTTGGGGTTGCACTCAACAGCTTCAGTGTTTGTGCTATTTGCATCAGAAACCCCCCACATGTCTAACGCTACTTCACACCCATTAGGCAGTGATGGTGGCCGTGTTTTGGGGTAAATGCTCAGCCTGATGTCTTTCAAGATAAAAGGTTACATCACAACATTCTTATATAATTGCTGGACAATGAAATTTTATCAGAGATTATCCAAGATCATTTAATTGTTTTTACTTTTTATTTAAATACGAGAACTAACAAAGGCGACTTAGTGATGTTTGCCGTCTGCACACTCTTGTCTCATTCATTCATTCATTCATTCATAAAGATTTTCCTTTTTGTCACATTAATCTTTTGCCAAAATACCACTCAGTCAACCCTGTGCTCATAATCCCCAACCTGCTCCAGAGTCAGATGCAGTAGATTGAAAGATATGGTTGCAACTGTAAGCATTTTTGATTACTCAAGTGAGAAGATTTAAAAGACAGGGCCCATTGCCACTTTCTACCTCTGTTTTCTCTCTTTAATAGTCAGAATATGTGTGGCTTCAGTAGAAAAGAGTGTTTGTCTGTGAGGAATGTACCAAGCAAAGATTGTTGTGGGATTTGTTCAGCGATGACCAGTTTGGTTTGAGAAAATTGCGATGCTGCAATACTGTATTGTTGTTTTAAGTCAAATACGACATGCTGATCCAATTACACACTGATTGAAAGGTCAGTACAACAGGGTGAAAGCCTCAGCCAGAGAGAGAGGCAGAGATATGATATCTCAAACTCAAATTAAAGGGGTCATTGGTTGTGCTTTTTTCCCCACATTTTAACAGCTCACACGTCGTAATGAAATGTTTGTGACATATTTCATTCAAATTTTCTTTAATTAATTATTGCAGCAAATTAACTTTTTCCCAGACTTCTTAAAAATGCTTTGTTTCAATGCTGTCACTTTAAGAAGAAATCCCTGACTGCATTCAATTCTGCCCTCCTTATTATGTCACTTAGCCACTAGCTGGCTAGCTCCTAGCCTTTAGCACAGATGTATCTTGAGCCAAACACAAGTCAAGTTGGCCCTTGACTGAGTCGGCCCACGAAGTCAGCCCTGGGATCTTTAAGGGTAGTATCTCACGGAGGAGAGGCGAATGCTGGCAAGTGTTGCAATTTGGAGGGTTCCTTGGGGTTTTGTGGGGGGTTGTGCAGCAGTTCGCCAGGGGCGGTTTTCCTGCCTGCACTGCAAAAAAGTGCCGGCGAACCGTCCGTGCAACCTTCGATGAACCCTGACGCAGTGCTCCCCAGCAATCGCCTCTCACCATCGCTCTGTGAGATATGGGGGTAATGACGCGAGTGGAGAATTTCTGTAAAACTATTAAAATAAAATCACATATGGTCAAAAAAAAAATTCAAAGTTGGGCAGTTCGGTGGCACAGTGGTTAGCACAGTGGCAGCACAGTTAGAAGGGCATGGGATCGATTCCACCCCTGACCATCGTGTTTGATCCCACCCCCGACCATCAGTGACCCTTCTGTGTGGAGTTTGCATGGTCTGCTTGGGTTTACCGCGGGTACTCTGGTTTCCTCCCACAGGCTAAAAACATGGAAGTTAGGTTAATTGGAGACTCTAAAGTGGCCCGAGGTGTGAACGTGTGTGTGAAGGGATGGCACTGTACCATGGCTGCTTCATCCATCTATAGACAGATAGATAGATAAATGTACTTTATTGATCCCAAACTGGGAAATTACAGCAAAGCAACAACATGACAGTAGACAACCAAATGACAGAAACACACACAGCATAATAGACAAAGTGATTACCCATGGAAAGAAAACTGCTAAAAAAAAAAAAAGCTTATATTATAGCACCTTGGGGGAGTCAGATTATTTAGCATCTCAGACAAGGGACAGTGGATAAGCATGGGAGAACAATGCTCAGGAGGTTCCTGGCGAGATAGCAGGAAGGAGTCAAGGACGTAGGGGGTTGAATGCAGTGTAATGCAAATGTCATGTTGTGTGTGGAGAAATGCCATGAAACTTGTGAGGAGTGATTTGGGTAAAAGAAGAGTGCCTGCTGAAATGTTTCATTCTGTTCTGTGCTTGAGAGATGTGAAGTGTGTAATAAACCGTCTGCCATGAATCAGCCTCTTATTTCACACACTCCACACTGGTGACCCAAGACGTATTATGGAACACGAGGCAAGAACCCCGGAGCCGGCCCGGTCAGGAAGCCCCAGCGAGGCGGCAGCCATCCCACAGACAGCCCGGACTGGAACCCCCAGCCACGCGTGTGTGGTTTCAGTCAAGCTACCGGATTTCTGGCAGCACAACCTGCGCTGTTGGTTCCACCACACCGAGGCCCAGTTCACCCTCCGGGGAGTAACGGCAGACGAAACCAGATTCTACCATGTGGTCGCAGCGCTGGACACCCGCACAGCTCAGCAGGTAGCGAGCCTGCTCAATCAGTCTCCAGCCAGCAACAAATACGAGGCGCTCAAGGCTGCGCTGACCCGGCGCTACACGCTCTCTGAATGTGAGAGAGCGGAGAGGCTCCTGACGCGGGCTGAGTTAGGAAATGGTTCGGCCGTAGACCTGATGGAGAAGATGCTGGCGTTAATGGGCACGGACGACGGGCACTTTCTGTTTGCCCACCTCTTCCTCCAGAACCTTCCAACAGTGGCGAGAGCGGTTCTGGCCAATTCACCATTGCTGGCTGCGCGTGACAACTGTGCGCTAGCCCAGGAGGCAGACCGGATCATCCTCACCAGCCGGGCGATCACAGTCAACGCGGCAGCGGCGGAGCCCAGCGAGACGACCAGAGGAGGCGAGGAGCTACCGACGGTAGCGGCAGCGGGGACCAAGGAGCGCCAGAGAGACACACTCTGTTTCTACCACCGCCGTTTCGGAGAGAATGCACACAGATGTGCGCCACCGTGTCAATTCAAGCGCTCGGGAAAACGCCGAGGCCGGCGGTCGGTAGCAGCTGCGACCCTCGGTGAAGAGAACAAGCTGCTCTACCTGACGGACGCGCGCTCGGGGAGGCGTTTCCTCGTGGACACCGGAGCCCAGAAGAGCTTCATCCTGCCGACCTACGCTGACCGGCTGGCAGGACCTAGCAGCCCCGAGATGTTGGCAGCAAACGGCTCGGAAATTAAGACCTTTGGTGAGAGGACACTGATCTTATCTCTACACGGCCGTACATAGAAGTGGACTTTTGTCGTAGCAGCACTGAATTACCATATCCTGGGGGCTGATTTTCTGTGTGCACATGGTTTACTGGTTGATGTTGCTAACAGGCGCCTGGTTAATGCACTGTCCTTTGACTCTCTCCCCTGTATAGCTTGAGTGACCCGGCCAACAGCACAAGCCAACGTCACAGCTACAGGCGGTAAGTTCCACACACTGCTCACTCAGTTCCCAGCACTCACGGTCCCGACGTTTTCCGCGGCCATCGCTAAACACGGGGTGGAGCACTTTATCACCACCACTGGGCCGCCCGTTTTTGCAAGACCTCGGCGCTTGGACACAGCTAAACTGGCCATAACGCGCGACGAGTTCGCCAACCTGGAAAGGTTGGGCATCATCAGGCGTTCGAACAGTCCATGGGCATCCCCGCTGCACATGGTCCCTAAGGCTGAGGGATCGTGGCGACCGTGCGGTGATTTCCGCAGGCTGAACAATGCCACAGCGCACGACCGCTACCCGATTCCCCACATACAGGATTTTTCCGTTCACCTCGCCGGAGCGTGCATTTTTTCCAAAATAGACCTGGTCCGCGGTTACCACCAAGTCCCAGTGCGTGCGGAGGACGTACCCAAAACAGCGGTAATAACTCCGTTCGGTCTATTCGAGTTTCTGCGCATGCCATTCGGGTTAAAAGGAGCGGCACAGACATTCCAGTGCATGATGGATGCAGTGCTGCACGATCTCCCGTTCGTGTTTGTCTACCTGGACGATATCCTGGTAGCCAGTGCGTCCGAAGACGAACACGAAACCCACCTCACGACGGTTTTCCGGAGGTTGGAGGAGCACAGGTTAATAATCAACCCGGCGAAATGCCAGTTCGGCGTGATGGAGATTGATTTTTTGGGGCACTGCGTCTCTCCGGAAGGAGCGATCCCGCTGCCCGACAAAGTGCGCGCCGTGGCGGATTTCCCCCGACCTCAGACAGTCAGGGCGCTGCAGGAATTTTTGGGGATGGTTAACTTTTATAACCGTTTCCTTCCCCCACGGCGCAGCTCATGCAACCACTGTACGCCACGCTCAAGAGACAGAAACCCGCGGATAGGGTCGAATGGACCCCGGAGCGGGAGCGGGCGTTCTCAGAGGTTAAAGCAGCCCTGGCAAACGCCGCACTGCTGGTGCATCCAGACCTGGCGGCCCCGATAGCGCTCACCACCGACGCTTCAGACGTGGCCATAGGGGCTGTCGTAGAGCAGCGCGTTGCTGGGGCTTGGCAGCCGCTCGCCTTTTTCAGCAGAACTTTGCGCGACAGCGAACGTAAATACAGCACGTTTGACAGGGAGTTGCTGGCTCTCCACCTGGCCATATGCCACTTCCAGTTCTGGCTGAAAGGGCGCAACTTCACCACGTTCATGGACCACAAGCCGCTAACATTCGCGATGGCCAAGGTTTCAGAATCGTGGTCGGGCCGGCAGCAGAGACAGCTGGCCGCGATCTCAAAGTTTACTACCGATATTCAGCATGTGTCGGGTAAACTGAATTTGGTGGCGGACTGCCTCTCGTGCGCCGTGGTGGCCCCGGTCTGCGTGGGGATAGATTACGCAGCCATGGCTGCGGAGCAGATTAGCGATGCAGACATGCACGCCCTCCAGTCTGGACCAACAGGGTTAAGGCTGGAGAGCAGGGTGCTGCAAGATGGCGCCCCCACCTAATCTGCGATGTCTCCACGGGACGCCCGCGTCCGGTGGTCCCGGTTGCGTGGCGCCGCCGCATGTTTGAGTCGGTTCACACTCTGGCGCACCCAGGAGTGCGCGCGTCGGTCAAAATGGTGGGAGAGAAGTTTGTGTGGCCGAGCCTACGCAAACAAGTAAAAGAGTGGGCTGCAGCCTGCGTGGCGTGCCAACGAGCCAAGGTACACAGACACACGAAGGCTCCCTTGGAGCCGTTTCGGGTACCGGCTAAGAGGTTCGACCATGTTCACGCGGACCTCGTGGGCCCCCTCCCACCATCACAGGGGTGCACGCACCTCCTGGCAGTGGTGGACCGCACCACACGCTGGCCAGAAGCAGTCCCACTGGCGGCAACCACGTCCACGGATGTAGCACGCGCCTTTTTAACAGCATGGGTGGCGCGTTTTGGAGTCCTGTCGGACATTACGTCCGACAGGGGCCCTCAATTTGTTTCCGAACTCTGGTCCGCGATGGCCCGCAGCCTGGGTGTTACAATTCACCGCACAACCGCATACAACCCACAGGCCAATGGTTTATGTGAGCGTTTTCATAGATCACTGAAAGCAGCGCTCAGGGCTTCACTGACGGATGCAAATTGGGTAGACAGGTTGCCGTGGGTTTCATTGGGGTTGCGCTCCGTGCCAAAAGAGGATCTGGAAGCTTCCCCGTCAGAGCTTGTTTTTGCGCAGCCACTACAGCTGCCCGGGGAATTTCTGCCAGATAATCCTGCGCCGGACAGCTGCCCGTCTCAGCTTTTGCAGCATAACACAAACACAGGCACGCTGCCGGGCCCTGCCCACCACTGTTTTCCGCGTGTTTTTGTGTCTAAAACTTTGAAGAGCGCGGAGTTCGTGTTCGTCAGACACGATGCCCACCGCCCTCCATTGCGCCCACCCTATAATGGACCGTTCAGAGTGTTGGAAACAGGGGATAAGCAATTTTTGCTAGACTTGGGGGGTAGGCAGGAGAAAATTGGCATAGACAGACTCAAACCCGCTTTCGTTGTGGCGGACGAGCAAGTGCTGTTGGCTAGGGCCCCTTGGCGTGGAAGACCCCCACGGAGAGCTCCCCAGGGAAACGATTCACCAGAGCAGCCACACGGACAGACCGAAGTGCCCCCCCCCGTCACACCCCCCCCCCCGCAGTCAGACACACTCCCAGCAGCCCCCCACCGGCACAGCAGCGCCACGGAGGCAGTAAACCCCAGTTACAGCAGATACGGGAGGAGACGGAAGCCCAAACGGCGTGTGGACTGATGTTCTATTGTTCTATCTAAGATGCTGGGGGGGAAGTGTAGCACCTTGGGGGAGTCAGATTATTTAGCATCTCAGACAAGAGACAGTGGATAAGCATGGGAGAACAATGCTCAGGAGGTTCCTGGCGAGATAGCAGGAAGGAGTCAAGGACGTAGGGGGTTGAATGCAGTGTAATGCAAATGCCATGTTGTGTGTGGAGAAATGCCATGAAACTTGTGAGGAGTGATTTGGGTAAAAGAAGAGTGTCTGCTGAAATGTTTCATTCTGTTCTGTGCTTAAGAGATGTGAAGTGTGTAATAAACCGTCTGCCATGAATCAACCTCTTATTTCACACACTCCACAATATACATCATAGATGAATAGATGGTGACCCGTATAGATACATGAATCATACTCGCTATACAGTGTAGGACTATCAGGTGCAAAGTGAAATGTGAGGTACCAATTAGACTGTAAGGTGCAGTATGGCAGCATAATTATGATCAGAATTCAACATCAGAGTGAGTTATTGTACAGTGAAATGGAATGTGGCAGGAAAGATTTCCTGTACCTAACCATTCGGCAGTGAAGCTGTAGCAGTCTGCTAGAGAAAGTGCTCCGCTGTCTGTCCAGCGTGTGGTGGAGGGGGTGAGCAGGATTATCAATGATGGATCACAGTTTATTTAGTGTCCTCCTCTCCACCACAGTCTCAAAGACCTCCGGCCTGAGACCAATTACAGAGCCAGCCCTCTTGATAATCTTGTCAAGTCTGTTGGTGTCGCTGTCTCTGGTACTGCTACCCCAACAGATATCAGCAAAGAAAATGGTGCTGGTGACAATGGTCTAGTACAGGGGTCACCAACCTTTTAGAAACCAAGAGCTACTTCATGGGTATCGAGTCATGTGAAGGGCACCAGCTTGACACACTCCTCTAAAATAACAAATTGTGTGTGTGTGTGTGTATGTATGTATATATATATATAATTATCAATAACTTAGAGTGGGTAACAGACAAGATCAATATTCAACACTTTATTTTTATTAATCTCAGCAATTGTTCAGATGATCACTTCTACATTAAAAAAATGTCATTTTCACCAGTCCCTTTTAACCATAAAAAACTAAACCCTGTTAATTCATGAACTATGTTGAACCATGTTTGAAAAAGTTATGCAACATTTAAGAAAAATCAACTTTCATATTAAATAAATCTTATCACATTTTTAACTGAACAAATCTGCTGCAATTCTGCTCAAAATCTGTTACATTTAATAAACACACTTTTGTGTGTTCTTCTTCACTGGAATTATATGCATACAGTTCTTGCCAAAAATCATGCTGGAGAAGAAGCTAAACAGCACTGAGTGCTTATATGCACGGTGGCACCGCGGCACCGCGGCAGCACAATTTACCCTCGGCCGGGGGATCGTGGGTTCGATCCCTGCCCCCGGCCAACAGTGATCTGTGTGGAGTTTGCATGTTCACCCCGTGTTTGCGTGGGTTTACTCCGAGATTTCTCCGGTTTCCTTCCACATGCCAAAAACATGCAGGTTAGGGAGTTAAGGGGCACTTGCGCACACAGCAACCGGTAGCTGGTGGCTTGTCACCGGACTGCAGAAGAAATCTACCTTCCGTCAAAAAAAAAAAAGAGTGGGCAGCAGTGGGCCACAGTTGCCCCGCAAATTAAACATACGCAGCTTCCTTTCACGGTAGTAAAAAAGAACTCTTCCTCCCGCTCACTTTGAAAATGATAAATTTTCTGTCTTTTTTTTGTGGAAAAAGAACTGTGTAGGAAACTGCACTCCACTCACATCTTCACTTCCCGCTAGCTTACGCTCCACAAGCGCGAAGGTTTTGTCATGCGCACAATACTGACCTTTGAACTAGGTCAGAGTTCACATTAACTTTACGTGTAATAAACATATTTTCATTTTTTTTTTATTTTTAAGACATTGTCATTTTAAAATCTATATAAATGCAAGTGTGATTTTAAAAAATAGCAGCAGAAAAAATTACATCTTAGACGCAGCTCACTTGCGAGTTGTGCTATTTTTAGAATAGGCCTGCGGGCGACTCATGTGGTCCCTGCGGGCGACATGGTGCCCACGGGCACCGCGTTGGTGACCCCTGGTCTAGTAGAAAAGCTCCAGCATCCTGTTGCACACGTTGAAGGATCCTAGCTTCCTCTGTCATGGTCTGAGCGCTGATCTTGTCCGCGCTTGGGTCGTGCAGTATTTTCCTCCCGTTCTGTTTTCCTTATGGCCTTCCGGGCTCGTATTTTGACAGCGTCTCTGCGGGGCTTCCGGCTGTCAGAGTCGAGCTGCGCAGTGACAGCTGGATTATATCCTACTAATTAGTCTTCATTGTCTGATTCCTATAAGCCCTATTTAAGGGAACAGCCGAGGTTACTCCGGGCTGCAACCTCACTCTTACAACGTTGGTTTTCCACAGTGTTCGACTGGAGTCCCTAACCCCGGCTCCAGTCACTCTCTTCATCCTTGGTATTCCCAGTAAGTTTACTCCTGTACCTGCGTGTATTATTACTGTGCCTTGCTTAAGTCTTTACTCGTGTTTTGCCCCACGTGGCTCATTATTTTGTATCGTGTGTCTTCCATTAATAAATATGCAAACTCATTGGCTGCTTGAAGCAGCTAATGAGTTTGCATATTTATTGACCCTCACGGGCCAATTGATGGCCCGCAAGGGCCATCCCATGACATCCTCAGGAAGTAGAGTCTGCTCATCCCCTTCTTGTGCGCAGCATCGGTGTTGGGTCTCCAGTCCAGCCCGTTGCTGATCATGACACCCAGGTGTTTGTAGTCCTCAATCACCTCCACATCCTCCCCCCTAATCTGCAATGGCTGAGAAAGCGTCCTCTTCTTCCTGAAGTCAATCACCATCTCTCTGGTCTTGCTGACATTCAGCCTCGGGTGATTCTGCTCAGTCCACTCCACAAATCAGGCTACCAGTGCCCTGTACTCCCCCTCCTCTCCCCCTCTTATACACCCAACAACAGCTGAGTCGTCAGAGAATTTCTGCAGGTGGCATGACTTGGTGTTGTACTCAAAGTCAGTGGCGTATAAGGTGAAGAGAAAAGGAGAGAGCACAGTCCCCTGTGGAGCTCCCATATCACTAACCACCATGTCAGACAAGACACTGGCCAGCCGGACAAACTGTGGCCTGCCTGTCAGTAATCCAGGAGATCACAGAGCTGTCAACCCCCATCACCCGCAGCTTCTCACCCAGCAGCAGTGGCTGGATGGTGTTAAAGGCACTGGAGAAATCAAAGAATGTGATTCTTACAGTGTCTCCTCCGCCATCCAGGTGCAAATGGGCTCGTTGCAGCAGGTAGATGGCAGTGTCTTCAACTCCTAAAAGGGGCTGATATGCAAACTGCAGTGTCCAGCCACGTCTTCACCTGTGTCAGGTGGGCTAAGACCAGTCTCTCCAGGACCTTCATCACATGGGATGTGAGGGCAACTGGTCGATAGCACAACATAACAAAAATATTTTTTTTGTAAGTTGTCTGTGTTTTTTCAACTGATTTAAGACACTTTTGCACCGCTGAATCCGAAAATGACATCCGTTTCTCTTGATCAGGTCAGGTTTTTATGCTAAGTTGTGAGCAGTTGTACAGCAGTTGTACAGTTGTACTGTAAATTGAATAGTAGACACTGATAAAGCTAAGTACATGTAAATTGAATGTTACATCGTCAATGTTCAAAATTCAGAGAATTTCATAAAATAAAAAAGAATTTTTGCATCATATAAAGCGAAAATACCCGTACATGTAAACAAAAACGTAAAAATCATGTGTCCATAGTTCAAAAAGTTGACCTGATTGGGCAAAACCAGTGTGATTTTTGGATTCAGCACATCAAAATTGTCCTAAATCAGCTAAAAAAAACCTTAGACAATAAATTTGGTGTTGACCAGTGTAGTCATTCAGGTCAGATGGAGACAACTTCTTGAGGACAGGAACCAGGCAGGATGTCTTCCACAGCACTGGTACTCTCTCCAGACTCAGGCTTAGGCTGTACAGGTGTTTCAGTATCAAAGCTAGCTGGTTGGCGCAGGTCCTCAGGATCCAGGCGGAGATGCCATCAGGGGCAGCAGCCTTCCGCTGATCTAGGTGGATGCCCTGAGTTTCCCCTCTGGGGATCAATAAAGTACACAAAATAAAAAATAAATAAAATGACTTTTCTTGGTCTCCAACAAATGTAAGAAATATTGCAAGAAATTCTCCACTCAAGCCACCAAAGATCCAGGGGAGATGACCGGGCCGGTCACTGACCTGATCTGTTATTCCTGAGTTGTAAATGTTTGTCTTAAAGAATTAAAGAAATAATGCATCACTCGCTGGCAGGGGTGCGTGGTTTTAGTAGTTGATAGAATACGACTGGTCCCTGGAGTACAAGTACAAAAAGCATACAAACATACGTGAATGAGTGATTAGCCTCAGATTTGAGAAAATAAAACTTTAGCTAAGCTAAAATAACAAATGAAATATGTGACCAGCCATAGAAAAACCAGGAAGTCTCCGAAGGGTACTTTGTGTTACTTACAGATTCTAGAAGTGTGGAATCTATGCTTCCTAATGATGTCTAACACATGGAAATCCGAAAAGATCTGGGCCTGGTGCACATGACAATGTTTTCATTTAGACCCAGAGAGAACATTTGCGTGCACATGACACCTCACAGAAGCAACCGTGGGTGCACACGGATCCACGATGGTGTGAAAACTGCTGTTGGAACTAATGGATGAGAAGTAGAAGTTTTACTAAGGGCTTTGGATTGTTACTATAAATGCCAGATTCCATCTGCAGTAAATATTTATATTCATTTTCTTGAAGATGAAATAATAAGGGCATAATAAATAAATAAATAGCGCATTGCAATGACGTTTGTTGTGATTCCATGCTATTCAAATAAAGTTGAATTAAATAAATAACCCATGGATCCCTCATGGATCATCACCTTATCGTGGTGGTGGTGGTGGTGGTGTGTGTGTGTGTGTGTGGGGGGGGGGGGGTGCGTGCCCTAGTGATCCCAGGAGCTATGTTGTCTGGGGAAATTTGCCTCTGGTAGGGTCACCCAAGATAAACTGATCCTGGGTGAAGGGCCAGACTAAGAACAACCCAACAGACACTCATGATGAATGCTAGAACAAGGATTCAGTGTACCCCACCCGGTATGGGGTTACCGGGGCCCCAACCCAGAGCCAGTCCTGGGGAAGAGGCTCAATGGCTAGCGCCTGGTGGCCGGGTTTCCGCCCATGGGACCTGGCCGGGCCCAGCCCGAAGGAGTTACATGGGTCCACCCTCCAGTGGGCTCACCACCTGCAGGAGGGACCATGAGGGTCTGGTGTTATGTGAATCAGGTGGCGTTCGAAGGCGGAAACCTTGGCGGTCTGATCCCAAGCTTCCTAAACTGGCTTTTGGGACGTGGAATGTCACCTCTCCGGTGAGGAAGGAGCCTGAGCTGGTGCATGAGGTTGAGAGATACCGGCTAGATGTAGTCGGCCTCACCTCAACACACATCTCCAGTTCCGGAACCAGTCTCTGGGAGAGGGCCTGGAGCTTGGCCTACTCTGGAGTCGCCCCGGGAGAGAGGCGACAAGCAGGGGTGGGTATTCTTGTATCCCCCCACCTTGCTGCCTCTATATTGGAGTTTTCCCCGGTGGATGAAAGGGTTGTTTCCCTGTGCCTTTAGGTTGGAAACGGGTCCTGACCATCATTTGTGCCTATGCACCAAATGATGGTTCAGAGTACCCACCCATTTTGGAGTCTCTGACTGGGGTGCTGGAGGGTGTTCCTCTTGGAGACTCCATTGTCCTACTGGGGGACTTCAATGCGCAAGTGGGCAACGACAGTGAGACCTGGAGGGGGTGATTGGGAGGAACGGCCTACTTGATCTGAACACAAGTGGTGTTCAGTTATTGGACTTCTGTGCTAACTACAGTTTGTCCATAACGAACACCATGTTCAAGAATAAGGGTGTCCATATGTGCACCTGGCACCAGGACAGCCTAGGTCATAGGTCAGTGATTGATTTTGTTATTGTGTCATCAGACCTGCGACAGTATATCTTGGACACTCGGGTAAAGAGAGGTGCAGAGCTGTCAACTGATCACCACCTGGTGGTGAGTTGGATCCAATGGCAGGGGAGGATGCCATTCAGACCTGGTAGACCCAAACATATAGTGAGGGTGTACTGGGAATGTCTGGCTGAGGCCCTTGTCTGGGAGGTCTTCAACTCCCACCTCCGGAAGAACTTCGACCACATTCCGAGGGAGTCTGGAGACATGGAGTCTGAATGGGCCGTGTTCTCCACCTCCATTGTTGAAGCGGCTGCCCAGAGCTGCGGCTGCAAGGTCGTCCGTGCATCTCGTGGTGGCAACCCCTGAACCAAATGGTGGACACCAGTGGTGAGGGGGACCATTAAGCTGAAGAAGGGGTCCTATCAAGCTTGATTGGCTTGTGGGACTCCCAAAGCAGCTGAGGTATACCGGCAGGCCAAGCGGAGTGCAGCTCGGGTAGTTGCTGAAGCAAAAACTCGGGTGTGGGAGGAGTTCAGTGAGGCCATGGAACAAGACTTTTTGGTCGGCGTCGAAGAGATTCTGGCAAACTGTCTGGCGGCTCAGGAGGGGGAAGCAGCTCCCTGTCCACACTGTGTATGGTGCGGATAGAGAGCTGCTGACTTCGACTGGGAATATCGTCGATTGGTGGAAGGAATACTTCGAGGATCTCCTCAATCCCACTGACGTGCCTTCCTCAGAGGAAGCAGGGTTTGTGGACAAGGGGAACAACTCGCCTATCACAGGGGCTGAGGTCGCTAAAGTGATGAAAAAACTCTTTGGTGGCTGGGTCCTGGGGGTGGACGAGATTTGCCCTGAGTACCTCAAGGCCCTGGATGTTGTACAGCTGTCATGGTTGACACGCCTCTGCAACATTGCGTGGAGGTCGGAGACAGCGCTTTTGGCATCGCAAACCGGGGTGGTGGTTCCTCTCTTCAGAAAGGGGGACGGGAGGGTGTGCTCCATCTTTAGAGGGATCACATTCCTCAGCCTCTCTGGGAAGGTGTATGCCAAGGTACTGGAGAGGAGAGTCCAGCGGCTGGTCAAACCTCGGATTCAGGAGGAGCAATGTGGTTTTCGTCCTGGCTGTGGCACATCCGCCAGCTCTTTGCCCTCTTGAGAATCCTTGAGGGTTCGTGGGAGTTTGCCCAACCAGTTTACATGTGTTTTGTGGACTTGGAGAAGGCATTCAACCACGTCCCTCTGGGTTTTTTGTGGGAGGTGCTTCGGGAGTATGGGGTATCGGGCTTGTTATTATGAGCTATCCAGTCTCTATATGACCGTTGTGAAAGTTTGAGTCGTATTGCTAACACTCGGTCGGACTCCACCAGGGCTGCCCTTGGTCACCGATCCTGTTCATAATCTTTATGGACAGGATTTCTAGGTGCAGCCAGGGAACGGAGGGTGTCATGTTTAGTGACCACAGGATCTCATCTCTGTTGTTTGCAGATGATGTCCTGTTGGCTTCATCCAGCAATGACCTACAGGTCTTACTGGGACGGTTTGCCGCTGAGTGTGAAGTGGCTGGGATGAGAATCAGTACCTCCAAGTCCGAGTCTATGGTCCTCAGCCGGAAAAAGGATGGATTGTCCTCTCCGGGTTGGGGACAAGCTCTTGCCCCAAGTGGAGGCATTTAAGTATCTTGATGTCTTATTCACGAGTGAGGGGAGAATGGAGTGAGAGATTGACAGACAGATCGGAGCAGCATCTGCAGTGATGCAGATGTTGTACCGGTCTGTTGTGGTGAAGAGGGAGCTAAGCTGTCGATTTACCGGTCAGTCTACATTCCTACCCTCACCTATGGTCATGGGCTTTGGGTAATGACCGAAAGAATGAGATCGCGGATACAAGCGGCTGAAATGAGCTTTCTTCATAGGATTGCAGGACTCACCCTTAGAGATAGGGTGAGGAACTCAGTCATCCGGGAGAGGCTCAGAGTAGAACCACTGCTCCTCCACATTGAAAGGAGCCAGTTGAGGTGGTATGGGCATCTGATCAGGATGCCTCCCACTTGAGGTGTTTCGGGCACGTCCCACTGGGAGGAGACCCTGGGGCAGACCCAGCACTCGCTGGAGAGACTATTTCTCTCAGCTGGTCTGGGAATGCCGTGGTATCCTCTCTGAAGAGCTGGAGCAGGTGGCTGGGGAGAAGGAAGTCTGGGCTTCTCTGCTTGAACTGCTGCCTCCATGACCCGGACCTCCGGAAAAGCAGAAGATGGATGGATGGATGGATGGATGGATGGATGGATGGATGGATGGAAATGACTCATATAATTGCAGGCAATAAAAAATTCTGACTTAAGGTGCGTTCACACCAAATGTGAACAGGTAATTTTTTTGCACGGCACAGTTTCATTATAACTCAATGTAAACACGTGAACAGACATGAATTCCCCTACTGAGTGAGATGCAGACAGGCGAAGTTGCCTTTAAAATTTCTGCCGCTGTGTTCAACCTGCTGTGGAAATTCCCAAATTAACGTCATGCTTAGGTTTACATTATCCGACAGAAGGCTCACCTGAAAATGTCCCTGACTCCAGAACTTCACAAGATGATGGGTGTTTCCGTTGCTATCTTGCTAGCCTTGTTTAGCATGTCCATGGCAGGATTCCATGGGTAAATAACTCTGAAATCCTGATTCAGCTGAAGAGCCTCCAGTCCTCCTGTCTCTAGGTGAGTGACTCTCATTTTCATACTAGTTTACTCGGCAATAGTGACACCTTTACTCTGGTGACAGCAGAATCTCAAAGCTAGCAGCTAGCTAGCTAGCTAGCCTCGGACGCAAACACGCGAATGCACAATTTCGCGTGTACTCGCCTCTTTCCATTGACTTTGTATGGATTTGCGCCGCCTGTTTGCGTTTGGTGTGAACGCATCTTTACCGACAGCTGTTTGAATATTTGATAAGGAGTCTTCAGTCATAACTGTCCTGGTTATGTAGTTACTTAAAGAATATATATCAGTATGTATGTGTTGGTAACAAAAACTCACAGTTACTGAAGGTTACTTGTGGAGTCCCACAGGGTTCAGTTTTGGGGCCATTGTTATTCAATATGTATATAAATGATATATGTAAAGTTTCAGAAAAAATGGATTTAATATTGTTTGCTGATGACACTAATCTATTATGCAGTGGAAGCAATTTGGAACAACTTTTGGATACTCTCGGAAAGGAATTAGGAAAGCTTAAACTGTGGTTTGATTCAAACAAATTAACGCTCAATTTAAGACAAAATTTATAGTTTTTAACAACTATCACAACAACTTAGTATCTAAACTCAGTGTAAATGGTGTAGAGATTGAAATGGTATCCGAAACTAAATTTCTTGGGAGTAATAATTGATAATAAACTGTGTTGGAAGTCACATATTAATTATATTAAAGGTAAAATATCCAAATCAATTGCAATACTACACAGAATGAAATATTTGCTGAATAAACCCACACTATATACCTTGTATCATTCATTAATACTCCCATACATGACATATTGTATTGAAGTATGGGGAAATACATATAAAACAAACATATATCCAGTCTTTATGCTTCAGAAGAGAGCTATTAGAATAATAAACAAAGCTGCTTACAGGGAACCAACAAACCCACTTTTTCTTAAATTAAAAGCTCTCAAGTTGAAAGATCTGGTTGACTTTAAAACTGCAGTAATAATGTTTAAAGTGAAGAATCTATCACTGCCCACAAATATCCAAAAGTTGTTTCAAATAAGGGAGAAACAATATCATTTCAGAGAAACATGTATATTTCAACAACCTTCAGTGAGAACTACCACCAAGCAACACTGTGTTTCAGTGCAAGGAGTCAGATTATGGAACAATTTTGGACCTGAATTAAAATCATGTACAACGCTTGGACAATTTAAACAAAAACTAAAGGAAGAAATACTCCAAACATATATACAAGATGACATGTAAAATCACATAAGGATTGTCATATCCAGTCTGCGTTGTGTTGTAGCTTAGTTTTTTGTCACATTTTGTCTTAGCTTTGTTCTGAATTGTAATCGCTCTTGTTTTGTTTTTCTTTTGAATTCTTGGATGGAATATGGGTGGGCAATATAAGCTGCGGCTTCAACCATCACCCATTTCGGACAACTTATGTTGAACTGTATAATAGTAGTAGTAGTAGATTAGTTTATTTGACAGGGACAGTGCAATAAACATAGACAATTAATCAAAGACAATCAATCTGATGTGTTGCACATAGAGTGTATAGCTATTAGCTAATTTGCAACTCTTGTCCCTGGATGGGCTTTAGAAAAAAGAATCAAGATAAAAAATATACACAATAACCACATACATCAATGCAGAAAAATTATAAATACACAATTATAAATATTATAAATATTATAAATACACAAATATAACAGCCTGACTCACATTTAACATAAATATTATAAATACACATATATTATAAAATATTATAAATACACAAATATAACAGCCTGACTCACATTTAACACATATAACATAACTCACATTTGCCTATTTCAGGCCTCCCTCCCTCCGTCACTCACTATAAACAAACACATTTATTCCTTCCCTTCATTCACTCTCACTTTGCAGACAAATAATTCATACATGAGTACATTCTTGTTTATTTTTCAGCCAGTTTTTAACATTTTTAGTGAATGTTTTAAAGTCCGTTATTATTTTAATTTTATTTGGCATTGTGTTCCAGATGTGACTGCCCTTTATAGAGAAAGCTGTTTGTCCAAATGTGGTTCTGCGGTGGAATATTTTACAGTTATTGTTAACAGAACTCCTGGTGGCTCTGCTGCTGTCCTGTCTTTGGACGAAACCAGCAAGTGGCTCGGGTGCTGATTTATGGAAACATTTGAACGTTAATTTCAGAAGACAGAGGTCAATGAAGCTCTCAAAACTCAATAGGTTGTATTTTTTTAAAACATTACAGTGATGCCACCTAATGGGCTTTTTGTCCAAGATTTTTAGGGTTTGATTATATAATGAACCTATATGTCTTATTGTGGAAGGGGCTGCTTGAGCCCAGACTGTCAAACAGTATGATATATGAGAAAAAACCATAGAATGCATATACAGTGCAGCTGCTTCGTAAGGTATGTAATATCTAATTAATTTAAAGCAGTTCAGATTTTTTTTTACTGTTTTTGAAATTTTCTTTATATGAAGATTAAATTTGAGTTGAGGATCTAGTACAATGCCAAGGTATTTGAATTCTGTAGCTAAACTGATGTCATGTTCATGTATATTAACTTTAAAATGTTGCAGGTTACATTTTTTGATTGAAAAGCACATTGAGACTGTTTTCTGAAGGTTCAGCAATAGATGGTTCTTGAGGAGCCACTCTTGGACATCAACCATACTTGTAGACAGTACATCTGCAGCCTGTGCTGGAGTCTTGGCAGCTGTGTAAATAACTGCATCATCTGCATAAAGTTGGCATGTTGCAGCTGAGCAGTGTAACGGCAAGTCATTAATAAAAATGCTGAAAAGTAAAGGACCAAGAATGGACCCTTGTGGGATACCCATGCGGTTGTTTAAAAATGAGGATTTATCCTGGTGAACTTGTACACACTGTTCTCTATTCTGGAGATAAGATGCAAACCATTCTAATGTATTTGGGGAGAAGTTAAAAGATACCATTTTGGATAAAAGCAAACTGTGGTTTACAGTATCGAAAGCCTTTTTGAGATCTAGAAAAACAGCTCCTACCACATTACCCCTGTCCAAGGACTGTTTGACGTTTTCAATAAGGCAACAATTTGCTGTTTCTGTTGAGTATCCTGGTCTAAAACCAAATTGATGTGGATGAAGAAGTTGACTGTCTTGTAAGTAGTCTATCAGCTGTGTAGCTACAACTTTTTCAAGAACTTTAGATAGGACTGGTAAGATAGAGATTGGGCGGTAATTGCATATATCGTCTTTACTGCCTGATTTATGAACTGGTATGACGACAGCTTTTTTCCAGCCAGATGGAAATGTACTAGACCTAATGGAGAGATTAATGAGATGAGTCAGTGGTTTGATTAATATTTTGCTGTGCATTTTGAGAAAGGAGGTGCTCATATTGTAGATATCATTAGTTTTTGAGTTTGACAGTGTTTTAACAATACCAGCAATTAACTTCTCATTTACCTCATCGATGTGAAAAGTATCTGTTGGAAGTATGGAATTTGTGTTGTTGAGCACATTTGGCAGCACAAAAATTTTTGTTAAGTCTTCCACAGAGCCCACAAAGTGTGAATTAAATTCATTTGCCAAAGTAGCCTTGTCACTGACGGTCTTGCCATTGATTCTAAGTTCCTTTACCCCCTTCTGATCGTTTTTTTTATTAGTTAAGTTATTTAAATGCCTCCATAGGGAACTGTTGTTACCCTTTGCATGATCTATCAGTTTATTGTAATAAGATATTTTTGATTTTCGCAGCTCATGTACCACTTTATTTCTTAAACTTTTGTACACAAGGTGATCATTTTGTAGTTTGGAGGTTAGTGATGTTTTCAGTGCATAGTCTCGCCTCTTCATAAGTTTTCTTATTTCATTATTTAACCATGGTAGGCTAATCTTCTGTTGTCTACTTTTAATTTGCTTTGAAAATTTTTCTATAGACTTTGTGATTGTTGCAGTTATAAAATTACAACAATCATCTACTTCACATGTTGCCATGAGCTGCTCCCAATTTTGATTCTCTAAGTAATGTTCAAACTCCTCATTTTTTGATTTGGGGATAATAAAATTTGATTTGTCAATATCGACTCCCCCAAAATACTGTAGTCGCTTTTTAGTAAGTTTCCTGACAGCAAGAACCATGTTATGATCTGAGAGACCAGTTACAAGATTATAGGTTCTGGTTATTCGTTCTGGTTTATTAGTAAATACCATGTCAATAAGTGTTCTGGATTGTTTGGTTATCCTGGTGGGTCCTTTGATGATTTGCTGGTAATTAAATTTAGTCATGAGGCTTTTCAGTTTTTGTTTGTCTTTTTTATCAGACCAGTTGATATTAAAGTCACCATGAATTATTGTTTCTCTGTTCTTCTCAAGTTGTTTAACCAGATCACTTAATTCATTATAAAAGGAAGAGTTGTGTGACGGTGGGTTGTACACTACTGCAATGTTGAAATTCATTACCGGAGAGAGACATACATTAACAGCTAAACATTCAAGTGAAGTATTCAAATCAACCAGTTGACATTTATATTTCTCTTTGATGTAAATTAAAACACCTCCTCCCCTCCCTACCTGCCTGTCTTTTCTAAAACACTGGTAGCCCACAATATCGATCATATTAGTGTCTATGTTACTGTGTAGCCAGCTTTCTGAGAGACAAAGGTAGTCCAGATTTGAGTCCAACAGCAACACCGAAATCTCATCTCTTTTGGGGATTATGCTCCGTATGTTTAAATGTCCGCCGAGGATCCCCTTTGGTTTAGCCTTGGTGTCCCAAAGAACTCGTGCATGATTAACAGTTTGGAAAAATAAATGTTGTTTTTGCTTTTGTACAGCTCGGTTTTGTGCTAACCCAGTGGTCTGCTGTTTAATAGTGGCAGGTCCAGGGTTAAGGTGAATATCTCCTGCCAGAAGTAGCAGTAATCAGAGGAGCAGAAGTAATCAGAGGAGTTATTGTCTAATTTGACCTTGTTGGATTTTCTTTCCCCCTTTGTTATGTTATTCAGTTTCTTTTAATCTGTACTTTTAATCTATCCGAAATAAATAAAGATTCATTCATTCATTCATTCATTCATTCATAACTGTTACAAAAGCATTACAAGTAAGAAAAAATCGTGATATGATGAGATGTCGGGCTGCAGCTGACATCTTATCATTTGTGCTACACAAAACTAGATTTGAAACATTGGCAGCTCCTCGGTGATTTGGTCATCATTCAACAAAGGTAGGCATCCTCCTTGGTTATAATTTTGAGTATTATTTTTCTATATAAGGCTGCATCTGTTGTGTAAAAAGGCAGTTGTATAGATATCGTTAAGAGACCATTTTTAATCTGATCCTAACTATAAACACATCAGGCTTAAAGTTTCATCATGGAGCTTGTATTTCTATGAGAAATACAGAAAGCTTCATATTTGTATTTGTCTGTGAGAAATAAATGCCCCTTGGTGTGTGGATTGGCTGAAATCTGTTGTAAACTGGGGCCGTTGCTCTTTATTCCCGTCGATACGGATGTACTTAAACAGCGCCGGGAAAACCTCTCCACTCTGAAGGCTGGTTTCAAATCTCTACACTTTCACACCTCCAAATACTCAGCGTAGTATGCACGGACAGCTAAACTGGAGATGAACTTCCATGGTTTGGGGTAAAACGTTGTCATGTGCACGGCCCCTTGAAGAAGATGTGTCAGTTTGAATGTTAGCACCTCTTAAACTACTTTGAAATCCAGATTCAAGGTTTCAAGGAATGTCACCCTTCAGGGGAGCCAGGTGGGGAAACTGTAGCAAAAGCTGTACATTTGCATGGCTTAGCATGAACTCAGCCCCCTACAGTGCTCATCAAAAGGAGCTCTGGAAACCCAAAGGAGGTTCCTGAATGTGCTACTGACTGACCGAAATGACTAACAAAGATGTGTGAATAGCTAAACTTTAAACCGGATTTGTGAATCAGCTGTGGTATCCATGCCCCCAAAACTAGGAAGCGGTCTCACTGTTATTTCCTTCTGAAACTACTCTATTTCAGATACAAATTTTACAGTTTTAAAATTTCTCACACTGTTATTTGAAGCATGGAGTAGCTTCTTCATGATTTCAACTAGCATATTTTGCAAAAAAAAACAAAAATCACACAGAATTTTTTTTTTAAAGTATTTCTGTGTTTTTTAGGAATCACGTCAGGCCAACTTGTTGCTGATTTACTCGTGGCAGGTCACATATGGGCAAGCGTTATTAGATGAACAATGATTCCAGTAGGGGTGAATAGAATTTATAGAAAATAGCAATCAAAACCAGGGCAGCACGGTGGCGGAGTGGTTAGCACTGCAGCAGCACAGCAACTCACTCTTGGCCGGGGGATCCTGGGTTCGATCCCAGCCCCTGATCAACAGTGATCTGTGTGGCGTTTGCATGTTCTCCCCATGTCGGCGTGGGTTTACTCCGGGATTTCTCCGGTTTCCTCTCACATGCCAAAAACATGCAAGTTAGGTTAATTGGCATCAACTGGGGATTCTAAATTGTCCTTAGGTATGACTGTGAGAGTGAATGGTTGTCTGTCTCTCTGTGTTGGCCCTGCGATGGACTGGCGATCTGTCCAGGATGTACCCTGCCTCTCGTGCAAAGATGCTGGTATAGGCTCCGGCCCCCCCTCAACCCGAAAAGGATTAAGCGGAAGAAGATGGATGGATGGATGGATGGATGGATGGATGGATGGAAATCAAAACCAGCCGGATCCAGGCGGCCTGTCTGTCACCTTCTTCCCACTGAGGTGAGCTGTGTCCTGGTTACGGTGATCAACTCGGACTGCCTAGCACACTAGTGCTAACAATTTGTTGTACAATCACAGCAAGAATAAAATAAGCCAGAATGATGAAAGATGTACACTACCGTTCAAAAGTTTGGGGTCACCCAGACAATTTTGTGTTTTCCATGAAAAGTCACTTTTATTTACCACCATGAGATGTAAAATGAATAGAAAATATAGTCAAGACATTGACAAGGTTAGAAATAATGATTTGTATTTGAAATAATAATTTTTTCCTTCAAACTTTGCTTTCGTCAAAGAATCCTCCATTTGCAGCAATTACAGCATTGCAGACCTTTGGCATTCTAGCTGTTAATTTGTTAGATAAGATAAGATAAGCCTTTATTAGTCCCACAATGGGGAAATTCCAGGATTGCAACAGCACAGGGATAGCAACACTCAGAGCAACAATCAGAAGGCAAGAAAAAACAAGAGCAGCTATTATACATATGTACATATTAATATAAATATATATATATATAGACACACAGTGCGGAGCATTGTGGTTGGTGGATGTGCAGCAGAAAGTCTAAGCTCTCTCTCCGCGGATGCAGCGGGCCAGCTGGGTGTTTTGGGCATGATGGTGACCCTCTTGGCGTGGATGGCGCACAGGTTGGTGTCCTCGAAGAGACCCACCAGGTAGGCCTCGCTGGTCTCCTGCAGAGCCATGACGGCGGAGCTCTGGAAGCGCAGGTCGGTCTTGAAGTCCTCAGCGATCTCCCTCACCAGGCACTGGAAGGGCAGCTTACGGATGAGCAGCTCCGTGGATTTCTGGTAGCGACGGATCTCTCTCAGAGCCACGGTACCGGGCCTGTAACGGTGAGGCTTCTTCACTCCGCTGGTGACCGGGGCGCTTTTCCGAGCAGCCTTGGTGGCCAGCTGCTTCCTGGGGGCTTTTTCTCCAGTAGATTTACGGGCGGTCTGCTTGGTTCTTGCCATCGCTCTTTATTATTCTGTCTTATATTTCTTGCACGCCGCCTAAACTCCAGTCCGGCACCCGCGTCGTTTTCGCTTCAGTTCTCCCGGTATGTCAAGTTTCTCCGTTAGCACCGGGTAGCGGTTGAGTGCTAGCTAGCTCTTCCCTGCTGTATCGTCTCCTGCTTTAAACAGAGGCTCCGTCCGCCGACTCTGGAGACCTTTGGGGCGATCTGTGTGTCCGTGATATATATAGAGTGAAAGGTGTGCCGGATCAGAAAGTTATCACCGGATCAGAAAGAAGAAGGAAGATAAAAAGACTCAGAATTGAGCCGCTGTTGCAAAAGGCAGCCAACTCGTGTGGCGCCGGAAGTAAAAAAAAAAAAAAAAAAAAAAGTTGTTGAGGTAATCTGGAGAATTCTGACGCAATGAGCAAACACATTGTACCATTAGAACACTGGAGTGATAGTTGCTGGAAATGGGCCTCTATACACCTATGTAGATATTGCACCAAAAACCAGACATTTGCAGCTAGAATAGTCATTTACCACATTAGCAGTGTATAGAGTGTATTTCTGATTAGTTTAAAGTTATCTTCATTGAAAAAAAAGTGCTTTTCTTTCAAAAATAAGGAAATTTCTAAGTGACCCCAAACTTTTGAATGGTAGTGTATATTTGACCGTGGATTAGTGAACCAGGTGGAAACAGGGATGTCTATTAGGGTGACTGAAATCTGAGGAAAATAGAAAAGTACTCAGAGAACGCATAGCTCGGCCAAGGCTCCTTCCGTCCCTCATGGATCACCTCCAAAATGTAATGGGTTTGTGTGTGGGCCACGAGACAGTTCTGGTGAAAATTGCATCAAAGTCTATTTGGTAGTTTTGGAGCATTCTTGCTAACACACTGTGAGAAAATAAGAGCCTTGTCGGAGGTATGCATTCTCAGATCATCACCAAAATGTAGTGGGTTCCTCTCTAGTTCAAGGACCACATCTGGTGAAAATTTCATCCAAATCCATCCAGTAGTTTTTGTGTAATCCTGCTGCACAAATACAAATAAGGTCCTTGGTGGAGGTATGCAGTCTCAGATCATCACCAAAATGTAATGGGTTTATCCTTGGCCCAAGGGCTACCTCTGATGAAAATGTCATCAAAATCTGTCCAGTAGATTTTGCGTAATTCTGCTAACAAACAAACAGGCAGACAGACAGACAAACCACAACGATTACATTACCTCCTTGGTGGAAATAATAACAGTATAAACTGTGCTTGGTGCAAGCTCCCTAGTGGTATCAGGACATTCCGTACCCTTGCCACTCCGTCCCGAGCCACTCAGCACCCAAATCACAATGTACCCCAGACATTTCGTACCCGCTTCCGTACCTGCGTAATTAAATACTTACCAAACCAAAATGTTGTTGTGGTGGTTTATTTTTGATATCAAAATGTGATTGAAAACAGAAAAAAACATTAACAATAACAAATGCAACAATAAAAATTTCAGATCACACCATATAAAATATTGGACAGCTCACTCGGTTGGTCTATAGATTTTCCCGCAGGCCTTAAGCAACTGGGAGGCTGTTTGTAACCCATCTTCATACTGGTCCCGAAGATCAAAGATCGCTTTGTGCACTCTGGTATATGTTTTGTGTTGGTACCGTTTGAGTTTATTTTCACTAACTAATCAAAGATATGCATGCTAGGTTAATTGGTTGTTCTAAATTGTCCCGAGATATCTGTCTCCTGTAGGCCCTTAGAATAAAGAGTTAGTACTAGTGAAGCGCTTTGAGCGGTCTAGACTAGAAAAGTGCTATATAAGCACAGGTCCTTATCCCCTTATACTTAATCTCATCTGTAAAGAAATTACTTGACTTTATTTATGAAGAAGTGGCACAAGAATGTAAAATGGCAAGCTGGATCTGCCTGCCCTGCCATTAATGCGTCGGTGCCAGCCTTCAACATCATCGTTTGTCCTAACTGCCTGTTTGAAGATACACCATGACGACACAGACCATACTGAACTGGGCATCCATGTATTGTCAGTATACAGTGATCCCTCACTTATCGCGGTTAATGGGTTCCAGAACCGACCGCGAAAAGTGAAAAACCGCGAAGTAGCGTCACCCCTAATGACGTCATCCGTAAATAATACGTACGTTCATTCTCTCACTCTCTCTCTCTCATACACGTACACACACACGTGTGTGTGTGTGTGTGTACGTGTACATACATATGTAGATGTAAACAAAGTACATAAATATGTTTTTAGAACTCTTTTATTCTTATAACAAGATATGTAACTCAAGATGAAAATGATTTACTGCACAGGTTAATGAGAGCTTTACTGCTCCTCAGGTGACGCCTCATCGTGAGGTGCTAGAGGCGCAGGATCATCGAGGGCAGCTTCCGGTAGAGCTGGAGGAGGCGGCGTAGTGGCTTGACGGGAAGACTATTTCGCACAAAATGGCACAAGAGAACAGCAAAAAGTTCCACGCGGCGAGACTAAGTAACACGAGCGATAAAAAGCAATGAATGCGGTCTTCCTTCCCTTCATGGGTGCTCGGCAGGGAGAGGAGGTGGGTGAAACGTCTCGGCCAATCAGCTTGCGAGATTTCCGAGCCGAGCCAACACGAGAACAGTGAACAGAGAGTTGTGCTGCTCTCCGTGTTGACACCTGATGGTCTAATGTAGTCTCCCTGCCTTCTGCTAGCGCCCGCCCATTATTTCTCAATTTTGAATTTTTGATGAATATTTTTGAAAAATCCGCGATGCACTGAGGGCGCGAAAGGTGAAGCGCGAAGTAGCGAGGGATCACTGTAATCATCTAGTAACTGTAAGGAGTTGGTGTTAGCTTTTTCTTTTAAATTATCAAATGTGGGTTGGATATATTCTGAGGGCAAGAATGGAAGTGCCAGCAACTTGTGTGAAAGGGTTAAGGTATAGTTAGTGCCAGAATAATAATTCTGTAGGTGATCTCCCATTATGCTCTACACATATTCCATACAAATTCTGTTTGCATGCTTATGAACAATTATGTTATGTTATATGTTCCTGAGATAATAGGAATGAGACAAAAGTATAGAGCTCTCTCCCTTTTCTCTCACTTCTAAGTCAGGTCTTTTCACATTAGCTACACACCCAAAAACAGCATTCTCACACACTCTTTTGATAGCACATTTAAACTGGCCAATCAGAATGTCGCGTATAAGCCCCTCCTATTGTACTGGGTCGCCCAACCCGAGAGGATAACTGTAACACGCACCCGGAAGTCGGGGTTCAGTCTGGCCATGCTCCAGGAGGAGCTGCGTCACGCTGCACCCAGCGCTGCTTACTTTACATGTGACTTCTAAATAAATGTACCATCCTTTAAATTGAAGAAATCTCTGGTTCTTGGATCTTTCAATCAAAGAATCGGGTATTTTTCTAACATGTGTATATGTTTAAAATCAGGTTAAATAAAACCAGCTGCTACTCTTATGTTGTGGAGAGAGGAATAACCATGCCGAGCATTCAGAGCAGAGGAAACTTTATTCTTCTCCCTCTCACATCCACCACAATCAAAAGCCTTAAAAACTTAGGTTGCAGGCACTCTCTTTTATAACACAACACTCCTCCGCTACCTGAGGTGCTGTATTAACATATCAATCCCCCATGACAATTCCCTTGTCCCCCAGCACCTTTGATCTGTCAGTCTGAGGGAAAACTACTGAGTGGGCCCGCCACAATATACTGTACTGATTGTACTGATTGCCATGACATTTTTGAGAGTTTGATTTCATCCTTAATTAATTCACCTTTTGTTTTGAATCACATTTTGATAATAAAAATAAGCTCCAACAACAACATTTTGGGTTGGTAAGTATTTAATTATGCAGGTACAGAAGCGGGTACAGAACGTCTAGGGTACATTGTGATTTTTGGTATGGAGTGACTTGGGACGGACTGGCAAGGGTACGGAGTGTCTAGTAACCTTCCTAGTAACACTGTTAGCTCAGGGGCTAATACCTTTAGCTCCCCGTCCATCTACATGATAGACAGCTATGCTGGCCAATAATAGAGCAGTGGGCGGGTATCAGGCACGGCGCTGGATTGCATTTACCATTTCTTGGCATACAAGAAAATCCCTAGAAAAGTCAAAATGGCTTTTTGGAGATAAATTGAGATAAAGGCTGGGTGTTTTTTAAATAAAGTGAATGTTTTTGATGTTTTTTCGATAATCGCATGACCATTAAACACATTTCAGAGGGTTAAAACCCACAAACACAACATTTTTCAGTCATTAACCCCTTTAAGATTAAACCATGACTCAGCAGAAAGTGTTTATTATTATAGCAGGCAGTGAAGTGTAAAGTAAACAGAGAAGTACCTATATAGCTTATATATTACAGTGCATTGTATATATGAAGTATTTTTAAGTTTCGGTCCGTATTGCCCTGAAGAGATATGGTCTATATTTTTGCTTAATTACCATCTAAATTGGGTCTCAGCATTAAACAATGCACATTTACCATAACTTTAATGTCAAAATCTCCCGCTATGAGAGCATCTTCAAAGAGATTAGCATGATGTTGTTTACCGAGACGTGGCTATCAGAGCTAGCAACAGATGCTAACATCGAACTGGAGGGTTTCCACGCAATACGGGCAGACTGGATACCAGACAGTGAGAAGGCAAGGGGCGGAGGAGTGATGATGTATATCAATAACAGCTGGTGCAAACCGAAACATATCACGGTTAAAGAGCAACACTGCAGCAAAGTCATTGAGTTGCTAGCTGTTAGCATGCGGCCTGCTTATCTCCCGAGGGAATACTCACATGTGATCTGCATTGTTATTTATGCAAATCCGACAGCGAATGCTGGGAAAGCGCGTGATACCATTCACTCAGTAACTGGCAGGCTGCTGACACAACACCCAAATGCTCTCCTCCTCATCCCCGGTGATTTCAACCATATTTCACTGTCCCCCATTCTGCCCACGTTCACCCAGTATGTCACATGCCTCACCAGAGACAATAAAACACTGGACTTATTCTATGCAAATACAAAGGAGGCGTACACCTCATCACCACTCCCCCCACTCGGGAGATCGGATCACAACTTGGTTCATCTCCTGCCGGTGTACAAACCCCTAGTACACAGACAACCTCCAGTTATGCGCATGGTGAAGATATGGTCTGAGGAGGCAATGGACACTCTAAAGGACTGTTTTGAAATCACTGTCTGGGAGCAACTCTGTGATCCACATGGTGAGGACATCGACGACCTCACTCACACCATCACGGACTACATCAGCTTCTGTGTGGACAACACTGTACCCACCAAGATCATACGGTGTTGCTCGAACAACAAACCCTGGATCAACCCTGAGATAAAAACACTTCTGAGAGAGAAGAAGAGGATCTTCAGGTCGGGGAACAGGGAGATGCTGAAGTTCGTACAGAGGGAGCTAAGGAGGAAGATCAGAGAAGGCAAGGACAGCTTCAGGAAGAAGATGGAGGACAAGCTGCAATGGAGCGACATCAGCAGGGTCTGGAGAAACCTCAAAACCATCTTTGGGCTCCAGAATACCTCCTCCCAGACCACGGGGGGGGGGGGGGCAGGGAGTGGGTGAACAATCTGAACCTGTTTTCTTAATAGGTTTGACCAACGGCCCCCCCCCCCCACCTGCACACCAACCTCTGCTGCCTCTACAATCATCGAGACCTGCTGTCCACACCCCCTCCACCAACACCCCCCCCACTCGCAGCACACAGCCCCCAAACCTGACCATCATTAAGACCCAGGTGAGGACGGAGCTGAGGAAGATCAAGGCAAGGAAGGCCTTGGGACCGGACGGCATCAGTGCGAAGCTCCTCAAGTCCTGCGCAGACCAGCTGTGTGGGATTGTGGAGCACATCTTCAACCTGAGCCTGAAGCTGGAGAAGGTACCACAGTTGTGGAAAACATCTTGTGTGGTACCCGTACCAAAGACTTACCACCCCATAGACCTGAACAGCTACAGACCAGTGGTTCTGACGTCTCACCTGATGAAGACCCTGGAGAGACTGCTCCTTGCTCACCTCTGCCCCCTGGTGGGACCAGCGATGGATCCACTCCAGTTCGCCTACCAGCATGGCATCGGGGTGGAGGATGCAGTGATCTTCCTTCTTCACCGTTCCCTGTCCCACCTGGAGAAGCCTGGGAATGCGGTGAGGATCATGTTCTTTGACTTCTCCAGTGCTTTCAGCACCATCCAACCGATGATCCTAAGGGACCAACTACTGCGCGCAGGGGTGGACCAGCACCTGTCATCATGGATCCTGGACTACCTCACAAACCGGCCACAGTTTGTGAGAACCCGGGATTGTGTGTCCGACATGATCATCGGCAGCACGGGGGCCCCCCAGGGAAAGGTTTTGGCTCCCTTCCTGTTCACCCTTTATACTGCGGACTTCTCACACAACACAACACACTGCCATCTACAGAAGTTCACTGACGACTCTGCAATCATCGGCCTCATCTCCAGCGGAGATGAAGCTGAGTACAGAGGAGTTATCCAGGACTTCGTGGACTGGTGCCATCAGAACTGCCTCCAGATCAACATGAGAAAAACTAAGGAGCTGGTGGTGGACTGCCGCAGGCAAGGACAGCCCCTCACGGCACCGGTAAACATCCGGGGAACAGACATTGAGATGGTGACATCCTACAAGTACCTGGGTGTTCATCTGAACAATAAACTAGACTGGTCACACAATACCAACACACTCTACAAGAAGGGACAGCGCAGGCTGTTCCTACTGAGGAGGCTCAGGTCTTTTGGTGTACAAGGGGTGCTCCTGAAGACATTCTACGATTCGGTGGTGGCATCAGCCATCACTTTTGGGGTGGTCTGCTGGGGCAGTGGCATCACAGCAGCTGATAGGAAGAGACTGAACAAACTAATCAAGAAAGCTAGCTCTGTCCTGGGGCAGCGCCTCGACCCAGTGGAGGAGATAGGAGAGAGAAGGATGGTGGCTACGCTGTCATCTCTGCTGGAGTCCGAGTCCCACCCTATGCAGGACATACCGAATGCATTGAGGAGCTCATTTAGCAGTAGACTACATCATCCTAGGTGCGTGACCGAGAGGTTTCGCAGGTCCTTCCTACCTACAGCTGTCAGACTTTATAACCTAAGTAGGGCTGCGCGCAGAGATAGGAAAAAAAACGTGACGACCTAATAGTATTGAATGCAAAAGACGCAACAGACTTACACAAAATGGTCCCCTCCAGTATACAACTAGGACAACATCAATCGCTACGGAGGGTGACAATATGTATGGGTACATATTCATACTATGTGGGGTAACTAAATAGACGGTTATGCTGTTTATTCCATCTAGCTACAATGCTCCGCACTGTGTCTATATATTTATATATTTATGTGTACATATACTACCGTTCAAAAGTTTGGGGTCACTTAGAAATGTCCTTATTTTTGAAAGAAAAGCACTTTTTTCAATGAAGATAACTTTAAACTAATCAGAAATACACTCTATACATTGCTAATGTGGTAAATGACTATTCTAGCTGCAAATGTCCGGTTTTTGGTGCAATATCTACATAGGTGTATAGAGGCCCATTTCCAGCAACTATCACTCCAGTGTTCTAATGGTACAATGTGTTTGCTCATTGCGTCAGAAGGCTAATGGATGATTAGAAAACCCTTGTGCAATCATGTTAGGTCTGCAATGCTGTAATTGCTGCAAATGGAGGATTCTTTGACGAAAGCAAAGTTTGAAGGAAAAAACTTATTATTTCAAATACAAATCATTATTTCTAACCTTGTCAATGTCTTGACTATATTTTCTATTCATTTTACAACTCATGGTGGTAAATAAGTGTGACTTTTCATGGAAAACACAAAATAATTGTCTGGGTGACCCCAAACTTTTGAACGGTAGTGTATGTATATTCACTGCTCTTATTTTCTTATCTTCTAAATTATTGCTCTGCGTGTTGCTATCCCTGTGCTGTTGCAATCCTGGAATTTCCCCATTGTAGGACTAATAAAGGCTTATCTTATCTTATCTTATCTTATCTTAAATCACACATTGTTTTCAGCTCAGGTAATAGTATATTTATCATGGTTTCCTGTGTTTTTTCTTCATTGTCTGTCTTTTTAGCTCTGTCACCCATGGGGAGCAGAAGAGACAATACATCACAACAAATATTAGTCACACTGAAACAGTTGAAGAAGCAAAAAGTTGTTGTTGTTGTTTTTTTAAAGTGAAGTGTTATTTTTAACACTTAGGACTGCAGGTAGGATGCAATAAAGTGCTTTTAAACAAAATCTTCCTTTGACACCATCTAAACATTTTTTTAGCCATCCTTTGCTCTTCTTTCCCAGTCTCCCATGACCCACAGGCAGGTCAAAAACATCGCTGTGGAGCATCTGTGCATCCTCATAACAATCATTTAGCTATGGACTGTTGTTATAAGATTAAACTGATGGTCTGGAAATCCTTTTGTCCCAGCAGTAAGGACTAGTGTGACCTGTCTCTGATCCGACCCCTAAGGCCTCTAGCCTATGCTTAGGAAGCAAAAAATTTTCAGACCTAATACAGTGCCTTGAATCTCCTTGTGCTGTCCATTCAGCGGCTAACTTTTTTTTTATTGAGATGGCCTGATCTCTGGCGCCAGAATCTGCTGCCCTTCTTTGACAAGTGAAAGATGATATATGAGCGTAAGGCTTAATATGAAGTTACAGTTGTGGTTAGCGGATCACCTCGTCTGATATATCGTGATCATTTGAAAGTCAGATTTCTTCATTGGTGTTTCATTCATTGTTGGTCTTTGGGAAAATCTTCAGCCGCAACTGAAATAATAATAGTATACCTAACCCACAATCATGTGCTTTTTCTTTATCTAATAGATGTATCTTTTTTAAGGAAAACCCCCAAGAGACAACGTGTAATAATATATAATAAAAAAAGTATAATGAATCTATTGAAGGGGAAAAGTTTGAGGTTATTTGATAGAGAGGAGGACAGAGCATGTTTTGTTGTTTTAACTGAAGAAGAAGACATGGGTTATTGTCCCCACCGGGCACTGTACATACATTTTTTTTTTCCCTTTGTGGGCTACAGTGTGTGCTCTGTGGATGTGTCTGTCCGCACATGTTGAGCTGGATTGTGGACGGTGCAGCCTTTTCTTGTCATCGCTTACATTCCACGAGTAAGGGGGCAGACAGAGCCCCGAGATGACACCGCCGATCCAACCATTAGCCTTTCACCCACTGTTAACAGTAGCTTGGCCAGACGCTGGACCTGCATTCCTCTGCCCTGAGCCCGATGTAGTCTAAAACGTCTGACAAGCAGATTATCTTCAGAGATGCTTCTGCGAACCGGGAAGTTATTTGTCGCCGTGACTCACTGCTAACTCGGCTGCTTTGGCAAAGCCACCTTTTTAATTTAGTATGCTCATCAATCCACGTGCTTGACAGCAGAAGCACGACTGCTGCACTCCGCTGAGCACGTGCACGTGGTGCATGAAAGAGATTGTGGTGAAATGGGACTAATTTCAAATAGGTTTGTCCCAGAATGGAAACCCACCAAGGTCAGAGACGGCCAGCTAGAAAGCCAGAGTCAATATTTATGGATACTGAACATGTGGCACACTTCTCTACCCACTAATTTGAGCAACAAGTCCACCTCCAGATTATACGACCTCGTAGAGATCACAAGAGAGGGTCCAAACCTTGCTTGCACATTGTGAAGTACGCTGAGGTTGGTCGCTGGCAAGAAGCTGTGCACAATTAGGCAAATTGGCATGCTGTTTGTTTGTGATTTTATTTCCTGTGTAAATCAGGGACATAGATGCTTTGATAAAAAAAAAAGTCAAACGTATGGTCTGCTGTAGTATGGATTTAATCCATTTGACATTTTGAAATGCGTTCTGGGCAGCTTTTATCGATAATAAAAAATCTTTTATGAGAGACATTCACGTTCATGATATACATTTTCATAAGAAACAAAAAGCAATGTCCTTATTGTTTACTCATACACAACAAATTTAGGCCGTAAAAACAGCGCACCAGTCAGAAGCATCCAGCTTTATGCCGACTTCACACTCTTTAACTTAGCGTAGGAGTCAAGTAGGAGTCAGTTAAACTACACTGAGCTAATTAACTAGTTGGGATAGATTCATTTACTTTGATTTTAAAGAGAGAGAGACAGAAAGGCATAAATACAGGGATCTGCCCTTTGAATGCTGCTGCACTCATAAAGACACCACGTGTCACTCAATTATACGTCTGCATGATTAGAAGCTTGGGCTACGTAAACAGCCAGCGTCAAGATTTACATTTTACCACTTAAGCACAAGCAGCTGTTTACAGGCAGAGGAAGGAAGGAAAACACTACGCAAGGATCCATACATGAGAGGGGATGGAGAGCAGGCATTTCCACCAAAGATGGCTTTCAGTGGTAGTTATTTATAGAGATCTGACAGAATTCTTGATTAGTATGGTAAATCGATTTTTAAACGAGTTAAACTGCTGCTTCTGGGTTTTAGACAGTAGTGTTAATACAAGCATGTAGCTTCTCTGTGGGGAAACTCTCCTGTGGAAATAAATGCACATTTGAGTCAGGAATTTAAAAAGACAAATAAAAACATCCTGAAAGAAGTATTGTGACCTTTGAAGAAAAACACAAGCTGACAGCGTTTTCAATCACACACTGGACAAGATGGAGAAGCAGTTTTTTTAATACATTTCCTCTGTTGTGGCATATAGTAAGTGATATGATTGTCTTTAAGCATAAATCACTTTGACAAAAACATTTCCAGTAACAAAAGATGAGATTAGCTCAGTACATGACGTTGGGATGTTCTTTCTCTCGCTGTTTTTTATCATATATAAGATACTCTCGAGGACAGATAGGTGATATATACGGATCTCAAAATAAATGAATCAAGGTCACTGCATGATCAGCTTTTCACTAATAATATAAAGGGCTAAAGCTGTGCAGAGATTCTGTGTATGTGCAGTGGATATAATAAGTGTACACACCTCTGTTAAAATGCTAGGCTTGATGTAAAAATGGTTAATCTAAGATACTAGTGCATGCCCGTAGAAAGCAAGTATTCTTGTGTGAAAATAGGCATCCCAATTAGGCTTTACAGGCCCAGATGTAGGCTGTGTTTGAAAGTGGAATACAAAGAGGAGTTTGTGTATGTGTAGGCGATCACACATGTTAGACTTTGACAAATATAAAAGGGACTGAACACTAAAATGTATTTGATTATGTGAATATTAATTACAGAATTCTTGAAAATGAATGGGGCATGAAATATTAGCTACTGTTTAAAAACCCTTGTTTATTTGTTTGCCACTTATTTGTGTGATCTTTTATGAGTTAGATTCTTGTAGTTTGGGGAATGGGAGTTGTTCGGTCACCATTATAATTGTTTTAGTTTAAATGTGTAGTTTATAGTGTATCGTCAATAAACTCATGCAGTACTATAACAGGACACGTTTACAAATGTTTGAGATCCATTGTAGTGCATCATTTTATATTGTAGCAATATTTTGTTAAGAGATAAGCCTTTATTAGTCCCACAATGGGGAAATTCCAGGATTGCAACAGCACAGGGATAGCAACACTCAGAGCAACAATCAGAAGGCAAGAGAAAAAAAAGAAACAAGAGCAGCAAGTATACATATGTACATATAAATATAAAAAAAAAAATATATATATATATATATATATATATATATATGTGTGTGTGTGTGTGTGTGTGTGTGTGTGTGTATACACAGTGCGGAGCATTGCAGCTGGATGGAATAAATATATGAGTATATAAACACACAGTGCGGAGCATTGTAGCTAGATGGAATAAATATGTAGATATATAAACACCCAGTGCGGAGCATTGTAGCTAGATGGAATAAATATGTAAATATATAAACACACACAGTGCGGAGCATTGTAGATAGATGGAATAAATATGTAAATATATAAACACACACAGTGCGGAGCATTGTAGCTAGATGGAATAAATATGTAAATATATAAACACACACAGTGTAGAGCATTGTTGCTAGATGGGATGAAACAGCACAACCGTCTAGTTAGTTATCCTACATGGTATGATTATGTACCCATACATATTCTCACCCTCCATAGCGACCGGTATTTTCCTAGTTGTATACCGGAGGGGACCATTGCATAAGTCTATTGCGTCTTTTGCATTCAAAACTATTAGGTTGTCACGTCTTTTTTGCTATCTCTGCGAGCAGCCCTGCTTAGGTTGTACAGTCTGACAGCCGTAGGTAGGAAGGACCTGCGAAACCTCTCGGTTGTGCACCTAGGATGATGTAGTCTGCTGCTAAATGAGCTCCTCAGTGCATTCAGTATGTCCTGCATAGGGTGGAACTCGGACTCCAGCAGAGATGACAGTTTAGCCACCATCCTTCTCTCTCCTATCTCCTCCACTGGGTCAAGGCGCTGCCCCAGGACAGAGCTAGCTTTCTTGATCAGTTTGTTCAGTCTCTTCCTATCGGCTGTCGTAATGCCACTGCCCCAGCAGACCACTCCAAAAGTGATGGCTGATGCCACCACCGTGTCATAGAATGTCTACAGCAGCGCCCCTTGTACACCAAAAGACCTGAGTCTCCTCAGTAGGAACAGCCTGCGCTGTCCCTTCTTGTAGAGTGTGTTGGTATTGTGTGACCAGTCTAGTTTATTGTTCAGATGAACACCCAGGTACTTGTAGGATGTCACCATCTTGATGTCTGTTCCCTGTGTATTTACTGGTGCTGTGAGGGGTTGTCCTTGCCTGCGGCAGTCCACCACCAGCTCCTTAGTTTTCCTCGCGTTGATCTGGAGGTAGTTCCGATGGCACCAGTCCACGAAGTCCTGGATAAGCCCTCTGTACTCAGCTTCATCTCCATTGGAGATGAGGCCAACGATCGCAGAGTCATCAGAGAACTTCTGTAGATTGCAGTGTGTTGTGTTGTGTGAGAAGTCCGCAGTATAAAGGGTGAACAGGAAGGGAACCAAAACTGTTCCCTGGGGGGCCTCCGTGCTACCGATGATCGTGTCGGACACACAGTCCCGGGTTCTCACAAACTGAGGCCGGTTAGTGAGGTAGTCCAGGATCCATGATGACAGGTGCTGGTCCACCCCTGCGCACAGCAGCTTGTCCTTCAGGATCATCGGTTGGATGGTGTTGAAAGCACTGGAGAAGTCAAAGAACATGATCCTCACCGCATTCCCGGGCTTCTCCAGGTGGGACAGAGAACGGTGAAGGAGGAAGATCACCGCATCCTCCACCCCAATGCCATGCTGGTAGGTGAACTGGAGTGGATCCATCGCTGGTCCCACCAGGGGGCGGAGGTGAGCAAGGAGCAGTCTCTCCAGGGTCTTCATCATGTGGGACGTCAAGGCCACTGGTCTGTAGCTGTTCAGGTCTTTGGGGTGGGAAGACTTTGGTACAGGTACCACACAAGATGTTTTCCACAGCTGTGGTATCCTCCCCAGCTTCAGGCTCAGGTTGAAGATGTACTCCACAATCCCACACAGCTGGTCTGCACAGGACTTGAGGAGCTTTGCGCTGATGCCGTCCGGTCCCGACGCCTTCCTCGCCTTGATCTTCCTCAGCTCCGTCTTCACCTGGGTCTTAGTCAGGGTCAGGTTGGGGGGCTGTGTGTTGGGAGTGGGGGGGTGTTGGTGGAGTGGGGAGTGGGCAGCAGGACTTGATGTCTTTAGAGGCAGCAGTGGTTGTTGTGCAGTCAGGGGGGAGGGCGGTTGGTCAAACCTATTGAAAAACAGATTCAGATTGTTCGCCCACTCCCTGCCCCCCGTGCCCTGGGGGGAGGTATTCTGGAGCCCAGAGATGGTTTTAAGGTTTCTCCAGACCCCGCTGATGTCGCTCTGTTGCAGCTTGTCTTCCATCTTCTTCCTGAAGCTGTCCTTGCCTTCTCTGATCTTTCTCATCAGCTCCGTCTGTACGGACTTCAGCATCTTCCTGTTCCCCGACCTGAAGATCCTCTTCTTCTCTCTCAGAAGTGTTTTTATCTCAGGGTTGATCCACGGTTTGTTGTTCGAGCAACACCGTATGGTCTTGGTGGGAACGGTGTTGTCCACACAGAAGCTGATGTAGTCTGTGATGGTGTGAGTGAGGCCATCGATGTCCTCACCATGTGGATCGCAGAGCTGCTCCCAGGCGGTGGTTTCAAAACAGCCCTTTAGAGCTTCCATTGCCTCCTCAGACCATAACTTCACTGTGCGCATGGCCGGAGGTTGTCTGTGCACTAGGGGTTTGTACACCGGCCGGAGATGAACCAAGTTGTGACCCGATCTCCTGAGTGGGGGGAGTTGTGATGAGGTGTACGCCTCCTTAGTGTTTGCGTAGAATAAGTCCAGTGTTTTATTGTCTCTAGTGTGGCATGTGACATACTGGGTAAACATGGGTAGAATGGGAGACAGTGAAACATGGTTGAAATTGCCTGAGATGAGGAGAAGAGCATCTGGGTGTTCTGTCTGCAGCCTGCCAGTTACTGAATGGATGACGTCACGCGCTGTCCCAGCGTTCGCCGTCGGATTTGCATAAACAACAATGCAGATCACGTGTGAGTATTCCCTCGGGAGATATGTAGGCCGCATGCTAACAGCTAGCAACTCAATGACCTAACTTAAAGACCTTATTAAAAGGTCTTTAAAACTGTAATCAATCGAATTAATTACAAAACACTCAACATTATTATAAACAGCAGAAGGACCTGTCTGACTGCAACCTTTTTATCATTACTGCACATTTGTCAGTAAATATTTAACTAAAAATGATTTATTTTGTTATTTGGGCGTTTTTATGTCCTGTTTGGCCATTCCGCTCCACAATCATGGATGTATTATTGTTAAGTTTTTAATTTTTAGATACTCGCGTGGGAGGGGGGACTCGCGGTCCTGCAAAGGACAGTGGTACCACATGGGTAAAGCAGCAGTCTGGACTCCCATCTACCACTGACTGTGCAGGCTGGGCATGCCTCCCCGTGAAGGACCATGGTCTGCCCAGTCGGGCCGCTGCTTCTCCCGGCATGTTGTGTGTTGAATACACCGGTGTTCTTTGTCAGACCCTGGTCCCCGCTGATGCTCCTGCCAGTCTTTGCTCACGTGCCTCGTGTTCTCCACATATGCGAAATTATCCTTTAGACCTACATAATCACGGCAACTTTATGGTGTAATTTTAAAAGCATTACATCTGACATGTTTCAGGACCCAGGAGACAGACACTGACACGGGTAAATTAGTGAACAATAATCTTTATTATAGAGAAAGGGTGTGTAGTGCAAATGTGAGAGCGTGGATAGTATCCTGGTCACTGGAGCTGAGCACTCTGGACGGAGACCCGGCAACCCTGGAACATATAAGCACAGACAATTACTTTTGTCCCACACTAATGACAGGCTATCAGTAGTGAGGCTTACTTGGGAGAAGCACAGGTTACGTCCTGCTGAGAACCAGCGGCCGTGCAACGTGGAGGTGAAGGCGTCCGTGAACGTGCTGAGGCTTCCACCTGTGACTGTGGCGAGGACAGGTCTTCCAGAGACTCCGGCTGTGACACCACAGACCGGGACGATGACAAACCAGCTGATGACAAGACGAGTGACTCCACTGAGCGTGGTGACCATGACAATCCAGATGATGACGAGGTGAGTGATTCCACAGAACGTGGTGACGATGACACGACAGATGACGATGACACAAACTCCACCGGTAACGGTGGCCAGTACTCCTGTAACTGATACAGTAACAGTTCGGGAATTTGTGGAGCAAGACGTACCGGTAGTCGTGGTGGTAGCGAACCGCTACGTGAGCGCGTTGCCGTTACCCCATCAGCTGGGGACGCAGGTCCGCCGCCAAGGGGGTCCACCTGTGCACAGGGATAGAGGTTGGGTGTAGAGTAGCAAACAGCTCTCTTACGTGTTTGACTTTGAACAGAAGTCCTAGGCGGGGCAGGAGAGGTCCTTGACGAGGTCAGAGAGGTTCCTGACGAGACAGATCCTGACGAGGCAGCTTCTGACGAGACAGACTCTGACGAGACAGTTTTTGACAAGACAGTTCTTGACGAGACAGTTTCTGACGAGACAAGAGAATACCTTGACGAGGCCAGAGAGCGGAGTTCTGGTTCTTTCTCTGACGAGGAGGACAGACAACAACGTACTGAGCTGTCAGCAATGCTGGCTTTTAACAGCTGCTGATTAACACCTGTGGATCTGTGCGCAGCTGGAGATAATGATGCCAATGACGGCCCAGAGGCCGCCATGACAACATCTTAAGTATTATCTTTTTCTAGTCAAATTTGTTGGTTTTTGCTTCCTTGTTTTGCTCAGGGAGCGCTGTGGTTACTGATGCCGTGATGCCGAGTATTATCCAATCAGTACAGAGTCAATCCAAAACCCCGCCCACACTTCTAGAAGCAAGAGCATGAGAAGAGAGCGATGACTAAACTTTTACTGATAAAAATTACATATTTTAACTCCATACTCGGGGACGCACACCCTCCTAACCTCAGCAAAGCACAAAATCTGAAGTCAGTCTGACGAACGGTTTGAGAGATATGTGAGGAACACACACACACACACACACACACACACACACACACACACACACAAACACAGAGACATGCAGCATTTATAGATAGATGTTATTTCCAAACCTTTTCCACTTTTAATGTGACCTATAACCTGTACAGTTCAACTGAAAAAACAAACAAATCTGCTGGGGCGGGGAGGGGGGATATATTACAAACTAGAAAAGCACTTGGAGAGTGCATACCTCTGCCACGGCTCTTTCCGTCCCTCATGGATCACCTCCAAAATGTAATGAGTTTGTGTGTAGGCCAAGAGCCAGTTCTGGTGAAAATTGCATCAAAGCCTATCCAGTGGTTTTGGAGGATTCTTGCTAACACATTGCAAGAAGATAAGAGCCTTGGTGGAGGTATGCATTCTTGGATCATCACCAAAATGTATCGGGTTCCTGCGTAGGCCAAGGACCGCCTCTGGTAAAAATTTCATCCAAATCCATCCAGTAGTTTTGGAGTATTCTTGCTAAAACACTGTGAGAATATAAGAGCCTTGGTGGAGGTATGCGTTCTCGGATCATCACCAAAATGTAATGGGTTCCTCTGTAGCTCAAGCACCACCTCTGATAAACATTTCATCCAAATCCATCCAGTAGTTTTTGTGTAATCTGGCTGCATAAATACAAACAAAGTCCTTGGTGGAGGTATGCACTCTCACATCATCACCAAAATTTATTGGGTTCATCCTCTGGTGAAATTTTGACCAAAATCCGTCCAGTAGCAGTAAGAAACAGACGGACAGACAAACCACCCTGATGACATTACCTCATTGGCGGAGGTAAAAATAAAGTACAATAAGGTTGGCTGTGTTACTGGGCACACCCACAAATTGGTACATTGTTATCACCTTTTTATTTAATTACACCATTCAGTCTTTTTACTGAGGAGTAAAACCAGCAGACTAAAGTCTACCAGCAGACTAAATTCGAAGAGACGACGCCTCTGTGCCAAGTCAAAGAAGAATCCTAGTCACAGTCCTAAAGCCGAAAGCAAACAGCCCCAAGAGCACTTTGTGGTAGGATCTGCCCTTCGCATATTACAACTAAACGTTGAAGGCCTATCTGCAGCCAAGCGAAGCCTTATCGAAGTCCTCGCCTTCCAACATTCGATTGATGTAATCTGCCTCCAAGAGACTCATATTGGCACAGAGGAAGCTGGCCGCTTCACCATCAAAGGCTTTGACCTCCTGTGCTATGTTCTACATGCTAAACATGGACGTGCCACCTATGTGCGTTCTGACATAGTTGAAGCAAATCACCTGATAACAACACATTTCTCAGACACCATAATCATTGGTGGCTTCCATATTGTCAATGTGTACAAGCCCCCTAATGCCAACTGGGATCTGCAGGTCTTACCCACCCTACCCCACCCTGCCATCTATGTGGGGGACTTTAACAGCCATCACCCTGACTGGGGGTACCCAGCAGTGGACAGTGATGGGGAGGCACTTTCAGACTGGGCATCCAGAAATGACCTCGCTTTGATATACGACCCCAAACAAAGAGGAACCTTCCACTCTGCTAGGTGGAAGGACTATTCTCCTGACCTGTGTTGGGTCAGCTCTTTGAATGGGGAGCCATATCCTACACAGATCCTCATTCTTGATGATTTTCCACACAGCCAACACCGGCCCCTGCTTGTACACATTGGCCTACAACTTCCAGTCATATACAGCCCAAGGAAGATGCGCTGGAACTTCCGCAAAGCCAACTGGAAGAAATTCAGTGAAACTCTGGACCGGAGCGTTGTTACCATCCCACTCCACACCATCACTGTAGATGAAGCATACAACCGCTTCTGCAGTGCAACCTTCAAGGCTGCCCATACTGCAATCCCACGAGGCTACCGACCCCTCTATGTCCCATGTTTGGACGGAGAAAGTGCTGCCCTCCTACAATCCTATCAAACATCAGGGGACCCAGAGATAGCAGACCATCTCATTGAATCGCTAAATACAGCCCGGCGAAAGAAATGGGAGGAGACAGTTGCTGACCGGAGCTTTACCCACTCTAGCAGGAAATGTTGGAGCCTCATCCGTCGCCTAGGAGCTGCACAGAAGCCCCCTAGCCAAAGCCAAGCATCCGTCACACCCAACCAAGTTGCATCCCACCTACTGACTATCGCCAAAGCACCCCAAGACAAAGACACCAGAAGAGCAGTTACAACTGAGCTAAAAAAACACCAAAAAATGCCTGTAGAGGAAACGAACCCTGAACCCTTCGAGGCTGCTGAACTGGAGAAAGTCCTACAGGGCCTGAAATGTGGAAAGGCAGCAGGATACGATAACATCTTCCCAGAATTCATGAAAAATCTTGGCCCCCGAGCCCTAACCTGGTTGACACAATTCTACACAAGGATCACACAAACAAACTCGATCCCAAAGAAATGGCGGACAGCAAAGGCCATTGCCATCCCAAAACCTGGCAAAGACCACAAACTACCAGCAAGCTACTGCCCAATCTCCCTACTCAGCGTTCCTTACAAAATCATGGAGCGCCTAATACTGCAACGCATTTCCCCAGAAATAGAGGATATTCTAAGTGTTGATCAAGCAGGTTTCCGCAAGGACCGCAGTACAGGAGAACAAGTACTGGCCCTAACCACCTTCATTGAAAATGGCTTCGAGAGCAGACTGAAGACAGGGGCTGTGTTTCTCGATCTTACAGCCGCCTATGATACGGTCTGGCACAAAGGCCTCCTCCTGAAACTTAAAAAGGCGATCCCTGCTTGGGCAACAGCAATTATAAAAACCCTGCTGACCAACCGAAGGTTCAGAGTCCACCTCAGTCAGAGCACAAGTGCATGGAGAATGCAGAAAAACGGACTCCCACAAGGCTCAGTTCTAGCTCCAACTCTGTTCAACCTCTACATAAACGACCTGCCTATTACAAAATCCCGCAAATTCATCTATGCAGACAACATCTGTTTGGCATTCCAAGCACCAGACTTTGAACCACTGGAACGGGTGCTCACGGAAGATCTTGCTAAACTGGACCAGTTCTGCAAAATCTGGCGCCTAAAACCAAGCCCAGCAAAAACCGTCTCCAGTGTATTTCATCTCCACAATGCAAAAGCTGCCAGAGAACTAAACATCCACCTGAGCGGACTCAAGCTTAAGCATGCCCCAAATCCAACTTATCTTGGAGTGACCCTTGATAGGACCTTATCCTTCAAGGAACATCTAAAGGGGACGGCTGCTAAGGTGAAAGTACGAAACAACCTGCTCTGCAAGCTCGCTGGTGCAAAATGGGGGGCGGCAGTCTCCACCCTGCGCACCTCAGCACTGGCCCTTTCATACTCTGTAGCAGAATATTGTGCCCCTGTCTGGTCCAGGTCATCTTACACACACTATGTAGACACCCAGCTCAACTCAACCATGAGAACTATAACTGGAACAATCCGCTCAACACCACTCCCCTGGCTCTCTGTACTGTCAAACATAGCCCCTCCACACATCCGGCGAGCAGCATTAACTCAAAGGATGCTCCAAAAAGTTAAAGATTTTCCTCACTTACCAATCCATGCAGATATCTACACCCCACCCACTGCCCGACTTTCATCCAGACGGCCGATTTGGAAAAACCCTCCCCCAGCTGACTTTACCATCCAGACAGCTTGGCAAGAGGAATGGGAGACCAAGGAGGTCCCAAACAAACAGCTGGTGATAAACCCCAACCAACAGGTCCCGGGCACCAACCTCCCAAGGAGACAGTGGTCTACACTCAATCGCTTCAGGACTGGACATGGCCCCTGCTTGGCCAGCCTTCACAGATGGGGCAGTAGCCCTAGCCCACTGTGCGCATGTGGAGAGGAGCAAACTATGGAACACATCATAGAGACTTGCCCGCTCCAAAGACTGGAAGGAGGATTACACACCCTCCATACAGCAAACCAGGAGGCAACTGCTTGGCTTAAGGACTTTGCATTCGCTAAATAAATAAATAAATAACTGAGGAGTCTGTCAGCATGCCACATCTTGACTTGGCAATAGTTGCTCACTCCTTCCAACAGTGCTTCAAATCTGTCAGATTGTGAGGACATCTCTGCCGCACAGCCCTCTTCAGGTCACCCCAGAGATTTTCTTACTGTGGGTTTGGTCTCTGGCTGGGCCATTCCAAAACTTTAATTTTCTTCTTCCTCTTTCGGCTGCAACCTTTAGGGCTCGCCACAGTGGATCATCTGCCTCCGTCTCACCCTATCCCTTGCATCTTCCTCTGTAACACCAACCCTCTCCATGACCTCCTTCACTACATCATGAATCTTCTCTGTGGTCTTCCTGATTTCCTTCTGACTGGCAGCTCCATCTTCAACGTCCTTTGTCCAAAATATCCACTATCCCTCTTCTTCACATGTCCAAAACATCTCAGCCTTGCCTCTCTTACGGTGTCTCCAAACCGCTCAACATGAGCTGTCCCTCTGATATACTCTTTTCTAATCTTGTCCCTCCTAGTCACTCCCAATGAAAATCTTAGCATCTTCAACTCTGCCAGCTCCACCTCCTGTTTTTTTGTCAGTGCCAGCGTCTCCAAACCATACATCATAGCAGGTCTCACTACTGTCTTGTAAATCTTCCCTTTCACTCTTGTTGCTACCTTTCTGTCATAAATCACCCCTGACACTCATCTCCACCCACTCCACCCTGCCTGCACTCTCTTCTTCACCTCTCTTATGCATTTTCCATTGCTTTGGATGGTTGACCCCAGGTATTTAAACTCATCTACGTTCACAACCACTACTTTTTCCATCTTCACCGTTGCACCTGCCTCCATCTTATTCACGCTCATGTATTCTGTCTGGCTTCTACTAACTTTAATTCCTTTTCTCTCCAGAGCATACCTCCACCTTTCCAGGTTCTCTTCTCAAGTTTTTAGCCAAAGTCAAATTCCTTCTATGTGTTGTGCATACTTGGCCAATAAAGCTGATTCTGATTCTGATTCTGACCTGCTCCCTACTCTCACTACAGCTCACAATGTCGTCTGCAAACATCATGATCCACTGAGACTCCTGCCTAACCTCATCTGTCAGCCTATCCATCACCATGGCAAACAAGAAGGGGCTCAGAGCCGATCCCTGATGTAACCCCACCCCCACTTTGAATCCATCCATCATTCCTACAGTGCACTTCACCACTGTCTCGCTGTCCTCCTACATGCCCTGCACCACCCTCACATACTTCTCTGCCACTCCTGATTTTCTCATACAGTGGGGAAAAAAGTATTTAGTCAGCCACCAATTGTGCAAGTTCTCCCACTTAAAAGATGAGAGAGGTCTCCAATTTTCATCATAGGTATACCTCAACTATGAGAGACAAAATGAGAAAAAAAAAATCCAGAAAATCACATTGAAGGATTTTTTTTTATTATTTAAGTTTTTGTAAAGGGTATACATGTCATTACAGCATTGCATTGTTTACATTTTCATCATGTTCCTTTTTTTGTTTTTTGACAACATTGGAAAAATAATTATTACAACACCCTTTTTTTTAAGTGAAAGAAAAAGAGAAATTAAAGAAAGAACAAAAAAAAGAAAAGAAAAAGAAAACAAAAACAAAAGAGCAGGAAAAAATAAAATAAAATAAAATAGTATCTGAGTAGCATTGGAACAAAGAGAGGTGCCATTATTGAAATGGTATTTGTCAAAGATAAGATAAGATAAGATAAGATAAGCCTTTATTAGTCCCACAATGGGGAAATTCCAGGATTGCAACAGCACAGGGATAGCAATACTCAGAGCAACAATCAGAAGGCAAGAAAAAACAACATCTAGTAAACATATGTCCATATTACTATAAATGTATATATATAGACACACAGTGCAGAGCATTATGGTTGGTTGGTGAATGTGCAGCAGAAAGTCTAAGCTCTCTCTCCGCGGATGCGGCGGGCCAGCTGGATGTCTTTGGGCATGATGGTGACCCCCTTAGCGAAGAAGAGACCACCAGGTGGGCCTCGCTGGTCTCCTGCAGAGCCATGACGGCGAAGCTCAGGAAACGCAGGACGGTCTTGAAGTCCTGAGCGATCTCCCTCACCAGGCGCTGGACGGGCAGCTTACGGATGAGCAGCTCCGTGGATTTCTGGCAGCGACGGATCTCTCTCAGAGCCACGGGCCTGTGACGGCGAGGCCTCTTCACTCTGCCGGTGGCCGGAGCGCCTCTCCGAGCAGCCCTGGTGGCTAGCTGTCTCCTGGGGGGCTTCTTCCTCCAGTAGATTTTACGGGCGGTCTGCTTGGTTCTTGCCATCGCTCTTTATTATTCTGTCTTATATTTCTTGCACGCCGCCTAAACTCCAGCCCGGCACCCGCGTCGTTTTCACTACAGCTCCCGGTATGTCGAGTTTCCCATTAGCACCGGGCGGCGGCCAAGTGCTAGCTAGCACTAGCTCCTCCCCGCTGTAGCGTCTCCCACTGCAAACCGTGGCTCCGTCCGCCGACCCGGGAGACCCCCGGGGCGATCCGTGCGTCCGTGATATATATATACAGAGTGAAAGGTGTAGAAAGAAGAAGGAAGATAAAAAAAAGGCTGTTGCAACGGGCAGCCTACTCGTGTGGCGCCACCGGTCCGGAGGAACCGGAACAGGAGAGATTAGATCTAATGGAAGACACATATGTGTTCCAGGGTTGCCAAAAGTTCAAGAACCCATCCATGTCCTGTCTCAGTGCGAATGTCAACTTTTCCATCGAATAAATGTCTTGAATCACGTTAATCCAATCTTCAGGTGTAGGACAGTCCTTCAACATCCATTTTTTTGTTAGAGCTTTTTTACTTGCCAATATTAAAACAGTGAATAAGTATTTTTCTCCTCGTCTTTCCAGTGATTCCGGTAGTAAACCCAAATACAAAGTTACAAAAGAAAAGGGAACACGACAAGTTGAGTTTTTACAATAAAGTTCTATTTTGGTTTCATCTGACCATATGACATTCTCCCAATCCTCTTCTGGATCATCCAAATGCTCTCTAGCAAACTTCAGATGGGCCTGGACATGTACTGGCTTAAGCAGGGGGACACGTCTGGCACTGCAGGATTTGAGTCCCTGGCGGCGTAGTGTGTTACTGATGGTAGCCTTTGTTACTTTGGTCCCAGCTCTCTGTAGGTCATTCACTAAGTCCCACCATGTCGTTCTGAGATTTTTGCTCACCGTTCTCGTGATCATTTTGACCCCACGGGGTGAGATCTTGCGTGGAGCCCCAGATCGAGGGAGATTATCAGTGGTCTTGTATGTCTTCCATTTTCTAATAATTGCTCCCACAGTTAATTTCTTCACACCAAGCTGCTTACCTATTGCAGATTCAGTCTTCCCAGCCTGGTGCAGGTCTACAATTTTGTTTCTGGTGTCCTTTGACAGCTCTTTGGTCTTGGCCATAGTGGAGTTTGGAGTCTGACTGTTTGAGGTTGTGGACAGGTGTCTTTTATACTTATAACGAGTTCAAACAGGTGCCATTAATACAGGTAACGAGTGGAGGACAGAGGAGCCTCTTAAAGAAGAAGTTACAGGTCTGTGAGAGCCAGAAATCTTGCTTGTTTGTAGGTGACCAAATACTTATTTTACTGAGGAATTTACCAATTAATTCATTAAAAATCCTTCAATGTGATCTTCTGGATTTTTTTTTTCTCATTTTGTCTCTCATAGTTGAGGTATACCTATGATGAAAATTGGAGACCTCTCTCATCTTTAAAGTGGGAGAATTTGCACAATTGGTGGCTGACTAAATACTTTTTTCCCCCCACTGTATAGTACCACACTTCCTCTCTTGGCACCCTATCATTATTTGAGTTCTCCGGCCCCAGAAGATGGTGGCCAGTAACAGCAGCTCTTTTTAATGTTTTTCCTATCTTTGTGTCTTTATTTAGTGTATTCTGTCTCTAGTGTGTTCTTTCTTATCAAGGCTGGGTAAGACTTGAGTAATAACTGGTCCAAGTTTTACTATCTTTTTCCTGATGGTTTTCCTGCTATTTTTCTTCCTTGTGGCTATGGAGAACAATACGAGTGGAGTAAAAAGGACTGTTTACACATGTGACCTGCTGATTGTGCTGAATGGACTACCTGGAGCTAAGCCCCTTATCCTGGATGAGCTGAGGAGGAGTTGCCGCAGGGCGAACAGCTGGAAGAAAGGTTAGAATGAGGAGAAGAAAGTTTAAACCAACTGCACTGGTGTCAGTCACGGGGAATGTGACATCCCTGGAAAATAAAACAGACAAACTCACAATGCTGGTCAGGATGCAGAGAGAATACAAGGAGAGCAGCATCATGTGTTTTACAGAGATGTGGCTCCGTTCACACATCCCGGACAACATTCCGCTGTGCTCTTTCTCTTTCCATTTTTTCTGTGTTTGTATGGTGTATTTTTGAGTTCTTATTCCTGTTATTTTATCTTTGATTTTCACATATTCTGTATTGTTTCTTAGTACGATTTATTTTCCTGTTTACATTCATTATGGTTTTGTTATTTACATATTTGGATTTACTTGTCTTTATTTGCCAACATATTATATTCGTATCTTGTTGTGTTTTTTCTCTCCTTCTCTGGGGCTGCAGCTGTCAGTGGCACTTATGGGTTTTTTGTGGTGCTCCTGTCGACTGTCAGTCCCGTCTTCTTCCCTCTTATTGCTCCCAGCTGACTGGAGTCTGTAATCATTGTTTCCTCCTGCCCGTTCATGGTATCCACACCTGCCATCATTTGTGTTCATTGGTTTCTTGCCCTATTTAAGGACTGCGATTTCTCTCCTTGATTGCTGGAGTCTTAATTATCATCTGCGTCTGAACCCTGTCCCCGTTCTGACGTTACAACCCTTGTGAATCCTGTCTTCTCCGTTGTCGTCTTTGTTTGTAAGTTTTTGCTTTGTGCACTGTTTTAATTTTTGTGTTTGTGCACAGTTTGGACTTTGTGTTCGTTAATAAATATCACAACTAGCAGTTCAGCATCTGGGTCTCTCCTCTTTGCCCTGAGGGGCATTTCATGACACATTCGTTAGGCAGAGTGTTTCGCTAGCGTCACTGTCTGAGAGAAGAATGATTTTATTAAAGTACTTTAAACATGGAAAAAAGCAGAAGTGGTATGTAAGCACTGGAAACATTTATGGTGGTTTTAACCCGCTGGTAACGGGAGCAATAATGATAGAGTCATTTAGCTAACAGGTGCAGTTAGGAACTTGAGTAGGTTCATTTTGTCTTCTTTTAAATTATTAGTTTTTTTGTTTTTCTTATTTCAGACAAGAATAAAAAGGTGTTTTTACCTTACTTAATATTAACTAATTTATGTTCATTATTATGTACCTGGCAAGTCAAGATGACCAAAATTCACAAAGTCAGTGACTTTAATCTGTCAGCAGCCTTCAGACAAATTAAACGTGCCAACATTTTGATTTCAAAATAAGGGAGGTTTTTCCTGCTGTCTGGGTGGTGAGGAGATTTCTAAACTAGAAAAGCACTCGGACAGTGCAGACCTCCGCCAAGCGCCACAGTTCCCCCCATACAGTGTTTGTGTGTATGTTTTCAGATTCCTTGACCATGAAAACATATGACTAGCAATTGGATTCACAATGATAGGATTAGTGGTTCAGTAGTTATTGACGAAAATGGCATTTTCCGTAATGGCGGTTTTCTTCTCAACGGTGATCCGGATCACCACCAAAATGTAATCATCTGTAGGATACACCATTTCTGACAATCTGTGAAAATTTCATGAAAATCCGTCTATAACTTTTTGAGTTATCTCGCTAACAAACAAACAAACAAACAGACAGACAGACAAACAGACAGACAAACCAACGCCGATGATCACATAACCTCCTTGGCGGAGGTAAAAACACTGTAAATATATAGAAATATTATAACAGAAATAACTGCATCTTGAATCATTTAAGTTAATTTATTTCATTAAATACAATTTTATTCATAATTTTTTCCTTGAAATCAGAGTTAAATTATTGTTCTGTTCTGGCTCTGCAAAATTATGGCCAAAAATTGTTATAAGGAAAAGTAAATAAAAATTACCACAGTCGCTTTCAAATTTAATTAAAAAAAACAGTAATTTTATTTTAAAAAATAGACAAAAATTAGCCATAAAATAATCCACAAATTTATAATAAAGTCTCAAATATACAAGAAAAGTCAATTTTACAAGAGGAAATTACAAATTTGAGGAAAATTGTTTCAAATTTAGATAAATTTACAGAGAAAAGTAGAAAACTGTAAGAAAATTGTTATAAATTTTGGAGAAAACCTCAAACCTTCAAGACTGAAGTCATTACTTGTGGAGGGAAGAGATAAGTTCAGGCGAGATGTGACGAGTTTTATTCCTCCATCATCATGAGACACACTGTAGCGCTGTGCGCTGTGGCTGTGTGTCCTGTGTGTGTGTCATGTGTGTGCTCTGTGTGTGTGCGTGTAAAGTAAGCTCTTTTATACAGACAAGAGAGAATGCATGGAGATTGGCTTCAGGTGTGCTGGCAATGGAGTAGGTGTGTGCGTTGCTGGCTCCTGCTATATTTTTTTCAGTCTTACTTTTTAAACCCTACTTTGCTGTAAGCTGTCAACGTTTTGGACGTTTAATACGTGCGGAATCTGTTTTGAGTTGAGAAATATGTCCAAAACAAGAAAGCAGACTGAAAAGGAGGCAGCAGTGAACAATGCTAACACCAGCTTAGCTGAGGATGCTAATATAAGCCTTAACCCTGCACTTGTTGCCTTGCTTGAGCAACACAGAATGTCCATAGCTGCTGACTTTTAAGCTTCATTTGAACTTATTAATGGTAAGCTGGACAAGATTCAAGCAGATGTGGCGAACCAGGAGCAACGCATTGGCGACCTTGAAAGCAACGCGGAGGACGTCAGCCAGCGCCTAGCGGCGCTTGAAGTTACATGTGAGTCAATGCAGAAGGAGAACAAGCTTTTGAAAAACAAACTTTCTGACCTGGAGGGAAGAAGCAGGAGGCTGAATATTCGTCTGGTGGGTCTGCCGGAGTCCTTTGATGTGGGTCCACAGCCATCTGAATTTTTTTCTCGGCTGTCGGTGGACGTCTTTGGCACACAAACTTTGCCATCTCCCCCAGAGCTGGATAGAGCCCACCGCAGCCTCACGCTCAAGCCAGGTCTGAACGGGAAGCCGCGCGCTGTCATTATTTATTTCCACCGGTTTCGGACCAAAGACTTGGTGATGAGAGAAGCGCAGAGACGCCGTGGGACTTTGGAATATCATGGACATAAACTCCAGTTCTACGAGGATTATAACGCCGACGTTCAGAAGCAACGAGCTGAATATAAGGAGGTTATGTCCGAATTGTACAAGAGAGGTTTTCGCCCTTCTCTTCCCCGCCAGGCTCCGGATAACTCTTCCAGACGGCAAAAACCAGTGGCTGGCGTCCGTCTCGGAGGCCATCCACTTCATGCAAACCATGGAGAGAAATCAGCGATTTTCACCCTGAACTGGACATTCCTGGGTTGACCAATTACTATACTGGACTACTTGATTACTACTTCATTAAAGCTGCACTGACTGGACATTGATGCATTTTTAGATGTTCAAAACAAGGTAAAATTGGCTCCCTATACGTTGTTGTTTACTTAATTTTTTATTTTTTTTTAGGGTAAAATGTTCATACTATGCAGGATTGAAGCCAGTTGTATGGGAGTATTTTGTTAGGATGAGAATAGAGCAGGAGATGGAGCGGTTGCTGTTTTTTGCAACCGGCTGGAGTGTTGTTATAGGTTTGGTTGTTGAATTTTTTTTATTTTTTTTTTTGTTATGGATTTATTTACACCCCCCTCCCCCCCTTTTTTTTTTTACCCGTACCTCACCCTATTCTTTTTTGGGCTACACAACACAATATATAAATTTTACTCTTTGAATGAATAGTAATCTTACTTTGGTAAGCTGGAATGTGAAGGGGTTGAACCATCCAATTAAACGAAAGAGAGTCATGTCACGTCTAAAGCAATTTAAGCCTGGGGTACTGTTTTTGCAGGAAACCCATTTGCAGGATTCCGACCACTTGCGCTTGTCAAAATGTTGGTCAGGAAAATTTTTTCATTCAAATTTTAAAGCTAAGGCCAGGGGCGCTGCTATTCTTATTGATCGAAATATCCCATTTATTCCCTCTAATGTTGTATTAGATAAAAATGGACGATTTGTAATAGTATCAGGTAAACTTGGCAATAAATATGTCACCTTGGCTAATCTGTATGCGCCAAATTTTGATGATGTACACTACCGTTCAAAAGTTTGGGGTCACTTAGAAATTTCCTTATTTTTGAAAGAAAATTTTTTTTTCAATGAAGATAACTTTAAACTAATCAGAAATACACTCTATACATTGCTAATGTGGTAAATGACTATTCTAGCTGCAAATGTCTGGTTTTTGGTGCAATATCTAGATAGGTGTATAGAGGCCCATTTCCAGCAACTATCACTCCAGTGTTCTAATGGTACAGTGTGTTTGCTCATTGCGTCAGAAGGCTAATGGATGATTAGAAAACCCTTGTGCAATCATGTTAGGTCTGCAATGCTGTAATTGTTGCAAATGGAGGATTCTTTGACGAAAGCAAAGTTTGAAGGAAAAAATTATTATTTCAAATACAAATCATTATTTCTAACCTTGTCAATGTCTTGACTATATTTTCTATTCATTTTACAACTCATGGTGGTAAATAAGTGTGACTTTTCATGGAAAACACAAAATAATTGTCTGGGTGACCCCAAACTTTTGAACGGTAGTGTACACTTTTTTCGCAACCTTTTTTCGCAACTTCTAGATTTAAATACTCATTCTGTAATTCTTGGGGGTGACTTTAATTTGTATATGGATCCGATCTTAGACCGCTCATCCTCAAAACCTGCTAGTCTTAATAAATCTGCAACTTATGTTAAGTCTTTTCTTGAGGAATATAGCCTTACAGACCCTTGGCGTTTTTTACATCCTAACGGCAGGGACTATTCTTTTTTCTCTCACTTACACCATACTTATACCAGAATAGATTATTTTTTTGTTGACAATTTATTAATTAATAACCTTTGCTCTTGCAGTTATGATAGCATCTCGGTTTCTGATCATGCCCCTCTTGTACTTAAAATGATCCTCCATGGATGTGACTCCATGAGAAAGCATTGGAGATTGGATCCATTATTACTTACAGATGAAAAATTGGTTGCGAATATTTCTTCTAAAATTAATTTTTTTTTGAAAGAAAATAAAACTCCTGGTATGCCAAAGAAAACGATATGGGAGGCCATGAAGGCATTTCTTAGGGGGGAATTTATCTCATTGGCAGCATTTAAAAGACGATCCATAATACAGGAACAGAAGGCTATTTTAGATCAAATCTTGGACATTGACAGACAATATGCTCAATCTCCATCACCCGCTCTGTACAAGGAACGTATGACATTACAAACTAAACTTAATTTACTTTCTACTCGACAAACTGAAGGTTGTTTAATAAGGAACAAGAGTGAATTTTATGAACATGGCGAAAAAATCGGAAAACTTCTAGCTAATCAACTGCGTGGTATTAGAGCTAAGCAAATTATTACTGGAGTTAGGACAGATAAAGGAGAGGTGACATCTGACCAACAAGTGATTAATGATATTTTCAGGTCATTTTATTCCAAATTAGAAACCTCAGAATATACAACAAACTTAAAGGATTTGAAATTTTTTTTTGATTCTATTGATATCCCTTCGATTTCCTCAGAATCTTGGCAAATTCTAGAAGCTCCCATCACAAAAGAAGAAATTCAGCTGGCAATATCATCCATGCAATCAGGAAAATCTCCAGGACCTGATGGGTTTTCTGCTGATTTTTTCAAAAATTCTCTGACGACCTTGCCCCTTTCCTTTGTCAAGTTTTTACAGAGTCGCTTGACTCCGGTACACTTCCTCCTTCATGTTATCAGGCCTGTATCACTGTGTTGCTTAAAAAAGATAAGGATCCTGTTGATTGTGCTTCTTACAGGCCTATTTCCTTGTTAAATACCGATGTTAAAATTTTGTCAAAGTTGTTAGCTTCAAGGTTGGAAAAGATTCTTCCTTTTATAATTTCACAGGACCAAACCGGTTTCATTAAAAATTGCCATTCTTTTTTTAACTTGCGGCGGTTGTTAAATATTATTTATACTCCTCACCACAACATACCTGAATGTCTTATTAGTTTGGACGCTGAAAAGGCATTCGATAGGGTTGAGTGGGAGTATTTGTTTTTTACTTTGGAGAGGTTCGGTTTTGGTCCTTCCTTCTGTTCCTGGATTAAACTTCTCTATGCTAGTCCTTTAGCTTCAGTGTTAACTAATTGTCGCTATTCTGACTATTTTAGACTTTACCGTGGTACGAGGCAAGGCTGTCCTTTGAGCCCGTTGCTCTTTGCCTTGGCAGTTGAGCCGTTAGCTATTGCAATCCGTGGGAGCCGGGACTTTCTAGGCATTCGTAGGGGTGGCATCGAGCATAGGGTTTCACTCTATGCCGATGATCTTTTACTATTTCTCTCCAACCCACTTACTTCATAACCTGCTATACTCAACATTTTGGATAGTTTTAATAGGTTTTCTGGTTATAAAATTAATCTTAATAAGAGTGAATTGTTTCTGATTAATGAAAAGATTCGAGTTCAGGATCTTGAAAATTTTCCTTTCAAGGTTGTTATTGATCATTTTAATTATCTTGGGATATGTGTTACTAAACAACTTAATTACTTTAAAAATAATTTTCTCCCCTTATTTGATCAGTGCAAGCTAATACTCTCCAAATGGTCCCCATTATCCTTGTCCTTAATTGGCAGAATCAATTCTGTAAAAATGATGTTACTTCCAAAGTTTTTATATTTGTTTCAATGTCTCCCCATTTTTATTCCTAAATCCTTTTTTAAGTCTTTGGACTCTCTGATTACCTCATTTATTTGGAATGGTAAACATCCGAGATTGAGGAAAGTTTTTCTTCAAAGACCCAAATCAGTGGGTGGCATGGCTCTGCCTAACTTTCAATATTACTACTGGGCAGCAAATATCAGGTGTGTGGAGAATGTGGAAGGACGAGGCTGAGTTTATTTCACAAGTCAGATTTATTCACATTCTCCAACATCATCAAAAAACAGAAAGAGAGTGAATCCCCCAACATCTGTCCCTTTTATACCCAGGACATCAAAACACACAGTCACATGGAACTTAATCCCCAGTAACAATGTAACCTCCTCCCGATCTTAACACCCCCCACCTTCAGTCTCTGGCCGCTGGGCGAAATCCCCCACGGCTGTCTCTCTGCATGCCAAAGACTAGACTTTCACATCCTTGTGTTATCTCCAGAGCGGCTCAGTCCTTTGTTCCGTCTCAGATGTGAAGCCTAAGGTGGTATACGTATGAATCATGCAGTGACCCCCCCCCCAAACGTCTAAGATGGAACAACGTAATAACAGTCTGCAAGTCATGGTAAAATTATTACACATCAGTCCACGTGTCGCTTGGGCCTCAGTCGCCTCCCATATCTGCTGTAAGCAGGCTTAACCACTTCCGCGGCGCCCTCCTGCTGGGGAGCTGCTGTCTGGGGATGAGAACTGTTAGACAATCCCTGTGGGTGTTCTGATGAATGCTCCTTAGGGGGTCTGCCGCGCCAAGGAGCCGTAGCCAACAGCACATCCTCGTCGGCCAGCACAAAGGCGGGTTTGAGTCTGTTTATGCCAATCTTTTCTTTCCTGCCCCCCAAATCTAGCAAAAAATGCTTATCCCCTGTTTCCAGCACTCTAAATGGTCCATCATAAGGTGGTTGCAACGGTGGGCGATGCGCCTCGTGTCTGACAAAAACAAATTCTGCATTTTTTAGAGCCTTAGGCACAAAAACGCGCGGAAAACTGTGGTGAACGGGGCCGGAAAGCATGCCCGCTTCCACGCCACTCTGCAACCGCTGAGCCGGGAAGCATTCTGGCGCAGGATTATCTGGGAGAAATCCCCCGGGTAGCCGGAGTGGCTGCGCAAAAACTAACTCGGCCGGGGAGGCTTCTAAATCCTCTTTAGGTACAGAACGCAACCCCAATAAAATCCATGGTAGCCTGTCCACCCAATTTGCATCCGTAAGCGACGCTCTGAGGGCCGCCTTCAATGACCTATGGAAACGTTCGCATAACCCATTAGCCTGCGGGTTGTACGCGGTAGTGCGGTGGATCTTTACCCCCAGGCTGCGGGCCATCGCTGACCAAAGCTCGGAAACAAATTGAGGACCTCTGTCGGACGTAATGTCCGATGGAACTCCAAAGCGCGCTACCCATGCCGTTAAAAACGCACGCGCCACCTCCTCGGCTGTGGTTGATGACAGTGGGACTACTTCCGGCCAGCACGTGGTGCGGTCTACCATTGTCAGAAGATGTGTGCACCCCTGCGACGGCGGGAGGGGGCCTACGAGGTCCACGTGAACGTGATCGAACCTCTTAGCCGGGATGTGAAACGGCTCCAAGGGAGCCCTCGTGTGCTTGTGAACCTTGGCTTGTTGGCAAGCCATGCAGGCTGTTGCCCATTCTCTAACTTGCTTGCGCAGGCTTGGCCGTACAAATTTCTCTCCCACCATTTTGACCGATGCGTGCACCCCGGGGTGCGCCAGAGAATGAATCGAGTCAAAAACGCGGCGGCGCCACGCGGTCGGTACCACCGGGCGCAGTCGTCCCGTGGAGACATCGCAGATTAGGGGGGGCATACCATCTTGCAGCACCCTGTTCTCCAGCCTTAACCCTGTTGGTCCAGACTGGAGCGCGCGCACGTCCGCGTCGCTCACCTGATCTGCGGCCATGGCTGCATAATCTATCCCTACACGGACTGTGGCAGCGCGCACTTCCGCGTCGCTAGCCTGCTCCGTGGCCACGGTTGCATAATCTATCCCTACGCAGACTGGGGCCGCTACGGCGTGCGAGAGACAGTCTGCCACTACATTAAGTTTACCCGCTACGTGCTGAATATCGGTAGTAAACTCTGAGATTGCAGCCAGCTGCCTCTGCTGCCGGCCCGACTACGGTTCTGAAACCTTGGCCATCGCGAAAGTCAGCGGCTTGTGGTCAACGAACGCGGTGAAAGGGCGTCCCTCCAGCCAGAACTGGAAGTGGCGAATGGCCAAGTGGACAGCTAACAACTCCCTGTCAAATGCGCTGTATTTTCGCTCACTATTGCGCAACGTCCTGCTGAAAAAGACGAGCGGCTGCCAAGCCCCGGCCACATGCTGCTCCACGACCGCCCCTATGGCCACATCTGACGCGTCAGTAGTGAGCGCTATGTGGGCCGTTGGGTCTGGATGCGCTAACAACGCAGCGTTTGCCAGGGCTGTTTTGACCTCCGCGAATGCTCGCTCTCGCTCAGGAGACCATTCGATTTGGCTTGTGGGGGTTTTTTTTTTAGTGCAGCATACAATACATGAGCTGCGCTGCGCGGGGGAGGAAACGGTTATAAAAATTCACCATTCCCAAAAACTCTTGTAACGCTTTGACCGTTTGTGGCTGGGGAAAATTTGTTACTGCGCGCACTTTGTCAGGCAGAGGAACCGCTCCTTCTGAAGAGACGCGATGCCCCAAAAAATCAATCTGCGTCACCCCGAACTGACACTTCGCTGGGTTGATTATTAACCCGTGCTCTCCCAACCTCCGGAAAACTGTCGTGAGGTGGTTTTCGTGTTCGTCTTCGGACGCACTGGCTACCAAGATGTCGTCCAGGTAGACGAACACGAAGGGGAGATTGCGCAACACCGCGTCCATCATGCGTTGGAACGTCTGCGCAGCGCCTTTAAGCCCAAACGGCATGTGCAAAAACTCGAAAAGGCCAAACGGAGTTATTACTGCTGTTTTGGGTATGTCCTCAGCGCGTACTGGGACTTGATGGTACCCACGGACCAAGTCTATCTTAGAAAAAATGCGCGCCCCAGCCAAATGAACGGAAAAATCTTGGATATACGTGATTGGGTAGCGGTCGTGTGCTGTAGCGTTGTTCAACCTGCGGAAATCTCCGCAAGGACGCCACGAGCCGTCAGCTTTAGGGACCATGTGAAGCGGGGAAGCCCATGGGCTTTTCGAACGCCTGATGATGCCCAATTTTTCCAGGTTGGCGAACTCCTCACGCGCTATGGTCAGTTTAGCTGAATCCAAGCGCCGAGCTTTTGCAAAAATGGGCAGTCCAGTGGTAGTAATAAAATGCTCCACTCCGTGTTTAGCGACAGCTGCTGAAAATGTGGGAACCGTGAGTGCTGGGAACTGAGTGAGTAGTGTGTGGAACTTACCACCTGCCGTTACGACATTGGCTTGTGCTGTGGGCGGGGTCACTCGGGCTGCACAGGGAATAGAATAAAAAGAAAGTGCATTAACCAGGCGCCTATTAGCAAGATCAACCAACAAACCATGTGAGCACAGAAAATCAGCCCCTAACATATTGAAGCTCACTGCAGCTATAACAAAAGTCCACTCAAATGTATGGCCGTTTAGGGACAGAAGCAGAGTCTTCAGACCAAAGGTCTTAATCCTCGAGCCGTTCGCTGCTGATGCTCCGTGACTTCTGGGACCCACCAGCCGGTCAGCATATGTAAGCATGATGAAACTCACTTGGGAGCCTGTGTCCACGAGGAATTGCCTCCCCGAACGCGCGTCCGTCAAGTAGAGCAGCTTGTTCTCTTCCCCGAGGGCCGCGGCTGCTACCGACCCCCGGCTTTGGCGTTTCCCGAGCTCTTGAACTGGCACGGTGGGATACATTTGCGTGCCCTCTCTGCAAAGCGGCGATGGTAGAAACAGAGGTCGTCTCCTCTGCGATCCCTGGCCCTCGCCACCGCCGTTGTCGGTGGGTCTGCTACGCCGCCTCTGGCCTCCTGCCGTCTCGGGCCGTCGCGCCGAGCTCCGTCGCTGCTGCGGTGGCCACACGCTGTCTGCTGGCGTTGAGAATCCGCTGTGCCTCCTGTGCCAGCGCGCGGAAGTCCCGCTGGGCCAACAAGGGTGAACCGGCCAGGGTCGCTCTCGTGGCCGACGGGAGGGTTCTCAGGAAAATGTGGGTGAAGAGGAAGTCGTCGCCGTCTGAGCCCCTCAGCCTCAGCATGTCCTCCATCAGGTCAACAGGCGTGCTCTCTCCCAAGTTGTTCAGAGCCAGGAGCCTCTCCGCTCTCTCCTGGACTGAGGGAGTGAAACGCTGGACGAGCGCAGCCTTCAACCCGCCGTATTTGTCGTCGGCCGGTGGGCGCTCCAAAAAGCTCTGCACATGTCGAGCTTGGCAATAACGTGGTAGAATTTTGTGTCATCTACCGTTATCCCCCGGAGGGCGAACTGTGCTTCGACCAAGTGGAACCAGGAGCACGGGTTATCTTGCCAGAAGTCTGGTAGCTTGACTGTGGCTGCGTTCGCCTGGCTGGCTCCTGACAAGTCCGGCTTGGGGGAATTACTTCTGCTCATGATACGTCTTAGGGTCACCAGTGTGGAGAATGTGGAAGGACGAGGCTGAGTTTATTTCACAAGTCAGATTTATTCACATTCTCCAACATCATCAAAAAACAGAAAGAGAGCGAATCCCCCAACATCTGTCCCTTTTATACCCAGGACATCAAAACACACAGTCACATGGAACTTAATCCCCAGTAACAATGTAACCTCCTCCTGATCTTAACACCCCCCACCTCCAATCTCTGGCCGCTGGGCGAAATCCCCCACGGCTGTCTCTCTGATGCCAAAGACTAGAGTTTCACATCCTCGTGTTATCTCCAGAGCGGCTCAGTCCTTTGTTCTGTCTCAGATGTGAAGCCTAAGGTGGTATACGTATGAATCATGCAGTGATATACATATGTGCATATACGTGTCCCACAGGTGCATGTTATATTGGAAACATTTCTATCTGGAACCCAAATCACCCATTTGGATCCTTATGGAGTCACACATAAATCAAACCTCCCTACCGGCAATTTTAGGTTCACCACTTCCCCTTTCTTTGTCTACACTGGGTAATAACAAAGTAGTTCGTCAGTCTCTTAGAATTTGGTCTCAATTCAGGAAAAATTTCGGTCTTCAGTTTTTCTCCATTAGAAGTCCAATTGCCGCAAATCATTTATTTACCCCATCAACTATTGATAGTGCATTTCATATATGGCACAGAAAAGGTTTAAAATCTTTTGCGGATTTATATTTTGATGGTCAATTTGCAAGTTTTTCTCAACTTTCCACTAAATTCGACATCACTTCTACACATTTTTTTCGCTTCCTCCAGGTCAGACATTATGTGCAAACCATGACAAAACAACTCCCTCAAAAACCTTCTGATAATCCTCTAGATGATTTTTTATTAGTTAAACCAACTTCTAAGGGGGTAATATCAGTTTTATATAATTTAATTTCAAATTTACAATCTTCTTCTCTGGCCGCTATTAAATTGAATTGGGAACAAGATCTTAATTTTACTTTTACTGATGAACTGTGGGACTCTATTCTTGGCCAGGTTCACACTGCATCAATGTGTGCTCGTCACGCTCTTATTCAATTTAAGATTGTACACCGGGTGCACCTGTCCAAGGTTAAGTTAGCACGTATTTACTCGGATATAGACCCAACTTGTGAAAAGTGTAGTAGCGCTCCTGGCACTTTGCTTCACGTGTACTGGTCCTGCCCTTCATTGATGAATTTTTGGCATTCTGTTTTTATCACTATGGCTGAAGTCCTGCAATATCAAATTAAACCTGATCCATTATGCATCATTTTTGGTGTGGCTCCAGAATTTGTCTTGCCAAATTCCAAATTAAAAGTATTCAAATTTCCATTATTATTGCCTGTATTACTGAAGTGGAAAGACTCTTCGCCCCCTTCACATTTACAGTGGATAAAAGATATACTGTCCTGTCTGGATTTAGAAAAAATTAGATATACAGTTCGTGGCTCTGAAAACAAATTCTATAAATTATGGCGCCTGTTTCTTGATTTCTTTGAAGGACCCGACGATTATAGTTTCTGAGTAGCTCATATCCCCTTTACCCCACCCCCACCTCACACACACAATTTTTCTTTTTTTTTCTTTTTTTCTTTTGTATTTTTTATTATTATTGTTTATTTAAAGGTTTTTGTGTCTTGAAGCATCCACATTTGTTAGTTTTAAATTCTAGTTTTGCACTGTTTGGTTAAAACAAAAATGAAAATTTCTAATACTTTGTATTGTATTGATACTTCAATTAATAATAATAAAAAGACCTTTGAAAGAAAGAGAGAATGCATGGCACATTTGCATATTGATATACATATCAGTCAATACATATCAATCGCGTGACCAACTGGCGCCCAGACTTCCTCTCCTTAAATCAGGGATGTATAACAGTAGCCATTGTTCTGGTTGTCCCCCCAGGGATTCTCTGTTCATATGCAATCCCTGCTGAGCGAGAATATTATCAGTCTGCATTGTGCTGGGTGCCCACATACTCAAGTTTTTAAGTGGGTGCTCTTTGTACCCTTAAGTCAGCTAGAAATTTTTGGCTGTCTACTTTTAATTATTAATTTCAAAGCACTGCTTTTACTTAAGTAGAATTTCTGGCTACTATACCCACCTCTGATCATATGATTTAAGTATGCATGAGTAAATTATGATTATGAATGTCTTTTTCCCTTCCTTTCCCTACTCTCTCAATGGAAAAAAGGAAACACGAGAATAAAAATACAAAAAAAAAAAACCAACACATTTTTTGTAATTTATGTAAACCACGACAAAACATCCAACAGGACAAAACAAGACACTTGATATTTTCTAACCTCTTTGTATACAACCATAGACAGAGAGAACCTGAATTAGACAGGGCTCAGAGAGGGCAAGATGAGACAGAAGAGAAGAGTCAAGGAGAGGAAAGTGTTCAGGTAGAGGGTCCAGGAGAGGTGAGGGCAGAGGAAGGAGAGAAGGATGACACCAGTAAAAAGTCCAAACACAGGACATCAGGGTGGGACCCCAACTGGCCCAATATTCCAACATTCAAGCCTCGGTTGTACAGTACTTCAAATGGTAAATTCCATATGCAAAGTTACTGCGCAAAATTAAAAAAAGAAATAAATAGTATAAAATTAACATATTCTGGTTACAATAGTGTCATGTGTTTTCTGCCCCCAAAAAATATGTTGCCACCGCACCAAGGTCTTTAAGCCAGAGGAAACACTGATCCGTCAGCTGATGCAGCAGCGGCATGTGACATCATCGGCTCCACTGCTGCCACTCTATTGGCCCAGTTTCCTGACGCATTCATGGCCATCACGGGAGATTTTAACCATGTCTCACTGGACAAAACATTACCAAACTTCCACCACTTTGTTGACTGTCCCACCAAAGAAAATAAAACATTGGATCTCCTGTTCGATCCCAGCCCCCGACCAACAGTGATCTGTGTGGAGTTTGCATGTTCTCCCCGTGTCTGCGTGGGTTTACTCCGGGATTTCTCCGGTTTCCTCCCACATGCCAAAAAAATGCAAGTTAGGTTAATTGGCATCAAAAAACTGGGGATTCTAAATTGTCCTTAGGTATGACTGTGAGAGTGAATGGTTGTCTGTCTCTTTGTGTTGGCCCTGCAATGGACTGGCGATCTGTCCAGGGTGTACCCTGCCTCTCGCCCAAAGATGCTGGGATAGGTTCCAGCCCCCCCCACCCCCGCGACCCGAAAAGGATTAAGCGGAAGAAGATGAATGAATGAATGAATGGATCTCCTATATGCCAATGTCAGAGATGCATACAGGGTCAAAGCTCTAGCCCCCCCCCCCCCCCCCACCTTGGCAGATCTGATCACAACCTGGTTCTGTTATCACCCAAGTCCACTACTCTTGTGCAAAAGCAGGCTGCTCACACACGGACTGTAAGGAGGTGGACACAGAAGGCTGCTGATGCACTACAGTAGTGGTTCCCAACCTTTTTCCCAGGAGGCCCCCGCCCCCCCGCCTGTGTCACAGAAGTGCCGGGCCCCCTTCCCGAGCCCACACGATCACGTCAGAGGAATTAAGTCATTTTCAAACATTTATTTAGGAAAAAAAATAACATCAGTTTTGTGCTTAACCTATTCCATTTGTTTTGAAATGTAGATTTGTTTTCCTTGATACTTAAACTAAATTGAATTATATGAACATGTGTATCACACACAGACAAAAAAATAAATGTGGCAAATGACTGCAATTGTACTAAAATATTTGTCCTTTTGTTTTAAGACAGCATTACTTTTAAACATGGACTTTTTGACACCAGAAGGCAGTCCTGAGTCTTCATTGTTCATTGTCAGTAACAAAGTTTTCATCTTTGCCAGAGGTATGAAACAGAAATGTTAACAAGAACATGTCCCTTGAGAAAGCAAAACATTTCTAACAACCACAATAGTGGGTATACACACACATGACCACATAAATCAGTAAAGGCCTAAAAGTCAGTCAGTATGGGCCTAATGGCAGTAGGCCTAAAAACACCCCTGTCATACACAAAGAACAAATATCCTTGACTGCTCTTTCTCATAACGCTACCCAGCAATTAACACTGCAAAAAATAGTTCAATGATTCTTTACTTTTTACTCTCTCCAGTGTGTTGATTCAAAAAAGAATATTAATGTGTACCTTGAGCTTGCATGTCTCTGACCAGGGATGCGATGTTTGGAGTGATAGTGGTGATAGCCAGTCTAAAGTCCTGGTGGACATCCAGCCTGTTCCTTGCTTTTGTTTTTATAGTTAGAAGGGCACTGAAAGCTGCCTCAGACAGGTACATAGTACCAAAAGGAAGAATGACCCTCTTGATTGCGTGTTTGGCCAGCGTAGGCACGATGGTGTGTCCTTTGACCATCCAAAACTTTTTGTATCCGTTTTCCTGGAAATATTTTTTTTGACACTGAATCAGACTGAACGTCACACAGCTCATCTTCACAGCCCAAGTATTCAACATCCTTGTGACTGGAAATGTAGGGGTCCATCACCCATGCTTCCTTGGATAAATATTCGTTGATGTTGGCAAAGCGACTCCTCATCTTGTCACACAGCAGGCTCATGTGGTGCATGAAGTCCGTGCGTAAAGACGCATGCACGGTGCCACCGGACTGCTTCTGCAGAAGTGGAAACTGCTGCAACTCCCCTTTTGACATTTTAGTGACCCTGTACTCCAGTTTTCGCACAAAAGCGTCCAGTGCGTCTTTGCGTTGTAGGACATTTGATTCAGGTCCCTGCATCCGCATGTTTGTTTCGTTGAAAAGAGCGAATGTGTCCACCAAGTATGCCGCTTGTATCCAAAACACGTCTGTCAGCTGCTCATAAAGTGACCGATTGTGGTCATGCAAGAATTCTTGTCTTGCAATTCAATAAAATGAACAAGCACCTGTCCCCTTGACAACCATCGTACTTCAGTGTGGAGCAGGAATGTTTGGCGCGCCTCGTCCTCGCACAGTAGTGCAAAAAGTCGATTATTAGCAGGGCGTGTTTTAATAAAGTTCACGATTTTGACAACAGTTGACAGGTTGTTACTGAGGTCTTCTGAAAGTTTTTTACCTGCCAGTGCTTGGCAGTGGAGCAGGCAATGAAAAATGACGCATTCCGGAGCCTTTTCTTTCAGCCATGTGTTGAATCCTTTATTTTTTCCCATCATTGCCACGGCTCCATCGGTGCAGCAGCACACCATCAGGTTCTCATAGGGCAGGTTGTGGGATGTGAATAATGAATCCACAGCCGTGAAAATATCTGCGCCTGGTGTCATTGTTGCTAGATTTGTTGACATAAGAATTTCTTGTTTTAAGTTGCCATCATCAATATACTGACAATACACAAATAACAGAGCCTCGTCTGCAACTGTAGTCGTCTCGTCCAGTTGAATGGAGAAGGGAATCCTCCTAAGTTTCTTGTGCAGCTGGTTTTGGCAATCTGCAGCCATTTTATTGATTCTGTCTTTGATAGTGTTGTCAGAGAGGGGCACAGTCTTGACTTTATCAACTGCTTGTGGTCCCCACATTTTCTGCACAATTTTTAGGCATGCGGGCTTGAGCAGCTGCTCACCAATATTGTGCATCTTTTTTGCCTTCGCAATGAGCAGCGCACAGTCGAATGATGCTTCAGTGGCTCTGAATAAATCACTACCTGCCCGTTCAAAGGATTTTCTGATATCCCCATGTCTCCTTGAAAGCGCCAGGTGCCGTTTCCTCTAAAAAAAAATCCCGACTTGCACTAATGGTCTCTCGGTGTCGAGTCTCCTGATGCCATCTCAGTTTGCTGGGCTTCATGCTGTCATTAGCTAGCTTTTCACCACAAATAACACATTCTGGCCGAAAAGAGTCTTGTGCTTCTATAAATCCACAGTTCAGGTAACTGTCAATATATTGTCTTTTTTTCTTTTTTAACTCCACAGGGTCCTCAACATTTACATTTCTCAGCCATTGTGGAAGATGGAATCAGACGAGACAGCGAGCTGCACGACACAGAACTTTATTTCTCCTCCAACACAGAATAGAACAGAATAACCCTGAGTGCCTGAGCGAACTACTTTATACACTTTCATTCCCGCCTCCAGGACTCAGGGTAAGCACATTAACATACACACTGAAAGACATGTACACACATTATCATAACATTGACACACATGTCACAGAGCAGGTCTTGCTACAATACATTCACACCCCTGCATCCTCAGATGCAAACCTGGCGCTGCGGGGGTGAAAGGCACGTCTTTGTTTGTTTCACTCCTCTCACATTTTCTCCATTAGCATCTCTATCTTCTCCCCCACCAACCCCCTGTACTGGGTGGAGTGCCATGTGTGTTGTGTCCACCACACCTTCCTCTTTCTTTATTTGATGTCATTCATGCATTTATTTTTTTTTTACCCACTCATTTCATGACCTCAAAACAGACGGAGCTTTGCGCCCCCCCCCCCCCCCGTGGGCTTAGGACCTCAGGTTGACACACACAGCACTACAGGACTGTTTAGAAATGACAGACTGGGATGTACTCTCTAGGCCACACGGGGAGAACATAGACAACATGGCTGACTGCATCACAGAATACATCAGATTCTGTGAAAACACAGCCATGCCAGTCCAGACCGTGCACTGTTTCCTCAACAACAAACCATGGATCACCAGTGACCTGAAAGCACTTCTTAACAAGAAGAAGAGGGCTTTTAGGTCTGGAGACAGGGAGGAACTGAGGAGAGTGCAGCATGAATTGAGAGAGATGCTGAGGAGGTGTAAAGACAATTACAGGAGGAAGTTAGAGGATAAACTCCAGCAGAAGAATATGAGAGAGGAGTTGTCTGGAATGAAAAACATCACTGGGTTGAAGGGGAGAGACAGACAGACATCGGAGAGCCATGAGAGAGATAATGAGCTGAATCTGTTTTTTTTAATAGGTTCAACTCACCTTCTGTTACCCCCACAACACAGCCAGACCCCCACATTCTCCTCCCCGCTCACTGTCCTGTCCAGCACCTCTCTCTCCTGTCAGCCCCCCTCCTCTCCACTGAAGACATCAGCACCAACCCCCACATCACTGTGACTACAGGCCAGGTGAGGAAACACGTGGAGAGACTTCACCAGCGGAATGCTGTGGGCCCTGATGTCATCTTTCCTTCCTGCCCTTCAGAGAGAATGGTTCACCCTCCTCCACCCTCCCTAACTGAGAATCCCAGCTTGCTGTCTTGTCTGCGTCGCTGTTGAGGCGGGAGGAAGAGGAGAGGCTGAGGCAGGAGGAAGAGGAGAGGCTGAGGAGGGAGGAAGAGGAGAGGCTGGAAATGTTGAGGAGGGAGGAAGAGGAGAGACTTACCACTATGACTGGCGCCTAGCGTCTGCCCCAGCCTTGGATGCGCTCTGCAGAGCGTGCCCAAATGCCAAGTCACGTTTCGTTACCTTGTATTCATACATGTGTAATGACAATAAAGTTGAATCTCATCTCATCTCATCTCATCTTCACTTGGATCCTTAAGACCTGTGCTAACCAGCTAGCTCCGGTGCTGAAGCACCTATACAACCTGAGCCTGAGTCTGGAGAGAGTACCAGTGCTGTGGAAGACGTTCTTCCTGGTTTCTGTCCCCAAGAAGTTTGTCTCTATCTGACCTGAATGACTATCGACCAGTTGCCCTCACATCCCATGTGATGAAGGTCATGGAGAGACTTGTTTTAGCCCACCTGAGGCCACAGGTGAAGACGTGGCGGGACCCTCTGCAGTTTGCATACAGTGGTGTGAAAAAGTGTTTGCACCCTTCCTGATTTCTCATTTTTTTTGTATGTTTGTCACACTTAAATGTTTCAGATCATCAAACAAATTTAAATATTAGACAAAGATAACACAAGTAAACACAAAAAGCAGTTTTTAAATGGAGGTGTTTGTTATTAAGGGGAAAAAATCCAAACCTACATGGCCCTGTGTGAAAAAGTGATTGCCCCCGAAACCTAATAACTGGTTGGGCCACCTTTAGCAGCAACAATTGCAATCAAGCATTTGCGATAACTGGCAATGAGTCTTTTACAGCGCTGTGGAGGAATTTTGGCTCACTCATCTTTGCAGAATTGTTGTAATTCAGCCACATTGGAGGGTTTTCAAGCATGAACCGCCTTTTTAAGGTCATGCCACAGCATCTTAATCGGATTCAGGTCAGGACTTTGAGTAGGCCACTCCAAAGTCTTCATTTTGTTTTTCTTAAGTCATTCAGAGGTGGACTTGCTGGTGTGTTTTAGATCATTGTCCTGCTGCAGAACCCAAGTGTGCTTCAGCTTGAGGTCATGAACACATGGTCGGACCTTCTCCTTCAGGATTTTTTGGGAGACAGCAGAATTCATGGTTCCGGTTACCACAGCAAGTCTTCCAGGTCCTGAAGCAGGAAAACAACCCCAAACCATCACACTACCACCACCATATTTTACTGTTGGTATGATGTTCCTTTTCTGAAATGCTGTTACTTTTACGCCGGATGTAACGGGACACACACCTTCCAAAAAGTTCAATTTTTGTCTCGTCAATCCACAGAGTATTTTCGCAAAAGTCTTGGGGATCATCAAGATGTTTTCTGGCATAACTGAGACGAGCCTTTACGTTGTTTTTGCTCAGCAATGGTTTTCGTCTTGAAGCTCTGCCATGCAGGCCACTTGTGACCCGTGCTGGCAAAATGAGTCACTTTGAGGAAATTATCAAAACTGAGGTAACGTTTTTTTCCTTATTCTGTAATGAAAGACCTTCGAAATGATATTTAATTTGTAGAAAGTGCCCAAAAACGGATGTGGAAAAAGACGATTTGTTTATATTTTGGCTATGTTGAAAACTCGCATTTGATCGGTCAGGAGTTACATCTTCTGCCCAAACATATGTATTTTTAGAAAGTATGATTTATAAACTTTACAATGATACCAGGCACTCGCGGAAGTTTTCCCGGGACTTGCCGCTAGCAACCAAAGAAAGAGTCATGATTTATGACTTCTCATGCCTGTAGCTCGTAATGACGCGGTGCGCATTCTGACTCATTTTGCCAGCATGGGCTACATTTTTGCCCAGTCTCTTTCTTATGGTGGAGTCATTAATACTGACCTTAACTGAGGCAAGTGAGGCCTCAGTTCTTTGGATGTTGTTGTGGGGTCTTTTGTGACCTCTTGGATGAGTCGTCACTGCGCTCTTGGGGTAATTTTGGTCTTTGATTTCTTCAGTGCATTTAACATCATTCAGCCACTGCTGCTGGGTGAGAAACTGCGGGTGGTGGGGGTTAACAACACTGTGATCTCCTGGATTACCGACTACCTGACAGTCAGGCCACAGTTTGTCTGGCTGGGCAGTGTTTTGTCTGATGTGGTGGTTAGTGATACAGGAGCTCCACAGGGGACTGTGCTTTCTTCTTTTCTCTTTACCATATACACCAATGACTTTCAGTACAACACCGAGTCATGCCACCTGCAGAAGTTCTCTGATGACTCGGCTGTTGTTGGGCATATAAGAGGGGGAGAGGAGGGGGAGTACAGGGCACTGGTAGACAGATTTGTGGACTGGATCGAGCAGAATCACCAGAGGCTGAATGTCAGGAAGACCAGAGAGATGGTGATTGACTTCAGGAAGAAGAGGACACCTTCAGGGGGGAGGTTGTCGGGGTAGTGGAGGACTACAAATACCTGGGTGTCGTGATCAACAGCAGACTGGACTGGAAATGTAACACCAGTGCTGCATACAAGAAGGGGATGAGCAGGCTCTACTTTCTGAGGAAGCTGAGATCCTTCAGCGTGTGCAACAAGATGGTGGAGCTTTTCTACCAGGCCGTTGTTGCCAGTGCCATCTTCTTTGCTGCTGTCTGTTGGGGTAGCAGTATCAGAGCCAGCAACACCAATAGACTTGACAAGATTATCAAGAAGGCTGGCTCTGTGATTGGTCTCAGGCCGGAGACCTTTGAATCTGTGGTGAAGAGGAGGACACTGAACAAACTGTGATCCATCATGGACAATCCTGATCACCCCCTCCACCACACACTGGACAGACAGCGGAGCACTTTCTCCAGCAGACTGCTACAGCTTCACTGCCAAATGGCCAGGTACAGGAAATCTTTTCTGCCACATGCCATTTCACTGTACAATAACTCACTCCAATGTTGAATTCTGGCCATAACAATGTTGCCATACTACACCTTACAGTATATTTGGTACTGTGGAGTGTGTGAAATCAGAGGCAGATTCATTTCAGACGATTTAAACTATGACTCTCAGTGCCACACCAGTAGGCTGCCTTTTGCAACAGCGGCTCGATTCCGAGTTTTTTTTCCCCTTCCTCTCTCTTTTGATCACTTTTTTTTCACCCCACTTATATCACGGACACACAGATCGTCCCAAATGTCTCCTGAGCCGGTGGACGGAGCCACTGTTTATAGCAGGATACGATACAACAGGGAAGAGCTACTAGCATTTAACCGCCACCCGGTCCCACTGGAAAAACTCGACATACCGAGAGAATTGAGGCGAAAGCGTCGCGGCTGCCGGGCTGGAGTAAGGCGGAGGACAAAAAATATAAGGTACAGACCCTCCCTTCCATCTGTTGTCATGGGAAATGTACGGTCGATACTGGGAAAGTTAGATGAGCTAGCGGCTATCTCCCGTTATGATAGCACTTACCGGGAGTGCTCTCTCCTTTTGTTTACTGAGACGTGGCCAACTGAACTAGCAGCAGATGCTAACATTGAGCTGGAGGGTTTTCACATGATACGAGCTGACCGAACACCAGAGAGTGGCAAAGCAAGGGGCGGTGGAGTGATAATGTATGTTAACAACAACTGGTGCAGACCGGGACATATCACTGTTAAACAACGACACTGCAGCAAAGACATTGAGTTGCTAGCTGTTAGCATGAGGCCTACATATCTCCCGAGAGAACACTCACACGTGATCTGCATTGTTGTTTATGCAAATCCGACGGCGAACGCTGGGACAGCGCGTGACGTCATCCATTCAGTAACCAGCAGGCTGCAGACAGAACACCCAGATGCTCTTCTCCTCATCTCAGGCGATTTCAACCACGTTTCACTGTCTCCCATTCTGCCCACTTTCACCCAGTATGTCACATGCCACACTAGAGACAATAAAACACTGGATTTGTTCTACGCAAACACTAAGGAGGCGTACACCTCATCACAACTCCCCCCACTTGGGAGATCGGATCACAACTTGGTTCATCTCCGGCCGGTGTACAAACCCCTAGTGCACAGACAACCTCCGGCCATGCACACTGTGGAGTTATGGTCTGAGGAGACAATGGACACTCTAAAGGACTGTTTTGAAGCCACTGCCTGGAAGCAGCTCTGCGATCCACATGGTGAGGACATCGATGGCCTCATTCACACCTTCACGGGCTACCTCAGCTTCTGTGTGGACAAATCCGTTCCCGCCAAGACCATACGGCGTCACTCAAACAACAAACCCTGGATCAACCCTGAGATAAAAACACTTCTGAGAGAGAAGAAGAGGATCTTCAGGTCGGGGAACAGGGAGATGCTGAAGTCCGTACAGAGGGAGCTGAGGAGAAAGATCAGAGAAGGCAAGGACAGCTTCAGGAAGAAGATGGAGGACAAGCTGCAACAGAGCGACATCAGCGGGGTCTGGAGAAACCTCAAAACCATCTCGGGGCTCCAGAATACCTCCCCCCAGGCCACGGGGGGCAGGGAGTGGGCGAACAACCTGAATCTGTTTTTCAATAGATTTGACCAACCGCCCTCCCCCCTGTCTGCACAACAACCACTGCTGCCTCTAAGAAATCAAGTCCTGCTGCCCACTCCCCACTCCACCGACACCCCCCCCACTCCCAACACACAGCCCCCCATCCTGACCCTGACCAAGACCCAGGTGAGGACGGAGCTGAGGAAGATCAAGGCGAGGAAGGCGTCGGGACCGGACGGCATCAGCGCAAAGCTCCTCAAGTCCTGTGCAGACCAGCTGTGTGGGATTGTGGAGTACATCTTCAACCTGAGCCTGAAGCTGGGGAGGATACCACAGCTGTGGAAAACATCTTGTGTGGTACCTGTACCAAAAACTTCCCACCCCAAAGACCTGAACAGCTACAGACCGGTGGCCTTGACGTCCCACTTGATGAAGACCCTGGAGAGACTGCTCCTTGCTCATCTCCGCCCCCTGGTGGAACCAGCGATGGATCCACTCCAGTTCGCCTACCAGCATGGCATTGGGGTGGAGGTTGCGGTGATCTTCCTCCTTCACCGTTCTCTGTCCCACCTGGAGAAGCCCGGGAATATGGTGAGGATCATGTTCTTTGACTTCTCCAGTGCTTTCAACACCATCCAACCGATGATCCTGAAGGACAAGCTGCTGCGCGCAGGGGTGGACCAGCACCTGTCATCATGGATCCTGGACTACCTCACGAACCGGCCTCAGTTTGTGAGAACCCGGGACTGTGTTTCCGACACGATCATCAGTAGCACGGGGGCCCCCCAGGGAACGGTGCTGGCTCCCTTCCTGTTCACTCTTTATACTGCGGACTTCTCACACAACACAACACATTGCCATCTACAGAAGTTCTCTGATGACTCTGCGATCGTTGGTCTCATCTCCAACGGAGATGAAGCTGAGTACAGAGGGCTTATCCAGGACTTTGTGGACTGGTGCCATCGGAACTGCCTCCAGATCAATGCGAGGAAAACTAAGGAGCTGGTGGTGGACTGCCGCAGGCATGGGCAGCCCCTCACAGCACCAGTAAATATACAGGGAACAGACATCGAGATGGTGACATCCTATAAGTACCTGGGTATTCATCTGAACAATAAACTAGACTGGTCACACAATACTGACGCACTCTACAAGAAGGGACAGCGCAGGCTGTTCCTGCTGAGGAGACTCAGGTCTTTTGGTGTACAAGGGGCGCTGCTGAAGTCATTCTATGACACGGTGGTGGCATCAGCCATCACTTTTGGAGTGGTCTGCTGGGGCAGTGGCATTACTGCAGCCGATAGGAAGAGACTGAACAAACTGATTAAGAAAGCTAGCTCTGTCCTGGGGCAGCGCCTTGATCCGATGGAGGAGATAGGAGAGAGAAGGACGGTGGCTAAACTGTCATCTCTGCTGGAGTCCGAGTTCCACCCTACGCAGGACATACTGGATGCACTGAGGAGCTCATTTAGCAGCAGACTACATCATCCCAGGTGCACAACCGAGAGGTTTCGTAGGTCCTTCCTACCAACGGCTGTCAGACTGTACAACCTAAGCAGGGCTGCTCGCAGAGATAGCAAAAAGACGTAACAAACTAATAGTTTTTGTTTTTTTTTTTGAATGCAAAAGATGCAATAGACTTACACAATGGTCCTCTCCGGCATACAACTAGGAACATACCGGTCGCTATGGAGGGTGAGAATATGTATGGGCACATAATCATACCATGTAGGATAACTAAATAGACGGTTATGCTGTTTCATCCCACCTAGCAACAATGCTCTGCACTGTGTGTGTTTATATATTTACATATTTATTCCATCTAGCTACAATGCTCAGCACTGGGTGTGTTTATATTTATATATCTATATATTTATTCCATCTAGCTACAATGCTCCGCACTGTGTTTTTATATATCTACATATTATTCCATCTAGCTACATTGCTCCGCACTGTGTGTGTTTATATACTTGCATATTTATTCCACCTAGCTGCAATGCTCCGTACTGTGGGTGTTTATATATTTACATATTTATTCCATCTAGCTACAATGCTCTGCACTGTGTGTTCATATATTCATATATTTATTCCATCCAGCTACAATGCTCTGCACTGTGTGTCTGTGTGTCTGTGTGTATATATATATTTTATAGTAATATGTACATATGTATATTAGCTGCTCTTGCTTGCTTGTTTTTTTTTTTCTTGCCTTCTGATTGTTGCTCTGAGTGTTGCTATCCCTGTGCTGTTGCAATCCTGGAATTTCCCCGTTGTGGGACTAATAAAGGCTTATCTTATCTTATCTTATCTTTATTACACACTCACATCTCTCAAGCACAGAACAGACTGAACATCTAAGCAGAAACTCTCCTCTTAAGTTTCACGGCATTTACATCACACACAACATGACATTTGCATCACACTGCATTCAACATCCTTCATCCCTGACTCCTTCCTGCTATCTCACCAGGAACCTCCTGCTCTTTGTTGTCCCAAGCTTATCCACTGTCTCCTGTCTGAGATGCTAGATAATCAGGCTGTACCCCCCCCCCCCCCCCCCAGCATCTTAGATAGGACAATAGAATAACAGTCCACATGCTGTGATAGAACAATTGAACATCAGTCCACATGCTGCTTGGGCTTTCGTCTCCTCCCGTATCTGCTGTAACTGGGGTTTACCGCCTCCGCAGCGCTGCTGTGCCGGTGGGGGGCTGCTGGGAGTGTGTCTGACTGCGTGTGGGCTGTTGTTGGGGGGGGCGGAGCACTTCGGTCTGTCCATGTGGCTGCTCTGGTGAATCGTTTCCCTGGGGAGCTCTCCGTGGGGGTCTTCAACGCCAAGGGGCCTTAGCCAACAGCACTTGCTCGTCCGCCACAATGAAAGCGGGTTTGAGTCTGTCTATGCCAATTTTTTCCCTCCTACCCCCCAAGTCTAGCAAAAAATGCTTATCCCCTGTTTCCAGCACTCTGAACGGTCCATCATAGGGTGGGCGCAATGGAGGGCGGTGGGCGTCGTGTCTGACGAACACGAACTCCGCGCTCTTCAAAGTTTTAGGCACGAAAACACGCGGAAAACTGTGGTGGGCAGGGCCCGGCAGCGTGCCTGTGTTTGCGCTACGCTGCAAAAGCTGAGACGGGGAGCTGCCCGGCGCGGGATTATCTGGCAGAAATTCCCCAGGCAGCCGTAGTGGCTGCGCAAAAACGAGCTCTGCCGGGGAAGCTTCCAGATCCTCTTTCGGCGCGGAGCGCAACCCCAATAAAACCCATGGCAGCCTGTCTACCCAATTTGCATCCGTCAATGAAGCCCTGAGTGCCGCTTTCAGTGATCTATGAAAACGCTCGCATAACCCATTGGCCTGTGGGTTGTACGCGGTTGTGTGGTGAATTGTAACACCCAGGCTGCGGGCCATCGCGGACCAGAGTTCGGAAACAAATTGAGGGCCCCTGTCGGACGTAATGTCCGACGGGACTCCAAAACACGCCACCCATGCTGTTAAAAAAGCACGCGCTACATCCGCGGACGTGGTTGCCGCCAGCAGGACCGCTTCTGGCCAGCGCGTGGTGCGGTCCACCATTGTCAGGAGGTGTGTGCACCCCTGTGATGGCGGGAGGGGGTCCACGAGGTCCACGTGACCATGGTCGAACCTCTTTGCCGGAATACGAAACGGCTCCAAGGGAGCCTTCGTGTGTCTTTGTACTTTGGCTCGTTGGCACGCCACGCAGGCTGCAGCCCACTCTTTCACTTGTTTGCGTAGGCTCGGCCACACAAACTTCTCTCCCACCATTTTGACCAACGCGCGCACTCCTGGGTGCGCCAGAGTGTGAACCGACTCAAACACGCGGCGGCGCCACGCAGCCGGGACCACCGGACGCGGGCGACCCGTGGAGACATCGCAGATTGGGGGGGGGGGGCGCCAGCCTGCAGCACCCTGCTCTCCAGCCTTAACCCTGTTGGTCCAGACTGGAGCGCGCGCACGTCTACGTCGCTAATCTGCTCCGCGGCCATGGCTGCGTAATCTATCCCCATGCAGACTGGGACCACTACGGCGCGCAAGAGGCAGTCCGCCACTACATTCAGTTTACCAGACACATGCTGAATATCGGTCGTAAACTCTGAGATCGCGGCCAGCTGTCTCTGCTGCCGGCCCAACCACGGTTCTGAAACCTTGGCCATCGCGAATGTTAGCGGCTTGTGGTCCACGAACGCGGTGAAGCTGTGCCCTTCCAGCCAGAACTGGAAGTGGCGTATGGCCAGGTGGAGAGCCAGCAGCTCTCTGTCGAACGCGCTGTATTTACGTTCGCTGTCGCGCAAAGTTTTGCTGAAAAAGGCGAGCAGCTGCCAAGCCCCGGCGACGCGCTGCTCCACGACAGCCCCTATGGCCACGTCTGAAGCATCGGTGGTGAGCGCTATGCGGGCCGTCGGGTCTGGATGCACCAGTAGTGCGGCGTTTGCCAGGGCTGCTTTAACTTCCGAGAACGCCCGCTCTCGCTCCGGGGTCCATTCGACCCTATCCGTGGGTTTCTGTTTCTTGAGCGCGGCATACAATGGTTGCATGAGCTGCGCCGCGTGGGGAAGGAAATGGTTATAAAAGTTCACCATCCCCAAAAATTTCTGCAGCGCCCTGACCATCTGAGGCCGGGGAAAATCCGCCACGGCGCGCACTTTGTCGGGCAGTGGGATCGCTCCTTCCGGAGAGACGCGGTACCCCAAAAAATTGATCTCCGTCACGCCGAGCTGGCATTTTGCCCGGTTGATTATTAACCCGTGCTCCTCCAACCTCCGGAAAACCGTCGTGAAGTGGGTTTCGTGTTCGTCTTCGGACGCACTGGCTACCAGGATATCGTCCAGGTAGACGAACACAAACGGGAGATCGCGCAGCACTGCATCCATCATGCGCTGGAACGTCTGTGCCGCTCCTTTTAACCCGAATGGCATGCGCAGGAACTCAAATAGACCAAATGGAGTTATTACCGCTGTTTTGGGTATGTCCTCAGCGCGCACTGGGACTTGGTGGTAACCGCGGACCAGGTCTATTTTGGAAAGAATGCACGCTCCGGGAGGTGAACGGAAAAATCCTGTATGTGGGGAATTGGGTAGCGGTCGTGCGCTGTGGCGTTGTTCAACTTGCGGAAATCCCAGCACGGTCGCCACAATCCCTCAGCCTTAGGGACCATGTGTAGCGGGGATGCCCATGGGCTGTTCGAGCGCCTGATGATGCCCAACCTTTCCAGGTTGGTGAACTCCTCGCGCCCTATGGCCAGTTTAGCTGCGTCCAAGCGCCGAGGTCTTGCAAAAACCCGTTGCAAGACGGCAAAACCTTGCCCGGTGGTGGTGATAAAGTGCTCCACCCCGTGTTTAGCGATGGCCGCGGAAAACGTCGGGACCGTGAGTGCTGGGAACTGAGTGAGCAGTGTGTGGAACTTACCGCCTGTAGCTGTGACGTTGGCTTGTGCTGTTGGCTGGGTCACTCGAGCTATACAGGGGAGAGATTCAAAGGACAGTGCATTAACCCGGCGCCTGTTGGCAACATCAACCAGTAAACCATGTGCACACAGAAAATCAGCCCCCAGTATATGGTAATTCAGTGCTGCTACGACAAAAGTCCACTCATATGTACGGCCGTGTAGAGATAAGAGCAGAGTCCTCTCACCAAAGGTCTTAATATCCGAGCCGTTTGCTGCCACCATCCCGGGGCCGCTAGATCCCGCCAGCTGGTCAGCGTAGGTCAGCCGGATGAAGCTCTTCTGGGCTCCGGTGTCCACAAGGAAACGCCTCCCAGAGCGTGCATCCGTTAAGTAGAGCAGCTTGTTCTCTTCACCGAGTGTCGCAGCTGCTACCGACCCCCGGCCTTGGCGTTTTCCCGAGCGCTTGAATTGGCACGGTGGCGTACATCTGCGTGCGTTCTCTCTGAAACGGCGGTGGTAGAAACAGAGCGTGTCTCTCTGTTGCTCCTTGGCCCCCACTGCTGCTACCGTCGGTGGCTCCTCGCCTCCTCTGGTCGTCTCACTGGGCTCCGCCGCTGCCGCGTTGACTGTGATCGCCCTGGTGGTGATGATGATCCGGTCTGCCTCTTGGGCTAGCCCACGGTAGTCGCACGTGGCCAGCCACGGCGAATTGGCCAGAACCGCTCTCGCTACTCTCGGAAGGTTCCGGAGGAAGAGGTGGGCAAACAGAAAGTGCCCGTCGTCTGTGCCCATTAACGCCAGCATCTTCTCCATCAGGTCTACGGCCGAACCATCTCCTAACTCGGTCCACGTCAGGAGCCTCTCCGCTCTCTCACAGTCCGAGAGCATGTAGCGCTGGATGAGCGCAGCCTTGAGCGCCTCATATTTGCTGCTGGCTGGTGGCTGATCAAGCAGGCTCACTACCTGCTGAGCTGTGCGGGCGTCGAGTGCTGCGACCACATGGTAGAATCTGGTATCATCTGCCTTTACTCCCCGGAGGGGGAACTGGGCCTCGGTGAGGTGGAACCAAGAGCGCGGGTTGTGCTGCCAGAAATCTGGTAGCTTGACTGAAACCGCACACGCGTGGCTGGAGGTTCCAGTCTGGGCTGTTTGTGAGATGGCTGCCGCCTCGCTGTAGCTTCCTGACCGGGTCGGCTCCGGGGATCTTGCCTCGTGTTCCATAATACGTCTTGGGTCACCAGTGTGGAGTGTGTGAAATCAGAGGCAAATTCATTTCAGACGATTTATTACACACTCACATCTCTCAAGCACAGAACAGACTGAACATCTAAGCAGAAACTCTCCTCTTAAGTTTCATGGCATTTACATCACACACAACATGACATTTGCATCACACTGCATTCAACATCCTTCATCCCTGACTCCTTCCTGCTATCTCACCAGGAACCTCCTGCTCTTTGTTGTCCCAAGCTTATCCACTGTCTCCTGTCTGAGATGCTAGATAATCAGGCTCTACAGTACCTCGTATTTCACCCTCCACCTTGTGATCCTTCTTTGTACAGTCAGTACTATCCATAGACTCACAAGGATCATTTTCTATTTAACATAGTAGTAGACTATGTTGTATATAAAGTTATCTAAGCATTTTTACTTTACTTCCCTGGGTAACTCCTTTTTCTGTTATGCAGTGTGTATTTCTGTTAGTTGGGTGGTCTGTGTCATGCTGCTGTTACACTGTAATTTCCCAGTTTGGGATCAGTAAAGTCTGTCTGTCTATCAGGAATTGTTTGTAATTCCCTCCAGCTTTACCAATTCCCAAGTTCCAGCTGAAGAAAAGCAACCCCAAAGCATGATGCTGCCATCACCATGCTTCACGGTGGGTTTGGTGGTTTCTTGTTACCTCCACCAAGAAGGTTATGTAATCGGGGTGGTTTGTCCGTCTGTTTGTTTGTCCTTCTGTCTGTCTGTTAGCAGGATTATGCAAAAACTACTGGATGGATTTTGATGAAAATTTCACCAAAAGTAGCTGTTGGGCCAAGGATGAACTCATTAAGTTTTGTTGATGATCTGAGAGTGCATACCTCCACCAAGGACCTTGTTTGTATTTGTGCAGCAGGATTACACAACAACTACTAGATGGATTTAGATGAAATTTTCACCAGAGGTGGTCTTTCGGCTAGAGACGAACCCATAACATTTTGGTGATGATCTAAGAACACATACCTCCGCCAAGGCTCTTATCTTCTCACACTGTGTTAGCAAAAATCCTCCACAACAGACCCATTACATTTTGGAGGTGATCCATGAGTGACAGAGGGAGCCTTGGTGGAGGTATGCACCCTCTGAGTGCTTTTCTAGTTTGATTGCTTGTTTGTGATACACAGTGTTGTTTTTGCACCAAAGATAACCTTTAGAATTGTACCCAAAGACTTCCGGTCTGGACACCATGGTGGTAGCCGCTTAACGCTGAAGCTCCCAGATCCCATCCGTGAAAATACCATGAAAATCAGATTTAACGGATTTATGGAAGAGTGAAAATCAAAAGACAAAGTTATTATGCCTAAAGGAAAACAGAAGAGATTGACATTTACCAGGCCAAGACACGCATCGGCCGGAGAAACTGATCTCAAGGACAATAACCTCTTGGAAATGGAGGAGCAAAATGAGGCTAGCAACATGGCTAGCTTAAAAACGATACTTCAAGAATTAAGAGAATTTCACCGAGAGTGTGGGGCCGAATTTCGTCAACTTAAAGATGAAATAAAAAGGACAAACAACAGAGTGGACCAGGCTGAGGCCCGAATCATGGAAGCAGAGGAAAAAATAAAAGGGCTGAAATCGGCAAAATTACTAGCCTATGAATTGAGGAAACAACAAACGGAGAGAGCAATCTACAAAATCAGGGACCCAGTATCAAAGGAAATAAAAATTAGAATAATTACTACAAGAACTTGTACTCCCTCAAAAAACACAAAATAGGCACATCCGAAGCCTTCCTAAATACATTAAATCTTCCCCAACTTACTGAGTCACAAAATAAAAAAACTATTGGCAGAAATACCACCTAAAGAATTAGAAAAAGCAATTATGAAACTTAAAGCTAACAAATCCCCAGGAGCAGATGGTTATACAGCAGAGTGGTACAAAACTTTTAAACAGCAACTATCTCCTCTCCTCCTGAAAACATTTAACTATGTCCGCCTCACAGGGGAAATCCCCCCCTCCTGGAGAGAAGGGGTCATTGCAGTCATACCTAAACCTGAAAAGGATAAACTAGACTGCTCCAACTACAGACCAATCAGTGTGTTAAATCAGGACTGTAAACTTTTTACCGCTACCCTTGCCAAAAGGTTAGAAAATATACTGACTGACTTAATTCATTTAGACCAAACAGGTTTTATAAGACAAAGACAGACACAAGATAACATTAGACGCACTTTACACATAATTCATCACATAAAAAAATATAATTTAAATGCAGCCATACTGGGATTAGATGCTGAAAAAGCATTTGATTCGGTTGACTGGTCTTTCCTATATAGAATCTTGTCCAGTTTCAATTTTCATATCAACTTCATTAGAACTATCCAGGCATTATATAAAAAACCAACAGCTAAAATAAGGATTAATGGTAAGTTATCATCATCTTTTGAACTGGAGAGAGGATGTTGTCAGGGCTGCCCCTTGTCTCCACTGCTCTTTGCAATGTTCATAGAACCTCTGAGCCAATGGATAAGACAGAATCAAAAAAATTCAAGGTATTACACTTGGTCAGAAGGAACATAAAATAGCACTCTTTGCTGATGACATTTTAATATACCTGAGGCAGCCGGACACCTCTTTTCCAGAACTAATCTCAGTTTTTTCAGAGTACAGAGAGTTATCAGGGTACAAATTGAACATGCATAAAACCAAAATTTTAACATTCAACTATAACCCAAATCAATATTTACTAAGCAAATTCAAAACTAACTGGGAGAGAGAATCTATGAAATATCTGGGGGTCAATATCCCGAAACAACTCAACAAAATTATAACACTAAACTATGATCCACTGATGGCAAAAATAAAATCTGATCCAGCAAGATGGAATACAATACCATTCTTGGGTACTGTACAAAGAATTGAAGCAGTCAAAATTAATATACTTCCACGTCTTCTATACCTTTTCCAAACAATACCGGTAGAACCTCCCAAAAAAACATGGCAAGAACTGGACAGAAGGATCTCAAGATTCATATGGCAGGGCAAGAGACCAAGAATCAGGTATAGAACCCTACAGGTAAACAAAAACAAAGGTGGGCTCGCGCTGCCAAATATCAGGGACTATTTTAAAGCCGCGCAAATTAAAACTTTAGTAGAGATATGTAACCCAGTCTACACTGCACAATGGAAGGAGATAGAATACCAAATAACAAGTGACATTCCCCTACAGGCGACAATAGGGAATAATACCTTACCTAAACATTTCAATAACACTAACCCGTGGATAGAGACCCCGCTAAAAATTTGGTTTAAGATAGTCAGAGAGAATCAAACTAAAGAACCCTAGTGGAAAGAGAACGGACTGATAAAATATTACAACTTTTTTAAAATGCAAACTTTAAAAAGTTTTGATGATTTGAAAAAACAAGGTCTAATAAATCAAGACCTTTACAGGTTCTTTCAGCTTAGACACCACATAAACAAAATACTTAAAAAGGAGGATTTGGAAAGGGCCCAGTTAGGTGTTCTGAAGGTCTTCTTAATGGCATATAAAGGGATCCCAGGGATCAGATACATCTCAAAAATATACCATGGTCTTCAAGATTTAAAAGGAGATAACACATCATATATAAAAGAGAAATGGGAAAAAGAGGGGAATTTCACTTTACAACTGGAAATATGGGAAAAGCTAAACAAACAACAGTGGAAAAGTACCTCATCCCTGCAGTGGAGAGAATTTGGATGGAAAAATTTGGTAAGATTTTTCAGAACACCTGCACAAAACAAATTTACTCGTAAAGGGTTGAATTGCTGGCGCTTGTGTGGTGAAAAGACTGCAAATCATTTTCATGTGTTTTGGTCATGCCCAGTTATCCACCAATATTGAACTAATGTACAGACAATATTGGGGAAAATATTCAAAGTAACAGTTCCCTTTTCTTTTGTAACTTTGTATTTGGGTTTACTACCGGAATCACTGGAAAGACGAGGAGAAAAATACTTATTCAGTGTTTTAATATTGGCAAGTAAAAAAGCACTAACAAAAAAATAGATGTTGAGAGACTGTCCTACACCTGAAGATTGGATTAACGTGATTCAGGACATTTATTTGATGGAAAAGTTGACGTTTGCACTGAGACAGGACATGGATGGGTTCTTGAACTTTTGGCAACCCTGGAACACATATGCGTCTTCCATCAGATCTAATCTTTGACAAATACCATTTCAATAATGGCTCCTCTCTTTGTTCCTATGCTACTCAGATGTTCTTTTTTCTTCTCTTCTCTTCTCTTTTTTTTTATTTTTCTTTTCTTTTACTTAAAAAAAAACGAGTGTTGTGATAATTTTTTTTTTCAATCTTGTCAAAAAACAAAAAAAAGGGATTATGTGATGAAAATGTAAACAATGCAATGCTGTAACGACATGTATACCCTTTACAAAAACTTAAATAAAACAAAAGAAAAAAGAATTGTACCCAAAAAGTTCAACCTTGGTTTCATCAGATCATAACACATTTTCTTACAATCGTTTGGAAGACTGGGTGTATTATTACCTCCGCCAAGAGGAGGAGGTAATGTTTTCGCCGGCTTTGGTTGGCTTGTCAAGAATGTGCCGCTAGTCCAGCAAAAGCTAGCGGTACTCAAATGCTTTGCAAGCAGTTTCATGAAATGGTCAGTCAGAGAGCAACTCATACCAGCTCAGACGTCGCCCGGGTTAACAAGGTCAGGAGTTCCTGGCAGTGGAAGGCGAATTACAGAGCTGCGTGGAGGAATCTGATCAGACCTAAATGAAACAGTCATTGTCGCCCCCGACAGACTGCTGTGATGATGATGATGATGATGATGATGGTTGGCTTGTTGGTTTGTCTGTCTGTCTGTCTGTCTGTCTGTTAGCAACGTTACTCAAAAAGTTATGAACAGATTTTGAAACTTTCAGGAAAGGTGTGTAATGGCACGGGGAACAGATGGTTAGGTTTTGGTGATGATCTGAGAGTGCATACCTCCACCAAGGGCTTTGTTTTTATTTGTGCAGCAGGATTACACAAAAATTACTGGATGGATTTGGATGAAATTTTCACGAGAGGTGGTCCTTTGGCTAGAGAGGAACCCATTACATTTTGGTGATGATCTGAGAATGCATACCTCCACCAAGACTCTTATCGTCTCACAGAGTGTTAGCAATGATACTCTTAAACTAATGGATAGACTTTGAGGCAATTTTCACCAGTAGTGGCTCTCGGCTTACACACAAACCCATTGCATTTTGGAGGTGATCCATGAGGGACGGAAGGAGCCTTGGTGGAGGTGTGCTCTCTGAGTGCTTTTCTAGTTAGAATTATCATTATTATTTTGTATTTTTCTTTGAAATAAAAGGCTCAGATCTTGCGACCCTACCCCTTGAGTGCATGGGCGTAAGACCTATGGAGAATATGGGAGATTGTTGTCACATGTAGTACACAACCAGTGCTTGCCAAAAATTCCTGCAGCTCTGTCAGTGTTTTGAAGGGGTGTTCAGTTCTCAGTAATGTCACTCTTGTCCCATATTTTCTACCACTTGTTATTGACTGTATTCACTGTGTGCCATGTTATATGCAATGTAAGAAAATTGTGTCACCAGATGAAAATTAAAGTTTTTGAATGACTCAGACAAGGCCCAGACCTAAATCCAATTGAAAATCTGTGGGGTGACGTTATGAGGGCTGTACGCAAGAGATGCCCTGGCAGTCTGGCAGATTTTGATTTTTTTGTCCAAGGAGTGAGTTTGATTTTTTTTTTTGTTCAAGAAAGAGTGAGCAAATATTGCTAAGTCAAGATGTGGCATGTTGACAGACTCCTACCCAAATAGACTGAATGCTATAATTGACTGAATGCTATATAATGAAGTGTTAGTTTGAGGGTGTCCATACTAATACTACCAACTTATTGTACATTTGTAATTTTTAATATTTTTTCCCTAGATTTGTTTGCTTTTCAATAGGCTTGTACAGGTTATAGGCCTCATTAAAGGTGGGAAAAGTTTGGAAATTATTTATTTTGTTGTAATTTTTTACATTACAAAAACCTGGCAGGGGTGTGTACAATTTTTATATCCACTGTATATAGTAGCGGAAAAGAAAAATATTTTAAAAATAAGTTTCCAGTAAGGAGGATAGCAAATCTCCTTTGTTACATATATTATCCCAGTTGAGTTTTTTTTAAATTTAGAAGAACCCATTTGTGAAATGTTGTGCTGATAATGTGATAAATACAACTTTACACCAGTAGGGTAAGTATAGAGCCAGTTTTCAGTTCAGAGTAAAAAAAAATCCACTTAATTACATTAATTTCTAGAGTAGGGCAGAGCAGTTAATTACTGGTTTACTTGGAGAAGACAGACTTGAAGAACTCATCATGGGTCATCAGTAAAAATAAATAAATAAATAAAGTATGGAACTTTTGGAAAATTGGGTTTTAGCCGCACCTTTTGGCAACAAAGTTAACTGCAGCCCTATTCACTCCAAGGACTGAAGGTCAAATTTCTCACTGGTGCAGCTGAGAGTTTGATCTGTGTGACTGAAAAATATGGAACTGTTAAAGCAAGCTCAAACAAAAAAGAAAAGTCCCTAAGAAAGGTCTCTGTAAACGCTAAATGAAACTTAGAACTGCAAAGCACTCTGAGGCCCCCATATGACAATCTAAATTGACAATTTGCGTCAATTGCTGGGTACAAAGTCCGTGCATTGGTAATTTATGACATTGTGCTATTGACCAACAAAACCTATGTCAGTCAGTGCCACATTATCAATTGCTATTTAAGCAGTGCATGTTATACCGCTTTTGGCACTGAGTAAGTGATCTGATGCCAGAAAAAGAGGACACACTTAGCACTACTTCATCCCTCACCTGGTTCTCTTGGAAAGGCTTGGTGGAACAGTGGTGGAACTGATTTGCCCTTAACAGCAATATGAATTGTACACAACTGCCTGCTAAAGGTGAGGTGATGAGCCAGTCTGATTAATTTATTGCATGCCCACAACACATCTTTGAATAATAAAGAGAGCTAGGACATCCGTTGTGTGCTTTTTGCCGGCACAAATGCTGTTTTTTTTTTTCCTCACTGTCATCGTTATAACAAAATAAAGTTCACATCCATAAATGATGTTTGTACTTTTGAAAATGCATTTTTGACCACAACGTTGTAATGGGGCCCTGAGAGTTTAAACCTCTACTATGAAAGCTAATTTTCTCCCTCATACTTTAGTGTCTTCTACCAGCCCGTTATGCTGGGCTCATGCTGCACCTCTGCTGCCTGCATCCGCTCGACCATGAGGCTTGTGTGATGAAAATTACGTCATTGTCTCCAGTCCGCTAGGCTCCGTGGTCCCCGTTCACATCTGACCGCGTGCAGCCCAATTTTTGTGACCGTGTTGCCTGGGCGCGTTGACTGTGCATGATTAAATTTCTCAATCAAGAGGTGGCACTACCGACACAGCATACAAAGTCAAAGCAGACGGGGAAGAGGAAAACAAGAATAGCAGCAGCTTGACGGAGGTGAGCATTGAAAAAAATGGTAATTCCTTCTTTTTCTCGAAACCATGCCATTGCTGCTACAAAAATGTGCATCACACTCGCATTTCTTCACTTTTAGATAGCCGACAAAGAAACTGGCATGTTAGCGCATTTGCGCTACTCAGGGCTGGGGTGAAACTACAAATGACCATTGTGCGCATGCGTCAACCGCTTGGCCTGGTAAACCAAAAAAATAAAGTATATTTACATCCGCGTGCATACCGGCTTCATCCAAAGCAGACACACATCTCAGCGCACCAGAGCAGAGGTGTAGCATGAACAAGGCTTTAGCTGTCAGTAGAGAGTGCCCTCTGCTGGTGACCCTCAAAACACCCAACAAGGCGCTGTGTTCATTCCCTTCGTTGGAATGTTTCGAACATTCCAGATCATCCCCCAAAATCTTATCAATTGATCTTTGGTCCATTAATAACCTCTTCTAAAAATTTCATCATAATCTATAAATAAGCTTTTGATTTAGGCTCTTAACATGCACACACACACACACACACACACACACACACACACACACACACACACACACACACACACACACACACACTGAAGAAATAAATGAACAGATGCGGGGAAAAAATACCCTCCTTGGTAGAGGTAATAATCTTGCACAACTTGGAGGTTACCCCAAGCTTTTAAAAATAACTTTAGGTATTATGTTTAATATCGTGTCTGTTGAGTTTTGCCTTGTTGCTGATTTGACCACCTGCAATTTTTTTTAGCCATGTTCTTCCTTGCAGCTATGATGTGGAAAAAAAACCCCACAGAGGCTTTATTCAAATATCTATAACTGTAACGAAATGCAAATCCTGGCTTTCACGTGGTTGAAGTTAGTCTGGAACAAACCCATTTCATTGTCGCATTTCATTATCGTGGTGTCGTGCTGAGTCGGATCCCAGCCATGTAGCCTTGGGGGAGCAGAGCAGCAGGTCTGTCTGACAGAGGGAGAGAGAAGGCTAGTAGGCTATAGGGAGGACCTGATTGTACTCTGGCATCTACAGAATGACATTATAGCTGTGCGGTTTCATGATAATAATAATCTTCTGAGCAGCTGTATAAACATTTAACTGACATCCACTCCCTGGGCATGCAGTATGTATCTTTAACTTCTACTAGGCCAGGCTGATGCAACTGTTCATATTACCACCCATCTTTCTCCCCTCTCTCTCTCTCTTTCTCTCTCTCTCTGTGTCTGCTTGAGACACTTGATCCATGCTAGTATTTGCTGTAAATGTCAATGGAAAATGAACGTTTGTGTCACATTAAGCTTTCAGCGTTCGAAAGAAAAGCATGTCATGTTGCGAGAGCAATCTTGGCGGTGTGATTTACCGTTTGGACCCACACAGAGACTCGACAGTTGCCTTGTTTCATCCAGTTTGAAAAACAGCTTTCAAAAAAATTTAGGACTCAACACAGGCCAATAAATTTAGACAAACCCTTGCGCTGGCCTCTCTCAATGTAGACTATTTCCTGGTAACATTTGTCTTAATTCGTGGCAGTTTGTGTAAATATTTATGCCACTAAACTAACTCTTCTGTATACAGTAAGCCCCCCAATCTTCTCTGGAATGTGATTTAATTGGCGGTTTCCTTTGTTTATGCTGCTTCATACGGTTATGGGTGAGCTTACTGTAATGAATAATCAGGTAGATAAAGTGTAGCCTTAAATTAAACGTCCTCCTTAAAGAAAATCAAATGACGGTTAATACCTGCTTCGTGCCCCCCTCTCTGTAATTCACATTCTCTCATCACATGCCAGATTACCATTATGTGTCATTTGTAATACAATAAACAGACTCCAGATGGCTTGGATTCGCTTGAATATACACAGAGCAACAGAAGCTATGTGGAGAGCTGCTGGATTTTACTTTGCTGGGTCAGCTCTGTCCGGAAACTCACTCTTACAGTCCTTGAGATTGGTCAAAAGTTTTGTCATTTGTATTGAATTATTTTCAGCATAAATCACTGATGTTTAGATTTGTCAATCTGGCAGCACAGTGAGCCAAATCAACGTTGGTTGCTGTGTTGCTTACACATCCCTGATATTGTGAAGCTGTGCTGGCAGGGTGAGCGGAAGGCGTAAAAGGAGAGTTTCAGATCTCCCTATTCATCTTGGCTGCTGCCTTGTCATTGCATGCTGAGCCTTTTATATATCCACATCGCAGAGTTTCGCTGCAGCACTGCAAACAGCCATGCGTGAAAGCTGGTTCTTTTCAAAAACACTCTAAAACACATGCGTGACATGTGAGACACTGGCTGCTGACTTACCTAAACACCTCTGTTATGATGGGTATCTCACATCCGACAGTGATTTATCTGTAATTATTTGGCCCCTCTGCATTTGGGGCAGGGAACGAAGGAAAGAGCCCTCATTTGGTTTATGTGTGGCTCATTGAGGAACACTGGACCTCTTGTCAGTGTGTCAAATTTTTACCCCAGAATGAAACATTGTATTTTCCTAACCTGGTTAAGTAATCACATTACCTAAGACTCCATTAAGTGGAACAAACAGTAGCATATAATCCTGCCTTCTTTTTATGTGCAGTGAGTGACAGATTGGCATTCATCAAAGAGGCAAGCAGTGAAGTTATATAGTCATTTTGCTATGTTAAGAACACCAAATTGATCCTCATATGTAGAACATCTGGTGAAAAGCAATTTCCACCCAAGTGTTTTAGTATTTCCTCCTAATTAATTTCACATGTACATGACAAGAGTGAGCGGTCTCCCAGAACCAAGGCACAAAAGCCAGCTTTGTTTTAACATAAGAAAAGTAATCCGCTGTTCCGAGTTGAAAACGGTCAGTTGCTGTGACACTTTAAATCAAGGCTAAAAGTAGCATTTTTCAGGAGGAAAGAGTCACATTTTGCTTCCCTGTGAGTCAGTAGGCTAAGGGTTTACGTTTATGTTTTGTAAGTTAGTGACTTGTGGAGAAAGTAGACAAAGGTGAGAGAAAGCAGGCACAGGAATGAGGAAAAAGGGAGGGGGAATGCTAACTACCTAGCCAAACCATAATGAAGGAGTGTGCCTTAAAATGCAGAGCATTAGAGACAGTATTGGATTCTATATGAAATGTTTGAATGTGACTCAGCACCTTAAAAGTGGATTCACACTACAACGTTTGGACCGACTTTTACTGATGTTTTGGCAAATGTCTGGCTCTGCTGGCAAAAGTTAATGATTGTTGGTGTTTGTTTGCAAACCCTCGCGAAAGCTGTGTTCTTTGGAAATTTTCAGCATGATGAAAATTTGCTGACGTTTGGAAATACACGTTGGTGAAAGTTGTGCTCAGTTTGTAAAAGTTCTTGAGCGCTGGGCTAAGTTATGCAGAGTTTGCCTAAGTCAACCTAAGTTAAAGCTGGGTTCACACTATAGCGTTTGGACCGACTTTTACAGACATTTTGAAAAATCAGAGAAATACTCAGTGCAGGTCAGCTGACATCAGCATCAGGTGACGCTCATATAAAGATCAGCATTTGTGGAGGCTTCCTGCCATTCTGGACCTGCTTTTGGAGTGAACACATCTCCCTTGGGCATACATTTCAGTATTTATTTTCGTTTTATATTCCTATGAAGTTACTTTTGCATACCCTTTTCCCCTGTTCATTCATTCATTCATTCATCTAAAAAAAATAATACAATAATGCCTATAGACTCCAATTCTCCACTCACACTGAATGGCTCAGGAGGAGACGCTTAAAAGCTGTTAAATGGATAGGTTCAGGTTCAGGTTACTTTATTTGTACCCGTAGGTAGATTTGTTTTGCAGTTGGTGACATCCATATTTACAAGCCACAATTACATTCAACATAGACACAAACACAGGCACACATCTTACAAAATAGGTAAATATAAAATATGTACAATATAATTTTTATAGCTTGTTCAACTCTTTGACAGCAGCAGGGACAAAGCTGTTTTTGTAGCGCTGGGTTCTACTTTTTGGGACAGCAAACCTCCGTCTGGAGGGAAGAAGCTGAAAGTTGCAGTGCAAAGGGTGGGAGTCATCATTTAAAATCGAGTCGGCCATCCTCTGTACTTGTCTGGTGTACAGGGATGTCAGGCTCAGCTGTGACTCACCAAGCAAACGACTGGACCATCTGACTACCTGATCCAAGGATTTCCTCTGTTTCAGTTTTATCTGACCAAACCATGACATTAAAGAAAAGGATAAAACAGATTCAATAAAAGCCCGATAGAACATAGTCATTATGGTTCGGTCAATTTGGAAGCGTGCAAGTTTCCTCAAACAATGCAAATTTTGCTGACCCTTTTTGCACACCCTTTCACAGTTCACCTCAAAGTTCAATCCACTATCAATAATCGTCCCAAGATATTTGTACGATTGTACACATTCGGTGGTCTGGCCTTTTAGTATGGTGACTTTGTGCCTGGGAGTTTTCCTCCTAAAGTCAATAATCTTATATGTAAGATATATGTAAGACATACATAGGACATGACATACATGTAAGACATACATAGGATATGTAAGACAGCCTGTGGTTTTCTCCATAAGAATGCATGATAATATGCGTTCTCCTCCCGGTTGCATAATAATGCGCTGACAGGCTGGGTGACAAAGGGAATTGTCATTGTAAGTCTATGTATTGTAATGTGAACCCCCCCAGGTCGTGAGGCAAGTTTGTATGGTATAAAAGAGAGATGCCAGCGACCTGGGTTAATTCTGCTTGTTGACAGATGTTAGAGAGAGAGAGTAATAAAATCTACTCTGCTCACTGCCTTGCCTGCTCATTCCTCTCGCTACACTGGTGACCCTTTTTTTTTTTTTTTTTTTTTTTTTTACTTATTTCGTACCTGTAGGTAGATTTGTTTTGCAGTCTGGTGACAAGCCACCAGCTGCCGGTCGCTGCGTGCGCAAGTGCCCCGTATCCCTAACCTGCATGTTTTTAGCATGTGGGAGGAAACCGGAGAAATCCCGGAGTAAACCCACACAACACGGGGAGAACGTTCAATTCAATTCAATTCAACTTTATTTATATAGCGCCATTTCACAACAACAGTCATCTCATAGCACTATCAACTGTAGGGAGAACCCCCACAGTTGCAGAAAGACCCCAGCAATCAGGCGATCCCCTGTGAGCAAGCACTTGGCGACGGTGGAGAGGAAAAACTCCCTTTTAACAGGAAGAAACCTCCAGCAGAACCAGGCTCAGGGAGGGGCAGTCATCTGCTGTGACTGGCTGGGGGGTGAGGGGATAGAGAAGATGAAAAGAACAGACATGTAGAGAGCAAACAGCATGATGGGGACTCAATCTATGGGACAGAACAAACAAATGTTAATGACCAGCAAAAAAAATATTTCATTGAGAGTGAGGAAAGGAGTGAGGCCCAGTGCATTACTGGAGGTCCCCCGGCTGACTAAACCTATTAGCAGCATAACTAAGGGAGGGTTCAGAAACACATGATCCCTCCCTAATTGTAGGCTATGTAGAAGAGCTTGAAATGACGAGGAGATTTGATATATAAACCAAAGTTTATTTATCAGCTCTCCTAACAAGTCTCATTCAGTGCAGAGGTGGTAGAAGGAAAAGAGACCGAATATCTCCGGCTCACTGACTTTATACTTGCATATAACAAAAGACATGCATAACAAAGGCTGACATCCCTCATTATCTTAATCCCCCCATTGTCTTGGTATTTCCTCTCCTCGCCCAGGGGGTGAGGGTAGCTCCTCCGGTCTCCACTGCAGTGTCTGGGAACGTCTTTGTTCTTCACTTGGCGGTTGAGAGCCTTTGTCCTTTCAGAGGTGTGAAGTTGCTTTACATATGTAATTACCAAACATTTCCACATGCTTCAACATATGTAGGTTATGGAATATATGATTAATATAGACCACAGGCCTCCCAAACAACTAAGAAAAGACAATAGAAAGGTTCACAGTCTAAGATAATTACTATGACATACTAAGTGTTACATCTCTTGTCACAGAAGAAACTTTCCAGCAGCCATGCTCCTAAGAGAGTTCAGTGGTAATCATAACAGCATAGTAAAATCATAAGTCAGTCCTAAACTGTTGCAGCACAATTAGTGAACAATTGTGGAGTGGTTTGCATCAGTCCCTGTGCTGTCTGGGTTTTAATCTTCTCCCAAAACTGCTGTAGGTTGGTTTAGGCGTCCTGCTGGGACCTTCTTGTGAGGAATCTGCAGCGTGGGAAGGAGAGTGGTTAATTGTTCCCTGCAGGGGGGCTGAGTCTTTTCTCTTGGGGGGTCTACCCCGCCGAGGTGCTCTCGCCAACTGTGCAGGCTCGTCTTTCAACAAGAAGGCAGGTTTAAGTCTGTCAATGCTGACTGTTTCTTTTCTATCCCCAAAATCAAGCACAAAGTGTTTATCACCATGTTCCAGCACTCTGAATGGCCCATCGTATGCTGGGCGGAAAGTTGGTTTTAAAGCTTCATGCCTAACAAAAACGAACTCAGCGTTTTTTAAAGCTTGAGGGACAAAAACCCGTGGGAAGGAGTGATGAGCTGGACCGGGGAGAGAGTCTGGTCCGTTGCTGCCTAAAAACCTTGGGACTGGAAAGTGCCCTGGCTCTGGGTTCTCTGGTAAAAATTCACCTGGGAGCCTGAGAGGCTGTGCAAAAACTAGTTCTGCAGGAGAGGCGTCTAGATCCTCTTTAGGCGCAGCACGCAACCCCAATAAAACCCAGGGAAGTTTATTTACCCAATTTGTATCCGTTAGTGAGGCTCTGGGGGCAGCCTTTAAAGACCTGTGAAAACACTCACATAACCCATTAGCCTGAGGGTGATAAGCGGTGGTGCGGTGAATTGTTGCCCCTAAGCTGCTGGACATGGCTGACCAAAGCTCTGAGACAAATTGAGGCCCCCTATCGGACGTGATGTCCGATGGGACGCCGAAACGTGCCACCCAGTTTGTCAAAAAGACGCGAGCAACTTCCTCCGCTGTGGTTGCCGCTAGAGGGACTGCCTCTGGCCAGCGTGTGGTGCGGTCTATCATTGTTAACAGGTGTGTGAAACCCTGGGAGGAAGGCAGTGGTCCCACGAGGTCGACATGAACGTGGTCGAACCTTCTAGCAGGGATTGGAAAAGGCTCCAGAGGGGCTTTTGTGTGTCTGTGTATTTTGGCGCGCTGACAAGAAATGCAAGTTTTTGCCCATTCTTTTATGTTTTTGCGCAGGCCTGGCCACACAAACTTTTCGGCGACCATTTTAACCGAGGCGCGCACACCTGGGTGCGCGAGGGAGTGAATTGCGTCGAAAATACGGCGGCGCCATGTAGCTGGTACTAACGGGCGAGGTCGGCCGGTTGAAACATCGCATATTAGGGGGGGCACGCCGTCGCGTAGACCCTTTTTCTCCAGCCTTAACCCTGTTGGTCCAGACAGGAGTGCGCGCACGTCCGTGTCACTGCTTTGTTCCTCTGCCATGGCTGCATAATCTATCCCTGCATGGATAGGTGCTGCGTATGTGTCTGCGTTAGTGAAGAGTTCTGCTGCTGAGGCAGTATAATCTGTCTCCTCGCGCTCTGGTGATATCACAGCGCGAGAGAGGCAGTCTGCTACCACGTTAAGTTTGCCTGCCACGTGTTGAATGTCTGTGATGAACTCTGAAATCGCAGCCAGCTGTCTTTGTTGCCTGCCTGACCATGGTTCTGAAATTTTAGCCATAGCAAAGGTGAGCGGTTTATGGTCTACAAAAGCCGTGAAACTCTGCCCTTCTAACCAGAACTGGAAGTGGCGGATGGATAAATGAAGCGCTAGCAGCTCCCTGTCAAAAGTGCTGTATTTACGCTCAGTTTGGTTTAGCGATTTGCTAAAGAATGCTAAAGGTTGCCAGATCCCGCTGACATGCTGTTCTACAACTGCCCCTATAGCTAGGTCCGAAGTGTCTGTGGTTAGCGCGATGCGGGCCGAGGGATCTGGGTGAACTAACAATGTGGCGTTAGCTAGAGCGCTCTTTACTTCCGCGAAGGCATGTTCACGCTCCGGGGTCCATTCGACCGCGTTGGAAGCTTTCTTTTTTTTGAGCGCGTCATATAGTGGCTGCATGAGCTGAGCTGCATGGGGGAGGAAACGGTTGTAAAAATTAACCATTCCTAAAAATTCTTGTAGTGATTTGACCGTCTGTGGCCGTGGGAAACTTTTTATCGCGTGAACTTTGTCTGGAAGTGGAACTGCCCCCTTCGGAGAGACTTTGTGTCCTAAAAAATCAATTTGTGACACGCCGAATTTGCATTTGGCTGGATTGATTATTAGCCCGTGCTCTTCTAGCCTCTGAAAAACCGTAGTGAGGTGCTGCTCGTGTTCTTCCTCAGACGAGCTGGCTACCAGCATGTCGTCGAGGTAGACGAAAACAAAAGGCAGGTCGCGTAATACTGCGTCCATCATTCGTTGAAAAGTTTGAGCAGCGCCTTTGAGGCCGAAAGGCATTCGCAGAAATTCAAAAAGACCGAAAGGGGTTATTACAGCTGTTTTAGGAATGTCCTCCGCTCGGACTGGGACTTGATGATAACCGCGGACTAAGTCTATTTTTGAAAAAATGCGCGCGCCCGCCAGATGTAGTGAAAAATCTTGAATGTGAGGAATCGGGTTGCGGTCATGCGCTGTAGCATTGTTTAATCTGCGGTAATCTCCGCACGGTCTCCAAGAACCGTCGGATTTCGGAACCATGTGAAGTGGCGAGGCCCAAGGGCTCTTCGAGCGTCTAACAATGCCCAATTTTTCAAGGGTCGTAAACTCGTCCCGTGCTATGTTGAGCTTGGCCGCGTCTAAGCGGCGAGCTTTGGCAAATACGGGTGGGCCCGTTGTGGGAATAAAGTGTTCAACACCGTGTTTAGCCACAGTGGCTGAGAATTTGGGAATTGTGAGTGCTGGAAATTGGGTGAGGAGTTGCTCAAACTTACCTCCTACTGTGGTGACGTTAGCCTGCACAGGTGGTGGAGAAACTCGAGCTGAGCATGGAATAGAAGCAAAGGACAGTGCATTAACCAAGCGCCTATTTGCTAGATCCACTAATAACCCATGTGCACACAAAAAATCTGCGCCTAACAAGTTAAACCTCACCGCAGCTACAACAAATGTCCATCTGTAGTTGCGGCCGTGGATGTGGAGGTGCAGGCTCTTTTCGCCCAAAGTGTCGATGTTAGAGCCGTTGGCTGCCACCGCTCCGTTGCCCCGGGTGCCCATGGCTCGATCTGCGTGGGAGGGCGTGACGAAACTCAGCTTAGCTCCTGTGTCGATGAGGAACTGCTTGCCGGTGTGTCCATCCGTCACATACAACAGCTTATTCTTCTCGCCGAGAACCGCTGCCGTTAACAGCTCTCGGCTTTGGCGTTTAAATTTGCAGGGGGGAACACATTTGTGAGCCTTCTCGGCGAAACGGTGGTGATAATAACAGACGTCGCTCCGTCTGTTAAGTTTTGGCCGTGTCGCTGTCACTACGGGCTGGATCTGCTCAGTGGGTTGTGGCTCTTCGTGGTTCTGGGCGTCAGCGTTGAGGTCTGCGGATGCTGCTGTGGGTGTCAGCTCCTTGCAGGTGTTGACGAGCTGTTGAGCTTCATTGGCGAGCACGCGGAAGTCTTGCTGGGTGCTGCATCTCGTGTTGGCAAGTGTCCCTCTCATGTGTGGCGGCAGCGTGCTGAGGAATATGAATTGGAGGAGGAAGTTGTCATTGTCTTCTTCTTTAAGCTGCAGCAAATCCTCCATGAGGGCTTTAGGCTTGCACCCTCTGTGGCCGTAGACCGCCAGGATCTTCTCGGCTCTCTCTTCAGCTGAGGGGACGTAATTTGCCACGATGGTTGCTTTCAGTATTTCATACTTGTCTTGGGCCGGCGGCCGCTGGATCATGCTCCGCACACACCTCGAAGTGGCGGCGTCGAGTTTGGAGACGATATGATAGAATTTGGTATCGTCAGCCGTGATGCCCGCCAGTGCAAACTGAGCTTCAGCTTGCTGAAACCACGAGGCGGGGTCTTCTTGCCAGAAGTCTGGCAGCTTGACAGCGACGGCATTCGTGTATACCATCACTGCTGTGTCCGCAGGGTGAGAATGCCTTGCTTCGGCTCTCACAGCGGTGCTGGTGCTCGGTTGAGCCCTCTCAATCCCTTCTGCCGGGGGGGAAAGACGTCCATCTGTTCCCCTGTCTGCGTGGGCGCTGGCGTCTGCCTGGGTCGCCACGGATGAGTCGATTGCAGGGGAACGCCTCAGGTCCATACTCGCGTCAGGGTCACCAGTGTAGAAGAGCTTGAAATGACGAGGCGATTTGATATATAAACCAAAGTTTATTTATCAGCTCTCCTAACAAGTCTCATTCAGTGCAGAGGTGGTAGAAGGAAAAGAGACCGAATATCTCCGGCTCACTGACTTTATACTTGCACATAACAAAAGACATGCATAACAAAGGCTGACATCCCTCATTATCTTAATCCCCCCATTGTCTTGGTATTTCCTCTCCTCGCCCAGGGGGTGAGGGTAGCTCCTCCGGTCTCCACCGCAGTGTCTGGGAACGTCTTTGTTCTTCACTTGGCGGTTGAGAGCCTTTGTCCTTTCAGAGGTGTGAAGTTGCTTTACATATGTAATTACCAAACATTTCCACATGCTTCAACATATGTAGGTTATGGAATATATGATTAATATAGACCACAGGCTATATCAAAAAGGTAGGTTTTAGCCCTATTCTTAAAAACAGAGCTCAAGTCTGACTCTCGAATCCAGATTGGCAGCTGGTTCCACAGGAGAGGAGCTTGATAACTGAAGGCTCTGCCTCCCATTGTACTTTTGGAGATTCTAGGTATTACAAGTAATCCTGCATTTTGGGAGCGTAGTGCTTTGTTAGGATAAAACGGTAGTATCAGATCTTTTAAATAAAAAGGAGCCTGATTGTTTAGAGCTTTGTAAGTAAGAAGAAGGATTTTAAACTTAATTCTAAACTCTATGGAAAGCCAATGAAGGGAGGCCAGAACCGGAGAGATATGATCTCTCTTTCTAGTACCTGTTAAAACTCTTGCTGCAGCATTTTGGATCAGCTGAAGACTTTTTAAAGATGTTTTAGGACAGCCTGATAATAAAGAATTACAATAATCTAATCTCGAGCTAACTGTCATGCGGTGATCCTCGCAGATCACCATGAGACACCAAGAGTCCACCAGTGAGTTTTTGCGATGATGTTTTATTTACACAAGACGTGACAGGACAAGACTGTGAGCCGTACTCGGCACAAACACACACAAATTAACACTTGGGCTCGCAGGGCTGCCCCCAGCCACTACGAGCTAAACTGTGACATAACTATGAACACGAACCTGACATGAAGGTCTTACGACGCTCCGACAAAGCTTGACGAGGCGTAGACCATAACTTGACAACACTGACGAGATGTTGACCCGATGTTGACCAATACTTCTGTGCCATTACCGTCGCCAGCGCTCACTTTTAAAGGCGAACACTAACGAGCAGTAATGACGCACAGCTGACCAGCCTTGACAGGTGGAAGCCCCACCCAGCACCTTCACAATAAGAGCCCGGTGAGGCCAGAATACAACCCACAGCTGTCAAGGCCGGCAGCGAGTTGAGCATCGCCCGGGCGCTATCAGAACCCAGCACTCGGGTCGTAACAGTACCCTCCCTCCACGGGCGGGCTCAGAACGCCCCAAGGATCCACCCTGCCCCCCCCACCCCCCAGGGTGGGTGGCCGGGGGTAGGAAAAGAGGGAGAAGGATCAAAAAGAAGACAAAACAGAGACAGAGAAAAAAACCCATACAGGACAATGACAAGAGGAACTACTAGGACAAAATCGAAAAAATACACATGGAGGAAACAAAAAAAAAACCAGACTACTGGATCAGAAATACCAAACGCAAGGCTATGACAACATACCAAATATTCAAGACAGGGCAATGATCAGAAAAATTACTCAGATTAACTCAAGAAAATGCACATGGGGAAGAACAAAGGACCAGAACTACAGGGTCAGAAAAACTAAATACAGGACTATGACAAAATACCAAGTGTTCAAATCAAAAAAAATACTCAGGGGAAAATAAGGCAACATTAGAATATAACACAATCGCCAAAAATCCCCAACTAAGTTACCGAGAACACAGGACAGTATGAGCGAAAAAAAAAAGTCTTGACCCACATGTTACACAAGAAAAAATGACTTCCCACCTGTGTGAATTCTCATGAGAGTTTCTGAAAAACCCAAATACAGAGAACAGAGCATTACTCGCTCATACCTGACTATATGTTACACCCAGGAGGGCGAAGGGGGGAGGAAGGATGAGGAAGCCAAGCTGTCAGACTTTGCAGCGGCTTTTATTGACTACCAGCACACACGGCACGGCACACAATTACACAGCACATCGCTATACACCATTTTCTTTACACTCTATCTCGAACATTCTCTGGAACACTCGCTACTCTCCTTCTACTGTTCTCTAACACTACACAGTGTTTTAACACTACAGAGCGCCACCTCTGGCGTAGAAACGCTACTACTTTCACTAACAGTTTATATCTAAACAGTGCATATTCAGTCCCTCAATGACATTCCCCATAAATGCTCCCATTTACCATTAATCATCAAATTATAGTCTATTAGGTACATTTACTAAGAATATTTATATTTGCCATTAGCATCTAATCCACACTGTTTTCTGAGGGTTTACTAGAGGTTGTCCAAAATTGACTTTTTCCTACGCTCACCCCTCAAAAAGTTAATGTCGTCCCGACATTACACCTTTCTCAAAACTACTGTTTTTCCTCTTTTCTTCTTTCAGTCCACATTTGGTAACCATGTATTACATGTAAGTAGGGTATTACTAAACAGGAGTCAGAGTTCATTAAAGTCCATAAAGAGGCAACTGGTAATTGTCCATAGTACAGCATGTATCTTCTATTCCATGCAATACATTTGCAGAAGAGGTCTTTGTGCACGATAACCATCAACCGCTCCATCCACCATGGTGGGTATCTGCATCTTTCCTGAGAGTAAGGGTACTCAATCTAGTCATAGCCTACCAAATAAACCCTTGTGTGATGCCTGTGCCTTAGTAACACACTGAAAATCTTTTTTTTCTTTTTTTAATTTTTTTTCCCTTTTTTTCCTTTTTTATCAGCCATCGCAATAACTACCAAGTTACTTTTCAAAACATTCATGTCTGAACAATGGTTATCTTTACTTCTACACATTTGTTCTAGACAGATGAAGTGCAAGGTTGGCCTAACTTATCATAAGTAAACCTCAATGGCTGTTTTCTTATTCTTGAAGGATACGTTTTAGCAGGAAACTCGTCAGGTCCCTCCTGGTCACTGGAACTGGACTCCGACACCTCATCACCCTGGTCCTGGTCTGCCTCAGCTGGATCTGGGACCACCGGATTGTTGACCTCTGGTGCCAGCTGCACCTGCGTGACGTCATCTGGGTCCTGGTCCTCACTGTGCGGGTAAAACTCCTGTGCATCGGCTCTCAGTGGACGGTGATTTTGATCCTTTCCAGCTCGTAATCCGATTATGGCATTCCAACTCTCGTCATCTTCATCATCCGTGCTGTTTTGTCTGTCCACATGCCTTTGTCTTTTAGAGTCTCTTTCTCTTGTTTGATGAGAGGCATGTTCCACTGTTTCCATGGACAGAAAGTCACAGGGTAGCAAAAGGTTTCTGTGCATGACCCGAGTGCGTCCCTTGCCATTTTCAGGTCTGATTTCATATACTTGACTGTCTGGGTACTTCTTTTGGGTCACGACATACACCTTGTCTTCCCAGTATGATCTTAATTTTCCTGGCCCACCTTTTTCGGTCAAGTTTCGGACCAGTACTCTGGATCCAGGGAGTAACTCAGCACCGTGAACCTTTTTATCATAAAGTGCTTTACTTCTCATCCCTCCTTTGCTGTTTTAGAGGCGAGTTTGTAAGCTTCAGTCATTGTAGCTCTCCACTTTTCAGCATAGTCCTGCTGAGAAACACTCTGCTCTCTTGTTGTGAGGCCAAACATTAGATCAATAGGCAACTTTGGACTACGGCCAAACAACAGAAAATATGGTGCGTACCCCGTAGCCTCACTACGCGTACAATTATAGGCATGAACCACTTTTGCCAGAGAGGACTTCCAGTCTTCCTTGGCTGCTTCGGGCAAATTTCTGAGCATTGCCACCAGTGTACGATTGAATCGTTCCACCTGCCCATTCCCTTGGGGATGGTAGGGCGTTGTTCGGGACCCCTGCACACCACTGTACTCTTGGACTTTTGCACAAAGTTTATTTTGGAACTCTCTTCCCTGATCATGATGGAGTTGTGTGGGGAAGCCAAACTTGAGGGCGAAATCTCCAAAGATCTTCTCAGCAGCGGTGTGAGCAGCTTTGTTACGACAAGGGTAAGCCTGGGCAAAACGAGTGAAATGGTCCATTACAACCAGGATATACTCATATCCTCCTTTGCACTTCTCCAAATGCAGGAAATCCACTGACACTAATTCGAATGGATACGTGGTGACAATGTTAGTCAGTGGTGCCCTTGTTATCTTATTGGGACGTTTGTTCTTCAAACAACTGCAAACTTTAGTGATGTAGTGCTCCACATCTCTTTGCATATGAGCCCAATAAAAACGCTCTCTTATCAAGTTCATCACTCTCTCTACCCCTAAATGGCCCATGTTTTTGTGGAGCTCTTTGAACACGAGCTTGTGAAACTTCTGGGGTAGGAGTAGCTGGTCATGTGTTGCCGTTCTCCTGTAAAGCAGTCCATCATCTTCCAAGTACAGCTTGCGTTTTTGCCTGACTAGAGCTGCAATTTTACTGTTCTGCTGCTTTACACTTCTTGGCCACTGTTTTGACAACACATAGCGCAACACCTCTCCAATCACGGAGTCTTCTTCTTGAGCTCTTTTTAGATCAGTCTTTGATATTTCAGCTACAGAGCTGGCTTCTTGATCTGCTTCACTAATGAGAGTAGAAATGGTGACTGGGCAGAGCCATGGTTCATTTTCTTGTGACTTTACCTTGACTGCCTGTGTCACACAATTCATCACATCAGGATCAACATTTTGTGTACATCTGTTCATGTACTGCTCCATATCTAGAGGCATACGTGAAAGTCCATCTGCATCTCTGTTTGCTTTTCCAGGGCGATACTTAATCACAAACTGGAAATCGGCTAATTCTGCTACCCACCTCTGTGTGGTTGCATTTAACTTTGCGGTGGTGAGCACATACGTTAGGGGATTATTGTCCTTATAGACAGTGAATGGCGGACAATAGTACAGATAATCCCGAAACCTCTCACAGATGGCCCACTTCATGGCAAGAAACTCCAGCTTCCCTGAATGAAGGTGGTAGTTCTTCTCTGGATTTGACAGTGTCCTGGAGCCATGTGGTATCACCACCAGTTTGTCTTATTGTCGCTGGTATAACACCGCTCCAAGCCCCTCCTGTGAAGCGTCACAGTGCAAAATGAAGGGTTCCTCAAAGTTCGGGTAACCTAACACTGGGGGTTGGGTGAGAAAGTCAACAAGCTGACAAACTACTGCTTGATGCTCTGGGCGCCACCTGATCACATGAGATGAGGGTAAGTGGCCACCATCGTTCTTTTTGACATGTTTCTTTGAGTTTTTCTTTGCTTTATCTGTGTAGTCGTTAGCAAGAAGGTCGTTAAGAGGCTTTGCTATACGGGAGAAGTTTGGAATATAGCTGCGGTAATATGAAATAAAACCTAGCAATTTCCTTAGCTCTCCGACAGTGGAAGGTTGCTGCTGTTTGAGTGTCTGCACCGGGGCAATGTCCGCAGGGCCCATAGTGTAACCCTGTCCTGTTACCATTTTACCAAGGAAACGTACCTGCTCCTTGAATAACTCACATTTCCGGGGAGTCATCTTCACCCCATGGCTTTTTTTTTTTTTTGACTTATTTTGTACCCGTAGGTAGATTTGTTCTGCAGTCCGGTGACAAGCCACCAGCTGCCGGTCGCTGCGTGCGCAAGCGCCCCTTAACTCCCTAACCTGCATGTTTTGGCATGTGGGAGGAAACCGGAGAAATCCCGGAGTAAACCCACGCAAACACGGGGAGAACATGCAAACTCCACACAGATCACTGTTGGCCGGGGGCAGGGATCGAACCCACGATCTCATGATCCCCGCGATCCCTCAGCCGAGGGTAAAACTGTGCTGCCGCGGTGCTAACCACTGCGCCACCGTGCAGCTTTGATAGCGGTGCAGAACGCTTCTCAGGTCTCGCAAGTGATCTTCAAAAGTCTGTGAATGAACAAGGTTATCATCGAGGTAAGGCAGACAAATATCATCCCTCAACCCCCACAAGCACTCCTCCATAGATCTTTGGAATGCTGCTGGTGCTGAGGACAAACCAAATGGAATTCTTACCCACTCGAACAAACCCCAGGGAGTGATAAATGCAGTAAGGGACCTACTCGACTCTTCCAGGAAACCCTGGTGATACGCCTTCCCTTGGTCGAGGACTGAAAACCACACACTCCCATTTAGACTGTTTAGCATATCCTGTATGCGGGGAATCGGGTGTCTGTCAGGAATAGACTTCTTGTTCAGCTCTCTGAAGTCGCAGCACAAATGCAGACCTCCATCTTTCTTTCGCACACAGATGATTGGACTGGAATACGATGACTTGGATTTGGTGATCCAGCCCCTGTTAAGCAGGTCTTCTAAATACTCCTTTACTTCTTTATGAAGTGGTTTGGGAACAGAAACATAAGTTCTTTTGACAGGATTGTGATCTTTGAGTCGGATCTTCAACTGTAAAGAGGGAATTGTCTCTACATCATACTCATCACGGGAAAACGCTTGCTGTTCCTCCCGTAAGAGCTGTTTTACTTGCTCTTGCTGTATGGGCGAGAGATGATCAAGGGGAACTGGAGGGTCCCACATGTCCATAGTCTCTTTGACAGCACAGTTCATCTCGGTCTCTTTATTTCTTCCTGTTTCACTTGTCGTCAGGTTGACGGTTGCTTGGTTTACAGCAGGGGGTCTAATGTCTGCCGGGTAAGCAGTTTTAACTCTCTGCGTTTCCCCCAAAATGGTCTTAGCGGGCAGCTGGATATCACGGGACGTACTGTTTGTTATAGGTATTTTGAACATAGATCGCCTCCCTTTCCATAACTGCACCAACCCACTTTGCATCTGCAAACCCTCTGGTAATTGGGTGTACTGACTCGGCTCAAATAAGACGTCTTGTGTGTCTGGAAGTGAGCCTGCTCTGACACAACTTTTGACTGCTTTGGTTTGGCCAGCGGGGATGGTAACCAACTCACTGCCAACTTTTACCATTCCTTCTCCTAGCCTATCCTCCTCACTTTGCATCACTTTCAGAAATACTTCTGTTTTCTTACAGTCAAATGAGAAGGCTGCACTGACTGCTTCACTGATGGCACAAGGGGGTTTAATGCCCATCTTCAGGACATGGTCAATCACGTTGAACCCAATGATAGGCGGCTCTGCCACTCCGTCCTCCTTCACCACTAGCACAGGAACTAAGAGTTCCACCGGTGGGCGACTAACTGTCGACAGCTTAAATGTGACTTCGACCCACCTGAGAATGGAATCGGTGTCTGGTTCACTGCCCTCCCATTTAGGATACTTGGACCCACCAACTCGGCTAAGTCTCTGACGGTGGTGTGTGGCAGGTGCTCCTGTCTCCAGGTGTCATTCATTAAACAGACCTGTGACCCTGTGTCCCACAATGCTTGTGTCTCCTTGTCATCGAGGAAGCAGGTGATGACATATTTTTTTCCAACCAAGTTGAGTAACTGTAATTGGCGATTAGGGGACAGTAGTTTAACACGGCCCGTCTCTTCAGGAGGTGCCTCGGCCTTCGTTAGCAGTCTTGCTTCCAACCTCCGAATACTGTCAGTAACTAGCTCATACAGTTCTTGTGTGCTAGCTTGTTCTGCTGTGGTTGCGACAGTATTAGCCGCCGTGTCTACTTGCCCTGTTCTTCTTCCAAGTCTCCTCCCTATCCGACATTCCCTTGACATGTGGCCGCTGATTCCACACCTGAAGCAGTGGTCACACTGATCGCCATTGCGGGTGGACTGACAGCTCTTGCAGCCACGTGTCCTCCTAGCTCTTTGAGCATGAGGTGCTCGGGGAGACTCACGTATGGCCTTTTTGATCTCCTCCATGTCACTCTTCAGCTGCGTGACTATGTCCAGGAGCTCAGATTCCGTACGGGTCACTGTGCTTTGGGATTTAAGGATTTTACCTTTTGTCGATGGTAGGGGGCGCTCTTGGCCATCCACTTCTCTCTCTGTTGCATACTGACCCGTTTGGTTTTCCACTCGGCATTCTCGAACTTTTGGTTCTTTCATGTGCCTTTTAAATTTTTGGTGCCATTCCCATTCAAGACTAGCTGCTGCATTTGTCTTTGAAATCAGAAGCTCGTCGGTGACGGCAGGATCCTCCAAATGACGCTTCAGTTGATATTTCACATCAACACTGATCAGTCCTGTTTCCACCACCCTCAGAAGCTTCCTCTGAATAAGATCAGAACTAAACTGCTCTTCAGTGCCAGGCTCTCTGGATGCTGCTAAAAGTCTTTCCTTTAGCTCAATGGCATGAAACAGGAAGTTCTGAGGTGACTCATTACTGTCTTGTGTGAGGTTTATCAGACGATGATACAAGTCAGTGGAACTATCCTCTTTATAATGTCCTCGCAGGATTATGCGCAGCTGTGGCAGTGTGAGATCTGACTTAATCTCCAGCATAGCGCACAAACTCAATCCAGGACTCACTGCTCTGACAACAGCCTCAATTATCTCAGCCTCACTGTGCTTTTTCTTTAAGCCCATATCGATCTGGTGAGTGAGATTGGAATAAGACAACTTGTCTTCTTGGCCCCTCTCCCCTATCTACCCATTTATCTTAAACTCCCGTTTAATGATCAATTCTGGTAGTAGGGGCGCTGTGGGGACCACGGACTGTGGCACAAAATGGTGGCTCTGTGGCTGCGCGGCCGCGGGCTGTGTCACAAAATGGCGGCCCGGTGGCGGCGCGGCCTCATCATCATTCAGCCTTATTATTTCCTCTTCAACCCTTTTAGCTGAATCAATGATACTTTCATGCAGAGCGGCATATTGGCTTTGTAAACTGGCGAGTGCCTCTGTCTCACGGCTCGTGCCGGTCGCTGCCGCTGCCTGCGTCAACGGTTCGCTTAGCTTAGCTTCGTTAGCACATGCTATTAGCTTTAGCACAAACTCGCGGGCTACATCCTCCTCTTCGCGTTCAATGGTTTTCTCCACCTCCTCGATTAACAGTCGTATCAGCGTGTACTTTTTAGACAGCTCGGCTGGGCTTATCTTTGCAAATAAACAGACCTCGTTTAGCTGTTCGGCCTGTAACGGCACCAAGGCCTCACTTAGCTTATCTTGTAGCTGCTCCAGCTCCATCGTTACGGCCTTTCTTTTTTTTTTTTTATTTGCACTCACTCACCGTCTCAGACACGACTGAACCATCCTCTGTTACCAAGTTTTGTTACACCCAGGAGGGCGAAGGGGGGAGGAAGGATGAGGAAGTCAAAGCTGTCAGACTTTGCAGCGGTTTTTATTGACTTTACCAGCTCACACGGCACGACACACATTTACACAGCACATCGCTATACACCATTTTCTTTACACTCTATCTCAAACATTCTCTGGAACACTCGCTACTCTCCTTCTACTGTTCTCTAACACTACACAGTGTTTTAACACTACAGAGCGCCACCTCTGGCGTAGAAACGCTACTACTTTCACTAACAGTTTATATCTAAACAGTGCATATTCAGTCCCTCAATGACATTCCCCATAAATGCTCCCATTTACCATTAATCATCAACTTATAGTCTATTAGGTACATTTACTAATAATATTTATATTTGCCATTAGCATCTAATCCACACTGTTTTCTGAGGGTTTACTAGAGGTTGTCCAAAATTGACTTTTTCCTACAAATACACAATATAGCCTAAAGCAACTGCAAGGCATGAAACACAAAATACATAAAACCAGGACAAAGAAAAAAAACCAAACAGAACAAACACTGACGGATAAACCCAGAGACCACTACCCCCCCGACAGTTTATGCCAACCGGCAGAGACCAAGTGCCACAGGAACAGTTCAGGTGGTCTCCCCGCGTCCAACAGACGGCAGGTGGTCACAGGAGGCGGAACATGACCAGGCGGCTCACCAGAGTCCAATGCCCAGCACGTCCGCTCCTCCGGTAGTCGAACCAGGTCACCTGAAGGCACACACAACAGGTCGGGTGGCCGACCCGAGGCGCCAAACCGGCGAAACAGTTCCTCCGGTGGCCGACCCGTGTCCCTCAGCCACCAGTCCTGGGCAACAACAACCCGCGGCGGCCTCCCTAACGAGGACAAAACTCGGGAGAGCCAGGGCGAGCGAACAGGAGCCCCCATGGCCCCCGGCGATGATGCACAGGGGCGGTGACTCTGAGGGGACAGATGAGCAGGGCGAGCCTGAAATCTGCTCGACGGAGATAGGTCTGCAGTTCCTCCTCCGTCCGTGGACCACGCTGGCGCTGCATCTCCGCTGGACCCAGATTGGGTCCCAGCTGCACCCACGTCGGGCCCCGATTGGGCCAGAACCGCACCCGCTGTGGACCCCGATCGAGCTTCCGGTGCACCCACGTTGGACCCCGATTGGGCCGAAACCGCACCCGCGGTGGACCCCGATTGGGCCTCTGACGCACCCACGTCGGACCCCGATTGGGCCAGAACCGCACCCGCGGTGGACCCCAATTGGGCCTCTGGTGCACCCATGTTGGACCCCGATTGGGCCGAAACCGCACCCGCGGTGGACCCCAATTGGGCCTCGTCTTACGACGCTCCGACAAAGCTTGACGAGGCGTAGACCATAACTTGACAACACTGACGAGATGTTGACCCGATGTTGACCAATACTCCTGCGCCATTACCGTCGCCAGCACTCGCATTTAAAGGCGAACACTAACAAGCAGTAATGACGCACAGCTGACCAGCCTTGACAGGTGGAAGCCCCACCGAGCACCTTCACAATAAGAGCCCGGTGAGGCCAGAATACAACCCACAGCTGTCAAGGCCAGCAGCGAGTTGAGCATCGCCCGAGCGCTATCAGAACCCAGCGCTTGGGTCGTAACACTAACAAAAGCGTGGATCAGTTTCTCAGCATCACTTTGAGACAAGATGCTCCTAATCTTGGCAATATTACGCAAATGATAGAAGGCAGTCTTAGAAACAAATTTAATATGTAAATTGAAGGACAGATCTTGATCAAAAATAATTCCAAGGTTCCTCACAGAGCTATTAAGAGAAAGAGTAACCGCATCCAAACTGAACGTTTGATTTGGAAAGGTATTTCTAAGGTTTTTTGGACCAATAAGAATGACTTCAGTCTTATCTGAATTTAATAGCAGGAAATTACAAGTCATCCAAGCTTTGATTTCCTTAAGACAGGCTTCTAACTTGGCTAATTGATTACTATCATCTGGCTTCATTGACAGGTATAATTGTGTGTCATCTGCATAACAATGAAAATGTATACAGTGCTTACTAATAATAATAATGTTGCCTAACGGAAGCAGATATAAACTAAAAAAGAGTAGGGCCTAGCAAAGATCCCTGTGGAACTCCATGACTAAGCTTTGAGTTGAAAGAAAACTCATTATTTACATGAACAAACTGGAACCTATCAGATAAATAAGATCTAAACCACTGCAACGAAGTTCCATTAAGTCCAACATAGTATTCTAATCTATCAAGTAGAATATTATGATCGATAGTATCAAAAGCTGCACTAAGGTCTAAAAGGACAAGTACAGAAACCAGTCCATTATCAGATGCGATGAGGAGGTCGTTAGTGACCTTCGCTAAGGCTGTTTCAGTACTATGATGGATTCTAAACCCAGATTGAAACTCTTCAAGTAAACCATTTCCCTGCAGGTGGTCAAATAATTGCGTAGCAACAACTCTTTCTAAGATTTTTGAAATGAAAGGGAGATTAGAGTGTTCCGGCCCCGGATTATGAGCTGCATTTTGGTGTGCAATAACTGATGTTTGACACATCTTTAATGTCCTTGCTTTTGACTTTAATGCATCAAACACCGTAAAGACTGAAACATATCAAACACAAGAAACATTATTTTAGCTGTGGACACAAAATTCTAGTATTACAGAAATTAAATCATACTGCATACTGTCACGCCGCGCCGCTCATCAGCGGCGCCACCTGCTCACACACCTGCTCGTCATCAGCAGCGAGGGATATAAGCCGCCTCGCCCTGAGCTTCGGCCTGAAGCCGTCAGACTTCGTCTCTCATCATCGTGAGTCAAACCTTTTCTTCAGCACAACGCTTTTGGTAAGAAGCCCTTACCTCCTTTCTTTCCAGTCTGCTCCCCTGTGCACAGGTGGATTCCTCGGCGGCGGACAGCGCCTCTCCCTCGCCATTCCTCGCTGCTGCACCGAGCCCTGCAGGTGGCTGTCTTCCGGGTCCCGTCCTTGTGGTGCCAGTCATCTGTCTCTTACAAGTAAGCTCCTCTCTCGCTCATTCTCCTCCTGTGTTGGTGTGTGCCCGTCACCCTGTGTCCTTGTGCTCTTTCCCATAGGGTTGCCGGCTGTACGGTCTCCTGCCTCTGTGCCCGAAGCAGACGCCGCCACCAATACATTTACATCCCGCAGACACACATCCATTCACCCCTGTTGCTAATAAACTATTTGAACTTCTCTGAGCCTGTGTGTGTACATCTCCTGAGCCGTGCGTTATGTCACATACACACAAATGTAAACATTTATGATCTCAAATTGATAGATTTTTTAGGTTTACTGAGTTGTTGCAAGAAAGCTACCAGCAAAAATTATGCAGCATTTACTGTAAACAAATACAACAGATTATCAAATCCACATTTAAAATTGTATGGTTTGTGCACATCAGATTTTCATATTAGAAACACACACAAAAGTTTCTATTCTTTGGACATGTGCATATTCAAACAACCATCATTAAACTTCAACAGAGTTAAACATTTCACTAACCACTTTGCCGGGTCGCAGCCTTCCGAGGGCAGAAATTCCTTGCAGGCTCTCACATTTTGTCTGCAATTAACAGCCCGGAATAAATACCTTGTAAATTGGTATTTCAGCTAATTTAAAGTCAAGATGTCAATTCAAAACATAACAATAAAATTGACTAGAACTAGGCATCCAGTAAATAATGAAGGATTGCTAGATTTGCACTTCTAAAAACTACAAAGGCCATGCAGGCCGGGAATTGTAGCAGTGACTGACCAGAATAATACTGCATTTACTTCAAGTCAAAAATACATCCCTATTCACAAATGAAGCTTCAAAAATTACTTTTTCACAACTATTACAGTTTTTTGCACATGCATGGAGACTAGGTGAAGGGTTACATAGGCATGGATTACCACTGACAGTCACATGGTCTAGTCACACTTCAACAAACTTCAAAAATATCATCATCTCTCAAACAACCTACAAAATATTGGGTAGATAATTGGATATGAGGGATTATTTCATCATTATGACAGTTTCACCCTACCTGGGCTGAGGTAAGCAGCTGGATGGCTTGGATTTTGTTTTAGCCAGCCATGCTCAATCTGTCCGCTGCCATATTCTGCTGGGCAGGAAGTCTCAAATCGTCTACTTCCTGTTGTGAATAATGCTTATACCTCATGTATTTTTGATGGCAAATTATTTCAATAATTTTTAAATCTCAAAGGACAAATTTCCAAACCTAGGTTTTTAAAAGAAAATATGGAGGGAATAAATAAAAAAAAGGTAGGGAGTTCCCAAGGGATTCCCCAGAGGTCAAAGGTCATTTCCATGTTGGGGGTTCCCCCAGACACAAAGTAAACAACTTTTGACTGGCACACAGAGCCAGGCTGTGAGTATATATACCTGCCAAAACAAATCTTTGGGAGGCATTGCTGTACAACCAAAGGTCAAATACTAGAAAGAATGTCACTGTTGACATATATAGCGGAGAAATTACAACAGTCACAAGAATTGCCATGTTTCTTACATGGATCAAACAAACACAGCTGCTGCCGTTACACTCCCACCAAAATCTTTATGATGGAAGACTATAAAGTCATGCCAACATAAAATTTTCACAATGTCACCTAATCTTTAACCGGCAGCAAGAGCACAACCTTTTGCACTGGTCTTTCCAGTTCGGAGACTGGCTTAATCTTCTCCCCACGAGCCACACTTCTGGCGTTCGAAATTCTCAGCCTCACTTTTCGGACAAGTCCGTCCTTGTCGGCCATTGCACTCGTCACAAGTCCAAGTGGCCACTGGCTTCTCGCCAACCCTTCATCCATCATGAGGACAATGTCTCCTGTTTGGAGGTTTCTTTGTGGTTTGCACCACTTTTGGCGATGTTGGAGATTCAGTAAGTATTCTTGTTTCCATCTACTTCGAAAGAGCTGACTCAGGTGTTGAACACGCCTCCAGCGTTTCCATGCATAAACGTCCTGGGCACAGAAGGCTCCTGGTGGAGGTAAGACTCCCTCAAGCTTGCCATGAAGTAGAGCGTTTGGCGTTATGGGAGGTTCGGCGAGTGGGTCATTCAAAGACGTTGGAGACAATGGACGACTGTTCACGATGTATGCTGCCTCATAGAACAGTGTTCTTAAGGAGGCGTCGTCTAGTCGTGTGTTCGCAAAGTCTATCACCGACTTCAGCGTCTTCCTCACTGTGCGGATCTGTCTTTCCCATACGCCACCTTGCTCACTAGCATGAGGAGCATTGAACTTGAACTCCACTTGCTTGTTTGCTAGAACTGTCTCCAGCTTGTCATGATCCAATTTGGCGAGAGCTTGTTTCAGTTCATTGTCAGCACCGATGAAGTTGGAACCTTGATCGCAGAGTATGCTTCTAACCACACCTCGCAATGCCAAGAAGCATCTTAGGGCATTGATGAAACAGTCAGTTGAGAGGTCGTCTAGAAGCTCCAGGTGAATTGCACGACTGTACAGACACGTGCACAGCAGTCCGTAGCGCTTGATTTCTGATCTTCCGCGTTTGATGAGATACGGGCCAAAGACATCCATTCCAGACTTGTAGAATGGAGGATGCACTTCTGTACGTTCTTGTGGCAAGTCAGCCATCTTCTGACTCTCCGCTGGTCTTCTTTGCTTGCGACACATGATACAGTTGCGTATCACTTGAGCCACTGTCTTGGAGCCCCTTTGTACGTAATATCCTTGAGATCGTAGTTCATTCAAAGTTGAGCTGCGACCTCCATGATTGGTCTTTTGATGTACATGCCTGATGATGGCCTCGGTGACATGTGATTTTCTTGGAAGGATAATGGGGTGACATTCTTCCTTGGTGATGTCTTCTGCTTCACGAACTCTTCCCCCAACCCTTAGCAGGCCTTCTTCATCCAACATGGGATCTAGAGTCTTCAAGCAGCTTGACGTTGCTACGTTTCCACCTTTCCCCAGGGTTGTGATCTCTTCAGGAAACTCTTTGGCTTGTAACCACTTGATGGCTAGATTACGTGCTTTTCTGTCTTGGAGTAGACGGCTTGTCTTCGAAGACACTCTTCTTATCATAGTTCCCAAGATGTTGATCATGGTCTGCCACTTCGAGATCCTTTGTAGTACATCCAACAGTCCTGTTGGTAGAACAACGCTAGATGCCCCGAGACACTGTGCTTTTACTTCAGGGTCGCCAAGGTTGAGAGTATTGTCTGGCGAAGTCAGTGGTAGCTCTGCTTTGTAGAGAAATTCTGGGCCTTTCAGCCACATAGAGGTGCCCAGTTCTTTGGCCGACACGCCTCTCGAAGCTAGATTGGCTGGATTCGACTTGGTCGGTACGTGGTGCCATTGTTGCACTTCAGTGTTCTCCCGAATGTACTGTACACGGTTGCTGACAAACACGTGAAACCGCTTTGCACTGTTGGCGATGTATCCCAGCACGACCTTGCTGTCTGTCCAAAAATATTCCTTGGTGACCTGGATCTCGAGCTCTCTTCTGAGGAACCTGCTGATTTTCACTGACGTTGTTGCTGCTGTCAGTTCAAGCCGAGGAATGGAGACAACTTTTGATGGTGCCACTCTCGCTTTGCTCATGAGCAAGGCGCAGTCTATGTTTCCATCTTGGTCACACATTCTGACATACGAGCACTGCCCATAACCTTGAGTGCTGGCATCACTGAAATGATGCAACTCGAAAGATTTCACTTCCTTGTCAGGCTTGAAACATCTGGGTATTTTCAGATCCTCCAGTTCCTGAATATCTGCTTTCCAGCTCTCCCACCGTTCAATTATGACAGGCTCGACAGGTTCATCCCAGGATTTCTTTTGCTTGCACAGTTCTTGCAGGATCTTTTTCCCTTGCAACACCACAGGGCTAACAAATCCATTTGGGTCATAGACTGACATGACTGTAGAGAGGATGCCTCTTCTTGTGTTGGGTTTATCCTGTAGTGTTATCTTGAACCTGAAGCAGTCATTTTGAACATCCCATCTTGTTCCAAGTGTGCGCTCAACCGGGAGAGGTTCCAGTTCCAAGTTTATTTCGGAGACGGTAGTGGCTCTTTCTGAAGGTGGTATAGATTCCAGGACGTCTATGCTGTTCGACAGGAACTTATGGAGTCTAACTTTGCCCTTTTTGCATATTTCAGTGGCCTGGCAGATTAGCTCCTTCGCTTCATCTTTGGTGTCACTGAAATCTTGGTCGAGAACCTTCAGGATCTCACAGGGTGGTGGCACTATCAATTCTTTGGCGACAATCCTATGGCATACGCCATTGTTGCCTTGTTCATAACAAGGGCCTCCAATGATGCTCCATCCCAAGTCTGTTTTCACAGCAAAGGCTTCTTCGGGATTTCCGGAGACTATCTCCACCGGTCTGAGTGCTTGTGGGCAGGAGTATCCAATGAGCAGTCCCACTTCACAGTCTTGAATAGGAGGAATGAAGGGGGCTATTCGAGCCAAATGAGGCATCATACTTGCCGCTACCTTTGAGGGAATGTGCTCCCTGTTGTGAGGGATGTGGTCTCTTGTGTAGCACGACTTGACTCGGACTTCGACAGTCGAGTCGTATCCTCTCAGTTTGATGTCTGAGAACTTCTTACAATAGACCACCGATGAAGATGTCATAGTTGTTATCTTCATTCTTGTTATTTCATGTGGCATGCACAGCTTGGCTGCCAGATCCTCTGTGATATAGGAGCTGTCGCTCTGGGTATCAATCAGTGCATAAACCAATACTTCTTGCAAGCCAGCTTGGCCTGTCTTGACCCAAACAGGTACAATCATTGAAGTATAACTCTTCATGTAATCTTGGTTGGTTTTGTTTGAAATAGATTCAAATGTGTTTTCACCTTTGCCGGCTTCTGACTCTGTAAGCTTTGTGTCTGCTTTCTTCTTGTCTAAGTGCAGCAGAGTTTGGTGTTTGCCTTTGCACGTGTTGCAGGACACTTTAACTAGACACTTCTTTGATGTGTGACCACGTCTGAGACATTTGAAGCAAAGGGCCTTGCTTCGAATGCTTTGTATTTTGTCATCATAAGGCAACTCTTTGAAAGCATTGCACTTGTAGATGAGGTGATCTTTGTCGCAGTAGGTGCAAACTGGAGAATTTTTGGCTCCACTTTTAGGGGTTTCTTTTTCAGCACTGGTGTTGGTGTTGGTGGCATGAGTAATGCCAGGTGCTCGTTTTGTCTTTGCCCTAAACTCGTTTCCTCTATTCGCGTTTGGCAACTTGTCTTGGTTTTGAGCGACCACGCATATAGGGTCGTTAGCCACTCTGGCTACGAAGTCGACAAATTCTTGAAACGAAGGGTAGCCCTTTCCAACATCTATGTCTTCTGTAACACGCCGTGTCCACCTAGTGTTACAATACTCGGGTAACTTGGTTGCTGTTTCCTGGATTTGGACGCAATCGTTCAAAACTTCAAGACCTTTCACGTAGGGGATAGCTTCTTTGAGGGTGCTCAGGAAATCGCTGAAATCCTGAAGACCTTTCTTATCTTTGCCTGTTACTTTGGGCCAGTCTCTCAACTTGTTTCTCAAGGAGAGTTGAATGGTGAAGGGGTGTCCGAACCGCTCTTCCAACGTGGTCCATGCACGGTTGTAGGCAACTTCATCACTTCCGAAAAAACAACCTTCTACTGCCGCTCTGGCTTCTCCTGCAAGGTACTGCTGCAGATAATACAGCTTGTCTGATGGTGGAATTCCCTTGTTCTCAACAAGTGTCACAAAACTTTTGCGAAAGTTGATGAACTTGAGTGGGTCACCATCAAACACAGGAGGTGTGGGAACAGGCAGCCTTGATTTGCTGACGCTATCTGAGAATGTTTGGGCGATGAAGGCCAACTGTGACTCTACTTGGCTCGCGCAATCTTCAGCTCTTGGTGATCTGGCCTCAGGAGAAAAAGCAGGTGCCTCTGGATTCAGATAACCTTTACTAGGCTTGTCACTGCAACAAGAGATGTCATCTGACCTTTGGACTCTTTCCTCTTCTTCTGCTATTTCTAATTGTTCATGACAACTTTCCAAGGCCACCTTGTATTTCCTTATCTTTGCGTGAAGTTCTGCACACTTTCGCTTAGCGCTCAATTCAGCCAGCTTCCTGGCCTTTTCTGAGGCATTACTTGATCCTGTTGCAGAGCCTGTTGAAGATTCTGAAATCTGTGCACTTACAGATACCTTTGACTGAATGGAGACTTTAGACTTGGCAGAAATATCAGACTCATAGTCTAACTTGCTTTCAAAGAGAGACCTGGAATAATTCATTCCCCAAGTAGTCTTGAGAAGGCTTTTTCTCTCCTTGTCTGCCATCATTGGGTTCTCTCCAATTTGTTTCAAGGCTTTCGCCATGTCTGAGCACATTTGCTTAGCGCTGTCGACTCTGCGCCGCATCTCGTTGTCTGGCGGGCACAAATCTCGACAGGCTTCATATGTAGCTGTCATTTCTTTGTCCAGGCTAATCAGGTCTTCCAAGTCATCTTCAGTTGTGTCCAAGACCTCATCTTTGTATGCATAAAAAAGAGCGAACACAGCCTTCTTTACTTTACTGTATGTTCGCATAAACCTTTTGTTTGCTCTGTCTACCTGTGCTTCTTGTTCTTCCTTTTTACTGATGACAGCATCTAAAGTCGCAACTTTGTCATTGAGGCTGTCGTATTCAGCAGAAATCTCTGGTGAGACAGACTTATCCTCTCCCTTTGCTTTCACTAACCGCCTGACTTCTTTCAGTCTCTTCATGCATGTCTCTCGTCTTTGCTTCAGCTCATGAAGTGGGACATGCCTGAGCTTTGTTTGTGCAGTGTTCTGGTTAGTCTTGCCAGTGGCGCCATCTTCTGGATCACTTGCATCTTCCTTCTCTTGAACTCTAGCCACCGCATTCTCTCCTTCTGGTTGCTTCTTGTCACCATTATTCTTTTCTTGTTCACTGATTGTAGCCAACTCCATTTCAAGAGTTTCTATCGCATCATGTACTGTTTCTGCATCAGTGTTGAGTTGAGCTCGCTCTTCCTCAGACAAGGTTTCAACTGCCAAGTCAGCATTTATGGCTTGTAGTTGCTCTTTGGCAGCTGTGATCTGCTCTCGCAATTCTTGCTCAGTTGCATTTTCGGCAGCTGCAGCCATTTTGTTGCAGTACAGTGTTTATGGAAAATAGTGAGGAAATGGGACAAAAAATGAAATGGTAATTTATATTACCTCTTTGAATAAAGTGAGTTTCGATTGCCGGCAGTATTACATACACTGTCAACTGTTTCAGTGAGTTGGTGAACTCTTTGTGACAGCATATGCCACCCGACAGTCGTTTTGGCAATCTAATGACCGTAAAAAAAAATGTTTAGTAAATCTGGATGGTCTGACAGACAATGCTAGCCAGACTTGGTAATTGGGATTTTCACCAACCAGATTTCTTGAGTGAAAACCTGGAGATAAAAAATATTATGCAAACCTGAAACACAATGTGTTTTTTATGTTTACCTCGAAATTTCCACTCAAAATAACTGAATGGAAACTATACTTGAATTAGGGAATTCTTATCTTTGGGGTATATGATTCCCTAAATACTTTAAGCTTGTACTTGATTTGATTAATTCAAAATTGAATTAAATTTGAGGAATCTTGAAATATACTTATATCATTGGATTGAAGCTCAACCAGCCCTTACCTCAGCCCTTGATCTTACTTGATCTTACTAGCCTGATTTAAATTGATGTTCAAAAATACTGACTGAAATACGCTAGCAACAGGATGTGCACAAGCAGTACATGTACAATGAAAACAGAATAATGCAAACACTTCTCTCAACATCAGCACAAAATAAACACAGTATTCAGTGACTAATAAACTTGACTTTGCACTTGAGAAACACAAACTTGACTTGACTTGACTTAAATGTGTCCTCAAGGTTCAATCACTGGATACATGTCCTTCACTTACAGGCTGTAGCAGAAAAGTGAATGTCTCTTACTTAATTGTCATATACTAGCACGAGCACACTGGTGAGTGGTACCGACAGGATGTCACCATCACGATCTCGATGACACAGCACGACCCAACCTCTTGAATCTGCAGCGTTCTTTGCTTGCACACCCACGCTCGTCCACGATGACTTGGTACAGACGAGTATGAGGTAGTGTCTTTACTGTTCCGGCCCCGGATTATGAGCTGCATTTTGGTGTGCAATAACTGATGTTTGACACATCTTTAATGTCCTTGCTTTTGACTTTAATGCATCAAACACCGTAAAGACTGAAACATATCAAACACAAGAAACATTATTTTAGCTGTGGACACAAAATTCTAGTATTACAGAAATTAAATCATACTGCATACACACAAATGTAAACATTTATGATCTCAAATTGATAGATTTTTTAGGTTTACTGAGTTGTTGCAAGAAAGCTACCAGCAAAAATTATGCAGCATTTACTGTAAACAAATACAACAGATTATCAAATCCACATTTAAAATTGTATGGTTTGTGCACATCAGATTTTCATATTAGAAACACACACAAAAGTTTCTATTCTTTGGACATGTGCATATTCAAACAACCATCATTAAACTTCAACAGAGTTAAACATTTCACTAACCACTTTGCCGGGTCGCAGCCTTCCGAGGGCAGAAATTCCTTGCAGGCTCTCACATTTTGTCTGCAATTAATAGCTCGGAATAAATACCTTGTAAATTGGTATTTCAGCTAATTTAAAGTCAAGATGTCAATTCAAAACATAACAATAAAATTGACTAGAACTAGGCATCCAGTAAATAATGAAGGATTGCTAGATTTGCACTTCTAAAAACTACAAAGGCCATGCAGGCCGGGAATTGTAGCAGTGACTGACCAGAATAATACTGCATTTACTTCAAGTCAAAAATACATCCCTATTCACAAATGAAGCTTCAAAAATTACTTTTTCACAACTATTACAGTTTTTTGCACATGCATGGAGACTAGGTGAAGGGTTACATAGGCATGGATTACCACTGACAGTCACATGGTCTAGTCACACTTCAACAAACTTCAAAAATATCATCATCTCTCAAACAACCTACAAAATATTGGGTAGATAATTGGATATGAGGGATTATTTCATCATTATGACAGTTTCACCCTACCTGGGCTGAGGTAAGCAGCTGGATGGCTTGGATTTTGTTTTAGCCAGCCATGCTCAATCTGTCCGCTGCCATATTCTGCTGGGCAGGAAGTCTCAAATCGTCTACTTCCTGTTGTGAATAATGCTTATACCTCATGTATTTTTGATGGCAAATTATTTCAATAATTTTTAAATCTCAAAGGACAAATTTCCAAACCTAGGTTTTTAAAAGAAAATATGGAGGGAATAAATAAAAAAAAGGTAGGGAGTTCCCAAGGGATTCCCCAGAGATCAAAGGTCATTTCCATGTTGGAGGTTCCCCCAGACACAAAGTAAACAACTTTTGACTGGCACACAGAGCCAGGCTGTGAGTATATATACCTGCCAAAACAAATCTTTGGGAGGCATTGCTGTACAACCAAAGGTCAAATACTAGAAAGGATGTCACTGTTGACATATATAGCGGGGAAATTACAACAGTCACAAGAATTGCTTAATTACAGCCGTTTTAAAAGCCTGCAGTACATGGCCTAAAGTTAATGAAGAATTGATTATATGAAGAATAAAGCTACCAATAAGTGGGAAGACTTCTTTAAATAACCTGGTAGGAATAGGGTCTAAAAGACAAGTTGAAGGTTTGGATGAGGAAACTATTTTGTCTAACTCACAAAGATCAATTGGAGTAAATTCATCAAGACAGACATCAATTGAAGGAGTTGTAGTAGTTACAGTATTTAAGTTAACTGTGGGAAGAATCTGATTGATTTTATCTCTGATGGATGAAATTTTAGTATTGAAAAAGTTCATAAAGTCCTGACTAGTAAACTCTAAGGCAGAGGTCACCAACGCGGTGCCCGCGGGCACCATGTCGCCCACAGGGACCACATGTGTCGCCCGCAGGCCTGTTCTAAAAATAGCACAACTCGCAAGTGAGCTGCAGATGTAATTTTTTCTGCCGCTATTTTTTATTTTATATTTTTTAAAATCACACTTGCATTTATATAGATTTTAAAATGACAATGTCTTAAAAATAAAAAAAAAATGAAAATGTGTTTATTATACGTAAAGTTAAGGTGAACTCTGACCTAGTTCAAAGGTCAGTATTGTGCGCATGACAAAACCTTCGCGCTTGTGGAGCGTAAGCTTAGCTAGCGGGCAGTTAAGATGGTGGGCGCAGTGCGGTTTCCAAGCCCCAAAACATGGCAAAAAAAAGACAGAAAATTTATCATTTTCAAAGTGAGCGGGAGGAAGAGTTCTTTTTTACTACCGTGAAAGGAAGCTGCGTGTATTTCATTTGTGGGGCGATGGCGAAGCGCCACTTCACTACCCACTCTTTTTTTTTTTTTTTTGGACTTATCTTGTACCCGTAGGTAGATTTGTTCTGCAGTCCGGTAACAAGCCACCAGCCGCTGCGTGCGCAAGCGCCCCTTAACTCCCTAACCTGCATGTTTTTGCATGAAAAACGAGAACATGCACCACCAGAACATGCAAACTCCACACAGATCACTGTTGGCCGGGGGCAGGGATCGAACCCACGATCCCCGCGATCCCCCGGCCGAGGGTAAACTGCTGCCGCGGTGCTAACCACTGCACCACCGTGCATATAAGCACTCTCAGTGCTTGTTTAGTTTCTTCTCATGAAAGGACAGTGCTGGTTGCTCAAGCATGATTCTTGGCAAGAACTGTATGGATATAATTCCAGTGAAGAAGAACATACAAAAGTGTGTTTATTAAATGTAACAGATTTTGAGCAGAATTGCAGCAGATTTGTTCAGTTAAAAATGTGATAAGATTTATTTAATATGAAAGTTGATTTTTCTTAAATGTTGCATAACTTTTTCAAACATGGTTCAACATAGTTCATGAATTAAAAGGGTTTAGTTTTTTATGGTTAAAAGGGACTGGTGAAAACTGGACATTTTTTTATGAAATGTAGAAGGGATCATCTGAACAATTGCTGAGATTAATAAAAATAAAGTGTTGAATATTGATCTTGTCTGTTACCCACTCTAAGTTATTGATAACTAGAAAAGCACTCGGAGAGCGCAGACCTCCGCCAAGCGGCACAGTTCCCCCCATACAGTGTTTGTGTGTACGTTTTCAGATTCCCTGAGCATGAAAAGATATGACTAGCAATTGGATTCACAATGATTATTTGTTTATTTGACATGGACAGTGCAATAAACAGACAATTAATGAATGACAATCAATGTGATAGTGATAGGATTAGTGGTTCAGTAGTGTAAAACGGGGCTATAAGGGACGGCGGGTTAATAAGGGACACTTTTGTGGGAAATGTTTTAAATGTAATTCTGCTTTTTTTATTTTGAGCAGGACGCTGAGTTGTGTTGTTATTGTCAAATATCCATGAATCCTTCATCAAATCAAGGTGGAAGCAAAATTAAAAAAGCAGAATTACATTTAGAAAAGTGTCCCATATTACCCCGCCGTCCCTTATAGCCCCGTTTTACGGTTGTAAAAGCATTGCCTCCTTGGCGGAGGTAATAAACTGAAGTGTTGGTGTGTCCATCTCCTCCACTGACGTATGCAGATTGGTTAGACAGGTTGCCGTGGGTTTTATATTATATTGGGGTTGCGCTCCGCGGCAAAACAGAATTTAGAGTCTTCCCCGGCAGAGAGGTCGTTTTTACGCAGCGCCTATAGCTGGGCGGGGAATTTGTGGCAAATAATGGGGCGGCGGACAGGTGTCCGTGTCAGGTTTTGCAGCGTGGCGCAAAAGCAGGCACGCTGGCGGGCCCAGGGCAGCAGTGTTTTCCGCGTGCTTTTGTGCCTAAAACGTTGAAGAAGGCGGAGTTTGTGTTGGTCAGACACGATGCCCAGCGCCCTCCATTGCGCCTGCGCACATGTTGAAAATGGCCCTATGTCACAGTGTTGAAAAATGCTTTAAAAAAATTCCTGTATCCACACGGTGAACCGGATCACCCCCAAAATTTAATCAGTTCTTCCTTGTACCATTTCCAACAACGCCTGAAAGTTTCATGCAAATCCGTCCAAGACTTTTTGAGTTATCTTGCTAACCAACAGACAGACAGACAGACAAACAGACAGACAAACAGACAAACACACACACCCTGGCAAAAACATAACCTCCTCCTGGCCTTTTCGGCCTGGCGGAGGTAATTATTTATTTATGTGTGTATATACTGTATATATATATATATATATATATATACTGTATATTATATACTGTATATATATATATATACACACACACACACACACACAATTTGTTATTTTAGAGGAGTGTGTCAAGCTGGTGCCCTTCACATGACTTGATACCCACGAAGTAGCTCTTGGTTTCAAAAAGGTTGGTGACCCCTGCTCTAAGGGAATGCTAGGATTGACAGAGTCCTGACTCTTTGTCAACCTGGCTACAGTGCTGAAAAGAAACCTGGTATGGCTGTGTTGTGAGACATGTATATGTTGGACACTGCATATGTGATTTAACCACGATGAAGGAGAGCCAGCCCCCTGCGGTGCGGAGCCACAGAGCCTGGACCCCCTGCGGAGGACAGGGGACAGAGGACTTCCTGACCACTGAGGCTCGGGAAGAGAGAAGGGGGAGTTATGTAAATAAAAGGCTAATGAATGTGAATAAAGAGACTTTGATATAGATGTGTGATTTCCCCCGCGAGGGAAATGGTTTGATGTGAGAAGGTTTAAATGAGAGAACTTTGGTGTGTTCACTCTCTTTGTTCGCTGCTCAAGAATAAGAGCAGACAGTGGAATGATTTCTTGAATAAACTGAAATGAAAGACAATTCGGTTTCGTTATTCAAGTCTCCCCACATTGGTGACTGACGACGTTGAGAATGAACGAAGAAATTCTCAGGGTCCCGGACTCACAGCGCTCAGAGTTGGCGAGCGCAGTGGCCGTTAAGCTGCCTGATTTCTGGCAGGATAACCCACGGTCGTGGTTTCTGCAAGCAGAGTCGCAGTTCGCGCTCGCAGGAGTAACGGTGGATGACACTAAGTTCCACCATGTCATCGCTAAACTGGACAACAGCACAGCTCGGTGCGTGCAAAGCTTGGTGGAGCAGCCACCCGCGACCGACAGGTACAGCAAGCTGAAATCCACCCTCATCAAGTTTTTCACCCCCTCGGCTGAAGTGAGGGCGAGGAGGATCCTGTCTTTGCTAGACCAAGGTGGACACAGGCCGAGCGCCCTGATGGAGGAGATGATACAGCTGAGAGGGTTGGACAACGATGATTTCATTTTTCAGTTCATCTTCCTCTCCAACCTCCCGGCGCATGCGAGAAGCACGCTGGCCGGCAAAAAGTGTCACACCCTGGAGGAGTTCCGGGAGCTGGCCCAGGAGGCAGACGGGATCCTGGACGCCTGCGGCGGGCAAGCAACCACAGCAGCGACCCGAGACAGCGGGGAGCCAGAGGCGGCAGAACCAGACTGGCCGACGATGGCGGCAACACGGCCGCGACGAGGGGGAGCCAATAGCCCGGCGACAGAGGCGCGGGCACGACACAGCGGAGGAGAAGATCTCTGCTTTTACCATCGGAGGTTCGCAGAGAAGGCACGCAGGTGTGTGCCGCCCTGCATCTTCAGGAGTTCGGGAAACGGCAAGACCGGGGGTCGCTAGCAGCTTCGACCCTCGGAGAACGCAACAAGCTGCTCTACATCACGGATGCGCGCTCCGGACGAGTGTTCCTCATTGACACCGGAGCACAAGTGAGCTTCATCACCCCAACATACGCGGACCGGGTAGCTGGACCCCACGGTGACGGAGCTACAGCGGCAAATGGCTCGAACATCAACACCTACGGGAGAAGGACCTTGCCTTTATGCTTACATGGCCGCACATATGAATGGACTTTTGTAGTAGCGGCGGTGAGTTTCAACATGTTGGGCGCGGATTTTTTGTGTTCACACAATCTGTTAGTTGATCTTGCTAATAGACGGCTGGTAAATGCACTCTCTTTTTACTCTCTCCCCTGTTCAGCTCGAGTGTCCCCGCCACCAGTACAGACCCACGTCGCTACAGCAGGTGGTAAGTTTCACACACTCCTCACCCAATTTCCAGCGCTCACTGTGCCCACTTTTTCAGCGACGGTCGCGAAGCACGGGGTGAAACACTTCATCCCCACTTCTGGTCCTCCCGTGTTTGCAAAAGCTCGGCGCTTGGATGCAGTTAAGCTCGCCATTGCGCGCGAGGAGTTCGCCAGCCTGGAGAGGCTGGGCATCGTTCGTAGGTCGAAGAGCCCGTGGGCTTCGCCGCTGCACATGGTACCGAAAGCCGATGGCTCCTGGAGACCGTGCGGGGATTACCGCAGGCTAAACAACGCTACGGCACACGATCGTTATCCCATCCCGCACATTCAGGATTTTTCGGTGCACCTGGCGGGGGCGCGCATTTTTTCAAAGATTGATCTAGTTCGCGGCTATCACCAAGTCCCGGTCCAACCGGAGGACATTCCTAAAACAGCGGTAATAACCCCGTTCGGACTTTTCGAATTTTTACGCATGCCGTTTGGTCTCAAAGGGGCGGCGCAAACATTTCAGCGGATGATGGATGCCGTGTTACGCGATCTCCCTTTCGTGTTTGTGTACCTCGATGACATTTTGGTCGCGAGTACTTCAGAGGACGAACACGAAATGCACCTCACAGCAGTTTTTAGGAGGCTGGGAGAGCACGGCTTAATAGTTAACCCAGCCAAGTGCCAGTTCGGCGTTGAGCGGATTGATTTTTTGGGTCACCGCGTCTCCCCGGAGGGAGCGGTTCCGTTACCAGAGAAAGTACGCGCGGTAGCGGATTTTCCCCGTCCACAAACGGTCAAATCACTACAGGAATTCTTGGGCATGGTGAATTTTTATAACCGGTTCCTGCCCCACGCAGCTCAAATCATGCAACCGTTATATGCCGCGCTCAAAAAACAAAAGCCGACCCAGGCGGTCGAATGGTCCCCGGAGCGGGAGCGCGCGTTCACAGAGGTTAAAAAAGCCTTGGCTGACGCTGCGCTCCTGGCCCACCCAGACCCTGCAGCACGTATCGTGCTGACGACAGACGCTTCAGATTTAGCCATAGGGGCCGTTATTGAGCAACAGGTAGCCGGAGTTTGGCAGCCTTTGGCTTTCTTTAGCAAATCTTTAAGCGCGGCTGAGCGAAAATACAGCGCGTTTGACAGAGAACTGTTGGCGCTGCATTTGGCTATTCGTCATTTCCAGTTCTGGCTGGAAGGACGGTGCTTCACCGCTTATGTGGACCACAAGCCGCTCACATACGCCATGGCCAAAATTTCAGATCCGTGGTCCGGCAGGCAGCAGAGGCAGCTGGCCGCAATCTCGGAATTTACCACTGACATTAGGCACGTCGCGGGCAAATTCAATGTAGTAGCGGATTGTCTCTCACGCGCGTTCACGACCCCGACACGCGCAGAGGCAGAACGGGCCACCGTGACCGCGCCGCAGGAGAGCGGCACGGTGGCGCGCGCAGCCCCGGTGCACGTGGGTATAGATTACGCAGCCATGGCAGCGGACCAGGGGGCGGACGCAGACGTGCGCGCGCTCCAGTCTGGACCAACAGGGTTGAGGCTGGAGAGCAAGTGTTTACAAACCGGTATGCCCCCCCTGATCTGCGACATGTCGACGGGGCGCCCGCGTCCGGTGGTTCCGGCCACGTGGCGCCGCCGTGTTTTTGACTCGGTCCACTCACTGGCGCACCCGGGGGTGCGCGCGTCGGTGAAACTAGTGGCGGAAAAGTTTGTTTGGCCGTGCCTGCGCAAGCACGTGAAGGAATGGGCAAAAACCTGCATTTCCTGTCAACGGGCCAAAATTCACAGGCACACAAGAGCCCCGTTAGAACCGTTCCGCATTCCGGCCAGAAGGTTCGACCATGTGCATGTCGACCTTGTAGGCCCCCTACCGGCATCACAGGGGTTCACGTATCTTTTGACAATGGTGGACCGCACCACACGTTGGCCGGAAGTGGTCCCACTTGCGACGACCACGGCCGCGGAGGTGGCTCGCGTTTTTTTAACGGCTTGGGTGGCGCGCTTCGGGGTTCCGTCGGACATTACGTCCGATAGAGGACCGCAATTTATCTCTGAGCTGTGGTCAGCGATGGCCAAAGGCTTAGGAGCCAAAATTCACCGCACTACGGCTTACCACCCTCAGGCTAATGGTTTATGCGAGCGTTTTCATAGGTCTTTGAAGGCAGCACTCAGAGCGTCGCTCACGGATGCAGATTGGGTAAATAAACTCCCATGGGTTTTATTAGGGTTGCGTTCTGCGCCTAAAGAGGACTTAGACGCCTCCCCAGCGGAGCTGGTATTCGCACAAACTCTGAGGCTGCCGGGCGAGTTTTTACCAGAGCACCCAGAGCCCCCACCTCTCTCTGCTCTGGGACCGTTAGTTGGCACGGGGGCAGACACGCTCCCGGGTCCGGTTCATCACGCTTTTCCACGAGTTTTCGTCCCCAAGGCTTTGAAAAATGCCGATTTCGTTTTTGTCAGGCGCGAAGCCCTTAAAGCAACGCTCAAACCACCTTACGAAGGGCCATTTCGAGTGCTGGAGGCAGGTGATAAGCAATTTGTGCTAGATTTTGGGGACAGAAAAGAGACAGTCAGTATTGACAGACTAAAACCTGCTTTTGTCATGAAGGACGTGTCTGTACCGGTCGCGGTGGCGCCTCGACGAGGCAGGCCCCCGCAGAGGGCAATTAACCACTCTCTTCCTCAGTCAACAGACCCGGAGCAGAACAGCACCGCAGGCAAGGCGGGGCCAACGCACAGCAGATTCGGCAGACGGCTGAAGCCCAAGCGGCGCACAGACTGAATGTTGGTGTTGATTATTCAGTAGTGAGTAAGGTGCTATTAAATTTTGGGAATTAGTCTGTTCTTCATCGTTTGGGGGGGGGGTTATATGGCTGTGTTGTGAGACATGTATATGTTGGACACTGCATATGTGATTTAACCACGATGAAGGAGAGCCAGCCCCCTGCGGTGCGGAGCCACAGAGCCTGGACCCCCTGCGGAGGACAGGGGACAGAGGACTTCCTGACCACTGAGGCTCGGGAAGAGAGAAGGGGGAGTTATGTAAATAAAAGGCTAATGAATGTGAATAAAGAGACTTTGATATAGATGTGTGATTTCCCCCGCGAGGGAAATGGTTTGATGTGAGAAGGTTTAAATGAGAGAACTTTGGTGTGTTCACTCTCTTTGTTCGCTGCTCAAGAATAAGAGCAGACAGTGGAATGATTTCTTGAATAAACTGAAATGAAAGACAATTCGGTTTCGTTATTCAAGTCTCCCCACACCTGGGATTATTCTTGTTCTCTTCTATTAATGCAGAGTAATAACTTGTTCTAGCTTTTCTAAGAGATTTTTTATAAATTAAAAGATGATTTCTCCAAGCTAAATAGATTTCATCTAAATTAGTGGAGTGCCATTTTCTTTCTAATTGACGAGTCTTCTGTTTTAAGCTACGAGTTTCTGTGTTGAACCAAGGAGTTAGAAATCTCTGATTAGACTTTTTCTTTTTTAAGGGGGCCACCAAGTCTAGAGTCTGATGCAGAGAAGCTGTAACACTATCCACCATGTTATCAATTACAGAAGGAGCAAGCTGTCTATAGCTTATTTCCGTTGTGTTGACACATGGCATAGACTCTATGCCATAGAGGAAACAATCTGCAAAAATTTGGTAACAGCATCATCTGAGAGGCATCTACTGTAATAATATTTTTCTTTAGGAGCCAAATAGTCAGAAATAGTAAAATCAAAGGTTAACAGACAATGGTCTGACAGTACAGGGTTATGAGGAGACACTACAAGATTTTCTATTTCTATGCCATATGTCAGAACAAGGTCCAATGTATGGTGGAGGTAATGAGTAGAATTTCCTACTTTCTGAGAAAACCCAATCGAGTCTAATATTGAATTAAATGCCACATTAAGGCAGTCACTATTTACATCCACATGTATATTAAAGTCCCCTACTATAATTATTCTATCAGATTTCAGCACTAAATCAGCTAAGAAATCAGCAAATTCAGATAAAAATTCTGAGTAGGTTGATGGGGGATGATAAACTATGGCAAATAAAATTGGGTTTAACCTAAAATTGCTAAAGTGCCCAATACTGAGGACCAGGCTCTCAAAGGAATTATAACATGTTTTTTGCTTTACATTAACTAGTAATTTGGAATGGTAAATTGTTGCTACTCCTCCTCCACAACCAGAACTTCTGGGACTTTGACAGTTTAAATAACCAGAGGGAGTTGATTCATTTAAACCAACATAATCCTCTTGCCCTAACCAAGTCTCTGTAAGGGAAATTAAATCAATCTGATGATCAATTAACAGATCATGGACTAACAGAGACTTGGGAGTTAGAGACCTAATATTTAATAAACCACATTTAATTTTTAAATTATGAGGAGGAACAGAGGCCAAATCATTCAATTTAGAGGCTTTATGTTTAATTTGAGTTTTACCAATATTTTGCTTAATCACTTTGGGATGCTTATATATTATATTTTTATTTACTTTGGAGGGAGCAGACAACGATTCTCTGATGGGGAAGACAGGGGCTAAGTTGAGGGGTGGCGGATGAAGAGGAGCTGCAGAGAGGCGTGTAAGACTGCGACTCTGCTTCCTGGTCCCAACTCTGAGTAGTCAAGGTTTTGGAAATTTGGATAAAAAAGATGCCAGATTGTTAGATAAATGAGAAGCACCATCCAAAGTGGGATGAATGCTGTCTCGTCTCATAAGACCAGGTTTTCCCCAAAAACAGCTCCAATTGTCAATGTAGCCCACGTCATTTGCAGGACACCACACAGACAGCCAACGGTTCAAGGATGATGAGCAGATAAACATGTCATCACTGGTCAGATTGGGGAGGGGCCCAGAGAATACTACAGTGGCAGACTTCGTTTTTGCAAAGTCACACACCGATTCTACATTAAGTTTCGTGACTTCCGACTGCCGGAGACGGATGTCATTAATGCCAGCGTGAATAACAATTGTGGAGTATTTACAGTTACTTTTAGCCAGCATTTTCAAATTTGACTCGATGTCGCCTGCTCTGGCCCCAGGAATGCATTTGACTATGGCCGCTGGAGTCTCTAGGTTCACGTTTCTGACTACAGAGTCGCCAATGATCAGAACATGCAAACTCTACACAGGTCACTGTTGGCCGGGGGCAGGGATCGAACCCACGATCTCATGATCCCCGCGATCCCCCGGCCGAGGGTAAAACTGTGCTGCCACAGTGCTAACCACTGCGCCACCGTGCATACCTTGACGCATAATGGGACTCTACGCAAACACCCCGGACACGACCCGGTCTGCAGGTGCCAGCACCGCATGCGCCGTTTCGGTCAAGCTCCCAGACTTTTGGCTACATGACCCGAAGTCTTGGTTCCTCCACACCGAGGCCCAGTTCACGCTCCGTGGAGTGACGGCGGATGACACCAAATACTACTACGTGGTTGCAGTGCTGGACGCACGCACAACACAGCAGGTGGCAAGCCTGCTCCAACAGCCCCCAGCCCACGACAAATACGACGTTCTCAAGACCGTGCTGACCCGGCGCTACACACTCTCGGACGGCGAGAGAGCGGAAAGGCTCCTGACGCGCTCCGAGTTGGGAGATGGGTTGGCGGTCGAATTAATGGAGAAGATGTTGGCGTTAATGGGAACAGATGACAGGCATTTCCTCTTTGCCCACCTTTTCCTCCGGAACCTCCTGACAGTGGCCAGAGCGGTCCTTGCCAGTTCGCCACTGCTGGCCACGCGCAACTAGTGGGCACTGGCACAAGAGGCAGATCAGATTATCCTGGCGACCAGAACCTTCGCTGTGAACACAGTGGCGTTGGAACCCAGCGAGATGGCCAGTGGGGGCGAGGAGCCAGCAACGGTGGCCACAGCGGAGGCTAAGAAGCACCAGAGGGACACACTCTGCTTCTATCACCGCCGCTACGGAGAAGACGCACGCAGATGCATGCCACTGTGCCAGTTCAATGCCAGGGCCGGCAGTCATGACACAAACCAGCAGTCGTGACACAAACAAGTTGGTGTCAGTGACACAAACAAGCTGCTCTATGTGACGGACTCGCACTCAGGGAGACAGTTCCTCATGGACTCCGGCTCCCAAAAGAGCCTCATCCTGCCGTCCTACGCAGACCGGCTGGCAGGAAGTAGTGGTCCCAAGCATATCGTTGCACGGCCGTACATACCAATGAACATTTGTCATAGTGGCATGTAACGTCCCCATTTTGGGCGCAGATATTTTGTGTGCACACGGACTATTAGTCGATGTGGCTAACAGACGCCTGATTAACGCAATGTCTTTTGATTCTCTGCCCTGTACAGCTAGAGGAGCCGGGTCCACAACACTAGCCAACGTCACAGCTCCAGGGGGTAAGTTCCACACACTACTCAGCCAGTTCCCAGCACTCACGGTTCCAACGTTTTCGGCGGCCGTCCCTAAAAACGAGGTGGACCACTTCATTACCACCACGGGGCTGCCTGTTTTCGCATGACCTCGGCGCCTGGACACAGCTAAATTGACCAGTGCTCGTGAGGAGTTCGCCAACTTGGAAAGGTTGGGCATCATCAGGCGCTCAAACAGCCCATGGGCATCCCCGCTACATATGGTGCCTAAAGCCGAGGGATTGTGGCGACCATGCAGAGATTTCCGCAGATTAAACAACGCTACAGAGCACGATCGCTACCCAATCCCCCATATTCAGGATTTTTCCGTCCACCTCACCGGGGCACGCATTTTTTCCAAGGTGGACCTGGTCCACGGTTACCACCAGGTCCCGGTGCGCGTGGAAGACATACCCAAAACGGCAATAATATCCCCGTTATTATTGCACCCCGGGCTGCACAGTGGCGCAGTGGTTAGCACTGTGGCAGCACAGTTTACCCTCGGCCGGGGGATCGCGGGGATCATGAGATCGTGGGTTCAATCCCTGCCCCCGACCAACAGTGATCTGTGTGGAGTTTGCATGTTCTCCCCGTGTTGCGTGGGTTTACTCCGGGATTTCTCCGGTTTCCTCCCACATACCAAAAACATGCAGGTTAGGGATACGGGGCGCTTGTGCACGCAGCGACCGGCAGCTGGAGGCTTGTCACCAGACTGCAAAAGAAATCTACCTACGGGTACAAAATAAGTAATAAAAAAAAAAGTTTGGTCTTTTTGAGTTCCTACGCATACCTTTCGGGTTAAAAGGCGCGGCGTAGACATTCCAACGCATGATGGATGTGGTGCTGCGCGATCTGCTGTTTGTGTTCATCTACCTGGATGACATCCTGGTGGCCAGCGTGTCCAAGGACGAACACGTAGCCCACCTCAGGACGGTTTTCCAGAGGTTGGAAGAGCATGAGTTAATAATCAACCCGGCGAAGTGCCAGTTCGGGGTTACAGTAATCGATTTTTTGGGCCACCGCATCTCACCGGAGGCCGCGATACTCTTACCGGACAAAGTGCGCGTAGCAGCAGATTTTCCCCGGCCTCAGACAGTCAGAGCACTGCAGGAGTTTTTGGGGATGGTTAACTTTTCCAACCGTTTCCTCCCCCGCGCAGCCCAGCTCATGCAGCCGTTGTACGCCACGCTTAAGAAACGGAAAACGGCGGACAGAGTCGACTGGACTCCTGAGGGAGAGCAGGCGTTTTCCGAGGCCAAAACAGCTCTAGCGAACGCCGCACTACTGGCGCACCCGGACCCGGCGGCTCGGATAGTGCTTACTACCGACGCCTCGGGCATGGTCATAGGGGCCATCGTGGAGCAGCGCGTCGCCGGTTCTTGGCAGCCGCTCGCCTTTTTTAGCAGGTCTTTGCGTGACAATGAGCGTAAATACAGCACGTTCAACAGGGAGTTACTGGCTCGCCACCTGGCCATACGCCACTTCCAGTTCTGGCTGGGAGGGCACAGCTTCACTGCGTTTGTGGACCACAAGCCGCTAACGTACGCTATGGCCAAGGTTTCGCAACCATGGTTGGCCCAGCAGCAGAGACAGCCGGCCACAATCTCGAAGTTTACGACCGATATTCAGCATGTGGCCGGTAAACTCAACGTGGTGGCAGACTGCCTCTCGCACACATTAGTGGCCCCAGTCTATGTAGGGATAGATTACACAGCCATGGCCGCTGAGCAGATCGGCGATGCGGACGTTTGCACGCTCCAGTCTGGACCAACAGAGTTAAGGCTGGAGAGCAGAGTACTGCAAGACGCCCCCCCCCAATCTGTGACGTCTCGACAGGCTGCCCGCGCCCGGTGGTCCCACGTGCTTGGCGCCGTCGCGTTTTCGAGTCGGTTCACTCCCTGGCACACCCAGGAGTGCGCGCATCAGTCAAAATGGTGGGAGCAAAGTTCGTCTGTCCGAGCCTGCGCAAACAAGTGAAAGAGTGGACTGCAGCCTGCATAGTGTGCCAACGAGCCAAGGTGCACAGGCACACAAAGGCCCCCCTGGAGCCGTTTCATGTCCCGGCTAAGCGGTTCGACCACGTTCACGTGGAATCTCGTGGGCCCCCTCCCGCCATCTCAGGGGTTCACGCACCTCCTGACAGTGGTGGACTGCACCACACGCTGGCCTGAGGCAGTGCCGCTAGCCTCCACCGCGTCCGCAGAAGTTGCACGTGTTTTTTTGACGACATGGGTGGCACGCTTCGGCGCCCCTTCGGATATCACGTCCGACCGGGGCCTGCAGTTCGTTTCCGACCTCTGGTCCACAATGGCCTGGAGCCTGGGCATCACAATTCCTCACACGACCGTGTACAACCCCCAGGCCAATGTGTTATCAAATCAAATCAAATATCAAATCAAATCAAACTTTATTGTCATATTGCTGTATATACAACTGTAGTGCAGGCAAGATGAAATTGCGTTTCTCTCGGCATCCATATAAGAAGCAGCATGATTAAGACACACTCCCACATAGCTCCACCCCCCCCCCATCCATTCACACATCCCTGAGACATACTTGGGGAAAAAGAATAACTAACTATAATATACAAAATGTCCATAGGTGCAGTAGTGTGTATGTGAGATTCTGGGTCAGCTGTTCAGCATCCTGACAGCTTGTGGGAGGAAGCTGTTGATCAGTCTGGTGGTTCTGCCTCTGATGCTCCGGAATCGTTTACCAGATGGAAGAAGTTCAAAGTGTTTATGCAGAGGGTGAGAACGGTCCTTGACAATGTTCAGTGCCCTGCTCCTACAACGGTTCTGAAAAAGTTCTTGGACAGAGGGGAGGGAGACTCCAATTACCCTCTCCGCCCCCTTGACTATCCTCTGCAGGGCTTTTTTGTCTGACATACTGCAGCTGGAGTACCATGTAGCAATGCAGTACGTCAGAACACTCTCCACCACACCTCTGTAGAAGGTCCCGAGGATGCAGATGGGGAGAGAGGCCTGTTTGAGTTTCCTCAAGAAGTGTAGTCTCTGCTGAGCCCGCTTCCTGATCTCCAAGGAATTCTTGCTCCAGGTCAGGTCCTGCGAGATCTGCACTCCGAGGAACTTGATGTTCTCTACTCTCTCCACTAAACGGCCGCCGATGCTGAGGGAGACGTGCTTAGGCTGTGACCGCCGGAAGTCGATAATCATCTCCTTCGTTTTGTCCACGTTGAGCACCAGATTGTTCTCCCTGCACCAGTCCTCCAGGTCTCTCACTTCTTCCCTGTACATTGATTCCTCATCCCTCTGAATAAGTCCCACCACCGTGGTGTCATCTGCAAACTTAATAATCTGGTTCCCCTCGTGTTTGGATACACAGTCATGTGTTAGAAGTGTAAACAACAGTGGACTGAGTACACAGCCGTGAGGGGTTCCGGTACTCAGCGTGACAGAGTTGGAGATGTTGTTTCCAACCTGGACAGACTGAGGTCTCTCAGTCAGGAAATCCAGGATCCAGAGACATGTGGCGGTGTTCAGACCGAGAAGGAGTAATTTCTCTATCAGTCTCTGGGGAATAATGGTGTTGAATGCTGAACTGAAATCAATGTACAGGAGTCTGGCGTAGGTGTCTTTCTGGTCCAGGTGGGTGATGACAGAGTATAGGGTGGTGACTATAGCATCCTCCGTGGAGCGGTTTGAACGATATGCAAACTGGAGCGGGTCGTGTGATGCAGGGAGGCAGACTGTGATGTGTGGTTTGACAAGCCGTTCAAAACACTTCATCACAATTGGTGTAAGTGCAACAGGACGATAGTCATTCAAACAGGACACCACTGGTTTCTTTGCCACCGGTACAATGATAGAGGTCTTGAAGCATCTGGGAACGATGGCCTGACTCAGGGAGATGTTATAAATGTCAGTCAGGACATCCGCCAACTCGCTCGCGCAGTCTCGGAGCACACGTCCCGGAATGTTGTCTGGACCTGCAGCTTTGCGTGGGTTGACTCTGGATAGGGTCCTCCGTGTGTCCGCTGTGTTGATGGTAAAAGCTGGTCTGACCGATGGTGGGAGTGGGCCGGCCCTCCCTCTGATTGTCGAGTTTGATGCTTCAAAACGTGCAAAGAAGTCGTTAAGCCTGTCTGGAAGCGAAGCGTCGTCATCATCGACCCCCTGCCTAGACTTAAAGCCCGTCAGTGTACGAACTCCCTGCCACATCTGCTTGGTGTTCCTAGTGTCACAGAGGTGTCCCTGGATTTTCTCCGCATAGGCGCGCTTTGCTGCCTTAATTCCCTTTGAAAGCGCAGACCTGGCTGAGCGGAGGGTGATCCTGTCCTTCGCTCTGAAGGCTGCATCTCTGGCTGTAAGCAGCGAGCGCACCTCTGCAGTCATCCAGGGCTTATGATTACCCCGTATAGTGATGGTCTTCACTGTAGTGAAATCCTCTGTGCACTTCGCGATGTAGCTGGTGACCATATCAGCATACTCCTCCACATCTGTCCTGTCTTCCTGGGAGGCTGCTATTTTGAAGATCTTTCAGTCTGTGTGCTGAAAACAGTCTTGCAGTGCAGAGGTTGCACTCTCTGGCAAAATCCTGATTTGTTTCACTGCTGGCCTGCTGTGCTTCAATAAAGGTTTGTAAGCAGGCACCAGTATCACGGACATGTGATCAGAACGGCCGAGATGGGGGCGGGGTATCGCTTTATATGCATCTGTGTTTGTGTACACTAAGTCCAACATATTCTCTCCTCTGGTCTTAAAGTCTACACAATGTTTAAACTTGGGGAGCACAGTCTTTAAGCTGGTGTGGTTAAAATCCCCCGCAACCACCACAAAACTGTCCGGGTGTGACGTTTGGATTTCACTGATCGCATTGTGCAGTACCTCGAGTGCCTTCTTAGCATTAGCTTTAGCATTAGCGCTCGGCGCTATGTAAACACCGACTACAAACACGTTGCTGAATTCCCTCGGCAGATAAAATGGCCGACAATTAACAATAAGGAACTCTGCCAACGGAGAGCAGTGTTTAGACACTAACGTGGCATTAACGCACCAGTTCTTGTTAACATAGATGCATAGCCCACCCCCCCGGCTCTTACCGGAGCTCGCCGTTTCCCTGTCAGCACGGAACATCGCCATATCTTCCAGCTGAATGGCCTCGTCAGGAATGTTGTCGTGGAGCCATGTCTCGGTGAAAACAAACACACAGCAGTCCCTCCATTCTCTCCGGGTTTCTCTCAGCAAACGCAGCTCATCCACCTTGTTTTCGAGGGCGCGGACGTTTGACAGAAGAAGCGACGGTACCGCTGGTCTGGAGGGGTTAGCCTTTAGCCTAGCATGGATCCCGGCCCTTTTTCCTCGCTTTTGCTTGCGTTCGCTCCGCTTCCGCTTCCTCCTCTCCCGGGTAGCTTCCAGCGGGGACTCTGCCAAAATTCCATGCTGGCGTAGAATGTCCAAATCACAACCGATCGCCGCGATTCTTGCAGCGTGCAGTACCTTGATGTTTAATAAGGTCTCATGGTTGTAAGTTTTACAGAATGTACGTCTGGGATGATTAAAACTCTCACACTCGCTGATGCCAAGAGTGGCCGCTGCGTCTAGGCGCGCCGCCATCTTTTTTTTTTTTTTTTTTTTTAACGCTGTGGAGTGTGTGAAATCACAGGCAGATTCATTTCAAATGATTTATTGCACACTCACATCTCACGAGCACTGAACAGAATGACTCATCACATCACAAGCACAGAACAGACTGACTGGTCACATTAAACATCCTTCTCTCTACATCAAGTTACACTTCACAAGATTCAAGGCACTTCCCAATAACAACAGGACATCTACATCACACTTCATTCAACACCCACTCCCACTGTTCTCCCATGTGTATTCATTGTCTCTGTCTAAGGTGTGAAATAACCTGAGGCCTGAGGCCCACACTGCCCCCCCCCAGCAACTTGGATAGAACAATAGCACATCAGTCCATACGCTGTTTCGGCTTCTGCCTCCTCCCATATCTGCTGCAACTGGGTTTTACCACCTCCGTGGCGCTGCTGTGCCGGTGGGAGGCTGCTGGAAGTGTGTCTGACTGCGGGTGAGCCATGGAGAGTGTGGGGGGGGGGGGGTTCACTCTGCCCGTGTGGCTGCTCTGATGAATCGTTTCCCTGGGGAGCTCTCCGTGGGGGTCTTCCACGCCGAGGGGCCTTAGCCAACAGCACTTGCTCATCCGCCACAACGAAAGCGGGTTTGAGTCTGTCTATGCCAATTTTTTCCCTCCTACCCCCCAAGTCTAGCAAAAAATGCTTATCCCCTGTTTCCAGCACTCTGAACGGTCCATCATAGTGTGGGCGCAATGGAGGGTGGTGGGCGTCGTGTCTGACAAACACGAACCCTGCGTTCTTCAAAGTTTTAGGCACAAAAACACGCAGAAAACTGTGGTGGGCAGGTCCCGGCAGCGTGCCTGTGTTTGCACTACATTGCAAAAGCTGAGAAGGGGAGCTGCCGGGCGCGGGATTATCTGGCAGAAATTCCCCGGGCAGCCGTAGTGGCTGCGCAAAAACGAGCTCTGCCGGGGAAGCTTCCAGATCCTCTTTCGGCGCGGAGCGCAACCCCAATAAAACCCACAGTAACTTGTCTATCCAATTCACATCCGTCAATGAAGCCCTGAGTGCTGCTTTGAGTGATCTATGAAAACGCTTGCATAACCCATTGGCCTGTGGGTTGTACGCGGTTGTGCGGTGAATTGTAACACCCAGGCTGCGGGCCATCGCGGACCAGAGTTCGGAAACAAATTGAGGGCCCCTGTCGGACGTAATGTCCGACGGGACTCCAAAACGTGCCACCTATGCTGTTAAAAAAGCACGCGCCACGTCTGCGGACGTGGTTGCCACCAGCGGAACCGCTTCTGGCCAGCGCGTAGTACGGTCCACCATTGTCAGGAGGTGCGTGCACCCTTGTGATGGCGGGAGAGGGCCCACAAGGTCCACGTGAACATGGTCGAACCTCTTAGCTGGAATACGAAACGGCTCCAAGGGAGCCTTCGTGTGTCTGTGTACCTTGGCTCGTTGGCACGCCACGCAGGCTGCAGCCCACTCTTTAACTTGTTTGCGTAGGCTCGGCCACACAAACTTCTCTCCCACCATTTTGACGGACGCGCGCACTCCTGGGTGCGCCAGAGTGTGAACCGACCCGCGGGCGACCCGTGGAGACATCGCAGATTAGGGGGGGCATGCCGTCTTGCAGCACCCTGCTCTCCAGCCTTAACCCTGTTGGTCCAGACTGGAGCGCGCGCACGTCTGCATCGCTAATCTGCTCCGCGGCCATGGCTGCGTAATCTATGCCCACACAAACTGGGGCCACCATGGCGCGCGAGAGGCAGTCCGCCACTGCATTCAGTTTACCCGACACATGCTGAATATCGGTAGTAAACTCTGAGATCGTGGCCAGCTGTCTCTGCTGCCGGCCCGACCACGGTTCTGAAACCTTGGCCATCGCGAATGTTAGCGGCTTGTGGTCCACGAATGCGGTGAAGTTGCGCCCTTCCAGCCAGAACTGAAAGTGGCGAATGGCCAGGTGGAGAGCCAGCAACTCTCTCTCGAACGCGCTGTATTTACGTTCGCTGTCGCGCAAAGTCCTGCTGAAAAAGGCGAGCGGCTGCCAAGCCCCAGCGATGCGCTGCTCCACAACAGCCCCTATGGCCACGTCTGAAGCATCGTGGTGAGCGCTATGCGGGCCATCGGGTCTGGATGTGCCAGCAGTGCGGCGTTTGCCAGAGCTGCTTTAACTTCCGAGAATGCCCGCTCTCGCTCCGGGGTCCATTCGACCCTATCCGCGGGTTTCTGTTTCTTGAGCGCGGCGTACAATGGTTGCATGAGCTGCGCCGCGCGGGGAAGGAAACGGTTATAAAAGTTCACCATTCCCAAAAATTCCTGCAGCGCCCTGACCGTCTGAGGCCGGGGAAAATCCGCCACGGCGCGCACTTTGTCGGGCAGCGGGATCGCTCCTTCTGGAGAGACGCGGTGCCCCAAAAAAATCAATCTCCGTTACGCCGAACTGGCATTTCGCAGGGTTGATTATTAATCCGTGCTCCTCCAACCTCCGGAAAACCGTCATGAGGTGGGTTTCGTGGTCGTCTTCGGACGCACTGGCTACTAGGATATCGTCCAGGTAGACGAACACGAACGGGAGATCGCGCAGCACTGCATCCATCATGCGCTGGAACGTCTGTGCCGCTCCTTTTAACCCGAATGGCATGCGCAGGAACTCGAATAGACCGAACGGAGTTATTACCGCTGTTTTGGGTACGTCCTCAGCGCGCACTGGGACTTGGTGGTAACCGCGGACCAGGTCTATTTTGGAAAAAATGCGTGCCCCGGCGAGGTGAACGGAAAAATCCTGTATGTGGGGAATCGGGTAGCGGTCGTGCGCCGTGGCGTTGTTCAACCTGCGGAAATCACCGCACGGTCACCACGATCCCTCAGCCTTAGGGACCATGCGTAGCGGGGATGCCCATGGGCTGTTCGAGCACTTGATGATGCCCAACCTTTCCAGGTTGGCGAACTCCTCGCGCGCTATGGCCAGTTTAGCTGCGTCCAAGCGCCAAGGTCTTGCAAAAACGGGCGGCCCGGTGATGGTGATAAAGTGCTCCACCCCGTGTTTAGCGATGGCCGTGGAAAACGTCGGGACCGTGAGTGCTGGGAACTGAGTGAACAGTGTGTGGAACTTACCGCCTGTAGCTGTGACGTTGGCTTGTGCTGTTGGCTGGGTCACTCGAGCTATACAGGGGAGAGAGTCAAAGGACAGTGCATTAACCAGGCGCCTGTTAGCAACATCAACCAGTAAACCATGTGCACACAGAAAATTAGCCCCCAGTATATGGTAATTCAGTGCTGCTATGACAAAAGTCCACTCATATGTACGGCCGTGTAGAGATGAGAGCATAGTCCTCTCACCAAAGGTCTTAATATCCGAGCCGTTTGCTGCCAACATCCCGGGGCCGCTAGATCCTGCCAGCTGGTCAGCTTAGGTCGGCCGGATGAACCTGTTCTGGGCTCCGGTGTCCACGAGGAAACGCCTCCCCGAGCGTGTGTCCGTTAAGTAGAGTAGCTTGTTCTCTTCACCGAGGGTCGCTGCTTCTACCGATCCCCTTCCTTGGCGTTTTCCCGAGCGCTGGAATTGGCACGGTGGCGCACATCTGCGTGCGTTCTCTCCGAAGCGGCGGTGGTAGGAACAGAGCGTGTCACTCTGGCGCTCCTCGGCCCCCGCTGCTGCTACCGTTGGTGGCTCCTCGCCTCCTCTGGTCGTCTCGCTGGGCTCCGTCGCTGCCGCGTTGACTGTGATCGCCTTGGTGGTGATGATGATCCGGTCTGCCTCCTGGGCTAGCGCACGGTAGTCTCGCGCGGCCAGCCGCGGCGAATTGGCCAGAACCGCTCTCCCTACTGTCGGAAGGTTCTGGAGGAAGAGATGGGCAAACAGAAAGTGCTCGTCGTCCGTGCCCCTTAACGCCAGCATCTTCTCCATCAGGTCTACGGCCGAACCATCTCCTAGCTCGGTCCGCGTCAGGAGCTTCTCCGCTCTCTCACAGTCCGAGAGCGTATAGCATTGGATGAGTGCAGCCTTGAGCGCTTCATATCTGTTGCTGGCTGGTGGCTGATCGAGCAGGCTCGCTACCTGTTGAGCTGTGCGGGCGTCGAGCGCTGCGATAACAATGGTAGAATCTGGTGTAATCTGCCGTTACTCCCCGGAGGGCGAACTGGGCCTCGGTGAGGTGGAACCAAGAGCGCGGGTTGTGCTGCCAGAAATCCGGTAGCTTGACTGCAACCGCACACGCGTGGCTGGAGGTTCCAGTCCGGGCTGCCTGTGGGATGGCTGCCGTCTCGCTGTAGCTTCCTGACCGGGCCAGCTCCGGGGATCTTGCCTCGTGTTCCATAATATGTCTTGGGTCACCAGTGTGGAGTGTGTGAAATCACAGGCAGATTCATTTCAAATGATTTATTGCACACTCACATCTCACGAGCACTGAACAGAATGACTCGTCACATCACGAGCACAGAACAGACTGACTGGTCACATTAAACATCCTTCTCTCTACATCAAGTTACACTTCACAAGATTCAAGGCACTTCCTAATAACAGCAGGACATCTACATCACACTTCATTCAACCCCCACTCCCACTGTTCTCCCATGTGTATTCATTGTCTCTGTCTAAGGTGTGAAATAACCTGAGGCCTGAGGCCCACAATGCGAGTGTTTCCATAGGTCACTTAAAGCAGCGCTCAGGGCTTCGCTTACGGATGCAAATTGGGTGGACCATTTGCCGTGGGCTCTATTAAGGTTGCGTTCAGCACCGAAGGAGGATTTGGCTGCCTCCCCAGCAGATCTTGTTTTTTCCCAGCTGCTGCGGCTCCCCGGAGAATTTTTGCTGGACAACCCCGCGCCGAACACCAATCCATCCCCACCTTCACTACATAGCACAGAGGCAAGGATGGTACCTGGCCCGGCCCACCACTGTTTTCCCCACGCTTTCGTACCAAGGACCCTGAAGGATGCGTCGTTCGTGTTTGTCAGGCACGATGCCCACCGGACCCCGTTGCGCCCGCTGTACAACGGCCCCTTCAGAGTGTTGGAACCTGGGGATAAACATTTTGTGTTAGACTTGGGGGGACGCAGAGTAACAATCTGTGTAGACAGGCTTAAGTCCGCCTTTGTATTAGCAGACGAGCAGGTGGTGTTGGCCCGAGCTCCACTGAGAACTCCCCAGGTAAATGACTTGTCAACTCAGTCACAATGGCATGGTGAAGATGTGTGTCCCCCCCCCCAATGTCCCCCCACAGACAGACATACCTCCAGAAGCGCCTCACCGGCACAGCAGCTCCTCAGGTCCAGCAACCCAGCCCCGCCCCCATTACAGCCACTATGGAAGTAGACTGAAGCCCACAGGACATGAGGGTTAAGGCCCAGTCTGAGTTTGGGGCGGGGGGGGGAACCTAGCTGATGCAATTCTTCACTCAGACTGAATGGCTCAGGAGGAGACACTTACAGACGTGGACAAAATTGTTGGTACCCCTCTGTTAATGAAAGAAAAACCCACAATGGTCACATAAATAACTTGAATCTGACAAAAGTGGTAATAAATAAAAATTCTATGAAAATTAACCAGTGAAAATCAGACAGTGCTTTTGAATTGTGGTTCAACAGAATTATTTTAAAAAACAAACTCATGAAACAGGCCTGGACAAAAATGATGGTACCCCTAGAAAAGATTGAAAATAATGTGACCATAGGGACATGTTCAACCAAGATGTGTCCTCTAATTAACATCACAGGTGTCTACAACATTGTAATCAGTCAGTCGGCCTATTTAAAGGGTGACAAGTAGTCACTGTGCTGTTTGTTGACATGGTGTGTACCACACTAAACCTGGACCAGAGGAAGCAAAGGAGAGAGTTGTTTCAGGAGATTAGAAAGAAAATTATAGACAAGCATGTTAAAGGAAAAGGTTATAAGACCATCTCCAAGCATCTTGATGTTCCTGTGACTACAGTTGCACATATTATTCAGAAATTTAAGATCCGTGGGACTGTAGCCACCCTCCCTGGATGTGGCCGCAGGAGGAGACAGATAATACGAATGGTAACAAAAGAGCCCAGAACAACCTCTAAACACATTCATGGTGAACTCCAAGGTCAAGGTACATCAGTGTCAGATCGCACCATCCATCGTTGTTTGAGCCAAAGTGGACTTCATGGGAGACCAAGGAGGACACCACTGTTGAAAACAAATAATAAAAAAGCCAGACTGGAACTTGCCAAACTGCATGTTGACAAGCCACAAAGCTTCTGGGAGAATGTCCTATGGACAGACGAGACAAAACTGCAACTTTTTGACAAGGCACATCAGCTCTATGTTCACAGATGCAAAAATGAAGCATACCAAGAAAAGAACACTGTCCCTACTGTGAAACATAGAGGAGGTTCTGTTATGTTCTGGGGCTGCTTTGCTGCATCTGGCACAGGGTGTCTTGAATCTGTGCAGGGTACAATGAAATCTCAAGACTATCAAGGTATTCTAGAGAGGAATGTGCTGCCCAGTGTCAGACAGCTTGGTCTCAGTCGCAGGTCATCTGTCTTGCAACAGGATAATGACCCAAAACACACAGCTAAAAACACCCAAGAATGGCTAAGAGCGAAACATTGGACTATTCTAAAGTGGCCTTCTATGAGCCCTGATCTAAATCCTATTGAACATCTGTGGAAGGAGCTGAAACATGCCGTCTGGAGAAGGCACCCTTCAAACCTGAGACAACTGGAGCAGTTTGCTCATGAGGAGTGGGCCAGAATACGTACTGTACCTGCTGAGAGGTGCAGAAGTCTCACTGACAGTTACAGAAATCGTTTGACTGCAGTGATTGCCTCAAAAGGTTGTGCAACAAAATATTAAGCTAAGGGTACCATCATTTTTGTCCAGGCCTGTTTCATGAGTTTGTTTTTTTAAATAATTCTGTTGAACCACAATTCAAAAGCATTGTCTGATTTTCACTGGTTAATTTTCATAGAATTTTTATTTATTACCACTTTTGTCAGATTCAAGTTATTTCTGTGACCATTGTGGGTTTTTCTTTCATTAACGAGGGGTACCAACAATTTTGTCCACGTCTGTAAAAGCTGTTAAATGGATATGCAAGACAGCCTGTGGTTTTCTCCATAAGAATGCATGATAATATGCGTTCTCCTCCAGGTTGCATAATAATGTGCTTACAGGCTGGGTGACAAAGGGAATTGTCATTGTAAGTCTATATATTGTAATGTGAACCCCCCAGGTCGTGAGGTGAGGCGAGTTTGTATGGTATAAACGAGAGATGCCAGCGACCTGGGTTAATTCTGCTTGTTGACAGATGTTAGAGAGAGAGTAATAAAGTCTGCTCTGCTCACTGTCTCGCCTGCTCATTCCTCTCTCTACAGGGTATTATATTTTGACTGTTACAACTCTCTCCATTAAAATAACATAAAATCCCATTAAATGTCATTTACTTTTTGGCACCACATCAGCGCTGTTTGATTTCACACAATGGAAGCCGAACCAACAAATTCTGGAGAATGATTATGCATGGAGCAGAAAATTAAGAACAGTGAATTTCTCAGTGAGATTTTTTTTTCTTTTGGGATGTCACATTTTTGGGAGATTATATATTTTTTTCTTTTTTTTTAAATTCGCCCTTCTCTCTATTTCTCTTTCATCTGTGCATGTCTGAAGTGAGTTTTGGTCTAAAAACATCTTCGACTGGCATTTCAGTCAATGTTTGCCAATGGAGCTTAATTTAGGCCAGCTTATATAGGTGAACTCTGCATAACTTAGCCCAGCGCTCAGGAACTTTTACAAACAGAGCACAACTTTCACCAGCATTTATTTCCAAACGTTGGCAGATTTTCAGCATGCTGAAAATTTTCAAGAAATACAACTTTGCCAACTTTGCCAAAACGTCAGTAAAAGCCGGTCCAAATGTTGTTGTGTGAATCCACCCAAGAAAGCAAGTCCAGAATGGCAGGAAGCCTCCACAAATGCTGATCTTTGTATGAGTGTCGCCTGACACTGATGTCAGCTGACCCCCGCTGAGTATCCGTTTGCTTAAATTAACCTAATGTCATGAGCAGCGGGAGCGCACCCCTCCCCTCCGGTCTCATCTCCAGCTCATCACAGCACCTGAGGCAGAAGACACACCTGCGCCCGCTCATCAGCCAGTGTACTTAAGAAGGTTTCCTCTGCGCAGTCTATGCTGGCTCATCTGGGTATACTGCCCGTCCTTTGGACTAGCTGCATATTTTCAGGAAACATTAACACGTTGTTAACCTCCTTTTTCTTCTCCTTTTCAGGTTGCTGTCACAGTATAGGTGTGTCCCCGGGACTGCACGCGCTCTTCTGCTCCACCTCACTACCCATCAGCAACTTCATTCTCCCGGTCAGGCACCATCAGCTCCACTACTCTCCCCTACCCTACTGGTTCGTCTATTCCCTGCTGGGTCCTGCCAGTCATCCCTGGATTTCCCAAGTAAGTGGCAGTTTGGCTCCCCCATTTTCCCCTTACTCTACTCCTCAGCTCACAGCTCTTGTCTTCTCTCCACAGGTCCTTTCCTCTGGCGAGTGACTGTTTCTGTACCTGTGTGCTGCTGTGTTTTTGCTATTAATAAATTGTCAAACGTGCCCCTTTGTGTGGTTCATCCTGTGTTTGGCATTGTGCACGTGATCTGTCAAAGAACTTAACACGCCATGACAGAACAAGCCAGCCAGGAAGGTAGCTCAGCCGGTGCCTCACCGCAGGAGCAATCCGCTATGGACCACCTAGCGGCGACCGAGCAGCAACTCACTGCGTTGACGCAACAGGTGTCAAATATGATGACTTTATGGTCCGCGACACATCCCACAGCTGTTCCCCCCCAGCCTGCTCCGTGTGCTACGATGCGCCGTTCTTTCTCCATTCCCATGCCTTCCCCGCGTACGGGGAAGACATGTAAACCATTCCTTCTTCAAGTGCAGATATACCTGGAGCAGGTCGGGGAGGAGTATCCGGGGCATGTAGACCGGATCCAGTTTTTCACCCTGTTGCTCAGGGATCGAGCTCTGGAGTGGGCCCAGTCCACTCTAGATAACCCTGAGGGACGCCAATATATGTTTGACCAATTTGTGGCCGCATTTAACTGTGCATTTGGCCGGACCGAGCGTCAGGCCAACGTTATGAGCCGCCTAATGACTCTCCGCCAGGGTACCCAGTCGGTGGCCGAGTACTCAGTGGAGTTTTGGGTTGTGGCGTCCGAGTCGGGGTGGAACGAGACTGCGTTACGCAGCGCATTCCTCCACGGGTTGAGCGACCAACTCCGTGACGATCTGGCGGTTCATCCTGTCCCGAAGACGCTCGACGACCTTATAGATCAGGTGGTAGGGCTGGATAATCGGTACCGTGAACGCGCAAAGTAGTGCAGCCCCACCCCTTACCCACGCGCTGAGCGCGTATTTGCTGCGGTTATTGGAACTGGTGGTGCCGGTTCTTCGCCTGAACCGATGGAGCTCTCACGGAGTCTAACCGATGATGAGCGTTGGCAAAGGTGAAGGGCCAACACGTGCATGTACTGTGGTTCACTTAACCACAGTTTGGACGAATACCGCCAGCGGCCAAAAGACGTGGCCCATCAGTAACCGCGGGGGGTCTGGCGGGAGGGACCAAATCTACTCCCCCCAGTAAATTTTGTGTTTCGGCCCTTGTTCAGTTGCCGGTGGTCAAGAGGAGGGTTGGGGCGCTGATTGACTCAGGGTCGGAGGGTAATTTCATTTCCGCTGCTTTCGTCAAACAGGTGGGCATTCCTACGCGTAAATTGCCCCGCATTCAGAGAGTCACTGCCATATTCGGCAGTGAGCTCGCGGTGGTCACCCAAAACACGGTGCCTATATTCATCCTTCTTTCCGGGAACCACCGGGAGGAACTTCCGCTCCTGGTTCTCCCAGTGTCATCTTCCCTGGTGGTCCTAGGTTTTCCGTGGCTCCAGAAACACAACCCAGTGATCAATTGGGCTAAAAGCACCATCTCTGCCTGGAGCCCATTTTGTATGGCCAACTGTATGCGTTCAGCTGAATGCTCTCCATCGCTCTCTGTTCCCCCCTCCCGGGCTGAGCCGCCAGACCTCAGCCTCATCCCTCGGGCTTATCATGATTTGGGCGAGGTCTTTCACAAGTCAAGAGCATTGTTGCTACCGCCTCACCGCTCTTACAACTGCGCTATAGACCTCATCCTGGGGGGCGAGCCGGCTGTACAGCGTTTCCGGCCCGGAGAGGGAGGCAATGGAGCAGTACATCAAGGAGTCACTGAACGTCGGCCTCATTTGGCCATCTTCGGCCCCACTCGGGGCCGGATTCTTCTTTGTCGGGAAGAAGGATGGTTCGCTGCGCCCGTGCATCGACTACCGGGAGCGCAACGCTATTACCATCAAAGACAAGTACCCTCTGCCATTGATCAATTCAACATTCAAGCTCCTTCAGAGTTCACGGGTGTTCACCAAGTTAGACCTTAGGAATGCGTATCATTTGGTCCACATTCGCGAGGGCGATGAATGGAAGACGGCCTTTAAAACACATCAGGGCCAATTCGAATACTTAGTGATGCCATTCGGGCTCGCTAATGCCCCCACCATCTTCCAGCGGTTAATTAACGACGTCCTCCGTGATATGCTTTATCAATTCATGTTTGTCTACCTTGATGACATTTTGATTTTCTCCCGCTCGCCAGAGGAACACAAGGTCCACGTAAGGGCTGTTTTACAACGGCTCTTGGAGAACCAGCTGTTCGTGAAGGCCGAGAAGTGTGAGTTCTCTACACCATCTACCACCTTCTTGGGCTTCATTGTGGCTGAGGGGGAGCTGATTGCCGACCCAGCCAAGGTAAAGGCAGTGTTAGATTGGCCAACACCCCACTCCCACAGGGAGCTCCAACGCTTCCTCGGGTTCGCGAACTTCTATCGCAGGTTCATTCAGAACTACAGTGGGATTGCACTGCCTTTAACACAGCTGACCTCCGTAAAAGTCCCCTTTTGGTGGACTGAGGCAGCTGAACTGGTGTTTCACAAATTAAAGCGCCAATTTACGGAAAGACCCATCTTGGCCCAGGTCGACACGCAGCTTCCTTTTGTCCTCGAGGTGGGCGTGTCTGATTCGGTGGTTGGTGCTGTACTATCACAGCGTACGCCCCCCAATCAGAAGCTTCGCCCATGCACATATTTCTCACGGCAGCTCACACCGGCTGAGAGGAACTATGACGTAGGGGACAGAGAGCTGCTGGCCATTAAGTTGGCACTTGAGGAGTGGAGGCACTGGTTAGAGGGTGCTGTTCACCCCATTGTCGTGTGGACCGACCACAAGAACCTCGAGTACTTGTGGTCGGCCCGCCGACTGAATGCCAGGCAGGCTCTCCCCTCGCTATTCTTCCAGCGATTTAACTTTACTATCACTTAATGGCCTGGCACCCGGAACACCAAACTGGACGCGCTCTCGCGCCAGTGTGATTTCAAGGACGTAGCCCCCCCCCCCCAAAACCATCATGCCACCCGCATGCGTCCCTGGAGCCCTTACTTGGGATAGAGGGTCCGCCAGGCCCAGTCCCAGGAGCCTGGGCCAGTAGGGTGCCCCTGGAACCATCTGTACGTCCCGGCCGCCCTCCGCAGCGATGTTATCCAGTGGGTCATACCAGCCGCTTTGCCTGCCACCCTGGCATCACCCGGACCACTGATTTCGTCAAACAGGCGTTTTGGTGGCCCACACTGTGGCGGGACATCCAGGAGTACGTCAGAGCCTGCCAGACATGCATCCGGGGTAAGACTAACTCCTCCCCACCATCGGGACTCCTTCATCCCCTTCCCATCCCTGGTTGGCTGTGGTCCCACATTGCTGTGGATTTTGTAACCGGGTTGCCCTCCTCCCATGGCAAAACAGTCATTCTGACCATCAGAATCAGAATCAGAATCAGGTTTATTGCCATTGTTCATGTAGTACACAAACTAGGAATTTGTCTCGGTACAATGCTGCAACATTAAACATGATAAGATAAGAGAAATAAACTATACATGTAATAAAGTGTAGGATAAGATTAAGTGATACTGGTCAACAGTTAAAATATATATTAGCCAGCAGCAGATACTGTGGAGAACTATATAGTGCAGTCGGTAATGCAGGAAGAAAACAGTGATGATTGACATGAGTCTGGTTGAGCTGCTGTACATGGTGCACGAGAGTCACTTAGTGTTCAGCAGTCTAATGGCAGAGGGGAAGAAGCTGTTCATGTGACGGGAGGTTTTAGTCTGGATGGACCGAAGTCTTCTACCAGAGGGGAGGGGGGCAAACAGTACGTGACCAGGGTGTGAGGGATCGGCTATGATCCGGCCAGCACGCCTCCGGGTCCTGGAGATGTACAGATCCTGGAGAGATGGGAGCTTGCAGCCGATCACCTTCTCAGCAGTGCGCACGACGCGCTGCAGCCTTAGTCTGTCCCTGGCAGTGGCTCCTGCGTACCACACGGTTATGGAGGTGGTGAGGATGGACTCGATGATGGCTGTGTAGAACTGCACTAACATCTTGGTGGGTAGCTTGAGCTTCCTCAGCTGCCGCAGGAAGAACATCCTCTGCTGGGCTTTTTTGATGAGTGAGCTGATGGTCAGCTCCCATTTGAGGTCCCTGGTGATGGTAGTGCCTAGGAAGCGGAAGGAATCAGCAGTGGTGATGGGAGAGCCTGAGAGGGTGAGGGGGGGCAGAGGAGTAGTGACTTTCCTGAAGTCTACAATCATCTCCACTGTCTTCAGAGCGTTCAGCTGCAGGTTGTTATTGCTGCACCAGGACGCCAGCTGGGCCACCTCTCTCCTGTAGGCGGACTCGTCGCCGTTGGAGATGAGCCCGATGAGGGTGGTGTCGTCCGCAAACTTGATCAACTTGACAGACTGGTGGCTGGAGGTGCAGGAGTTGGTGTAAAGGGAGAAGAGTAGGGGGGAAAGTACACAGCCCTGGGGTGATCCGGTGCTGATGCTAGTATAGTCTGAGACAGTCTTTCCCAGCCGCACATGCTGCCTCCGGTCCGTCAGGAAGTCGATGATCCACCTGCAGAGGGAGTCAGGCACGTTGAGCAGGGACAGCTTGTCCCGGAGCAGAGCGGGGCGGATGGTGTTGAATGCGGAGCTGAAGTCCACAAACAGGATCCTGGCGTAGGTTCCCGGGGAGTCCAGGTGCTGCAGGATGGAGTGGAGGGCCAGGTTGACTGCATCGTCTACAGACCTGTTGGCTCGGTAGGCAAACTGCAGCGGGTCCAGGAGAGGGGTGGTGATGGACTTGAGGTGGGACAGGACCAGGCGCTCAAAGGACTTCATGACTACAGAGGTGAGCGCTACAGGTCTGTAGTCATTAAGTCCAGTGATCCGTGGCTTCTTGGGGACAGGGATGATGGTGGAGGATTTGAGGCAGGATGGCACGTGGCATAACTTAAGGGAGGTGTTAAAAATGTCTGTGAATACAGGAGCCAGCTGTTTCGCACAGAGTCTCAGGGTGGAGGGAGACACGCCGTCTGGGCCGGGGGCCTTGCGCGGGTTCAGTCTGGAGAACTGTTTGAGCACATCCTGCTCACTGATGATAAGGGGAGGGGGGGAGGAGGGGGGGGGGGTGCCTTAAATGAAGTAGGGAATGTGGAGGCTGTGGAGCTGGAGGGAGGGGGGGAGTTGGACACAGATGACGAGGTGTCAAAACGGGCATAGTTTTGGGACAGTCTCTGACAAAGGGCTTTGTCATCCTGACCTTTAGGAGCCTGAGGCCGATAGTTGGTGATCTGCCTCAGTCCTCTCCACACGGAAGCCGAATCATTAGCAGTGAACTGCTGCTGGAGTCTCTCTGAGTACACAGATTTAGCCCTCTTCAGCTCTCTGTTAAACCGGTATTTAACCTCCCTGTAGCAGTCCCTGTCTCCACTTTTCAGCGCTGCTTCCTTCTCCTTCCTGATCTGTCTGAGCTTAGCTGTGAACCAGGGTTTGTCATTAGAGTAACTCACCCTGGTGCGTGATGGAAGAATGTTCTCTTCACAAAAGTGGATATATGAGTTCACAGTGTCCGTGTACTCATCCAGATCATGCGTGGCTCCTTTAAGCATGCCCCAGTCAGATATTTCCATGCACGTTTCCAGCTTCTCCTCAGCATCACTGGTCCGTATCTTCGTAGTGCTCACAACAGGTTTAGTGAGCTTCAATCTCTGTCTGTATGTGGGAATGAGGTGAACCATCACGTGATCAGATAATCCCAGCGCAGCTCGAGGGACAGCGCGATATGCGTCTTTCACTGTGGTGTAACAGTGATCCAGTGTGTTTAATCCTCTGGTGGGGCATTTAATAAACTGTTTGTAGCGGGGGAGATCGTGGCTCAGATTGCACTGATTAAAGTCGCCAGCCACAATAATCAGCGAGTCTGGAAAACTCCGCTCTGTGTGTTGAATGTGATCCGCGAGCACGCGCTGAGCTTCGCGCGTGTCCGCGTCGGGAGGGGCGTACACAGCGATCATTATAAAAGAAGCAAACTCCCGCGGGGAATAGAAGGGCTTGCAATTGATAACAAGAAATTCCAAGGCAGGAGAACAGTGTTTGGAAATTACCGTTACATCAGAGCACCAGATGCAGTTGATGTAGAAGCAGACTCCGCCTCCTGTGGTCTTGCCGGAAAGCTCTGTGTCACGATCAGCACGGAAGAGCTGGAAGCCGTCGAGGTGCAGCGCGCTGTCCGGTATATTTTCCCGGAGCCAGGTCTCAGTAAAGCAGAGGACAGCTGAGGAGGCGAGGTCCTTAAAACGCATCAGCAGTCTCAGTTCATCTACCTTGTTAGAGAGAGAGTTGGTATTGGACAGAAATATGCCAGGCAGCGCCGTTCGCGAGCCTCTCCTGCGAAGTCGCACGAGAGCGCCCGCTCGTCTTCCTCTCTTCCGCCGTCTCACTTTCCGAGCCAAACAATAAACCAGATCGGCGGCAGGGGCTAGAAAAACTGGGAGGAGGTCCGTGGGGGTGAAAGTCCTGATATTTAAAAGTTCTTCACGGGTATAAGTGCAAGCAGACACACAATTGACAAACAAAAACAAACAAAGAGCGCAGCGAAGCACCATGTCGACCGCTGTGGGCGCCATCTTGGATCGAGATGGACCTGTGAAACTCACCAAAGCATATGTCTAACTCCCAGTTGTTACCTAACTTGTTTTAATATTACTTTGTGTTTGCAGACAAAGTAATATAGTGCAGGTCTTCTGCAGGTCTTCTGTCCTTCTACAGCGTCTCTGAAACCATGACTCTCCTCCACAGAGTCCAGACCACCTTCACTCAGCCCCTCTATGCTGGACTTTGGGTTTGGGTTTATGGAACCACTGCTGAGTTAGTTAAAGTCAACTAGACTGAAGTCAGTCCAGTGGTGGTGGGTTTAAATCTCTGTTTTTAATTTTTATTTTCTCTCCATCGTTGTTGTGGCATTTCTGCAGAGATCAGCTGTCAGTCAAACACTGTGGGCGGGACCTGGACATCATCTAGTCCTTTTAATCTTTTAGTGATCGTGGATCACTTCTCCAAGGCCGTCCATCTGGTGGCCCTCCCCAAACTCCCGTCGGCCTTGGAGACAGCGGTCCTCCTCACTGAACACGTTATCAGGATCCACGGCATTCCTATTGACATTGTGGCTGATCGGGGTCCCCAATTCACGTTCCAGGTTTGGAGGGCCTTTTGCTGGATGCTGGGAACGACTGTAGGCCTCTCATCCGGAAATCATCCTCAGAGCAATGGGCAGGCGGAACCCGCCAACCAGTCCCTGGAGGCTGCCTTGCGGTGCGTAGCAGCCGATAACCCCTCATCGTGGAGCACACACTTGACATGGGTTGAATATTCTATGAACTCTGCAGTATTCTCCGCCACTGGACTAACCCCCTTTGAGGCGTCGTTGGGGTACACACCGCCTCTTCTCCCTATGGCCGAGAGGGAGGTTTCGTGCCATCCGTAGGGGCGCACGCTCGGCGCTAGTGGTGTGTCTAGAGATCCACTTGGGCTGCCCTGACCTGCACCACCGAACGCACCTGGGCCGCTGCTGATCGTAAACGGGTGCCGGCTCCCAAGTACGTTGTGGGACAGTAGGTCTGGCTGGCATCTAGCCAGATCCCTCTCAAGGGTAAATTGAAGAAGCTGTCCCCCCGCTTCCTGGGGCCTTATCCCATCACCCAGGTAATCAACGACATGTTGGTCCAGCTAAAGCTGCCCTCGTCCCTACGGGTAAACCCCACCTTCCACGTCAGCTACATCAAACCCCTCTCAACCAGTCCCCTTTGCCCCCCCCTTCCCGAGCCTCCCCCTCCTCCCCGGGTCATTGACAGACACCCTGCCCACACTGTTCGGCGGATTTTGGATGCTCGCCGCCGAGGTTGGGGTCTGCAGTATCTCATTGATTGGGAGGGTTATGGGCCGGAGGAGCAATCCTGGACTCCCTCATTACGGGTGTTGGACAAGGGGATGCTCCGAGCTTTTCACCGTGCCCACTTGGACAAGCCCTCCGGTCCGCCAGGAGGCGTCCCTAGAAGGGGGGGCCTGTCATGAGCAGCAGGAGCGTGCCCCTCCCCTCCGGTCTCATCTCCTCCAGCTCATCACGGCACCTGAGGCAGAAGACACACCTGCACCCGTTCATCAGCCAGTGTACTTAAGGAGGTCTCCTCCACGCAGTCTACGCTGGCTCGTCTGGGTATACTGCCCGTCCTTTTTACTAGCTGCATATTATTAGGAAACGTTAACACGTCGTTAACTTCCTTTTTCTTCTCCTTTTCAGGTTGCTGCCACAGTGTAGGTGTGTCCCCGGGACTGCGCGCACTCTCCTGCTCCACCTCACTACCCATCAGAAACGTCATTCCCCTGGTCAGGCACCATCAGCTCCACTACTCCCCCCTACCCTACTGGTTCGTCTATTCCCGGCTGGGTCCTGCCAGTCATCCCTGGATTTCCCAAGTTAGTGGCAATTTGGCTCCCCCATTTTCCCCTTACTCCACTCCTCAGCTCACAGCTCTCGTCTTCTCTCCACAGGTCCTTTCCTTTGGCGAGTGACTGTATCTGTAGCTGTGCGCTGCTTTTCTCATTATGTTTTTAATGTTGCAGCATGGCGCCGAGACAAATTCCTAGTTTGTGTATTACATGAACAATGGCAATAAATCTGATTCTGATTCTGATTCTGCTGTGTTTTTGCTATTAATAAATTGGCATAATAATTTTAATAAAGTTTTTTTAATAAACTCATTAATAAAGTTGGCAAAAGTTTGCTAACGCTGGATGCTATGCTGGCAAATGCTAGCAAAAGTTCGTAAAAGTTGGTAAAAGTTGGTCTGCGCTGGCTTAAAAAAAAAACGTCCTCACAAATTCCACCAACGTTTGGACTAATGTCCAAACGTTTGGACTAATGTCCTGCTGGAAATTGAAATCAGCATCTCCATAAAGCTTGTCAGCAGAGGGAAGCATGAATTGCTCTAAAGATTTCCTGGTAGATGGCTGCACTGTCTTTAGACTTGATAACACACAGTGGACCAACACCAGCAGAAGACCTCTTTTCAGATGAAAGTAAATTTTGCATTTCATTTGGAAATCAAGGTCTCAGAGTCTGGAGGAAGAGTGGAGAGGGAAAGAATCCAAGTTGCTCGAGGTCCAATGTGAAGTTTTCACAGTCAATGATGATTTGGGGAGCCATGTCATCTGCTGGTGTTGGTCCACTGTTTTATCATGTCCAAAGTCAGTGCAGTCATCTACCAAGAAATTTTAGAGCACCTCATGCTTTTCTCAAAGGCCACTTCGGGCAAAGACCAAAGGGGGATTATATTATGGGGCAGTCCGTCCGTCTGCCCATCTGTCCAACTTTTGTGAAATCAACTCCTCCTACAGTTTTGTTCTGATTGTTTTCAAATTTGGTAACAGGGTTTGATATACAGTGGTACCTCTACTTACGAAATTAATTCGTTCCGGAAGTATTCTCGTAACGTGAAAATTCCGTAAGTAGAGGCGCGTTTTACATGTAAATGCCGTAATCCGTTCCAAGCCCCCCAAAATTTGGGCATAAATTTTTTATAAATCATAAAAACGCATCAAAACATGTAACAAATACATGTTACAATTAGATTACTGCACAATAAACATAAAATGAGAGTTGTACATAATTTAAAAAACAAAGAATAAAGTAAAGAATAATAAAAATTATGTTCATTTACCGTTTAACTGCTATCGTCGTCGTCGTCACCTTTTGCCAAAAGGACGTTTGCTTTTGTCGGCTTTTAACAATCCTTCGGCTTCCTTTTGTTTTAATACCGTGCCGATCGTAGATGTATTACGGCCATATTCTTTGGCGAGATCAACCAAACGCATCCCTTTTTCATACCTTTCTATTATCTCTTGCTTTGTTTGTATGGACAAAAAAACTCTCTTCTTCTTCTTTTCTCCTTTTCCACTTATCTCCATCGCTTTCTTGGGGCCCATAGTGAATAAAAGTTAATACTGTACTGTACACACACGTAAAACTGCCCGAACTTCCTGAACCCTTCGTGGCCAATGGGATACCAGGAAGATGCTAGGCGATAGCCAATGGCAGAGCAGCTACAAGTATGTTTACGTTCGGTAAACTACGGGAGCTGCGAGGAGCGCGTACCTTTTTGCCTTTCGTATCCTGAAATTTCTTTCGTAACAAGAGGCAATATTTTCCCGTTGAGGCGTGTCGTAACCTGAAAATTCCGTATGTAGAGACGTTCGTAAGTAGAGGTACCACTGTACAGCAGGGTAAGTATTGAACATGTACAGTATAGAGTTTTCTCATTAAACATACTTCTGATGGAGCCACTGACCTGAGATTTTCACCAGATATCAGTAACAACCCAAGTAATGCATACATACAAAGAAATCAAGGCAACTGTGTTAAAAAAAACAAGTTATATTTAATAAAGTGGAATGACACAGGGAATAAGTATTGAACATGCTTGGTGAAATATATTTAATATTTGATAGAAAAGCCTTTGTTGGGAATAATAGGTTCCAGATGCCTCCTGTATGGAGAAACTAGGCACAGGCATTGCTCAGGAGTGATTTTAGCTCATTCTTCCACACAAACTGTCTTCAGATCTTGAAAGTTTCATGGGTGTCTTCTCTAAACTCTGATCTTCAGATTGTTCCATAGAGTTTCAGTTGGATTCAGGTCAGGTGACTGGGCTTGTCACGATCTGAGCACGGGGGGATTATGCCGGGCTGAGTCTCTTTGCCTTTTTTCATATTTGTATAGTGTTGTAGTTTTGAGTTGTATTCCTGTTATTTTATCTTTGGTTGGTTTTCACATATTCTGTATTGTTTCTTAGTATGATTTATTTTTCTGTTTACGTTCATTGTAGTTTTTGTATTTACATGTTTGGGTTTACTGGTCTTTAGTTGTCATCTCATTATATTCATATTCTGTTGTGTTTTCTCTCCTCCCGGGGCTGCAGCTGTCAGTGGTACTTCTGGTTTTTTACCTCCGCCAAAGGGGGAGGTTATATGATCATCGGCATTGGTTTGTCTGTTTGTCTGTTTGTTTGTTTGACTGTTAGCAAGATAACTCAAAAAGTTATGGACGGATTTTCATGAAATTTTCACAGATTATCAGAAATGGGGTGTCCTACAGATGATTAGATTTTGGTGGTGATCCGGATCACCGTCCACAAGAAAACCGCCATTATGCAAAATGCCATTTTCCTGAATAACTACTAAACCACTAATCCTATCTTTGTCAATCCAATTGTTGTTAATCCAATTGCTAGTCATATGTTTTCACGGTCAAGGAATCTGAAAACGTACACACAAACACTGTATGGGGGGAACTGTGGCGCTAAACCGCCATTACGGAACATGCCATTTTCGTCAATAACTACTGAACCACTAATCCTATCATTGTGAATCCAATTGCTTGTCATATGTTTTCATGGTCAAGGCATCTGAAAACGTACACACAAACACTGTATGGGGGGAACTGTGGCCGCCATTACGGAAAATGCCATTTTCGTGAATAACTACTGAACCACTAATCCTATCATTGTCAATCCAATTGCTAGTCATATGTTTTCATGGTCAAGGAATCTGAAAACGTACACACAAACACTGTATGGGAGGAACTGTGGCCGCCATTATGGAAAACGCCATTTTCGTGAATAACTACTGAACCACTAATCCTATCATTGTCAATCCAATTGCTAGTCATATGTTTTCATGGTCAAGGAATCTGAAAAGGTACACACAAACACTGTATGGGAGGAACTGTGGCCGCCATTACGGAAAATGCCATTTTCGTGAATAACTACTGAACCACTGCTTGTCATATGTTTTCATGATCAAGGAATCTGAAGACTGTATGGGGGGAACTGTGGCACTTGGCGGAGGTCTGCGCTCTCTGAGTGCTTTTCTAGTTTGCTCTGTTGTGGGCGAGCCCAAAGCCGACACAGAAGCGTGCTCCGTGGCAGACGCCCTGCTCCACCTCCAGTTCGCCCATTCCTGCTCCATCAGCTCCAAGACGCCGCCCTCCTGGGTCTACCTCCGCTCATCCCCGAGCCGCGGTGGTACCGTATCCCCCGGAAGAGAGTCTTCTGGGTCAGTCGCCTCACGCTTCCCGTCGCTGTCCAGTTAAATCCTGCCAGAAGAACTCCTCCACTTCTCAGTCAGCAGCCTTTCCTTCGCCACATCAGAGAGTTTCCACAGCAGCTTCCTCCTCTCATTCAAGTTTTTCCTCGCCAGCTGTCCCGTCAGCCTCCTCCTCCTCTGTTGCTGCTGCAACCCTCATCTCTTTGGTTTCTCCTCTTGCTGCTGAGAATCCGTTCGTCTCTTCCTTGGCTCCGCCCGCCATCGTGTCTGCAGGGGTGGCTTCTCCATGTTCCTCTGAGGGGCCCGCAACCACTGTAGCCACGGAGGGGATAACTCAAGGTCTGCTGCAGCAGATTCCATCATGCCACAGGAATGCAGGCAAGTGTTTTATCATTCTCCATTTCCCAAAAATGAATTATCTTGCCTGATTCCCGGTGGTGAGGCTCAGTTATTGCAGTCCACTGAGTCCTCACCACTTGCTGCATATGTCCTCAGCTGCTCTCTCCGTGTCTCCTTCTATTTCCCCTGAGTGTCCACCGGTCCCGGGATTGAGCCGCCGGATGATGGAGGAGCCTGCGGTCCTGTACAATCTGGTCCCAGCCCGCAGCCAAGGTCTGAATGAGAGAAGAAGGCTGCCAGCGGCCTGAAGCCAGCGGCCTGAAGCCTGCGGCCTGAAGCCTGCGGCCTGAAGCCTGCGCCGACGACTGAGCTTCCCTTGGCTTCAGCTACGTGGGATCCAGCGGCAGTGGTGAGGTGACCTCCAGTTGCCACACCAGACGAGCCATCTGCGCTGGTTGCTTCGTCTGGAATCAGAATCAGAATCAGAATCAGCTTTATTGGCCAAGTATGCACAACACATACAAGGAATTTGACTTTGGCTAAAAACTTGCTCTCGTTGTTCAGGTGAAGGATTTAAATAAGGATTCAATGACAACCAGAGTATGTACAGTAAATTACAGTCTGTCCACGTTTCTATAAAAGGATGCAAATATATACAGGAATATATGCAGTTATTTACTCGGACTAACCACACTTTGCAGAAATATATGAAAAAATATACAATCACACAGTATTTCAATGTGGACTCAGATTCAGTGATATAATGTGAATGAAGTAAAAAGCAGTGTGAGAGTTATGTGCAATGTAATAATGGATGAAAAGTCATGAGTACAGCAAACAGGTAGGACTAGGTGAATGTTAGGAGTTCATCAGAGTGATGGCTTGAGGAAAGAAACTGTTCCTGTGACGGGTGGTTTTGACCTTCAGTGATCTGTAACGACGACCAGAAGATAGAAGTTCAAACAGTTTGTGGCTGGGGTGTGATGGGTCAGCACAGATGTTTCCCGCCCGTTTCCTGGTTATGGACCGATATAAGTTCTCAATGGAGGGTAGGTCGGTACCAATGATCCTCTCCGCAGACTTAATGATCCGCTGCAGTCTGGTCTTGTCCTGTTTAGTGGCAGATCCAAACCAGACAGTGATAGAAAAGCAGAGGACAGATTGGATGATGGCGGTGTAGAAGACAACCAGCAGCTCCTGAGGCAAATCAAACTTCTTGAGCTGACGCAGAAAAAACAACCTCTGCTGGGCCTTTTTCCGGACAGTGTCAATATGGGAGGACCACTTCAGGTTCCGGGAGATTGTGGTACCCAGAAACTTGAAGGAGTCCACAGTGGACACTGTGCTGTTGAGGATGGTGAGTGGGGGGAATGAAGGGGGGTGTCGCCTGAAATCCACAGTCATCTCCACCGTTTTGGCTGGGTTAAGTTCAAGATGGTTCTGGCTGCACCAGAGGATCAGCTGCTCCACCTCCCGCCTGTATGCAGACTCATCATCATCCCGGATCAAACCGATGACTGTGGTGTCGTCCGCAAACTTCAGGAGCTTCACCGAAGGGTCCTCTGAGGTGCAGTCGTTGGAGTAGAGGGAGAAGAGCAGTGGGGAAAGGACACATCCTTGGGGGGCGCCAGTACTAATTTTTCGGGAGCTGGATGTAAATCTCCCTAGCTTCACCTGTTGCCACCTGTCAGTCAGAAAGCTGGAGATCCACTGGCAGGTGGAGGGGGGCACCTTGAGCTGGAGGAGTTTCTGATGAAGAATGCCTGGGATGATGGTGTTGAACGCTGAGCTGAAGTCGACAAACAGGATCCTGGCGTACATCCCTGGGGAGTCGAGGTGTTGCAGGATGTAATGTAGTCCCATATTCACTGCATCATCCACTGACCTGTTTGACCGGTAGGCAAACTGCAGTGGGTCCATCAGAGGGCCTGTGATGACCTTCAGGTGGTTCAGCACCAATCTCTCCAAGGATTTCATGACCACAGAGGTCAGGGCAACAGGTCTGTAGTCGTTTAATCCTGTAATAGAGGGTTTCTTGGGAACTGGAATGATGATGGAGCGTTTGAAGCAGGAAGGCACTTCACGCAGCTCCAGTGATCTGTTAAAGATCCGGGTGAAGATGGGGGCCAACTCGTTGGAGCAGACTCTCAGGCAGGACGGAGACACACCATCAGGTCCTGCAGCCTTCTTGATCTTTTGTCTCTGAAAGACCCGGCGCACCTCCTCTTCACAGATCATTAGTGCTGGTGGGAGGTCAGAGTGGAGGAGGGATGGAGTTCCTGGGGCTGCAGATAATCCTTTTGTGTGGGTGGGAGGTGAGAACTGTAGGTTCTTTTCAAACCTGCAGTAAAAGCTGTTTAGGTCATTAGCCAGCTGGAGGTTTTCCGCAGGGTGGGGGGATGGTCTCCTGTAGTTGGTGATATTCCGTAGGCCTCTCCAGACAGAAGCAGAGTTGTTAGCTGAGAAGTTTTTTTGTAACTTCACACTGTAGCTCCTCTTAGCAAGCCTGGTCTCCTTCGTCAGCATGTTTCTGGCCCGCTTGTACAGAGTCCAGTCACCAGTCCTGTAGGCCTCCTCCTTGGTCTGACGTAGCTGCTTCAGTTTAGGAATGAACCAGGGTTTATTGTTGTTGTATATGCAGAAGGTCTTGGTCTGCACACACATGTCCTTGCAGAAACAGGTGTATGACGTCACAGTGTCAGTGAGTTCATTTAGGTTAATGGCTGCAGCTTCAAAAACACTCCAATCTGTACAGTCAAAGCAGGCTTGTAACTTCAGCTTTGATTCCTCAGTCCATTTCTTCACAGTCCTTACAACAGGCTTGGAAGTTTTTAGTTTCTGTCTGTATGTTGGAATAAGATGGAGCAGACAGTGGTCAGAAAAACCCAGAGCTGCACGGGGGACGGCATGATAGGCATTTCTTAAAACTGTGTAACAGTGGTCGAGTGTATTTGTGTCCCTGGTGGGACATTTAATATGCTGTCTGTATTTAGGAAGCTCATTTGTGAGATTAGCTCTATTGAAATCACCCAGAATGATAAACAGAGAGTCTGGATGTTTTTCCTCCACCTCTGCTATCTGGTCAGCGAGGTGCTGCTGGAGGGTCAGGGACTGCATTTTCCACTATGCCTACTGTGGGGGTCGCCGCAGCAGAGTCAGAGTTGGACCTCCCGAGGGCCGGGCCTGAGACATCACCGCCTTGATCGACGGAGTCCTGGACGGCAGTGGAGCTTGAGCTCAGGCAAGTGCTCTCCTTTGTTTTTGTCGTTTCCATGTTGGAGAGATCTTGTCTGGCTCTTGGTGGGGAGAGCAAAGTGCAGCCGTCAGCTGCACCTGCGCTCACCTCATCAGGCTCCACTGCCGCCGGTGACCCTGACCCTGTTTCTTTGCCTCTTCTGTCGGAGTCTTTCCCCAGGGTCACCGAGGATGTTCCAGCTTCGCCAGAGGTCTCCATGGGTCCAGCTCCCCCATCAACAGAGGTCGTCGCGGGTGCTCCGTCCCAACCCAGGGCCTCCATGGGTGCTGCTCCCCCTCCGGACAAGGTCTTCACGGGTGCTCCGTTCCAGCCCGGGGCCTCCGCAGGTGCCACTTCCCATCTAGTTGAGGTTGTCGTGGGTGCTCCGTCCCAGCCCGGGACCTCTGTGGGTGCAGCTGCTTCTCAGTCCGGGTCCACTGAGGGTGCAGCTCTGGCCCAGTCCGGGTCCACCATGGGTGTAGCTTTGCTCCAGCCCAGAGCCACTGCGGGTGCAGCTTTGCTCCAGCCCGGAGCCACCGCAAGTACTGCTTTGTTCCAGCCTGGAGCCACCGCAGGTGCTGCGATGTCCCAGTCTGGGACCACCGAGGGTGCTGCAGAGCAGTCCGAAAGCGTCATGGTCCCCTCTCCTCTGCCAGATGCCATCGTGGTTCCCTCTCCTCCACCTGACATTGCCGTGGTTTCCCCAACTCCACTGTCCTCCTCCTTATTGGTCTTCGATGTGGGGAGGCTGCCTCCTGGGCCACCCCTTCTGTTTAGGTGGCTAAAAATCTCTGGCCGACCACCTGACAGACTGTGCCGCTGGGTTGGGTGGCCCATGTTCTCTGGCAGGCCACCCGACTCTTACCACCATGTCATCTGTCAGGTCTGGGATTTTATCCGGCCACCTGAACTGTCTAGTTCTTTGGTCCAGGGGGCCTAAGTGCCTGGTCCTGCATGGGTGTGGATCCTGAGTGGGGTCTTTTTTTGTTTCCTCTTAGTCTGGGTTTTCCTGGGGTGTTAGTTCTGAGGGTTTTTCTTATTTTCTCTGTTTTTTTTCGGTCCCTCCGTGCCTGGGTCCCCCTCCTTCTGCCTGGGGTGGGGTTGTTTTCTTGTTGGGGTGGGTTTTTTGTGTGGGGGGGCTCCTTTTCTTTCGATGTTGCCAGGTTGTCTGGTATCCACCCCTTGAGGAAGGTGGGCTCTGTCACGATCTGAGCACGGGGGGATTCCGCTGGGCTCAGTCTCTTTGCCTTTTTGCATATTTGTATAGTGTTGCAGTTTTGAGTTGTATTCCTGTTATTTTATCTTTGGTTGGTTTTCACGTATTCTGTATTGTTTCTTAGTATGATTTATTTTTCTATTTACATTCATTGTAGTTTTTGTATTTACATATTTGGGTTTTTCATTCATTCATTCATCTTCTTCCGCTTAATCCTTTTTGGGTCGCGGGTGGGCTGGAGCCTATCCCAGCATCTTTTGGGCGAGAGGCAGGGTACACCCTGGACAGATCGCCAGTCCATCGCAGGGCCAACACAGAGAGACAGACAACCATTCACTCTCACAGTCATACCAAAGGACAATTTAGAATCCCCAGTTTGATGCCAATTAACTGGTCTTTATTTGTCATCTCATTATATTCATATTCTGTTGTGTTTTCTCTCCTCCCGTGGCTGCAGCTGTCAATGGCACTTCCGGTTTTTTTTTTTTGCTCTGTTGTGGGCAGTGCTCCTGTCAGCTGTCAGTCCTGTCTTCTCCCTCTCATTGCTCCCAGTTGATCCCAGTTGTAATCATTGTTACCTCCTGCCCGCTTATGTGACCCACACCTGTTATCACTTGTATCATTTGTTTCTGGCCCTATTTAAGGGCTGTTATTTTCATTTCTCTTTGCCGGAGTCTTACACATTCTCTTCTGCGCCAGAACCCTTCCCCTGTTCTGGCAAGCCTTGTTTTCCTCGATTCATAAGTTTGCTTTGTTTGGACTTTTGTGCTGTGCACTGTTTGGAACTTTTGTTTTTGTTAATAAATATCATGAACTACAGTTTAGCACGTGGGTCTTTGCTCCTGCCTCAAGGGGCAATTCATGACAGGGCTATTCTAGCAGCTTTATTTTCCTACTCTGGAGCCAGTTGAGAGTTTCCTTGGCTGTGTGTTTGGGATCATTGTCTTGCTGAATTGTCTACCCTCATTTCATCTTCAGCATCTTGACAGATTGCAACAGGGTCTTATCAAGGATGTTTCTGTACATTTGTCCATTCATATTTCCTTCAATTATATGAAGTCTGCCTGTACCATGTGTTGAAAAACACCCGCACACCATGATGTTACCACCTACAAACTTCACTGTTGGTATGGTGTTTTTGGGCTGATGTGCAGTGCCATTTCTCCTCCAAACATGCTGTGTGTTGTGGCATCCGAAAAGTTCAATTTTGGTCTCATCTGACCAAACTATATTCTCCCAGTATTTTACTGGCTTTAAACAAGATTCAACATGCTTTTTCTTCAGAAGTGGAGTCTTGCAAGGTGAGCGGGAATAGAGCCCATGTCAGTTGAGTGCGTTACTTATTGCTTTCTTTGAAACAGCAGTACCTGCTAACTCCAGGTCTTTCTGGAGCTCTCCATGAGTGGTCTGTGGTTCTTGGATAACTCTTCTAATAATTCTTTTGACTCCTCTGGCAGAAATCTTGTGAGGAGCTCTTGGTTGTGGCCAGTTTATGGTAAAATTATGTTCTTTCCACTTCCAAATGATGGCTCCAACAGTGTTCACTGGAACATTCAGCTGTTTAGAAATGCACCTGTAACCAGTGGCATCATTATGTTTTGCAACAATAAGGTTGAGAAGGGCTAGAGAGAGCTCTTTGCTTCTACCCACCATGAGTTCTTTATGGTGAGTCAATCTGATATTCACAAACTTTTTAAAGGCTATCAGTCAGGACTTAACCAGCTGAAATTAATTTGCACTGATGTGGAATAGGATGGCTTCCGAAATTCTGATGGATTTCAGCTGGTTTCTTGACTTTCTATGCATTTTTGTACCTCTTTACTTTATGTGTTCAATACTTATTCCCTGTGTCATTCCACTTTATTAAATATAACTTGTTTTGTGAACACAGTTGCCTTGATTTCTTTGTATATACTGTATGAATTACTGGAGTTGTTACTGATATCTGGTGAAAATCTCAGGTCAGTGGCTCCATCAGAAATATATTTAATGAGAAAAATGTTGATGTGTTCAATACTTATTTTCCCCGCTGTACACTGATGATGTGCATATTGCAATTTGGCTCTGATTGGATGATTTTTGCAGGAGTTATAGCCCCTGACTTATGATTTCCCATTTCAACTCAGTTAACAGATAGTAACTGTCATGTGAAATCAACTCCTCCTACAGTTTTGTTCCAAATAAGATAAAATAAGCCTTTATTAGTCCCACAATGGGGAAATTCCATGATTGCAACGGCACAGGGATAGCAACACTCAGAGCAGCAATCAGAAGGCAAGAAAAAAAAACCCAAAAAAACAAGAGCAGCTAGTATACATATGTACATATTACTATAAATATATATATATACAGACACACAGTGCAGAGCATTGTAGCTGGATGGAATAAATATATGAGTATATAAACACACAGTGCGGAGCACTGTAGCTAGATGGAATAAATATGTAGATATATAAACACACACAGTACGGAGCATTGCAGCTAGGTGGAATAAATATGTAAATATATAAACACAAACAGTGCGGAGCCCCTTGTACACCAAAAGACCTGAGCCTCCTCAGTAGGAACAGCCTGCGCTGTCCCTTCTTGTAGAGTGCGTCAGTATTGTGTGACCAGTCTAGTTTATTGTTCAGATGAACACCCAGGTACTTATAGAATGTCACCATCTCGATGTCTGTTCCCTGTATATTTACTGGTGTTGTGAGGGGTTGTCCTTGCCTGCGGCAGTCCACCACCAGCTCCTTAGTTTTCCTCGCGTTGATCTGGAAGCAGTTCCGATGGCACCAGTCCACGAAGTCCTGGATAAACCCTCTGTACTCAGCTTCATCTCCATTGGAGATGAGGCCAACGATCACAGAGTCATCAGAGAACTTCTGTAGATGGCAATGTGTTGTGTTGTGTGAGAAGTCCGCAGTATAAAGGGTGAACAGGAAGGAAGCCAAAACCGTTCCCTGGGGGGCTACCGATGATCGTGTCGGACACACAGTCCCGGGTTCTCACAAACTGAGGCCGGTTCGTGAGGTAGTCCAGGATCCATGATGACAGGTGCTGGTCCACCCCTGCGCACAGCAGCTTGTCCTTCAGGATCATCGGTTGGATGGTGTTGAAAGCACTGGAGAAGTCAAAGAACATGATCCTCACCACATTCCCGGGCTTCTCCAGGTGGGACAGAGAACGGTGAAGGAGGAAGATCACCGCATCCTCCACCCCAATACCATACTGGTAGGCGAACTGGAGTGGATCCATCGCTGGTCCCACCAGGGGGCGGAGGTGAGCAAGGAGCAGTCTCTCCAGGGTCTTCATCATGTGGGACGTCAAGGCCACCGGTCTGTAGCTGTTCAGGTCTTTGGGGTGGGAAGTTTTTGGTACAGGTACCACACAAGGTGTTTTCCACAGCTGTGGTACCCTCCCCAGCTTCAGGCTGAGGTTGAAGATGTACACCACAATCCCACACAGCTGGTCTGCACAGGACTTGAGGAGCTTTGCGCTGATGCCGTCCGGTCCCGACGTCTTCCTCGCCTTGATCTTCCTCAGCTCCGTCCTCACCTGGGTCTTGGTCAGGGTCAGGTTGGGGGGCTGTTTGTTGGGAGTGGGGGGGTGTTGGTGGAGTGGGGAGTGGGCAGCAGGACTTGATGTCTTAAGAGGCAGCAGTGGTTGTTGTGCAGTCAGGGGGGAGGGCGGTTGGTCAAACCTATTGAAAAACAGATTCAGATTGTTCGCCCACTCCCTGCCCCCCGTGGCCTGGGGGGAGGTATTCTGGAGCCCAGAGATGGTTTTAAGGTTTCTCCAGACCCCGCTGATGTCGCTCTGTTGCAGCTTGTCCTCCATCTTCTTCCTGAAGTTGTCCTTGCCTTCTCTGATCTTTCTCCTCAGCTCCCTCTGTACGGACTTCAGCATCTCCCTGTTCCCCGACCTGAAGATCCTCTTCTTCTGTCTCAGAAGTGTTTTTATCTCAGGGTTGATCCAGGGTTTGTTGTTTGAGCAACACTGTATGGTCTTGGTGGGAACGGTGTCGTCCACACAGAAGCTGAGGTAGTCCGTGATGGTGTGAGTGAGGCCATCGATGTCCTCTCCATGTGGATCGCAGAGCTGCTCCCAGGCGGTGGTTTCAAAACAGCCCTTTAGAGTGTCCATTGCCTCCTCAGACCATAACTTCACTGTGCGCATGGCCGGAGGTTGTCTGTGCACTAGGGGGTTGTACACCAGCCGGAGATCAACCAAGTTGTGATCCGATCTCCCGAGTGGAGGGAGTTGTAATGAGGTGTACGCCTCCTTAGTGTTTGCATAGAGAATAAGTCCAGTGTTTTATTGTCTCTAGTGTGGCATGTGACATACTGGGTAAACGTGGGTAGAATGGGAGATAGTGAAACATGGTTGAAATTGCCTGAGATGAGGAGAAGAGCATCTGGGTGTTCTGTCTGCAGCCTGCCGGTTACTGAATGGATGACGTCACGCGCTGTCCCAGCGTTCGCCGTCGGATTTGCATAAACAACAATGCAGATCACGTGTGAGTATCCCCTCGGGAGATATGTAGGCCGCATGCTAACAGCTAGCAACTCACTGTCTTTGCTGCAGTGTCGTTGTTTAACAGTGATATGTCCCGGTCTGCACCAGTTGTTGTTAACATACATTATAACTCCACCGCCCCTTGCTTTGCCACTGTCTGGTGTTCGGTCTGCCCGTATCGTGTGGAAACCCTCCAGCTCAATGTTAGCATCTGCTGCTAGTTCAGTTAGCCACGTCTCGGAAAACAAAAGGAGAGAGCATTCCCGGTATATGCTATCGTAGCGGGAGATAGCCGCTAGCTCATCTACCTTTCCCAGTAACGACCGTACATTCCCCATGACAATAGATGGAAGGGAGGGTCTGTACCTTATATTTTTTGTCCTCCGCCTTACTCCAGCCCGGCAACCATGGCGTTTTCGCCTCAGTTCCCTCGGTATGTCGAGTTTTTCCGTTAGCACCGGGTGGCAGTTGAGTGCTAGCAGCTCTTCCCTGCTGTATCGTCTCCTGCTATAAACAGTGGCTCCGTCCACCGGTTCAGGAGACATTTAGGACGATCTGTGTGTCCGTGATATAAATGGAGTGAAAAAAAAAAAAAACAGATCAAAAAGAGAGAGGAAGGGAAAAAAAGACTCAGAATTGAGCCGCTGTTGCAAAAGGCAGCCGACTCGTGTGGCGCCGGAAGAATGTTGTGAAACGTGGTACCAGGGTTTGATATAAACAGATGATGTGCATATTGCAATTTGACTCTGATCGGATGACCTTGAGGCCAAGGTCAGAGGTCAGTTTTTCTCTAAATTTTGTAAACACAATATCATCTGAAAGAAATGATGTAAGCTTTTCAAATCCATCCCATAGTTGCATCTAGGACAAATCTTAAATGGCTTACACCCTGACCTGGCTATGGGTTTGGAGTCAAGAGGTCAATGATCAAGGTTAATGATCAAGGTCACTGCGCCACCGTGCAGCCCAGTGGGCAGCACAGTTTACCCTTGGCCGGGGGATTGTGGGGATCGTGGGATCGTGGGTTCGATCCCAGCCCCCGACCAACAGTGATCTGTGTGGAGTTTGCATGTTCTCCCCGTGTTGCGTGGGTTTACTCCGGGATTTCTCCGGTTTCCTCCCACATGCCAAAGACATGCATGTTAGGTTAATTGGCTGTTCTAAATTGTCCCTAGATATCTGTTTCCTATAGGCCCTTAGAATAGAGGGTTAGTATTAATGAAAAGTGCTTTGAGTGGTCTTTGTGACTAGAAAGGCGCTATATAAGTGCAGGTTAGTTAGTTAGTTAGTTAGTTAATAATAATGATAATAATAATAATGATGATAAGATTTATATGGCACTTTACATGTCAAGTGACATCTGAAAGTGTTTACAGTGAGTCCATTATTCATTCACTCCAGACAGACATTGATAGTGGTAAGCTACCTTTGTAGCCACAGCTGCCCTGGGGCAGACTGACGGAAACGTGGCTGCCAGTCCATGCCAACGGCCTCTCCAACCACTACCGAACATTTATACACATTCATACCCAGTGTCATGGACACTGGAGGCAAGGTGGGAAAAGTGTCTTGCCCAAGGACACAACTGCAGGATGGCTGGGGAGAGCAGGATTCGAACCGCCAACCCTCTGGTTATTGGACAACCTGCACTACGTCCTGAGCCGCTGCTGTCCACATTTCCTTCCTCCATTCCATTTTTGCTGAGCACCAAGCTGGATGACAGGAAGTTCCATTTTTATATGGTTTTTGGCATGACTTGATCGGGACTTGAACCCTGACCTCCCAGTTGTGGGGCAGATTCTCCACCTCTAGGCCAGGGGTTCCCAAACTTTTCAGCCTACGACCCCCAAAATAACGATGACAGAAATTGGCGACCCCCGCTATCCCTGGAGGTGACTGAAACATAAAAAAACATATTCACAGGACTCACACACTAATAAGCGTAAACAAACACGGGCATAACAACACAAAAGAACAGAACAGCTTGACAACCATGATATGATTTTACATATAACAATTTACTAAACAATTAAAGCAGAATACATTAAAGTAATTTCCATGTAATTTAGGAGTCAACATTGTTGCTGTCGTGCAAATTTAATTTTGACACAATGCTTTCATTTTCATGTTAGCAGAACAACCAGTCAAAGTAATAGCCATAAACTGTAGCATCGTGTAAACATGTGAACATTGTGACGGTGCAAATGTATGTTTTGGGAAACTACGTTTCAGCATTAATCTCACCTAATGAGATGGGTGGGCAATATGCGTGGAGCACAAGTCAATTCTGGGTTTAATTTCGGAGATGGCCACTTGGAGATCATCCTCCACGTTCAGACATGATCTGTATTTATTTTTAATATATGTCAGTGCCGAGAAAGTCTTTTTGCACAGGTATGTAGAGCCAAATGGCATCAGTACATCTGTCGCGGCCCTGGATAGCTGTGGATATTCTCTCTCAACTGAAATCCAGAACTCTGCAAGCATTTTTGAATGAAAAGCTGTCTTTAAGGTGTGGCCACTTGACAGCTCAATCAGTGCGTCCTCCATGTCGGATGGCAGGTGACTTGCAGCCGTTACAGTGAATGGTGATCTTATCCAGTCATATTTTTCCAGAGTTGTTTCCTCGGGGAAAAACTTGTTAAAGTATTCCAGGAGGGCTTGAAGGTGGGTAGCGATGGACTTCTTCACAGTGTTAACACTCAGATTATTTTCCTCCATGAACTCCTCCACCTCAGGAAACATATCAATCCTGCCCATCTCAACTTTCGCAGTCCAGTGATCCACTTTCCCTTTGAATACGTGGATTTTATCATTCAGCGACATGATGCTTGTGTTTTCACCTTGCATTGACATGTTAAGTCCGTTCAGTCTGTCAAATATGCAGGACAAAAACGCTAGCCTTGTTAACCAGTCAGGGTCAGTCAGGTGGTCAGCAAGCTGGGACCCGTTCTCCATCAGAAATAAGCGCATCTCATCCTGCAGTTTATACAGGCAGCTGAGGACATTTCCTCTCGAAAGCCACCTGACCTCTGTGTGGAACAGCAGGCCCTGATGCTCCAATCCCAGTTCATTGCAGAATAGCAAACAGCCTGGTGTTGAGTGGACGTGGTTTTATGTAGTTGACAATTTTTATGGCAGTCTCAAGAACACTCTTAAGATTTGGGTCAAGCATTTTAATTCAATTCAATTCAATTCAGCTTTATTTATAATGCGCCACATCACAACAAAAGCCGTCTCGTGGCGCCACAGTGCAGATAAAAAAAATAAATAAATAAATAAATAAAAAAAATCACACAGTCACAGAAAGACCCAGCAATCAGACGATCCCCTATGAGCAAGCACTAGGCGACAGTGGAGAGGAAAAACTCCCATTTGGAAGGAAGAAACCTCTAGCAGAACCAGGCTCAGGGAGGGGCAGTCGTCTGCTGCGACTAGCTGGGGATGAGGGGATAGGGAGGATGGAAGGACAGACATAAAGAACATAGCAGTAAGATGCCAAATACAATATTGGAGGTCAACCAGCAGTATGGATCAGATAACAATAGAACGAGAGTGGGGTTAAAAGACACAAATACCCTCCTTAAACAAAAGCTATATTAAAAAGGAAGGATTTTACCCTGTTCTTAAAGACAGAGACCGAGTCTGACTCCCGGACCCAGAGTGGTAACTGGTTCCAGAGAGAAGGGGCGTGGTAGCAGAAGGCTCTGCCTCCCACCATACTTTTGGAGATTCTGGGCACCACAAGTAAGCCAGCATTTTGGGAGCGTAATGCTCTGTTAGGATGGTAAGGTAATATCAGATCTTTTATATATTGGGGGGCCAGATTGTTAAGAGCTTTGAAAGTAAGAAGAAGGATTTTAAACTTGATTCTGAATTCAATGGGAAGCCGATGGAGGGAGGACAGAACCGGGGAAATATGATCTCTTTTTCTAGAACCAGTTAAAACTCTAGCAGCAGCATTTTGAATCAATTGAAGACTTTTTAAAGATACTCTAGGACAACCAGATAATAGCGAATTACAGTAATCTAATCGCGAACTGACAAAGGCGTGAATCAGTTTCTCAGCATCACCCAGAGACAAGATGCTCCTGATCTTAGCAATATTGCGCAGATGATAAAAGACGGACCTAGAAACAGTTTTAATATGTGAATTAAAGGACAAATCCTGGTCAAAAATCACTCCAAGGTTCCTCACACAACTGTTCAGAGTGACAGTGGCCGCATCTAAATTAAGGGCATAATCTGAAAAGGAATTTCTAAGATGTTTTGGGCCAACAACAATGACTTCAGTCTTATCAGAGTTCAATAGTAAAAAATTACAAGTCATCCAAGCTTTGATGTCCTTAAGACAGGCATCTAGCTTGGCCAACTGATCACAATCATCGGGCTTCATTGACAGGTATAGTTGTGTGTCATCAGCATAACAATGAAAATGTATACAGTGCTTTCTGATGATATTGCCCAGCAGGAGCATATATAGACTGAAAAGAGTAGGACCCAACACAGATCCCTATGGAACTCCATGAGTGAGCTTAGAGCTGGAAGAAAATCCATCATTGACATGGACAAACTGAAATCTATCAGACAAATAAGATCTAAACCACTGCAACGGAGTTCCACTGAGTTCAGCAAAGTGTTCCAATCTATCAAGAAGAATGGCATGATCGATAGTGTCAAAGGCTGCACTGAGATCTAAAAGAACAAGAACAGAGACAAGTCCATTATCAGCTGCAGTCAGGAGGTCATTAGAGATAGAGACCTTCACTAAGGCAGTTTCAGTGCTGTGATGAGCTCTGAACCCAGATTGAAACACCTCAAACAAACCAACTCCCTGCAAATGGTCAGATAATTGCACAGCAACAACTCTTTCCAAGATTTTTGAAATGAAAGGCAAATTGGAGATTGGTCGATAATTGGCCAAAACTCCAAGATCGAGCGTCGGTTTTTTAAGTAAAGGTTTAATTACAGCAGTTTTAAAAGCCAGTGGAACATAACCCAGAGTTAAAGAAGAATTAATGATAAGAAGAATACGGCTACTAATAATTGGGAAAATAATTTTAAATAACCTGGAAGGAATAGGGTCCAGAAGGCAAGATGAAGGCTTAGAAGAGGAAACTACCCTATCCAACTCCAAGAGGTTGATTGGAGTAAATCTATCCAAGCAGATATCAATTGAGGGAGCTGCAGTAGTTAATGTACTAGAGTTTATGGTAGGAAGAATCTGACTAATTTCATCTCTAATAGATAAAATTTTAAGATTGAAATAGTTCAGAAAGTCCTGACTAGAAAGCTCAGGGGGGATTGACCGAGTCATGGCTCTTTGTAAGCCTGGCTACAGTGTTGAAGAGAAACCTGGGGTTATTCTTGTTTGCTTCTATTAATGCAGAATAATAGCTTGATCTAGCTTTTCTAAGAGATTTTTTGTAGATTAAGAGATGATTTCTCCACAGCAAGTAGAATTCATCTGAATTAGTTGAACGCCATTTTCTTTCCAATTGGCGAGCCTTCTGTTTCAAGCCACGAGTTTCTAAGTTAAACCAAGGAGTAAGAAATCTCTGGTTAGACTTTTTCTTTTTTAAAGGGGCTACCAAATCTAGAGTCTGATGCAGAGAGGCAGTAACACCATCAACCATGCCATCAATCACGAATGGAGCAGACTCTCCATCACTTATTTCAGGTGTTTCTGTTGTGTTGACCCATGGCATAGAGGAGACAATCTGCGAAAATTTAGCAACAGCGTCACTGTAGTAGTATTTTTCTTTAGGAAATAAGTGATCAGAGATAATGAAATCAAAAATTAACAGACAATGGTCAGACAGTACAGGATTATGAGGAGACACAACCAGATTTTCGATATCTATACCATATGTCAAAACAAGGTCCAATGTATGGTGGAAATAATGGGTAGAATTTTTTACTTTTTGGGAAAACCCCATTGAGTCTAAAATTGAATTGAAAGCCTTATTAAGACAGTCACTCTCAACATCAACATGTATATTGAAGTCCCCTACAATAATTATTCTATCGGCTTTCAGCACCAAATCAGCTAAAAATTCGGCAAATTCCAATAGAAACTCTGAATAGGCCGTGGGATGACGATAAACTATGGCAAAGAGAATTGGGATCAAGCCAAGATTGCCAACAAGCCCCACACTGAGGACCAAACCTTCAAAGGAATTAAAACATAATTTCTGCTTAACATTAACCAGCAATTTAGGATGGAAAATTGCCGCCACTCCACCACCACAACCAGAACCTCTAGGGTTATGACAGTTTAAATACCCAGAGGGAGTTGATTCATTTAGACCAACATAATCATCAAGCCCGAGCCAGGTCTCTGTGAGGGATAGTAGATCGATCTGGTGATCGATTAATAGATCATGGACCAGAAGGGACTTAGAGGATAGAGACCTAATGTTTAATAAGCCACATTTAATTTTTAAACTTTGGGGGGGAAGAGAGGCCAAATTATTAATTTTTATTAATTTTAGAGACTTGAGGCTGGATTAGAATTTTCCCAACATTTTGTTTAATCAATCTTGGAAGTTTATGCGTTCTATTTTTTTTTTAACTTTTTTATTAACTTTAGAGGGAGCAGAAAAAGGTTCTCTAAGGGAGGAGAGAGGGGCAAAGTTGAAGGGTGGTGGATGAGGATGAGCTGCAGGAGTGCAAGTGTTTTTCAGGTTGTGTTGTAATAGTCCTGGGTTACAATATTTAGGGCAACGGGAGACAGACTCAGTCTCTGAAGGATTATAAATGAAAGGCTGATCCAAACAGTAAAGACCACCCGAGTTAACAGGATCGATACAATACGTGGGAACAGAACCAAAAGAGGGCAGATTGGCAAACCCAGAAACTTCAGAGTGAGTAAACACACCAAATTTCAGTCACTGTATCAAAAAACACCGAATAAAATAGAGAAGATTGTCTGTTAAAACACGTGCACCAAGTCTATTTGGGTGGATGCCATCAGGCCTCATGAGTGATGGGCGGTTCCAAAATAAGTTAAAATTGTCAACAAAACCAATGTTAAAAGTAGGACAAGTAAAACACAGCCAAGAATTAAGGCTGAGAGTTCTGCTAAAACGATTACAGCCTCGTCTGAAAGGTGCCAAAGGCCCAGAGATGAGCGCACGTCTGCCACAGTTCATGAGAGTGGACAGAAGGCTCCTGAAGTCACTTTTTAAAATCTCAGATGCTTCATCTGGGATGTTATTGCATCCCACATGCACAATGACAGTTTGAACGTGAGGGAATTCATTCAGCAGGTCAGGGATAAGAGCTTCAATATCAGAGACTCTAGCCCTGGGAAAAAAATCGAGTCACACAGTACCTGCTTCTGACGTTCCTCACAATCGAGTCACCAATTACCAGCGTCGTCTGGGGGGGGGGGGGGGGGGGGTTTGTCGGTGAATTCTGATGTGGAGAGAAATTCTGAAGAGGATGATGTTGTTGTTGCGAAGGCGGGGAGATGCGCTCTTTTCTTCTGTCTGGAGCAGGTGTGTAATTTGACACACCCTGGGTGGTCTTAATCCGGGGTCTGCGGACATGAGCCGCCGCTGAAGGAGGGGAGGGAAGATGAGGGGCGTCCACGGGCGGATGGCCAGCGTCCAGGTGGGGAAAGTCCTCCAGGGAAAGGATATCAAATCTGTTTTCCAAGGACACCGGAAGAGAAGAGGCGCGGCCCATTCCGGTCGATCGACGATGGCCATTAGCTGGTCAAACCAAGGTCCAGGGCGCAGATGGAGGATGAGAGGGACCAAGCGAAGCTTTTGGTTTAGCCCCGAGACGAAACCAGTGTTTCGTGCTGAGGTCATGGACGTCTGCGGAGGCTGCGGAGGCTGGAGCAGGTGTGGAGGTAGGTGGAGACGCGCTGAGCTCACCCAAATAAGTAGCGGTTTCCGCCAGCTGCGAGGCGGTGGCCGGGGCCGATGATCGCCCGAGAATGATGGTGTCGATAAGGTTGATCAGCGGGAACATGACGGAGAAGGAGCCATGGTGTTCCAGGCGCTGAGATGGGTAGCCCGCAGCTAGCCAAAAACAGCTACTCATGCGTCCGGACGGACTTTTAGGCAAGGCCAATACCAAGATAACAGTAAATAAAAACTGATAACAACAAACAGGGATAAAAAATAAATAAATAAATAAAATCGATAAAAACAATCAATAAAAACAAACAAAAACGGAGAAAAAGTAGTCTGACGCGAGTGAGTGTCAGACGCAGCTGTCAACGTCAAACGCAGCTGTCATCAATCCACTCGCAAGAGCTTCTCTGTGAATAATACAGTGCATAAAGTTTATGTGGGGTGCCACTTGTAAGACTTGCTTTTAATCCTTTCTTTTTCCCCAGCATTGCTGCTCATCCCAAGACAGTCCGTTTTATTTTAGTTTGTTGTCAAGTTTTGTGAAAATGTCCTCACCTGTGCACTTTACATACAGTGGGGAGCAAAACAGCATGTCCTTGTTCAGTTTTCCATCAACACTGTATCTGATGAAAACAAGCAGCTGGGCTGAGTTTGATGTATCTGTGGATTCATCTAACTGCAAAGCATATTTCCCGTTCTTCACTCTGTCAATCAGCTGAGACCTTATGTTCTGGGCCATGTCCATGATGCGCCGGGATATGGTCCCGTCAGACAGTGGCACTGCTTCCAGCTCCCGCGCCTGTTTATCCCCATGCATTGTCCGACTCATAGCGATAGCAGCAGGTTTTATTAGGGTTTCTCCGATTGTGTGTGGCTTTTTTGCCTGTGCAATTTAATATGCCACCTCATATGATGCCTTTTGAGCTTTGGTTGTGGATGTTGTTTGGTTCGCTATGACTTTCTTTTGGCCTAGCAATTCTCTGTCCCTTCGGCAGAAAAAAAATCTGCTGGTTTAGCGGCAAGAGATGGGTGCTTATTTTTCAAGTGTCTGAGCATTTTTACGGGATCTAAACTCTTATGTGCAAGCACCTTGGTGCATACTACACATTGGGGATGTTGTACTTCATGGATAACGATGCATGTGAATCCATACTGAATATATTCCTCTCGATATTTGCGACACTTGGAGGAAGGCTGGTCTGACTGCTGGAGCCCTTTACGCTTACGGTGCTCTCCTCCTCCTCCTCCTCCACCCCCGCACCAGACGTCGGCCTTTCTGGTGGCATGTCTCTGCTCTCCTCTTCTGCCGTCTCTGCTGGCCTCGCTGTATTGTCTTTGGTCGGTATTAACCAACATTTCATTTTTAAAAATAATATCCTGGGCTTAAAGCGTAGTGTTGTGGAGGATGAAAGAAGACGAGACATGAGCTGACGACACAGAGGTTTATTTCTCATCCAACACAGAACAGATTAACTCTGAGTGCCAAAGCGATGTGCTTTATACATTTTCTCCCCGCCTCTGGCACTCAGGTTAAACACATTTACATGCCTGTTACCAAGTGTGAACACATATCAACATACACAGATTAACACATTCGCACCTCTGCGTCCTCAGGTGTGAGCCTGGCAGAGTGGGGGCCAAAGGCACATCTTTATTTACTACATACCCTCCGGTGCTCTGGCGCCCCTGGCTAGCACGCTCAACATCCCGAAGTACTGGGTGGAGTGTCATCTCCTTTGTGTCACCACAGTGTGGTGATTTGAGCTGTTCAGATGAAATCTACTTGTGACGTTTTTTACTGTGGCACAATTAAAGTGACATATCACCTGAGTAATCACCTAAGGATTCTGAAAATCATCTCGCGACCCCCTCCCCCCCTTAGCGTCTTGGGACCCCCTGGGGGATCGCAACCCCCACTTTGGGAATCTCTACTCTAGGCCACCACTAAAGGTACTTCAAAGGTAAGCATTTCATTTGCACTATTACTATAGAACGAGTAAAGCTAGGGTCACCAAACTTTATACACAGGTTCATCCTGTGACCTTGAAGTGTGACTGAGGTTTTTTGATTGCAAGGTCAAAGGTCATAGTGAAAATGGCATGTAAACTATATCTCACCAACAAATAACACTAGAATCACCAAACTTGGTTCACAGGTTCACCCTGAAACCATGACCTCTGACTATCGGTTTAGGGTCAAAGGTCAAGGTTAGCATTCCTTATGCCTTCTTACTATTGAAGCTTTCTATGGTCACCAAACTTGCTACACTGGTTCACCTTGGGATCCTGACCTACAACTATGGGTTGTATACAACAATTTTTGTTCTATAATCATGGATGATAGGCTTATCATAATTTGGTTCTGCCCCAGTAATTATATGAAGAAGTTCAAAACTGCTCTCCTTCAGTGACATACTGTATATCGTCAAAGAAGACAGAGGCAGAGGATATTGCACTCTCCTCAGCGTGCGCTGGTGTAAATTTGCAGCTTTTTTCACCATTCTCTTTTAAATTTGCATCTTCCCCCCATTGCAATTATTTTTGCCAGTCTTTTAAAGTTGTGACTTTTTTTTCCACCAATCAGGTAAATTGGCCACTTTTTAAATTCAGTCACACAAATTTCCAGCCTTCTCCTTGTCACGATCTGTGTACGGGGGGATTCCACTGTGCTCAGTCTCTTTGCTTTTTTTGTTTCCCATATTTGTATTGTGTTGTAGTTCTGAGTTCTAATTCCTGTTATTTTATCTTTGGTTGGTTTTTCATATTCTGTATTGTTTCTTAGTATGACCGATTTTCCTGTTTATGTTCACTGTAGTTTTATTTACATATTTGGGTTTGCTTGTCTTTATTTTGTCATCACATTATATCGGTATTCTGTTGTGTGTTCTTTTCTCTTCCTCTTCGGGGCTGCAGCTGTCAGTGGCACTTCCGGGTTTGTTGCTCTGTCGTGGACGGTGCTCCTGTCAGCTGTCAGTCCCGTCTTCGCTCTCTCATTACTCCCAGCTGACCCCAGTTGGTCATCATTGTCATCTCCTGCCCACTCATGTGATCCACACCTGCAACCATTTGTGTCTATTGGTTTTGTGTCCTATTTAAGGCGATTGTTTCTTTCACTTTTTGCTGGAGTCTAAAGGGTCATTTGGCATCGGAACCCTGTCCCCGTTCCGATGCTCATTTCTACATGCATCCTGTTCTCTTCTTGCCGTTTCTGCTCGTAAGTTTTGTTTTGTGCATTGTTTGTTTTTTTGTGTTTGTGCACAGTTGGACTTTTTGTGTTTTCAATAAATATCACAAACTAGCAGTCCAGCGTCTGGTTCTTTCTGCCCCGCAGGGGCCAATCCATGGCACTCCCACCCTTATAATTTCTGATCCATCCTTCATAAATTGGAACCTTTTTCCTCACAACACATTAAAAAAACAAAACAATTACAATATTTTCATTTTAGAAAAGATAATAAGAATAACATAATAACAAATGCTTGGCCCCTATTTTTCTTCATTGCATTGTTGTTGCATGTCAGTAAAACTAAATTTGACACCTTTGGTTTATAGCATTATGTTAATTATCACACTGTAAGAAGTGAATGTCAGTTACTGTAATTAACACACCTAATGATTCTAGCGACGTGATACATATCCTGTTAAGCATAATCTTTTTTTTTTTTTCTATTTTAAGCTACAGGTTTTTGATTCTTGAACTAAAGTGTCTCAGTCTGATTCATGGAATAAAATCTCATTTATCTTTACAGAGCTGCAGTGCTGTCTCCTAGTCCACGCTTTGTTTGAAACAAGTATTTAAGATCCTCTTCCATTCACGTAAACTATGTGCTGTTTGGCTGCTCTTCACAAATAGAAGGTTTCAACAGGAAGATGGTTTGCTGTGCTCATGTGTCTGAGATGACCATAATAAAGATATGCCCTTTCATCGACATACGGTCCAGGATTTAGACTGAGAACTGAGCAGGAAGGGCAGTGTGAACCCTGAGTGTTTGCCTCATGGGGATGATTTGACTTCATGTTTTTTTTTTTTCCACATTCTGTCATGTTTAATATGAGAATACACGATTATGAGCAACATAATAAAGAATCATATCAAACTGCTGCACCAAGGAATCCCCATAAAAAAAATCAACTTTTCAATTGCTCTCCTTTACATCCAACTTCTTCAAGTGTGCTTAAATAACATTTCTTTCTGATGATCCTACGAGAGATTAGCCACTACTGCCGTGTAGTAAGTCTCTTGTATATCACAACTGTCTGAGAGACCGGCGCCTCTGCTTGTGAAGGTGACTGCGAGGCGGCTGTGAGACACAACACTTCTTGTTATTACTTGTCCCGATGACAAGTCAAAAAAGAGCTCCTAACACTGTCAGCAGATGAAAAGCGTGCTTGCTCAGATTAATCATTAAAGCGAGAGATATGATCATACTGCGGTATTGTTTTTAGCACCATCTTGATGCCATTCAATCTGAGACCTCTGTTTAGATAGGGCATCTGGGACCACCTGGATGAATGTGACTTTTGTTTGCCAAAACCACACATTTCTCACCTGAAGGTCTCTTCTTTTACTACGGGTTTCCCCACCACCACCCCCGGAAAGTCAGAGCGTTCTCCTTTTCATCTTCTCAAAGCTCTTCATCTGGTGGGGAGATGTGATGCATGGCTACAGAAGAAATAACTGTCCAGCGGTAGCCAGCTCAGGTCTTGTCTGTACATAGGCAAGCAAGAATGGGTGGTATTTACCCACACAGATGCAGAAGTGAGATACAAGCAGGTGTTTACTGGCGTGTTTGAAGTCGAGGGGAGATGGTGTGCACTGATTAGAGCCCTGAGGACAGCAGACACTGTAGGTGTTTTTTTGCTGATACAGAATGAAGAGTTCTCATCCCGCCTTATCTGTTCATTTCTTTTTCCCATCTGCTATGTGTTTTTAAAGCTAAGCTTGACTTTCAACTCAATTTGGCAGAGGGAAAGCATGACATATTGCCATTCCAAACATACCCTATGCTTTGCCTTTTTTTTTTTTTTTTTTTACTACCAATGGTGACCAAATAGGAAAAAAAAAATTTGTGCTAACCTCCAGGTCAGTGTCCAACTCAAGGATTCCATTATTCAAGAGCAGCTGATACCAAGACAGCTGTAACACTTCTGTGTTTTGTTTTATCTTCAGGGAGCCGTTCTGTAATAAAATGGCGCACGTTCATAGGAGTTCATTCTGATAACTTTTCTTTATTCTCTGCTTCACATTTTACCCAAAACCTCCCTCCGCTTTGTGCTTCGACAACACAAAGCCTTCTGGGAAATGTAGTTCACAACTGCCTCCACTGATTAAAACACCCTGCATGTTCAGTAACATTTACAACTCCAAGCTCAAAAATAACACATTTGAGGTCCTACAGTGTTTAAGCCAAGAATTTAGTTAAATCAGTCAAAACTGAATAGTTGTCTGTGTTTTATCATTCTATTTCTTTTTGTTCTGTAAGTTCTTTTTCATTTATCTCCTTGTAGAGTTTGTTTATAGCTCCTTTTATAGTCAGTGTAATCTTGTGCAAGCACTTGAGCGGCACTCTTGATTATTTTATTTTCCTTTTTTCAGTGACTGTGAAATTTCCTTTTTTACATTTTGATTGTAGAAAATTGAAAATTACAAGTTAGCAAAAACTGCATGCATTTAGTTAACAGCTGTTATCATGTACGCTTTCACATAAACACACATTACTTAGAGTGACTGTAGCGAGGATTTACTTAAATATTGTTCATGCAACCCAAAGATTGACTTGGTAGATAGGGCTGGTTAGTCCTGTTGCTGTGATGTTCAGCTGCAGCACCCAGCACTGCACTGGCTGGAGCAAAGAAGCCCTCTTTTCTGTTGCAGCTTCAAAGCATTTTTCCCCGTGCGGCAGAGTTACAAGCACTTTTGTGGTGTGGGTTATTTGTCAGGCAGTTTTGGAGAGTGACTTGTTTCACTCTGTTCTCTAAAACATGCACTAGTGCTTGGGCAGTCTTAAGTTACAGCCGTGAGCCCAGTATTACAACCCGATGACTGATGGGAAAAATGGGGTGAGCTCTTTTGCAGGGTTTCTAACAAAAACACCAATAAGAATGAGAGGGAAACAACAGATTAGACTACTGATCTCAATCTGCTCTCCTCTGGTTATTGGGAAATAATAGCTCTGAAAAGGAAGTCATTTAAAAGGGGCCTTTAATCAATTCCCCTTTGACGAGCTAGCAGCATGAAAGGCTGGAGCGGGAGGGAGAGTGCGCGTCTATAGCTCTGAACGTTTCGGTGTGGGGGAAATACGGCAGAGATGGGCTCTAATTTGTGATCTTATGGTGTCCAGGCATCTCCGAAGCACTTGATCACCACCACAGTAGGTCTTGATGCCATGTGTGAGTGTAAATGGTTCCAAGGCGCCCTGGTGGTAAAAATCACATCTCCAAAATGACCACCAACTCCAAATGAAACACTACCCTCTTTTTAAAGGGTCCCATTCAAAATGCTGCATTTTTTTAAAGGCACATAAGGTAGCAATTTCCCGCAAATATGGTAACTGACACCATGTCAGAGCAAATGAAAGAAAAGTTTCTTAACCGTCAGGTAGATTTAAGAATATAAAATGTTTTCAGTAATTGTATGCCAATGTATTACATCCTCTGTGCAGTGTCATTTTTTGTCATCACTGTCATTTTTTTTGCATCTTTTTGTTTTATAGTTAAAGGCAATGTAGAAAGCCCTGTGTATAGAGTGACTTCTTTCTTCATTCCAAAGCATGCACAAATCTGTTTTAAGTTCAAGAGAGGAGGAACCCTTTAATTTAAACCCTGAAATGAAGTCATTCATTCCCTGCTAAACTGCACTGTGACCCAAAGGGTTAGGTAAACAAGTGTCCCTTGCATTACTGTCAAAAAAGAGCCAGCCCCTCTCTCTCTGCTCTTAATGTAAACTCCCACTATCCCGTTACACTTCCACTAGGGGAGATGGGCTTAATGATGGAAGGGAAGCGAAGACATTTATTTATGCGTGAGTTTTAAAATAAAACGGATGGAAATTGAGTGCCCAAGGCTGTTCGCAGGAAGGTGTCCTATGAGGAGAAGCACTGTCTTGTTCTAAAGCAGAAAGCTGAGTAGGGGAGGACAGGCCACAAAGCGCTGAGCCCAGCAGGCCTGCTCAGATCAGCTCCAGCTCCAGCACAGCCTGGAATCTGAAGAATCCTACTGGGTTGGGGTTCTAGTGCAGGGGTCCAAACCTCATAGTGCTGCTCATGCTCATTCTTCCCTCTTTTTTAGTATTGTATTTGGATAGGTGATTATAATGTAGCAGGAATGCAGAGTTGCAGTTCTGCGAGGTGCTATGAGATAAAGTTGAGACTGCAGTCGTAGAATAGATGAGGGATCAGACCTGTGGATGGGTTTTAAAGTTTTTAAAAGCAAAATTATAGGAAAGATAAACAAAGCAGCTGTGTTTTAAAACATCAAGCAGCAGCAGCTTATGGATGAATAAGTATTATACTCTGAATAACACTAATGTGACACTAATTGCTTCTTAGTCTGTCAGAGGACAAGAGAGAAGAAACAGAAAGACAGAGAATGAGAAAAAAATGGGAGAGAGAGTACCAGGTGCTGACTGAGGGCAGTAATGACTGCCAATGGAATGCCGACACCCATAATCCTCTCTGTCACTGCTGACAGATCCTCTTGACCTCTGAACTTCTGATGTAAGGAAGAAAAAGAAAGGAAGTCACAACTTAATAAAATTACCCAGTTGCTAGCTCTTGTTTTGGAGCAGTGCATGTCAATGCACAGTATTCCACTTAAGTAATGATAAAGTTTAATGTCCTGCTTTTGTTGGATTTGCCTTTTGATAGTTGTTCTGTGTATGTGGGCACTCCAATAGAAAGGGTTAAAGGGCACAGATTTCACAACAATGGGAGTGAAAAGTGATCTGCACGGAGGTAATTTACACGTATCTCAAATAAAAATCATATTTCAGATGAAATTTTATGATCTGACAGTTTCTCTGTATTGCTTTCCTGTAGTTTGACTCCTTGGGCTGATCTCACATATTACGCACATCCACAGACATGACTGTGTGTGTGTGTGTGGGGGGGGGGGGTATGTTGGAGGTGCACCGTGATCTATATTTCAGCAGGCAGGCTAGGTCTGAAGATGTGGGCCAAATCTGTCAAAAGTTTGTCATTGATTCCCTCCACCTTGTCATCAGTCTTATCTGACGACAATGTGTGCTACTCACTCCATGTTCTCCTCCCCCGTGGTTGATGGAGACACCAACTTGCTCTTCTTTGGACGTTTAGTGGAGAGCCCCCAAATGGCCTCTTGAACTGTTTGTTCTGTTTAGTTGCCTTTTTTTTTTTATCTCTACGGTTTGGCTACTATTAAAGTTTGCACCTTAGCCATTTTCCACTGTGTTTTGCCTCATTAATATGTTTTCAGCTAGTGTATTTATATTTGATCAAAAAACAAAAGGACAAATGTGCAGACTGTTCAGTAAAAAGGATCGAAAATAAGGTGTAAATCTGATTTGAGTTAATGATAGAAAAAAGAAATCTATTCATTTAAAAAATGAAGTTATTCAGAAACCTAAAGATGGCACAAATACAAACTGTGGGAACACTAAATCAGACAAAAAAATTGAAAGACTATTAGACTCGTGTGAAATTAGAAAAGCACTCAAAGAGAGCATACCTCTGCCAAGGCTCCTTTCATCCCTCATGGATCACCTCCAAAATGTAATGGGTTTGTGTGTAGGCCAAGAGCCACTTCTGGTGAAAATTGCATCAACGTCTGTCCAGTAGTTTTGGAATATTCTTGCTAACACACTGGGAGAAGATAAGAGCCTTGGCAGAGGTATACATTCTGAGATCCTCAAAAAATGTAATGGGTTCCTCTTTTGGCAAAGGACCACCTCTGGTGAAAATTTCATCCAAATCCATCTAGTAGTTTTTGTGTAATCCTGCTGTATAAATACAAATAAGGCCCTTGGTGGAGGTATGCACTCTCAGATATCACCAAAATCTAATGGGTTCACCCTTAGGCCAAGGGCCACCTTTGGTGAAAATTTCATCCAAATCCGTCCAGCAGTTTTTGTATAAACCTGCTGACAGACAGACAAGCAAACAATCAAACAAGCCAGACAGCTAAACACATGTACTTATAACGTACGTATAACAGGACCTGTCGAGGATGTGTCCAGAGCACTTTCAAGCTATAGGATAGAGATCCAAATAGCTGTTTAATCCTCCTTGCTTTTTTTTTTTTTTTTAACCTTTGACTGCAGTCTGTACCATCGGCTGTCCAGTGCTGTTCTGATAAATATGCCAAAATATCAGAACACTGGAGGAGGAGGATCCAATCAGCTGATCGCCCGAAGCACAGAGCGCAGCTGTTTTCCATGATAAATCACACTTTGCTGTCCCTTGGCTGCTTTCCCGGCCAAACAACACTCCATACATTTTGTTTTTTTCACTTTATTGAAAATAAACTTTTTTTTTTTCAGTTCGCGTGCCTTTGAGCCAGGTTGTGACAACTGCCATCTGACGTTTGTGACGTGTCACATCAGCTGTTTTAGGCGTGACTGACCTGACAGATTTGAATACTCTGCCAGGTCAGTCACGCCCCCCGCTGTGGTCTTTGGAGGGGAGATCAAGATTCATGGATCAGGAGGTGATGGCAGTTTGGCATGACCGCGCTATGCAAAAGTTAGGATAAGTTATGCATAAGTTAGACTATTGTTGCGCATAAGTTGTGAATGTTGGCAACATGCTAAGTATTCATTAGTTTAAGTTATTTATAAGTTATGGAAATATTGTGCATACTGTAAGTTACTAATACATTATGTATATGTCCAATTCGTTACGGATAGGCAATGCATACGTCCAAAAGTGAAAATTTCAGCGTATACCAGTGTTCTAGACCAATGTTTACACATTTGGCAAACGCTGCCTAAATTGTCAAGGTGTGACGGGGCCTTTTGTGCTTCCACACTTGGATCCTCGGTGCCCAACCATAAGCCTTAAGCCATAAGTTTTACACTGATGAAAGTTTCTTTGTGTGTTTGTGTCTGTGTATGTGTGTGGGGGGAGGGGAGGTAAATTGTGTTTGATTTTAATGTGTGAAGCACTTTGCGTTGCAACTTTTTGTATGAAAAGTGCTATATAAATAAAGCATTGATTGATCGATTAATGCTGGCGTTGTAGTCAAGGCCTTATCAAGACTAGAGTTTCCCAAGACCAAATTGAGACTAATACTTACATACACAGTGGTCTTGGTCTTTAGAGACTCCGGTCTCAGTCTGGTCTCGACTACAACACTACTTAATGCTGTATGGTTGGGTTTTGGCATTAAAATATATTTTTTTTATGTTTAGATGGAGATTGTAGTTTGGGTTAAAACTAGTGGTGTTGGACGACTAAAATTTTTAATCGCAATTAATCTTTTGGAATGTTGAGATAACACTTTGAGTGTGAGAATTTACGTGCTCCTAGTGGCAGAGCACGGCGCTGCGCCTGTCATTTCACTCTGACATCACTGGCTGCATTGAGGATTTGTACTGATTTGTACTGATCTGCCAGTTTCAGAAGGTGGCAGACATGCGTTGGAGGACTCAATGGATGACGCGTAATACACCAAAGAAGAAGAACTCCTCATTTCCTTTTCCTGTATTCCCTTCTTTTAGCTCAGAAAGCTAATATGGCCGCGATCGGTCATCATCACCGTCACTTGGACAGCTTTGTACATGGAAAATAGCTGTGGGATATAAGTGAAATTTATGTGGGATAATCATAAGATTTTGTAGATGTGGTAGAGAGTGTAAATGACCGACAGAACGCAAAATAACGACCACAATGGGTGAAAATGCAGCGACCATGGCAGTGAGCGAGTCCCATTAGCCACCGGTAAGTGACTTATTTCTGTGTTTTTTTAATATTGTACTGATTTCTTGTTCATATACTTTGAAGATAAGATGATGAGGTACCTCTGTACAAAAAACGGTGTGAAAAGACTGAACCATTCTTTGTGTAACTATGTCCAAAGTCCAGTTTTGACTGAGTTATGGAATTTAAAGAGCTGCCGCGACATTATGCAATATGCAATATGCATTAGATGCATAAATTTATTCCTATCTGAAATTTTGGATCACATTTTACATCTTTCTAATTGACAGTAAGCCATTATCTCTTACCACTTTCAAGTTATAGCCTTGGAAATCTGAACTATTTTAGTGACAAAAAATATTTACCACTCTTGACCACTAGGGGTTATGTCGCAATTCGGCGACAGACACACTCAAACAGTTAATCGCGATTAATAAAGCGTCAATCACATATTTTTCCATTCGGATACAGTGTACTTTAAGTTGGTAATTTTTCAAGTTTCTCATACTGTTATAAACATGGGAGTGGACAAATATGCTTGCTTTCTTCACCTGCAGGTTTGTTAAAGCTCTCAGCATATCCAAAATGACAAAAACTATCAAGAATATTCTCCAGAAAATTCTCAGAAGTACTACTGCATGTGGAAACAACAGAATGCCAGGGCTCAGTAATGTCACTGAACAACAACCAACCAGCAGCCACAAAAGGAGCTTGCTCTTTCTCCCATAGCAAACATCCACCGCTTTTAAGCAGCTCAACACAAAACAATGGACCGTGTGTGTCACAACAGACACAATTTCCCTTTTTGCAGAAAAATTGTAAAAACATAAACAACTATCCCACCCGTGACGTTACCCACCACGCCGCAAAAACAGGGTGTGGGAGTGAGTGGGCATTACAAACACAACTTGAGAATTTTAACTGCTACTCACCTGCCAACAGTTGGACCCAAAGCTATGAGGATGAAACGGGTGGAGTGTCTGTCCGTGTCAGCTGCTGGCAGCAAGCTACAACTGTAGCATGTAGCTGTTTATACTGCTAGCCGGCTTCCAAACTGACATCCAGACAAAGTTTTGGAGGAGGTTGTGACAATTATCCAGGTGAGAGCTCCGACAGATAACATTGTAAACTTAAACATGATAGTGTTTGGGGGATTTCTATGGCTATGATCCAGCTTGTTTGACTTCACAATGTCTGTATGCTGCGGCCAGTGTCTAAGGCAGCAGAGCGGTTTCTGGTACGGAAGGCAGCTAGGCCAAAAAAGTATTGTTCGTGCTTTCTGCCGTTAACTGCCATTAACTGCAATCACAAAACTTGTCGCTGTTAATGGGGTCGAAGCATTAACGGGTGATTAACGTGATAACACCGACAACCCATAACATAACCCATAACAACGGTGGCGCAGTGGTTTAGCACTGTGGCAGCACAGTTTTACCCTCGGCCGGGGGATCGCAGGGATCATGAGATCGTGGGTTCGATCCCAGCCCCCGACCAACAGTGAGCTGTGTGGAGTTTGCATGTTCTCCCCGTGTTGCGTGGGTTTACTCCGGGATTTCTCCGGTTTCCTCCCGCATACCAAAAACATGTAGGTTTAGGGCGCTCGCGCACGCAGCGACCGACAGCCGATGACTTGTCACCAGACTGCAAACCAAATCTACCTACGGGTACAAATAAGTAACAAAAAAAAAAAAAAACCTGCTAGTTGAACTAGTTGGACTAGTTAGCCTCACTAATGTCTTAGCGCAGTGGGTCACAAATGAGGAGGCATTCCGGTTTTAGAGCACAAGACACAAAAAGAACATTTGCAAAAATAAGTGTCCTTGACTGAAATGGAGATGCATACCTAGACCAAGAGAAAGCTTTAAAGATACACTGTGGATAAAATTCCTCTTAAAAACAAATCTGCATTGTCTAAAATGGTATCTTATGCCCCCCCCCCCACCCACAAAAAAACCTTTCATAGTCTTACAACTCCTTGTGAAAATCTTTTCCCTTTTCTTCCTGCTTCAAATGTCAGGATCTATGAATATTCTATGTAGGCCCACCCTCATCCCAGGCACATTAAAAGCTAATGGCGTCTAGCGCTACATTACACAAATAGAATAAATCCTGTGGTAAAATACAAACAGACCTACTTGAACGACATACCCACTTGTATTCAAGGTGAGCCAGGATATTGTTTGGAACTGCATTGGTCCTTAAAAGCAGTTTAATTTGGGTCATGTTTTCAAAGCAGATGTCCAAAAATTCCAACTGGCACTGGATTCTAAGTTGACTCTTTAGTTTTGCCCTCTTCCTCAGAAGCCATAGCCAGTGGTTAGTCCTGATTGGTTCACCTGTTACAGTAACATCACCAAAGTGGTCTGACTAAACTTGCCTTTTTCCAAGGGGAGGAGCTTAATTGAACTTTCACAGCAGAGAAACACAGACATGATGCATTAGAGTGATTTAGCTCTTGGTATGTCTTGTAAGTCGTGACAAAAACATGTTACAGACATGTTAACAAAAGAAAAAAAACTTGATTTTGACCAGAGTGTCACTTTAATAATTAAAGAAATCACAACAAAAACCTAAAACCAGGTGGTATAGTGCAGGAGAGGTACTGTATATGCACTGGCTTATATAGACTAACATTCTCTTTTCCTTTTTGATGCCTTTTTTGTTGCTGTTTTATTTTGCTTCAAACTTATAATATGGCATATTTTACTTGCAACAGTATGGCTTAACCTGTAAGTAAAATCCCTCTCAACATCCTGTAAAGTACCACCTATCCAGCAGCGCATCACACACTGGCAGTGAATATGTTTATTTGAATTCATGTCTTTATTACACTGCTTCATTCACCATACAGATTGTACTGAGGGTGATCCTACTCTGCATGTTCCTATGTGTCATCACTGTGTTTCTGGCCCTGCTCTCTTCTCCTCCTGAATCTGCTTCACTGACAGTTCATTTGACAAACATGCAATCACCATAGTCACAGACAGCCCCTTTAGTTAGGGTAGAGTGCAGTGTGAATTATGACTGAGATTTAAACCTTTGAATTATGGGTGAGCTCTGAAGTGCCTCTTGTCCAAGGAGAGAAGAAGAGTAGTAGGAGGAGGGATCTATGCAGGTTTGTGCCACAGAGGAGTGCTGACGGAGATCTGGCTCAGCAAACGGCTGCAGAACCAGACCAGTATGAGGCTAACCCAAACACGAACCAGCAGAACCGGAGAAACCAAGCTTGGGCAGGGTCACACAGTGCATGCTGCAGTGGAACGCCAAAGGAGGCCGGTGACTTGCAGCCTCTCTGCATTCAGTCCTCCATTTGCTTGGGCCAGCTCTCCGAACACCCGCTTGGAAAACAGCATTGCAGACATTCCTGCCTAATTGTACATTGTCCTCTTTCAAAGGGAAGAGGTGTTAGGCCAGGTACAAAGAATCTTGGGATAGGCCGATAGCGCCAGCATCCATCCCTAGCCTCCTGAGGGCTATTTAAAGGTGCAGTAGGCTGTATTTTCCGCTGCACAATGAGGCACCCACCCTTCCGCCTGGCTCCATATTGGAACCAGATGCTGCTGGATGCGAGGCCCCACTAATTTAAGTGGACAGGGCAGATGGAAGTGGCTCGCCCTCTATGCATACCACCCCCTGTTGGCTTTCATGTGATGAAAAAGCTTTGCAATATAGCGGGGGAGGCTCACGCGCTGACACATGCATGTGCTGTACATGTACATATGAGCACAACATAGACACCCATTGACTTGTGCACATGCTCTGTTACTTACACACACACACTGGATAAAATAGCCCATTAATACAGTCCATCTCTTGAGTTGAAAATAATCAGGTAATGTGGAAAAAAAAAATCTGCACAGTGAAAGCAGTTTTTTGACAGTGTTAGAAAATATGTGATTTTGTTGGCAAGTGCTTCAACAGCTGGTTTCTCCTGAAAATTTATATTAAATTCCTTTGAAACACTGAATTCATCCAAAACATTTTTTGCTGACTTCAACAGAAACAAACCACTCACTAACTTACTAATAAAAATATTTTTTTTTTCTTGAATATTGGCAAATGTCCAGTGGGTCTTTTCTGCCAAATGTGGATTAAGCTGAAGATCTCTTGTAGATGGAGGAGGACTTTAGCGCTGTCAGCAAATGCCCGTCACCTGGTAGGAAGACACTGATGCGGCACTAAGCCTGCAACCTTATCCTGCTATAAATTACAACAGCGCCTAGCAACCATATAAGAACTATTGTGTTGCTCTTTAGTGTGTACGTCTGTGTCTATGCATGGGAGCAGACGTAGTGTGAGTGCATGCATGCATAGTACACTTGTATGTTTGCATGAGAAACTGCCTTCTGTAGTATGTCTTGTGTCTGCTGAGGTGACAGGTAATTGAGTCAAAGAGGATGGAGGAATTATGGTTGGGAAGCAGTTTGAAACGTTGCAAGGTTTCTACAGCCAAACCCTCACTGGTGGTTAATTGCTGTGTGACACAGCAGTGCAGTCCTTTTGTATAGCCCAACAGTTTGAATTGAAAATGTACTGCTTATATTTTCAGCATCAGCTGGAATTTAAGCATCTAAAAATTCTGTCAAGTTTTATATATATATTATTTATTCTACTTTTTTCTACATAACTGAAGAGCATAGTGGAGGATCATGAAAAAACAAAACAAAAACTCCCTATCAATGCAGATGGCGACTTGAGCAAGCCCATTGTCTCATCCCTTGGGATATTCTGGTAGATATACACTAACTGTGTAGAGAAAACTTGCAGATTGGACAGGAAATTTCCTCTTTGATAGTGCATGTTTGTTTAGCTGGACTCGATTGACCTGTGTCAACCTGTCTTCTCAAATTTAACCGTCCGCAGCTAGAGCAAAAATTAAAACACACAAATGAAATAATTAACTACACTGGGAAACTGAATTGAAAAATGTGACACTGAGAAAAACACAAGAAGCCTGAGGCAAAGTCTATTCAATGATCGCATAAATTGCTTTCTGTGATGCATGAAAATTAATTAAGGTCCCATATTGAAAGTTTTGCCAGGATTAATTTTCTTTTGAGATCCTCAAGGACATAGAGGTGTATTTCAATAAATTAGAATGTCATTGAAAAGTTGATTTATTTCAGTAATTCAATTTAAAAAAAAAACAAAAGTCATATATTATGTAGATTCATTACCAGTGTTGGGCAAGTTACTAAAAAACAGTACCTGTAACTAATTACAGTTACTTCTTTTCAAAAGTAATGGAGTTACTTTACCAATTACTGCATGATTAAAGTAACTAGTTACTTAGAAAAGTAACTTTCATGTTACTTTTAAATGCATCCTTACAGTCATGTGACAAAATTAGGACACCCTGTATAAGCGTGTGTGTGTGTGTGTGTGTGTTTTTTTTAAAACATATTTGGACATATAGATATTTAATGTCAATGTTAAAAGTACTGGGAGATTCATGTAATACAACTAAACAATTAAAAATGAATTAAAGACTTTTTTCAAATTTTCTGTAAAATGTAACTCTAAACAAATAGTGAGGAATAAATTAGGACACTCCCCATCTTTTTTAGGACACCCCTGTCATGAACCTGGGTTTGGTGGTTCCAAACCCAGTTCTGACACTGTGGCTATTTTGTCTCTTTTCATTGTCTATTTTCCATCAGGCGCTTCAGGGAGCCTTTTGGGTCCTCCGCTCCCTGACAGCTCGGCCACCCCCCCTCCTCCTGTCAGTGTCATCAGCTGTTTCTCATTATCGGTGTCTCACTTACGCTCGCACATATACACACACACCTCATTCATTTCTATTCACATGCTCAGACACTCACTCATGCACACCTGGTTTCAACTGGTCCAGCCCACACTCTTCCACACCGGCGGTCTCTTCCCTCATCAGTATTGTCATTACTTAAGCTCTGTTTGAGTGGGAAGAGATCGCTGGAGCATTGCGCATTATACACAGTAGCGTTCTCTCTGTGTATGTAAGCCTACATTCCCTACGTTTATCTTTCAGCCTGACTAGCTAGTCTTCCCTAACGCTACTAGTCTGTTTGCAGATTATCTGTTGTTAGCGGCTGTTCCTGCCTTGCCTTCATCCACCGAACAGCACAGACTGCCTTGGACCACTCCAGCTCGTAAGTTCATGTTTGCCTTTCTCCCTGTGCCAACGGCTGTCCTGCGGCGCTAGGCATTCCCCTTCCCCAGGCTGTTGAGCGTCCGTGTTGTGTCCCTGTTTTTCCGGTGGCCTCTATCACAATTGTTTCAACCCTCTGTTTGATGCCGTGACTGTTTGCTGGACAAAGTTTGGGTTTATGTTCAATAAAATACACAAAACTATTTCTGCTTGTGGGTTTCCATTCCTCCCTCTGTGCGCTGCGTAATGGCGCACGAGGGGTCATAACAACCCCCACATTCATTCCCACTTAAAATGGCTAATATAAATGTTAAAAATGCAAATAAAACAAAAACAAGGTTAGACATAGATATGTGAACATTTATTAATAAAGAACTGAATATTTAATGGGGTGTCCTAATTTTTTCACATGACTCTAAATCATCTTGCACACATAGCAAGATAATTTAATTAATGGATTGCATTATGGGCTTATTAATGTCAGGCTGAAAACATACTGTTTCAGACAGAGCTTTTAGAACATGTTCAGTCTGCTTTATCCTGCCTTGACAGCTCTTATTGTGAGAAAAATCTGAAGAAAATCAACATATTTCCAGTAATTTCCTCATTTTGGAGTGAGAAATAGGGTTTGTGGAGTGAGAGAGACAGAAAAAGTATGAGACTCGCTCCAAAAGAGTGAGAGTTGGCAACACTGCATAAAGCTGTCCATGTTTATCTTACCTTTATGATATGGATTAATTCGATGTACAGTGATCCAAAGTAAATGACCATTATCCACAGTCCAAATGTTTGCTGTGACAGAGACATGATCCCATCCCTCAAATTCCTTTTGGAGATCAAAATCCATTTTTGATGTGACAGCTTGACAGGAATATGGCAGAAAGACCTGGAATGTACAATGAGTGAAGAAGAGTAGTTAAACATCTTGTCAGATAGTGGGAAATATGTAAGGGAAGCCAGAAGTAAACTCACACAGTATAAAATAATGCACAGGTACTGTTGGACACCAACCAGACTGCATAGGATGGGTCTGTTAATAATCTATGTTGGAAATGTAGGAAAGAAAAAGGAACTTTTTTACATTGTGTTTGGGATTGCCCACTTGTTCAGCCTTTTTAGACTAAAACTCTCAGACATATGGGTGAGTGGTTGGGCAAGATGCTCCCAGTGTCGCCGAGAATGTGTCTACTTGGAGACAAATCCCAAGTACCTAATTTATGGATAAGGGTAAGGATAAGGACCTGTACTTACAGACGTGGGCAAAATTGTTGGTACCCCTCTGTTAATGAAAGAAAAACTCACAATGGTCACATAAATAACTTGAATCTGGCAAAAGTGGTAATAAATAAAAATTCTATGAAAATGAACCAATGAAAATCAGACAATGCTTTTTGAATTGTGGTTCAAGAGAATTATTTTAAAAAACAGACTCATGAAACAGGCCTGGACAAAATGATGGTACCCTTGACTTCATATTTTGTTGCACAACCTTTTGAGGCAATCACTGCAATCAAACGATTTCTGTAACTGTCAATGAGACTTCTGCACCTCTCAGCAGGTATTTTGGCCCACTCCTCATGAGCAAACTGCACCAGTTGTCTCAGGTTTGAAGGGTGCCTTCTCCAGACGGCATGTTTCAGCTCCTTCCACAGATGTTCAATAGGATTTAGATCAGGGCTCATAGAAGGCCACTTTAGAACAGTCCAATGTTTCGCTCTTAGCCATTCTTGGGTGTTTTTAGCTGTGTGTTTTGGGTCATTATCCTGTTGCAAGACCCATGACCTACGACTGAGACCAAGCTGTCTGACACTGGGCAGCACATTTCTCTCTAGAATACCTTGATAGTCTTGAGATTTCATTGTACCCTGCACAGATTGAAGACACCCTGTGCCAGATGCAGCAAAGCAGCCCCAGAACATAACAGAACCTCCTCCATGTTTCACAGTAGGGACAGTGTTCTTTTCTTGGTATGCTTCATTTTTGCGTCTGTGAACACAGAGCTGATGTGCCTTGCCAAAAAGTTTCAGTTTTGTCTCGTCTGTCCCATAGGACATTCTCCAGAAGCTTTGTGGTTTGTCAACATGCAGTTTGGCAAGTTCCAGTCTGGCTTTTTTATCATTTGTTTTCAACAGTGGTGTCCTCCTTGGTCGTCTCCCATGAAGTCCACTTTGGACTTCATGGGAGACGGAGACTTCAACAGTGACGGATGGTGCGATCTGACACTGATGTACCTTGACCTTGGAGTTTACCATGAATGTGTTTAGAGGTTGTTCTGGGCTCTTTTGTTACCATTCGCATTATCCGTCTCCTCCTGCGGCCACATCCAGGGAGGTTGGCTACAGTCCCATGGATCTTAAATTTCTGAATAATATGTGCAACTGTAGTCACAGGAACATCAAGCTGCTTGGAGATGGTCTTATAGCCTTTACCTTTAACATGCTTGTCTATAATTTTCTTTCTAATCTCCTGAGGCAACTCTCTCCTTTGCTTCCTCTGGTCCATGTTTAGTGTGGTACACACCATGTCACCAAACAGCACAGTGACTACTTGTCACCCTTTAAATAGGCCGATTGACTGATTACAAGTTTGTAGACACCTGTGATGTTAATTAGAGGACACATCTTGGTTGAACATGTCCCTATGGCCACATTATTTTCAATCTTTTCTAGGAGTACCATCATTTTTGCCCAGGCCTGTTTCATGAGTTTGTTTTTTTAAAATAATTCTGTTGAACCACAATTCAAAAGCATTGTCTGATTTTCATTGGTTAATTTTCATAGAATTTTTATTTATTACCACTTTTGTCAGATTCAAGTTATTTCTGTGACCATTGTGGGTTTTTCTTTCATTAACAGAGGGGTACCAACAATTTTGTCCACGTCTGTACAGTATATAGCACTTTTCTAGTCTCAAAGACCACTCAAAGCACTTCACTAGTACTATTCCTCTATTCTAAGGGCCTATAGGAGACAGATATCTAGGGACAATTTAGAACAACCAATTAACCTAACATGCATGTCTTTGGAAGACATGCATTCTTTCTTATCGAAAGAAGAATTCTCAGTGGTCATGATTGGACTAATTACAGCAGCCAGAACAATACTTTGTCACTGGAAATCAGTCAAACCCTAAATGACTATCGCCCTGTGGCACTGACGCCCATAGTCATGAAGTGCTTTGAGCGACTGGTCTTGGCACAGCTCAAAAAAGGCCTGCCCCCTACACTGGACCCTCATCAGTTCGCCTACCAGAGCAACAGGAGTACAGAGGATGCGGTTTCTACAGCGCTGCACTATGTACTCTCACACCTGGATGACAAGAACACCTACGCAAGAATGCTGTTTATTGACTTCAGCTCAGCATTCAACACAGTTATCCCCTCCAAGTTGCTCACCAAACTTGGGGACCTGGGAATCAGTACCTCCACCTGCAACTGGATCATGGATTTCTGACCAACAGACCCCAGCATGTTAGGTCAGGCCCCAACCGTTCTTCCGTCATCACACTCAACACTGGTGTACCACAGGGCTGTGTGCTCAGCCCATTCCTCTACTCCCTCTACACCCATGACTGCAGGCCTATGTATGGATCCAATTCCATCATAAAGTTCGCAGATGACACCACAGTGATTGGACTCATCAGGGACAACGACGAGTCAGATTGCAGGGCAGAGGTTGAGCACTTGGCTACTTGGTGCGCTGACAATAACCTGCTCCTTAACACCAGCAAAACCAAGGAGCTCATAGTGGACTACAGGAAGGAGAGGGAAGAGACACATGACCCCATCCATATCAATGGCACAGCTGTTGAACATGTCCCCAGCTTCAAATTCCTGGGGACCCACATCTCGGAGGACCTGTCCTGGTCAGTTAACACCACCAGCCTGATCAAGAAGGCCCATCAGCGCCTCTTCTTCTTGAGGACATTGAAGAAGAACCATCTGTCAAATGACATCCTGGGCAACTTCTACCGCTGTGTGATAGAGAGCACCCTGACCAACTGTATCACACTCTGGTATGGGAGCTGCTCTGTAGCTGACCGCAAGGCGCTGCAGCGGGTGGTGAAAACCGCCCAACGCATCACAGGGACTCCACTTCCAGCTATAGAGGACGTCTACAGGAAAAGATGTCTGCGCCGGGCACGCAGCATTCTTAGGGACTCCAACCATCCTGCTCATGGACTGTTCCAGCTTCTCCCCTCCAGAAGACGTTTCAGAAGCCTTCGGACTAGAACCAGCAGGTTTAGGAACAGTTTCTTTCCAACAGCTGTCACGTTATTGAACTTAGTTCCCCGCTGACTCTCTTACAATCATCTTTTACCATCCTCACCTGTACATAACTGCATAACTACATAACTACATAACTACATCTAACTTATTGCACATTATTTGCACATAACAGTACTTTTAACTTTCTGCACTGCTGCATATATTTGCATATATTTGCTTAAATTGCACATACTGTTAATTACCGTATATACTGCACTGCTGTCCTTTGCACTTCTGATTGGATGCTAAACTGTGTTTCGTTACCTTGTATTCATACATGTGTAATGACAATAAAGTTGAATCTAATCTAATCTAATCTAAACCCCCAAGAATGGAAGAGTGGGTTAACTACATGATAAAGACTGCTTCATATGAGTCCATGTTAAATAGGAGGACTGACGGAAAACACACTAAAGGACCAATATGGGAAGACTTTTGGAATTATAACTCTTTGGCTAACAGCTCAATCCCTGAATGAAGGCCAGTCTTTCTTTCTTTCCCTGATTGTTCTCTCAAGTTTATTGCCTTCCCTGACTGGTATGGTTATCCTTGCTCTGTAATCAGCCATATTTTTTTCTTTATTTTTTTTTTTTTTAATTTATCCTTCTTGGAGACTGATGTGACACATGGAAGATCAGTATGTGTTGTACCAGCCTGTATAAAGTCAATAAAAACTTAAATTACAAAATCCATTTTTGAGCAATCTTTGTCCACGTAGCAAGTAAATGCATTTTAATTTCTGTGGATCACAGTCCAGGGTCTGGGTCACAAACTGTCCAGAAGCATACCTGTGCTTGAAATCCTGCCGTGGCTGTTGAGACAAGAGTATTTCCACTTAATAGCCAGGCGTGGCTGTTCAGATGGCATAAGTCCACTAACACAGTGTTGTTAGCATAGCATAGCACTAGCTTTGTTGGAGCTTTGTTGCTGTTTTTAAGAGCTTCTGAAGAGTGCAGTGTTATATCCACAAACCTGGTGAGGAATGAGGCTGACAGAGACGTATCACTGAATGCATTTTTAATAGGGATTTAGGAACACTGTACATAGACTGCACCTAGCGGAGTCATCCGGCCCAACAGGAGGTCCTCATGGCGGCTGCCCCCCTAATATAGGATGGTGTGATGACGTAACAGGAAGGCAGCGTCATCACACCGCACTTCACAATAAATCCCCACACAACATGCAGTAGATCTCAACTGGCACTTAGCTTGCAACCCACCAATATGCTTTTGTCCTTAACCACGACACAGGAAAAATAATCTGTCTATTTCCACAAAAAACAAAGTAGCTTCATCTTTTCCTCCACTCAGTAGTGAAGACTCAGGCTCTTTGCAACAGGTCACGTCGGCTGATGGCGACGTCAGCTACGGTAGGGTCAGTTTGTATAAAAATTTATTTGCACTAAAAATTTCTATCCATATTAATAAAACGAGTAACACATGTGATCAAATTTCAGTAACTGTAACGCATTACTGAATTTTTAAACAGTAATTTCATTACAGAGCACATTACTGCAAAAGTAGTGGCGTTACAGTGCATTACTCCCAACACGGTTCATTACACACAGAATAATATATTTCAAGGTTTCATTTCTTTTAATTCTGATGGTTATGGCTTATAGTGCATGAAAACTACAAATTTCAGTTTCAAAAAATTTGAATGTTACATAAAATTCATTTTAAAAATGGATTTTTAATAGAACTGTTGGACGACTGTAAAGTATGTCTATGGACACACGCAGTACTTGGTCAGGCTCCTTTTGCATGACTTTGACTTTGGACTTGATAACACACAGTGGACCAACACCAACAGATGACCTCTTTTCAAATGAAAGTAAATTTTGCATTTCATTTGAAAATCAAGATCCCAGACTCTGGAGGAAGAGTGGAGGCACAGAATTCAAGTTTCTTGAGGTCCAGTGTGACAGTTCCACGTCATTGATGATTTGGGGATCCATGTCATCTGCTGGTGTTGGTCCACTGTGTTATCAAGTCCAAAGTCAGTGCAGTCGTCTACCAGGAAATTTTAGACCACTTCATGCTTCCCTCTGCTGACAAGCTTTATGGAGATGCTGATTTCATTTTCCAGGAGGACTCGGCACCTGTCCACACTGCCAAAAGTACCAAAACCTGGTTTAATGACCATGGTATCACTGTGCTTGATTGGCCAGCAAACTCTCCTGACCTAAACCCCATAGAGAATCTATGGAGTATTGTCAAGAGGAAGAAGAGAGACACCAGACCCAACAATGCAGACAAGCTGAAGGCCACTATCAAAGCAACTTGGACCTTCATAACACCTCAGCAGTGCCGCAGGGTGATCGCCTTCATGCTACGTCACATTGATGCAGTAATTCATGCAAAAGGAGCCCTGACCAAGTATTGAGTGGGTACATGGACATACTTTTCAGTCGGCCAACATCTCTATTAAAAATCCATTTAAAAAAAAAATAATTTTATGTGATATTCTAATTTTTTGAGAAACTGAATTAAAAGAAACACTTGAAATATATCACGCTGTGTGTAATGAATCTATATAATATAGGAGTTTAATTTTTTAAATTGAATTACTGAAATAAATCAACTTTTTGATGACATTCTAATTTATTGAGATACACCTGTATATGCTTTTTTAAAGACCAAAAATAATTTGTGTTATTTTACAGCTCCTCAAAAAAGGTGTCTATAAAGTTTATTTTAAGCCTCCATGAACCCCCTAATCTGACTTGGTAATTTTGAATGGACCAACCACAAGTGGGTAGGTCATCAGGGAGCATTTTCTTAATTTTGTGATGTCATAAAACTCAGTAAGTAAAACCCACTCTTTTCTTTAGTTTAACTAGACAATCTTAGTGTGTATTAGTGAAGGGAGTGTTTTAATATTTTAATGGAGTGAATGTGATCCCTGGTTGTATTTCACAGGGTTAAAATCTACAAAAATACCATTTTGCACAATATGGAAAACTAATATAAACAAAGTGTAAATGTAGTGCATAATTTTGTGTGTGTTAAAAATGTAATATTTGTAAGACTGACATTGGTGTCTGTGATCAAGTTGTTTTTTTTCTAGTTTTCAAGCAACTTTTGTTGTGTTATGGGTTTCATCGCTTCCATTTTGAGAGTGTATGTCCTTTTGCTGATGAGATCACCTCTACAAATGAACTAAACTGAATAATCTGAGCAAAATAACACAGTATATGATTACATGAACAGGATTTCTGCCAAGGCCTAATGCCGATTCTGAGAAAAAAAAAAGAATAGGAGCCATTCAGAGTTAATGGACCCCGAACCCCTGTGTTAAGAACGTGAGCACCTTTGGACCACACATGCATGCATACTGTACATTAAGGAGCCCACACAAACAGAGGGGTTAAGGGGTTGCATTGTTATCACGGGGGTGCCCTTTGGCTGTGATTAAGTGTTGTTTTCACATATACCTATGGTGTCCTAAAGCTTAGTGAGATGCTGCAGGTATGACAGGAATGCTTGAGTGCAGAGGGCAAGAAGGGGTCACAGCCAGGATGTAAACATCAACATTTTCTCTCTTAAAAGGATTTAAGCCCATTTGAAGGAGGAAAAAAAAAAATCTCTACCGCAGCACAAAGCCTGATCCTTAGCACCTGGCCTTAGGCACAGACCTATGACCAATTTACCCTTACATAATCCTCATTTAAACCCCATTTGTGTGGCCATAAAACTGACCCTAGAGCAGCTTCTCAGTTTGGCTATAAGCCTTGTTAGCGTTTGTTGTAGGTGCGTGTAGGGATTGGGAGACAGGTTTTAGCTGCAGATTGCTATCAGAGAAGACGGGAGTTTTACGCCCTCTCTGGAACTGTGCCATAGTGGGCCAAGGACAATAGACCCTTTTGTGGATTGCCAATTGGCTGATCTAATAGCAAATACACCTAATAATAAAGTCACAGAGGGAGGTGCAAGGATTTAATAAATCCTGGTTTTCTTTTTTGACACAATAATTCCTTCTGCTTTATCTCAGGATGTCACATTTGAAATTACAATTGAACATTGTATAACTTAAAGATGACTAGGGGAATTACACACAGGCAAGCTAAGAAAGTAATAAATGGCTACAGAGACATAAAACATGTTTCTCTTTTTAATGTTCCTCCAGAACAGAACTCTCTTCTCTTCTTCGGCTATGTTAAGATGGTTTGAATTAACTTCACCGTCTCTCCAGAGGAAGAGCTATAATGATGCAAATTTAGGGCCTTTCTGACAAGACCTTGACACTTGATATGTGAGTCAACTCCCCATTCCATGTTGGTTTTACAAATCCATAAATACTACTCCAGCCGCACTGGCGGAAAGCCATTTGTAGTCAGACCTGCAGCCCCATCTACTGTTGCTGCACACAATAGGAGCTAAAGATGCTCAGAGTGACAGATGTCTGGTGTGATCCTGCGCTCTAAAGCAAAGTAAACCCTGCTGGGAGATAGTGGTTAAAACAAATGAAACTCATTCATGTCAAGTTGTTTTGTTCTTATGATGTGTTGTTGTCACTCCAAACTGTACTTTAAAAACCTTAATTTCAGTATTTACATCCACTTTTTCCATTCTAGCTCACCCCTCTGTCTGCCTCAAACATGTGACCATGGTAATGCTAACACAGCATGGGATGTGAACCATTTTTAGGCTGCAGCCACAACCGTGGCATCTGCAACCCTTCCATTGGCCTCATTTGGAAGTTGCAAAATCTGGGTTCATGAGGCAGATGAATAGTGCTTTTCCCCTTTATTTTTTTACTCTTCTATATTTTAAACACGCCCAGAGTTTCAAATATTGAGGTCAGGGTATGTGCATGTAGCATATTCTGCAATAACTACAGACAGGTTCTGACTAATCTGACTCGATGACTCGAATTAATGTGTTTGCAGTATCTTTACAGCACAACAACGCTAACAGCTGTCCATATCTTATGTTTGCAGGTGGCAGCAAACCAGGAGCAAGTGAGGGGGAAGCACAAAACCAGTGTACTCCTTGTGCCAGTCCCAAGCCCAGGTAACAGGGAAGGGTTGCGTCAGAGAATGCATCCGGTGTAAAATCCTTGCCAAATTAGTGTTCTCCAGGTGGCTCAGCGCTCTGTGGAGAGTTGTGACAATGGCATCTTCCGTAGACCGGTTTTCCCTGTAGGCGAACTGGTGGGAGTCGAAGGAGGGGGGAACACAGTCCCTGATGTGCTGGGACACCAGTCGCTCAAAACACTTCATGACTACAGACGTGAGTGCTATGGGTCTGTAGTCGTTCAGGCTGTCAGTTGCAGAATTTTTGGGGATGGGAATAATGGTGGAGGCCTTGAAGCAGGAGGGGACAGTGGTGAGTGTCAGGGAGAGGTTGAACAACTTGGTGAGGATCCCTGCCAACTGGTCTGCACATGCTTTGACCACCACTCCTGGAATGCTGTCAGAACCAGCAGCTCTGCAGGGTTTCATTGCTCTCAGTTGCCTCCTCACCTCATGCACCTGTAGAGAGAGAGGGGACTGGGGGGGGAGTGGGGGACGAGTTGGGGGGGTGGTGAGCTCAAACCAGGCAAAGAAGCTGTTCAACTCCTCTGCCAGAGTGAGGCTGCTGTCCCATGTTGGGGGGCACTGGCCTCTGTAGTTAGTGAGGGCCTGGATGCCTCTCCACATCTGTCTGGGGTTATTGTCTGTGAGGAAGCCCTCCACTTTCCTCCTGCAGGCGTTCTTAGTGCGTTTTATGCCTTTTCTCAGGTTGACACTGGCAGTGCTGTACAGAGAGCTGTCTCTCTGCCTGAAAGTTGAGTTGCAAGCTCTGATCAGAGCCTGGACCTCACTGGTCATCCAGGGTTTCCGGTTTGGAAAGACCTGTATAACACAGTACCACTGTAATAATACAGAGGGTAATACAGGGTATAATACCTGCGAGGTAATACCAGGGTAACACCTGCGCTTGCCAGATTTTTGTGTGTAACCCTTACTAACACCCACTCACCCTACTCACTTTAGGTGTAGTACCCTTTTTGGTAGTATTGTGTTATGGCAATGTAGTTACCTTAACTCTTCTACCTGGGCAGAGGGATAATTGGGCCAGGTCAGACCGACTCTGGGTTCGTAGGAGCCTGGGAGGTGCAGCAACAAATGACACATACACAGCCGTATATGGAACTTGCAACTATGTATATTATTTACAATTATGTATACATAAATAAATACACAGTGCAATAAAATAGAAAAAAAAAATCCATAAACTCAAACTTATATTTACAAAATTCACAGTCCTTTTTTTGTCCTTTCCAGGTGACAAGTGGAGTCACCTTTAGCAGTTTCTAGGACTCGGGCTTCGGCTCGCCATCCACATTTGGAGATCCACGCTCTGGTCAAACCAGTCCAAAGGAAAAAAAAAAAGAAAAGAACCTGACCTATAAAATAGGTCAGAACACAAAAAGCTTAGTCTATAATCTAAGTCAATTTCCCCAAATCAACAAATGTGCATAAAACAAACACATCTACCATTCAAATTTATCAAAATGGTGCTATCACGATGAGTAAAGTGCATTTGGAACACTTGACATCACAGGACATTGGTGCAGTGTGCTGCACCAAGCTAACATCACATCTAGCACAACAATTTATCACAATTTTGGCACTTTAAAACACATATCAACCACAGATATATCATTCACCATCAAGTAGCAATTAATGGCAAGGGAACTGGGACCTTTGCTAACCGTTACAGCCTTGAACTAGAAAAGCACTCATAGAGTGCATACCTCCGCCAAGGCTCCTTCCGTTTCTCATGGATCACCTCCAAAATGTAATGGGTTTGTGTGTAGGCCTATAGCCACTTGTGGTGAAAATGGCATCAAAGTCTGTCCATCAGTTTTGGAGTATTGTTGCTAACACACTGTGAGAAGATAAGAGCCTTGGCTGAGGTATGCATTCTCAGATCCTCACCAAAATATAATGGGTTCCTCTCTAGCCCAAGAACCACCTCTGGTGAAAATTTCACCCAAATCCATCCAGTAGTTTTTGTGCAATCCTGCTGCACAAATACAAACAAAGCCCTTGGTGGAGGTATGCACTCTCAGATCATCACCAAAATCTAATCATCTGTTCCCCGTGCCATTACACACCTTTCCTGAAAATTTCATGAAAATCCGTCCATAACTTTTTGAGTTATCTTGCTAACAAACAAACAGACAGACAAACCAACGCTGATGAAAACATAACCTCCTTGGCGGAGGTAAAAATAGCTTTTTCTGATGAAAAAACTAGCCAAATTTAGCATCGGCGGCTAGCGTTTTTAAGCTAGCGGTTAGCATCCACATACACAATGAATAGATGGCACTCACCATGCCAAGTGGCTCGTGCTTCAATGGAGTTCCCGCGCTCAACGGCGTCGACAACCTTTGGATCCCAATCTTAAAATTTAATAGACGGGGCATTAGAATCTGGCAATACCGCAATGTCTCATTTCTCATTTTGGTTTAGTCTTACCAAGTTCAAGGGTTTTATCCAGGTAAAGGCTGCTACCAGCATGCTAGCGTCGCCATATCACCAAGGACCGTCTCTCTCTCTGGTCTGTGTCTTTCGGCGTCTGGCGTGACTGAGCCAAAAAAGCAAGTCATCCCAGACCCAGGGAGAGAGCGCTTAACCCATTGGCTGGCGTGACCCAGCAACGGCGCAGCCATTGGTTACTCGAAATATCAACACACAATACTAGGAACTTTATCAGAACTTTCTAGAAAATGTTCCTACTATTTATGAATATATATTTATTTAAATATTCATATTCAAATTATGTATTCGCATTGTGAAATGGGTGTTTTTCTTTTCTAAAAGCGGTATCAATATTTATAATTTAATTCATGTTAAACTATCTACTCCCGTTGTGAAATGAATGTCCCCCCTTCTTCTTAAAGCGGTATCGACATTCATAATTTTAATCACGTTTTTAACACTGGATTACACTATCCCCCCTTAGAATCATGCAAGTCCCTTTGCATGGGATTTAGCTAAATGGTATTGACGGGAGAGCTAGTGTTCATGGGAATAATCTTATGATCTGTCTCTGTTAAGGCTCTGGCAAAAGCCAGGTTTAATCCTTGAAACAGGGACTGGGCAACAGTTAGGAGAGGGTTTCCCAACTGACTATACTGTAGTCTTTCTGGCTGGGAGGTTGTCCTCTCAAAGCATCTCACAGTCTGTGGGACTTCTTTTTCCGGTTCTTTTTCTTCCACAGTTTCATCACAGGTACTTTTATCAGGCGAGTTGGTTTCACTTTCAGTTCCGTTCTCATTGTTTGATGGTTCCACATTTGTTTCAGTTTCCTCCAGGTTTCCATCATTCAGTAAATTGTCACATCCAGGTGAATTGTCATTTCCAGGCAAGTTGTCACATCCAGGTGAAGTGACATTTTCTATTTGGTTGTCATTCCCAGGTAAGTGAGTTTCAGCAGGAATGTCTCCTTTAAAGAATGTCTTTGGATGGGGAATTGTCGGATCATAGCCGACCCTTCACACCCTGGACACGCACTGTTTGCCCCCCTCCCCTCAGGCAGGAAGCTTCGGTCCATTCAGACTAAAACCTCCCGCTACATGAACAGCTTCTTCCCCTCTGCCATCAGACTGCTGAACACTAAGTGACTTATTAGACTCTCGTGCACTATGTACAGCAGCTCAACCGGTCTCATGACAATTATCACTTGTTTTCTTTTTGCATTGCCGACTGCACTATGTGGAACTCCACAATATCTGCTGCTCTTGTTAATATATTTAAAAATTGCATAGATTAGCATTACTTATTCTTATTCTACCTTTTATTGCATGCATAGTTTTTATCTTTAGTGTTACTCTATGTTTAATGTTGCAGCATTGCACCGAGACAAATTCCTCGTTTGTGTACTACATGAACAATGGCAATAAATCTGATTCTGATTCTGATTCTGATTCATAAACTCGAGTGAGCTTTATGGGTGTTTGGATTGGTTCTTCTCTGTACCAATAGACATCTTCATTTTCCGATTCTGAATTCTCACATTCCTCATTTTGTTCAGGTGATTGTCTGGTCTTAGGTTTGTGGACACGTTTTGGTTGGACAGGTTCTTCTTCAACAGGGGCAAGAAAACCACAGGGAAGCAAGAAGTCGCGGTGAACGGTGCGAACAGGACCATCTTTTGTCTCAGGTCTTATAGTGTAAACAGGCAAGTTCAGTTCAACTTTATTTATTTATATAGCGCCATTTCACAACAACAGTCATCTCATAGCACTATCAACTGTAGGGGGAACCCCCACAGTTGCAGAAAGACCCCAGCAATCAGGTGATCCCCTGTGAGCAAGCACTTGGCGACGGTGGAGAGGAAAAACTCCCTTTTAACAGGAAGAAACCTCCAGCAGAACCAGGCTCAGGGAGGGGCAGTCATCTGCTGCGACTGGCTGGGGGGTGAGGGGATAGAGAAGAAGAAAAGAACAGACATGTAGAGAGCAAACAGCACGATGGGGACTCAATCTATGGGAGAGAACAAACAAATGTTAATGACCAGCAAAAAAAATATTTCATTGAGAGTGAGGAAAGGAGTGAGGCCCAGTGCATTACTGGAGGTTCCCCAGCTGACTAAACCTATTAGCAGCATAACTAAGGGAGGGTTCATAAACACAAGATCCCTCCCTAATTGTAGGCTATATCAAAAAGGTAGGTTTTAGCCCTATTCTTAAAAACAGAGATCGAGTCTGACTCCCGAATCCAGATTGGCAGCTGATTCCACAGGAGAGGAGCTTGATAACTGAAGGCTCTGCCTCCCATTGTACTTTTGGAGATTCTAGGTATTACTGTCATATCCGGCTCTAGGGAGCCAGGCAATCAGAGCCAGGGGCAAGCCAGTGAGTCGTGATATTTTATTCAGGGTAAAGGGGAAGGGATGAGGAGAGCACAGATACTCATGCAGAGGTACACTCACAGGTTGCACAGCGCAGAGGTAAGCAGCTCGTACCGGACGTGGGGGTAGCAAGACGTACATACTCACAGCGGGATACAAACACAGGAATGCTGCAAGAGGAGTATAAGCTGACACCAGACGAAGGGGCTTCAGCTTAGCAATGTGTTTATGTCGCAGACCCGAGTCATCGAGGCTGCTCCTATTTATCCTCATTGGCAGCGCCCCAGCTGATGAAGACTAATTGGCCCCAGCCGTCCATAATGCTGCCAGCTGGGGGCCAGCTGAGATGCTGCTCAATGGGAAGCAGGGATGAGGGAAAACATGGGCTGAGTGCCGAGACGGCATCTCAACCCATGGTGACAGAGCCCCCCCCTCAAGGTCGGGCTCCTGAACGACCAGGAACATCCCAGCCCCCCCCCCCCACCTAGGGTGGGAGGAAGGGAGGCGGACTGGAGGGGAAGAAGCCAAGGGAAGGACAACACCAATGGGGCAATGTAGGGTAGCGGGAAAGAAAAACCCAAATACAATACTGACAAAACAGAATTATTAACCCAGGTACAGATGGGGAGAAGAACTGGGTCAGCACGCCGGTTACATACTACCCAGAGAGTACCAACCATGTGTGACCCAGAGCAAGGAAAAAAGAACCACCAAAGAGGTACAGGGCAAAAAATGCTGAGTACGGTTAAATAAAGGGGAACCTATACACAGCGCTAATTTAAGTACATACACACAGTCACCAAGAAAAGTGAGGGTGACTGGAACAAATGACAATTATAGAGCATGGTGTTACGGAAAACAAGGCACATGACTCTATAATGAACCAACAGGACAAAAAAGAAATACTGAGTGCAGGCAAAGAAAAACCCACACACACGAATATATAAATACCCAGTCACCTAAAGAAATGAAAGTGACTGGAATAAATGGATAACTGCAGAGCATGGTGTTACGGAAAACAAAACATAACTCTACAATACAAAAAACGAGGCTAAAAACATGGCACAAAAAGTAAAATGCTGCGCATGAGCGATGGAAAACACAGCACTATAAAAACGAATCCACCAACAGGACAACACATTACACCCGAGTGACCTTAATAACAAAAGAAAAAGTGACACCCGAGGTGAATGGCAGGCAGAGTCCAAAAATGGCCGAGATGGCTCCGGAGATCTCCCCGCCCATTGTCCAGCTGGCGAATCAGGGGAAGAGAAGTGTTCGGATGGCGAACTCTGGACCCAGATCCCAGGAATCCAGTCCACCGGCAGCCGAACCAGGCTGCCCAGAGGGAAACACAGACCAGTGGGGGGAACCAGATCACCGAACCGAAAGTTCTGTGGGTCGGGTCGTCGACCCGCATCACTCAACCACCAGGACCGTTGAGACGGGCGAAGGATCAGAGCGGATCCCGGTGGAAGAGGCTCAGGGGAGAGCCGATGACGAGGGCGGCGGGCGTCAGGCCGCAGGAAAACGGCCACCTCCTCACCGGACCTGGACAATACTGGGGCAGCACCCACGTCGGACCCCGATCGGGCCTCAGGCGAACCCACGTTGGACCCCGACTGGGTCTCGGGCGAACCCACGTTGAATACTGCACCAGAACCGACCTCCAACGTTGAACCCGGACCCTCCAGCACCACGAGGAACAGCAACTCCTTGCCGGTGACCCTGGAAGAAGGCTCAGAAGAGAAAACAGAACCGGGATCAGGATCACCGGCAGCGCCAGAACCCGGCGAGACGAGCTCAGACGCAGCGGACGGCTGCACCCGGCTCGTCTCCCCTGGAGATAGGCTGAAGTGCTCGGGGATAAAAAGAGAGAAAAGAAAGGAGAGCACTCGCCTGATCTCGGGTTCTGACGCCGTCCAGGACTGCGAAGATCCAGGATCCGTCGTCAGGAGGTCGTTGTCAGGCTCCCATCTAGCCGCGTCGGGCCCCGCAGCCAGCACGATGGTCAGCGCAGCTTGAGATCCCTCCAGCTCAGGTAACCCCGCCGACGATCTACTCGGCGTGAAGCCAGAAGAATCTCGTCCCGCCGGACCGAACCGCTCCTCCGTGGAGACCCGGGGACGCTCAGTCGTCGGTGTAGACTCCACGCAGCAGTCAGTCCCCCTCCTCCGTCCGCAATGTAGCTGCGGAACCACAGGCCCTCTCCATATCCCACCACGTTGACCCGGAGCCGGGGACCGCTCGGCAGAGAGAGACACAGAGGATGCGGGATTAGGCATACAGGTTACAGCAGGTGGGGAGAGTTCAGGGAGCTGCGAACCCTGAACTTCTCCTCCAGGGATGTGACAGAGCAAATCATTAAGCAGGTGTGAAAAAACAATGACTTGCCTGCCCCCTGGAGGTTGAGTATCGCCTGCTGTAGTGGAATCTGCTTCTTCCTCTCCCCGCCCGGCGATAACGGAGGACCCCCCGGGAATTCGTCTGAGGGTCGCTCGCGTTGTCTCCAGCAGAGAGCTCACCAGGCCGGGATTCCAGGCACACACAGCGGTCAGGAAGCGCGTCGAGGAGGAGGGGGAAACAGCCGGGGTGAGCCAGCCCGAATGTCCAGGAATGACAGCGGGGGAACGAGGCTCAGGGGACGAGGCTGTAGAATCTCCACACTGACGAGGCGAAGGGATGACAGCTGCGTGGGAGGAACGGTCCTGACGATGACCCAGAACTGGATCCGGACGAGGTTCGTGCAGAGGTGACTCGGCGATGTGATGACGACTACTCCCAGGGGACGAAGCGAGGGGGAAACCCAGGATTCGCCGCTCCAGATCGGAGATCAAGACGAGGAAGGCGTCGAGCACGGGAAAGCTTCGTAGCCCTGAAGTCCTCACCATCAATCTCACTGCCGCCGCCACATGCCTGAAGGTCGTGACAGGAAACACAGTAGAGCTCGCGACAGCCACTCGACCCCGGACATAACTGCTGTCAGCTGCGGCTCCTTGAAGGGAATCCCGAGTGACGTGGCGCAGGTCGGGGGAAGTCCTCTGGTTGGCGCGAACTCCCGGACTGGAATGGCGGCAGGAACGGGACTCCGAAGCGGGGAAAGACGTCGCCCACTTCGACTCCCTGCCGGGATTTCCATCCACCCCGTGGAGCTTCTCTCGCTGTGTACCTGCAGCGTCTATCCTGGCACTGTCCTCCAGATGGTACAGAGAGTGAGGGTGACAGTCCAGGAGTTCCTCAGCACGGCCCGGATGCCAGCGTCTCGCGTTGGAGGCGTCGTGCAGGGTGAAGAGCGTCCCGTCGACAGCCTCCGAGATGGACCTCAGCTCGTCGCCCTGGTGCCGGAAGTGACTCCTGGGAAACGGCATGCTAGCAGCGCTGACACCCCGACAGAAAGGTACGTTTCCACAGCGACCCACGGCCGCCGGCAACTCTTCTGGCTGCGACATACTGTCATATCCGGCTCTAGGGAGCCGGGCAATCAGAGCCAGGGGCAAGCCAGTGAGTCGTGATATTTTATTCAGGGTAAAGGGGAAGGGATGAGGAGAGCACAGATACTCATGCAGAGGTACACTCACAGGTTGCACAGCGCAGAGGTAAGCAGCTCGTACCGGACGTGGGGGTAGCAAGACGTACATACTCACAGCGGGATACAAACACAGGAATGCTGCAAGAGGAGTATAAGCTAACACCAGACGAAGGGGCTTCAGCTTAGCAATGTGTTTATGTCGCAGACCCGAGTCATCGAGGCTGCTCCTATTTATCCTCATTGGCAGCGCCCCAGCTGATGAAGACTAATTGGCCCCAGCCATCCATAATGCTGCCAGCTGGGGGCCAGCTGAGATGCTGCTCAATGGGAAGCAGGGATGAGGGAAAACATGGGCTGAGTGCCGAGACGGCATCTCAACCCATGGTGACAATTACAAGTAATCCTGCATTTTGGGAGCGTAGTGCTCTGTTAGGATAATACGGTAGTATCAGATCTTTTAAATAAAAAGGAGCCTGATTGTTTAGAGCTTTGTAAGTAAGAAGAAGGATTTTAAACTTAATTCTAAACTCTATGGGAAGCCAATGAAGGGAGGCCAGAACCGGAGAGATATGATCTCTCTTTCTAGTACCTGTTAGAACTCTTGCTGCAGCATTTTGGATCAGCTGAAGACTTTTTAAAGATGTTTTAGGACAGCCTGATAATAAAGAATTACAATAATCTAATCTCGAGCTAACAAAAGCGTGGATCAGTTTCTCAGCATCACTCTGAGACAAGATGCTCCTAATCTTGGCAATATTACGCAAATGATAGAAGGCAGTCTTAGAAACAAATTTAATATGTGAATTGAAGGACAAATCCTGATCAAAAATAACTCCAAGGTTCCTCACAGAGCTATTAAGAGAAAGAGTAACCGCATCCAAACTGAAAGTTTGATTTGGAAAGGAATTTCTAAGGTTTTTTGGACCAACAAGAATGACTTCAGTCTTATCTGAATTTAATAGCAGGAAATTACAAGTCATCCAAGCTTTGATTTCCCTAAGACAGGCTTCTAACTTGGCTAATTGATTACTATCATCTGGCTTCATTGACAGGTATAATTGTGTGTCATCTGCATAACAATGAAAATGTATACAGTGCTTTCTAATAATGTTGCCTAACGGAAGCATATATAAACTAAAAAGAGTAGGGCCTAGCACAGATCCCTGTGGAACTCCATGACTAAGCTTTGAGTTGAAAGAAAACTCATTATTTACATGAACAAACTGGAACCTATCAGATAAATAAGATCTAAACCACTGCAACGAAGTTCCATTAAGTCCAACATAGTGTTCTAATCTATCAAGTAGAATATTATGATCAATAGTATCAAAAGCTGCACTAAGGTCTAAAAGGACAAGTACAGAAACTAGTCCATTATCAGATGCAATGAGGAGGTCGTTGGTGACCTTCGCTAAGGCTGTTTCAGTACTATGATGGATTCTAAACCCAGATTGAAACTCTTCAAGTAAACCATTTCCCTGCAGGTGGTCAAATAATTGCGTAGCAACAACTCTTTCTAAGATTTTTGAAATGAAAGGGAGATTAGAGATTGGTCTATAGTTAGCTAAAACTCCTGGATCTAGCGTTGGCTTTTTGAGTAAGAGTCAAGTCACCTGCTTGGCTCACCACAATGTGAATTTCAGCTTCCCACCTGTCCGCTAGTTTGTGCTTGCCTCTGAGGCGGACTGCACGTACCAAAACTCTGTCGCCTGGTTCTAGTTTTGAGGGTTTCACTCGCATATCAAATCTGGTTTTGTTTCTTTCAGCCATCTTGTTAGCATTTTCTGTTGCTAGTTTGTAGCTTTCTTGTAGAGGTGTCTTCAGTTTTTCAATGTACTGGGAATGTGACTTGAAACTTTTGTTGTGAAACGGGAGCCCAGATGCAAGGTCGATGGGCAATCTCGGCTGACGACCAAACATTAACTCATACGGGGCAAAACCAGTAGTGTCATTCTTCGTACAATTGTACGCATGTACAAGTGGTTTCACATAGTTGTGCCAATGAGTTTTGTTCTTTTCCTCCAGAGTACCCAGCATGCTCAATAACGTTCTATTGAAACGTTTTACCGGGTTACCTCTGGGATGATAGGGTGTCGTCCGGATTTTGCGAATGCCCATGATTTTGCAAAGTTCTTTTATGATATTGGACTCAAAATTGGGACCCTGATCACTATGTAATCGTTCGGGTATCCCGTAGTGGACTATAAAGTTGTCCCAACGTGCCTTTGCAACGGTCTGAGCTTTCTGATTGCTGGTAGGGATGGCTATAGCGTATTTCGTGAAATGATCAGTTAACACAAGCACATCTTTCGTGTTACTTTGATCGGGCTCAATGGACAGGAAATCCATACAGACAAGTTTGAGCGGTCGGGTGGACTTGATATTGACAAGCGGAGCAGCTCGTTCTGGAGCAGTTTTACGTCTTACACAGCGGTTACATGTCTTGATCTTCTTTTCAATATCCGCCGCCATGCGAGGCCAATAGAAGCTTGTTCTGGCGAGATCCAAAGTACGCTCTGTGCATAAATGGCCCATGTCACAGTGGAGGCTTTGAAAGACTGAATCACGGAGTTGTTCAGGTAAGACGAGCTGGTAAGTAACATTTCCTCCGTCTTGACGAGTGCGGTAAAGGATGTTATTGCACATTTCAAGTCGACCGAGCTCTCGGAGTAACAAGTTGATGTCAGGAAGTTCAGTTTGTACCGTTGGTGGAACTTTTAGTCCAGTTTCAATTTGTGCAATCACTTCCCTTAAACAGGAATCAGTTCTTTGTTCATTTTTGATCTGTTCAGGAGTCATGTGGGGTACAACTGGAAGACTACCACAGCCATCTTCATCGGCGTAGCCATCTGGAATGGCGGCTACAAATATGGCTAATGAGTGAACCAAAGGGAAGGTGTTGTCTGGAGAGCTACAGACAAGGTGTTTTTCCACATATAGCAGACACTACCTCGGAACTTAAACTGTTCTCAGGAAGAGACAAGTGAGTTTGAGTGAACTGCTGTATGCTGTCAAACTCCTTTTGGGACACTAAGTCATTAAGTAACTCACCATGTGGCCGTCTAGAGAGGCCATCTGCATCTGAGTTAAGCTTGCCTGCTCTGTATTGGAGCTTAAAGTTAAACGTCGACAGAGCAGCTAGCCACCTATAACTCATGGCATCCATCTTAGCAGTAGTCAAAATGTACATCAAGGGGTTACTGTCTGTCACAACAGTAAAATGATTGCCATATAGATAGTCTGCGAACTTCTCCATTACTGCCCACTTTAGAGCCAAAAATTCTAATTTATGGGCGGGGTAATGGGACTCACTTCTAGACAACCCCGGCTTGCATAAGCTATGACCCTAGTCTGGCCCTCCTGCTCTTGATAGAGGGCGGCGCCAAGCCCTGTAGCGCTGGCGTCAGTATGGAGTGTATATGACAACTGAGGGTCAGCGAAACCCAGGACAGGTGCAGTACTGAGCTTTTCAATGATGGTTTTGAATGCAAGATCACAGGAAGAAGTCAACCGCTCGCCAAATGGTGTCTTTGGGTCGTGGTACTGGGCAGGCTTAGCTTTGGGCTTTGGGCTTTTTCGCAAAGGAGGGTAGCCTGCTGTTAAGTCAGTGAGGGGCTTAATGATGCTGGAATAGTTCTTAATGAACCGCCTATAGTACCCTGAAAAGCCTAAGAACGAGCAGAGCTGTTTGAGATCACGGAGCACAGGCCAGGTACTTAGGGCTTTCACTTTTTCAGGGTCGGTCTCAACTCCTTTACTGGACACAATGTGACCGAGGTATCTGACAGAAGTTTGAAAAAATCTGCATTTCTCAGGGGAGAGTTTAAGCCCGTACTCTTTTAGGCGATTAAGAACTTTCATTAAGCGAGCCTCATGTTCTTCGGGCGTCTTGGAGAATACGATGATGTCATCGAGGAACACAATCACCTCATGCAGATTCATGTCGCCCATGCATTTCTCCATGAGGTGCTGGAACGTGCTGGGGGCGTTTGTAATGCCTTGGGGCATTCTATTGAATTCCCAAAAGCCCATGGGACATACGAATGCCGTCTTTGGTTTGTCCAGCTCCTCTACCTCAATTTGGTAGTACCCCGACTTTAAATCGAGGACGGAGAACCACTGCGAACCGGTCAAGGTGGAAAACGTTTCCTCCAAGTTGGGGAGAGCGTAAGCATCTTTTACAGTCTGCATGTTAAGCTTCCTGTAATCAATACAAAGGCGGACATTGCCATTCTTCTTTCGCACCACTACAATAGGCGAAGAAAATGGAGAAGTGGACTCTCTTATCACGCCTGCTTGTTGGAGTTCTTTGAGATGCTTACGGACCGCTTCCAGGTCATTTGGATGTATGGGACGTGCTCTGTGTTTGAATGGTGTTTCATCTGATAATTTGATTGTGTGTTTCACTTGATCCGTTTTGCCAAAGTCAAGATCGTTTTGTGCAAATACTTCAGGCATTTGACTGAGTTTTTCTGTTAGGCGCTCTTTCCATTCAGCGCTAATGGGGGAAGAGTCAAAGTTGAACTTCAGAGTGGACTTTGGTTCAGTTTTGGACTTTGTAACTTTCACGGAGTGTTCTTGTGATAGGACTCGTTGATATGCACAAATTTCTCCAATGACACACTTCTGAGGGATTGTCATGTCATGTTCTGATTCATTGGTGAGTATAACTGGAACAAAGTAAGGTGCTCTTTCAGGTAAGTCTATGAGACATGGTTTTACCAGGATACCACCAGGTAAAGCTGACATTACCGGGTGTTCTAACAAGACAGATTTTTCACTGTTGCCGGCTGACACAGCTACAGCGCCATCTAGAACAACTGCTTGGCCTGCAGGAACTAACTGTGGCTCTTTGTTGCGCATGGTCACTAAACCAAGGCTGGCGTCTTTGGACTGTCTGTGCCGTAGCTCAAGGACTTTTAACACTGCCTTATAACCAAGTGACATGGTTGGCTGCAGTTCAGAACATGCATCAGAGTACAGCTCGTACAGTACATCTAATGTGTTTGTCCCTATTAACACTAAGGACTGATCAGCTGCACGTACATCGGGAACCATTAATGCAAGTGTTGGCACTTCGGCTTCAATACCAAAAAAGTCTTTTGGGAAAGTGACATGCATTTCAATGTAGCCTAAGTAAGGTACACTCTGACTGTTAGCTCCCTCCACTTCTAACAGCTCAAAAAGTGGCTTAATCTCATGGTTGGATAAGTACTGTCTGTAATAGGACTCAGTGACAGTAGTCACCTGGGAACCTGTATCTAACAAACAGCTCACAGTACAGCCATTCACTTTCACTTGTGCTGTACTTTTGGTACCAATTAGACCATTAGGAAAATTAAAGTGGTTTGTTTTGTAGTGTGACTTCAATTTAGCACGTGTCTTGAATGGAGCTTTCGGTTTGGGACGGGTCATCTCTGAATTAGCCTCTGTTTGTCCCGCAACAAGGGTAGACTTCAGTTTAAAAGAAGATTGGGGGTTCTGACTGTCTCAAATCTGTCTTTTTACTCTTAGCTCTTTGCGTTTTGCAGCTACAAGTGCAGGGTTTGGCTCTGACTCACAAGTGGCTACAATAAGCCCATCTTCACCACAGCGGAAGCAATACCATGGTCTGGGCCTAGTATTGGGACGGCTGGACGAAGGTAAGTTTTCAGGTTTGGCATGGTCAGGTTTTTTATTTCCAAATTTCTTAGTTGGGTCTTTCTTCGGTGGTGCTTGTTTCTTTTGTTTCACGACAGCAGCTAATTGGCTTTTTAGATCAGCAACTTGCTTTTTCAGTTCCTTCAGACTGTCTGACTCCACTTCACTGTTTGTACTTGTTTTGATGACTGTTTGTTTGTAGGAGGCTGCTTTTGGTTTTGGCACCCAAGTGTTTTTTCATGTGGGTGTTTTTAACTTCTTGTCTGTTTTCAACAGTGCGAAGGTGAAGCAATAATTCTGCATACTCAGGTGGATGTTTATCTTTTAGTTCCAGCTGTAGGACTTTTAGCAGATTATCATCCCAACAGCCCCTGTTAAACTGCTTGAGAAGCTGTTTGTTCACTTCCTGTGGCTCTAGACCGCCTCTACGCACTGTGAGATTGAGCGCCACCTGCAAACGATGCAGATATGCAGATGGTTTTTCTCCATAATCTTGAAAAGTGTTCATGAATCGCACAAGCAGTTCCTCACCATCTTCAACAGTCCCAAAAGCTGAGTCCAACAGCTTAAGATAGTCGGCAGAGGTGGCTTCAGGCCCAAGAGAGCGAATAACATCAGACGCAGGAGCAAGAAGACTTTCAAGGATCCTGCGAGATTTTTCCAAGTCAGACAAAGAAGTATCTTCCATCATCAAGTCAACATGTGAACGCCATGTTTCATAGTCAGCTTCAATATACGGTCTTGGCGTTTTGCCAGAGAAAGCTCTGATTCTCCAAGAGGAATGGACGTTTGACGGCTTCTCTGCATGTTTAATGACATGCTTGACTACGATTTTCTGAACCTCGGGTGGGTTAAAATCAGCTGGATTCAACATTTGAGGTGTTAAGTTTGGTCTAAGAGGGCTTTGGAAGAGTGCTTGAGTGGTTTTAGAGGTGCGAGGCACTTCAACTTGGAGTGGAAGGGAGACTCCACTTTGTGTGGGTTCTATAGTAGGGAAAGCAGGATCAATGTCAGCAGAGACCGTTTCAGCTGTCTCAGCAGCTTCAATAGACTTCCCTATTGTGGACATAACCTCCCACAACACCTCTTCAAAACCTTTTCCACTTAGCTTAGCTAAACCCCTCAGGTTGCTAAGATAAGCCTCAGTAACACTGCGAGCACGGCAACGCAGGTGCTATTGCTTCAATGCTTAATCCAGATTCGAACTCTACAATATGACTTTTGTCAAAGTCAGATGAGTTATCATTAATACTGAACACCCTACGAATAGTGCCATGTTGCTCTAGAAACTCAAAAACATCTGTGTCTTTCTCTTTATCAACAACACCACTGGCAATGACTGCATTAGGTATTTTGACACCATACTTTTCCACAAAATCCATTTTGATAGTATTTAAACTATTTAGTCAGGGGTCAAAACAGAATTCACATCTGTTGTGCAACGCTCCAGGCTCCTGGCTGCGCTCGCCAAATTTTGTAACAATATACCACTGTAATACAACGGGGGTAATACAGGGTATAATACCTGCGGGGTAATACCAGGGTAACACCTGCACTCGCAAGATTTTTGTGTGTAACCCTTACTAACACCCACTCACCCAACTCACTTTAGGTGTAGTACCCTTTTTGGTAGTATTGTGTTACGGCAATGTAGTTACCTTAACTTTTCTACCTGGGCAGAGGGATAATTGGGCCAGGTCAGACCGACTCTGGGTTTGTAGGAGCCTGGGAGGTGCAGCAACAGACGACACATACACAGCCGTATATGGAACTTGCAACTATGTATATTATTTACAATTATGTATACATAAATAAATACACAGTGCGATAAAATAGAAAAAAAAATCCATAAACTCAAACTTATATTTACAAAATTCACAGTCCTTTTTTTGTCCTTTCCAGGTGACTAGTGGAGTCACCTTTAGCAGTTTCTAGGACTCGGGCTTCGGCTCGCCATCCAGATTTGGAGATCCACGCTCTGGTCAAACCAGTCCAAAGGAAAAAAAAAAGAAAAGAACCTGACCTATAAAATAGGTCAGAACACAAAGAGCTTAGTCTACAGTATAATCTAAGTCAATTTCCCCAAATCAACAAATTTTTTTTTTTTTTTTTTTTTACTCATTTTGTACCCGTAGGTAGATTTGTTTTGCAGTCTGGTGACAAGCCACCAGCTGCCGGTCGCTGCGTGCGCAAGCGCCCCTTAACTCCCTAACCTGCATGTTTTTGGCATGTGGGAGGAAACCGGAGAAATCCCGGAGTAAACCCACGCAAACACGGGGAGAACACGCAAACTCCACACAGATCACTGTTGGCCGGGGGCAGGGATCGAACCCACGAGCTCATGATCCCCGTGATCCCCCGGCCGAGGGTAAACTGTGCTGCCGCAGTGCTAACCACTGCGCCGCCGTGCAGTAATGTGCATAAAACAAACACATCTACCATTCAAATTTATCAAAATGGTGCCATCACGATGAGTAAAGTGCATTTGGAACACTTGACATCACAGGACATTGGTGCAGTGTGCTGCACCAAGCTAACATCACATCTAGCACAATAATTTATCACAATTTTGGCACTTTAAAACACATATCAACCACAGATATATCATTCACCATCAAGTAGCAATTAATGGCAAGGGAACTGGGACCTTTGCTAACCGTTACAGCCTTGAAAAATAGTTTTTTCTGATGAAAAAGCTAGCCGAATTTAGCATCGGCGGCTAGCATTTTTAAGCTAGTGGTTAGCATCCACATACACAATGAATAGATGGCACTCACCATGCCAAGTGGCTCGTGCTTCAATGGAGTTCCCGCGCTCAACGGCGTCGACAACCTTTGGATCCCAATCTTAAAATTTAATAGACGGTGTGGCGGTTTGGGATAACCCCCACAACAAACTGGGACAGACACAGCGCTCGACTAGAGCAATTAACTTAACAGTGAAATGTGTGTATTGATGTCTACAGGCAGCCCCGCTCCTTCTGACTTTTTCCAGCTATGTACTGTGATGTTAATGCGCCATTCATGCATTGTGTTCATGCATCCTGTCCTTACTGTGTCTCTCAAATGCAAATGTCTCATGCCTGTTCTGCAGTCTCTTTGATGATACCGTGCCTTTCATGTATTGTCTATGACTGGGTATATAAGCTCACTGAAATCCATGTTCAGTCTCTCTTTGCCACTGCTCATCTGACTACTGCTGCTGAGAGCCTCCGGGCTCGCTCCCAGTGTACATGCACGGCGCCGGGGCGAGCTCCGTGATGGCGGTATGATTTAATAAACCTGCTTAAAACCTCTCATCTCTGCCTTTATTTTATCATCCGCTTCACTGGTGACCCCGAGGATGCACACGCTTTGTGCATCGCAACCTTCTGGCTTAGACAGCCATGCTGCCGGCGAACGCAGCACCCGGCGCTGATGCTCCGACGACAAGTGAACACAGCAGCTCCCTTCTGCTTCAGTGAACTCTCTGGACATCACCTACAACCGGGAAAGCCGCAGCAAACTTCATGGTGGGATCTGCACGCCTAGATCGGCACATCCACGCTGGACCAGCCGCGCTCACAGCTCCTCCACACGAGAGCGCATGCACCTCGTCCCCTCTCCACGACAGCGACCTCCATGGCCGACGGAGAATGCAGCGCGTGGACCTGAATGCACCATGGCCGAGCGAGTGACAAAGATCGTCTCCTCCCTCTCACCGCTCCAACGCATCTGCACGAGCTCGAGGGACAAAGATCGTCTACTTCCTCTCACCGCTCCAACACATTGAACAGGGATGATTAAGCTCCCTGACCCTGGCTCTTCCTCTCCAGCTGGCCCACCCACGCACGGAGCCCCGGCACACGCACCGGGGAGTTACGAGGACGGCGCACCACGCACGGGACGCATACGGCTCTACAGACCCCCATCCTCCTTCGCCACTGCACACGGGCCCTTCAGGGTTGCTCGTACACCTGAGGCACGCACGCAGCATGCACGAAGGATTTGCTAATGGTCTCAGCCACGGCACACTTTAGGGAATTCGACAGTCTGCGGTTCCCACACCAAGTCCCTTTGCCTTTGTTTTTTTTCTTACAGCCGCCCCTGCTCTTCTTCACGGCCACTGGTTAGCACTGCGGCAGCACAGTTTACCCTTGGCCGGGGGATTGTGGGGATCGTGGGATCGTGGGTTCGATCCCAGCCCCCGACCAACAGTGATCTGTGTGGAGTTTGCATGTTCTCCCCGTGTTGCGTGGGTTTACTCCGGGATTTCTCCGGTTTCCTCCCACATGCCAAAAACATGCATGTTAGGTTAATTGGCTGTTCTAAATTGTCCCTAGATATCTGTTTCCTATAGGCCCTTAGAATAGAGGGTTAGTATTAATGAAAGCGCTTTGAGTGGTCTTTGTGACTAGAAAAGCGCTATATAAGTGCAGGTTAGTTAGTTAGTTAGTTAGTTAATCGCGGGAGGAGCCAGTGACTAATTTTTCTTCTTGTGATCTCCGCACGTTCAACGGGACAGCCCCTCGACATCACGGAACAACAAGCAATTTTTGCGCGGCCCGGACGATTTCACCGTCCCCAGCCGGCATTTACTACCCCCCACCCCCCTCCACCTTCGCCTGCACAGAGCTTTCCCAGCTCGCTGCCAAAGCTGAACTATCGAGGTCTCGGCCCCTTGCCGAGCCCTCTGGGGGGGAGCTGTGGCGGTTTGGGATAACCCCCACAACAAACTGGGACAGACACAGCGCTCGACTAGAGCAAATAACTTAACAGTGAAATGTGTGTATTGATGTCTACAGGCAGCCCCGCTCCTTCTGGATTTTTCCGGCTATGTACTGTGATGTTAATGCGCCATTCATGCATTGTGTTCATGCATCCTGTCCTTACTGTGTCTCTCAAATGCAAATGTCTCATGCCTGTTCTGCAGTCCCTTTGATGATACCATGCCTTTCATGTATTGTCTATGACTGGGTATATAAGCTCACTGAAATCCATGTTCAGTCTCTCTTTGCCACTGCTCATCTGACTACTGCTGCTGAGAGCCTCCGGGCTCGCTCCCGGCGCGCATGCACGGCGCCGGGGCGAGCTCCGTGATGGCGGTATGATTTAATAAACCTGCTTAAAACCTCTCATCGCTGCCTTTATTTTATCATCCGCTTCAGACGGGGCATTAGAATTTGGCAATACTGCAATGTCTCATTTCTCATTTTGGTTTAGGCTTACCAAGTTCAAGGGTTTTATCCAGGTAAAGGCTGCTACCAGCACGCTAGCGTCACCATATCACCAAGGACCGTATCTCTCTCTGGTCTGTGTCTTTCGGTGTATGGCGTGACTGAGCCAAAAATGCAAGTCATCCCAGACCCAGGGAGAGAGCGCTTAACCCATTGGTTGGCGTGACCCAGCAACGGCGCAGCCATTGGTTACTCGAAATATCAACACACAATACTAGGAACTTTATCAGAACCTTCTAGAAAATGTTCCTACTATTTATGAATATTTATTTATTTAAATATTCATATTCAAATTATGTATTCCCATTGTGAAATGGGTGTTTTTCTTTTCTAAAAGCGGTATCAATATTTATAATTTAATTCATGTTAAACTATCTACTCCCATTGTGAAATGAATGTCCCCCCTTCTTCTTAAAGCGGTATCGACATTCATAATTTTAATCACGTTTTTAACACTGGGTTACACCAGGATGTGTTTGGTGACTGTTACATTTTCTACACAGCATTTAATGTAGAAGAGAACAGACTTGGTGTAGGAGTCCAGGTCCTGCTGTCCAAAGATGTTCGAGTCTGTACAGCTAAAGCAGTCCTGTAGCTGGAGGAGAGCATTTTCAGGCCAGTTTTTAACTGTTTGTTTGGTTGGGAGGGGGGGGGACTCTTCCTAAGGGGGGTGTAGGCAGGTATTAATAGGAGAGAGAGCTGGTCTGATTGTCCAAGGTGAGGGAGGGGGTGGCTCTGTAGACGTATTTAATGTTGCTGTAAACATGATCCAATGTTCTTTCCCCTCTTGTGGGACACTTAACATGTTGGTGGAATTTGGGGAGTACAGTCTTTAAGCATGCTTTGTTAAAATCCCCTGCAATAATGTGGACTGCATTGGGGTGATCTCTCTGTTGCCTGCTAACGATGTGCTGAAGGTGGCTGAGTGCTAAGCTAACACTAGTGTCTGGAGGGATGTAAACAGCTGTTACAATTACTGCCGTTAGCTCGCGGGGTAGATAAAAGGGCCTACACAGAAAGGACATGGCCTCTAAATCTGGTGAACAGTGGCTTTGAATTATTCTGCTGTTATTACACCAAGTCTGAAGCACATAAACAGAGCCCACCACCCCTGCCCTTACCAGAATCGGCGTTGTGGTCGAAATGGAGTGTAGTTTGGCTGGGTAATTCCACAGTGGCGGCTGGGATGAGTGGGTGAAGCCAAGACTTGGTCAAAATCAGAATACAACAGTCTCAGACGTAGCGATTGTAGGTGATCTCCAATCACAACTCATCCATTTTGTTGGCGAGGGATCTGCCATTGGTGAGGAAAATTGAAGGTAACGGTGGTTTGGTGCGTTGTTTTCGCAGCGGGGCACGGAGGCCAGCCCTGCAGCCTCGTTTCTTCTTTCTCTCTTGGCGCCGTCTGCGCCTCTTGCTGGGCCCTATAACAATCCATGGAGCGCCCAGAGGTCTGGTGATCTCATCAGGGATGTGGTATTGATTGCTGGAATAAGTACTGAAGATGTTGGAGTTAAGTTGGCGGCCGATGCCTAGAAGTTCCTGGCAACTGTAGGTAATTTGTCCGTTGCAGAAGGAGGACAAGCGCAGCAGTCCGGAGCATCTAGCCGCAGCATGTGGATGTGCAGCCATCTTGCCAATAATAATAATAATAACAATAATGCATCAGATTTATACAGTGGCGTGAAAAAGTGTTTGCCCCCTTCCTGATTTCTCATTTTTTTGTATGTTTGTCACAGTTAATTGTTTCAGATCATCAAACAAATTTAAATATTAAACAAAGATAACAAGAGTAAACACAAAATGCAGTTTTCAAATGAAGGTGTTTATTATTAAGGGTAAAAAAAAAATCCAAACCTACATGGCCCTGTGTGGAAAAAGTGATTGCCGCCCCATTAAAACATAAATTAACTATGGTTTATCACATCTTTGGAAAGCTGAGTTCAATTTCTCTAGCCACACCCTGAACTGATTATAGCCACACCTGTTCTCGATCAAAAAAATCACTTAAATAGGACCTGCCTGACAAAGTGAAGTAGACCAAAAGATCCTCAAAAGCTAGACATCAACGCTGTGATCCAAAGAAGTTCAGGAACAAATGAGAAATAAAGTAATTGAGATCTATCAGTCTGGAAAAGGTTATAAATGTCATGTTCGGGGTCGTTCACCCCGTCCGTGACCTGTGGCTGTAGGTTTTGATTATTGCTTATTAATTCCAGCTGGCAGATTGAGCCTTGCTCTCCACCAGCCCTACAGTCATGCCTCCTCCTCACCAGACATTCACCAGCTGCATGGTATCAACACACACACACACACACACAGAGTTTCAATCAGTCACGCACCTGCTCGCCACACGGCTGTGTCCACTTGCCTTCATTAAGGGTTTGTGTACTAATAGAGAGGAGTGTGACCAGCCAGTGTGGCAGCTTAAAGTCAACATTGGACATCCAGGCTCGCATCTGTTAGTTTTCCCCTGGACTAAACTGTGTAGTCACTCCAGAGCCTTTCCGCTCCTACGCATTTGTAAGTCCTTTTATTTTTGCCTTTCCCTCCACTCCTGTTTTGCCTGGAGTGCGCTTGGCGTTTCTTTCCCCGCCAATGAAGCTTGTAGCTGGTTGTCTGCTCTTTGTTTGATGACTGTTATATGGGGCGCATGCGCACGCAGCGACCGGCAGCTGGTGAAAAAGTCTGTCGTCTGTGTGTCTGTTTTTACGCACTTTAATGTGTTTTAACGAAATTCTCTGTATCGTTTTTGTCCTGGAATGTTTGTGGACTGTATAACGAAGAGCTCCCTGGTTCCATCAATATGGACTTCCTCCCCATTTTTGCTGGTTTTTCTCTCATCTCTTTGTCTTTATATCCTGATTGATGGAGCCTTGAGTATTTTTATCATGTTTATAGTCAGCTTCATGTGTGCCTATGTTTGTGTTTATGTTGAATGTAATTGTGGCTTGTAAATATGGATGTCACCAGACTGCAAAACAAATCTACCTACGGGTACAAATAAAATAACCTGAACCTGAACCTGAACCTGAACCTGGATTCTGTATACTTATTCCCTTCCAGAAATAAACACGTTACGTTACTGCACGTTGGGCTTGCTGCCAATTTATATGTTCGTTGCGAGGTTACGCAGCGGACATGACAGTAAGCTGCCACCAAAAGAGCCCAAGCAGTGTGTAGCGTGCTTTTTCATTTTTTGTGTATTTTTCACCCACTTGGAGAATCATGTCCTGGCTGGATGAAGCGGAACTGCGGGGAGTGTGTGTCCTGGAGAGTCTCCTGTCACAGATCAAGACCACCGGCACTCCCTAGGCAGTCCATGTGAGCCGGGACAGCGCAGCACGATTCATGGAGAAGCATCCTTATTTGTGGAGCTGCGCGGAGGCCACCTCCATCTTGGCCTCCATTTTCTCCTATTCATGGGAGAGCGAGGGACAGGAGAAAGTCGCTCCAACACGGAAACCACCCCATGGGGAGAAGACGCGTTCCCGGAAGCTGGAGGCTCGTCACCCTCGTCTCGACCATGGGGCCACTCCTCCTCCACACAAGTCTGTGGCTGACTCACGCACCCGGGTTGCCAGGCAAGTGTTTTTTCATCCTTTTTCCTCTAAAAATGATAAACCTTGTCTGTCATCCGGGAGAGAGACGCAGGCTGTGCTGTCACCTGCATTTTCTCCTCGAGCTGCAGGAACTAAGAACTCTATTCCCTCTGTGTCTCCCCTGTCTCTGCCTGAGGGGCCTAAGTTCATCATGGACCCATGGATGGAGGAGTCCGGGCTAGCTGCAGCGAAGACCATCACACCTGGGAGGAACAGGCAAGTGATTTTTCATTCCACTTATCAATTTGATAAATGTTCTTGCCAGTCTCCTGGGTGTGAGGCCCAGTGTTTGCAGTCCACTGGGTCCTCACCACCCATTGCAGCAGAAACTCACCAACCCTCTTCATATCTCTCCCTGTCACCTCTGAGCATTCTTTGGCCCTGGAGCTCAGTCGTCGGACGAAGGAGGAGTCCACGGCGCGGAATGACTGTATCCCAGCCCCACGGAGCTCCTTTGGACTGAGGGAGGGTGCTGTGACCGGCCTGAGCCCTGAGCTGATGAGAGAGCGTCCCCTGGCCTCAGTCACCTGGGGTCCAGCACAAGGTGAGACTCCACCTCCAGAATCCATGCTGGGAGGATCTCTCACATCGGAATCTTCACTGGAGGAGGTAGAGACTGCAGTGACCATCACGCCTGCTGTGGAGACCGCCACAGCAGAGTTAGCACCCGAGCGGAACCTCTTGGAGACCGAACCTGGGAAGGCATTGCCCGGATCGCCGGAGTCCTGGACGGCGGTAAAGCTTGAGCTAAGGCAAGTGCTCTCCTTTGACTTTCTCTTTTCTATTATAGAGCATTTTTGCCTAGCTTTAGGTGAGGAGAGCCAGCTGCAGCCAAACGCTGCACCTGAGCTCGCCTCGCCAGGCTCTGCCGCTGCCGGCAACTCTGACCCTTCCTCCTCTCTATCTGAATCCTTTTCCAGAGTTGCCGGAGAGAGTCCTCCATTGCCAGACGAGTCCGTGGATCCAGGTTCACAACCGGAGGTCACCAAGGTTCCGGCTGAGGTGGTTGTCGGGGCCCCCAGTACCAGTCCAGGGTGCCCGTGATCGATCGCCTCCTCGCTTGGGTGCTCATACGGGTCAGCTGGCCCATGTCCAAGATGGCATTGGGGTCAGTAGTGGCCCAGCCAGGTCCCACCACGGGTGCAGCAGGGGTCCAGCCGGACTCCATCGTGGGTGCAACCATGGCTCGGTCTGGGTCCACCATGGATGCAACATTGTCCCAGGCTTTGACTACCGCGGAAGCAGCCATGACCCAGCCCGGGTCCACCACAGGTTTTACAAAGTCTCAGTCCCACGCCGGGACCACTGAGGATGCAACCAGACAGTCTAGGGACACCAGGGTCATTCCTTCCTTTCTGGAGGCCCTATGGGTGTCCCTCCTCCTTCTGCTGGGCACCTGCGTGGTCCTGTTTTCCTCGCCTCCTGTGACCGCAGAGGTCTCCCTTCCTCTGCCCGGCCACCCACCTCTCAGTTTCCCAGTGGGTAGGTGACCGCCTCATTTGCCCTTCCGGTCCTGGTGGCCTAATCGTGTGGGTAGGCCGCCTGAAAGATTGGGTTCCCTAGCTGGGTGGCCCGTGTGCCCTGGCAGACCACCTGACACTGTTCCACAGGCCGTCTACTGGACCTTGGACTCTGGTTGGCTCCCTGAACTGTGGGACTCTTGGGATGGGAGGGGTAGCTTAGTTTTGGGGTTGGGAAAAGTGTTTGTAGTGTCGTATTGTGGTGTTACCTTCTTGATTTATCCCTCCTAACCTGTTTTCCCCCACCTCCCACCGTGGTTTGTTATATTGGCCTCCTGAGTGGGGAGGGGGCAGGTTGTATTTTCTGTTTTTGATGGTACGGTGGGTGTCTGGTTCCACCCCTTGGGGGGGGGGGCACAGTCATGTTCAGGGTCATTCACCCCGTCCATGATCTGTGGCTGTAGGTTTTGATTATTGCTTATTAACTCCAGCTGGCAGATTGAGCCTTGCTCTCCACCAGCCCTACAGTCACGCCTCCTCCTCACCAGACATTCACCAGCTGCATGGTATCAACACACACACACACACACACACACACACACACACACACACACACACTCTCACACACACACACAGAGTTTCAATCAGTCACGCACCTGCTCACCACACAGCTGTGTCCACTTGCCTTCATTAAGGGTTTGTGTACTAATAGAGACGAGTGTGACCAGCCAGTGTGGCAGCTTAAAGTCAACATTGGACATCCAGGCTCGCATCTGTTAGTTTTCCCCTGGACTAAACTGTGTAGTCACTCCAGAGCCTTTCCGCTCCTACGCATTTGTAAGTCCTTTTATTTTTGCCTTTCCCTCCGCTCCTGTTTTGCCTGGAGCGCGCTTGGCGTTTCTTTCCCCGCCAACGAAGCTTGTAGCCGGTTGTCTGCTCTTTGTTTGGTTTGATTTGATTTTTTTTTGATTTTGTATACTTTATTGATCCCCAGAGGGGAAATTGAGGGCATCCACCTAGATGGATGAAGCAGCCACGGTACAGCGCTATCCCTTAACCATTCACACACACATTCACACCTAGGGCCACTTTAGAGTCTCCAATTAACCTAACCTGCATGTTTTTGGCCTGTGGGAGGAAACCGAAGAAATCCCGGAGTAACCCCACGCAGATACGGGGAGAACATGCAAACTCCACACAGATCACTGTTGGTCAGGGGCTGGGATCAAACCAGGGATCCCATGGCCAAGGATGAGTTGCTGTGCTGGCGCAATGCTCACCACTACGCCACCGCACAGCCCATTTGGTGACTGTTACATGGATTCTGTATACTTATTCCCTTCCATAAATAAACACGTTACATTACTGCACGTTGGGCTCACTGCTAATTTATATGTTCACTACGAGGTTACGCAGCAGACATGACAATAAAGCCATTTCTAAAGCTTTGGGACTCCAGCGAACCACAGTGAGAGCTATTTTCCACAAATGGCAAAAATATGGAACAGTGGTGAACCTTCCAAGGAATGGCTGGCTGACCAAAATTACCCTAAGAGTGTAGTGACGACTCATCCAAGAGGTCATAAAAGACCCCACAACAACATCTAAAAAACTGCAGCAGGCCTCACTTGCCTCAGTTAAGGTCAGTGTTCATGACTCCACCATAAGAAATAGACTGGGCAAAAATGGCCCGCATAATAGAGTTTAAGACGAAAACCACTGCTGAGCAAAAAGAACATAAAGGCTCGTCTCAGTTTTGCCAGAAAACATCTTGATGATCCCCAAGACTTTTGGGAAAATACTCTGTGGACTGATGAGACAAAAGTTGAACTTTGTGGAAGGTGTGTCCCCCGTTACATCCAGCATAAAAGTAACACAGCATTTCAGAAAAAGAACATCATACCAACAGTAAAATATGGTGGTAGTAGTGTGATGGTCTGGGGCTGTTTTGCTGCTTCAGGACCTGGAAGACTTGCTGTGGTAAACGGAACCATGAATTCTGCTGTCTACCAAAAAATCCTGAAAAAGAATGTCCGACCATCTGTTCGTGACCTTAAGCTGAAGGGCACTTGGGTTCTGCAGCAGGACAATGATCCAAAACACACCAGCAAGTCCACCTCTGAATGGGTTAAGAAAAACAAAATGAAGACTTTGGAGTGGCCTAGTCAAAGTCCTGACCTGAATCTGATTGAGATGCAGTGGCATGACCTTAAAAAGGCGATTCATGCTCGAAAACCCTCCAGTGTGGCTGAATTACAACAATTCTGCAAAGATGAGTGGTCTAAAATTCCTCCACAGCACTGGAAAAGACTCATTGCCAGTTATTGCAAATGCTTGATTGCAGTTGTTGCTGCTAAGGGAGGCCCAACCAGTTATTAGGTTTAGAGGGCAATCACTTTTTCACACAGGGCCATGTAGGTTTGGATTTTTTCCCCCTTAATAATAAACACTTTAATTTTAAAAATGCATTTTGTGTTTACTTGTGTTATCTTTGTTTAATATTTAAATTTGTTTGATGATCTGAAACATTTAAGTGTGACAAATGTACAAAAAAAAAAGAGAAATCAGGAAGGGGGCAAACATTTTTTCACACCACAGTATAGCGCTTTTTCACAGACACTCAAAGACACTTTACAATGGATACATTATTCATTCATTCCACAGACAATGGTAGTGGTAAGCTGCTACTGCAGCCACAGCTGCCCTGAGGCAGACTTATGGAAACGTGGCTGCCAATCCACATCAGTGGCCTCTCCAGCCACTACCGAACATTTATACACATTCATGCCAAATGTCATGGACACTGGCCGTCCCTGATGTACTGCCCACAAGACCAGCAGCATCCCGAGAATGACTAGAGCATGACCCCCAGACCGCCAACTAGGCCCTAAGCCCATAGTAGAAGGAGGGGTGGAGGAATACCCCCAAACCAAATACCCCCCCACCACTCCCCCTGATGCCAAGTACATATGATGGTGTGTGAATCATGGTGAACAGGTGCAAAGTGTATGTAATATGGTGAAACTGGATGCAGCTGGGGCAGCTCAGTGGTGCAGTGGTTCGATCACGGGATCGATTCCACCCCTGACCATTGTGGATTCAATCACACCCCCTGACCATCAGTGACTCTTCTGTGTGGAGCTTGCATGTTCTCCCCGTGCCTGCGTGGGTTTACTCGGAGTACTCCGGTTTCCTTCCACAGACCAAAGACATGCATGTTTGGTTAACTGGCATCAACTGTGGATTCTAAATTGTCCTTAGATATGAATGTGAGAGTGAAAGGTTGTCTGTCTGTCTGCGTTGGCACTGCGATGGACTGGCAATCTGTCCAGGGCATACCCTGCTTCTTGCCCAAAGACGATGGGATAGACTCCAGCCCCCCCCCCCCCTCCCGGCGACCTGAAAAGGATTAAGTGGTAGAAGATGGATGGATGCAATTGTACACTCCCCTCTAAAAGAATTTGAACATTGACACAAGTTTTGTTATTTTAGTTGTTTACCAAAACATATTCAAGATACAGTTATATTGTGGGGGCACGGTGTGGGGGTTTTCTCCACCCAGAGAGGCAGGGGAAAAGAGGAGGACAATGGACCGAATGAAGAGGTGTTACTGGGGGGCATCAGATGGGACTGTGGTTCTATGCGCCCCCCTGGGAGAGTAAGAATGACCGGAGCCACAGAGAGAAGAAAGGTGTGATAGCTGCGCGGTGTATGTTATGTTGATGTGCCACACATTCCTTTGTTAAACAACAATGTATGATGGTCGAAAGCTCCGGGTTTCAATGCATGGGATTAAGGATATAAAAGGGGAATGCACAGAGACCCAGCAGTGCTGTTTCGGTGTTTGCTGTTATGTTGTTGGAGAAAGAATAAAGCCTTGTGTCGTTCAGCCCGTTGCCTCGCCTAATCCCTTTCTCCACATTGGTGACCCTGACGTGCCATGGAGAGCGAGCCACACTGGTGACTCTGACGTGCCATGGAGAGCGAGCCGAGCACCACCCTGGAAACTACCCAGAGGGAGAGCACTAGCACCGTGTGCACTGGTTCAGTCAAGCTCCCGGACTTCTGACTTCACGATCCAGCAGCGTGATTTTTACACTCCACGGGATAACAATGGATGACACAAAATGCTGCTACGTCGTTGTGGCACTGGACGTGCGCACCACGCAACAGGCGACAAGCTTGCTCCAGGAACCGCTGGCCCTGGGTTCTTTTAGGTCTGCGCTCCGCAGCTAAGGAGGATTTGGCAGCCTCCCCAGCTTAGGGCTGCGCTCTGCACCTAAGGAGGATTTGGCATCCTCCCCAACAGAACTCATTTTTTCTCAGCCGCTGCTGATCCCCAGAGAGTTTCTACCTCAAAGGCCCGCGCTGAGGCTGATCCGCCCTCGCAATTTTTACACAAATTGGGTTGACCGCCGGCCCTGGGTTCTTTTACGGCTGCGCTCCGCACCTAAAGAGGATTTGGCAGCCTCCCCAGCTTAGGGCTGTGCTCCGCACCTAAGGGGGAATTGGCAGCCTCCCCAGCAGAACTCATTTTTTCTCAGCTGCTGCTGATCCCCGGAGAGTTTCTACCGGAAAACCCTGCGCCGAGGCTGATCCGCCTGCACAATTTTTACACAGGCGGAGGTTGGGAGCGACCCAGCCCAGCCCACCATTGTTTTCCCTGCACATTTGTCCCACGAAGCTTGCAGAAGGCCGGTTTTGTTTTCGGCAGGCACAATGTGCACCAGACGCCAGCACAGACGCCCACCGTTGGTGGCTCCGCAAGTTGCCGCTCCCTCGGCAGGGACTTGCAGTCAAGGAGCTGATGTGTCCCCCCCCCTTCCCTCCACAGACTGGTCTGTGGTCTGCCCTCCAGTACACCTCATCATCTCGAAGGATGGGGGGTTAGAGCCCCTCCTGGGTGTTTGGGGGGGGGGGCTGTGTGGGGGCATGGTGTGTGGGTTTTCTCCACCCAGAGAGGCAGGGGGAAAGACGAGGACAATGGACCGAGTGAAGAGGTGTCACCGGGGGGCATCAGACGGGACTGTGGTTCTATGCGCTCCCCGGGGAAAGTAAGAATGACCGGAGCCGCGGAGAGAAGAAAGGTGTGATAGCGGCACCGGTGTATCTTGTGTTAATGTGCCACACATTCCTTTGTTAAACAACAATGTATGATGGTCGGAAGCTTCGGGTTTCGATGCATGGGGTTAAAGATATAAAGGGCAATGCACAGAGAAATGTTTCGCTGTTTGCTGTTATGTTGTTGGAGAAAGAATAAAGCCTTGTGTCGTTCAGCTCGTTGCCTTGCCTATTCCTTTTTCCACAATTTATTCAATATGGGCTTAAAGTGCAGACTCTCAGGTTTAATTTGAGGGTATTCACATCCAAACTGGAGTTATGATTTTGTTATTGCAACCATTTATATACAAAAGCTGCATGGGCTATTTCGTCATTAATCAATTTTCAATCAAGCAGGTAAAAGGTCTGGAGTTGATTCCAGGTGTGGCATTTGGAAGCACTTGCTGTGAACCCGCAACATATGGTCAAAAGACCTCTCAATGAACATGAAACAGACCATCGTTAGCCTGAAAAAAAGAAGAAATCCATCAGAGAGATGGCTGAAATGTTAATTCAATTCAATTCAACTTTATTTATATAGCGCCATTTCACAGCAACAGTCATCTCATAGCACTATCAACTGTAGGGGGAACCCCCGCAGTTGCAGAAAGACCCCAGCAATCAGGCGATCCCCTGTGAGCAAGCACTTGGCGATGGTGGAGAGGAAAAACTCCCTATTAACAGGAAGAAACCTCCAGCAGAACCAGGCTCAGGGAGGGGCAGTCATCTGCTGCGACTGGCTGGGGGGTGAGGGGATAGAGAAGAAGAAAAGAACAGACATGTAGAGAGCAAACAGCACGATGGGGACTCAATCTATGGGAGAGAACAAACAAATGTTAATGACCAGCAAAAAAAATATTTCATTGAGAGTGAGGAAAGGAGTGAGGCCCAGTGCATTACTGGAGGTCCCCTGGCTGACTAAACCTATTAGCAGCATAACTAAGGGAGGGTTCAGAAACACATGATCCCTCTTTAATTGTAGGCTATATCAAAAAGGTAGGTTTTAGCCCTATTCTTAAAAACAGAGATCGAGTCTGACTCCCGAATCCAGATTGGCAGCTGGTTCCACAGGAGAGGAGCTTGATAACTGAAGGCTCTGCCTCCCATTGTACTTTTGGAGATTCTAGGTATTACAAGTAATCCTCCATTTTGGGAGCGTAGTGCTCTGTTAGGATAATACGGTAGTATCAGATCTTTTAAATAAAAAGGAGCCTGATTGTTTAGAGCGTTGTAAGTAAGAAGAAGGATTTTAAACTTAATTCTAAACTCTATGGGAAGCCAATGAAGGGAGGCCAGAACTGGAGAGATATGATCTCTCTTTCTAGTACCTGTTAAAACTCTTGCTGCAGCATTTTGGATCAGCTGAAGACTTTTTAAAGATGTTTTAGGACAGCCTGATAATAAAGATTTACAATAATCTAATCTTGAGCTAACAAAAGCGTGGATCAGTTTCTCAGCATCACTCTGAGACAAGATGCTCCTAATCTTGGCAATATTACGCAAATGATACAAGGCAGTCTTAGAAACAAATTTAATATGTGAATTGAAGGACAGATCCTGATCAAAAATAATTCCAAGGTTCCTCACAGAGCTATTAAGAGAAAGAGTAACCGCATCCAAACTGAAAGTTTGATTTGGAAAGGAATTTCTAAGGTTTTTTGGACCAACAAGAATGACTTCAGTCTTATCTGAATTTAATAGCAGGAAATTACAAGTCATCCAAGCTTTGATTTCCTTAAGACAGGCTTCTAACTTGGCTAATTGATTACTATCATCTGGCTTCATTGACAGGTATAATTGTGTGTCATCTGCATAACAATGAAAATGTATACAGTGCTTTCTAATAATGTTGCCTAACGGAAGCATATATAAACTAAAAAGAGTAGGGCCTAGCACAGATCCCTGTGGAACTCCATGACTAAGCTTTGAGTTGAAAGAAAACTCATTATTTACATGAACAAACTGGAACCTATCAGATAAATAAGATCTAAACCACTGCAACGAAGTTCCATTAAGTCCAACATAGTGTTCTAATCTATCAAGTAGAATATTATAATCGATAGTATCAAAAGCTGCACTAAGGTCTAAAAGGACAAGTACAGAAACCAATCCATTATCAGATGCGATGAAGAGATCGTTAGTGACCTTCGCTAAGGCTGTTTCAGTACTGTGATGGATTCTAAATCCAGATTGAAACTCTTCAAGTAAACCATTTCCCTGCAGGTGGTCAAATAATTGCGAAGCAACAACTTTTTCTAAGATTTTTGAAATCGAACCCAGTCTCTTCAGCAGGTGTTTTCACTGATCAGCAATCAGTAGCACAAAATTCAGAGAAATCACCTGTTGAAGACACTGGGTGGAGGTAAAACCTGCAGGGTCTTGGCCCTCCATGGAATGAGTTTGACACCTGTGCTCTAAGGGAATGCTAGGATTGACAGAGTCCTGACTCTTTGTCAACCTGGCTACAGTACTGAAAAGAAACCTGGGATTATTCTTGTTCTCTTCTATTAATGCAGAGTAATAACTCGTTCTAGCTTTTCTAAGAGATTTTTTATAAATTAAAAGATGATTTCTCCAAGCTAAATAGATTTCATCTAAATTAGTGGAGCGCCATTTTCTTTCTAATTGACGAGTCTTCTGTTTTAAGCTACGAGTTTCTGTGTTGAACCAAGGAGTTAGAAATCTCTGATTAGACTTTTTCTTTTTTAAGGGGGCCACCAAGCCTAGAGTCTGATGCACAGAAGCTGTAACACTATCCACCATGTTATCAATTACAGAAGGAGCAAGCTGTCTATAGCTTATTTCCGTTGTGTTGACACATGGCATAGAGGAAACAATCTGCATAAATTTGGTAACAGCATCATCTGAGAGGCATCTACTGTAATAATATTTTTCTTTAGGAGCCAAATAGTCAGAAATAGTAAAATCAAAGGTTAACAGACAATGGTCTGACAGTACAGGGTTATGAGGAGACACTACAAGATTTTCTATTTCTATGCCATATGTCAGAACAAGGTCCAATGTATGGTGGAGGTAATGAGTAGAATTTCCTACTTTCTGAGAAAACCCAGTCGAGTCTAATATTGAATTAAATGCCACATTAAGGCAGTCACTATCTAGGAGAGGATAAATCAGCAGTTTGGTACATTCTAAAAAAAAGAGCACACTGGTGAACTCGGAAATTCAAAAAGCCCTGGACATCCATGGAAGACAACAATGGTGAATGATTGCAGGATCCTTTCTATGGTGAAGAAAAACACCTTCACAACATCCACCCAAGTAAGCAACACTCTCCAGGAAGTAGTTGTATCAGTATCTAAGTCTTCCATAAAGAGAAGACTTCATGAGAAAGAAAGGGTTATGAAAGGTTAGAGTGCCAAGATAATAATTCTGTAAGGGATCTCCCATTATGCTCTACACAGATTCTATACATATTCTGTTTGCATTCTTATGAACAAATGTGTTATGGTAAACTGATAAACAGGAATGAGGCAAAGCTATAGAGCTCTCTCTCTCTCGCTCTCTCTCTCTCTCTCTCTCTCTCTCTCTTTAGTCCGGTCTTTCACGTTAGATACACACCCGGTTCCAACATTTAAGTACACTGTTGATTGCACATTCTAGAACAGCGGCGTGAGCAGCGGATGGCCTGTTCACGCCATAGTTAGATTAGCCAATCAGACAGTCGTGTATTAGCCCATCCTATTGTACTGGGTTGGCCCCACCCGAGAAGATAACTGTAACCCACACCCGGAAGTCGGGGTCAGTGTGGCGATGCTCCAGAGGGAGCTGCGTCACACTGCACCCAGCGCTGCTTGCTTTACTTGTGACTTCTAAATAAATGTTCCATCTTCAAATTGAAGAAATCTCCGGCTTGTTCTTGGATCTTTCAATCAAAGAATTGGGTATTTTTCTAACAAACTGTGCCAGTGACCCGGATTGAACTATTCCGAGGCGAGCCTGAACACAACAGATGGGAAGGACCCTTTGTGCAGACAGCCATGGTGCCTGAACAAAAAAAAAGGTAAGCAGAAAACCTTTTCTTACACAAAATTTCTGCAGTTTGGCCATACTAAATTTAAAGTTGTCTGATAAAGGGATATATCCGATCTCCAAATTTTATCATTTGGTTGGGAGTCACATGTAAAGCCTAAACAAATAGTCAAATAGTTTGAAAAGTTAAAAGCGAAGTGCACATGTTCTATTTTCAGTCTGAGGTAGAACGATCATACAATTCACGGGTGTATGGTCCACCAAATTTTAAAACATTTTGGAGTCAGTCTGAACCAAAATACCGAGACTTAGGAGGCCAGGGTGACTAATAATCACCCAGGTTCATCTCCCAAATTATAAGCCAGGTTTTAGTTACCTGTTGCCAGGGGGAGCCATTGAAAGTGTTCGACCCGATGCCGCTGTAGAGCGAGGCCACGACCATTTAATCTGCTGGACACACGGCACCGCTTGTACTCGGGGCTGGAAGAAGCCCCCAGTGAAAGTGTCCTCTGTGTATCAGAGTTAGTCACGGTACCACTTGTGCTTGGGGGACCTGCTGAGGCCTCAGCGAAAGTACCCACTGTCTAACAAAAGTTAAACGGAACGGTGAAGTTTTGGGATGCAGTCTGTACCCAGAACTTAATAAGACATAGGCGGCAACGGCCGTGCCTGTCTTCCAAATTGATATCCAGGATTAGCCTGTTGCCGGGGGGGGGGGGGATTAAGTGTCCGACCCGATGCCGTTAAAGAACGATGCCACGTAGGTGAAGTATTTCGGAGCAGTCTGTTCCAAAATAATTACGAGACCTAGTGAACAGTGGTGATCAGCGCTCGACCGTGTTCATCTTCCAAATTAAAGGACCCAGATTAGCCTGGGGGCCAGTAATTTCAGTTGCAGTCTGTGCCGGAATAACAGACTTAGAGAACAGTGGAATCAATCGTGTTCCTCTCCCAAATTAGAGGCACCAGGGTTAGCCAGGGGCCGGTACTGAGAAAAAAAATTTTTTAATTAAAAAACTGATTATAAAATAATAACTTACAGAATAGCATAAGAATCTTTTCACCAACAATAGTGAGTGCATTCATAAGTATAAAAATAGTAACTTACAGAATAGCATAAGAATCTTTTTACCAACAATAGTTAGTGTCTATTCATAAGTATAAAAAATAACTTACAGTAAGTATGAATGAATGAATGAATGAATGAATCTTTATTTCGGATAGTACAGGTTAAAAGAAACTGAATAATATAACAAAGGGGGAAAGAAAATCCAACAAGGTCAAATTAGACAATAACTCCTCTGTGTTCTGCCCTCAGTAGAGTGTGTTTTATAGAAGTTAAGAATAGTTCATAAGTTCATAACGGAATGTCATAATTCATCTGTAATAATTCATGTTAAAAATAGTTATTGTGTTAAAAGTGTTGTTATACAGTTAGTGGTAATTTACCTGTATTTTATGTTGAAAGCGCAGCCAGTAGCCGCTATGATTTATGGGTAGCAGAAGCGGACGTTAATGAGAGAGAGAAAGGAAAAAAAGGCAGAAAGCATAACCTGCCCGTGAATGTCTGAGACGCTCCTCCTGTGTGTTAAAACTCCTTTCTACACCTTCGAAAGCAATGGCTGTAAGTCTGATTTGTGTTGACTTATTTTTCAGACGACAGTTTTGTTAATTTTGTAAGTTTTGTTAGACGTGAACTTGGGATCGTTTGTGAATGTGTTGTTCCAGGAATTAGTCCTATCCCAGGAGCCGCTAGCATGCTTTACACCGAGAGTGCCGTATGTTAGCATAAGTAACGCTGCTACTAGCGGTCCAATTAACATATGTAAATAGCGAAAACGTATTGTTTGTCTTAGTAGCGGCTATAATTAATTTCTGTGTAAGTTCTTTGATGTTAGCCATTTTTTGATGTATTTATTTTCTGTTTATATTTCAGTTTCACTCGGCTTTTCATTGAGCTCTTCAAGCCACAATTGATAAGAATTGTAAGCTGTCTAAGAAGACTGGAATAAAGGAGCAGGACGCTCGGTTCCCTGGCTCGTGAAAAACGAGTTTGGCTTGCTGTTGATCTGCGTTCACATACACCGTGTATATAACACGTAGGGATAACAGTACAGTGAAAAGCCACGTCAGCGGTTGGTGAAGATAAGACTCACGACACAGCGATGGATGACACTCAAGAGAAGAGGACAGAAGAAAAGGCGAACGCTGAAGCCAAATCATCGCACAACGCTAGCTCCAGCTCCAAACGTTCTAGCTCCAGGTTATCCTCAAAGTCCAACGTAATGGAAGCAGTCATTATGGCACGAGCCTCTGCTGAAGCTGCGAATGCTAGAGCCTCATACAGTAAGAAACAACTAGAAATTAAAAAGCAACAAGCAAAGCTAGAACAAGCAGAGCAACAAGCAAAGCTAGAACAAGCAAAGCAACAAGCAAAGCTAGAACAAGTGAAGCTAGAACTGGATCTAGAGATGCTGGAGATAGAGAAGGAAACAACGGCCGCCACAGCAAAAGCACAAGTTCTAGAAGCTGCTGCAGCTGCCGAGCTAGACAAAGGAGACAGTGTAAGGAGCGCAATTTCATCACAAGCTGTCAGACAGAGAACTATAGAGTATGTGCACCACCAAACCCAGCTAAAGTCACAGGTGCGACCAGCTGAAGAAGAAACACCTCAAGTCGAACCTGCACAAAGGGTGCAATCATTCACTCCGAGGAGACCCAAACAAACTCTCTCTCCACCAGCATTCAAGAAAATGTACGTGAAAAATGAATCCATCGACATACCAAGAGACTATGTCAGGCCAAACAGCTACCATGCTTCCCACAATGGTGACCCACCTATGGCAGACTTCGCTAGGTTCCTCGTGCGCAGAGAGCTAATCACAACCGGACTCTTTAAGTTTGACGACACCCCCGAAAACTTTAGAGCATGGCAGTCGTCATTTATAAATGCAACTGAAGACGTTGGTCTCACATATAGCCAGGAGTTAGATCTCCTAGCCAAGTGGCTTGGTAAAGAGTCCTCAGAGCATGTTAAAAGAATCAGAGCTGTCTATGCCACTAACCCCAAAGCTGCTCTCCAATTGTCATGGGACAGGCTAGAAGAATGTTATGCTACGCCAGAAGTAGTAGAAAACGCCTTGTTCAAAAAATTAGACAACTTCCCTCGCCTTACAAACAGAGACAATGTAAAACTCAGGGAGCTTGGAGATTTACTCTTAGAGCTGTGGGCCACTAAAGATGAAGCTTATCTCCCAGGCCTCGCCTACCTCGACACACCCCGTGGGGTTAAGCCCATAGTTGAAAAGTTGCCTCCAAGTTTACAAGATAAATGGCTGCACGCGGGCTCAAAATACAAACAAAAATATGATGTAACCTCCCCTCCCTTCTCATATTTTGTAAAGTTTGTCCAAGACGATGCTAAAGCAAGAAATGACCCAAGTTTTGCGACATGCAGCAGCCAACCCTTCAGCAAAGGTGAGAGACCACCATTCAAACAAACTAGCTACAGAACGCCTCTAACTGTAAACAAAACAGAGGTCGACACAACTGCTCCCGCTAGTACTAAAGAGGATGATTTAACATGCTACTGTCCAGTCCATAAGAAAATCCTCTAGCCAAATGTAGAGCTTTTCAGAATAAACCGCTGCAGGAAAGGCGAAATATACTCAAAGAACACAAACGATGTTTTCGCTGCTGCTCTCCCATGCACGCAATAAAGGACTGTGAAACGAAACTCAAGTGCGAGGAGTGCCAAAGTGAAAGGCATTGCTCTGCCATGCATCCTGATTCAAGTCAGCAACCCCAGCCAGAAAACACACCTGAACCAGAGCCTCAGCCCCGAGACAACACGCCACCTGAGGTAACGTCACGGTACACTGAGATCTGCGGCGAAGGTAATCCCCCACGTTCTTGCTCAAAGGTATGTCTAGTTCGAGTTTTCCTTAAAGGCCAACCAGAACGCTCCGTTAAGATGTATGCAATCCTTGACGATCAGAGTAATAAATCGCTGGCCCGTCCTGAATTCTTCGAGCTGTTTGGGATCAAAGGTAGCCCTCTGACATACCTCATGAGAACATGTGCTGGTTTAACTGAAATGCTTGGCAGGGAAGCAGTGAGGTTCCAAATTGAGCCAGTAGGCAGAGGCCCACACTTAGACCTCCCTCCTCTCCTTGAATGCGATGAGATAATGTTCAGTAGGGATGAAATACCTACGCCCGAAGTCGCTCTTGCTCACGCCCACTTAAAACACCTCGCTCCTCTCATTCCCAAGTATGACCCAGATGCTCAGATGGCAATTTTACTGGGCAGAGACATCCTACAAGTCCACAAAGTAAGGCAACATGTCAACGGACCCCACAATGCTCCCTTTGCTCAACGCCTGGACCTAGGCTGGGTAATTGTGGGAGAGGTGTGCCTTAACGCTCATAAGCCAACCGTCAACGTTTATAAAACGTACATGCTCTCCAACGGACGCCCATCTTTCTTCACTCCTTGTCCTAACAGCATCAACATCAAAGAGAAACCATGCTACGGCGGGGAGCACAAGGACGGCCTCTCTAAACGCAACTCAAAACCCAACGCAGTGGAAGAAAAGCTTGGGGACAAAGTTTTTGAGTGCACAGAGAACGATAACAAGTGTGCCGTGTCCTTCGAGGATGAGACCTTCCTAAAGATAATGGAGGAAGAAGTCCACCAGGATGGAAACAACCCTGAACAGTGGCACTACGTCACATCAGAGCAAAACCCAGCTGATCTAGCCACCAGGTCAATACCTGCATCACAGCTCATGGACACTATGTGGTTTAAGGGACCAGACTTCCTTTACAGCCCACCTGAATCCAGGACACCTGAATCCTTTGAGTTAATTGAGCCTGAAGTAGACTCTGAAATCAGAAAAGTCGCTACCTTTTCTACTCACATTCAGAAGAACAGGCCCTTACCAGAATGCTTCCAGCGCTTTTCAAGTTGGAACTCATTAGTCCGTGCCATTGCATTCCTAATTCACCAAGCTCGTTCTCATTCATCAAGCAACCTGTCAGATCATTCATGCAGGGGCTGGCATCGATGTAGCAAGCCACGCACTCCAGAGGAGTTGGATGCTGCCAGTAACCTCATCCTCCAGTCTGTTCAAAAAGACGCCTTTCCCGACAAGTATGCTGCTCTCCATGCCAACCAAACCGTCTGCAGTTCAAGTCCCATCGTGGCTCTTGATCCCTATATGAATGAAAGCCTCATCAAGGTTGGAGGTCGCCTCAAACATGCTTCATTGAACACAGCATCTGAGAATCCAACCATTCTCCCAAACAAGCATCACGTAACTCAACTGCTTGTCCGTCACTATCATGCCAAAGTTGTGCATCAAGGAAGGCAGTTCACGGAAAGCGCAATTAGGCAAGCTGGACTGTGGATTGTAGGTTGCAAAAGACTGGTCTCGTCCATTATCCACCATTGTGTAACGTGCAGGAAACTCAGGGGAAAACTAGAGACTCAGAAAATGGCAGATCTCCCACCTGAGAGACTCAAAACATGCTCTCCATTTTCATACGTCAGGTTGGATGTATTCGGTCCATGGTCAGTAGTCACTCGACACACACGAGGTGGAGCTGCACAAGGAAAAAGGTGGGCAATACTCTTCACGTGTATGACCACAAGAGGCGTGCATATTGAAGTCATTGAATCTATGGACGCTTGCAGCTGTATAAATGCAATATGCAGATTCTTCGCAATACGAGGCCCAGCAAAGCAAATGCGATCTGACAGAGGCACTAACTTCATTGCAGCGAGCGTGGAGTTAGGCATGGCACAACCAAACAAGAACCCTCCCAACATCGTCAACTATCTTCATGCCAACGGTTGCACATGGGAGTTCAATCCCCCACATGCCTCCCACAGGGGAGGCGTCTGGGAAAGACCGATTGGGGTCACTCGCATAATACTGGACTCTATGCTTTTGCAAAACAAACACACTCGTTTGACGCATGAGGTGCTTTGTACTTTAATGGCTGAGGTATCGTCTATAATCAACGCAAAGCCCTTAGTTCCCATCTCAACAGACCCTTCCTCACCATTCCTACTCTGTCCTGCAATGATCTTGACCCAAAAGCAGCATGTTCCCCCTCCACCAGGAGACTTTTGTGGAAAAGACCTGCTCAAAAACCAGTGGAAACAAGTGCAAGCATTCGCCAATGAATTTTGGAGCCGCTGGAGAAACGAATATCTCAACACCCTCCAATCAAGGCGCAAGTGGCATACAACACACCGCAACCTACAGACAGGTGACGTAGTGCTGTTGAAACAGGACCAAGCACCCAGAAACGAATGGACAATGGCCATCATCACATCTACCTTTCCAAGCAGCGACGGGAAGGTCAGAAAGGTCGAAGTGAGGACATCATCCCAGGGTATTTCAAAGACTTACCTACGTCCTATTTCAGATGTTGTTATGCTCTTAGAGAATGAAGTAATAGATAAAAAGAAGTAGTGGCATTAGTAATGCCAGGCGGGGAGTGTTCTGCCCTCAGTAGAGTGTGTTTTATAGAAGTTAAGAATAGTTCATAAGTTCATAACGGAATGTCATAATTCATCTGTAATAATTCATGTTAAAAATAGTTATTGTGTTAAAAGTGACTTTATACAGTTAGTGGTAATTTACCTGTATTTTATGTTGAAAGCGCAGCCAGTAGCCGCTATGATTTATGGGTAGCAGAAGCGGACGTTAATGAGAGAGAGAAAGGAAAAAAAGGCAGAAAGCATAACCTGCCCGTGAATGTCTGAGACGCTCCTCCTGTGTGTTAAAACTCCTTTCTACACCTTCGAAAGCAATGGCTGTAAGTCTGATTTGTGTTGACTTATTTTTCAGAAGACAGTTTTGTTAATTTTGTAAGTTTTGTTAGACGTGAACTTGGGATCGTTTGTGAATGTGTTGTTCCAGGAATTAGTCCTATCCCAGGAGCCGCTAGCATGCTTTACACCGAGAGTGCCATATGTTAGCATAAGTAACGCTGCTACTAGCGGTCCAATTAACATATGTAAATAGCGAAAACGTATTGTTTGTCTTAGTAGCAGCTATAATTAATTTCTGTGTAAGTTCTTTGATGTTAGCCATTTTTTGATGTATTTATTTTCTGTTTATATTTCAGTTTCACTCGGCTTTTCATTGAGCTCTTCAAGCCACAATTGTTAACCTCTTGCACTCCGGGCAATTTTCCTAAAAATGCCAAAAAATAATGTGCCCAAAGTAAATCGAAAGCTGTTCTTCAACCCTTTGCAGCATCTTCATGGGGTTGGTCTCATTTAAAAGAAAACACTTTGAATTTTTTGGCAAAAAAACCATAATCTCTCTACGTGCTCCGGCCACTGAGTTACAGTCATCTAAACATACTGAACTTGAAGAAAAAAAATTTGGACACGGTGTTTTTTTGGATACAAATGCTTGCAAATAACACACAGCTGTCCGATCCGGCTGGAAAATGTAACAGAAATGTAGAACCAAGTGTTATCCAGCTGAGATCCAAATTTGGTAACAATACCACAAAAAATGAATATTTTACACAGCTTTGTTCTCAGGCTGTTCCCAGGCATTTTGGAACTGTGCCAAATTGTGCCAAATGGCACAGTTTGGAAAAACGTCTGTAACTTTTGAATAATTCAATGTAGAAGCTTCATTTTAGGCTCAAAGGAAAGGTCACACTCAGGGCTGTGTCTGTGTGTGTGTGTGGGGGGGGTCGTCCCCCCCCCGCTACCAAGGACAGAGTTCGGCCCTCGCTACATGACAGATTACACTCGTTGCATGTGTCCACAGCAACGCTGTCACAGCGGCTTCCCCCCCCCCTCGCTACTGTGTGTGTGTGGGGGGGGTTGTCCCCCCCCCCCGCTTGCTACAGAGGATGGACTTCAGCCATCGCTACACAACGGATTAGCCTTATGTGGTGATGTAGGACAGCAGTGCAGTCACCGCGGCTCCCCCCCCCTCGCTGCAGAAGAATAGCGGGGGTGGGGGGGGCGTTCACTGCCTGTACACTGCGAGCAACCCCTTGTACCGCGGCGCATGAACTTCAGACTTCGTGAACCGCACAGCTGTAATTTACTGATCGGTCAAAAGTCATTTTGGATTACAATTTTCAGGGATAGAGAATAATTTAGCTTATAACACCTTACCTCTTCACAGCGGAGTCTTGGCGAACTTGTCTTCCTCATTGTCAGACGAACGCGACGCTGGTCCGCTCTGGTTCTGTCTCACGACTCGATCAAAATATAATTCCATTATTGCGGTTTTGTGCTTCCATGATTGCGGTTTTTGGCGAACGATTTTTCAAAACAAATAACAGTAGTAATAAAAAAAGACTGGCGAAGGCGTGTGTGTCACTCAGCCTTCGTCGTCAGCCTCCGTCGGTCTATAATGACCATGGAAAAAATCATAACGTCTACTCTGCTGGAACCAATACAAAATAAGCACCGCCTGTGGCCGAACATGCCGATCCACGAATGGCACTCCCTGTCACACAGGTTGCATTTGTGTATGGTCTCCATGCTGCTGGGTCTGTGGGGCTCTTCCTGTGTCCTTTTTTGATCCGCTCCAGCAGTCAGTCTTCACCCAGCCTTAAAAAAAAACAGCTCACGAACTTCTCTGCTTCAATTGGCTCACTGCATTCAAAGCGTTGGGAGGCGGGTCCTCCTTCCTAGGTTTTCATTCATTGGCTCTTCAAGGTTTCAGAAACCCAATTCAAGGCTCTTATTAGTTGAATGAGAGGTCAATCAGATGAACTAATCTGTTCGTGGCTGTGTTTGCAGCTTTTTTTTTCAGTGGCGCTTGGAGGCCACACCACCTACACCACCACCATCAATATCCTTATCATGCGTCATGCGCACGAGGGCGCACGAGTGCGCTCTCGTGCACCCTCGTGCGCCTTAGGACGCAGAGACTTGCCCGCCCGCGGAACAACGGAGTGCAAGAGGTTAAGAATTGTAAGCTGTCTAAGAAGACTGGAATAAAGGAGCAGGACGCTCAGTTTCCTGGCTCATGAAAAACGAGTTTGGCTTGCTGTTGATCTGCGTTCACATACACCGTGTATATAACATGTAGGGATAACAGTACACTCTGATTATACAATTCAACGTAAGTTATCCGAAATGGGTTATGGCTGAAGCCGCAGCTTATATTGCCCACCCATATTCCATCCAAGAATTCAAAAGAAAAAAAAAACTAAAAACAAGACAAGAGCGATTACAATTCAAAAACGAAGCTAAGACAAAATGTGACAGAAAAAAACTAAGCTACAACACAACACAGGCTGGATATGACAATCCTTATGTGATTTTACATGTCATCTTGTATATATGTTTGGAGTATTTCTTCCTTTAGTTTTTGTTTAAATTGTCCAAGCGTTGTACATGATTTTAATTCAGGTCCAAAATCGTTCTATAATCTGACTCCTTGCACTGAAACACAGTGTTGCTTGGTGGTAGTTCTCACTGAAGGTTTTTGAAATATACATGTTCCTCTAAAATGATATTGTGTCTCCCTTATTTGGAACAACTTTTGGATATTTGCGGGCAGTGATAGATTCTTCACTTTAAACATTATTATTGCAGTTTTAAAGTCAACCAGATCTTTCAACTTGAGAGCTTTTAATTTAAGAAAAAGTGGGTTTGTTGGTTCCCTGTAAGCACCTTTGTTTATTATTCTAATAGCTCTCTTCTGAAGCATAAAGAGTGGATATATGTTTGTTTTATATGTATTTCCCCATACTTCATTACAATATGTCATATATGGGAGTATTAATGAATGATACAAGGTATATAGTGTGGGTTGATTCAGTAAATATTTCACTCTGTGTAATATTGCAATTGATTTGGATATTTTACCTTTAATATAATTAATATGTGACTTCCAACACAGTTTATTATCAATTATTACTCCAAGAAATTTAATTTCAGATACCCTTTCAATCTCTACACCATTTACACTGAGTTTAGATACTGAGTTGTTGTGATGGTTGTTAAAGACTATAAATTTTGTCTTACTTAAATTGAGCGTTAATTTGTTTGAATCAAACCACAGTTTAAGCTTTCCTAATTCCTTTCCGAGTGTATCCAGAAGTTGTTCCAAATTGCTTCCACTGCATAATAGATTAGTGTCATTGGCAAACAATATTAAGTCCATTTTTTCTGAAACTTTACATATATCATTTGTATACATATTGAATAATAATGGCCCCAAAACTGAACCCTGTGGGACTCCACAAGTAACCTTCAGTAACTGAGTTTTTGTTACCAACACATACATACTGATATCTATTCTTTAAGTAACTACTTAACCAGGACAGTGCTACCCCTCTAATACCACAATTTTGTAGTTTCTTTAATAGTAAATTATGATCCACTGTATCAAATGCTTTTTTAAGATCCAGGAATACCCCAACTGAATACTCTTTATTTTCAATGGCAGTTGATATTTTTTCTATAAATTCCATTAAAGCAAATGCAATTGTCCTCTTGTGTCTGAACCCATATTGCTGCTCACACAATAAATTATTCTTCAGTATGAAGTTGTCAATTCTCTCATAGAATATTTTTTCAAGTATCTTGGAAAATTGCAGCAATAGTGAAATTGGTCTATAGTTTGAGAATTCCCCTCTGTCACCCGTCTTATATATCGGAATTACTTTAGCTATTTTCATTGCATTGGGAAATATACCTGTTTGGAGAGACAGGTTACAGATATACATCAGTGGTTTCACTAAGCATTCAATAACAGTTTTGACTAAGAACATGTCAATACCATCACAGTCCGTAGATGTTTTACTTTTAAACGATTTAACAATTTCAATGACCTCTCTCTCGTCTGTGTTCTTTATGAAAATGGAGTCTTTTATAGCAGTGTTATTGCTTATTGTATCATCTGTAGGCACCGTAATGGGTATTTCTCGAGCCAAATTAGGACCAATGTTAACAAAAAAGTTATTAAATTCATCTGCAGGTGAAGACACACTCTGAGTCTGAGTATAAAAGTAGATTGTGCACACTCTGTGTTAATTCTGTGTCCTGAGGATTTGTTTTGTATTGTCCGCATTCAGCATGCCAATGTCTGTGTAATTCTCTGTCTTTAGGGGATAAATGTGTGGTTTGAGAAATACCGGGAGTTGGAAATAGCTATTAAACTTTTCACATAGTATGATTAACTAATGGTGCGCTCTGGACCGCGTGGCCAGAACAAAGGCAAGTGTGTGTTGAGATTGTGAAACAGATTACTGAGAGGAGAATTATTTGAGGTAACAGTATTAAAATGAAGCGCTAAATTAAAGTTATAAGGTTATTCTGGCATGTTTACAGCTGAAGTTAAGGAAGCAGCGCTCCATTCAAAAAAAAAAGGAGAGACGTCGTGGTTTGTGAACAATAGGCTCCAGCGCCATCTTGCGTTTGGCAGAGACGGCCATGTTGCATGAGAACGCCATCTTGAACCACGTTCAAGCTGCGGCACAGTGCCTCCATCGTGTGGCCGAATATAGGAAGTGCGCTCTTTCAAAAATTTATTGACAATTAGGGCTTCAGATTTTCCTAATAAATCTGAAGCCTTGTCTCTCTGGCTGAAAGGACAGCTTTAAGTCTGTGCACAGCTACATAAAGTCCTCCCGCACCCGCCTATGTGGGTTTGTTTGTAGTGAGGCAACAGCATGCCCATTCTGCGAGAGAGAAAAGGCTCAACTTTAAATTAGGCATAGGGAAGTATAAGAATAATAACTATTCCTACTTATACAATAAAACTGTAGATAAGGAGATTTATTCCTCAATAAAACTGTAGGAAATCCTAGGTGGACAATATATAAAGGTGAGGTAATTTAAATGAATAAATAAGGAAAATTGTAAATTGGAGTAAATAAATAAATGAATACAAAAATAAATGAATAAATAAAATAAACTAAAGTGAATGAATAAAAATAAATAGGAGTTTTTGTTGTGGAGATGAACCTTGTGGAAGTGAGAGTGGGCAGAAAATGGAAAGGGAAATTTGTTTTTGAGAAAACTGAAAACTGATGAAATGTTAAAGTTTTGTGCAGGACACAAGACAAAATATGGAAAAACGATTGGAGAAAGGAAAGAAAAAAAACATAAGAATAAGAGACTTATGCTGCAGCGGTGAGAACAAACGCAAAATAATCAAAAAACATGATAGAACAGAAAAGGACAAAAACACGCTGTTTAACCTCTTGCACTCCAGTGTACCGCGGGCGGGCACGTCTCTGCATCCCAGTGCGCCCTCGTGCGTCCTAGGGCGCCCTCGTGCATCCTAGAACGCACTGTGCGTTTGAGTGCGCACCGAAAAAAAAAGCCTGATTGTTCAGCTTTCTTTTCACACAGCTGTGAACAGAAAGCCAAAGGAGTGTATGATTGGTTTAGATTTGATTGACCTCTAATAAGAGCCTTGAATTGGGTTTCTGAAACCTTGAAGAACCAATGACTGAAAACCTAGCAAGAAGGACCTGCCTACCAACGGCTGCGAATACGAGCCAATTGAAGCAGAGAAGTTTGACAGTTGACGTGCGTCTCCCTGCATAAAATCTCTTTTGCCTAAGCCGCTGGGTGACTGACATTGAGACCTATGCGGAACGGTAGCATCAGCCAGTCTTTTTTTGGATTATTTGTTTGGAAAAATGGTTCGCCAAAACTGCAAGCATGGAAGCGGAGATGTTTTGTCCGGGTCGGGTGACCAGAAGCACGAGTCCGTTACAACCGGACCATCTTCATGTTCGTCTGACAATGAGGAACTTACTGCTGTTGTGGACAGGTAAGTGTTATAAGCTAAATTATTCTTTATCGATGAAAATAGTAATAAAAATCACTTTTGACCGATTGGTAATTACAACGGTGCATCATGGCCACAAGTTTTTTGGTGTGCAGAGTTCCTCTGTAGCGGGGCAGGGGTGGGGTGTTATCCTCTGCATTGCAGATAGATATTTTAGCATAATTTTTATTGCACTGTAGGCTATTTTTTCTTGTAAAAAAGGCCACACATTTTTTTACGTGGCATGTTTTTGTGTGTGTGTGGGGGGGGGTTGTTTATTACCCTCTAGAAATGTAATAATGTTTTAGTATAATTTTTATTGCACTTTAGGCTATTTTTTCTTGTAAAAAAACAAAAAAAAACAAAACAGGAACTGTGCTGTGTATATGAACTCTGGGAAAATAGGAGAATAGTGAAAAATAAAAATTGAACTTTGTGAATGACTTTATTTTCACATAATAGACAAACTTCAGATGAAGACTCTGGTGAGGAGTGGGTGCCAGATGAGCACTCTGCCAGCAAGCGCAGAAGAAGGGAGCTGCAGGCGAGCTTGTCAGAAGAGGAAACCCCTACCCCAAAAAGAGGGACACCACTGGGGAGAGGAAGAGGAACTAACTAACTAACTAACTAACCTGCACTTATATAGCGCTTTTCTAGTCACAAAGACCACTCAAAGCGCTTTCACTAGTACTAACCCTCTATTCTAAGGGCCTATAGGAAACAGATATCTAGGGACAATTTAGAACAACCAATTAACCTAACATGCATGTCTTTGGATTGTGGGAGGAAACCGGAGCCCCCGGAGTAAACCCACGCAGCACAGGGAGAACATGCAAACTCCACACAGAAAGGTTCCAACCCCTGCCAGCCTGGGGATTTGAACCAGGAACCTTCTAGCTGTAAGGCAACAGTGCTAACCACTGCACCACCGTGCTGCACCGTGCACCGTGCCCACCGTGCTGGAAGGAGAGGAAGAGGGAGAGGAAGAGGAAGAGGAGGTAGCAGGAGAGGAAGATGAGGCGAGAGTGGTGATGGCAGCCCTCAGCCTGGGACATCGGCCGGCCCTTCATCAGCTGAGGAGAGGTGCCATGATTCCATCACCCCTGACATCATTCCACCACAGCCCATTTTTCATCCCAAAAATCCACCTGGACCTCAGCTAATTACAACAGCTTCATACACCCCCGTTCAGTTGTTTCAGTTATTTTTCACTCCATCTGTGCTAGACCACATTGTTGAGAACACCAACCTACATGGCTGTGCACACTACAACACACCCACCAGCCCCTGGATTGACCTCACACACTCCGACCTGCTCTCATTTTTTGGCCTGATTATTTACATAGGTATAGTCAAGTGCAAATCCTTCAGTGATTACTGGCGAGGGGGACACCTGTACAGCCTTCCTTTCCCCAAGAGTGTAATGACCAGGACAAAGTTTCTCCTGATCAGCTGGGCCCTTCACCTCAGCAGCCCAGCAGCAGAAGAGGCCAATGAGCAGAAGAGAGGCACGGATATGCATGACCGCCTCAGCAAAATCAAGCCTCTCTATGAAGAGATGAGAGAAGCATGCAGGAGAAACTTTCACCCTGGTCAGGACATCTCCATTGATGAGAGGATGGTTGCATCAAAAGCCCGCATTGGCTTCAAACAGTACATGAAAAACAAGCCAGTGAAGTGGGGCTACAAGCTGTTTGTGTTGGCCGACTCCAGTACTGGCTACACCTGGGACTTTTTTGTGTATAAGGGCAAAGCAAAGTCAAGTAGTGGCATGGGACTCAATTATGAGTCAGTGATGCAGCTACTTGACACACGGTTGCTGGGCACTGGGTACAAACTCTTTGTGGACAATTTCTACACAAGCCCTGCTCTTTTTCAGGGTCTCCTGAAAAAGAGGATCTATGCCTGTGGAACCATCCGCACCAACATGGTCGGCTTTCCCCAGACCAAGGACAACAGCCTGGTTTTCAGTTCTCCACGGGGAAGCATCCGCTGGATAAGGAAGGACTCCCTTCTTTTCCTCCAGTGGCGAGACACAAGGGATGTGTTCATGTGTTCCACAGTGCACACTGCCCAATCAGGAGAGACTGTGTCCCGGAGGGTGAAAGATGCACAGGGGCAGTGGTCAAGAAAGGACATCTCCGTGCCGCCTTGCGTAAAGGACTACAACAGGTATGTAATGATTTGAAAATCTAACAATTGGCTTGAGTAATATATTGAAGTGTTGTAAAAATTATGTTTTTTTGTCCATTCAGGTGCATGGGTGGAGTCAACCTATCAGATGCCCTGATAGGCTACTACAGTGTTCTCCATAAGACCATGAAGTGGTATAAGAGCTTTTTTTTTTACCACTTCATGAACATTGCAATCGTCATTGCCTACATCCTCCACAAGGCACTCACTTCTGGAAGAGGAGAGAAGCCACTGAGACAGAAGGCATTTCGGGAGACCCTTGCTACGCAGCTGGCACAGGTGCGTTCTCCATCAGCCACACCCACAACACCTCATCCTACACCCACTGCACATCACAGGATTGTCTTTATCTCAGGGCACCGCACAAATGGACGGGCACGATGTAGGCACTGCGGTAAAAAGACACCACTCAAGTGCTCCACCTGTGATGTGCCTCTCTGTTTGATCCCAAACCGGGACTGTTACAATAACTAGCATATTGCCAATAACCTATAAAGGACTTCAGATTCACATTTGTTCCCATTTGTTGTTTGTAAATAGTATGTTTTGTATATTGACATTTTTGTTCAGTAAAGCGTGTTTAGATTTGAAACTTCATTTTCTCTGCGTCATTACTACTGACAGTGTTTTTGCAAACTGTGCCATTTAGCATAGTTTGGCACAGTTTGGGCTATCTAACAAGATAGCCCTGAGTGTCACCTTTCATTAGAGCCCAAGATGAAGCTTCTATGTTGAAGCATTCAAAAGTTAAAGACGTTTTTCCAAACTGTGCCATTTTCCAAACTGTTCCATTTGGCACAGTTTGGCACAGTTCGGGCTATCTAACAAGATAGCCCTGAGTGTCACCTTTCATTAGAGCCCAAGATGAAGCTTCTATGGTGAAGCATTCAAAAGTTATAAACGTTTTTCCAAACTGTGTCATTTTCCAAACTGTGCCATTTGGCACAGTTATTTGGCACAGTTTGGCACAGTTCAGAGCCCAAGATGATGCTTCTATGTTGAAGCATTCAAAAGTTATAGATGTTTTTCCAAACTGTGCCATTTGGCACAGTTTGGGCTATCTAACAAGATAGCCCTGAGTGTCACCTTTCATTAGAGCCCAAGATGAAGCTTCTATGTTGAAGCATTCAAAAGTTATAGACGGTTTTCCAAACTGTGCCATTTGGCACAGTTTGGCACAGTTTGGCACAGTTCGGCCTATCTAACAAGATAGCCCTGAGTGTCATCTTTCATTAGAGCCCAAGATGAAGCTTCTATGTTGAAGCATTCAAAAGTTATAGACGTTTTTCCAAACTGTGCCATTTGGAAAAACGGCACAGTTGTGGCCAAACTGTGCCATTTGGCACAGTTTGGCACAGTTCGGCCTATCTAACAAGATAGCCCTGAGTGTCATCTTTCATTAGAGCCCAAGATGAAGCTTCTATGTTGAAGCATTCAAAAGTTACAGACGTTTTTCCAAACTGTGCCATTTGGCACAGTTTGGGCTATCTAACAAGATAGCCCTGAGTGTCACCTTTCATTCTAATCTCAATCTAATCACTTCTTGCCTTGAGAGAGAGCAGTCGCATTTTTCTTCCCTCCTCCCCTGCCTTCCTGATCTATTCCCAGCTTTTGCAATGTTGCGTTTTTGTCTGTGTTTAGTCGCTCTTCTTCTGCTGAATCTTAATCTAAACGGAAATTATGGATTTGGAAGCGGCTTAAATGTGCTATTGTCACTATTTTTCAACAAGAATTGGGCCAAGGGGGAGCCCAAGAATTGGAACCTACGAGGAGACTCATGGACATTGGAATTCATGCGTCTATGGAAACATTATTGGTTATGATCTCAGGACTTCTATTTTTGGCTGTGGAGTTCCCTGATGCATCAGAAATTGAAGGAAAGTGAGAGAGCTGATCAAAGCGGACCTGGCAAGCTCCTTCATCAAATTCGACCAGTTGGGGAGGGCACGAGTAGCGGCAAACGGTGAACTGAATGACAGTGATTCAGTGAAGGAATACATCTGAAGCCCTGTGCTCTCTATGGAAAAACAGTTTAAGCCTGCATATATAATGGAAGCACAGAATTACACGGGTGAGGACAAATGCTACTCTCTGAGTGCACTGTGCTGATTTGATTTGACCTTGTTTGCCCCGTGTTTACATTCCTCCTGACTGAGATAAGCGAAAGAACCGGCTCTTATGTCTACCCATACAATCAACAATCAGTTGTTTGTCGTCAGCGGATTGGACCCTCAAGGACAATACCCATGTGCCTTCTGCAAGCAAGAGAGAGAGAGAGATAGACTCTGGACTCTGGACTTGTTTATAAGTCACATGATTATAGCATCTATCCACTGCCAGGAGGCGCCCTCTGCTGCTCACTAACAACTGTTACATTTACACTACACAATGCATACAACACTACATGCATACGATATACACACACTGCTCTCCCTCTGCTGTGTGATCTGTCTACTAAATGTCTGCTAAATATGCATTGAGAGTTTTTTTTGCCTGCAATCAAAATTTCGCTTACTCATTAAGCGTCAATTTGATAAAACATGTTTTTTTTCTCTCGCCTACTGTGTCATATCCTTTCTTTTCTTTTTTTTGCTTTCTTCTTTATGACTGGCGCCTAGCGGCTGCCCCGGCCTTGGATGCGCTCTGCAGAGCGTGCCCAAATGCCAAGTCACGTTTCGTTACCTTGTATTCATACATGTGTAATGACAATAAAGTTGAATCTCAATCTCAATCTCAATCTCATTAGAGCCCAAGATGAAGCTTCTATGTTGAAGCATTCAAAAGTTATAGATGTTTTTCCAAACTGTGCCATTTGGCACAGTTTGGCACAGTTTGGCACAGTTCGGGCTATCTAACAAGATAGCCCTGAGTGTCACCTTTCATTAGAGCCCAAGATGAAGCTTCTATGTTGAAGCATTCAAAAGTTATAGACGTTTTTCCAAACTGTGCCAAACTGTGCCATTTTTTGGCGTTTTTAGGGAAATTGACCAGAGTGCAAGGGGTTAACAGCTTGTCTGTTTCTCTTATTAAATCTGAAAGAAAGTGGTGGCTATGTGGCTGAGGACACCACCCCTCCCCTAGTGACCTTGTGAGACCCTCTTCAGGCCCCCTGGAGGCGTCCACCCTCCTCCTCCTCCACCACCGCCTAGTGACCCCCTCCTCCCTCCGCAGCAACAGTCAAAGAAGGCAAAACAATGGGTCAAAGAGGAACAATTGAGCACATGTAAGTACAGTATTGTTGCTTTCCATAGCAGAGACGTGCCAAGACCACATACTGAGCAAACCCAATACATGACCAATCTTCAAAAAGCCATACCCATGCCCCACCTAATTTGCCCTATCAGTATCAGCTGTAGGGCCACAGGAGGTCAGAGTTTTAATAATAGAGTCAGAGGCGCCCATGGGACTAATAATTACCTATGTCAGCAATTTGGCCACTGAGCTCAAACACCCACAAGGGCACCCGGGGGGGGGGGGGTCCCCCAATTAGCAGCACAATGTGTATCCTCCCCTACAGGATATTGAAAAAGAACGGCTTTGATATTAATGCCGTTCTGTTTCAAAAGGGGGAGAGTGGGGCAGGAATGGGTAGAAAAGTACGAGGTCATTTAAGGGTTGCTGTCTTGAAGTCTTAAATTAGGCATTTTGCAAGATGGTATCCTCTTTATCAAATAGGGAGTGAACCTAACAGTAAAACTAAGATAATTGATCACGATGTTCTCAGCCTTACAGCTGAGAGGTCGGTATGCTTTCTCATCTAAAATGATTCCATTTATGCAAACTATTGAGTAGCTACATAAAGAGTGTATAAATATGAATTAATAAGTCTTGCAATTAAGACCAAAATTTGGAAAATTCTTGACACTTGAAAAGTCATTTTTCCACAGAATATCAGGCAGTCTGACCTTTTGCTACAAGAAAACTAGCCACCTGCTGGCCAAGAGAAAGGATGCAGGTTTAGGGCTCCTTTATACTCAAGGGTCAATACATATTTGAAGATTCCCAGACCCTCCTATTTGTATTTTTGCACATTTCCCAAAACTTTATCGATATGAATTAAAATTATTAGCACATTTTCTAGTCTCAAACACCACCACTAGTACTAACACTCTATTCTAAGGGCCTATAGGAGAAATAGGTCTGGGGACGATTTGGAACAACCAATTAACCAAACATATGAGGGCAGTGCAGCCAAGAGTTCAAGAAAAGCTAGAGAAAAGTATTGCTTATGCTTTACAAATTTGTTGAAATCTAATCACATTGTTAAAGTAAGAGATTTGCAGTAGGCATTTTTTAACTTGACATAAGGTATGAACATGTGAAGGTAAATCAAGTACAAATTTGTAAGATGGAGGTGCAACATATGATAAAAATGCTGATTTACAATCACAACTTAAGACAAAGGTTGAAAATTTATGCAAAAAGGTATAAAGGTAAAACTGCAAGTTTCAGAGAAAATTGCACATTTGAGGAAAAGTTGCAAATTTACAAAAATATTTTGGAAAGAGTCACAAATTTCTGAAAAAGAAAACTTGCAAATTTACAAAGAAAAAAATCCAAAATTTGTTAGGAGAAAAATTACAATTTAGAGAAAAGTTGCAAATTTACATGAAAGTCACATTCCTTACACATTTCCTTACACTTCGTATGGGAATGAGGGATGGCAGCTTAACAAGGGTGATGGTTTTTGATCATCCAGAGATGAGTAAAAAGCGTTATAGAAGACGATGAAGTTTATGCAGTACAACACAAAAAATCCACACAGCATTCAATTACAGCAGTGTGGAGGAAAAATAAGTTCAGGCAAGGTACGACGAGCTGAGAAGTTGCAGAGTTTTATTTCCTCCAACATCATGAGACACACTGTAGCGCTGTGCACTGTGTTGTGCTGTGTGTGATGTGTTGTGTTGCACAGTGCTGTCCGGGACAAGCTGTCCCTGCTCAACGTGCCTGACTCCCTCTGCAGGTGGATCATCGACTTCCTGACGGACCGGAGGCAGCATGTGCGGCTGGGAAAGACTGTCTCAGACTATACTAGCATCAGCACCGGATCACCCCAGGGCTGTGTACTTTCCCCCCTACTCTTCTCCCTTTACACCAACTCCTGCACCTCCAGCCACCAGTCTGTCAAGTTGATCAAGTTTGCGGACGACACCACCCTCATCGGGCTCATCTCCAACGGCGACGAGTCCGCCTACAGGAGAGAGGTGGCCCAGCTGGCGTCCTGGTGCAGCAATAACAACCTGCAGCTGAACGCTCTGAAGACAGTGGAGATGATTGTAGACTTCAGGAAAGTCACTACTCCTCTGCCCCCCCTCACCCTCTCAGGCTCTCCCATCACCACTGCTGATTCCTTCCGCTTCCTAGGCACCACCATCACCAGGGACCTCAAGTGGGAGCTGACCATCAGCTCACTCATCAAAAAAGCCCAGCAGAGGATGTTCTTCCTGCGGCAGCTGAGGAAGCTCAAGCTACCCACCAAGATGTTAGTGCAGTTCTACACAGCCATCATCGAGTCCATCCTCACCACCTCCATAACCGTGTGGTACGCAGGAGCCACTGCCAGGGACAGACTAAGGCTGCAGCGCGTCGTGCGCACTGCTGAGAAGGTGATCGGCTGCAAGCTCCCATCTCTCCAGGATCTGTACATCTCCAGGACCCGGAGGCGTGCTGGCCGGATCATAGCCGATCCCTCACACCCTGGTCACGTACTGTTTGCCCCCCTCCCCTCTGGTAGAAGACTTCGGTCCATCCAGACTAAAACCTCCCGTCACATGAACAGCTTCTTCCCCTCTGCCATTAGACTGCTGAACACTAAGTGACTCTCGTGCACCATGTACAGCAGCTCAACCAGACTCATGTCAATCATCACTGTTTTCTTCCTGCATTACCGACTGCACTATATAGTTCTCCACAGTATCTGCTGCTGGCTAATATATATTTTAACTGTTGACCAGTATCACTTAATCTTATCCTACACTTTATTACATGTATAGTTTATTTCTCTTATCTTATCATGTTTAATGTTGCAGCATTGTACCGAGACAAATTCCTAGTTTGTGTACTACATGAACAATGGCAATAAACCTGATTCTGATTCTGATTCTGATTCTGTTGAGGCATGTCACACCAGCCCTTTTATCAGTGATACAGGAAGAGAGAATGCATGGCACATTAGCATCACAGTAAATACACATGATTAGCATGACATTGGTTGGCTCTTTGTCCTTCTGCACATTGTCCTCTGTATGCTAATTGTCTTTCGTTTCCTCCACCCTTGTTGAGCGTGAATAAGAGTCAGTCTGCATTGTGGTGGGTCACCACAGCAGTACAAATAATATCTGTTGGCACTGTGGAGAGTTAATCTTATTATTCCATCTTGTATAAATTAGCAAAGATTAAATAAGGACTTTGAATCAGTTACTTTCTTGACTCAAGGTGGGAAATCTAATAAAAAGAGAAAATAAAATTTGAAGGAAAAACACGCACTTATTTATGGAATGGCTGACACACGGGGAGCCTGAGGCTCCCCCTGAATCTGTTTCTTTGGTAAAAGGAAGCCAGGAGGAGGAGGGGGAGGACAGCAAGGAGGAGGAGGGAGCATGCCCCACAATGGAAACTGAGTGATGGCCAAACCACTGCTGGGAGGAGGGAGGCGTCCATGGTTCACATCCACCATGGAAAAACTGGACTGCATGCTTAAGACTAGAACAGATAAGTGGACTCACTTCTACACATATGCAGAAAATTAGCAAAAGTTAAATTATTGCATGTAAAGTAGGAACTCCGGGTAATGACATACAGGACTTTTCAAGGTCAGAAAAGTAACAATCAAATTCTGCAAATGGCAAGCTACCAGTAGAACACTTAATCAACATCTGTAAAGGTAGCATTGTACCCCATGTACTATAGGTGATTGAACAGATCTGATCCAAATTATTAACAACCATTATTTGCAAATCCATCCTCCAGATTGGTCATAAAATTGGACTGATAAACAAAGAAATGTGTGGAAGCATCCATTGTCCTAATTGAAGAGGATAAGAGACATTTCGACCTATGGGGGGTTCCACACATCCCGCTGGTTAGACCCAAACACATGGATTGGAAAATGTTGGACATTTTGACACCTCTACTGTGGAATAGAGCCATCTATGGAAAACCAATACCTGACCTTAACATAGAATATTCTCCCAAATTAAAACCATAAGCATCTTCTCTTACCTGGGTAACCACAGCACAAAAGGTGGTACACATTGACACCCAGAAATCTCCTGTATGACCAATCTTAACATTAACAAACGAGGGAATGAGGAAAATTTGAAGCAAATTCCAAATTGGTTGTGGTAAAAGGATAACTAGATGTAGATCTAATAAAAGGAGCAGAGTACGACACTATAAGCCATATATTCAGAAGCCCAGAAGGGCGTTAACAAATGCAATTTTCCACAGTGGGAGTCATCAGCAAGTCTTAGACCAATTGCTGGGTCGAGAGGAAGAGCTGAGGGCCCCAAGATGGAGGATGATGACGAGGAAGACCATTCTGCCATCACAGATTATTTGTAAACACAGTGTGCTACTGATAATACATAAATCCTACATAGCTCACCACACATAGGTACGGGTGTGAGACTTATAGTACTCTTGCGTGTTTATTTCCATTATGCTAATTACGGTTAGGTAGTCTGGATAAGGGTGAAGGTTAGAAGCTCTGAAAGCCTGAATACAGCAAGCATGGATAAGGATGTCTCCTAACGTTGAATGATGTTGTCTACTACCTACCCACTGCTGAACATATAGGTCCCACCACCTAACACACTCATCACAATACAACCACCGCTTGCAGAGTTCATATAGTCAACAATCACACACTCAAGGCTACTGGAAGATAACTTACAACAGCACATAGATAACTACAGATGTAGTGAATAAGGATAAAATGGTACAGGCTCCATACATTGTGATGGCAACCCCTCAGGCCATTATTGGTCCTGCCCCGGCCGAGCCCTTTGTATCGTCACTTGATTAAAGGTGTAGGGTACAGGGAAGATGCATGCCGGAGGGCACCAGACCATCACGACGTGTGCCTACGACAGAAAAAGTTGTAGGGCGAGTGACTGTGTAACTTCAGTCCCTAGAAGAACAATGGGCTGGTACCCAAGCGCAACCACCGCATCTCCAGCATCCGGGGTGGAGCCAGGAGCTCAAGCCTTACCAACACCAGCATCTCCACCTCTGTCCAGCGACAGGGGGGTAGCGTCCCTGGGACAGCAACTCTGAACTGTTCACCGGCTGGACTGGATGTTACATACCCTCTGCTGCACCCACCAGACTGTCCTATAGACCTCATGGGACGAGATGTGCCTCTGAGAGCGTGGGCACACAGTTGTTTCGCTTCTATTGGTACCAGTTTGTGTCAATGAGATGGGACTGTGCTCCACAGCTGCGGATACGGGAAGCAGACACAGAGGAAGGTCAAACCTCTGTCGCAACCGTGTGATGATGGCAGCCGAATGATGCGAGCCCTGGCAAGGGTCAACAGGTGGACTAAGGTTTTGTGGGCTTTGTGGATTGACACTGTTCGACCCTATGACCCCCACATGGTCCACTCCACCGGACTAAGAACTATGATCAGGAGGAGACCTAGGTGGGGGTACAGGACTTGGTGACAGTTCATCTCTTAGACATCACTGCACTGTGCTAGGGTGTCCACAAGGGGGGAGGCAAGGGTAGCAGAACCAATGGTGCAAGCCTCTTGGGTTGACACACAATGCAGGGACCTGCCTTATTCACCATCTGTTAATCGTTAGCGTCTCTCACACCATGCATGGTTGATATGATAAAATCATGTCATAGGAGGGAGTGAAAGGGTTATGAAAAGTTAGAGTGCCAAGATAATAATTCTGTAAGGGATCTCCCATTATGCTCTACACAGATTCTATACATATTCTGTTTGCATTCTTATGAACAAATATGTTATGGTAAACTGATAAACAGGAATGAGGCAAAGCTATAGAGCTCTCTCTCTCTCTCTCTCTCTCTCTCTCTCTCTCTCTCTCTCTCTCCTCTCTCTCATTCTTTTTAGTCCGGTCTTTCACATTAGATACACACCCGGTTCCAACATTCAAGTACACTGTTGATTACACATTCTAGAACAGCGGCGGGAGCAGCGGATAGCCTGTTCACGCCATAGTTCGAATAGCCAATCTGATAGTTGCGTATAAGCCCATCCTATTGTACTGGGTTGGCCCCACCCGAGAAGATAACTGTAACCCGCACCCGGAAGTCGGGGTCAGTGTGGCGACGCTCCAGAGGGAGCTGCGTCACACTGCACCCAGCGCTGCTTGCTTTACTTGTGACTTCTAAATAAATGTTCCATTTTTAAATTGAAGAAATCTCCGGCTTGTTCTTGGATCTTTCAATCAAAGAATCGGGTATTTTTCTAACAAGAACAAATACAGAGGGTTCACCACAAGGTGCAAACCATTAATCAGCCTCAAAAATAGAAAGTCCAGATTAGACTTTGTCAAAATACATCTAAAGAAGCAAGCCCAGTTCTGGACCAACATTCTTTGGACAGATGAACCCAAGATCAACCTGTACCAGAATGATGGGAAGAAGAAAAATATGGAGAATTCTTGGAATGGCTCATGATCCAAAGCCCACCACATCTTCTGTAAAACATTGTGAAGGCAGTGGCACTGGGTCACTAGTGTTTACTGATGGTTTACTGATGATGCGACATAAGACAGAAGCAGCCAGATGAATTCTGAAGTGTACTGGAATATACTGTATGCAGCAAAGTTGATTGGACAGTGCTTCTCAGTACAGATGGACAGTGACCCAAAACATACTGTGAAAGCAACCAGGGAGTTTTTTAAGGCAAAGAAGTGGAAAATTCTGCTGTGGCTGAGTCAATCACCAGATTTCAATTCCATCACTTGCTTAAGACAAAAATTAAGGCAGAAAGACCCACAAACAAGCAACAACTGAACAAAATACAATGATTTGAAGATGCACTCCGGTGGCTATAAATCCCCTATAAAAACAAATCTACATTGTCTAACGTGGTATCTTATGCCCTTTTTTTCTACAAACAAAAACTTTCATTGTCTTTCAGATTTCTGTCAAAATCTTTTCACTCCTTCCCCAAACAACAGAATCTGTGACTAGACCCAACACACATACCACAAAACTTATAGTGGCTAGTGCTACATTAAACAGCATAAATACTTTGATAAAAAGACTTACTGGTTGAAGGACATGCCCAGTTGTATCTTGTCTTTGTAGTGTATTTGTCATGCGGTAACCCTTGCGGATCACCATAAGATGCCAAGAGTCCACCGGTGAGTTTTGCGATGATGGTAATTTATTAATAAAACAAGACAAGACACGAGGCTATGAGCCCCTAAGGGCAAAAACACACACTAAGCGATACAAGGGCTCGTAGGGCTAACCCCAGCCACTACGAGCTAAACTATGACAAGACCAAAAGAACACGAACCTGACATGAAGGTCTAATGAGGCCTCACGAGGATTGTTTGATGTCTGACGATACTCCTGCAATCTAACTGCTGTCAGTGCCTGCCTTATAAAGGCGAACACTAACAAGCAGTAATGACAAACACCTGACCAACCTTGACAGGCGGAAACCCCACCGAGCGCCTTCACAGTAAGAGCCCGGTGAGGCCAGAATACAACCCACAGCTGTCAAGGCCGGCAGCGAGCTGTGCGTAGCCCAAGCGCGGACTGAACCCAGCGCTCAGGTCGTAACAGTACCCTCCCTCCAAGGGCGGGCTCAGAACGCCCTCGGACCACCCTGCCCCCCCACCCCCCAGGGTGGTAGGTGCGGAGGTAGGTGCGGAGGGAGAGAGACCAGACCCAGAAACAATCAAAACCCGGCAAGAACAACTAAATACAGGACAATGACAAGAATACCAACTACTCAGATTAAATCAAAAAAAAAAAAAAATACACAAGGAGGAAAATAAGGCAACAGTAGGACATAACACAAATTGCCAAGGATCCCCAAATAACAGTTACAGAAAACACAGGACAGCACGAGAAAATTAAATCTTGGCCCACATGTTACACAAGAAAATGACTTCCCACCTGTGTGAATTCTCACGTGAATTTTCGAATAACCAAATACAGAAAAACAGAGCAATTACTGGTTCATACCTAACTACACACAAAACTAGGGCAACTGCAAGACATAACAAATACCCGCAGACACCCAAATGGCCATAACACAAAGCACACAGGATAGCAAGGGAAAAAAAACCAGAACAATCACTGGGACAGATCATCACCAGAAAACGACCACTACCCCCCCGACAGTTTATGCCGACCGGCGGAGACCAGGCACCATAGGAACAGTTCAGGTGGTCTCCCCGCATCCAACGGCCGGCGGGTGGTCATGGGAGGCGGAACATGACCAGGCGGCTCACCACAGTCCAACGCCCAGCACATCGGCTCCTCTGGCGGCCGAACCAGGTCGCCCAACGAAACACATAACACGTCGGGTGGCCGACCCGGGGCGCCGAACCGGCGAAGCAGTTCCTCAGGCGGCCGACCCGTGTCCCTCAGCCACCAGTCCCGGGGAAAAACAGCCCGCGGCGGCCTCCCTGACAAGGAGCGAGCGAACAGGAACCCCCACGGCCCCCGGCGATGATGCACATGGGCGGTGACTCAGTAGAGGGGAGAGAAGGCAAGGATGAGCCCGTAATGCATCCGACGGCGAAAGGTCTGCAGCTCCTCCCCTGTCCGCGGGCCACACCGGTACTGCACCTCTGCTGGACCCCGATTGGGTCCCAGCTGCACCCACACCGGACCCCGATTGGGCCAGAACCGCACCTGCGGTGGACCCCGATTGGGCCTCTGGCGCACCCACGTCAGACCCCGACTGGGTCGGTGCAGCGCCGCTGACGATCTCCACCCCCGAACCTGGGACCTCCAACCCAGTGACTCCGACTGGTTCCATGCCGGCGACACTGCAACGAGGCTCACAAACAAGAAGAAGACCGGGATCAGAATCACCGGCAGCAACAGAACCCAGCGAGACGAGCTCGGGTGCAGCAGGCGGCTGCTCCTCACTCGCCTCCCTGAGAGGCAGGCAAAAATGCTCTGAAACAGGGGACAGAGACAAAAGGGGGAGCACTTGCCTGCACTCGGGTTCTGTTGCCACCCAGGACTTCGACGATCCAGGTTCAGGGCGGCGACTCTCGTCAGCAGGCTCCAACTCAGCTGCGTCGGGCTCCGCAGCTGGCAAGATGTCGTCTGCAGCCTGAGGTTCCTCCCTCGCTGCTGTCCACGCCGATGACCCGTATGGCGTGGGGGCAGAGGACACTCAACCCACTGGCTCGGACCGCTCCGGCGAAGAGACCCAGGGACGCTTCATCGTCGGCTCAGGCTCCGGGCTGCAGTCCGCTCTCCTCCTCCGTCCACGACGTGGCTGCAGGGCCGGGTCCAGACTTTCCAGCACTGCAGGCCCCCTCTTCATCCGACGACGTTGGCCTGGCGCCGCGGACCGCTCAACGGGGGGGGGGGGGGGGGACACAGAGGCAGCAGGTTTAGGAATAATAGTTACAGCAGGTGGCGGAAGCTCGGGGGCCTGCGGACCCCGAACTCCGGCCTCAGGAGTCAGACAAGGCAGATCATAAACATGATGGAAAGAAACAATTTGCACTTGCCTGTCTCCTGGAGAGAAGGTGGTGCCTGCTGCAGCAGGTGGAGTTCTCCTTTCATCCCTACGGGAGAAAACGGCAGGCTCCACGGGGCCACGAGGAGGAGCCACTCAAGGTGGTTTGCTGACTGGCCTCGCCGAAGCACGACTCACAGCATTCCCAGCCAAGGAGCTGACAGCGCAGCTGGAACAGATGACCCGTGGGCGGCGGCTACGGGGATTCCCTTCTGTCGTGACGTATATGATGCAGCCAACAGGGAGGCTGGGTCCCTCCGACGACCCGGAGCTGGATCCGGACGGGATTCTCATTGGGGCTTAGTAGGAGCACGGCTATGGGGCCTACTGGCCGATGGAGTGGCGAAGGGCCCGGGAACACATGACGCTGGGCGGGCAGCAGGCACTGGAGTCTGATCCACCAGTCCCCTGCCGGGCTTTCCCTCCAGCCGACGAATCTCCACTCTCGCCTGGGACGCTGTCCTCGCGGGAGGTGGAGGGGTTCCCAGGAGCGCCTTCTCCCACAATGTGCGTTGTGCAAAAATCCATGCTAACCTCTTTTCTCCTTCCGGAATATAGGTTAGATGGTAACGGTGCACAGCCCGCTAGGCGAGGTCTAAGTGATAACCAGCCGCTTGGGTGAGCGTGAGACGGGCAGCTTCTGCCAGATAGCCATCAATCTCCTCCAGCCACTCCGGGCAATAATCACACTCACTGGCGGGCATCTCCCTACCAAGTCCAACTACAGGAAAAAACTCCACACAATGGCAAAACTCACGGTGAAAAGGGCGTCTCGGAGTGGCTTCTCCGTTTAGACGTCTGGCAGGAGTATACTGTCATGCGGTGACCCTCGCGGATCACCATAAGACACCAAGAGTCCACCGGTGAGTTTTGCAATGATAGTAATTTATTAATAAAACAAGACAAGACACGAGGCTATGAGCCGCTAAGGGCAAAAACACACACTAAGCGATGCAAGGGCTCGTAGGGCTAACCCCAGCCACTACGAGCTAAACTATGACAAGACCAAAAGAACACGAACCTGACATGAAGGTCTAATGAGGCCTCACGAGGATTGTTTGATGTCTGACGATACTCCTGCAATCTAACTGCTGTCAGTGCCTGCCTTATAAAGGCGAACACTAACGAGCAGTAATGACAGACAGCTGACCAACCTTGACAGGCGGAAGCCCCCCCGAGCGCCTTCACAATAAGAGCCCGGTGAGGCCAGAATACAACCCACAGCTGTCAAGGCCAGCAGCGAGCTGTGCGTAGCCCGAGCGCGGACAGAACCCAGTGCTTGGGTCGTAACAGTATTCAATTGAATATACTGTAGATTGAAAAGGATTTTTAAATCATTGTATTTTGTTTTTATTTACATTTTACACAATGTCCCAACTTTACCAGAATTGGGGTTGTTTATATTTGTGGTATTAGTTTAGAGGCACAGATTTAGAAATTCTTTCACCCTTACTGGTACTTCTATGCCCAACTGGTTGAAATTGAAGTTTCTTATTCCTTTCTTATACCATAGTGAAATATTTAGCATTCTCTTTAGTTGTAGGATATCAGGATTGTCCCAAATGGGTGTGAGTTTGCAAAGGATAAGTGAAGACCCAGTTATGTCCATCAGGCTGTTAAAGAGGAACTAATTTTAATGCTGTTAAAGGCAAGGCAAGTTTATTTGTAGAGCACATTTCGTGTACAAGACAATTCAAAGCGCTTTACATAAAAACATTAAAGCTTTACAGCAAGTTGCAAAAGGAATACATAAGAATTTGAAAGCAAACTAAAAAGTAAATTAAAGAGAAACAAAAACAAGCTAAAATTGAATAAGACAGAAAATGTGCAAGAAATAAAAGTTACATTACATTGTGGGAGATGAACAATTGTTCTACTGAAAGGCCACAGCAAATGGGAAAGTTTTTACCTCGATTTAAAGCAGCTGAGAGTTCCAGCAGCCCTGATGCTTTCTGGGAAAGCAGTTATGACGTTTGATACTGGAGCTCATGAAAGGTAGGTCAGAGATTTTTAGAGACCCACAGAAAGCTTGTTCAGCATTCAACCACGAGCTTCCCAGTGACGTTGATTTTGTCCACTTTGAGACAAACTGCAATCGGTTGGCTAAGAAATAATAAATAATAATAAATGGTCAGTCTAAACCACTATTTTGCTTTTTGTAGAGTTTTTAAACTAATCTGTGATGGTTTATTCTTCCATAAAAATGTAGTTACATATGAGTTTAGGCTACTTTCTGTTCTCTAACAACTTTTCATTCATGGTTAGTGTATATCTGCAAAGATTCAAGCTAAACAATTCCTTGTGTTTGTCAGCAGTTTGAAGAGACTGTTTTCCTTCGCTGGTGATTGTGACATGCAGGTTATGAGTTCTTTGTGACAGAGTGAAACTGACCCAGCTGCGGCTGTGCAGGTGAATGATGTTTTCTGCTTTCTGGCTCTGAAAGGACCCTGTGTGGTCCTAGTTTCTTTACATCATACCAAAATATGTGCGTGCCGACTGGAAACCTGTCATCCACATTGCCATTAGTTGATTGTTGACATTACCGACTGACCTTTTTTCCATTGTTTTTTTTTTTTTTTTTGCATGTGTGTGTGTGTGTGTTTGTGTGTAAAGCTTCTGTATTGGTGTGTAGTATTCACAGCTGCGAGGAACTGTGCCTATAATCTGTCTAACCAGAGCTGCGTAACCTGAGTAAGAGTGAGGTTAAGGGTCAGTTATTGAACTTGAATTACATTGGGAGAGGCCTCCATCAACCCCCCCCCCCCCCACCACCACCCCTCTCATCCACCCCGTGGGGTTTGTTTGTTTTCTCTCCCAGTCTCTCCCAGAGCTTACCCAGTTCTCTGTAATGAGTCTATAACACACACCCTCAGACATGTTTACACTGCACGTAACAGCGCTGACTGTGTGATCTCGCAACACACAGAGATGTGTGTCAAAGTATACGCTTGCGCATAAACTAAGTGTGAGTGAATACATGCATGTGCTCAGGTCCCCTTTCATTCAAACTCCCACTCTCTATTTTTCTCATTTCTGAAGTCTGTAGCCAGAGGGAAGGAACACCTGCCAGTTTTTTTCCCTCTTTTTTTCTCCACTCTTCAATCTCAGATGAGACAACAGAGGTAGCAGAGGTTTTTGGTTTCACAGAATAAGACATTAAAATGTCCCCTGCCTCACACGCTGTCGTTGCAACTCTCCAGGTGTGAATAATCTAACACACACAGACAATAACTTTGCAATAACTTTTACTTAGCCTATACTGGAAAGATTTAATCCATTCCTAACCCCTGGCAAGACAAGAATAAACTGAATTTGTTTCTGTCAGTCATTGCAGTTACTGTATTTAGCAGATCATTAGCTCCACTGTCTGCTGGGAAAGTACCCAAATATTCAATTATTCATTTCTCTGATATGGAGCATTTGCAAGATTTGAATATACAGTGGGGTGAAAAACTGTTTGCCCCTTCCTGATTTCTCAATTTTTTGTATGTTTGTCACACTTAAATGTTTCAGATCATCAAAAAAAAATTAAATAATAGACAAAAATAACACAAGTAAACACAAAATGTGGTTTTTAAATAAAGGTGTTTATTATTAAGGGGGGAAAATCCAAACCTACATGGCCCTGTGTGAAAAAGTGATTGCCCCCCCGTTAAAACATAAATTAACTGTGGTTTATCATATCTTTGGAAAGCTGAGTTCAATTTCTCTAGCCACACCCAGGCCTGATTACTGCCACACCTGTTCTCAATCAAGAAATCACTTCAAAAGGACCTGCCTGACAAAGTGAAGTAGACCAAAAGATCCTCAAACGCTAGACAAAATGCTGCAATCCAAAGAAATTCAGGAACAAATGAGAAACAAAGTAATTGAGGTTATAAAGCCATTTGTAAAGCTTTGGGACTCCAGTGAACCACAGTGAGAGCTATTATCCACAAATGGTGAAAACATGAAACAGTGGTGCACCTTCCCAGGAGTGGCCGGCCTTCCAAAATTACCCCAAGAGCACAACGATGACTAATCCAAGAGATCACAAAAGACCCCACAACAACATCCAGAGAACTGCAGGCCTCACTTGCCTCAGTTAAGGTCAGTGTTCATGACTCCACCATAAGAAAGAGACTGGGCAAAAATGGCCTGCATGGCAGAGTTCCAAGATGAAAACCACTGCTGAGCAAAAAGAACATAAAGGCTCATCTCAGTTTTGCCAAAAAATCATCTTGATGATCCCCAAGACTTTTGGGAAAATACTCTGTGGACTGACGAGACAAAAGTTGAACTTTTTGGAAGGTGTGTGTCCCATTACATTTAATGTAAAAGTAACACAGCATTTCAGAAAAGGAACATCATACCAACAGTAAAATGTGGTGGTAGTGTAATGGTCTGGAACTGTTTTGCTGCTTCAGGACCTGGAAGACTTGCTGTGGTAAATGGAACCATGAATTCTGCTGTCTACCAAAAAATCCTGACGGAGAATGTCCGGCCATCTGTTCGTGACCTCAAGCTGAAGCACACTTGGGTTCTGTAGGAGGACAATGATCCAAAACACACCAGCAAGTCCACCTCTGAATGGCTTAAGAAAAGCAAAATGAAGACTTTGGAGTGGCCTTGTCAACGTCCTGACATGAATCTATTTGAGATGCTGTGGCATGACCTTAAAAAGGCGGTTCATGCTCGAAAACCCTCCAGTATGGCTGAATAACAACAATTCTGCAAAGATGAGTGGGCCAAAATTCCTCCACAGCGCTGTAAAAGACTCACTGCCAGTTATCACAAATTCTTGATTGCAGTTATTGCTGCTAAGGATGGCCCAACCAGTTATTACAGGGGTTTGCAATTATTTTTTCCATGGGGCCACATGAGAAACAGAAAATATTGTGGTGGGCCGGACCAAAAGGCTGAACTCAATTCTGCATAATATTAATTGTATTTTTTTATAAAAAAGCAGCACATAGCATTGTTTTGACAAGCTGGTAAGACTGGTAAGAGTATATGTTATGATTGAGCAATGAAAAAGTGAAGTTGCCTTACAAAAAAACATCATTTATTCAATCAATTTTCACAAAACAATGGTAAACAAAATGTGAACATTTTTACCATTGTTACTCATTATATTAGTGATCATTTTCAGTTGCATTCACCCCAAAACACATTTTGAGTTTCATATACTGTTGGAAAGAGGTTCTTACCTTTCTAAAGACATCACAATATTGTCTTTGTACTCCAAATATTAAGCAAGATACATCATATTATAGTAATGATTGTCATTGAACTGTGATCTTTAGAAAAAGGCCTCCAAAGAAAGTGTCCCAGTTCACTGCTAGTTGGTGCATTTACATGCCTACATTTGTAGTCTAACCACCTCACTTGGTATTTTTCAGTTCTTTTTTCATGTTCAGTGAGAGAAATCTAGTCTCTGCTGGGCTTTAACGAGTGCATCAAAGTCAGGTTGAATGTCTGAGGTGGAGATGTGAAGCACAGCTGACAGATGATCATCAGTAAGAGAGGATCTATACCTGGATTTGGTGAACTTCATCATTGAGAATGTTTGTTCACATATGTAGGTAGAGCCAAAGAGAACCAACATCTTCTGAGCATGTCTCCTCATGTTTGGAAAGTTCTCTTCCTTGAGAGAAGAGTAAAAATCCAGCAGTGATCCTGACTTAAAGCCAGTATCGCATCAGACTGCAGGTCAATTAGTTCCAGTTGAACATCACTGGGTGCATTATCCACACTGCAGGTAAAGGGAGAGGAAATCATGTGCATTTCATCCTCGGTTGTTCTGAGATCTTCAAATCACCTTGAAAACTCACCATGCTGTGCTACTAACATGGATGAGTACCTGTGGAGGTGATCAGCTGATGGTGTGACTTCTTTCAGGGTTTGCATGTGAGTGTTGCTCTCCAGTTTGCTTGAAAGAAACTGCAACTTTCTCATGAAAGCCTTCACCAGGCTGTGCATTTCATAAACAAAAAGGCTCTTGCCTTGCAGTTTGATGTTCAGTTCATTCATCAGTGCAGTCATATCAACAGCAAATGCTAAATCTGCCATCCAGTTCTCGTCTGAGAGCTCTGGGATGCCTTTGCCTTTCTTCTCACAAAACTCTTGAATCTCTGCTTTCAGGTCCCAAACTCTTTTTAGCACTTTGCCCAGGCTGAGCCATCTGACAGCTGTGTGGTAGCCGATGTCACTATGTTCAGTCTCATGCTCCTCCAAAAGTGCAACAAACTGTCTGTGATCCAATGCTTGTGTCCTGATGAAGTTAACTATTTTAGTTACAACATCAGTAACATGGTTAATTTTTAGCACTGACTTGCACAACACATTGCTGATGTATAATACAATGCAAAAATATCAATTTTTGATCTGCGTCGATTTCAGTCACTTTATCTTGCATACGTTTAAAAAGTCCAACATTTTTCCCTGTCAGATTTGGACAACTGTCTGTTGTGACACCTACCAGTCTGTCCCATTTCAGCCCCAGCGTTTCCATGCATGCATTTACCTCTGTGAACAGATCGCTCCCTGCCATCGTCCCTTTCATTGACCTCATTGCTGCCAGCTCCTCCATAATTTAGAAGTCCGTTATCCCACGGACAAATACGAGTAACTGGGCTGTGACACGGGCATCACAACTCTCGTCCATAGCCAAGGAGAAAAAGTCAAAACTTGCCACTTTACGTTGCCGCTGAAGCTCCAGATTCCCCGCAATGTCCTCGATCCTTCTCGTCACGGTTCGCCTGGACAGCGGGACTTGCTCAAATGCTTCCTTTTTTCAGGGCGTATTAGTGCTACAGAGTCCACCAAGCACTCTTTGACAAACTCCCCCTCTGTGAATGGCATACTGTTTTTAGCGATTTTGTGGGATGTCACAAAGCTGGTCTTGGTTGCTGCATCCCTGGATGCGTGAAGCTTGGTTAAAAAAAAACAGCCTTGCTGCTTTTTTAGCTTAGCTTGCAAAGCTTCCGATGTCCGCACCCTTTCAGCATCAGTCAGGTTTTTGTATTTCTCCGCGTTTCGTTTCGTAATGCCGGCTCAAATTGTAATCCTTAAACATGGCGATCTGCTCTCCACAAACTAAACACGTGGCTTTACCTCTGACTTCAGTAAATAAATACTTAGCAGTCCATGTTTTGTTGAAAACCCTGCATTCAGCATCTACCTTTCTTTTTTTAGCGTGCGCGGGCATTTTTGAGGGCTAAAGTCATCTGCTTGTGACAAGGTAGAGTCAATCATGCTCAGTATTGATTTACTTATTGCACCATTATAAATAAAAATAAATCACCCTTATTGTCATTCAACCGTACAACCAATCATGTACAGTAGAACGAGATTGTGCTTTACCTATCTACAGTGTCAATCACACACACCCCAGTGCAGAATCAGAGGGCCGCTGCCATGCAAGGCGCCACCACAGATTTCCCTCCTCCATTCCATTATTGCTGAGCACCAAGCTGGACGGCAGGAAGTTCCACTTTTATATGGTTTTCGGCATGACCCGGCCGGGATTTGAACCCCTGCCTCCCGGGTGTGGGGCGGATGCTCTACCAACTGAGCCACATGAATAAAAAACAACTTCAAAATAAAAGCAGCGCAGCTTTAGTCCATGCATTAGGTAAAATTAGAAAATGTGTTTATTTTGAAATTTACAGTTAACCTCATGCCAGCTGGTCTGAGTCAACCAAAGGGCCCTTTTGCAGCAGGGGGGCGTACAATGCCCAGGTCTGAGTTATTAGGTTTAGGGGGCAATCACTTTTTCACACAGGGTGATGTAGGTTTGGATTTTTTTTCTCCTTAATAATAAACACCTTCATTTAAAAACTGTATTTTGTGTTTATTTGTGTTATCTTTGTCTAATATTTAAATTTGTTTGATGATCTGAAACATTTAAGTGTGACAAACATAGAAAAAAATGAGAAATCACGAAGGGGGCAAACACTTTTTCACACCACTATATACTGTCAATATTTGGCTAGTTGTGAGGTTTTTTTCTTATTAACAAACTTAATTGCTGTAATGAAGTTTCCTTTAGTTTAGATTATTTTATCAGGCATTGTCATTGTTATAGAAATACCAACCAACAAGGACGTGCACAGGTACGGACTATTGTGGCCTGGGTAACAGCCCATTTGCCATTTTTGTCTGAGCTCCCCCTCTAGAGGAAAACAACTGTTGTAACTTTTTGTGAACTTGTCACTTGGTGCTATTGAATTTGCAGGTTTTTCCCTGCTTCAATTATATTTTCTTCATGTAACGCTAAGACTTTGTTCTTATATTTGGACCGTATTATAGTAAATCTGGAATTTTTTAATTATACATTTATGACTTTTTTCTCTGAAATTTGCATGCTTTGGTAAATTAGTTTTTTCCTTGTAAATTTTGAATTTTTGTAGAATGTTATCATAAATTGGCTATTTTTTTTGTCATGTGTGACTTTTTTCTTTCTTTGTTTTTCTTGTAATTAAAGATTTTTCCACCAAATTTGGAGACTGTGAAAATTTGAGGCTTTTTTTGCTCTTGAATTTACCTTTTTTCCTCCAACTTGGCAACTTTTCACATTTCCCGCTTATGTCTTTCCTTATATATTTTTTAATTAGATGTTTTCTTTTATAATTTTTCAACATTTTCTCAAAAATGTATGACTTTTTTTCTGATGAATTTAGAGCGTCTTTTTCTACTTTTCCGGTTTTCCTCCACAATTTTCAGTGATCTTGTGCAAATGTGACGCTTTTCTTCATAAATTTGCAAAATTTGCAACTTTTCTCATTAATTTGTGACTTTTGTCTTATAAATTGTTCATTTTTCTTGTAGTCTCGCCCTTGTTCTAGATTAGAGCAACAGCCCCTCAAATACTAGTACACACACACACACACACACACACACACACACACACACACACGCACACGCACACACACATTACAGGCACACATATATTTTTGTGTGAGTTCTTTGGGGAGACAAAAATTTTCACCATTTTTCTTTAAACTCATAATTTGACTTGAACCTTGAACTCTGGGCCCCCTCTGCAAGCTGTTAAGTTTTTAATGTATCGTTTTTCACTGCACATGTTCCCTGTTATGTTAGTTGCCAGGAATTTGGATTGAATGGACAATGAAGTTCTTGAACCTTGAGAGAAGGATTATTCCTAATCATAAGCAGAGGAACTGCCACCAGGTTAGGCGTACAGTTGTGCCACAGCGCTCCCTGTTGGTGAACGTGCAGCTCTGCTCCATAAAAAGCCTTTAAAGTCCCTGCATGGCTTTGGTCTTTTTATAGCGGGGAAACCACATCCCCAGTGTCTTTGAAGAGCTTGTATTCACTAAGTAGTAGTTAGGGCTGCCAGTACTTACTATTTTATAAGCATAAGTGGCACAGAAACCCTTTGAACTGAACCCATTTAGAATCACAAAGCTGATGGATTTATAATACAGAAGTAAATAGGCTGTAGTCACATAATTTGTAGGGATATGCACAAATTGCCATTGAGTGTTTCGCTTGGACAGGTAGAATAAAAAAACGTGGTAAAAAAATCAGTTTGCTTTAAAGTTGTTATTTTTTTAAATTCACCACATTAAATACATGCACACAGCTGTATGAACTATTCACAAATTTTTGACCTTAAGTGCAAACTTTGCTCAGGATGTCAATGCACCAGATGTTCTTGACACTTCCAGCCAAGTAATTAAGGAGGAATGTCAGTGGGCCTCTGAAAACCACATTAAAACTACAGTTAACAATTATATTTTAATCTAAAACATCCCACTTATATTCAGATTTAAAATTTTAATCACTTCTGTCTGAATCAGAAAAGATATATCAGCATAAATAATATGTTTAATTGCTAGACTGTGAACAAAAAATCTTACACATAGGTACTTAAAAATGGTGGTAGCAAAGTCACACTGATATATTGAAGTGGATTTTACATACTAACTGTAATTTATATACTGTATATGCATTTGCATTCCACAAGGGATATTCACAGTATTTTACTCTATTGATAAAATAGATGTGAAGGATTGATAATTATACAAAGTCAAGGAAGTAATTTGAATTTCACCTGCATCCCTCTACTCTCCAGGGGTTACTTTGTAATCATTATCAACATAAGGAAGGGTGTGTGCTCTGGGGTGCATTAAACTTAAAGATAACCTCACTTATGGTGCAATATTTTGATAACAGAAGTGCAAGCTACATGGAACACCAAGAGCAATAATAAAGCACAGCGTGTATTTTAAAACACATACAATTATAGATAAACATTTCAACTTACACTACACACAAAAAGTTGGGGATATTTGGCTTTCTGGTGAAATTTATGGAAAATGTAAAAAGTTCACACAACAGTGATATTATATTATGAAAGTAGGGCATTTTAGTAGAAGCATGCAATGGTGATTTCCTCATCTGAAACAATTTATTGAAACAAAAGCCAACAACAGTGGTGGATATACCACAACAAAAAATGTCAGTGTCTCAATAACTTGTCATGTGCCCTTGAGCATCAATTACAGCTTGACAACGATGTCTCATGCCGTTCACAAGTCGACTTATTGTCTGCTGAGGCATGGTATTCCACTCTTCTTGAAGGGCAGCCCTCAAGTCATTGAGGTTGTGGGGTGCAGAGTTACGAGCCTCTACATGGAGATTCAGCTGATCCCATAGGTTTTCTATGGGATTCAGGTCTGGAGAAAGTGCAGGCCACTTCATTTGAGGTACCCCAGCCTCCAGCAGCCGTTCCCTAATTCAATTCAATTCAAACACTTTATTCATCCCCAAGGGGTGATACAACCACTATGAGCTGGAGTATTGTTGTCCATGAAGATGAAATTAGCCCTGTGTTGTTCATGCAGGGGCACAATGACTGGATTAATGATGTTATTCAGGTAGTATCGGCTTGTCACTGTACCATTCTCAAGGTGTAGGGCAGTTCTGTATTGACTAGACACACCTGCCCAGACTGTAATATGGTGACAACAGTGGCTGGTGCACAGTGCTCTCCTTGACGTCTCCAACATCGTTGTCGGCCATCATTTCTGTTCAGCGTGAATCGACTTTGATCAGAAAACAGCACTGAGGCCCGCTGGCTCCTTGTCCAGCATAAATGCTCCCTGGCCCATGCAAGACAATGACACTTGTGCCTGGTGGTGTGGTCAGGTACCTTTGCAGGTTGTCTAGCATGCAGACCACGTTGATGTAAATGTTTTGAATGATCTGACATGACACTTGGGTGCCTCTCACCTCCCTTAAATGTGCCTGAAGTTGAGTGGCATTCATCATCCGGTTCCGCAGGGCACTGTTCACAATGAAGTGGTTATCAGCGTAGGATGTCCACTTCTATGCCTTTCTGTGACTCTTCCAGTCTCTCTGTATCTCTGTTGCAACCTCCTGATGACACTCTGTGACACTCTAAGCTCAGTGGCCACTTCCCTCTGAGAGCATCCTGTTTGAAGCCTTGCAATGGGGAGGTACTGTTGATCAATTGTTAGGTGTTGTCTTGGTCTCATGATGTCAAAATGTGCACAGCATGATGAAGAGGACTGTTTAAATATCAATTCTAATTGAACCAGAAAATTTATTAGTCGATTTATGAATCAAACACCTGTTATGAATTTTGCCGTTAAGCACCTTGTTAGAGAATGACAAGCTATGCAAAAAGTACTGAAACATTGAACAGCTGGACATGTGCATTCAAAAGGTTAGAAAAGGTCAAATTAAGTTAGTTAGTTAATTCCCTTCCACAGCATGTGGGACACCATGTTGTGTATAGGAGTGGCACCTATCTCAATTTCAAGGTCAAATTAAGTTCACCTGTAAAGGTTATAGTGCATTTTAGGTGCATCCTGAAATTTCACCTGAAAGCTGAATATCCCTAACTTTTTGTGAGTAGTGTGTTATGTCCATAATCTGTAACCCAATGATGAGGCCAGAGGTGCAATAGAACTCAACTTTATTGTGCGAACTCACAGACACAAGGCACTCCTGCACAGGCAGAGGCGAAGGTGGCGGCAGGCAGAAAGGTGGAGCCACCACCCTCATCACACAATAATATAACATATTCATATATCTTTTGCTTCCACTTCTCATATTACTCCTCTTAATCCAACTAATTCTCTCTGTTTAGATTAGTCTTCAATTCACAACCCTACAGAGATTGTGTCTGTCCCCCGATACCCAAAACATTATAAACCAAGACAAATACAACATAACTTGATAAAGATTAAAACCATTAATCTACCACAGAAAAATAAAATAATTAAAAGCGGACAGCTGAATATAAGAACTCTGTCCGATAAAGCAACCTTAATTAATGATATGATCATGGATTACAAAATAAATATACTCTGTCTTACAGAAACATGGCTACGCCCCGATGACTTTGTTAGTATCGATGAGGCCACCCCTCCCAGCTATGGTAATATTCATATTCCCAGAAATACTAGCTGAGGTGGTGGTGTTGAGGTAATATATGAATCCACTTTACCAATGAACCCTCAGCCTAAGCTAAACTCAAATTATAACTCTTCTGAATGCTTAATTTTTAGCTTAGCGCACCCATCCTGGAGGACAGAACAGCCTATTTTATTTACCACAGTATACCGGCCTCCCAGTGCTTCTTTTGCTGAATTTATGTCTGAATTTTCTGAGTTCTTAACAACCTTAGTTCTCAGTTCAGACAAGATTATCATAGCTGGTGACTTTAATATTCATATAGGTGTTGATAATGATAGTCATAGTGTAGCATTTCTTTCCCTCTTAAATTCAACTGGTTTTTCTCAGTGTGTTAGTAAACCAACTCATCATCATAATAACACCCTTGACCTGGTCTTGGCCTATGGTGTAGAAATTGATGAGCTGCTTGTCATCCCTCAAAATCCTACACTGACTGACCATTACTTGATAACTTTCAAATTTGTGTTATCTGATTTTACAGCATCAAGTAGAAATATAGTTACCAGATTCTTACCTGACAGTGCTGTGGCTCTCTTTAAAGAATTAATTCCTTCAGCACTTACTGTATTACCATGTCTCAATATAGCAGACAGCACTGACTGCTTGATTTCATTAGAATTAGACCTCTTAGTTGATAGTACTGCAGCCTCACTGCAGACAACACTTGACTCCATAGCCCCTCTTAAAAAGAAAACTATTAAAAATAGGAGATTAGCTCCATGGTACAACTTCCACACTCGTGAGTTAAAACAGAAAGTTAGATTCTGTGAAAGGCTTTGGCGTGCAAATAAGACAGAAGAATCATGTTCAGCCTAGAATGCCAGCCTTATCACCTATAAGAAATCTCTCCGTAGTGCTAGGTGACAGTACTATTCATCCTTGATAGAAGAAAATAAAAACAATCATAGATTTCTTTTTAACACTGTGGCTCAGCTAACCAAGAGCAAAAATGCCATAGACCCCTACATTCCTCCAACTCTTAGTGCTGATGACTTTTTGAATTTTTTTAATGATAAAATTGTCAATATTAGGAATATTATTCCAAAAAATTGCCCCCTTAAAAATACCAAGCCTCTGCCCAACACTGCTGTGCCCACAGGCTCAGAACTCCACTTTTCTAAATTTTCTCATATTAGTCATTCTGATCTAGCCCTAATAGTGTCAGCCTCTAAACCAACTACCTGTCTCTTAGACCCAATCCCCGCTAGACTCCTGAAGGAATCGCTATTTCTGATTAGTCCACCGCTTTTGAACATAATTAATATGTCTCTACTGATAGGACATATACCACAATCTTTTAAAGTGGCAGTAATTAAACCTCTACTTAAAAAACCTTCGCTTGATTCTGGGATTTTGGCCAATTATAGACCAATATCTAACCTCCCCTTAGTTAGTTAGTTAATCCCTTCACACCTGAAGGTGTATATGGGCAGCGCCTATCTCCGTTTCTCTGACCCTAGGCCACACAGCTACTGTAAGTAGTGAAAGCTACAGTGGGGAGTCAGTCCTCTGGTAGCTCTGTGTGTAACTTTACTTTCCCCATTCCATTATGCGGAGCACCACGCTAGAAGGCAGAAAGCACCATTTTTACATGGTCTTTGGTATGACCCGGCCGGGATTTGAACCCCTGCCTCCCGGGTGTGGGGCGGATGCTCTACCAACTGAGCCACCACTCCGGTTCTAACCTCCCCTACCTTTCTAAAATCCTCAAAAAAGTAGCTGCCAATCAACTGTGCATTTTTTAAGAAATTAATTCTATATTTGAGAAATTTCAGTCAGGTTTTAGGAAACACCACAGTACAGAGACAGCCTTAGTGAAAGTTATTGATGACCTCCTTATGGCATTTGACAAATTACTTGTCTCAGTCCTTGTCTTATTGGACCTTAGTGCTGCCTTTCACACCATTGACTACCATATTCTGCTAGAGAGACTTGAACAGCAAAGTAATTTGAAAGTAACAACCCTAAGATGGTTCCAGTCTTATCTATCAGACCGTTCCCAGTTTGTTCATGTTCATGTTCATAGCAAGTCCTTTACCCAGACCACGGTTAGCTATGGAGTTCCGCAAGGATCAGTACTTGGATCATTACTGTTTACATTATACATGCAGCCTTTGGGAGACATTATGAGGAAGCATTCTATTCATTTTCATTGTTACACTGACGACACTCAATTATATTTATCCATTAATCCAGATGATCCCAGCCATTTGGGTTCACTCCAGGAGTGTCTTAAGGATATTAAAACCTGGATGAACAACAACTTTCTATTGCTGAATACAGATAAAACTGAACTCATTGTTCTTGGCCCCAAACATGCTAGAAGTACTCTTTCTAGTAAGATAACAACACTAGATGGCATTGTACTGGCTTCTGTGTTTTCTGTTAGGAATCTTGGAGTTGTCTTTGACCAAGATATGTCTTTCAGTTCTCATATACAGCAAACCATTAAGACTGCCTTCTTCCATCTGCGTAATATTTCTAAAATTAGGTCCATCCTGTCTCATAAAGATGCAGAGAAACTTGTACACACCTTTATCACCTCTAGGCTAGACTACTGTAATTCACTTTGATTAGGTTGTCCTAATAAGTCCATAAAGTTTCTCCAACTCATTCAGAAGTATCCTTCAAGTATCCTAATGAGAACAGGGAGAAGAGATCACATTACCCCAGTTTTAGCTTCTTTACATTGGCTCCCAATAAAATATAGAATTGAATTCAAGATATTACTCCTAACTTATAAAGCCCTTAATGGTATGGCTCCTTCTTATCTGCAAGAACTCATAGTTCTCTATCATCCAACCAGAGCTCTGCGCTCCCAAAAATCCAAACTATTGGTGGTCCCCAAGGTCTCCAGAAGTAGATTGGGAGGTAGAGCTTTCAGTTATTAAGCTCCCCTCCTGTGGAACCATCTTCCCAGTTCAGTTCAGGGGGGGGCAGACACTCTCTCTTTATTCTAGAGTAAGTTGAAATCTTTTCTCTTTGATAAGGCCTATAGTTAAAAATGTTGCCGCTGCCAGGCCTTCACTCGCATGTGCAGCCCAACCAGGCTTGATACTGGAATGTCTGGCTTTGAATATTGTATTTGTTATGTTTGTTTTGAATGTAGCTACAGCCGGGTCTCCTACTTTTTATCTCTTTTTTCAACCCAGCCAGTCAAGGCGGATGGCCGTCCTCTATGAGCTATGGTTCCGCTCGAGGTTTCTGCCCGCTAAAGGGAAGTTTTTCCTCGCCTGTGTCGCCGCAGTGCTTGCTCTTAGGGGTCTCTGCTAGGTTCTATAAATTTGAGAGCATGCCCTAAACCCACTCTTTTCTGTAAAGTGCCTTGAGATGACCTGTGTTGTGATTTGGCGCTATATAAATAAATAAAACTGAATTGAATTGAACTGAATTAATTAGGCCCTCCCAAATTTAATACCTGAGTCATGCTCTAATGACAACAAATAAAGTAGGCCTATCCACACACACAAACAACTAAAACTAGAGGGGGACAGATGAACTGCCGTCCCACCTCCACAAGGCCAGACGGATTATTCTACCATCTCTAATACTAAAGGTCCATAAAATAAAACAATGCCGTGTTCCTTATACAGTATAATATCAATACAATGATTAATAAAACCAACAGCTTTTTTTTCTATAAATCCTCCACTTCTGTGGTAAATTAGTTACATTTTAACTTATATACATAAAAAGAAGCACAAAAAATTCAATGCAGTAAACACATACACAACCAGTCAACATGCACCTTCATACACTGCTATAACATCCCCAACTATACCTCCCCAACCCGGGCAAACCCCACAGTAATACACACCCCTAAATATGGTGACACACACATTACATGGGTGTTTTTTTTCACATGGGCACCAGTTATAGCACTCCATTATGAGAAACATGTCAACTACGTAGCCCAGGCAATTCATATTTAACCTAATCCAATGCCCCTCGCTACCATACAGTCTCGATGGAGAAGCCACCTCCCGGGGGACTCATCTGGTGGGTCCCACCCAGAGCTTCTTCGTCTCTTTATCCCTGGAGAAGATCCCCGTCGGGGCCTCGACACCTCCTTCTCCTCGATAACGCGCCGCAGCTCACTGGGGTGTCTCCAAGAGTCATCTGACAGCCGAAGGTATCCATCCTCCTGAACAGCCACCACCTTCAGCCGCCCCTGGTTCTCACGTCGCTTCCTCTTTCCGTGGGCACCTCTCAGCCGAGCCTCCTCTCTGGGTCGAACCACGTCACCGACTCTTAAAGGAACTTGCCTCGACTTCCCATGTCCACGTTGTCTCCATCGGACCTCCTCATCGACATCGGCGACCCTCTGCAAAGCCCGACTCGGCCTGCAGTGTTCCTGTGTGATACGTCTGTTTCCCATGCCAGCCGGTCCTGCCCCGCTGTCTTTCATTTTAAACGTTGGTATAGCCATAACAGCCCAATTCTTCTCGGTATCTCCAGGCCAAACCCCGGAAGCAGAGGGGGTCATCTTCACAGCCTCTCTGGCCATTACGGGCGTTCCACCACGCTGCCCAGTTCCCTCACCTAGGGTAACATGGGCCCTGGCACCAGAACCCTGCCCTGATGGCCCTGGGTGGAAATTGTCCTGTCCATCTCCCAGAATACTAGGCCATATGTCGTCCCAAACCGCATCGTCGACCACATGTGGAACCGGCCAGTCCCACAAACCACAGCCCGACCATTCCTCTCCGCTGCTGCTGGTGATTGAGAAGCCCAGTCCATAAAACAGATCGCAGCCCATTACATTCGACCCACTCTCATTCACCTTCTTTTTTTCATTCATTCATCTTCTTCCGCTTAATCCTTTTCGGGTCACGGGGGAGCTGGAGCCTATCCCAGCATCTTTGGGCGAGAGGCAGGGTACACCCTGGATAGATCGCCAGTCCATCGCAGGGCCAACACAGAGAGACAGACAACCATTCACTCTCACAGTCATACCTAAGGACAATTTAAAATCCCCAGTTTGATGCCAATTAACCTAACTTGCATGTTTTTGGCATTTGGGAGGAAACCGGAGAAATCCCGGAGTAAACCCACACAGACACGGGGAGAACATGCAAACTCCGCACAGATCACTGTTGGTTGGGGGCTGGGATCGAACCCAGGATCCCCCGGCCAAGGGTGAATTACTGTACTGCCGCAGTGCTAACCACTCCGCCACCGTGCCGCCGACCCACTCTCAGTCACCACAAACTGTATATTGGACACCACCACTGTCTTGTACCTCGCCGTCAGCTCCAGCGAACCCACGATGGACAGCCTATTACTGCCATACCCACAAAATGGCATCGACAGGCCTCTCACACAATGGTACGGGAAATAACTCTTTACAGAAGAACAGTTCAACATGGACCTCACTACGCCCATGTCCACCAACAATGGCACATCCTCGCCATCCAACGTAACTGTTAAATATGTATGGCCTTCTGTACTTGGGGATACGGTGTGAATAACCGTACGAGTCGTAGCGGGGAATCCACTTCACATCGTTGCTCCCCTCGTACAAACCTTTTACAGACCCTGGTGCAATGATTTAGGAGCCCACACTCTCCACAGCGTTTGCCTTTTGCCGGACACTCTCTCGCCTTGTACCGGTGCTTGGTAGACCCGCAGCCAAAATACTTTGGCGACCCCGGGGCGGACCTAATTTTAATAGTAGTAGCGTATTCTTCTTTGTCTTCCATGCTGTCATCGCTATCCGGGTCTACAGCCTGCACCGCTGATTGTGAGTCGGGTTGCCCCAACACTGTTCTCTCACCAAGATCCCGTGACAGTTTATCCGCTGCTTCAAACTGCTGGGCTATCTCCACCGCTTTGGCCAACGTCAGCTCACCGGAATGGGTAAGGAGTCTTGACCGCGCAGCTGCACACAACGTGTGCTCCGCCAACTGATCGTGGACCATTTCTTCCTCTAAGGTGCCAAACTGGCAACACCCAGCAAGTTGGCGCAGGTCAGCAACATACCATTGCACCGACTCTGCAGCCCGCTGGCAGTGCTGTCGGAACTGGATCCTCGGGACTATGACGTTTTCCGGGGCGTGAAAGTAGCGCACTATTAGCCCAACCACATCCTCAAAACTGTCGCTCACTCCCAATATGCTAAGAATGCACTGTCCCTCCATGCCAAGATTATGGACCAGTATTGCTCGTGCATGCAATTTCTCCAACTCACCAAGGTTCAGTGCCACCAGATAATTTTTGAATGCGGCAAACCACCTCTCCCACTGCACCGGCAGCTCGCCAGGAAGCTCCAGAAATGGCCGAATGCCCGAAATACCTTTATCCATACTTTTATCCTTATCGCCAAATGTTATGTCCATAATCTGTAACCCAATGACGAGGCCGGAGATGCAATAGAACTCAACTTTATTGTGCGAACTCACAGACACAAGGCGCTCCCGTACAGGCAGAGGCAAAGGTCAAAAGAGACCGTGCCTCTTCCGCATCGGCCTTTTATACCCAGGGTGGCGGCAGGACCAGAAAGGTGGAGCCACCACCCTCATCACACAATAATATAGCATATTCTTATATGACATAGTGTATGTTAGCAAACACCACCCCAGCGAATACTGGGAGTCTCACTTCATCTGTGTTTCGGCAATAAGAATAGAGAAGAAGAGCAGGTGCTTAAAACCAAAGACTTATCAAAGGTAGCTTTTCTTTCAAGGTGTCAGTTTGCGTTCCAGAATGGCTAAAAAAAATCAAAGCAAAGATAGGAACAAAACCAAGTTTGCTTTGACACCTATAATGATTGGGCAATTTGATATGAAAATTTTGTGAAATATCCTCAAACAGTATTCACATCATAGCATTACAGTAAACATAGCTACCCCAGCACATAAAAATACACACTGACATCATAACATACTTTGAATGTGAACAGGAGTAACAAAAACAAAACATCATATTGAGTTTATTCCACAGTTAAACCATACATTTGGGTAATAGGTGGTGAACAGGTCAATACAGGTGCCTGTGTAGTAATCATTATTGGAACCAGTATATTATAGGGGCAATGGAAAACACAGTGGCCATGGAGAATAAATTAGTTTTGATGGTTGCAGTTCCTAGTCATTATGAATTGTAATATTTCTATTACAATGGGTCATAACAGCTGCTGCGCATAAATAATATTAATGGTATTTAAGTACAATTGGCTGCTGATTTCTTAGATATACAATGGTGGCTTTGGAGAATACAATATATTTGAAAGAAGTATTTTACATGATTCCACATGTCATATTATTTATATCTGCTATACAATATCACAGCAGTTATTCATCGCATAGCCTACTCATATGTGTGAAATTGGGTTCATAGATTTGATATATCACTGTTATGGGTGAATAGAAAGGGAAGGCAATGGAATGGTTAAAAATTCATGGATTCACATAACAAGAAAAAGATCACTTGAAGAAGCTGACTGATTTGTGCAGTCTCGTCATCCTGATGCATCTTCTCCTGAAAATATCAAGATAAAGACGTTAATTCATGAAAGTGTCTTATTTATCAGGTGTGAACATTCAGATTTATTCAATGAATGTATAAACAGTACAGTTACAGTAAAGTGAAACAGAAATAACGTTGCTTTTGCTGTATACTGACCGCCTAGTTCCATCATTTTGTCAAAAATGGACATATTTCATTTCAATTTTTTTTTTAACTTTTTACATCACTAAGGACAGAAAATATTTTTTATTGACTAAAATATTCAAATAATTCTTCTTGAATGTGTGCATAACATTATAAAGAAGTTAACTGACACCTTGCTTGAAAGAAAAATTGCCTTAAATAAAATGCATTGATTTTCTGTATTACTGACTTTTCTACTCACATTTGATAAAATTCTGATTTTATTCTACCAAAATCAAGTAACAGTCTGATTTACTAATTTAATAATTCTTAAAGCCTTAAAGTGACACTCGGCCAAAAATCAAGTTCTTTTCTTGTTAACATGTCTGTAACATGTTTTCTTATGACTTATAAGACATCAAGAGCGAAATCACTCAAATGTCTCGTATGTTTTTTTTTTTTTGCTGTAAAGTTTCATTTAAGCCCCGCCCCCTAAGAAACGGGGAGTTTAGGAGCGTTTTTGGTGGCGTTAAGGTGTGTTCACACCAAATGCGAACGGGCGGTGCGAATCCATACCAAGTGAATGGGAAGACACGAGTATGCGCAAATTTGTGTAGTTGTGCATTCGCTAGCTAGCAGCTAACTAGCTAGCTACTAGCTTTGAGATTCTGCTGTTACCGGAGTAAAAAGTATCACCATTGCAGAGTAAACTAGTTTGAAAATGAAACTCACTCACTGGGAAACAGGAGGACCTGGAACTCTTCAGCTGAATTGGGATTTTGGAGTTATTTATCCACGGTTTCTGGCCACGGACGTCCTAGCAAGCTAGCAACATAAGCATCCATCATCTGTGAAGTTTTGGAGGCTTGAGACGACATTTTCAGGTGAGCCCCCTGTCGGATAATGTAAACCTAAGCATGACGTTATTTTGGGAATTTCCACAGCAGGTTGAACGCAGCTGCATAAGTTTTAAAGACAACTTTGCCTGTCTGCATCTCACTATTCAAGTCTATTGGCGTGTTTACATTGAGTTGTAATGTAATTGTGCCATGCGAAAAATTTGCCTGTTCACTTTTGGTGTGACGCACCTTTAGAGTTGAGCCAGTCAGGACTCTCTGGCCTAACTGAAGCTATCCTCCAGGCTAGTTAGCATTTTTTCACCAGCTGCTTTGAAAACTGGACCCAAATTAAGATGGGTTTTTACCACTAAACTGCTTTTAAGGACCCATGAAGTTTCAGTCATTATTCTGGGCCACTGTGCATACAACTGGGCATGTTCCTCAACCGATAAGTCTTTTTACCACAGGATTTAAGCTGTTTGATGTAGCACTAGCCACTCTTAGCCTTGTGGCATGTGGGTTGGGTCTAGTCACTGATTCTGGCGTTTTGGGTGGGGGCGGGGGGTTGAAAAGATTTCAACAGGAAACTGTAAGACAATTAATTATTTTTTTTTTAGAAAAAAATTCCATAAGATACCATTTTAGACAATATAGATTTGTTTTTATATGGGATTTATATCCACGACATTTTGACTAAAAACTGTTTTGTGCCATGTCTTAGAGTAGCTAAATTTTTTTATTTCCCAAAATTCAACAACGGAATGAACATTCTCCAAGAGTGGTGATTCCATAATTTTTTTTGCCAGGGGTTGTATTATAACACTGTTTTCTGAGTCACCAATTCTAAATAAAATGAAGCCACATTAGGAAAATAAATTACAAACAGGACTCCACAAAAGTACTTTATTTTTGTCTTGTGGAGAGCGTGAAAGGATGAGGCTGAGTTTATTTCTCAAATCAGGTTTATTCACGTATCTCCAACACGCTCCAAACAGAAAAGAGAAAGCATCCCCCCACATCTGTCCTTTTTATACCCCAGGACATCAAAGCACAGAGTCACATTGTCTTTTAATCCCAAGACACAATACATCTTCCTCCAGGTCTTCTCCCCTCCACCTAAAGCCACTGGTGGTCAGGAAATCCCTCAAGGCCATCTCTTTGCATCACAAAGATCACATTTCGCATCCTCCTGTTATCTCTCGGAGGCCCAGTCCTATTGTTCATTCTGAGACGTGAAGCAACAGTAATATACATATGAAGCCTATGAAACCCACATATGTGTCCCACATGACACCCCCCCCCCCCCAAACGTCTAAGATGGAACAATATAACACAGTCTGCATATCATGATAAAATCACAAACATCAGTCCACGTGCTGTTTGGGCTTCAATCTTCTTCCGAACTTGCTGAAAGCGGGCTTTACCACTCCCGCGGTGCCATCCTGCTGTGGAGCTGCTGTCTGGGGGTGAGAACTGTTAGTCAATCCCTGTGGGAGCTCTGGGGAAAGCTCCCTGGGGGGTCTGCTGTGCCGAGGAGCCCTCGCCAACTGCACAGCTTCGTCAGCCATCACAAAAGCGGGTTTGAACCTGTTTATGCCAATCATTTACTTTCTGCCCCCCAAATCTAGCAAAAAGTGCTTATCTCCTGTTTCCAGCACTCTAAATGGGCCATCATAAGGTGGTCGCAAGGTTGGGCGATGGGCATCGTGTCTGACAAAAACAAACTCCGCATTTTTTAAAGCCTTAGGCACAAAAACGCGCGGAAAACTGTGATGAACAGGGCCAGGAAGCGTGTTCGATCCCGTGCCGCTCTGCAACCGCTGAGTAGGGGAGCACTCTGGCGCAGGATTATCTGGGAGAAACTCCCCGGGCAGCCGGAGTGGCTGCACAAAAACTAACTCAGCTGGGGAGGCTTTTAAATCCTCTTTAGGTGCAGAACGCAACCCCAATAAAACCCATGGTAGCCTGTCCACCCAATTTGCATCCGTAAGCGACGCTCTGAGGGCTGCTTTCAATGACCTATGGAAACGTTCGCATAAACCATTAGCCTGCGGGTCAGGTTCAGGTTCAGGTTCAGGTTACTTTATTTGTACCCGTAGGTAGATTTGTTTTGCAGTTGGTGACATCCATATTTACAAGCCACTAATTACATTCAACATAGACACAAACACAGGCACACATCTTACAAAATAGGTAAATATAAAATATGTACAATATAATTTTTATAGCTTGTTCAACTCTTTGACAGCAGCAGGGACAAAGCTGTTTTTGTAGCGCTGGGTTCTACTTTTTGGGACAGCAAACCTCCGTCTGGAGGGAAGAAGCTGAAAGTTGCAGTGCAAAGGGTGGGAGTCATCATTTAAAATCGAGTCGGCCATCCTCTGTACTTGTCTGGTGTACAGGGATGTCAGGCTCAGCTGTGACTCACCAAGCAAACGACTGGACCATCTGACTACCTGATCCAAGGATTTCCTCTGTTTCAGTTTTATCTGACCAAACCATGACATTAAAGAAAAGGATAAAACAGATTCAATAAAAGCCCGATAGAACATAGTCATTATGGTTCGGTCAATTTGGAAGCGTGCAAGTTTCCTCAAACAATGCAAATTTTGCTGACCCTTTTTGCACACCCTTTCACAGTTCACCTCAAAGTTCAATCCACTATCAATAATTGTCCCAAGATATTTGTACGACTGTACACATTCGGTGGTCTGGCCTTTTAGTATGGTGACTTTGTGCCTGGGAGTTTTCCTCCTAAAGTCAATAATCATATCTTTCGTTTTTGTTGTATTCAGCTGCAGGTAGGAATCCTCACACCAGTGAACAAAGTCATCAACTACTGGGCCGTGGCCACTCTCACCATCCTGGAGGAGACTGACAATGACTGAGTCATCAGCATACTTTATAATGTATCTGTTGTCATGTCTGCTCCGGCACATGTTTGTGTACAGGATGAAGAGTAGTGGTGACAACACACACCCCTGAGGGGAGCCAGTAGAAGAGCACTTGAGGTCAGACAATGTGCCATTGACCCTTACTCTCTGCGTCCTGTTGGTTAAGAAATCCAGAATCCAACCCACCAGATTATTGCTTAAATCAAATTGTTGCAGGAGCCTTTCAACTAAAATATGAGGTTGGATTGTATTAAAGGCAGAAGAAAAGTCCACAAATAAAAGCCTGGCGTGTGTCCCATTAAAATCCAGATGTTTAAAAAGCATGTCAAACAGAGTGACAGTGGCATCCTCCACTCTGTGAGGCCTATAGGCAAACTGCAGAGGATCCAATGCATGTTCAGTCTGCCTTAGGACCTCACGTCTGACCAGTTTTTCAAAAATTTTCATTAAAATTGAAGTCAAAGCAACTGGTCTAAAGTCGTTTACCGTTTTAGGACAGCTGGATTTTGGAACGGGAACAACCACGGCTTCTTTCCAGATCTTAGGCACATGTTGTGTCTGTAAGGACTTATTGAAAATATAATGAAATATAGGACTCAGTTCATGTGCACAGGACTTTACCAGGCGTCCACATATATTATCAGGGCCCTGACTTTTGTTCACTTTTACAGCGCGGAACTCCCTTTTAACATCCTGCATCTCAATATTAAAGTGCTGATTGTCTTTGAGTTTCTGTTTCAAATCTTGGATTTCTGTGCTAAAATCAAAGGAGTCAAAACGACCATAAAAACAATTAAGAGCATTAGCCAGCTCTGTGTCTGAACTAAAACCATCTAAAAACACACGATTACTGCGCTCTGTGCTCTGAAGGCCTGCAATAGTTTTCATACTGGCCCAGGCCGAACCAAGTTTATTTGCTGCCATCTTGCTTTCCAACTCTGATTTATAATTCTGTTTTGCTCTTAAAATTTCGGCCTTCAGCTCCTTGGTGGCAACCTGTAGCGCAGAAACAGACCCTTGTTTAAAGGCAAGAGCTTTCCTCTGTAAGCAGGATTTAACTGATTTAGTAACCCATGGTTTGTTGTTGGGGTATATTTTGACACGTTTAAGTGGAACAAACTTATTTTGACAGTAAGCCATGTATGAGCATGTGAGCTCAGCCAGAGAGTCCAAATCATCCCCGCAGGCCATTATGAACATCTTCCAGTCTGTACAGTCAAAGCATTCCTGGAGGCTGTGCTCTGAATCCTCTATCCACACATCAATGTCTCTGGTCTCCACTTTGCCTCTTCTGAGAGCAGTTTTATATGTGGGCAGCAAATGAACACAGTTGTGATCTGATGATCCTAAAGGAGGAAGGGGAAGTGATTTATAGGCCCTCTCTATGGATCCATAGCACAGGTCCAATGTCTTTTTTCGCCTGGTTGGGCAGGAGACATACTGATGAAAGTTTTTAAGTGTCTTCTTTAAAGAAACATGGTTAAAATCCCCAAGAATGAAGTTTGGCGCCTCTGGAGAAATTGACTGCAGCCGCTGCACCACATCAGAGATGGTGCTGGAGGCGGAGTCAGCGTCTGCCCTCGGATGAATGTACACAGTTGTGATGAAAAGTTGGGGAAACTCTCGAGGCAAATAAAAGGGGCGTAGTGACACAGACAGCAGCTCCACATGGGGTGTACAGATGCGCTCTCTGACCGTGACAGATGTGCAGTACTGCTTATTAATGTATAAACATACTCCGCCCCCCTGACGCTTCCCAGTTACCTCTTCCTGCCGATCCGAGCGCAGCGGAGCTCCAAACCGTCAATCCACAGGTCTGCATCTCGATCATGCGCAGTAAGCCAAGATTCAGTGAAAGCCATGACGCAGCAGTTCTTAAAATCCTTCTGGTAACGTACACTGCCTTGAATTTCCTCCACCTTGTTTCTCACAGACTGTGCATTCCCAAAAATGATCGAAGGAAGAGGAATGTTACCAAACTGACGTCTCCTAAGGCGCAATTTCACACCTCCACGTCTTCCACGCTTCCTCCTGCCGCTTCTTTTTTCACCGCTGTGTCCGTCTCTCAAAATAAAGTCCAGCAGCTGAAATTTGGGCGCAATCAGAGACTCTGCACCAGCTGTGTTAAAGCGCAGCAACACGTCCCTGGAATATTGTATTCTGCCCGCTATTCTGCTCGTCATGGAGCCGGACGCGTTTACCTCAGCGACAAAGAGCCACAGCACAGATAGCAGCAGTGCGAGATATGAGAGGAAATCCATGTTGCAGATACCAGGGAGCTGTTCGCCATATATTCCACAAACGCTCCAGGGCAGAAACGACACAGAGGATTTTCTAAAAACGTAAAAAAGTACAAAAAACACACACACGCACACACGCACTATATCACCAAGCTGCTGGTCGCTGCGTGCGCATGCACACGTCATACGCGGTAGTGTGGTGGATTGTTACCCCCAGGCTGCGGGCCATCGCTGACCAAAGCTCGGAAACAAACTGAGGACCTCTGTCGGACGTAATATCCGACGGAACTCCAAAACGCGCTACCCATGCAGTTAAAAACGCGCGCGCCACCTCCTCGGCTGTGGTTGATGCCAGTGGGACCACTTCAGGCCAACGCGTGGTGCGGTCCACCATTGTCAAAAGGTGTGTGCACCCTTGTGACGGCGGGAGGGGTCCTATGAGGTCGACATGCACATGATCGAACCTCTTAGCCGGGATGTGAAACGGCTCCAAGGGAGCTCTAGTGTGTTTGTGTATTTTGGCTCGTTGGCAAGGCATGCAGGCTGCCGCCCACTCCCTAACTTGCTTGCGCAGGCTCGGCCATACAAATTTCTCTCCTACCATTTTGACCGACGCGCGCACCCCCGGGTGCGCCAGAGAATGAATCGAGTCAAAAACGCGGCGGCGCCACACGGTCGGCACCACCGGACGTGGTCGTCCCGTGGAGACATCGCAGATTAGGGGGGGCATACCATCTTGCAGCACTCTGTTCTCCAGCCTTAACCCTGTTGGTCCAGACTGGAGCACGCACACGTCCGCGTCGCTAACCTGATCCACGGCTATGGCTGCATAGTCTATCCCCACGCGGACTGGGGCCGCCCGCACTTCCGCGCCGCTAGCCTGCTCCGCGGCCATGGCTGCATAATCTACTCCTACGCGGACTGGAGTAGTTACGGCGCGCGAGAGACAGTCTGCCACTACATTTAGAGACTGCAGCCAGCTGCCTCTGCTGCCGGCCTGACCACGGTTCTGAAACCTTGGCCATCGCGAAAGTCAGCAGCTTGTGGTCGACGAACGCAGTGAAACGGCGTCCTTCCAGCCAGAACTGGAAGTGGCGAATGGCCAAGTGGAGCGCTAACAACTCCCTGTCGAACGCGCTGTATTTTCGCTCGGTATCGCGCAAAGTCCTGCTGAAAAAAGCGAGCGGCTGCCAAGCCCCGGCAACCTGCTGCTCCACGACCGCCCCTATGGCTACATCCAACGCGTCAGTAGTGAGCGCTATGCGGGCCGTTGGGTCTGGATGTGCTAACAACGCAGCGTTTGCCAGGGCTGTTTTGACCTCTGAGAATGTGCGCTCCCGCTCTGGAGACCATTCAATTTTACTTGTGGGTTTTTGCTTTTTAAGCGCGGCATAGAGTGGTTGCATGAGCTGCGCTGCGCGGGGGAGGAAACGGTTATAAAAATTCACCATTCCCAAAAACTCCTGTAATGCTTTGACCGTTTGTGGGTGGGGAAAATTTGTTACTGTGCACACTTTGTCCAGCAGAGGGACCGCTTCTTCTGGAGAGACGCAGTGCCCCAAAAAGTCAATCTGCGTCACCCCGAACTGACACTTCGCTGGGTTGATTATTAACCCGTGCTCTCCCAACCTCCGGAAAACTGCCGTGAGGTGATTTTCGTATTCGTCTTCGGACGCGCTGGCTACCAAGATGTCATCCAGGTAGACGAACATGAAGGGGAGATCGCGCAACACCGCGTCCATCATGCGTTGGAACGTCTGCGCGGCGCCTTTAAGCCCAAACGGCATGCGCAAAAACTCGAACAGGCCAAACGGAGTTATTACCGCTGTTTTGGGTATGTCCTCAGCGCGCACTGGGACTTGATGGTACCCACGGACCAAGTCTATTTTGGAAAAAACGCACGCCCCCGCTAAATGGACGGAAAAATCTTGGATATGCGGGATTGGGTAGCAGTCGTGTGCTGTAGCGTTGTTCAACCTGCGGAAATCACCGCAAGGTCGCCACGAGCCATCGGCTTTAGTGACCATGTGAAGCGGGGAAGCCCACGGGCTCTTTGAACGCCTAATGATGCCAAACTTTTCAAGGTTGGTGAACTCCTCGCGCGCTATGGTCAGTTTAGCTGCATCCAAGCGCCGAGCTTTTGCAAAAACGGGAGGACCGGTGGGAGTAACAAAATATTCCACCCCATGTTTAGCGACGGCCACTGAAAATATGGGAACCGTGAGTGCTGGAAACTGAGTGAGGAGTGTGTGGAACTTACCGCTTGCCGTTGCGATGTTGGCTTGTGCTGTGGGCGGGGTTACTCGGGCTGCACAGGGAATAGAGTAAAAAGAAAGTGTATTAACCAGGCGCCTATTAGCAAGATCAACCAACAAACCATATGAGCACAGAAAATCAGCCCCTAACATGTTGAAGCTCACCGCAGCTATTACAAAAGTCCACTCAAATGTACGGCCGTGTAGGGACAGAAGCAGAGTCCTTTCACCGAAGGTCTTCTCCCCTCCACCTAAAGCCACTGGTGGTCAGGAAATCCCTCAAGGCCATCTCTTTGCATCACAAAGATCACATTTCGCATCCTCCTTTTATCTCTCGGAGGCCCAGTCCTATTGTTCATTCTGAGACGTGAAGCAACAGTAATATACATATGAAGCCTATGAAACCCACATATGTGTCCCACAGTCTTAACATTTTTAGACATTTTTCTAGCTGTTCCAAAAAATGCTTGTTGATATTTGAAGTTCCCATTCAATGAAAAAAAATGTGTTTTTGTAGGTTTAAACCCATCAGAAGACTCACTTCTCTTAAAAACACACAGCCTTCATATCAAATCTGTCTCTGAGGAGCCGGTGCAGCTCTAACGTGTTTGCTTCTGTACGTCACAAAAAGGAAAAGGCTTTGATATCCGCTGCTGCTCTACTGTAAGCTTGCGTGGGTGATAGCTGAAGGTTAGTCCTTCTGCCACAAGAACGAGACCATTTGAGCTCTTCCCATAACTTTAATATCCAGCCATAGCTGCACCCAACGTTCCATTTTCAAAAACATCCCCCCACTTCACTTCCGTCACTCCTCCTATATAATAAAAGTCTTTTCCATTCTGTGTGCTTTCTCTTGCCAGACTAACACCACAAAAAAGCAAAAACAGGATAAACTAAATTATTCATTAAAATGTTTAAGTATAACATTTAAACTAATCAGTTTGAATAATCATGAAAATTACTTCTCAAATAAAGAACTGCCTGTTTTCCAAAATTACCTCTTACACTACTTCCCCCTTCACAAAAGAAGCGTCCTCGCTTCACAACAACAACAACAGCAAAAAAGACAATCTAGTACTACATATCTGTCAGGGAAAACTTCTAAACTATTAGACAAGAACTGGGATGTACAGGTTTTTTTTTCAAGTCCAGTCTGCTTATGTTTGCATATGAGGTCAATGGTGAACGCCAAACAGTGAAAGTGTCAGTTCTGTAACGCTGTGGCCGTCGAACACAACGTCCTGACTTGGTCTTCCTTTGAGAGGGAGGTTGAACAACAACAGGTGGCTGTTGTGGAGGCACAGCTGGTGAATCGTTTCTCACTGGAACATGTCCGTATGGGGGTTGCTGCACATGGGGAACATCAGGTACTGGAGGTGAAGCAGGGGTTGGGTGTTGATACACATAAGGCCTCGAGCCTGAGAGTGCAGTGAGTGGTGGTGTAAATGGACAAGAGGCAGAAGGTGGTGCTTATTCCGAGGTTTGGGGCGGTGACTGTGCTGCAGACCATGGGGACCAATAAGGCTTGAGACGGTTGTAGTGAATGACTTTTGGTTTGCCTCTGGGGTTTAACATATCCAACAGCTCATAGACCACACCACTGTCATCTGTACCAAAGTCCAGCCTCCGTAAGACTTTGAAAGGGCCTGTCCATCTGGGAGACAGTTTGTGCCTAGCAAGAGAGGGGAGATCAACCCAAACCAGGCCCCCTGCTTCATAAGCCATATGTCTCTTGCGACAATCATAGTAATGCTTCTGCTGAGCACCTGCAGCAGCAATATTATGTGCAGCAGAGTGGAACGAATCACAGAGTTTTTTCACAATAGAGTGAGCATAATCATGTGGCGCATCTTGTGTGTTTCCTGAAGCTCCAGGGGTTTCCCCAAGGAGGAGGTCGGTGGGTAGACGAGCCTCTCGTCTATGAACTAAGAAGAAGGGCGTGTGTTTGGTGGAGGAGTGGACAGTGGTGCTATAAGCAAACTCAACTTGCTTAAGATGTTTGTCCCATTCTCCACCTTTGGTGAAAAGATACTTCGCTAACTGATCCTTTATGGATATGTTAGCCCGTTCCACCATGCCATCTGACATAGCATGATATAGAGAAGTTCTTGTTTTGTGAATGCCCAAAAGTGAACAGACATTTTACCAAATCTGAGTCAAACTGGCGTCCTTGGTCAGTGTGCAGGATTTGTGGCACACCATGGCGGCTGATACAGTCTTCGAACAAACATTTTGCCACAGTAACTGCTCGTTGATCAGGGAGGGCATACAGGTTAAGATATTTTGTGAAATAGTCCATTATGACAAGGGTGTACCTATTACCTCGATGGGTGAGAGGCAGCTCTGTCAGGTCCATGGCTATTTTCTCAAAAGGCATTGAAGTAACCACATTTTGCATAGGGGCTTGTTGCTGTGGAGTCTCTGGCCTCCGTGCTTCACAGGCAACACACTGCAGGCACCATTCATTTATGTTACGTGCCATATATGGCCAATAACATCTACCCTGGGCACTTTGCAATGTCTTTTCAGCACTAAAATGGACAGTGAGTGAATGTCCATGTAGTGTTTGAAACACTTCTCTTTGTAAGCTGCTAGGGATCACAATCTGTAGGATTGGGTCACCTAGAAGGTGTCTTACTTTTCTACACAGAATAGAGTCAGCAACAGTAAGCTTTAGGAACTCTCTCCAAAAATGTCTGTGCTCAGGCGAAGTGTGTTTGAGTTTAGCAAATGATGGCCTGGAATTTGTCAGCACCCACTCAGTGACAGTTTTTAATACCAGCTCATCTCGCTGAGCTTGGATGAGATGGCTACGGTCCCTGTTTAGGAAGGAATAATTGGTGGCCATTTCAGGCTCCACATTTACCACCTGCTCAGACTGTGATGTTTTTGGGAATGTGGGTGTTTGATCAGTCTGTGTGGCAGCAGAAACAGTGCTTAAAGGGCTTGCCGAAGGGTTAGCTGTCAGGGGACTGGGCACCTGCTCAGGCGCTTTTTCTTGTGGGACTGCTTGAGCTGGACAGAGCTGTGCCTTTACAGATTCAATGGCCCTCGTGGATGATGGTCGATGCCACATAGAATCAGCATTAGCATGTTTACTGCATTCCCTGTGTTCAATTGTCCAATCATAGGGGTCTATCTCGAGAGCCCACCTTGCTCTATGTCCTGTTGGGTCACAATCCAGGGTCATTTTTCGCTAACCAAGAAGAGATTTGTGATCCATGATGATGCGAAAATGGTGTCCAGTCAAATATTGGCGAAAGTGACGAATAGACCACACAACAGCCCACAGCTCCCTGTCATAGGTGGACCAGTGTCTCTCAGTCCGTGTCAGGACGTGGCTACCATAGGCAATGACTTTTTCCATATTACATTCATTAACCTGTAATAACACACACCTGATGGCTGTGTTGGATGCATCCGTAAAGAGCAGGAATTCTCGTGAGAGATCTGGGTAGGAGAGGATGGGTGTGTGAGTCAGGGCATGGCAAAGGCAGTCAAAAGCAGACTGTTCAATTTCAGTCCAGACAAATGGTTTCCCTTTCTGAGTGAGGCTATACAGAGGTTCAGACAGCTTAGCATATTGATAGATGAAATTGCGGTAATATGAGCATAAGCCGAGAAATGCTCTGACTTCAGTGGGGTTCTTAGGAGTGGGCCACTCCTGTACTTTCTGAATGTTTTTGGGGTCAGGATTCAGACCAGCTGCAGAGACTACATGCCCTAGAAATGACACTTCTTCTTGAGCAAAGTGACACTTTGATGGTTTGAGTTTTAAATTAACTGCTCTTAGCCGATCAAGCACCCCTCTAAGATGCTGCAAATGTGTTGAAAAACTGGGGCTGTACACGATAATGTCATCTAAATAAACGAGACATGTTTTCCACGAGAAGCCTTGTAATAGCAGCTGCATCAAATGCTGAAATGTGGGTGGAGGATTCACAAGACCCATGGGCATAACACAGAACTGGTAAAGACCCCTACCAGTAGTAAAAGCTGTTTTGGCTTTGTCTTGCTCATCCAACTGCACCTGCCAATACCCTGATGAAAGGTCCATGGTACTGAACACTGATGAGCCCCGTAATGCATCCAAGGTATCATCTGTTCTGGGCAAAAGATGAGCATCTTTCCTGGTCACAGCATTCAAACCTCTATAATCAGCACAAAAACGCCATGAGCCATCTTTTTTTCACACCATTACAACAGGGGCTCCCCAGGGACTATGGCTGATTTCAACAAGTTGTTTTCTAACGAGGGGTGAAGCATTTGTGTGGATTTTGTGTTTGACAATGTCAGTTCTGCCAAAATCTGTAGGGCTTTTACTGAACACATCGTGATAACACAGGAGCAGTGCGGTCAGAGGCAGTCAGAGCACCACACTGAACATCAAATGGCAATTTATCAGAGATTTGGGCTGTGTTTGTTGCCTTGTGTGATTGTAAAGGGCAGTTGGATACACTGCATACAGAGGCAGACTCTGACACTATGTCATCTTGTGACACAGGGATGAACTGTCCTATGTGCATACCTGGCTGCAGGGTGATGGGACTATCCGTCGGATTCAGAAGGCACACTGTAGTCACACCATTTACTGCCGTTGTCAAGGTGCGCGCCACTGCAATGCTCTCAATGTCCATCTGGCGTGGCTCTAGGCAGCCATCATAGTTGTCTGGGATGCCAGCAGTGATTGTGAGAGGGTTTAATGCGATCTTACAGTTCATTTCACAACGTGGGGGTACAGTTGTGCATTCCATAACCTTTGCCGTACAGTTATCAGGGGCCAGCTGTGTAGTTTTTAACAGTGGTAGTTCCTCCCCATAAAGACTACATAAAGACCCCTTGCCCATATCCAAGGCAACCTTATGGAGCTGAAGAAAGTCTAGGCCCAACAGTGTGCTCTGAGTAACATTTCTTATCACCTGCATGTTATCATGGAGTATATGGGAGCCTAATTTCAGAGCCACATCAATGGTGCCCAAAGTATCTAAACTGTGCCCAGTTACTGCTTTAGACAGAATGTAGTGCTTCATAAGAGGCTTTCTGGCTAGTACTGACATGGACATTCTGGTTGCTTCACTGATAAATGAGATATGGGAGCCTGAATCTAACAGAATGTGTGCATCTGTACCCTCAACAAGTCCATTTGCATATGAAGAAAATGGTATCTCATTTACCACTGCAACAGTGTTTTGATTTTCAGTAGGGGAAAATGTAGTACCTCTGTTGTCACTAGAGGGCAGCAAAGCAGTACTGATGTGTGGTGCAGATTTATTAGTTTCATTTGGGGCTCCTAAGGGCCTTGCTGAAGAGTGCCCCACGTCTTCAGCTAGCGCCCATTTCCCCTGATGAGAGGTTTGTGGGCCCAGGTAGTCATAGTTTGAGTGTTGCTGATGGCCATGAACCAGGTGTTGGAATCCATGGCTGCCCCTCTGATGGTCCTGGAATGAAACATGTTTATGGCGGGGATTTGGGCTCCTCTGACGCAAACTCAAAGGGGGCCCTGAAGGAGAGTGGTGAGCTCCACTTCTGTTATCATACTGTTTGGGAGAATAATAGGATTCTTGGCTACGTGACTTGTCCGCTGAATATATTGCTGCATTTGGGCTGTACGAGCGCTGGTATTTTTCAGCTCTGTAATTGTGGATTGGTGAATGCCGATAGTTAAATTCAGGTGAGGAGGGAGAGCGTCTTGAGGAGAGACGTGCATTGCGGGTCTCAGTGTATCTAGCTGGACTACGCCCATAACGTAAAGGAGACCTGTGAGTGTGTCTGTAGCCATGTGTTTCTGGCTGGGACATTGTGCTTTGCTCTTCCAGTTTTATCTTCAATGCAACAAGATCTTTGCTCAAATTTTGGACGGTGGCTGTGAGGTCCTGGACAGCTGTTCTCACATACGTGTCATTGTCAGTCACAGAATTAACTGACTGGGTTGTGTTGCCAACATCTCTGGTAGTGACATTATGTGGGGAGACTGGTGTCACTAACCTTGCAGCCTGGCGAGCACGCTCAGTTAGAGTGGCTACTTCCACAGCCTCTTGAAAACTTTTCACTTCTCTCTCATGACACTTAATTTGGAGCTCCTGATCCAACCCAGCAATGAAGCCTGACATTTTCATGTACTCGGATGCACTGTATTCAAAATCAGGGAAAGCCTCCTTCACAAGTCTGCACACATCCGCAGCATAAACCTCCATAGCCTCATTTGGTTTTCTACTGTGGGCACTTGGGAATGTCTGAAAAGAAGCGATAACGTCCTTTTGACCAAAAGCAGCCTGAAGATGTTTCTTTGTATCTGCATAGAAACACTGTGTGGTGGAAGGCAGGTTGTCCCATACAATAAACAGTTCAGGTGACAGTCTTGTGGGTAGCTCCAATGCCAATACTGCATCCAAATCAACATTGCAATCCTTGTACCGGGCGGCCTGAATTACCTCATAGCGGCAAGCCCATAATTGGAAGGACTCCCGACCGTCATTGCAGAATGGCGGGGGCAGCAAAATTCCTCCGGGTGGGCCCTGCACTGCTGCAGGTGAAACCGGGGCAGACTGCCTGCTGTGTTGTCTGATACTGTGGGAGTGGTGTCCCAAATAGAAACGGCCATCCAGCTAACATCTCGGCTAACATCACCAAGCCTGCAAACCCCTTATTTAGCCCCGCGAGTACAGGCCATCACCACCGGTGCTCCAACCCTGCACCTCCCCACTACGAATGCAAGAAGGATAGGAAACGGGATGACACAAAAGTATGTCAGCCCTGCAGTGATTGTGGTTTGTTCACACACCGGGCTCGCACACCCACCTGCCCAGCTATGGTGCAGAAATGCTACCATTGTAAGAAGCTCAACCATTTTGCTAGAATTTGAAGCTCAACCATCACAGATCTGACGCCCCGCCCACCCGGCCTGACTGCTATTCACTCTGTAGGTGCTAAAAGCTGGCCATTCAAGTGGTACACAGTGGAGCTGTATGGTGTTGGTGTGCCACTGCTGTTGGATACGGCAGCCTCGAGTTCCCTTCTGAGCGAGTCCACGGTCAGGAAACTGTTCCCTCGGAAGACCATCACAGCTTACATGGAAGACTCGTTCGGCTATGGGCATGTTAAGATTGACATGGTAGGGATGGTCACCTTTTCTGTATGCAGCAGCTCTAAAGTCATCCCAACATTCATGTTCCAAGTGACGCGCCAAGGGGCCAACCTGCTAGGTATCGACTTGATCAGGGAGCTGGGCTTCTCCATCACTGACCCAATGGGCTCTACCGTACTGACAGTCACCTCAACCTGGCAGCACTGTTGGCCGACGCTCTTCGCGGGACTGGGCTGCCTCACCTCCTTCAACCACCGACTGCTCATTGATCCGACGGTGTCCCCAAAAATTCAGTCCCTTTGCCAGTTGTCCCTTGCACTGCAGGACGACATCACGGCGGAACTCGCAGAAGCTTTTGGATGCCATCATCACTGAGCAGATCAATGCATCCTCCTGGATGTCCAACTTGGTGGTGGCGAAGAAGAAGTCGAGCGGCCTGCAGCCGTGCATTGACCTCAGGATGGTAAACAAGGTGGTGATTTCTGACAAATACCCCCTTCCCATGATGGAGGAGCTAACGGCGGCAACCCGTGGCTTGAAGGTCTTTTTGAAGCTGGACCTCCGCCAGGGTTACCCGCAAGTCGCCTTACACCCAGACAGCTGCAACCTAATGGCCTTCATCACCCACATGGGAGTGTTCAGGTACACCCATGTGCCCTTCGGCCTCTCTTCTGAGCTGCTTTCAAAAAATCATGGCCACCATCTTCACCAGCCTCCCAGGGGTTGTGATGTAATTAGATGACATCATGGTGCATGGCACAACATCGGCCTCCCACGACGCCCGACTCACTAAAGTGATTGAAGTACTAACAAAACAGTCTCACGCTCAATGGGGGAAAGTGCATCTTTGAAGCATTGACCATCAAGTTTCTGGGATTCCGCCTGACCGCCAAGGGCCTGAGCCCCCTACATTCAAACGTCGAAGTGGTACTGCACCTACCCGAACCATCGTGCCCCACAGAGCTATCATCCTTTCTGGGCATGGCGAACTTCTATGGCCGCTTTATTCCCCACTACTCGGAGACAATAGAGACACTGCACACCTTCCTGAAGCAAGATGCACCCTGGGTGTGGACCCCGGCATGCTCTGCTGCCATCTGCTGACTGAAAACACAACTCACTTCCCCACTGGTGCTTGCCCATTTCGACCTACAGAGCCCCACATTTGTGACTTGTGATGCTTCCAATACAGCAGTAGGAGCCGCACTGTCTCAACTCCAAGTCGGGACTGAATGCCCAGTGACGTTCGCTTCAAGGTCACTCACTTCAGCCGAGCAGAGATACTCAGTGGGGGAGAGGGAGCCGCTAGCGTGTGTCTGGTCTTGGGAACGCTGGCACATATACCTATATGGATGGTGCTTCACACTCCAGACAGACCATAGGGCCCTCGCAGCACTGCTGGAAACATCAGGGTTGGAACACAAACCTCTGCACATCTACAGGTGGACAGAAAAGTTACAGTGGATATAAAAAGTCTGCACACCCCTGTTCAAATGCCAGGTTTTTGTGATGTAAAAAAATGAGACCAAGATAAATCATTTTAAAAAAATTTCCACCATTAATGTGACCTATAACTTGTACAACTCAACTAAAAAACAAACTCAAATCTTTTAAGGGGAAAAATAAAAAAGCTTACAATGATCTGGTTGCATAAATATGCACACCCTGTTATAACTGGGGATATGGCTGTGTTCAGAATTAACCAATCACATTCAAACCCTCTAATTAAATGGGAGTCAGTACACACCTGCCACCAGTTAAAGTGCCTCTGATTAACCCTAAATAAAGTTCAGCTGTTCTAGTAGGCTTTTCCTGACATTTTTTAGTCACATTTTACAGCACAAGCCATGGTCCGCAGAGAGCTTCTGAAGCATCAGAGGGGTCTCATTGTTCAAATGTATCAGTCAGGAGAAGGGTGCAAAAGAATTTCCAAGGCATTAAATATACCATGGAACACAGTGAAGACAGTCATCGTCAAGTCAGGAAAATATGGCACAACAGTGATATTACCAAGAACTTGAGGTCCCTCTAGTAGGAAGGCTACCAAAAGGCCAACAGCAACGTTGAAGGAGCTGCAGGAATTTCTGGCAAGTAAATTGTAAATTGTAATTGACTTTGAGATGACTTTTGTTATGATGTGGCGCTATATAAATAAAGCTGAATTAAATTAATTGTAAGTAAAGTGTTTAGTACGTGTGACAACAATCTCCTGCCTAGGGTGGCAAGATGGAAGCCTTATCTTATGAAGAAAAGCATCCAAGCCCAGCTACATTTTGCAAAAACACATTTGAAATCTCCTAAACACGTGTGGGAAAATGTGTTATGGTCCAGTGAAACCAAGGTTGAACTTTTTGGACATAATTCCAAAAGGTATATATTGTGCAAACACAACACTGCTCATCACCAAAAGAGCACCATACCTACAGTGAAGAATGGTGGTGGCAGCTTTGGGGCTGTTTTTCTTCAGCTGGAACTGGGGCCTTAGTGAAGGTGGAGGGAATTATGAACAGTTCCAAATACCAGTCAGTGTTGGCACAAAATCTTCAGGCTTCTGCTAGAAAGCTGAAGATGAAGACGAACTATATTAAGCACGACAATGACCCAAAGCACACATCCAATTCAGCAAAAGAATGGCTTCACCAGAAGAAGATTAATGTTTGGAATGGCCCAGCCAGAGTCCAGACCTGAATCGGCTCGAACATCTGTGGGGTGATCTGAAGAGGGCTGTGCACAGGAGATGCCCTTGCAATCTAACAGATTTGGAGCATTTTTGCAAAGAAGAGTGGGCAAATATTGCCACATCAAGATGTGCCACACTGATAGACTCCTACCCAAAAAGACTGAGTGCCGTAATAAAAGCCAAAGGTGCTGCAACAAAGTATTAGTTTAAGGGTGTGCATATTTATGCAAACAGTTTATTGTAATTTTTAAATTTTTCCCCTGAAAGATTTCAGTTTGTTTTTCAATTGGGTTGTACAGGTTATAGGTCACATTAATGGTGGAAAAAGTTCTGAAATGATTTATCTTGGTCTCATTTTGTTACATCACAAAAACCTGGCATTTGAACAGGGGTGTGTAGACTTTTATATCCACTATACAAGCATATAACTTTACCACCCAGTTCACACCGGGCAGAGAAAACGGAGTGGTGGACGTACTGTCCCAGGCCACGCCTAGCCCCACACCTTACGCCAACCGGGACCCTCTAGAGCCGGAGCTGATCCACATGCTACATGGCCCACTTTAGACCGCCGTCTCCTTGCAGGAGCTCCAAACTGCGTCTGAACAGGACCCAATACTGACCAAGCTACACACCTTCATACGCGAGGGCTGGCCATCCAATGTGCCGGGAGAGCTAGCACCCTTCCACAGAGTTGGAGATGACTTATCATGCTGGAACGACATCTGTGTGGCAAGGGGGCTCTGCACAGTGATCTTGGAGGCGCTAAAAGGCCGCATCCTGACCATGGTACACAAGGGCCACCTGGGCGTTGTCAGGGTCAAACAGCGCTGTAGAGGCTTGGTCTGGTGGCCAGACATCGACAAGGACGTGGAGACCATGGTGAAAGACTGCATGGCCTGCCTAGCTAGCAGCAAGACGGGTGTACCACCACCTCCGCCCCTGCAGCCTTTACCATGGCTGGCAGCCCTGTGGAAACATATTCAATTGGACATCTGCAGCAAGCTGTATAGCTCCCCCCGACATCAGCGTTTCTTACTGATAGCCTATGACCTCTACTCAAAATGGCCTGAGGTGTTACCCACTGCTTCAGTCATCACCGACGTAGTCACTGATTTTCTCTCCTCCCTGTTTGCTCGCTAGGGTGTACCTGACATGGTCACAACAGGCAACGGACCGCAGTTCACCTCAGTGGACTTTGCAGTGTTCGTGGGGGGAATCAAGGACACAGACTGCTTTCAACCACCCTCAGGCAAATTGGGGGGTGGGGGGTGGAGAGGTTCAATCAGACCCTCAAGAATGGTCTCAGGGCACATCTAGCGGATAGACTCCTGTTTTCGGCCGCAATTCAGAGCACCCTGTTACACTACAGAGTGGCGCCACACACCACGACAAACAGCTCCCCGGCCCTTCTAATGCTGGGGGTGTGAAATGTGCCTTCCCCTGGACCAACTGCATCTTCCATCGGACAACACCCCAACAGAAAAGCCATCACCTAGGGAAAGGGTGGTTGAACAACAGCTGCGCATGAAGCAAAGGTTTGACAAGAAGCGCCGGGCGAAGTGACTCCGGTTTACGGTGCTCAACTGGGTTTGAATCAGCTGCCCCAACTGCGCTCACAAGCTGCAGTCGTTTTGGACAAGGTCAATGCAGATCACAGCTCAGTTGGGGCCAGCCACCTACCGTCTTGCTGATGGGTCTTGGTGGCACCCCAGCTGCCTCAGGAAGGCGATACTGACTTTGGCCCTGGATAAGGAGACAGCGGCTGATGCGATGGGATTGGACTGGGACTTTGACGGTGCAGGATCCACAACTCCTGAAGAGCACCCACTGGAGCCTGTGGCGGCAGCACAACCCAAGCACCGCTCTGCCCGGGTTCGACACTATCTGAAGGACTTTGTAACTAACTTTTGAATGTTTGGTCTGTTTTGTTAATAGTTAGTGCATGACCAACCAAAGTAGCAGAATAACCTACTCGGTCATGTTGGCATACCAGCAGTCTACCCGGGTGCCCAGCTAGTTATTTGAAGTTTTGGGGGTTTTCAATGGAGGTGTGTGTGTGTGGGGGGGTAAATGTGGTGTTTGGGATGTGGGGATGTGCACCCAGGTGATGTCACTACGTGGCAGACTGGCTGTGGCGCAAGACAGTGCCACCCCTTTGTATATAGTGCAGTCAGACAGTTCACATTGTTTGTCCACATGTTATTCCAAACATAACATTAGGTTTCATCAAAAAGCTTATTCTTCCTTGTATACCACACAGTGATGCTATAAAAGGCCTAAACATTAATTCCATGATTGTGGAGAGAAATGGCCAGATTACATATCATATGCAGACATACAGCGCATGCAATGGGCAAGGCACAGGACCGACAGCCTGCACTTTACCTATCCAGAGTGTGGACCCACATTGTTGGCCAGCCGGGAGTTGTTTTGCTGTGCTCATGTGGCCTCCGAAGGCTAGTGCTACATGGCTACATATGCTGAATCATTGCTCAGACCCTCCACAGTCAGAGTAGCATTGGATTTTAATTTTATAGCCATTCGAGCTTCATTATGCTCTTTATCTGGTCAAATATGGTGCTTCTCATTTCCATGTTTTGTTTATGTAGCACTCTATGAACAGCCAAACTTGGACCCTGTTGTAGGTTACGCCTCCTCACTTGTGAATGGCTTTTCCACTTGCATCAGTTGCAAAGCTTTCACCTAGTCAGATTAGGGGCCCATGAATAACGATGAGGCCTGAAATACAGCAGTTTTCTGGGAGAGCTTGCAGATTGGCTTTCTAAATCACATGTAAAATGACATAAAATTATTTTTTTGTTGATCAAAATACATGTATACACTACCGTTCAAAAGTTTGGGGTCACCCAGACAATTATTTTGTGTTTTCCATGAAAAGTCACACTTATTTACCACCATGAGTTCTAAAATGAATAGAAAATATAGTCAAGACATTGACAAGGTTAGAAATAATGATTTGTATTTGAAATAATAATGTTTTCCATATACTCAACCTGCTCAAAGGAAGGTCAGTTTTATAGCTTCTCTAACCAGCTAAACTGTTTTCAGCTGTGCTAACATGATTGCACAAGGGTTTTCTAATCATCCATTAGCCTTCTGATGCAATGAGCAAACACATTATACCATTAGAACACTGGAGTGATAGTTGCTGGAAATGGGCCTCTATACACCTATGTAGATATTGCACCAAAAACCAGACATTTGCAGCTAGAATAGTCATTTACCACATTAGCAATGTATATTAGATATTGGAGTGTATTTCTGATTAGTTTAAAGTTATCTTCATTGAAAAAAAAACCAGTGCTTTTCTTTCAAAAATAAGGAAATTTCTAAGTGACCCCAAACTTTTGAACGGTAGTGTATGTTCTTGATGTCAGAATTTGAAATTAATCCCTGAAAAAGACAATAAATGGGACCTTTAATTGATGCTGTCTAAATTAAGTGTTCAAACCTGAATAAAAATGACAATATAATACCACATGTCTATTTAGGAAATAAGAACATTAATAAACACAGGGGTGCACCAGCAGCAAGGATCCAGAAGATGCTGCTCATGTACTGCCTTTGTGCCTTGTGAGTATGCTTGGGTTCACAGAGAGGCCAATCCAGGAATCAGTTTAAACAGACCGTTTGCTGTTGCCAGAGGCTTTCTTTCTGCTTTCATGCGGAATATTGTTTGCCTCACTTTTCTTCCATCGCAGGGCCCAACCACAAAAGTGTGAATACTGTATGGAAACATGAAATAACCTCCATTTAATTTAGATTTATTTCACTGTGTAGCTGACAGACACATCACCCTGTTATATTTAGGAGGTTGAAAAAATGCAGCCGTGCCAGTGCCTCACATAGACCTGTACTGGCACTGAATTTAGAGGAAAAATGACCTTATCTGCAGCTGTGAATTTTAGGGTTTCTTCATGAATATGCACATTAGTCATTATGTGCATTATGTGATTATATACCCTCAATCCAGTCTCTGAATCTAAATCAGTCAGCAGTATGAATGGCAGAAAAGCTCTTAATCTTTTATTCAGCTTTCTTTGGTATGTTGAATGTGTAGCTCAACTTTTCAATTAATATCGGTAAGGAGAGCTCCACACCTGTCCCTCATCTTGGGCTTGCAGGAATGCTGCTGCATTGCTTTTCATTTTCTATTTTTACCGGGAGGAAATTTATCAACACACCACTTGACTGACAGCTGTGCCTGGATGTGTTCAGGGGTGCTGTGCAATTGTTAGGTACTGCAGTTTTAATTACAGACTAAATAGAAAGTCAGAGCAGCTTCTTAGATTTTCAGTGCACAGATGATAACGTCATTGACCTCAAGCAGATTTTGAGCTCCTCGCGGCTGCAAGTCTTGTCTAGAATGCTAAAAAAGTTCCACCATCCACAGGGATTTAAAAAATAATGTTATCAACCTTGAACACCAGGGGCACAATCTCTACAGATTATACCTGCTTCTAGCACACTCTGTTTCTGGCCAATCATTTCTGATTCAAACATAACCATTTAATGTGTACACATTTTTCACTTAAAAAATATTCATAGAAGGGTAGGTGTTTTTTTAACTGTTCCAATCATAATCACAAGTACTTCTCCAAGAGGTGGTCGAGTCACTGCCTTTCACACCATTTACCTTTTTCAAAAGTGTTTAAATCCTTGTAAAGCACAAGGTTATTAAGTTCACTTTTACTCACTGCTTTCACTTTCTTGTACAAGACTCGTTTTGGGTTGACAATTCACTTCCTGATGGTGTTAAATACTTTTTAGTGTGGTTAAAGCTGGGTTCACACTATAGCGTTTTGATCAACTTGTACAGATGTTTTGAAAAATCAGAGAAATTAGTCCAAACATTGGTGAAATCACATTTGTGAGCATTTTTTTTTAAAAATCCAGCACACACCAAGTTTTACGAACTTTTGCTAGCATTTGCCAGCGTTGCATTGAGTGTTAGGTTAGTGTACAGTGGGGTAAAAAAGTATTTAGTCAGCCACCAATTGTGCACGTTCTCCCACTTAAAAGATGAGAGAGGTCTCCAATTTTCATCATAGGTATACCTCAACTATGAGAGACAAAATGAGAAAAAAAAAATCCAGAAAATCACATTGTCTGATTTTTAAAGAATTTATTTGCAAATTATGGTGGACAATAAGTATTTGGTCAATAACAAAAGTTCATCTCAGTACTTTGTTATATACCCTTTGTTGGCAATGACAGAGGTCAAACGTTTTCTGCAAGTCTTCACAAGGTTTTCACAAACTGTTGCTGGTATTTTGGCCCATTCCTCCATGCAGATCTCCTCTAGAGCAGTGATGTTTTGGGGCTGTCACTGGGCAACACGGACTTTCAACTCCCTCCAAAGATTTTCTATGGGGTTGAGATCTGGAGACTGGCTAGGCCACTCCAGGACCTTGAAATGCTTCTTACAAAGCCACTCCTTCATTGCCCGGGCGGTGTGTTTGGGATCATTGTCATGCTGAAAGACCCAGCCACGTTTCATTTTCAATGTCCTTGCTGATGGAAGGAGGTTTTCACTCAAAATCTCACGATACATGGCCCCATTCATTCTTTCCTTTACACGGATCAGTCGTCCTGGTCCCTTTGCAGAAAAACAGCCACAAAGCATGATGTTTCCACCCCCATCCTTCACAGTAGGTATGGTGTTCTTTCTCCTCCAAACACGACAAGTTGAGTTTTTACCAAAAAGTTCTATTTTGGTTTTATCTGACCATATGACATTCTCCCAATCCTCTTCTGGATCATCCAAATGCTCTCTAGCAAACTTCAGACAGGCCTGGACATGTACTGGCTTAAGCAGGGGGACACGTCTGGCACTGCAGGATTTGAGTCCCTAACGACGTAGTGTGTTACTGATGGTAGCCTTTGTTACTTTGGTCCCAGCTCTCTGCAGGTCATTCACTAGGTCCCCCTGTGTGGTTCTGGGATTTTTGCTCACCGTTCTCGTGATCCTTTTGACCCCACGGGGTGAGATCTTGTGTGGAGCCCCAGATCGAGGGAGATTATCAGTGGTCTTGTATGTCTTCCATTTTCTAATAATTGCTCCCACAGTTGATTTCTTCACACCAAGCTGCTTACCTATTGCAGATTCAGTCTTCCCAGCCTGGTGCAGGTCTATAATTTTGTTTCTGGTGTCCTTTGACAGCTCTTTGGTCTTGACCATAGTAGAGTTTGGAGTCTGACTGTTTGAGGTTGTGGACAGGTGTCTTTTATACTGATGTTGGAATTAATAAGTGTTCACTTCTTCCTTCTCCCTTTCGAACAGTGTATACTGTAACTTTATTGCATTTGCTATTTGCTTGTTTTTTGTTATATTTTTTGTGTTCGAAATAAACTATCTATCTATCTATCTATAACAAGTTCAAACAGGTGCCATTAATACAGGTAACGAGTGGAGGACAGAGGAGCCTCTTAAAGAAGAAGTTACAGGTCTGTGAGAGCCAGAAATCTTGCTTGTTTGTAGGTGACCAAATACTTATTTTCCACCATAATTTGCAAATAAATTCTTTAAAAATCAGACAATGTGATTTTTTTGGATTTTTTTTTTCTCATTTTGTCTCTCATAGTTGAGGTATACCTATGATGAAAATTGGAGACCTCATCTTTTAAGTGGGAGAACTTGCACAATTGGTGGCTGACTAAATACTTTTTTGCCCCACTGTATGTGTAGCTGTTGCCAACTTAGATTAATTTAAACAAATGAATACTTTGCGCAAGTCAGCTGACATGTGCAAAGCTCACATAAAGATCAGTGTTTGTGGAGGCTTCCTGCCAGTGTTGCCAGACGTACAATAATTATCATATATTTGTACGATAATTTTGCCATCTGTATGATGTACCATCAATAATTTCAAAAATCCCATAATGTACGATAATTTGACCCCTTCATTTCGTGGCTAAGTTAATACATTAGCAAACACAGCCACGATACAGATTCTGTGCAAAGTGTGCAGACATAACTATGCTTGTTTTTACGCGTTGTCTCACGTGCGTGGAAGGAGACAGAAGATTCAGTGTCGGTAGCAGAGAGGTGGCCTCGGATGAAGGCTACTGATGAGATCCACAGTTCATTGAAACATACTGAGTCAAGCTAAAAAGATCTGTGAAAAATAGTGGTATACACCAAATCACTCAGTGCTGTACTGGAGCGCCAACTGCCTGCCATGAACGGAGCAGGTGGGGCTCATTTGCTGCTCAGGCGGGTGATTCAGCTGGTGATTCCTGGCTTTCACTACAGTTCTGGTGAGTGATAATTTCAGTACAGTCCATTCACAAATAAAAACTGGTACACTTGATCGAATCGTCTGCATACATTACAGCGCTAATGCAGGCACGGCAGACTCAACAAGTAAGCTGTGGAGAGTGCAATAAAAAGACCAGACTTGGACGGCAAACAAACTTTATTCACTCTCTCACTTCATTGATACACAGAAAAAGCATTCCCCTCATACACCAGGGTCTCTCCTTTTATATCACCACTCCTTCCCCCTGCTGCCTGAGATCTTGCATCACAATACATTTAACACATCATCACCCCTACTGTCCCCGCAGCTACTCCTTCCTGCTGCCTGGGGTTCTACATCACCATAACTTATCCCATCACAATACCTATTGTCCTCATCTGTTTAATCCCCCACTCTCTACCGGCAGAGAGACTATTTGCCTCTCCTCTGCTTCCAGTCTGAGATGATTATCCCAGCGTGGGTTCCCCACACTGCCCCCCCCCCCCAGAGTTTCAGACTGAGTGTCAACCCTCACGCCCTTTTGGCTTCAGTCTCCTCCCATATCTGCTGTAAGGAGGGTTCTTCGGCTCCGTGGCGCTGCTGTGCCGGTGGGGGGCTCCTGGGGGTGTGTCTGTCTGCGGGTGGGCAATGGCGAGGGGGGGGGAACATTCGACTTGCCCGTGTGGTTGCTCTGATGAATCATTTACCTGGGGAGTTCTCAGTGGGGGTCTTCCACGCCAAGGAGCTCGAGCCAACATCACTTGCTCGGGCGCCACCACAAAGGCGGGCTTAAGTCTGTCTATACATATTTTCTCCCGACGGCCTCCCAAGTCTAACAAAAAATGTTTGTCCCCTGGTTCCAGCACTCTGAACGGGCCATTGTAGGGTGGGCGCAATGGGGGGGCAGTGGGCATTGTGCCTGACAAACACGAACGCTGCATTCTTCAAAGTTTTTGGCACAACAGGGCATGGAAAACAGTGGTGGGCCTGGCCCGGTAGCGTGCCTGTGTCCGCGCTATGCTGTGAACGCGGAGACAGATGATTGTTCGGCGAGGGATTATCTGGTTAAAAATTCCCCAGGGAGCCGCAGCGGCTGAGAAAGGAACAGCTCTGCCGGACAAGCCTCCAAATCCTCTTTTGCTGCGGAACGCAACCCTAACAGAAACCACAGCAACCGGTCTACCCAATTTGCATCCGTAAGCGAAGCCCTAAGCGCTGCTTTCAGTGACCTATGGAAACGCTCGCATAACCCATTGGCCTGTGGGTTGTACGCGGTTGTGCGATGAATTGCGGCACCCAGGCTACGGGCCATCTCGGACCAGAGGTCGGAAACAAACTTAGGGTCCCTATCAGACGTGATGTCCGAAGGGATGCCAAAACGTGCCACCCATGTTGTCAAAAAGGCGCACGCCACGTCCGTGGACGTGGTTGCTGCTAGCGGGACTTCTTCAGGCCATCGTGTGGTGCGGTCCACCACTGTCAGAAGGTGCGTAAACCCCTGCAATGGCGGGAAGGGGCCCACGAGGTGCATATGCACGTGATCAAACCTCTTAGCCGGGATACGAAACAGCTCCAAAGGGGCCTTTGTGTGCCTGTGCACTTTGGCTCGTTGGCACGCTACGCAGGCTGCAGTCCACTTTTTTACCTGTTTGCACAGGCCTGGCTGTATGAACTTCACTCCCACCATTTTGACTGACGCGCGCACTCCTGGATGTGCCAGGGCATGAACTGACTCAAACACGCGGTGGCGCCAAGTGACTGGGACCACCAGGCGCGGGCGTCCCGTGGAGACATCACAGATTGGGGGGGGGGGCTCCGTCTTGCAGTGCCCTGCTCTCCAGCCTTAACCCTGTTGGTCCAGACTGGAGTGCGCACACATCCGCATCGCCAATCTGCTCTGTGGCCATGGCTGCATAATCTATCCCTACGCAGACTGGGGCTACTACTGTACGCGCGAGACAGTCCGCCACCACATTCAGTTTACCGGCCACATGCTGAATATCGGTCGTAAACTCCGAGCTCACGGCTAGCTGTCTCTGCTGCTGGCCCGACCATGGTTCTGAAACCTTGGCCGTCGCGTACGTTAGCGACTTGTGGTCCACGAACGCAGTGAAGCTGCGCCCTTCCAGCCAGAACTGGAAATGGCGTATGGCCAGGTGGAGAGCCAGCAACTCTCTGTCGAACACGCTGTATTTACGCTGACTGTTGCGCAAAGCCCTGCTAAAAAAAGCGAGTGGCTGCCAAGAACCAGCGACGCGTTGCTCCGCGAAGGCCCCTATGGCCACGTCCGAGGCATCGGTAGTTAGCGCTATCCGAGCCACCAGGTCCGGGTGCACCAACAGTGTGGCGTTTGCCAGGGCTGTTTTAACCTCAGAGAATGCCTGCTCCCGCTCAGGAGTCCAGTCGACTCTGTCCGCCGGTTTCCATCTCTTGAGTGCGGCGTACAATGACTGCATGAGCTGAGCTGCGTGGGGGAGGAACCTGTTATAAAAGTGAACCATCCCCAAAAACTCTTGAAGCGCCCTGACCGTCTGAGCCCGGAGGAAATTCGCAACCGTGCGCACCTTGTCCGGCAAGGGTATCGCTCCCTCCGGTGAGATGCGGTGCCCCAAAAAATCAATCCCCGTCACGCCGAACTGGCATTTCCCTGGGTTAATTATTAACCTGTGCTCCTCCAACCTCTGGAAAACTGTCCTGAGGTGGGTTACGTGTTCGTCCTCGGAAGCGCTGGCCACCAGGATGTCATCCAGGTAGACAAACACAAACGGCAGATCACGCAACACCGCATCCATCATGCGTTGGAATGTCTGTGCCGCGCCTTTTAATCCGAAGGGCCTGCGTAAAAACTCAAACAGGCCAAACAGAGTTATTACCGCCGTTTTGGGCATGTCCTCCGCACGCACCGGGACCTGGTGGTAACCACGAACCAGGTCTATTTTAGAAAAAGTACGTGCCCCGGCGAGGTGAACGGAAAAATCCTGAATATGGGGAATTGGGTAGCGGTTGTGCGCTGTGGCGTTGTTCAATCTACGGAAATCTCCACATGGTCGCCATGATCCCTCGGCTTTAGGGACCATGTGTAGTGGGGATGCCCATGGGCTGTTTGAGCACCTGATGATGCCAAACCTTTCCAAGTTGGCAAACTCCTCGCGCGCTATGGCCAGTTTAGCTGCGTCCAGGCGCCGAGGTCGTGCGAAAACGGGCGGCCGAGTGGTGGTAATAAAGTGCTCCATCCGTGTTTAGTGATGGCTGCCGAAAATGTTGGGACCGTGAGTGCTGGGAACTGAGTGAGCAGTGTGTGGAACTTACCGCCTGGAGCTGTGACGTTGGCTAGCGTTGTTGGCCCGGCCCCTTGAGCTGTACAGGGGAGAGAATCAAAAGACATTGTGTTGATCAGGTGTCTGTTAGCAACATCGACTAGCAGCCCGTGTGCACACAAAAATTCAGCGCCCATGATTGGGAAAATGCATGCCGCTATGATGAATGTCCACTCGTACATACGGCCATGTAGGGATACCGTCAGTGTCTTCTCACCAAAAGTCCTAATGTCCGAGCCGTTTGCGGCCATCAGCTCGGGGCGGCTAGCTCCCGCTAGCCGGTCGGCGTAGAACGGCAGGATGAGGCTCTTTTGGAGGCCGGTGTCTACGAGGAACCGTCTCCCTGAGCATGAGTCCGTCATGTAGAGCAGCTTGTTTTCTTCACCGGCGGTCGCAGCTGCTACTGACTGCCGGCCTTGGCATTTCCTGAACACTTGAAATGGCACGGTGGCACACATCAGCGTGTGTCCTCTCCAAAGCGGCGGTGGTAGGAGCAGAACGTGTCTCTCTGGCGCTTCCTGGCCCCCGCCGCCGCTACCATTGCCGGCTCCTCGTTTCCACTGGCCGTCTCGCTGGTTTCCGATGCCGCCGCATTCACTGTGAGGGCTCTGGTGGTGAGGATGAGCCAATCTGCCTCCTGGGCTAGCGCCAGGTAGTCACGCGCGGCCAGCAACGGCGAGTTGACAAGGACCGCTCTTGCCTCTGTTGGGAGGTTCCGGAGGAAAAAGTGGGCAAACAGAAAATGCCCGTCGTCCGTGCCCATCAACGCCAACATCTTCTCCACCAGTTCGACCGCCGACCCATCTCCTAACTCGGAGCGCCTCAGGAGCCTCTCTGCTCTCTCGCAGTCCAACAGTGTGTAGCACCTGGTCAGCGCGGCTTTGAGAGTCCCGTATTTATTGTGGGTTTTGGCTGTTGGAGCAGGCTCGCTACTTGCTGAGTCATGCGTGCGTCCAGCGCTGCAACCACATAGTAATATCCGGTGTCATCTGCCATTATTCCCCGGAGGGCGAACTGGGCCTCGGTGTGGAGGAACCAAGACTGCGGGTTGTGCAGCCAAAAGTCCGGTAGTTTGACCGAAATGGCGCACGCGTTGCTGGGGCTTTCCATCCGGGCCGTTTCTGGGGTGCTTGCCGCGTTGCTGGGGCTTCCCGTCTGGCCCAACTCCGGGGTTTTTTCCTTGTGTTCCATAATTCGTCAAGGGTCACCAGTGTGGAGAGTGCAATAAAAAGACCAGACTTGGACAGCAGACGAACTTTATTCACTCTCTCACTTCATTCATACACAGAAAAAGAATTCTCCTCATACACCAGGGTCTCTCCTTTTATATCACCCCACTCCTTCCCCCTGCTGCCTGAGATCTTGCATCACAATACATTTAACACATCATCACCCCTACTGTCCCTGCAGCTACTCCTTCCTGCTGCCTGGGGTTCTACATCACCATAACTTCTCCCATCACAATATCTATTGTCCTCATCTGTTTAATCCCCCATGCTCTACCGGCAGAGGGACTATTTGCCTCTCCTCTGCTTCCAGTCTGAGATGATTATCCCAGCGTGGGTTCCCCACAAAGCAACATTACCAGCAGGTTAAGAAATTAATGGGGGCAAACAGACCTCAGTTTTACTGTGTGGTTCAAACATGTAGCTGGCATTAGCACTAAAGCTTTCTGTTGCTGCTGCAATGTGCAAATGTGGTTCTCAGTAAGACTGTGAAACAGGTTTCTGCTTCAATTATCATCGGCATTTTTGTTGTAGTTTAGGCGGATTGATTGATGTTTAGTCCTAATGTATAGAGTACTTCTCAAAATATTTATGAGGCAAGACCTTGATACATGATGGTTCAACAGAAGCTGTATTGAAGATAGTTAAGTATGACTGATATTCTGGGCTGTTCAGTGCAGGCCAGAGGCTCATCCTGCTCACACAGGTAGAGGCGTTGGTCTGCAAGAGGTGTTTTTTTTCAACCGATCTGTTAGATTATTTAAAGGTAAAACTGCACTATAGACTGTAATATGCGCCATCTATAATAATGTGTTATTGAAGCAGGTGGTCCTGAGCAACGTCAGAATGAAAACTGGGTGTGTACGATAATTTTCCTCAACATACCATAATTTTTAGCCACTGGTATGATACTTCAACATTTCCCATCTGGCAACACTCTCCCTGCCATTCTGGACCTACTTTTTTGGGTGGATTCACATTGCAACGTTTGGACCAACTTTTACTTATGTTTTGGCAAATGTCTGGCTCTGCTGGCAAAAGTTGATAAAAGTTAATGATACTTGGTGTTTGTTGGCAAATACTAGTGACAGTTGTATTCCTTGAAAGTTTTCAGCATGCGGAAAATCTGTCAACATTTGGAAATAAACATTGGTTAAAGTTGTGCTCTGTTTGCAAAAGTTCCTGAGTGCTGGGCTAAGTTATGCAGAGTTCACCTAAGTCAGCCTAAGTTAAGCTCCTTTGGCAAACACTGACTGAAATGCCGGTGGAAGCAGATGTTTTTAGACCAAAACTCACTTCAGACATGCATGGACGAAAGAGAAATTGAGTAAAGGGGGAATAAAAAAAAAAAAAAAAAAAATATATATATACATACAGTGGGGCAAAAAAGTATTTAGTCAGCCACCAATTGTGCAAGTTCTCCCACTTAAAAGATGAGAGAGGTCTCCAATTTTCATCATAGGTATATCTCAACTATGAGAGACAAAATGAGGGGAAAAAAAATCCAGAAAATCACATTGAATGATTTTTAATGAATTAATTGGTAAATTCCTCGGTAAAATAAGTATTTGGTCACCTACAAACAAGCAAGATTTCTGGCTCTCACAGACCTGTATCTTCTTCTTTAAGAGGCTTCTCTGTCCTCCACTCGTTACCTGTATTAATGGCACCTGTTTGAACTTGTTATCAGTATAAAAGACACCTGTCCACAACCTCAAACAGTCAGACTCCAAACTCCACTATGGCCAAGACCAAAGAGCTGTCAAAGGACGCCAGAAACAAAATTGTAGACCTGCACCAGGCTGGGAAGATTGAATCTGCAATAGGTAAGCAGCTTGGTGTGAAGAAATCAACTGTGGGAGCAATTATTAGAAAATGGAAGACATACAAGACCACTGATAATCTCCCTCGATCTGGGGCTCCACGCAAGATTTCACCCCGTGAGGTCAAAAGGATCATGAGAACAGTGAGCAAAAATCCCAGAACCACACGGGGGGACCTAGTGAATGACCTGCAGAGAGCTGGGACCAAAGTAACGAAGGCTACATCAGTAACACACTACGCCGCCAGGGACTCAAATCCTGCAGTGCCAGACATGTCCCCCTGCTTAAGCCAGTACATGACCAGGCCCATCTGAAGTTTGCTAGAGAGCATTTGGATGATCCAGAAGAGGATTGGGAGAATGTCATATGGTCAGATGAAACCAAAATAGAACTTTTTGGTAAAAACTCAACTTGTTGTGTTTGGAGGAGAAAGAACACCATACCTACTGTGAAGGATGGGGGTGGAAACATCATGTTTTGAGGCTGTTTTTCTGCAAAGGGACCAGGACGACTGATCCGTGTAAAGGAAAGAATGAATGGGGCCATGTATCGTGAGATTTTGAGTGAAAACCTCCTTCCATCAGCAAGGGCATTGAAGATGAAACATGGCTGGATCTTTCAGCATGACAATGATCCCAAACACAACACCCGGGCAGCGAAGGAGTGGCTTCGTAAGAAGCATTTCAAGGTCCTGGAGTGGCCTAGCCAGTCTCCAGATCTCAACCCCATAGAAAATCTTTGGAGGGAGTTGAAAGTCTGTGTTGCCCAGCGACAGCCCCAAAACATCACTGCTCTAGAGGAGATCTGCATGGAGGAATGGGCCAAAATACCAGCAACAGTGTGTGAAAACCTTGTGAAGACTTACAGAAAACGTTAGACCTCTGTCATTGCCAGCGAAGGGTATATAACAAAGTACTGAGATAAACTTTTGTTATTGACCAAATACTTATTTTACATAGGAATTTACCAATTAATTCATTAAAAATCATTCAATGTGATTTTCTGGATTTTTTTTCTCATTTTGTCTCTCATAGTTGAGGTATACCTATGATGAAAATTGGAGACCTCTCTCATCTTTTAAGTGGGAGAACTTGCACAATTGGTGGCTGACTAAATACTTTTTTGCCCCTGTGTGTGTGTGTGTGTGTGTGTGTGTGTGTGTGTGTGTGTGTGTGTGTGTGTATTGGGTGTTTCTAAAAACATCCAAGAATGGCTAAGAGTGAGACACTGGACTATTCTAAAGTGGCCTTCTATGAGCCCTGATCTAAATCCTATTGAACATCTGTGGAAGGAGCTGAAACATGCCGTCTGGAGAAGGCACCCTTCAAACCTGAGACAACTGGAGCAGTTTGCTTATGAGGAGTGGGCCAAAATACCTGCTGAGAGGTGCAGAAGCCTCATTGACAGTTGCAGAAATCGTTTGATTGCAGTGATTGCCTCAAAAGGTTGTGCAACAAAATATTAAGTTAAGAGTACCATCATTTTTGTCCAGGCCTGTTTCATGAGTTTGTTTTTTAAAATAATTCTGTTGAACCACAATTCAAAAGCAGTGTCTGATTTTCATTGGTTAATTTTCATAGAATTTTTATTTATTACCACTTTTGTCAGATTCAGGTTATTTCTGTGACCATTGTGGGTTTTTCTTTCATTAACAGAGGGGTACCAACAATTTTGTCCACGTGTGTATGTACAGTGGGGTAAAAAAGTATTTAGTCAGCCACCAATTGTGCAAGTTCTCCCACTTAAAAGATGAGAGAGGTCTCCAATTTTCATCATAGGTATACCTCAACTATGAGAGACAAAATAAGAAAAAAATATCCAGAAAATCACATTGAAGGATTTTTAATGAATTAATTGGTAAATTCTTTGGTAAAATAAGTATTTGGTCAATAACAAAAGTTCATCTCAATACTTTGTTATATACCCTTTGTTGGCAATGACAGAGGTCAAACATTTTCTGTAAGTTTTCACAAGGTTTTCACACACTGTTGCTGGTATTTTGGCCCATTCCTCCATGCAGATCTCCTCTAGAGCAGTGATGTTTTGGGGCTGTCGCTGGGCAACACGGACTTTCAACTCCCTCCAAAGATTTTCTATGGGATTGAGATCTGGAGACTGGCTAGGCCACTCCAGGACCTTGAAATGCTTCTTACAAAGCCACTCCTTCATTGCCCGGGCGGTGTGTTTGGGATCATTGTCATGCTGAAAGACCCAGCCACGTTTCATTTTCAATGTCCTTGCTGATGGAAGGAGGTTTTCACTCAAAATCTCACGATACATGGCCCCATTCATTCTTTCCTTTACACGGATCAGTCGTCCTGGTCCCTTTGCAGAAAAACAGCCCCAAAGTATGATGTTTCCACCCCCATGCTTCACAGTAGGTATGGTGTTCTTTCTCCTCCAAACACGACAAGTTGAGTTTTTACCAAAAAGTTCTATTTTGGTTTCATCTGACCATATGACATTCTCCCAGTCCTCTTCTGGATCATCCATATGCTCTCTAGCAAACTTCAGACGGGCCTGGACATGTACTGGCTTAAGCAGGGGGACACGTCTGGCACTGCAGGATTTGAGTCCCTGGCGGCGTAGTGTGTTACTGATGTAGCCTTTGTTACTTTGGTCCCAGCTCTCTGCAGGTCATTCACTAGGTCCCCCCATGTGGTTCTGGGATTTTTGCTCACCGTTCTCGTGATCATTTTGACCCCACGGGGTGAGATCTTGCGTGGAGCTCCAGATCGAGGGAGATTATCAGTGGTCTTGTATGTCTTCTATTTTCTAATAATTGCTCCCACAGTTGAGTTCTTCACACCAAGCTGCTTACCTATTGCAGATTCAGTCTTCCCAGCCTGGTGCAGGTCTACAATTTTGTTTCTGGTGTCCTTTGACAGCTCTTTGGTCTTGGCCATAGTGGAGTTTGGAGTCTGACTGTTTGAGGTTGTGGACAGTTGACTTTTATACTGATAACGAGTTCAAACAGGTGCCATTAATACAGGTAACGAGTGGAGGACAGAGGAGCCTCTTAAAGAAGAAGTTACAGGTCTGTGAGAGCCAGAAATCTTGCTTGTTTGTAGGTGACCAAATACTTATTTTACCGAGGAATTTACCAATTAATTCATTAAAAATCCTTCAATGTGATTTTCTGGATTTTTTTTTTCTCATTTTGTCTCTCATAGTTGAGGTATACCTATGATGAAAATTGGAGACCTCTCTCATCTTTTAAGTGGGAGAACTTGCACAATTGGTGGCTGACTAAATACTTTTTTGCCCCACTGTATATTCTCCCAAAAATGTGACAACCCAAAAGAAAAAAACCTCCTCACTGAGAAATTTACAGTTCTTAATTTTCTGCTCCATTCGTAATCATTCTGCAGGATTTATTGGTTTGGCTTCCATTGTGGGGAATCAAACAGCACTTTAATGGGATTTTATGTTATGTTAAATAACATAAGATAAGATAAGATAAGCCTAATAAGGCTTATCTTATCTTATCTTATGTTATTTAATGGAGAGAGTTGTAACAGTCAAAATATAATCACCCGTCATTTTATTTATAAGATGATACACTAAGTAGTTTTTTTACCCTTAAACCCACAGTTTACCCTTGTGCTGGGTGCCCACACGTGTGCTGGTACTCGATCTCTGTTTTTAAGAATTATTTTGCGCTCGCTGTGAGAATTGGACTCTTTGGGACTGCTCTCATTCGTGAGTAAACTAATTAGCGTTTCTTTTCGTGGTTCGCTGCTACGCTTTACCTGAAGCGTTTGCTAAGCTAACGCTATCGCTATAGCTAGCGCCATAGCTAGTCATAGCACCTAACACCGATACAAAGAAGCAACACTGTCCCCGGTGATTGGGGCTCACCAGAGGAACTAACCAAGGCAACAGTTGGATGGGAGCCGGATTGGAGTTCAAGTACAGCGGTGGTAGGAGACGGGGACCAGTGGAGGAGCAGCCGGGGCCCCAGCTGGATAAGAGCCGGAATCGGAGCCCAGCTACAGCGGCAGGGCTTGGCGGAGGAACTACTGAGGAAGACGGCGGTAGGTGGCGGGGCTCAGCGGAGGATCTACCAGGACCCCAGCTGGACAGGAGCAGGATCGGAGCTCAACTACAGCGACGGTGGGCGGCGGGACTCGGTGGAGGAGCTGCCAGCACCCCGGATGGACAGGAGCTCAATTGTAGCGGCAGTAAGCAGCGGGACTAGCAGCGGAGGGAGCTAGCTGAGGCCCAGCTGGATTCGAGGTCGGTCGGATCGGATACCGGCGTCACCAGCAGAGATTGTTTTACTATCAACAGGTCAGTAAAAATGCCACCAAAGAAGGAGGAAATGGAAGAGATCAAAAAATCTCTCTTCTTGTCAGAAGAACTGACCAAAGTGGCTAGTCAGCAGGCTAAAATAATAGGGCTAATGGAAGAAGTCTGAGAATTAAAATTAACAATTAAGGAAAAAGACAAAAAAATTGCAGACTTGGAACGACGCGTCGAGGATCTTGAACAATGTTCTCGTATGGATGATCTAATTATAAGTGGACTAGACATTAAATATCAATCATATGCTCGTGCTACAGCAGGAATGAGAGGTGAGGAGGCTCCCCTGAGTGAATCAATCTCCCTGGAAAACCAGGTGCTTCAGTTCCTTGAAAGTAGAAATATAAAGGTTGAAGCAAATGCAATTTCAGCCTGTCATGCTTTACCCAGAAAGGATAATAAAACCAAGAAATCAATTGTGATGCGCTTTGTAAACAGAAGGGTAAAGAATGACATACTGAGGCAGGCCAGAAAGCTACGGGGAACAGAAGTTTACCTAAATGAACACCTAACAAAAACTAATGCTGAAATAGCACGGCAAGCATGGATGCTGAAAAGACAAAATAAGATACAGGCAACATGGAAAAGAAATTGCAGAGTTTGGATCAAACTAAATGGAACACCTGAGGAAGCGAAGACCATAATAATCAGATCTTACTGACTTAAATAAATATAGATGAACATTGATTAAGAAAATTAAGAGACTATGATAATCCATATCCACACACACGGCAAGAATAGTTCTTCTGTGACATACCATGTCAATGCACTTTAAAAAAAACCACAAAAAACTAAACAAAACAAACAAAAACTTGACTTGAGTAGACATCAATTATCCCCAGTTGGAGGAAGTCATTTGACACAGAGTGAGGAAATCCAAACTCTGAAAATATGCCATTATGCTGAACATAAACTACAAGAGATGGAGAATGATATTGATCCTGATAACCACTTTTTCAATAATATTCATAATCATTGTGAATATTACACTGAAAAGCAATTCAAAAGTCAAGTGCAACTAGATGGTTAACTATCAATAATACACTTCAACAGCAGAAGTCTTAACAAAAACTTCCTACAGATTCAGGACTATTTAAAACAGCTAGACAGAAAATTTACAGCTATCACAGTCTCTGAAACTTGGCTTAATGAAGAGCAGGCTGCTCTGATGGCAATAGAGGGATATCAGATGTTTCATATTAACAGATCTCAAAAAAAGGGTGGTGGTGTTGCATTGTATATTGATGACCTGTATAGGTGTAAGCTTGTAAATGGAATGTCCTTTGCACTACCAGGGATTTTGGAATGTGTTACTGTTGAGATTGACCAAGATAAAACAAAAAATCTAATTATAAGTTGTATATATAGAATGCCGGGAACTTGCATTGAGACATTCAGAGATAAGTTAGTCGAGCTGTACAATAATATTACTAGTAAGAAAATGGTTGTAATTTGTGGAGATTTCAATATTGATTTACTAAATCCATTTCAACAGAATGTAATTACAGAGTTCATGAATTCTGTGTACAGTATGAGTCTATATCCCACAATAACACATCCCAGTAGAATCACAGTTCACACTGCTACACTTATTGACAACCTGTTTGTTAATATTATTGATAAGAAAATAGAAAGTGGATTATTGATAAATGATATAAGTGACCATTTGCCAGTCTTTGCACTTATCCATGGCCACACGGGGGCCAATACAGAATTTTTTTTTTAAATCTTTCAGATACAAATCACAAAATGCAATCAGTTCTTTTAAAGAAGACTTGCTGAAGCGAGACTGGACAAAAGTCTATGTATCAGATGTAAATGAAGCCTATGACACATTTATAAACATTGTAACCACTCTTTATGAAAAAACTGTCCATTAGTAAAGAAAAAGCTTAAACATAAATTTGTCGATAAGCCATGGTTAACCAAAGGATTACAAAAGGCGTGTAAAAAGAAAAATTCATTATATAAAGCTTTTCTAAAGAAAAGGACAAAAGAAGCAGAGCAGCGGTATAAAACATACAAAAACAAGTTAACATATATAAGGAGATGTAGTAAAAGAAACTATTACAGTAAAGAACTGGAGAAAAACAGAGACAATATTAAAATACATGGACAATACTTAACAATATTTTTGGAAATAAAAACAGAAATACAACCTACCCAACCAATTTTTCAAAAAATAATAAAACGACTCAGAGTGTGAATGCAGTTTCACCTGCAGATGAATTTAATAACTTTTGTGTTAACTCTGGTCCTAATTTGGCTTGAAATACCCATTACGGCACCTACGAGTGATACAATAAGCAAAAACACTGCTATAAAAGACTCCATTTTCATAAAGAACACAGACGAGAGAGAGGTCATTGAAATTGTTAAATCGTTTAAAAGTAAAACATCTGCGGACTGTGATGGTATTGACATGCTCTTAGTCAAAACTATTATTGAATGCTTAGTGAAACCACTGATGTATATTTGTAACCTGTCTCTCCAAACAGGTATATTTCCCAATGCAATGAAAATAGCTAAAGTAATTCCGATATACAAGACGGGTGACAGAGGGGAACTTTCAAACTATAGACCAATTTCACTATTGCCTCAATTTTCCAAGATACTTGAAAAATATTCTATGAGAGAATTGACAACTTCATAATGAAGAATAATTTATTGTGTGAGCAGTAAAATGGGTTCAGACACAAGGGGACAACTGCATTTGCTCTAATGGAATTTATAGAAAAAATATCAACTGCCGTTGAAAATAAAGAGTACTCAGTTGGGGTATTCCTGGATCTTAAAAAAGCATTTGATATAGTGGATCATAATTTATTATTAAAGAAACTACAAAATTGTGGTATTGGGGGGTAGCACTGTCCTGGTTATGTAGTCACTTAAAGAATAGATATCAGTATGTATGTGTTGGAAACAAAAACTCAGTTACTGAAGGTTACTTGTGGAGTCCCACAGGGTTCAGTTTTGGGGCCACTGTTATTCAATATGTATATAAATGATATATGTAAAGTTTTGGAAAAAATGGATTTAATATTGTTTGCCGATGACACTAATCTATTATGCAGTGGAAGCAATTTGGAACAACTTTTGGATACACTCGGAAAGGAATTAGGAAAGCTTAAACTGTGGTTTGATTCAAACAAATTAACGCTCAATTTAAGTAAGACAAAATTTATAGTTTTTAACAATCATCACAACAACGTAGTATCTAAACTCAGTGTAAATGGTGTAGAGATTGAAAGGGTATCTGAAACTAAATTTCTTGGAGTAATAATTGATAATAAACTGTGTTGGAAGTCACATATTAATTATATTAAAGGCTAAAATATCTAAATCAATTGCAGTACTACACAGAGTGAAATATTTGCTGAATCAACCCACACTATATACTTTGTATCATTCATTAATACTCCCATACATGACATTGTACTGAAGTATGGGGAAATACATATAAAACAAACATACTGTATATCCAGTCTTTATGCTTCAGAAGAGAGCTATTAGAATAATAAACAAAGCTGCTTACAGGGAACCAACAAACCCACTTTTTCTTAAATTAAAAGCTCTCAAGTTGAAAGATCTGGTTGACTTTAAAACTGCAGTAATAATGTTTAAAGTGAAGAATCTATCACTGCCCACAAATATCCAAAAGTTGTTCCAAATAAGGGAGAAACAATATCATTTCAGAGGAACATGTATATTTCAAAAACTTTCAGTGAGAACTGCCACCAAGCAACACTGTGTCTCAGTGCAAGGAGTCAGATTATGGAACGATTTTGGACCTGAATTAAAGTCATGTACAATGCTTGGACAATTTAAACAAAAACTAAAAGAAGAAATACTCCAAACATATATACAAGATGACATGTAAAATCACGTGATTGTCATATCCAGTCTGTGTTGTGTTGTTGCTTAGTTTTTTTTGTCACATTTTGTCTTAGCTTTGTTCCGAATTGTAATCGCTCTTGTTTTGTTTTTCTTTTGAATTCTTGGATTGAATATGGGTGGGCAGTATACTGTAAGCTGCGGCTTCAGCCATCACCCATTTCGGACAACTTATGTTGAACTGTATAATCAGAGGAGTTATTGTTTAATTTGACCTTGTTGGATTTTTTTTTCCTTTTTCCCCTTTGTTATATTATTCTGTTTCTTTTTAATCTTTACTTTTAATAAGATAAGATAAGATAAGCCTTTATTAGTCCCACAATGGGGAAATTCCAGGATTGCAACAGCACAGGGATAGCAACACTCAGAGCAATAATTAAGAAGATACGGAAGATATAAATAAGAGCAATGGATATACATACATACACATAAATATATATATATATACAAAGTGCGGAGCATTGTAGCAAAATGGAATAAACAGCATAACCGTCTACTTAGTTATCCTACATAGTATGAATATGTACCCATACATATTGTCACCTTCCGTAGCGACCGATATTGTCCTAGTTGTATACTGGAGGGGACCATTTGTGTAAGTCTGTTGCGTCTTTTGCATTCAATACTATTAGGTCGTCACGTTTTTTTGCTATCTCTGCAAGCAGCCCTGCTTAGGTTATACAGTCTGACAGCCGTAGGTAGGAAGGACCTACGAAACCTCTCGGTTGCGCACCTAGGATGATGTAGTCTGCTGCTAAATGAGCTCCTCAGTGCGTTCAGTATGTCCTGCATAGGGTGGGACTCGGACTCCAGCAGAGATGACAGTTTAGCCACCATCCTTCTCTCTCCTATCTCCTCCACTGGGTCAGGGCGCTGCCCCAGGACAGAGCTAGCTTTCTTGATCAGTTTGTTCAGTGTCTTCCTATCGGCTGCTGTAATGTCACTGCCCCAGCAGACCACTCCAAAAGTGATGGCTGATGCCACCACTGTGTCGTAGAATGTCTTCAGCAGTGCCCCTTGTACACCAAAAGACCTGAGTCTCCTCAGTAGGAACAGCCTGCGCTGTCCCTTCTTGTAGAGTGCATCGGTATTGTGTGACCAGTCTAGTTTATTGTTCAGATGAACACCAAGGAACTTGTCGGATGTCACCATCTCAATGTCTGTTCCCTGTATGTTTACTGGTGCTGTGAGGGGTTGTCCTTGCCTGCGGCAGTCCACCACCAGCTCCTTAGTTTTCCTTGAGTTGATCTTTTTTTTTTTTTTTTTTTTTTTTTTTACTTATTTGTACCCGTAGGTAGACTTGGTTTGCAGTCTGGTGACAAGCCACCGGCTGCTGGTCGCTGCGTGCGCGAGCGCCCTAAACCTACATGTTTTTGGTATGCGGGAGGAAACCGGAGAAATCCCGGAGTAAACCCACGCAACACGGGGAGAACATGCAAACTCCACACAGCTCACTGTTGGTCGGGGGCTGGAATCGAACCCACGATCTCATGATCCCCGCGATCCCCCGGCCAAGGGTAAAACTGTGCTGCCACAGTGCTAAACCACTGCGCCATCGTGCAGCCCAGTTCTGGAGGCAGTTCCGATGGCACCAGTCCACGAAGTCCTGGATAAGTCCTCTGTACTCAGCTTCATCTCTGTTAGAGATGAGGTCGACGATCGCAGAGTCGTCAGAGAACTTCTGTAGATGGCAGTGTGTTGTGTTGTGTGAGAAGTCCGCAGTATAAAGGGTGAACAGGAAGGGAGCCAAAACCGTTCCCTGGGGGGCCCCCGTGCTTCCGATAATTGTGTCGGACACACAGTCCCGGGTTCTCACAAACTGTGGCCGGTTAGTGAGGTAGTCCAGGATCCATGATGACAGGTGCTGGTCCACCCCTGCGCACAGCAGCTTGTCCTTCAGGATCATTGGTTGGATGGTGTTGAAAGCACTGGAGAAGTCAAAGAACATGATCCTCACCGCATTCCCGGGCTTCTCCAGGTGGGACAGGGAACGGTGAAGAAGGAAGATCACTGCATCCTCCACCCCAATGCCATGCTGGTAAGCGAACTGGAGTGGATCCATCGCTGGTCCCACCAGGGGGCGGAGGTGAGCAAGGAGCCGTCTCTCCAGGGTCTTCATCATGTGGGACGTCAGGGCCACTGGTCTGTAGCTGTTCAGGTCTTTGGGGCGGGAAGTCTTTGGTACAGGTACCACACAAGATGTTTTCCACAACTGTGGTACCCTCCCCAGCTTCAGGCTCAGGTTGAAGATGAACTCCACAATCCCACACAGCTGATCTGCACAGGACTTGAGGAGCTTTGCGCTGATGTCGTCCGGTCCCGACGCCTTCCTCGCCTTGATCTTCCTCAGCTCCGTCCTCACCTGGGTCTTAGTGAGGGTCAAGTCGGGGGGCTGTGTGTTGGGAGTGGGGGGGTGTTGGTGGAGTGGGGTGTGGGCAGCGGGACTCGATGTCTTTAGAGGCAGCAGTGGTTGTTGTGCAGTTGGGGGGTAGGGCGGTTGGTCAAACCTATTAAAAAACAGGTTCAGATTGTTCGCCCACTCCCTGCCCCCCGTGGCCTGGGGGGAGGTATTCTGGAGCCCAGAGATGGTTTTAAGGTTTCTCCAGACCCTACCGATGTCGCTCTGTTGCAGCTTGTCCTCCATCATCTTCCTGAAGCTGTCCTTGCCTTCTCTGATCTTCCTCCTCAGCTCCCTCTGTACGGACTTCAGCATCTCCCTGTTCCCAGACCTGAAGATCCTCCTCTTCTCTCTCAGTAGTGATTTTATCTCAGGGTTGATCCAGGGTTTGTTGTTTGAGCAACACCGTATGGTCTTGGTGGGTATGGTGTTGTCCACACAGAAGCTGATGTAGTCCGTGATGGTGTGAGTAATCTATCCGAAATAAAGATTCATTCATTCATTCAATGAACAGTTGAAAAGGGTATGCAAAAGTAATTGCATAGGAATATAAAATGAAAATAAATACTGAAACGTATGCCCAAGGGAGATGTGTTCACTCCAAAAGCAGTTCCAGAATGGCAGGGAGCCTTCAAAAATGCTGATCTTTATATCCAGAGTGGTGGCCTACTGGTAGACTCTGCGCATCCACCCCACATACGGGGGTTCAAGCCCCAGCTGGGTCATACTAAAGACCATATTAAAAAAATGGTACTTCCCACCTTCTAGCTTGAGGCTCAGCATAATAGAATGGGAAAGGAAAAAGTTGTTCGTGGCACTGCCTTGCATGGCCGTGATCCCTTTGATTCTAGATGTGATTAACATTGTAGATAGGAGAAACATAATTTCGTTCTACTGTACATGATTGGCTGTATGGATTGAATGACAATAAAGTTGGCTTCTTCTTCTAACACTGATATCAGTTGACCTGCACTGAGTATTTGCTTGCTTAAGTTAACCTAAGTTAGCAACAGCTATACGTATGCTAGCCTAAGTTGGCAAAAGTTTGTCAATGCTGAATGCAACGCTGGCAAATGCTAGCAAAAGTTTGTAGAAGATGGTATGCACTGGATTTTAAAAAATCTGCTCACGAATGTAATTTCACCGACGCTTGGACTAATTTCTCTGATTTTTCAAAACGTCTGTAAAAGTTGGTCCAAACACTATAGTGTGAACTCAGCTTTAACTTAGGCCGGCTTAGGTAAACTCTGCATAACTTGGCCCAGTGCTCAGGAACTTTTACAAACTAAGCACAACTTTCACCATGTATTTCCAAACGTTTTCAAAGAGCACAACTTTTGCCGGCGTTTGCCAACAAACACCAGCTATCATTAATTTTTGTCAGCAGAGCCAGACGTTTGCCAAAACATCAGTTAAAGTTGGTCCAAACGTTGTAGTATGAATCCACCTTAAGGCAATAGTTGGGGTGAGAGTAAGGAAAGGGAGAGATCTAATTTACACAGATTGCAACTATAACCCTGAACCATTTTTCAACATATTTCCACAACAGCTAGAGGTTGCTTAATACTCACTTAATACTCACTTAAATTCCACACATAAATGATCATATAAAGTGTTTTCTGGTGAGGATGAGGACAGTCTCTCTTCTCTATAATTAAATGCACTACATCCTCCTATGGTGAAAATGTCTTCCACATGCTTACAGCAAAAATTCATACAAAGCATTCTATACAAAGTTCCTTAATTTGTCAAAAGTTTGGATGCACTGCCCTAATCCATCCATCCATCCGTCCAGTTTCACCTGCTTATCTGGAACTCTAGGTCACAGGGGTAGCAGCCCTTCACCCAGGACCAATTTGTCTTGGGAGAGCCAACAAGGGACAAGTTGCCCCTGACAACATAGCTCCTGGGATCATGAGTGCACTCAAACCCCTCCACCATGATAAGGTGGTGATCCACAGAGGGGACTGTCCTAAACTCTCCTTAAAATGTTTTGATTTGGTTTACATGTCTCTCTGACTATTCTTATTCCTACAGTTCCATTTCCTGTTACTCCTTTTTTTTTAAACCATTCTTCTGTTGTGACCAGCTAGCATATTTTAACATCATCCTACTGAAAACCCCACTTCTGTACACTTTTATCTTTCAAACAGAGGACAGTACATTATCTTCAATAAGGCCTCATAAGATGCTTTCAAACTACAATTGGTGAGCTGCAGTCACAGGTCCCATTAGCATAAATTAACACCTCAACAACCCTCCATGCATTTTTCATACTAAAAGGAGAAGCGGGTCTGATCTCCCACAGATAACAGTGTATTTTTCCGGTGTATCACGTTTCTTGCCCTCACATTGCTGATATCACACAAATATGCCGTGAGCCTAGAAGCTGGTGATGTCGGCTGCTACAGATTACTTTAGAGTCACCGGCATTTTTACAGGTCTTTTAATTTTGCTGCCCTATGTCAAACTCAGTAAATCAGCAGTTAATTGGAATACACCAATCTGTAGTTCAATGGTTGCTGCTCTTTGTCCTCTCGTTGCAAAATGCACTTGGCAGCTCACATAATAACTATCATTTTTTTTATATATGGGCACAATACTTGAATATTTATAAGAGATGGGATGTATGTGTACGTCCAGCAACACAAAGCAGGATTTTTTTTTTTCCAGACAGGGCTTTTATGGAAAAAAGAGAAGCAGAGGTGCATGCCAATGCAGAGTGAAACAGGAACCGGGATGCACGACGGAGCACAGAGCGGAGCTGAGCAGGGAAACTGCACTGTGCTGAACCATCTCCAACAGCAGCTGGAGACGGTCAGAGAGCTGCTGCAGACGCCGCACTAGTGACTGAAAAAACACTCTTAAAAGAAACCTCTCACGCTTGCCACTGTGATACGTATCTGTCTAATTGTGACACACACAAAATGAATCTGTCAGAATGTCAGAATCTGTCCACTGTTTATAGCAGGATACGATACAGCAGGGAAGAGCTGCTAGCATTCAACCGCCACCCGGTCCCATTGGAAAAACTCGACATACCGAGAGAATTGAGGCGAAAACGCCGCGGCTGCCGGGCTGGAGTAAGGCGGAGGACAAAAAATATAAGGTACAGACCCTCCCTTCCATCTGTTGTCATGGGAAATGTACGGTCGATACTGGGAAAGGTAGATGAGCTAGCGGCTATCTCCCGTTACGATAGCACATACCGGGAGTGCTCTCTCCTTTTGTTTACTGAGACGTGGCTAACAGAACTAGCAGCAGATGCTAACATTGAGCTGGAGGGTTTCCACATGATACAGGCTGACCGAACACCAGACAGTGGCAAAGCAAGGGGCGGTGGAGTGATAATGTATGTTAACAACAACTGGTGCAGACCGGGACATATCACTGTTAAACAACGACACTGCAGCAAAGACATTGAGTTGCTAGCTGTTAGCATGAGGCCTACATATCTCCCGAGAGAACACTCACACATGATCTGCATTGTTGTTTATGCAAATCCGACGGCATACGCTGGGACAGCGCGTGACGTCATCCATTCAGTAACCAGCAGGCTGCAGACAGAACACCCAGATGCTCTTCTCCTCATCTCAGGCGATTTCAACCATGTTTCACTATCTCCCATTCTACCCACGTTCACCCAGTATGTCACATGCCACACTAGAGACAATAAAACACTGGACTTATTCTACGCAAACACTAAGGAGGCGTACACCTCATCACAACTCCCCCCACTCGGGAGATCGGATCACAACTTGGTTCATCTCCGGCCGGTGTACAAACCCCTAGTGCACAGACAACCTCCGGCCATGCACACTGTGGAGTTATGGTCTGAGGAGACAATGGACACTCTAAAGGGCTGTTTTGAAGCCACCGCCTGGAAGCAGCTCTGCGATCCACATGGTGAGGACATCGATGGCCTCATTCACACCTTCACGGGCTACCTCAGCTTCTGTGTGGACAAATCCGTTCCCACCAAGACCATACGGCGTCACTCAAACAACAAACCCTGGATCAACCCTGAGATAAAAACACTTCTGAGAGAGAAGAAGAGGATCTTCAGGTCGGGGAATAGGGAGATGCTGAAGTCCGTACAGAGGGAGCTGAGGAGAAAGATCAGAGTAGGCAAGGACAGCTTCAGGAAGAAGATGGAGGACAAGCTGCAACAGAGCGACATCAGCGGGGTCTGGAGAAACCTCAAAACCATCTCTGGGCTCCAGAATACCTCCCCCCAGGCCACGGGGGGCAGGGAGTGGGCGAACAACCTGAATCTGTTTTTCAATAGGTTTGACCAACCACCCTCCCCCCTGACTGCACAACAACCACTGCTGCCTCTAAAGAAGTCAAGTCCTGCTGCCCACTCCCCACTCCACCAACACCCCCCCACTCCCAACACACAGCCCCCCATCCTGACCCTGACCAGGACCCAGGTGAGGACGGAGCTGAGGAAGATCAAGGCAAGGAAGGCGTCGGGACCGGACGGCATCAGCGCAAAGCTCCTCAAGTCCTGTGCAGACCAGCTGTGTGGGATTGTGACGTATATCTTCAACATGAGCCTGAAACTGGGGAGGGTACCACAGCTGTGGAAAACATCTTGTGTGGTACCTGTACCAAAAACTTCCCACCCCAAAGACCTGAACAGCTACAGACCGGTGGCCTTGACGTCCCACATGATGAAGACCCTGGAGAGACTGCTCCTTGCTCACCTCCGCCCCCTGGTGGAACCAGCGATGGATCCACTCCAGTTCGCCTACCAGCATGGCATTGGGGTGGAGGATGCGGTGATCTTCCTCCTTCACCGTTCTCTGTCCCACCTGGAGAAGCCCGGGAATATCGTGAGGATCATGTTCTTTGACTTCTCCAGTGCTTTCAACACCATCCAACCGATGATCCTGAAGGACAAGCTGCTGCGCGCAGGGGTGGACCAGCACCTGTCATCATGGATCCTGGACTACCTCACGAACCGGCCTCAGTTTGTGAGAACCCGGGACTGTGTGTCCGACACGATCATCAGTAGCACGGGGGCCCCCCAGGGAACGGTGCTGGCTCCCTTCCTGTTCACTCTTTATACTGCGGACTTCTCACACAACACAACACACTGCCATCTACAGAAGTTCTCTGATGACTCTGCGATCGTTGGCCTCATCTCCAATGGAGATGAAGCTGAGTACAGAGGGTTTATCCAGGACTTCGTGGACTGGTGCCATCGGAACTGCCTCCAGATCAACGCGAGAAAAACTAAGGACTGCCGCAGGCAAGGACAACCCCTCACAGCACCAGTAAATATACAGGGAACAGACATCGAGATGGTGACAGCCTATAAGTACCTGGGTGTTCATCTGAACAATAAACTAGACTGGTCACACAATACTGATGCACTCTACAAGAAGGGACAGCGCAGGCTGTTCCTGCTGAGGAGACTCAGGTCTTTTGGTGTACAAGGCGCGCTGCTGAAGACATTCTATGACACGGTGGTGGCATCAGCCATCACTTTTGGAGTGGTCTGCTGGGGCAGTGGCATTACTGCAGCCGATAGGAAGAGACTGAACAAACTGATCAAGAAAGCTAGCTCTGTCCTGGGGCAGCGCCTTGATCCGGTGGAGGAGATAGGAGAGAGAAGGACGGTGGCTAAACTGTCATCTCTGCTGGAGTCCGAGTTCCACCCTATGCAGGACATACTGAATGCACTGAGGAGCTCATTTAGCAGCAGACTACATCATCCCAGATGCACAACCGAGAGGTTTCGCAGGTCCTTCCTACCAACGGCTGTCAGACTGTACAACCTAAGCAGGGCTGCTCGCAGAGATAGCAAAAAGACGTAACAAACTTAATAGTTTTTTGAATGCAAAAGATGCAATAGACTTACACAATGGTCCCCTCCGGCATACAACTAGGAAAATACCGGTCGCTATGGAGAGTGAGAATATGTATGGGCACATAATCATACCATGTAGGATAACTAAGTAGACGGTTGTGCTGTTTCATCCCATCTAGCAACAATGCTCTGCACTGTGTGTATTTATATATTTACATACTTATTCCATCTAGCTACAATGTTCCGCACTGGGTGTGTTTATGTTTATATATCTATATATTTATTCCATCTAGCTACAATGCTCCGCACTGTGTGTTTATATATCTACATATTATTCCATCTAGCTACATTGCTCTGCACTGTGTTTACATATTCATATATTTATTCCATCCAGCTACAGTGCTCTGCACTGTGTGTCTGTGTGTGTGTATAATACAGTATATTTTATAGTAATATGTACATATGTATATTAGCTGCTCTTGCTTGCTTGTTTTTTTTTCTTGCCTTCTGATTGTTGCTCTGAGTGTTGCTATCCCTGTGCTGTTGCAATCCTGGAATTTCCCCGTTGTGGGACTAATAAAGGCTTATCTTATCTTATCTTATCTTATCTTAATGACAGAAAGCCTTCAGATTTGTTTGCACTCTCTGTTGCTGTGCTGTGATGTGGTGACAGTGACACCTGCTTCATTGCGTTTTTATCTGTGTCGTCCTATTCAAATGTCTGCTGAGCCGAGCCGAGCTGAGCTGAGATGAGGTGAGGTGGGCAACGACGAATGTCACTTGCAGAGTCGTATAGCCTGTGTCAAGTAGCATGGGTAACCCTATTCAGACAACAGAGGGAGCCTGGATCATACTGGGTTTGCCTGGATTGCCGGGGTACCTTTCAGAGTACCCTGATCTGGAATCCATAGTTAAAACCAATGACTACAGTCTGCCCAGTCTCCAAGGGAGTAAACATAAGACTAGCAAGAGGCTTCTCGCTCATGTTTTTGCTTTGCACCAAACATGTTTGTTTCTGTGGACAATAATTTATTTATTTTTCAGTTTATCTAACCACCTCTTAAATTTGACTGATGATAATTAGTGCTAATGTTCTTTTTTGACAGCAAAGACTTGAGTCTTTCACTCTTGAGGACACATGGACATCCACATTAATAGCACGAAGAATTTCCTGTAAATCATAAGATAAAGTTTTGAAGGTCTCCATAACTTCTTTTTGAACCAGATAATCTGCTTTCAAATTGAATTTGCAGGGCCAATTATTGTAAGTAAGCAGTCATTTTAATTCTCTGGTGTCATAGAGGATTTTACTAAGGAATAGGATAAATTGTTCAGCTATACTGAGGCCTTTTTAAATTCCTGCCAGACAATACAATCAATCACGTAAATCTAGAGACCTGCTCTAGTTTCTTTAAAATAATGGTGCAGTGGCCTCTGACCATGTGTCAAGTCTGTCAAAGGCTATTACATAGAGAGATACCATGGCTGGAATGCTTATATGCCATTGTCTGTAGTGAGAGCAAGAAGGCCAATTGTGACCACTGCTGAAAAGTCACACAATTTGTGCTTTGGAGTTATTTCATCTAGGCTTTACCGTATAAAGCCTTTTCTTTTAACCTGTCCTGTCCAGCAGTTTGGCAAGCAGAAATGATATCTGATTGTCTTGTGCCAAACATACATACTCCATTTACTTTGCTAAAAAAATACCTCTGCATGTATTTCATATATACAGTATATATACTATGTATAAATAGGCTCCTTTTGCTGTGTAATTAAATTCAATTCAACTTTATTTGTATAGCACCTAGTAACAACAAAAGTCGTCTCAAGGCGCTAGATACATAAGCACAAATCATAAATAATTCAGAGAGAAACCCCAATGATCAGATGATCCCCTATGAGCAGCACTAGGCAACAGTGGGAAGGAAAAACTCTCTTATAGGAAGAAACCTTCGGCAGAACCAGGCTCAGGGCAGGGCAGTCTTCCGCCACGATTGGTTTGGGGGGAGGAGAGAAAGGAAGAAAGAAAAGACATACTATTCATAACAACATGTAGGTAGACCGATATATGATTACAGCACTTTATGGGCTTTTTTTCAGGCTTATCAAGCTAACTAAAGAATCTTATAGGAAACACTGCAAGCAGACAAATCTGTATGTGGACCTGGTGGTGTAATGCCCAAACACTATGCACAGTGAGCATAAATAGCAGTTTATATATATATACACTACCGTCCAAAAGTTTGGGGTCACTTAGAAATTTCCTTATTTTTGAAAGAAAAGCACTTTTTTTCAATGAAGATAACTTTAAACTAATCAGAAATACACTCTATACATTGCTAATGTGGTAAATGACTATTCTAGCTGCAAATGTCTGGTTTTTGGTGCAATATCTACATAGGTGTATAGAGGCCCATTTCCAGCAACTATCACTCCAGTGTTCTAATGGTACAGTGTGTTTGCTCATTGCATCAGAAGGCTAATGGATGATTAGAAAACCCTTGTGCAATCATGTTAGGTCTGCAATGCTGTAATTGCTGCAAAGAGAGGATTCTTTGACGGAAGCAAAGTTTGAAGGAAAAAATTATTTCAAATACAAATCATTATTTCTAACCTTGTCAATGTCTTGACTACAGTATATTTTCTATTCATTTTACAACTCATGGTGGTAAGTAAAAGTGTGACTTTTCATGGAAAACACAAAATTGTCTGAGGTGACCCCAAACTTTTGAACGGTAGTGTATATATATATATATATATATATATATATACAGTATACAGTATACTGTGTATATATATATATATATATATATATATATATAGTTAGGCCCAGAAATTTTTGGACAGTGACACAATCTTCATGATTTGGGCTCTGCATGCCACCACATTGGATTTGAAATGAAACAACTACAACGGAATTGAAGTGCAGACTTTAAGGTTTAATTTAAGGGGTTGAACAAAAATATATGATTAAACATGTAGGAATTGTAGCTATTTTTATACAAACACTCCTCATTTCAGGGGCTCAAAAGTAATTGGACAAATAAACATAACCCTGAGTAAAATGTTACTTTTCAATATTTTGTTGAGAATCCTTTGCAGGCAATGACTGCCTGAAGTCTGGAACCCATGGACATCACCAAACGCTGGGTTTCCTCCTTTGTGATGTTTTGCCAGGCCTTTACTGCAGCTGTCTTCAGTTGTTGCTTGTTTGTGGGTCTTTCTGCCTTAAGTTTTGTCTTGAGCAAGTGAAATGCACGTTCGATTGGGTTGAGATCTGGTGATTGACTCGGCCATTGCAGAATATTCTACTTCTTTGCTTTAAAAAACTCCTGGGTTGCTTTTGCAGTATGTTTTGGATCATTGGTGAAGCGCCGTCCAATCAACTTTGCTGCATTTGGCTGAATCTGAGCAGAAAGTATATCCCTATACACTTCAGAATTCATCCAGCTGCTTCTGTCTTTTGTCACATCATCAATAAACACAAGTGACCCAGTGCCATTGGAAGCCATGCATGCCTATGCCATCACACTGCCTCCACCATGTTTTACAGAAGATGTAGTGCTTTGGATCATGAGCTGTTCCAGTTCTTCTCCAAACTTTCTTCTTCCCATCATTCTGGTACAGGTTGATCTTAGTCTCATCTGTCCAAAGAATGCTGTTCCAGAACTGGGCTGGCTTCTTCAGGTGTTTTTTGGCAAAGTCAATTCTGGCCTTTCTATTTTTGAGGCTGATTAATGGTTTGCACCTTGTGGTGAATCCTTTGTATTTACTCTCATGAAGTCTTCTCATTATGGTAGACTTAGATATTGATACACCTACTTCCTGGAGAGTGTTCTTCACTTGAGTGGATGTTGTGAAGGGGTTGTTCTTCACCATGGAAAGGATTCTGTGATCATCCACCACTGTTGTCTTCCGTGGACGTCCAGGCCTTTTTGAGTTCCCAAGCTCACCAGTGCACTCTTTTTTTCTCAGAATGTACCAAACTGTTGATTTGGCCACTCCTAACATTTCTGCTATCACTCTGATGGATTTCTTCTTTTTTTTCAGCCTCAGGATGGTCTGTTTCACCTCCATTGAGAGCTCCTTTGACCGCATGTTGTGTGTTCACAGCAACAGCTTCCAAATGCAAACGCCAAACCTGGAATCAACTCCAGACCTTTTAACTGCTTAATTGATGACAGGTTAACGAGGGAAGAGCCCATGCAGCCTTGTTATTTTTTTTTTGCAGCCTTCTGAGTCAATTGTCCAATTACTTTTGGTCCCTTGAAAAAGAGGCGGCTACGTATTAAAGAGCTGTAATTCCTAAACCCTTGCTCCAATTTGGATGTGAATACTCTCAAATTACAGCTGAGAGTCTACACTTTAAGCCCATATTGATTATATAATTGTATCCTGAATATGTTTTCGTAAACAGCTAAAATAACAAAACTTGTGTCACTGTCCAAATATTTTTGGGCCTAACTGTGTATATATATATATATATATATATATATATATATATACAGTATATATATATATATATATATATATATATACGTATATATATATATATATATATATATATATATATATATATATATATATATATATATATATATACGTATATATATATATATATATATATATATATATATATATATATATATATATATATATATACTGTATATATATAAAGTGGACATAGTAGATACTAATAATAAAATTCAAAACTATGACATGCAAAATCCAATCTACACTTGTGAATGGCGTCCAGTTAAAACATGATATCACATCTAGCTAGCCAGCTGTCACATAGACCGCAGGCAAACAGGACAGTGTCCCCATCACCTCCATCACCTGGGCAACCTGAAGCCCCCCCCCCCCCCCCCCCAAGACAGCCAGGTGCCCACTCTTGGAGCAAGGGCAGAGGGAGGAGATCCGGAACGGCGTGCCGTGAGCCCCGGCCTACTCCCCCCGGTCCACCTGCCGGAAGCGGCCCACACAGGCCAGGGGCACCACACCTGTGTGTCACAGCCTGGGGTGGGGATCTCCAGCCACCCTAGGATCCAACCAGACCACGACCCAGATGGCAGCAACACAACCACAAGATGACCCCCGACGCACCTCATCCACCCACCCCCTACCCACCTACTCAAGATCTCCTCCCCTACCACTGTGTGACTACCCTGTCACTGTGTGGCTTTTTACCAGTGCCACTGTCTCCAAACCATACACCATAGCAAGTCTTACTACCATCTTGTAATCCTTCCCTTTCACTCTACCTGCTATTCTTCTGTCACAAATCACTTTTGACACATGTCTCCACCCACTCCACCCTGCCTTCACTCTCTTCTTCACCTCTCTTGTGCACTGTCCATTGCATTGGATGGTTGACCCCAAGTGTTTAAACTCATCTACCCTCACTACCTCTAATCCTTGTATGTTCACCATTACACCTGCCTCTCTCTAATTCACACACTGTCTTGCTTCTACTGACTTTCATTCCTCTTCTCTCCAGTGCATACTGCCACCTCTCCAGCTTCTCTTCCACCTGTTCCCTACTCTCACTACAGATCACAATGACCAAGTGCACTTGAGTAAAAGTTTCATTTTCATAAATATACTCAAGAGTAAAAAAAATATCCTTCTATAAAACCATTAGTTAATTAATCATCTGTACTTGAATAAATGTAGCTCATTACTACCCACCTCTAACTATAAGTGACCATGTTTAGGTCTCCAGACTGTCACATGCTCTATAAATGTTGTCTTTTTATTATCTCATTATCTCCAAACTACAATGTAAATTTGAATGGAAAGAAGCATTGTACAGCTTGAAAGAATTTATATTAAAAGCTCAGAACTAAAGTAACAGTTAGTTTGTTGCTTTTGTGCTTTTGTGTACAGGCAGTCCAGTTATTTCTAATCAGTGCAGGCTTGTGTCTTTCATGGAACAACATGCTGTGGCTGAATTCAGAGCTCCATGAAACAACTGTGCTGACAGACAGATAACAGATTCTAATGAGTAAGGGATAGAAGAAAAGAATGACTCATTCTTATAAAAAATATTTGTGCCTTTGGTTTGATATCACTTTAGGCTTTACAACTGTATTTCTACTAAGAAAGTTATTCTTCCTTGAAATTCTGGCTCATTAAAAGTATGACTCATTTGATATGTTTTTCTCTCTGTTTCTCAAACCCAAGTATACCCTCTTTTGTGTTCCTGACACGCCACTGGACTGTGCCTGAACTGTTATAGTTAATCAATCATTAATGACAAGAGGTAATCTCAAACAAACTACTCTCACTGCTAACCTGAAAAGTGGCCGTTCCAACGTGACAGATTTGAGTACTTTGACATTTCAGTAGGTGCAAGTAATTGGCCACAGAGACACAAAGGAAAGACTGCTAGTCAACTCAAATATATTTTTTCCCTGACTTTAAAAAAATACACACTGTGGGTGATACAACCCCCTGAGGACTTTTATGTTTTATTCAATAAGATAGTTAAATTATAGCGAAATTGGAAAGGCACTGCGGAACTCACAGAACTCTCAGCAAGTTTAGTCATGAAAATGGAAAAAAAAAAATGCCCAGAGCCATGTGTGGGCACTGAAACAGAAATAACTGTATTCTAACTGTTTTCTTAAATTAGTCGGTGCCTGTTACCCTGGATACAAATGCATACACAGGTGCTCAGGTGCTTTGAAATATATGAATTTTCTGTTTTTCTGAATAACACAATCTAAAATGTCATCAGATTTAAATGCAAAATCTTAACGAAGATAATATTGAATAGTTCTGGACTTAGTGATTTGTTGAATGATGAAAAATTATCCAAAGCAGTAGTATTGGAGGTGAAATTACAGTTATGCCATTTCAATCAACTGGCTGTCAATAAAGCTTATGCAGGAACCCTGTTTTTTTTTTTTAAAGAAATGCCCATCAAAGCTGACCATGATTGGGCATGCTTGTCATGGCACCTGAGGAAAAAATATTGCCTAAAATCAGGGAGTAAAAGGCTACAAAAACATCTTTGCACATTTTGGACTCCACCAATCAACAGTCAGACAACATGCATGCAGTAGTACTGACGGAAATTTAAGATCACTGTTTTTGCTCCCAGGACCAGTTGACCAACAAGAATCACTCTAACAACAAAGTGTGTCATAGTCTGATGTGACGCTCACGTTCTGGAGACCATTGAACAATGAAGATGTGCATGGTAGGGCATAAAGGAAAAGTGTTGTTTTTTTATAATAGTCCTGCCTGTCTGATGCTGTTTAAGATCACATGGAGAAACCTGAGAGCTGCTCAAACAATGTTTTGTGTTTGCTGAGACCAAAATAGAGCTTTTGGACTCAAATGAATGGAAGAAGAATGAGAAATGTGACATTCACACAAAAACCTTCTCTCATCTGTGAAACACGGTGGTGTAGTGCCGTGGCTTTCATTATCTTCAATAAAAAGTAAATTGCCATAAAATGCTCTGTCATTTGGTTTGACTAAAATACACATTTTAACAACTAAAAACTGCATGAACATCACAGGGGTAAAGTAAAACATAAAGGCCCTCGTTTTTCAAAAATGCCTAGAAATTGGTGTGTATTCAGGTGTAGAAATGATCGTTCACCAAGGTCCATGTGGCAGTTATGAAACTGTGTGTATCTGGTCAATCTCATTGTAAAATGATCATTCATTGATAGATCTGATGGATGGAAATGAATGTAATTTACATACCATGCCCATGCCTCGCCCTCAGCATTTACAACATGACAGAACATAAGATGGCAAAAAAAGAAGCTTTTCCAAAGTGGAAATTGACAATATTATAAGAGAAGTGAAAAATAATAGTGTTGTGTGGCAACCTCAAAGGTCACTTTAAATGCAAAAGAACCTTGGGGAGATTAGTGATACACAACATAGTTGGTTTGACTGACTGATCTCCATTTGAGGATTATAATCTAAATCTGTATTTGATTTAGGTGATTGTATGGCTAAATGTTAATTTTGTCATTTTAAAGTGACACTGACAAAAAATCAAGTTTTTTTTTCTGTTGTTAACATGTCTGTAACATGTTTTTTGTGATTTACAAGACATATCAAGAGCAAAATCATTCCCAACTCCCAAGTATGCGTTTTTCTGCTGTGACTGTCTGCTTAAGCTCCACCCCACCCCCACCCCAACAAAAGGCAGATTTAGACAGTATTAGTAGCTATGTAACTATTCCTGCTTAGCCTGGTTGGTTATAACATTAACCAATCAGACGGATACTCTTGGCTACTTCGGGGGAAGAGGGAGGAGCCGAGGAGCAGCAGGACTGAGGCAGAGCGGGTTGGGGTAGCAGCAGAGAGAGAGAGAGGAGAGAGGCAGGGGCGATTTGAATGTGGCAAATCGAGCTGCTCTTGGCTCACTTCACCAGCAGACAGGGTGTCGCACTGTGAGCTGAGAGCAGCCACATTCAAATGCCCCCCCGCTCAGTCACTGGCGGACAGGGGACTGGTTGTTGGTAAAAAGTAAACACATATTTGGCAACTACACATTTATCTCTCACCTCAACCGTTTTCAGAAAAATGTTTCACTTTTTACTTTTAAAGATATAGGCAAAACTTTAACGTCCGGAAGTGTCTTGAACAGACAAGCAGCCCACCCACCAGGAGTTGTGGCGATCAATCACCTGCAAGCCCTGCAGGTCGGGAGCGCGGTAACCAATCACGTGCAAGCCCTGCAGGCCGCTAATTAGGATATTCATAGATCGGCGCATACTGAAGTAGGTGCAAGATTTAAAATCTCTTTCCAAGCAATTCTAAGGCAATGAAAGATTTTTTGTGGATTAAAAGCCACAATATACTATTTTGGGCAATGCATATTTGTTTTTGAGGTGCTATAGATGGTTTTAGAGCCACCGGAGTGCACCTTTAAAGCAAACATGTCAAACTTAAAGGTGCCTTCACACCAAATGCAAACGGACAGCGCAAATCCATACAAAGTCAATGGAAAGAGGCATGCACACACAAAATCGCACATTTGAGCGTTCACGTCTGAGGGATAGCGCCGTCATCTGAGTAAAAGTATCAACATTGGTGAGTAAACTAGTTTGAAAATGAGACTGCCACTCACCTGGAGACAAAAGGACCGGGAGTTCTTCAGCTGACTTGGGATGTTGGGGTTATTTACACATGGATTCCTGCCATGGATGTGCTAACAAGGCTAGGAAGCTAGCAATGGAAACACCCATCTTGTGAAGTTTTTGAACTAAGGACAAGCTTGTTATTTTGGGGATTTCCACAGCAGGTTGAAAACAGCTGCAGAAGTTATAAAGGCAACTTCACCTGTCTGCATCTCACTCAGACGGTGAACTCATGTCTTGTGTTTACATTGAATTATAATGTATTCATGCTGCACGAAAAATTTGCCCATTTGCGTTTGGTGTGAAAGCACCTTAAGAATTAATTACTTGAATTTTAGAAGTGCAGCACGGAGTCCCATGTCTCCTATACAGCTGTCTATGCACTGTATGCATTGGTTCAGCCTAGCCATGGTTCTGTGGCATCTAACAATATTGTTCAAAAATGCACAGGGAAAATGAAATAATTTCCCCACTCTTTCTCTGGTGTGTACAGCAGAATTCCACTCTGTGATCTGAACCATTTATTTTTTTTAAACCCAAATGCAGCGCATCACAGCCTGTGCGCTCCTGTGTGTAAAGTTCGGTTGTGGTTTACCAGTGAGTTAACAGACAGTTTGTAAGGGACAACTATTATCAGATACTACATAACATAAAACAGTCAAAGAAATACTTTTTAGAATATTATTTTAACACTGTACTCACACAGGAGACTTTCTACAGTACAAATATATAAATACAACAATAAAACAACTGAAAAACCCCCAAGCTCAGTTGCAATGGTAAAAAAAAGACATCAGAAGCTAGAAGTTTAATTCAGTATTTGCTATTCTATCAAATAACTAGTTTTTAAATCTGTTTTTAATATGTGCTGCAGTGACATAAATATGAATAGAATGTTAAAATTATTTAAAGCAGCCTCTTTAGTCTTTAATCATCAAAACACTCATCTAAATCAAATACAAGACAAACATATCAGTTGAAAAGATGCACTGCTCATTATTATAATTTGATATGATCCTACTCAGCTCAGCTTCTCTGCTGCACTGTCAGTCTACAGGGACGGGAAAATTTGCATACACAAACTCAAACCTGTTATGGGATTTGCGTGTGCCTTACGGACACTGTTCAGATTGATAAATACTGATCTTTGCGTTGAAATGATCATATGACTACTTTTCTGTCTTATGCACGTTTGATTAATCAGGGCTAAGATCTTTTAACATTTACTATATACAGTATCTCACAAAAGTGAGTACACCCCTCACATTTTTGTAAATATTTTATTATATTTTTTCATGGAACAACACTGAAGATATGACACTTTGATACAATGTAAAGTAGTCAGTGTACAGCTTGTATAACAGTGTAAATTTGCTGTCCCCTCAAAATAGCTCAACACACAGCCATTAATGTCTAAACCGCTGGCAACAAAAGTGAGTACACCCCTAAGTGAAAATATCCAAATTATGCCCAATTAGCCATTTTCCCTCCCCGGTGTCATGTGACTTGTTAGTGTTACAAGGTCTCAGGTGTGCATGGGGAGCAGGTGTGTTAAATTTGGCGTTATCGCTCTCACACTCATACTGGTCACTGGAAGTTCAACATGGCACCTCCTGGCAAAGAACTCTCTGAGGAGATGAATAAAAGAATTGTTGCTCTGCATAAAAATGACCTAGGCTATAAGAAGATTGCGAACACCGTGAAACTGAGCTGCAGCATCGTGGACAAGACCATACAGCAGTTTAACAGGACAGGTTCAACTCAGACCAGGCCTCACCATGGTCGACCAAAGAAGTTGAGTGCACGTGCTCAGCATCATATCGAGAGGTTGTCTTTTGAAAATAGACGTATGAATGCTGCCAGCATTGCTGCAGAGGTTGAAGGGGTGGGGGGTTAACCTGTCAGTACTCAGACCATACGCCGCACACTGCATCAAATTGGTCTGCATGGCTGTTGTCCCAGAAGGAAGCCCCTTTTAAAGATGATGCACAAGAAAGCCTGCAAACAGTTTGCTGAAGACAAACAGACTAAGGACATAGATTACTGGAACCATGCCCTGTGGTCTGATGAGGGCAAAATAAACTTACTTGGTTCAGATGGTGTCAAGCGTGTGTGGCGGTAACCAGGTGAGGAGTACAAAGACAAGTGCGTCTTGCCTACAGTCAAGCATGGTGGTGGGAGTGTCATGGTTTGGGGCTGCATGAGTGCTGCCGAGCCGACACTGGGAAGCTACAGTTCATTGAGGGAACCATGAATGCCAACATGTACTGTGACATACTGAAGCAGAGCATGATCCACAGGGCAGTATTCCAACATGATAACCACCTCAAACACACCTCCAAGACAACCACTGCCTTGCTAAAGAAACTGAGGGTGAAGGTGATGGACTGGCCAAGCATGTCTCCAGACCTAAACCATATTGAGCATCTGTGGGGCATCTATTATTGTCATGGTTGGCCCTCATGGGCAGATGCACAGACTCACTTGCAGGGTGAAGTTGAAGCGTATTTTAATAGGAAAAACTGCAGCATGGTAGAGACAATGATACTCACGACCGAAGGTAATGACAGGTAAGTAATGACGGGAAAGTACGATGGTAATGATGGATAACGATGAGGACCCAACAAAGGAATGAGGGAGTCACACCCAATAAATAGGAATTACATAATGACCCTAATGAGCAACAGCCCTGACCAATAATGAATGACAAGCTGTGCTCAACCGGAAGAAAACAAACACTGTCAAAATAAAAGTCCAACCAGAAACAAATGATGAACAGGAAAAAACCAAACATACAAATGTAGCTTTGGATGATAATGAATAATAATAATAATAATAATAATAATAATAATAATAATAACAATAATGAGACCAGGATGGAAATAAAGACCCAAGGAAGATGATAATGAAGACCAAATAATAAATACTGACAACAACAAAGTGTGGCCTGGTCTGACCTAGCCCAAACCACCACAATTATGTATTGGTTCACTGTTCTTATTGTTCTGATTGGAGCTCTTATTTGTGTGGTATGGGATGGCGGCCCCGGTTTCCGGTTTTGCCATCTCTGGTGTTATAAGAAGTGCTCCTGGTAGAGGGAATCAGAATCAGAATCAGATTTATTGCCATTGTTCATGTAGTACACAAACTAGGAATTTGTCTCGGTGCAATGCTGCAACATTAAACATGATAAAATAAAAGAAATAAACTATACATGCAATAAAGTGTAGAATAAGAGTGAGTAATACTAGTCAGCAGTTTAAATATATTAGCGAGCAGCAGATAATGTGGAGAACCATATAGTGCAGTCGGTAATGCAGGAAGAAAACAGTGATGATTGACATGAGTCTGGTTGAGCTGCTGTACATAGTGCACGAGAGTCAATAAGTCACTTAGTGTTCAGCAGTCTGATGGCAGAGGGGAAGAAGCTGTTCATGTGACGGGAGGTTTTAGTCTGGATGGACCGAAGTCTTCTACCTGAGGGGAGAGGGGCAAACAGTACGTGACCAGGGTGTGAGGGATCGGCTATGATCCGGCCAGCACGCCTCCGGGTCCTGGAGATGTACAGATCCTGGAGAGATGGGAGCTTGCAGCCGATCACCTTCTCAGCAGTGCGCACGACACGCTGCAGCCTTAGTCTGTCCCTGGCAGTGGCTCCTGCGTACCACACGGTTATGGAGGTGGTGAGGATGGACTCGATGATGGCTGGGGGGGCTGGCTGGAGGGGCTGTCTCTTCCGCCTTTCCTCTGCCAAGCGGCTGCATGTGCGGTTGGGTGTACAGAGCCCAGCTGGTTTAATAAAGCAGTGTTCAGCTCCACTCCTGGCCTCGTTCTTGTCTATGAGTTACGACATAACATTTGGCGACGAGAGATAAACTCATGGAGGCATGTGGAACACCAATTCGTCCATTCCTGGAACTCCCGGGGAAGCCATCGGTGCCGTGGCCTCGTTGGTATGAGGCTTTCCAGACGTACATGGTAGTGCTGGACCTGGGAGGAATGGAGAAGCTGCGAGCTCGCGCATTATTAGTACACAACCTGGGAATGAAGGGACAAAGAATTTTGGACACGCTTGGAGATGTGGACACTTATGAAGAAGTGATCAGGTTAATGACCCGCCATTTCAGGGCACTGGACAACGTCATCGCTGGGTGGATTACGTTCAGACAGCGCCGCCAATAGGTAGGTGAACCGATCCAGTGGTTTGTGTCGGACTCAAGGCAGTTGGTTGCTGAGTACTGGTTTGGGCCATTGGAGGAAGAAATGGTTTGCGACCAGTTGGCGGAACACACCATCTGTGCTGCGGTCTGCTCCAAGCTGCTCTCATTCCCGGGTAAGTTGATGTTGACTAGGGCTGTCGAGTTGGCACTACAGCTGGAAGCAGCAGATAGGCTAACTCGGGAGCTAAGTGAGTGCCTTTCACCAGAGAATTCAGGATCCCCCATGGCCGTGCAGGTAGTGGACCCGGACAGCGATGAGAACATTGAGGACGATGTGGAGGAGGCCAAAGCTGCATGGATGAGATCTGCCCCGGGGAAGCCCAGGTATATGGGTTGTGGGTCCACGAAGCACCACCACAAGGCCAGAGAGTGTGCGGCAAGAGGGAAGCGCTGTGGAATTGCGTCAGTCTCCATCATTTCGCGAGGATGTGCCAGTCAGCTGGACAAGAGAGCCCACGCAAGACGTCAACTTCTCCCGCTCCAACGGTGGTACACACGGTGTCCCCGAGTACTGATGGACGCTCGCGCTGCATGGTAATTTTGGATGGAGTTCTGGTACTGATGTTGGTCGACACTTATGGTATTTTGTATAGGAGACACGACAGTATTTGTTTTATGGACTTTAATAGCATAGGCGGCAGAATAACCCCCCTCGCTGTGGGAGGGGTACGACGGCAGTCTACCCGTCCCCCCTAATTTTAGTTGGTTTTGGTGTGAGTGTCATAGGCACCTTTTGGTGATTTTAGTTTGTTTATGTCTAGCAGGTGATTCGGGTTCCAAATTGGGGTGGGCTGATTGTGTGTGTGTTTTGGATTTTTTTCCATGTTAGCGGGGGGGGGGGGGGGGTTATTATGTATTGGTTCCCTGTTTTTGCTGTTCTGATTGGAGCTCTTATTTGTGTGGTACGGGATGGTGGCCCTGGTTTCCCGTTCCGCCATCTCCGGTGGTATAAGAGGGGCTGCTGGTAGAGGGGTGGTCTCTTCCGCATTTCCTCTGCCAAGCGGCTGCATGTGGGGTTGGGTGTACAGAGCCCAGCTGGTTTAATAAAGCAGTGTTCAGCTCCACTCCTGGCCTCGTCTTTGTCTACGAGTTACGACATAACAGCATCGTCAAACGGAAGGTGGAGGAGCGCAAGGTCTCTAACATCCACCAGCTCCCTGATGTCGTCATGGAGGAGTTGGAGAGGATTCCAGTGGCAACCTGTGAAGCTCTAGTGAACTCCATGCCCAAGAGAGTTAAGGCAGTGCTGGAAAATAATGGTGGCCACACAAAATATTGACACTTTGGGCACAATTTGGACTTTTTCACTTAAGGGTGTACTCACTTTTGTTGCCAGCAGTTTTGAGTTATTTTGAGGGGACAGCAAATTTACACTGTTACACAAGCTGTACACTGACTCCTTTACATTGTGTCAAAGTGTCATATCTTCAGTGTTGTCCCATAAAGGGATATAATAAAGTATTTAGAAAAATGTGAGGGGTGTACTCACTTTTGTGAGATACTGTATGTGTATGTATACCAATAAAATGCAAAACCCTGCCCGATTTACCAAACAGAAAATCCTAATTCATACCTTATTTTAAGAGTCAGAAAATAATTACACATCAGTGGACCTCCCCTGAGTACATTACTCCAGCTTTATTACACCTGCTGGGATGTAATTGTGGCCACTTTGTTCATTTTATTGCCACGGACGCACGGAGGCGCCAGATTACTTAAAGCGCGTCCAAATGTCCCTGCACTGACTCCAATAATTTGAAACCAGACGGGCGACTCATTCAAGTGCCCCCTCCCCTCTCGCTCTCTCTCTCTCTCTCTCTCTCTCTCTCTCTCTCTCTCTCTCTCTCTCTCTCTCGTGTCCTTTAGCTGCATGCCTGCTCAGTCAGTCACTGAGTGGCCCCGCGCCCGCCTGCCTGCGTCCGTCCCCACAGCTCTCCAAAAGCCAGAGACGCGCCACCTCCGCCGCCAATGACATACTGGCACTTCTAGTGGGCTTCGGTCAGCCTGCTTCTTAGGCAGATTACAAAGAAGGGGGAATAAGAGTAGAAGAGAGTGAAGTGACTCATTTCCACCGCTGCCGTGCGTTGAGAGGAGTGGATGAGTCAATGGCCGGGGCACAGCCGGGAGTTCATGCGCTGCAGCTCAAGCCAGTGTCCGTGCCCGAGAGCTTAAGAAAGGGCAACAAATTCATGAAATGGGATGATGTAAGTAACGCCCAAACGGGCCAACAGTGAGTCTTTGATTTCGGCGTCCGCGTTTATTTGCATGCTTTCTGCCCCGGCATGTGTGACATGTTCTGCAGGTTGCACGCGTGCAACAGTGGCCGGTAGATTTAATTGTCAGGGGAGACCGCACTGACACGTCCTGATTGCTCTGGACTTCCTGCTTTGCGGTTCAGAAAAATGCTGCAGCTCCGGCGGTCCGCTGGCGTGCGCTTTGTTTACATTTTATTACAATATTCCAGTGCGCGCGCGCGAGTGAGTGCACGCGTCTACCAGTGCGCACGGGAGAATATGCGCGCAGTTCATTAAAACACCCCACCCCCCCCCCACCCCCGACCACCACCACCATCCTCAAGGAAAACGTTTTTATCAATTAACCACATTAACTGTTATAATGAGACTTAACCTGCTATAGTCATTAGACAGGAGCTGGTTAATCTTGACCACTTTCTGCCTTCGCTTCATTTTAGGACTACAGTAAATGCGTTATGATGACGGACCGTTAACTAAAGCAGCAGCAGCAACAGATCCCTGACAGCAAGCGATGGCCACACTGCACTTTCCACAGGCGTCAAAATGATTTTGAGATCAAACGCCTTTAATGTTCTCCGTGACTCTTTCCATCTCCATCCGAGAGGCTTTATGTGCTTTCACCGCTCATCTTATTTGGAGAACTGCATGAATTCCTCTGGTGTGCGTCTGTGTGTGACTCCATGTGCATTTATTGTGTGAACATCTGAATACTGTATGAGCTCAGTTATTACCTTCACTCTGGGAAATGGGCTTCTCCTTTCTCCTCACTGGAAATGTCAGTGTCTCCCACCTTTAGAAATTATTGATTTCTCTCTTGTGTAAAGGCATTTCAAATCTTGGTATGGATCACAGGGTATTTAAATCATTAATGAAGAAGAACATAAACGGCACTTTAGAGTACGGTGTCATGAAGTCATCTTCTCAAGTGCACATTTGTGTTTACAGAGATCAGGTGAGCCAAGCTGAGCCCAGTTGGCATGGATGTGTGTTATAAAAGTGCGTCTGCGCTCCGTACAGATGGCAGAAAAGGAAATTCTGCACATTTCCAAGCCCACCACCCTGTCAGTCATCAGCCTTCAGCTTAAATGGCTGCTTTTTTTAAACTTGGCATTACTATTGAGCACCCATTCCTTCAGCTCTTTCTTTGGTGTGTGTGATGAGAAAGATGCGAGTCTGCTTTCCCCCCTTATCAGCAGTGCTTGTGTGCTGCACAGCAGTGTAAACAGGTAGGCCTATCTCCATGACCAAATGCCCACCAGGCTTTTCCCTCTGAAAACACACGCCACCGAAGACAGACATGCTTACGGACACTTTCCCTGTTTAATTTCCCATGCACTCCTTCCTTCCTCTTTCCTCTCTCTGTCACTTCATGGAAAGAACCATTGAGGAGGAATCCAAAGCCAGGCCAGCAAAAGCGAGGAAAGCTAAAATGAATAGCAAGTCTGACAAGTTAGATTAAATAATTTTTTTTTTAGGCTGTCTTTGGATATTGAGCCCCACTCTGAGCTCCTAAACAAGTCACTACAAGGGACAAAAATACTTAAATAATTAATTGTTTTTCCTCTGGCAGAGTTTTTTTTGTCTGAGTTGAAATTGCAGCTTTTTTTTTTTCCACTGCTGAAATCCTCTGGGGATGAGCGAGGTGTGAAGTTCTGTTTACATTGTAAGGATGGCAGCCCGTGCTGCACAAACTGAAGTTCTGGGTTTTAAGAAGCTGACTGTCTGCGCCGGTAAAGAAAAGTAGTGCAGTCTCCAGCTTGTGGTGCTTGGTGGTTAACTAAAACAGTAGAAACGCAGTCAAAAAAAAAACACCTTCAAGATGCGTTTGTGAAATTCTCAAACTGTACTCATCACCCCCTCCTACAGACACACATACAGCCTTCCTTTTCTCTTGTTTTTGGTTGGTATTGCTGCCTCCAGTAGACAGGGCTGCTTCAGTAGCTCATGAAGATGCCGTTCATGGGCAAAGTGTTGGCTCGATTGTGTTTCTGTTTAACAGTTCAGATGACACATTTAGCTTCCATGGATAATAGGCAGCCATCCAAATTCTTTAGGACACAGTGCCGTCATCTTAAGACTCACTGACAGACTGGCAAGATTTGAATTTATGAATGATTGCGCTTAATCTGTGTAAACAGAGATTTTTATAAGCTTACACTTCCGTCACGCTCCTTTGGTCTAACGCGCGTTGAATACGATATTATCAGACTCCACAGGGGAGCACACACGTCCTTTAAAAGTAGTAGAATATGTCATTAGCATACAGAGCAGAAATGTGCTGAGCTCAAATCTCCTTTCTAGCACACCCCCTCGGGCAGCAGATAATGGTACAGACTCTTCACCAAAAGTAATGGCAGTGTCTCCTGCCTGGGATCGGTTCCCTCAGGGTGTTTGTACTCTCGCAAGGCCGTCACTAATCTCATCTTAATTCGGCAAAAAGCAGGCCACTCTTCTTCCTAATGTCATCCCATTAATGGCAAATCATTCTGGATAGTAAAATGACAACATCAGCAGTACCACTCCAGAGATGGAGATGTCGGAAGATCACTCTGAAGTCGGAGCCGCAATGTTTTAAGTACTTTTTGTTTTCTGTAAATGTGCAGACACATGAGGAAATCTTGTCTAAGAGTCCATAATGGCTTAATGTGTTTGCCTGGGTGGCCGTGGAGAGTTAGGACATTAAGAAAGAAGCTGGTGAAAATGAGTGCTTTAATGTCATTAGGAGATCCCGCTGCTCTCATGCCATCATCTCTTCTGTGACAGAACAGAGAGTCCATTAATCACAACATCATACCCTCCGAAGGAATTCTCCTCTTGGTTTACTGAAAACTCAACAATCTAGCTCATTATCCTTTCGTAACAATTTTCTAGGAGCCCTGATGTCTTTGGGGAGAATGACAGAGGCATTTCTCAACAATGAGCCGCCAGTTGATTAAAGATTTGGATGAAGACTGGAGTCGGTATGAGAAGCTTCTGTGTAGCCGAGAACCACAAATGTGATGTGAGGCTGTTTGTCCTGCCCCCGGGAAAAACGAAATAGTATTTGTTTGCTGCACACATTCGCCACTGTGAACAGCATCTTTTGTCAGTCAATCAAGCCTGCAAAAATTGTGCACTCATGTGAACAGAACCACGACGATTCGTCTCGAGTCTCTAATAGATTTCATGGGAACGGTGGTTGCCATAGCAAACGTCACCGTACCAAATGCTCTGATGCGGTGCCATTTCCAACAATGAGCACATTACTCTTTTTTTCTTTCCCCCAATTTCTCCTGTAGCTTCAGTACTGGTGTGTTGTTTAGCGGGTGTGTCTTGTTTTTAGACTGATGGGAAGCTTTAGAAGTTTACCTGAGTGGTCGCAAAAAGTCACAGAAAAGGCAGCTCAGCACAAAGTAAAGATGCATTATTGAGATATACAGATAACTAGGTTATTGTGTTTAAGAAAAAGTGGAAAAGAACAAGCAAAAACAAGAGTCAAAGGGAGACAAGAAGGTGAAGAGACATTATTTTCCAAAGCTGATAAATGCTGATTAAAATGTACTCATATCAGCAGTCTGCAGGAGGAGGATGGATTTTCTCAAAAACCAAAATACTCAATTTTGGAAAAAAAAAAAAAAAAAAAACTTTTTAGAGCTTTGGGTGAAGTTTTTCTCTTTCGTCCTCCACCCTGACATGACCTTTCCTGTCAGTTCTAGCCACACTTTAATGGTAGGCATGGCTGCTAGTTAGCTACATCTTCTTCTTTGGTTTATTGCATGTTTGTGGCTTAACAGTTGTAAGAAAGTGTACAAAACCATGGTGAAGTCAGGAGAAGGATGAATGTGAAGCTGACTAATGCTCCACATTTTGCCGACTGGGGCCTCTAATGTTAACCTCTTGTCACTTTCTCAAAAAAAAAAAAAAAACCCTCCCACACTTGTGAATTAACTTTTTGCTGATGCAGGTTAGGGGTGGGAATCCGCACGATTTGATTCAATTACAGTTCAAAGCATGGTGGGATAAAATGAGTAACAATGCATCTTAATGCATCTTTTTTCTTCTCTTTAGGATTTTTTTTTCTCACTGTGTAACTACTTGGTAATTTAAACGTGTTTGTAATGACTCATTCATAAATTTGTTTCTGATATATTTTATGATTATTAAAGAAATGGAAATGAGATGTGACAAGTCAACTGGAATACTCCATTTAGCCAGAATACAGTATATTCCACTACAGGTACTAATTACTCCCTCTTCAGCTCTGGCATAAACAGACATGGTTTGCTGTTGAATACTTGACACTGAATATTGATTCTTTGAAATTTGTGTATTGACTTAGAATCTTCTACGTCTAGCAGTGTGATGCATAAAAAGCAGTTATTCCCCCACCACTAGGGCAGGTGGAGTTTTTCTCTCTTCTGCCTCCTCCAACATGACATTCTCCATTAGTTATAGCCACACCAGTGTTGCCAGATGGGAAATGTTGAAGTATCGTACCAGCGGCTTAAAATTATCGTATTTTGAGGAAAATTATCGTACACACCCAGTTTTCATTCTGACGTGGCTCAGAACCATCTGCTTCAGTAACACATTATCACAGATCGTGCATGTTACAGCCGATAATGCAGTTTTACCTTTAAATAATCGATCAGATTGGTTGAAAAAAGGCACCTCTACTTGTGTGGAGTACAGGATGAGCCTGCACTAAACGGCCCAAAATATCAGTCGTACTTAACCTGTTGCACTTCGGTGTACCGCGGGCGGACACGTCTCTGCATCCTAGGGCGCACGAGGGCGTAGGAGGCACTGAAAAAAAACAAAAACCTGCATTTCCGTTCTTCCACTACAGACACAGCCATGAACAGAAAGCCAAAGGAGTGCTTTGATTGGTTTAGATGTGATTGACCTCTCATTCGACTAATAAGAGCCTTGAATTGGGTTTCTGAAACCTTGAAGAACCAATGACTGAAAACCTAGCAAGAAGGACCTGCCTACCAACGGCTGCGAATACAGCGAGCCTATTGAAGCACAGTAGTTCGAAAGCGTGCCTCCCTTGCATAAAATCTGTTTTGTTTTAGCCGCTGGTTGACACACATGCGTTTGCCAGTCTTTTTTTCTTACTACTGTTCTTATTTGTTTTGAAAAATCATTCGCCAAAACCGCAATCATGGAAGCGCAAAATCGCAATAATGGAATTATGGTTTGACCGGGTCGCGTGACCAGAACCACGAGTCCGTAACAAGCGGACCAGCGTCATGTTCGTCTGACAATGAGGAAGAGAAGTTCGCCAGCGACACTGCTGTTGTGGACAGGTAAGTGTTATAAGCTAAATTATTCTGTATCCCTGCAAATTGTAATCAAAAATGACTTTTGACCGATCGGTAAATTACAACTGTGCGTAGTAGACCGCGGCGCACCGGGCGATGTCCGTCCTCTGTAGGGGGGGTGGGGTGGGAGTTGTTATCTTCTACATTACAAATATTTTAGTATAATTTTTAGTGCACTGTAGGTTATTTTTTCTTGTAAAAAAAGCCACACATTTTTTACGTGGCATGCTTCTTTGTGTGTGGGGGCTTGTTTGTTCATTCATTCATTCATGAATGAATAAACCCCCCCCCCACACACACACAGCCCTGAGTGTCACCTTTCATTAGAGCCCAAGATCAAGCTTCTACAGTATATTGAATCATTCAAAAGTTACAGACGTTTTTCCAAACTGTGCCATTTGGCACAATTTGGCACAGTTCAAAAACGCCTGGGAACAACCTGTGAAAAAAGCTGTGTAATATATTCATTTTTTGTGGTATTGTTACAAAATTTTGACCTCAGCTGGATAACACTTGGTTCTACATTTCTGTTGCATTTTCCAGCTCATATCTGACAGCTGTGTGTTATTTGCAAGCATTTGTATCCAAAAAAAACACCCAGGCGGAATTAATTTTCTTCAAGTTCAGTATGTTTAGATGACTGTTACTCAGTGGCTGGAGCACTTAAAGAGATTATGACTGTTTTGCCAAAAAATTCAAAGTGTTTTCTTTTAAATGAGACCAACCCCATGAAGATGCTGCAAAGGGTTGAAGAACAGCTTTTGATTTACTTTGGGTACGTTATTTTTTGGCGTTTTTAGGGAAATTGACTAGAGTGCAAGGGGTTAACTAGCTTTTATTGAATCATCATATACAGTATCAAGGTCTTGCCTCATAAATATTTAGAAAAGTACTCTATTTACATTAGGAATAAACAATCAATCCACCTAAACTACTGCTAAAATGCTGAAAAAGCAGAAACCTGTTTCAGTTTTATTGAGAACACTGACATTTTTGCAGACATTTACACATTGCAGCAGCGACAGAAAGCTTTAGTACTGATGCCAACAACAGGTTTGAAACACCCAGTAAAACTGGGGTCTGCCCCCCCCCCCATTCGTTTCTCAACCTGCTTGTGATGTTGCTTACTTGTTGAGTCTGCCGTGCCTGCTGCATAAGTGCTGCAACGTACACGAACGATTCAATCGAGTGTACTAGTTTTTATGGATGAATGTACTGTACTGAAGCTGTACTGGAAGCCAGGAATCAGCAGCTGAATCACCCGCCTGAGCAGCAAACGAGCCCCGCCCGCTCCATTCAGCCGACTCTCGGTTCGGTGAGTGGTAGACATCTGAGGCTGCCTCTCTCCTACTGCAATACAAGTCTTCCATATCCACACAGCCCGCGCACGTGAGATGATGCGTAAAAACAACCATAGTACGTATGCGCAGGATCCGTATCCTGATTGTGTTTGCTAATATATTAACGTAGCCATGTAGTGAAGGGGTCAAATTATTGTACATTAGGGGATTTTTTTAAAGTTATTGATCGTACATCGTACAGAGGGCAAAATTATTGTACAGATACAATAATTATCATACGTCTGGCAACACTGAGCCACATTCTGCAGTTAGCACAGTTGCTCTTCAGCCCCATTTTCTTCTTTTGTTTATTGGCCAGTAGCAACCAGAACTACGGTGGACTAGCGCCTCCTGGTGACCAATCAAGAGCAGCAAGATAGCATCTCTAAATTGTCAGTTATTACCCATTCATCCGTCCATCTTCTACCACTTCTCCAAGAGTCTGGGTCACAGGGGCAGGAGTTCAAGCACAGTAGCCCAGACTGCTGCCCAGTTCCAGTACCACCATGATCTCCATGATCCTTTCCTGCAGGTGGTGAGCTGACGGGAGGGTGGATCTGCATGCTTCCTTTAGGTACACTGGGTCCTTGTAACTTTTTTTCATCTACCGCTCTTGGTTTGGCCCTTCACCTGGGCCAGTTTGCCTTGGAAGACCCTGCCAGGGGAAAGTTACCCCCAACAACATAGCTCCTGGGATCATTAAGGCAAGAAAACTTCTCCACCTCGATAAGGTGGCGATCCACAGAGGGTCTGTTATTTTCATTGCTAGTTATTGTCTACAAGGATTTGCAGTTAATAACCCAGTTCAGCTACAAAGGTCAAAAATTTCTGAATTGGAGAAGCTACGCCTCTAGTAAAATTTTCATGCAAATTTGTCCATGCTTTGTGTTATGTATTAAAAGACATATTATTATGTGATGTGGGCGGTGGTTCCACCTTTCCAGTTCCACCGCCACCCTGAGTATAAAGGGCTGATGTGGAAGAGGCATGATCTCTTTTACCTATGCCTCTGCCTGTATAGGAGCGCCTTGTGTATCTGTGAGTCACATAATAAAGTCAAGTTCTATTGCACCTCCGGCCTCATTATTGGAACACTGGTTATGGACATAACAGTTTGTTTTTTTGCTTGTTTTTTTTTCAATGTAGAAATCCTAGCAATCAGTCAAGCAAACCAGACTGATCATGTGGAGTACATGATCAGTTGTTGGCCAAATCAATAGGAATTAACCACTTGCACTCCGGGCAATTTTCCTAAAAATTCCAAAAAATAACGTGCCCAAAGTAAATCGAAAGCTGTTCTTCAACCCTTTGCAGCATCTTCATGGGGTTGGTCTCATTTAAAAGAAAACACTTTGAATTTTTTGGCAAAAAAAACCATAATCTCTCTACGTGCTCCGGCCACTGAGTTACAGTCATCTAAACATACTGAACTTGAAGAAAAAAAATTTGGACACAGTGTTTTTTTGGATACAAATGCTTGTAAATAACACACAGCTGTCCAATCCGGCTGGAAAATGCAACAGAAATGTAGAACCAAGTGTTATCCAGCTGAGATCCAAATTTGGTAACAATACCACAAAAAATGAATATTTTACACAGCTTTGTTCTCAGGCTGTTCCCAGGCGTTTTTGAACTGTGCCAAATTGTGCCAAATGGCACAGTTTGGAAAAACGTCTGTAACTTTTGAATAATTCAATGTAGAAGCTTCATTTTAGGCTCAAAGGAAAGGTCACACTCAGGGCTGTGTCTGTGTGTGTGTGTGGGGGGGGGGGGGTCGTTCCCCCCCCCCGCTATCAAGGACAGAGTTCGGCCCTCGCTACATGACAGATTACACTCGTTGCATGTTTCCACAGCAACGCTGTCACAGCGGCCCCCCCCCCCGCTACTGTATGTGTGTGGGGGGGGTTGTCCCCCCCCCCCGCTCGCTAGGGAGGATGGACTTTAGCCATCGCTACACAACGGATTAGCCTTATGTGGTGATGTAGGACAGCAGTGCAGTCACCGCGGCTCCCCCCCCCCCTCGCTGCAGAAGAATAGCGGGGGTGGGGGGGCGTTCACAGCCTGTACACTGCAAGCAACCCCTTGTAACGCGGCGCACGAACTTCAGACTTCGTGAACCGCACAGCTGTAATTTACTGATCGGTCAAAAGTCATTTTGGATTACAATTTTCAGGGATAGAGAATAATTTAGCTTATAACACCTTACCTCTTCACAGCGGAGTCTGGGCGAACTTGTCTCCTCATTGTCAGACGAACGCGACGCTGGTCCGCTCTGGTTCTGGTCTCGCGACTCGATCAAAACATAATTCCATTATTGCGGTTTTGTGCTTCCATGATTGCGGTTTTTGGCGAACGATTTTTCAAAAGAAATAACAGTAGTAATTAAAAAAAGACTGGCAAAGGCGTGTGTGTCACTCAGCCTTCGTCGTCAGCCTCCGTCGGTCTATGATGACCATGGAAGAAATCATAACGTCTACTCTGCTGGAACCAATACAAAATAAGCACCGCCTGGGGCCGAACATGCCGATCCACGAATGGCACTCCCTGTCACACAGGTTGCATTTGTGGATGGTCTCCATGCTGCTGGGTCTGTGGAGCTCTTCCTGTGTCCTTTTTTGATCCGCTCCAGCAGTCAGTCTTCACCCAGCCTTAAAAAAAAACAGCTCACGAACTTCTCTGCTTCAATTGGCTCACTGCATTCAAAGCGTTGGGAGGCGGGTCCTCCTTCCTAGGTTTTCATTCATTGGTTCGTCAAGGTTTCAGAAACCCAATTCAAGGCTCTTATTAGTCGAATGAGAGGTCAATCAGATGAACTAATCTGTTCGCGGCTGTGTTTGCAGATTTTTTTTTCAGTGGCGCTTGGAGGCCACACCACCTACACCATCACCATCAATATCCTTATCATGCGTCATGCGCACGAGGGCGCACGAGCGCGCTCTCGTGCGCCCTCGTGCGCCTTAGGATGCAGAGACTTGCCCGCCCGCGGAAAAACGGAGTGCAAGTGGTTAAATGAAAGAAGGTTATAGGACGCAAAACACAGTTCATAAACTCAGAAAATTTAAACCAATATTCAGTTCCATAAGCAAGCTCATGTAAACAGTATGAAATATCTGCATGTCAGACCATTTAGCATCACCCAGCTCAACTCTTTCACAGCATCGCACACTGTGAGTCACAGAAGGTCACACACCAAAATATAACAAGTGTGGAGCAGATGCAGACCATTAGCCATGCTCTGATAGGGACATCATTAGGAGCCTCATGACAACACTGAAGATTTTCTTGCTCTGTGCAGCAAATGCAGTTTCCAATCTCTCTGATCTCACAGCCATGGCTGATTGAAGAGGACAATATGCTACTGTTCAGCTGAGCCACGGCCATCATGGACACAAGGAAGGGGGAAAAGGCAAAGGCTCTTTCGTTCTTTTGATAGAAACATCCAATAATATCTGATGTTGCCATGTATGCCTCAGGGTCAAGCTGTGTGTGTGAAACTCAGCAATGTCTGTATCTATGTCAAAGCTGTGGGAAAGCATTTTGTCTGTTGCTGGAGGGGGAGATGGAAACCAACTGGGAATCAACCAGCAGCTCATGATTGCAGTCATTGCAAATATACACTCACACGCCAGGCTGCTTGATCATTTGTGGCGGTGCCTGGTCATGGTTTGAAAAGGACCCTAGAAGGAAAAGATTGTGTACACCACTTTTAATGTCAGTATTCTGGCATGCAAAAAAATATGCTTAGATCCTTGCAAAAGAAAGAAATTATTTGCACACCAGGGGAATACTTCAGCGGAAACACACCCCAAAAAATTGCCCATAGCAAAACATGTCTGTGTTTGGCTCATGTCTCTTTTCTTTTTTCCTGCAGGATTCTACCACGGTGTTCCCAGTGACGCTGACAGTTGACCCCAAAGGCTACTTCCTGTATTGGACTGACCAGAACAAGGTGAGGTGACAAGATCAAATACTTTTTCAAGCCTTGAAAATCTTTTTTGCAGACTTTGTCTTCTAATTTAAAAGTGAAAATGAAATGAGAAACAACCAGAAATCACACTATTCTGTGGATAAATTTGATTATTTATAACACCAGCAACTAGTTTTCTTCTCTTTGTATTGAAATGTAAAATAACAAAATATCACTATACATACTTATACTATACATAATTAAAATTTACATGGAGCAGGTTATTATACCCCCTCCTGCCCACATTGTACATGTGTGGCCTTTCTGATTGTCGACTCAGTGAATGCACAATACGCTCTATGCTGTCCCACTCCACACGAGCCATGCATTTGGATCTTTGTACACGAGAGAGGACAGAAAAATGAATTACAAGTCTTCTGAGTAATTTTCAGAAAATCTCTTGTCTTCTTCATAGTTGTCAGACCAGAGCAAATATGTTTTCCCGTGAAACTAGACTCATGGGGCTACATGGCAATGTGTCTGTTTTTATGCTCAGTAGTACAGGGTTCCTTCCTGGTGGTGTCAAAACTAAATGTCAAAGATGGGGCAAGTTTTTACACAGAGACCAGGGGCACATTGTTGCAGTGTAACTACTATATGACATTGTGGATTATTGTCAAGTTAATATTTTACAACCTGGTGTAATTATGTAAAAAAAGCTTGTAAAGAATTTAGGTATGATCAGATGAATGATTTATTTACAGAAATAATCATCACAATATGTCATTAAGATTTGAATTAGTTAAATCTAGATGATCTCTATAAGGTATGGACCTTTCCCTCTGTTTTTCTGCAAATATTTTGATCTTAAGCCATATTTAGTAAGCAGTGTGACATTTTTTTATCTGTGTAGACTGATACACTGCATTCACATTTTATTTTAGATATAAAGCTTGTTTTGTTTAAGGGTTTTGTGTACAGTTTGAGCTAGAGAGCACTCGGGGTGTCATGAACCGGGCTTGGGATTCTCCTGAGCTTGGTTTCATGGCATTTTTCTGTTCCTTTATGATCTGTGTTTTATGTTTCCTGTCATGACTGTTTAGATAATTCAGCCCATGTGCGAGGTACAGCAACAAAGAGACAATCAAACTGTACACACGTTTCATTCATTCATTCATCTTCTTCCGCTTAATCCTTTTCGGGTCGCGGTGGGGCTGGAGCCTATCCCAGCATCTTTGGGCGAGAGGCAGGGTACACCCTGGACAGATCGCCAGTCCATCACAGGGCCAACACAGAGAGACAGACAACCATTCACTCTCACAGTCATACCTAAGGTCAATTTAGAATCCCCAGTTTGATGCCAGTTAACCTAACTTGCATGTTTTTGCCATGAATATTTTTATTAAATAGCAAAATCCACACTGCTACAGAACAGTCACTCGCCAGAGGAAAGAGCCTGTGGAGAGAGAACGAGAGCTGTGAGCAGAAGAATGGAGTAAGGGAAAATGGGCAAGCCAAATTACCACTTGCGTGGATTCCGAGGGAGCGCCGGCAGGACGCCAGCGGGGAATAGACGAACCAGCAGGGTAGGGGATAGCTGGTGGAGCCTGACTGGGTGGAGGTTACCGGCGTGAAGGATGACGTGGCTGGAGAGTGCGCGCAGCCCCCTGTGACACACTCGCATGATGGCAGCAAACTGCACAGGGAAATAAAGCACACAGGTTAATAATTTCTTTTACCAGTGTAACGTTGACTTGCTGTCTTTAGAGACAGTATACCCAGACAAGCCAGCGTTGAATCACTGAAGGATGCTTCCTTAAGTACGCTGGCTGATGAGAGGGCGCAGGTGTGTCCTCTCCCTCAGGTGTGATGTTGAGCTGAGGAGAGATGAAGGAGGGGGTGCGTGTTCGCTGCCCATGACCATTTCCTTATGAGTTCCATATTGTGTTTCTCTGTTTAACCTTGTTCTGTTGTATTTTTGGTTCCTTTGGGCCCCTCCTCTCCTGTCAGGTTTGGACAGGTGATTCCAATTCATCATTGCCTGCTCAGGTTCATACACCCACACTCACGCACACACTTGCACACATACAGTGGAGAAAAAAAGTATTTAGTCAGCCACCAATTGTGCAAGTTCTCCCACTTAAAAGATGAGCGAGGTCTCCAATTTTCATCATAGGTATACCTCAACTATGAGAGACAAAATGAGAAAAAAAAATCCAGAAAATCACATTGAAGGATTTTTAATGAATTAATTGGTAAATTCCTCGGTAAAATAAGTATTTGGTCAATAACAAAAGTTCATCTCAGTACTTTGTTATATACCCTTTGTTGGCAATGACAGAGGTCAAACGTTTTCTGTAAGTCTTCACAAGGTTTTCACACACTGTTGCTGGTATTTTGGCCCATTCCTCCATGCAGATCTCCTCTAGAGCAGTGATGTTTTGGGGCTGTCGTTGGGCAACACGGACTTTCAACTCCCTCCAAAGATTTTCTGTTGGGTTGAGATCTGGAGACTGGCTAGGCCACTCCAGAACCTTGAAATGCTTCTTACGAAGCCACTCCTTTGTTGCCCGGGCAGTGTGTTTGGGATCATTGTCATGCTGAAAGACCCAGCCACGTTTCATCTTCAATGCCCTTGCTGATGGAAGGAGGTTTTCACTCAAAATCTCACGATACATGGCCCCATTCATTCTTTCCTTTACACGGATCAGTCGTCCTGGTCCCTTTGCAGAAAAACAGCCCCAAAGTATGATGTTTCCACCCCCATGCTTCACAGTAGGTATGGTGTTCTTTCTCCTCCAAACACGACAAGTTGAGTTTTTACCAAAAAGTTCTATTTTGGTTTCATCTGATCATATGACATTCTCCCAATCCTCTTCTGGATCATCCAAATGCTCTCTAGCAAACTTCAGACGGGCCTGGACATGTACTGGCTTAAGCAGGGGGACACGTCTGGCACTGCAGGATTTGAGTCCCTGGCGGCGTAGTGTGTTACTGATGTAGCCTTTGTTACTTTGGTCCCAGCTCTCTGCAGGTCATTCACTAGGTCCCCCCGTGTGGTTCTGGGATTTTTGCTCACCGTTCTCGTGATAATTTTGACCCCACGGGGTGAGATCTTGCGTGGAGCCCCAGATCGAGGGAGATTATCAGTGGTCTTGTATGTCTTCCATTTTCTAATAATTGCTCCCACAGTTGATTTCTCCACACCAAGCTGCTTACCTATTGCAGATTCAGTCTTCCCAGCCTGGTGCAGGTCTACAATTTTGTTTCTGGTGTCCTTTGACAGCTCTTTGGTCTTGGCCATAGTGGAGTTTGGAGTCTGACTGTTTGAGGTTGTGGACAGGTGTCTTTTATACTGATAACGAGTTCAAACAGGTGCCATTAATACAGGTAACGAGTGGAGGACAGAGGAGCCTCTTAAAGAAGAAGTTACAGGTCTGTGAGAGCCAGAAATCTTGCTTGTTTGTAGGCGACCAAATACTTATTTTACCAAGGAATTTACCAATTAATTCATTAAAAATCCTTCAATGTGATTTTCTGGATTTTTTTTTCTCATTTTGTCTCTCATAGTTGAGGTATACCTATGATGAAAATTGGAGACCTCTCTCATCTTTTAAGTGGGAGAACTTGCCCGGTTGGTGGCTGACTAAATACTTTTTTCCCCACTGTACCTTCACCTGTCAGTTGCTAGTCGTGTTTATTTTTTTCTCTGTTTCTGCCCTGCGCTACCTTGGTGCAGACTGTAGAGCTTTGGGTTGCCCGGCTCCGGTCTGCAGTTCTGTTTCAGGAGCGTCCTGGGTCTTTTTGTGTATCGTGGTCCGTGCCATTTCGTTTGGGGACAATTTCCTGTAACTGAACACGCGCACCAGGTTGTTGGTCTGTTTCATTGTTTGGACATTTGTATTAATAAACACCACCTCCTCCTGCATTTGGGTTTTTCTCATCTCTGCTGCCTCGGTGAGGCAGTGAAACATGACACAGGGAGTGCAGACCTCCACCAAGGGTTCTGTCTGTCTCTTTGTTTTTTGTGCAGGATTAAGCAAAAACTACTGGATAGAGTTTAATGACATTTTCTCCAGAGGTGACTCTTGTTCTACGGATGAATCTATTAGATTTTGGAGGTGATCTGGGTCAGGATGTGGACTCTGGATCACTTTTTCACTTTCTTTAATATTGCAAGAAGGGGCCTTGGTGGAGCGGAGCAGTTTTTGCATAATCCTGAACACAAACAAACTGACCCAAAAGCATTACCTCCTTGGCAGAGGTAATAAAAATTATGTAAGTACTTTGTCTTGGGAATTTATCAACTTACCACCCACTGTAACAACTTGCCCTGGGATATGTAACAACTTTCCCCGGCAGTGGGGTAAAACGCTACATCACAGTATATATTTTTATTTGTCCACTACAAGCATGTAATAAAATAAAATACAAAACAGAAACAATTAAATAATATGAAAGAGGACATGTCCAAAAGCACGTTGACAAGATTTGTGTTAACGACATTTTTTCTCTGGAGTTGCCCTGGGCGAGAGGTGACGAGCAGAGGTGGGTATTCTTGTATCCCCCCACCTTGCTGCCTCTATATTGGAGTTTTCCCTGGTGGACGAAAGGTTTGTTTCCCTGCGCCTTCAGGTTGGGAAACAGGTCCTGACCATTATTTGTGCCTATGCACCAAATGTACCCACCCTTTTTGGGGTCTCTGACTGGGGTGCTGGAGGGTGCTCCTCCTGGATACTCCATTGTTCTTCTGGTGGACTTCAATGCGCACGTGGGCAATGACAGTGAAATCTGGAGGGGGGTGATTGCCCAATCTGAACCCAAGTGGTGTTCAGTTATTGGACTTCTGTGCTAATCACAGTTTGTCCATAACGAACACCATGTTCAAGCATAAGGGTGTCCATATCAGCATCTGGCACCAGGTCACCCTAGGTCACAGGTTGATGATTGATTTTGTTATCGTGTCATCAGACCTGCGACCATATGTCTTGGACACTCGGGTAACGAGAGGTGCAGAGCTGTCAACTGATCACCACCTGGTGGTGAGTTGGATCCGATGGCAGGGGAGGACGCCATTCAGATCTGGTAGACCCAAACGTATAGTGAGGGTGTGCTGGAAACGTCTGGCTGAGGCCCCTGTCCGGGAGGCCTTCACCTCCCACCTCCAGAAGAACTTCAACCACATTCTGAGGGAGTCTGGAGACATGGAGTCTGAATGGGCCATGTTCTCCATCTCCATTGTTGAAGTGGTTGTTCAGAGCTGCGGCCGCAAGGCCGTCAGTGCATCGCGTGGTGGCAAACTGTCCGGCAGCTCAGGAGGGGGAAGCAGCTCCCTGTCCACACTGTGTATGGTGCGGATGGGGCGCTGCTGACTTCGACTGGGGATATCGTCGGGCGGTGGAAGGAATACTTCAAGGATCTCCTCAATCCCACTGATACACCTTCCACAGAGGAAGCAGGGCTTTTAGATGAGGGGGACAACTCGCCTATCACAGGGGCTGAGGCTGCCAAGGTGGTTAAAAATCTCGTTGGTGGCCAGGCCCTGGGGGTGGACGAGATTTGCCCTGAGTACCTCAAGGCCCTGGATGTTGTAGGGCTGTCATGGTTGACACGCCTCTGCAACATTGGGTGGAGGTCGGGGGCAGTGCCTTTGGCATGGCAAACTGGGGTGGTGGTTCCTCTCTTCAAAAAGGGGGACCGGAGGGTGTGCTCCAAATTTAGAGGGATCACACTTCTTAGCCTCCCTGGGAAGGTCTATGCCAAGGTACTGGAGAGGAAAGTCCGGCCGTTGTTTGAACCTCGGATTCAGGAGGAGCAATGTGGTTTTCGTCCTGGCCGTGGCACATTGGACCAGCTCTTTACCCTCTCAAGAATCCTCAAGGGTTCGTGGGAGTTTACCCAACCAGTTTACATGTGTTTTGTGGACTTGGAGAAGGCATTCGACTGTGTCCCTCGTGGTTTTTTGTGGGGGGTGCTTCGTAAGTATGGGATATCGGGCTTGTTGTTACGAGCTATTCAGTTTCTGTACAACCGTTGTGAAAGCTTGGTTTGTATTGCCAACACTCGGTCGGACTCATTCCCAGTGAGAGTTGGACTCCGCCAGGGCTGCCCTTTGTCACCAATCCTGTTCATAATTTTTATGGACAGGATTTCTAGACGCAGCCAGGGAATGGAGGGTGTCATGCTTGGTGACCACAGGATCTCATCTCTGTTGTTTGCAGATGAAGTTGTCCTGTTGGCTTCATCCAGCAATGACCTACAGGTCTTACTGGGATGGTTTGCTGCTGAGTGTGAAGCAGCTGGGATGAGAATCAGTACCTCCAAGTACAAGTCCATGGTCCTCAGCCAGAAAAAGGTGGATTGCCCTCTTGAGGTTGGGGACAAGCTCCTGCCCCAAGTGGAGGAGTTTAAGCATGTCGGGGTCTTGTTCACGAGGGGAGAATGGAGTGAGAGATTGACAGACGGATTGGAGCAGCATCTGGAGGGATGTGGATGTTGTACCGGTCTGTTGTGGTGAAGAGAGAGCTGAGCTCTAAGGCAAAACTGTTGATTAACCAGTCAATCTACACTACCGTTCAAAAGTTTGGGGTCACCCAGACAATTATTTTATGTTTTCCATGAAAACTCACACTTACTTACCACCATGAGTTGTAAAATGAATAGAAAATATAGTCAAGACATTGACAAGGTTAGAAATAATGATTTGTATTTGAAATAATAATTTTTTCCTTCAAACTTTGCTTTCGTCAAAGAATCCTCCATTTGCAGCAATTACAGCATTGCAGACCTAACATGATTGTACAAGGGTTTTCTAATCATCCATTAGCCTTCTGACGCAATGAGCAAACACATTGTACCATTAGAACACTGGAGTGATAGTTGCTGGAAATGGGCCTCTATACACCTATGTAGATATTGCACCAAAAACCAGACATTTGCAGCTAGAATAGTCATTTACCACATTAGCAATGTATAGAGTGTATTTCTGATTAGTTTAAAGTTATCTTCATTGAAAAAAAGTGCTTTTCTTTCAAAAATAAGGAAATTTCTAAGTGACCCCAAACTTTTGAACGGTAGTGTATGTTCCTACCCTCACCTATGGTCATGAGCTTTGGGTAGTGATCGAAAGAACGAGATCGTAGATACAAGTGGCTGAAATGAGCTTTCTTCGTAGGATTGCTGGACTCACCCTCAGATATAGGGTGAGGAGCTCAGTCATCCGGGAGAGGCTCAGAGTAGAACCGCTGCTCCTCCACATTGAAAGGAGCCAGTTGAGGTGGTATGGGCATCTGATCAGGATGCCTTCTGGACGCCTCCCACTTGAGGTGTTTCGGGCACGTCCCAATGGGAGGAGACCCCAGAGCAGACCCAGGACTCGCTGGAGAGACTATGTCTCCCAGCTGGGCTGGGAACGCCTTGGTATCCTCTCTGAAGAGTTGGAGCAGGTAGCTGGGGAGAGAGAAGTCTGGGCTTCTCTGCTTGAACTGCTGCCTCCGCGACCCGGACCTCCGGAGAAGCGGTAGAAGATGGATGGATGGTTTGTCACGTTTGCCACACTCGCAATCTTTAACCCATAGGATGTGTAGGTGTGTGCTGTTAGCACTAAGCTGCAGTACATACCCATCCATCCATCCATTCATCTTCTTCCGCTATACCCATTCGTTGGCCTCCGTCGGTCTATGATGACCATGGAAGAGAATCCTAAACGTCTACTCTGCTGGAACAGCACCGCCTGTGGCTGAACAGACCGATGCGCGAATGGCAGTCCCTGTCACACAGGTCGCACTTGTGGGTGGTCTCCGTGCTGCTGGGTCTGTGGCGGTTCTTCCTGCGGGTCCTTTTTTCATCTGCTGCAGCAGTCAGTCTCTCTTCACCCGCCTTGAGCTGTCTGGTCAGGGTGCCTCTCCATTTGGAGCGGTCCGTTGCAAGGTCCTCCCAGTGCTCTGTGTTGATCTCCAGGGCCTTCATGTCTCTCTTGCAGACGTCTCTAAAGCGCAGCTGTGGGCGGCCAACGTCTCTCCTGCCAGTTGCCAGTTCTCTGTAGAGGACGTCTTTGGGGATTCTGCCATCCTCCATACGGTGAACGTGGCCTAGCCAGCGGAGCCTGCGTTGCCTGAGTAGAGTGAACATGGAGGGAAGGCTGGCGCAGGACAGAACTTCTGTGTTGGGCACTTTGTCCTGCCAGGATATGCCCAGGATGTGGCGAATGCAGCGCAAGTGGAAGGAGTTCAGTCTCTTTTCCTGCCGGGCATATGTTGTCCACGTCTTACTCCCATAGAGCAGTGTGCTGATGACGCAGGCGTTGTACACTGCCATCTTCGTCTTGACAGAGAGTTTGGGATTCTCCCACACTTGTGTGGTGAGGCGAGCGAGTGTGAAGGCTGATTTTCCAATCCTCTTGTTGATCTCTGTATCAAGGGAGACGTTGTTGCTGATCGTGGACCCCAGGTACGTGAACTGATTCACGACCTCCAGCTCGTAGTCGTCGATGGTGATGGTTGGTGGTGCTTCTGTGCCTTGCGCCAAGACATTAGTCTTCTTCAGGCTGATGGTAAGCCCAAAGTCCTTGCATGCCTGGGAGAAGCGGTCCATCAGGGTCTGAAGCTCCTGCTGTGTGTGGGTTGCAACTGCAGCGTCGTCTGCGAACAGCATGTCTCTGATTAGAGCCTCGCGTACTTTGGTTCTGGCTTTCAGGCGGGCGAGGTTGAAAAGCCTGCCGTCAGATCTTGTGTGCAGGTAGATTCCCTCTGTTGCTGTGCTGAAGGCATGCCTCAGGAGCATAGCAAAGAAAATCCCAAAGAGGGTTGGCGCAAGTACACAGCCCTGTTTCACTCCGCTGCGTATGTTGAATGGCTCTGAGATGTTGCCATCGTGCTGCACTATCCCCTGCATGTTGGTGTGAAACGATTCGATGAGGCTTTGCAACTTTGGTGGGCATCCTATCTTTGGCAGGATCTTGAAAAGGCCCTCTCTGCTGACCAGATCGAACGCTTTGGTGAGGTCGATGAAGGCGACGTACAGGGGCATGTTCTGTTCTCTGCATTTCTCCTGGAGTTGGCGGATGGAGAATATCATGTCTACCGTCAATCGCTCAGCGCGGAAGCCACACTGAGACTCGGGGTAGACACGTTCAGCAAGCTTCTGTAGACGAACGAGAACAACTCGTGCGTAGACTTTGCCAACAACGCTGAGGAGGGAGATGCCCCTGTAGTTGTTGCAGTCGCTTCTCTCCCCTTTGTTTTTGTAGAGGGTGATGATCTTGGCGTCCCTCATGTCCTGTGGTACGGCACCTTCCTTCCAACGCTGGCAGAGGACGTCATGCAATGGCAGCAGTAGGGCGGTCTTGCAGTGCTTGATCAGGTCAGGGGGTATGCCGTCGTTGCCGGGTACCTTGCCAGCGGCCAAGCTATCAATGGCCTTGCTGAGTTCATCGATGGTTGGCTCGGCGTCAAGTTCGTCCATGGATGGCAGGCAGTCGATGGCATCAAGGGCTGACGGTGTCACGGTGTTCTGTCTGGAGTAGAGGTCGGAGTAGTGTTCCACCCGTCTCTCCATCTGCTTGTTCTTTTCTGTGATCATCTCCCCAGTGGAGGATTTGAGGGGGGCCGTCTTGCTCTGAGCCGGACCAAGTGCTTTCTTGATGCCATCGTACATACCACGGATGTTCCCTGTTATGGCAGCGGTTTGAATGTCTTGGCTGAGCTGAGTCCAGTACTCGTTGGCACAGCGCCGAGCAGTCTGCTGAACTTTGCTTCTCGCAGCCCTGAGAATCTGGAGATTCTTCTCGTTTGGGTACTTCTTGTACTCAGCAAGTGCTGAGCGCTTGGCTTCAATGATGGGGGTCATCTCAGTCAACTTGGCATCAAACCAGTCCTGTGACTTCGAGGTCTTCCTCCCAAAGGTAGCCAAGGCTGTGCGGTGGATGGTGTTTCGCAGCTCTTCCCACTTCTGCTTTGCAGATTCTCCTTCTTGTGGTACACCAAGTTCCTTCTCAAAGGTGGAGGCAAACTGCTCAACAAGTTCTGGTTGAGCCATCTTGCTGGTGTCAATCCGTGCCTTTCCAGGCTGTCTAGCACGATAGAATTTCTTCAGCTGCAGCTTGACCTTGCAACACACCAATGAATGGTCTGTGTCGCAATCTGCACTCTGGAACGAACGAGTGATTAGCATGTTCTTCAGTGAGGTGCGCCTGGTCAGGATCAAGTCCAGCTGGTGCCAGTGCTTTGAGCGCGGATGTTGCCAGGAAACCTTGTGTTGGGGCTTGGTCTTGAAGAACGAGTTTGTGATGCACAGATCATGATATGTGCAGAACTCGAGCAGCCGCTGTCCGTTGTCGTTCATTTTTCCCACGCCAAAAGGTCCAAGACAGGAGGGCCAGGAGTCATGGTCAGCACCCACTCTGGCATTGAAGTCTCCAAGGAGAATGAGTTGTTCAGAGTTGGGGATGATCCTGACAGTTGTTACGAGATTCTCGTAGAACTCGTCTTTTGCCTCTGGTGTGGCTGTCAGTGTTGGGGCATACACACTGACGAGGGTGACTGGGCCTTGAGTGGTGTTCAGGCGGAGGGTGAGGAGTCGTGCAGAGCCAGTGCTGCCCGGTTCCACCATCTTCAGCAAGGTGTTCTTCACTGCGAAGCCCACTCCGTGTTCGTCACTGCCCTTTCCCTGCCAGTAGAACGTGTAGTCCTTCTCTCTCAGTGTGCCTGCATCAGCCAACCGTGTTTCCTGGAGAGTGGCGATATCCACTCCCAGTCTGTTCAGCTCATTATTGATGATGGCAGTCTTCCTGGTGTCGTTGATGTCCTTGAGGTTAGCAGCAAGTCCTGTCATCATAGTGCGGACGTTCCAAGTTCCCAATTTTAGAGTTGGTCTCTTTTGTTTTATTGTCTTGCCTGGTGCGAAGGTTCTCAGCCTGCTGTTCGGATTTCCCCTCATCCCCATGCACCCAATGAGGAAAGCAAGCTGTGGCGGGACAACACCTTATTGGCTGGGGGCTGCCCAGCTTGAGGCGGGCGGTAGCTGTCCAGTGAGATCCAATGATCCCTCCCACTGTCGGGAACAACCCCTGGCGCCGCGCTCTACGCCAATTGAGCGGTGGCTTATAACCGGTAACTGTCATTCCCTGTGTTTTGTCTACGCCAAAGGCGAAGCTGGAGTGTCCTCTCCAGTGATCCGGTGTTCTACCTTCCAGTGTTGGGCGTTGGTAGGATTCAAGCCTGGGCAGGAAGATATGGAGGACAAGATGTTGCCCATGCAGCATGTCCCCCCTCTCCACGTCACTGATGAATCCAAAGGAACAGCAGGGCTGCTACAGTTTGGCACCAGCGCCGTTGCAGGAGCTGCCAGAACGATGTTGAGCACAACATAGAACTGCCTTAGGGACTCCGACTCGGGATTTTTCCTCAGGGTTGACTCCCAAAGCCTTTCCCGTGACCGGGTATGCCGCAAGGCAGCAGAGGTTTGAAATCAGGGTTGACTTTCCCCTAGATGGGCTACCTTCCCAGGTTGACGAGCCACCATCTACCCGAAGCATCTGGTTTTAAGGCGCCAGAGATCCGCCCTCGCCCCTTCTCCTATTAGTAAAAGCAGTTCCGCCGGGCTTAGAGACTAAACCACACGGGCAGGCTAGGAGTTGGACTTGGTTGTCAGAGGCTTTTCGAGACGCACGCCATAAGGAGCATTTTATGAGCACTGGGAGCTTAACCCCAGTGCCGCTCCTGGCTATGACAACCTATAATAATACTTTTCACTCAACAAAACCAGAGCACAGTCTTGTTAAACTAACAAGATAGCCATATTGTTTGTCAGCTATTTTTTTTTGGATAATGTTGTTTACATGCAGCTTAAATGGAAGTCTGTTGACACTGACTTTTGACATTGCCATTCACTACAGCTATTGACACTTTACTTTTATCTTTCCCTGGATGTTGTTAGACATATTTGACTGACCAAGGAGATTTAAACCAAGTTTTCCATTTGATCTGTAGTTTAAGCTCTCCTCTCCAAATGTTGTATTCTTGGATTTTTTTGTTCTTTAGCTTCATTAAATTGTAAAGTTTTTTATTTTTGTTTCAGTTGTCTTTTCATTCTTCCTGGCAAAGGGCATAAAACCCACACTTGGTACAAGAATTTTTCCCTATAAGAAATGTTGTTTTCATTGGCGTAAATTTGTGCACAAGTCAAAAAAGAGCTATCAGGTGGACAATGTATCTGGAGGCACAATGTCAAATGGATCTTTCTGTTTACAAATTGTTTGCAATATAATTTTGCCTTTCGATGGAAGTCAGCTGTCAGTATTTGATTTTTGTTGCCAGGCAAGGTTGCAGTGCTTGAGGCTCAAAAAGGCTACCACTGTAAAGGTATCATTTGCCAAGAGATTTAACAGAAAGATGTTTAAAGCTATCCATTTTCTTTTTCATTTACCGTACCATTACACAACCCACCACTGTAATTACTATGGCAACCTGTGGATTTGTGGCAGCCACATTTGGTGTTGTAGTTAGGATCATCGTGGCACTCTTGGAATGATTAGAAAGCATCACATTGTCTCTATTACGTTTTACAGCGCTGCAGAATTTTACTGTGCTTCTGTGACTGGAACAGACAGACCTAGGCAGGATTAAATCAATCACATCATTTTGGCATTTTTAAAAATTGTGATGATTTAGCTTGTGTTTTTATTTTTGCTGTTCTTGCCATTCTTGAGATTTAAGTTTCAAGAGATGAACAGAAATGTGAACTACTTCCACCTGCAGTGCTCAACATGACACCTGTGAGAATACTGAATAGTCCATTATGTTTCCCCTCTCCAGTTATGCCCAAGAGTTTCATAATAACAGGAACAAGGTGGCGAAATTCAAGCTAGTAGATGTTATCAGACTTGGTGACCAGATAAAGTACTTCCCCTCAGTTTAACCTTGAGATGGCATGCAGAAGTCACAGAAACCTTTCGAGTTTGGTGTGCTTATTTGTTGAGTGCAGGCACTTGGAAGACTTGAGGGAAAGCACGAGACTTAACCTTTGTACACTCTTGCCACACAAACACCCAACACACAATTCACTTATGATTGTAGTGAAAGTTATGTAAAACATTACAGTATGAGGAAAAGAAGAGGAAGTCTTCATATCTTGTGCCATCCTACTAAACTAGAAATAAAACAGAGGGCCATTTTGATTGCTACCTTGCTTTTGTTTTTTGTTAAAAAGTGTGAATCTGTGCTCCGAGATAACAAGCTCTAAGTATGATTCTCCACTGTGAGGATTGAGAGAGGCTTGTTGACATCAATTTATCATTATTTCCTGTGCCTTTGTCGTGCAGATGACCATTTTGAATGATGAGTCTTGTTTGCGTGCGTGTTTTTATGAGCGTGGGTGTCTATTCTGTCTCTCAGCACTGAGAACAGTCCTGCTGCATGCATTATAACTCAAACTGATACCAAGCACTGTCCAGACAGAACTCTATAGGGCATAATGCCGCACAGTGCTTGTGTTCCTCTGTGCCCAGTACTGATAGCACAGAAGTGCAGCTGTGCATGTTTATAGAGATTTCTTTGTGCTTTTCCTAAAGTTTATTCATGATAGTATTGCACATCTGTTCAGCAGACCAATCTGAGCACGCCAAAATGCTCTGTCCAGTTGTTGAGTGTAAGACTCAATCTGATGGCCTGCAGAGGGAAAGCATTCCTCGGATTCTTCAGAACCACAGTAGAACTGGGCTCAGTGTGCCCACTGTGGCCACTTTCAACACACGCATTGTCAGTGATGGTATAGTTACAGACTAAAGTCCTTACAACATGACACATAACACTGAAAGACTTGGAAAAAACAATAAATACTGTACATTTCATTTGAAATATTTCTATTGATGTATTCTGCACTCAGGCAAATCATCACGGATGCTGACTTTGAGACTTCACACAAGAAGCTGATTTTATTTTATTTTATTTTATTAATTCAAGGGCAGCAGAGGTGCCGCTGTCCCGTATTTTGTAGTGGATCACAGTGTCCCCATTTCACTCATTCATGTTTGGAGTTTGCGTGCTCTCCCCAAGTTTTTGTGGGTTCTCCCCAGGTTTTCAAGCTTCCTCACACAGTCTAACAACATGCAGGTTAGGTTAACTGGGGCCTGTCAACAGGAGTTACCCAGGCTTAGTTTAGTTTAGTTTATTGGTTTATTTGTCAGGGAGCATCTGTCTTCAGTGGTGTGAAAAAGTGTTTGCCCCCTTCCTGATTTCTCATTTTTTTGTATGTTTGTCACACTTAAATGTTTCAGATCATCACACAAATTTAAATATTAGACAAAGATAACACAAGTAAACACAAAATGCAGTTTTAAATGAAGGTGTTTGTTATTAGGGGAAAAAAAATCCAAACCTACATGGCCCTGTGTGAAAAAGTGATTGCTCCCTAAACCTGATAACTGGTTGGGCCACCCTTAGCAGCAACAACTGCAATCAAGTGTTTGTGATAACTGGCAGTGAGTCTTTTTCAGCGCTGTGGAGGAACTTTGGCCCACTCATCTTTGCAGAATTGTTGTAATTCAGCCACACTGGAGGGTTTTTGAGCATGAACTGCCTTTTTAAGGACATGCCACAGCATCTCAATCAGATTCAGGTCAGGACTTCGACTAGGCCACTCCAAAGTCTTCATTTTGTTTTTCTTAAGCCATTCAGAGGCGGACTTATTGGTGTGTTTTAGATCATTGTCCTGCTGCAGAACCCAAGTGCGCTTCAGCTTGAGGTCACGAACAGATGGCCGGACATTCTTCGTCAGGATTTTTTGGTAAACAGCAGAATTCACGGTTCCATTTACCACAGCAAGTCTTCCAGGTCCTGAAGCAGCAAAACAGCCCCAGAGTGACAAATTTGACCAGAAAAAGACAATACTGAAGATTTAGTGCTTAAAAAATTATACTATAATGTTGCTGTGATCGTGTAGCTCTAAAGGATAATTCGGCATATCCATGGCAGAAATGCAAAACCTCCTATCTGCAGGATTTTCTGATTTGCAGATTTCACTTTGGTTGATGAGAACAAGGAAGGCTGCTCATATCTGTCTGCAAGACAGTCCCGCCCTTTATTGTGACGGAAAATTATTCTGATGAAAAAAAATAACATAACATTCTCCAAGAAAACAAAAAGGTTTTTTTTTTAAGTTTTCTCAAAAAAGTGCATTTTTCAGATAGGAGGTTTTGTGTTTCGGCCATTGATATGCGGAGAAGAGAGGTGCACGGGTACGTGGGGTGGGGGGTGGGGCAGCCGGAACGGCTTCTCGCAGTCCTTGCAGGGAGCCAAACCCAGCCTGCCCGAGGGACGGAGTCTCACTGATGCAACAGTTGCAGCCAAACGGGTCGTTCTGCTGTGTCTAATAATGTTCGGTGTTTTGAACTTATAATATTGCAAAAATATAAAAGGATGCACTACAGTGGGTCACAAATATTTGTAAGCATGTCCTGCTATATTACTGCATGAGTTTATTGACGACAGGCTATAAACTGCACGTATAAACTGAAACATTTATAATGATGACTGAACAACTCCCATTCCCCAAAGTACAAGATACAACACATGAATATAAGTAATAAAAGATCACACAAATAGGTCTGACAAACAGACAAGGGTTCTTAAACAGTCACTAATATTTGATGTCCCATTCATTTTCAATAATTCTGTAATTAATATTCACACAATCAAATAAATCTTAGTGTTCAGTCCCCTTCATATTTGTCAAAGTCTAACGTGTGATTGCCTACATACAGTATAGGCTACACTGCTTTGTATTCCACTGTTAAACACAGCCGACATTTGGGCCTGTAAAGCCTAATTGGGCTACCTGTTTTCAGACAAGAATACTTGCTTTCTACAGGCATGCATTAGTGTACAGAACCCCCCCCCCCCCATTAAACACAGGGTAAAGATGCTCTGTACTAGATTATAGCATTCTCACTAATTTCCATCTGTAGTCCCTGAGGCAGGCAAGAAGATATTAAAAGAAAAACAGCACATAAAGAAAGCAATTCAGGTTGGATTTCAGAATCTGTTGTCCCTGAAACAAGCATTGCTAAATGAAATAAAATGCTGAGTCTGAGACATTTGATTAAGCAAATCAGAAAAATGTAAAATAGGAAGATTTTTTTCTTAATCTTTATTTTCAGTCATAAACATTTATACTGTTATTGAGGTAGATATTGATAGCAAACATGACCAAAATTAGAACTGATAGGTCAGACTTCACACTGCTATAAACACTTAGGGCCATATTATGACAATTTAGTCAACGGTCTGTTGTCTAACGTGCAAAGCTCATTTATGGGTGTCTCCAAGTCCCTTTCATTAAAGGTCTTTGTAAAGGCGAAAAGTGCAAAGGACCTTGTCTGAACTCTCTTAATTATTCAGAGGTGTGTTTTGGGTAACATTCAGGAAGCCAGTCAAATTTGATCTTCTCATCACCTTTAAGACACAGGCATGTATGATCAAAGGTAGATTACCGTTTTGACTTTTACCTGTTAGCGTTTACCTGTGAGGACAAGTCAGTTGTGAGCTGGGGTTGGTGATCGTGGCCTTCCACAAATTTAAAATGGAGCCCCAAACATAATCATTGTGGCTGCTTTGCAGTAAGCCAGGAATTAAAGCTGAGCAGTTATTTTAGTGAGAAAGAGGAGGAGGAGGAGATGGTTTAATAATTATCTCTTAAGTCATTTTGTCTGTGTACGTGTTTGTGTGCATTTTGTGTTCACCACATGGATATTAGTAATATTAATATTAATATACAGGTCATGGCCCAATCACCACTGTGCAGCATGTACATGTCAGGCCATGTTCCATGACATGAATATCATGGAATATGAATGAATTTGATGATTTTTTTCTTTTCCACTGACAATGTAGCCATCAGCACATTCATTCATTCACTCATCTTTGCACAGAGTGCTGTAGTGATGTCTTACTAAGTGTGAATTAAACAAAGCCATTTTATATTGTATCCTGTTAACTTGAACCTAAAAAAGCTGCCATGATGGGAAAAAAAATCTGAAAGTCATCTATCATTTTGACAGAATAGTCTGAGTAACATTTAACTATAATTCCAACCTCTCCACCTTATGGTCCATGGGGAGAAGGGATTAGAGCTAAGGACCTGTACTTAAATAGCACTTTTTCTAGTCACAAAGACCACTCAAAGCACTTAACTAGTAGCTACATCAATCCTGTATTCTAAGGGCCTGTCAGAGACAGATCATGGGGCAATTTAGAGTCACCAATTAACCTAACATGCATGTCTTTTGGATTATGGAAGGAAACTGGAGCTTCTAGAGTAAGCCCACACAGCACAGGGAGAACATGCAAACTCCACACAGAAAGGTTCTCACTCCTGCCAGCCTGGGGATTCAAAGCTGGAACCTTCTAGCTGTGAGGAAGCAGTGTTAACCACTGGTGCACTGTGCTGCCCACTGTGCTGATTGTCATTTTATTCAATTAGAATCAGTGCTGAAATCATTGTTCTTCCAGTTATCTCAGTAAATATGTAATTTATTACTGTCTACTGTTTCTTCTTATGATTTCGATTATATTACAGGGTCTGTGTGGATAGTTTGTGTTTAATTTCCCTCAGATTAACACATTTAAGGGGAAAAAGTGCTCTCTTGCTCTCTCTCTCTCTCTCTCTCTCTCTCTTTCTCTCTCTCTCTCTCAGTCACACACACACACACACACACACACACACACACACACACACACACACACACACCCCAAACGTGCAAGCAAATAGACACAGAGCTCTGCACAGCACAGAAGATAGAGAACTACTGTCCAACACTGTCCACTGCGGTCACCAAGCACACACCAGCCAGAGTCTCAGTGCATGGATCCTCCTGTATTTGTCCCTCTCCTGAATGTTACAATCTATTGGGAAAAGTGACACACACTCTCTATACATTCATTCTCGTAAAAATTAATGCCTAATCTATGCTGCATGCCTCCTGTAAGTTGGTGATTAAAATGAAAATGTGTTGAAGGGAAAAAAAAACTATATATGAAAATTAAAATGACCAGTAACAATACTTTGATACGATAACTTTTACAACTCTCTCCAGTAAAACGGGAAAGTTCCAGTGCACCACTGAGTGTTTTCTTGTGTGCCCTTTTCACTATGTGCGCGTTCATGCCTTTTAAATGCGCTGCTTAAATAGTGACTGAAATGCACCATTGACTTTAGACCTCATTTTTGCTTCTCAGAGGCATATTGAGAGAAAATGCACTAAAATAGCAATGCATCGAGATTGTGCCGATGCCATGACCACTTTAAAGGAGTCCTCTGCGGTGGCCGTAATGCATATGCGTAATCATCCTGTATTTTGCTTGCGGGGCACACTGGAAAAACAGACATTGTGCTGACAGAAATGAATGAAAGCACCGGTGCAAGCTACAAAACATGGTTTCTTAAAGTTTTTTCTACTTTTGGATCTTTTGATGTTATATAGATTAGCTGACCTGCTAGATCGTTGAGTTTCCTGTTCAAAACTTCCTTTGTGAGTGACAGCCAATCAGAAGAGTATCTGCTTACAATTGGGGTAGACTTGAAGGGAGAGAAGCTTGTAGGTACTGTGTCCACAGACTGGCATCATGTATTGACAGCGGGGAAAATACGTATTGAACACGTCAGGACTTAACCAGCTGAAATTAATTTACACTGATGGGGGATGGGATGGCTTCCTAAATTTGGATGGATTTCAGCTGGTTTCTTGGCTTTCTATACCTTTTTGCACCTCTTTTTCTTCGTGTGTTCAATACTTATTCCCTGTGTCATCCCACTTTATTAAATATAACTTGTTTTGTGAACACAGTTGCCTTGATTTCTTTGTATGTATGGATTACTTGGGTTGTTACTGATATCTGGTGAAAATCTCAGGCCAATGGCTCCATCAGAAATATGTTTAATGAGAAAAATATTGACGTGTTCAATACTTATTTTCCCCACTGTACATTCTAATCCTATAAAATTCAGCACTAGCAGAATTAAAAGTATTACAAGTATTACAACTGTGAAGCGGCTGGGATGAGAATCAGCACCTCCAAGTCCGAGTCCATGGTCCTCAGCCGGAAAAAGGTGGATTGTCCTCTCCGGGTTGGGGACAGGCTCCTGCCCCAAGTGGAGGAGTTTAAGTATCTTGGGGTCTTGTTCACGAGTGAGGGGAAAATGGAGCGAGAGATCGACAGACGGATTGGAGCAGCATCTGCAGTGATGCGGACGTTGTACCGGTCTGTTGTGGTGAAGAGGGAGCTTAGTTCTAAGGCAAAGCTGTCGATTTACCAGTCAATCTACATTCCTACTCTCACCTATGGTCACGAGCTTTGGGTAATGACCGAAAGAACGAGATCGCGGATACAAGCGGCTGAAATGAGCTTTCTCCGTAGGATTGCTGGACTCACCCTCAGAGATAGGGTGAGGAGCTCAGTCATCCGGGAGAGGCTCAGAGTAGAACCGCTGCTCCTCCACATTGAAAGGAGTCAGTTGAGGTGGTATGGGCATCTGATTAGGATGCCTCCTGGACGCCTCCCACTTGAGGTGTTTCAGGCACGTCCCACTGGGAGGAGACCCCGGGGCAGACCCAGGACTCGGTGGAGAGACTATGTCTCCCAGCTAGTCTGGGAACGCCTTGGTATCCCCTCTGAAGAGCTGGAGCAGGTGGCTGGGGAGAGGGAAGTCTGGGCTTCTCTGCTTGAACTGCTGCCTCCGCGACCCGGACCTCCGGAAAAGCGGTAGAAGATGGATGGATGGATGGAATTATTCAACATAAAATACCTTGAGCCCTATTACAACCTTGTGCTACACAAAGTTGTAATAGGGCACAAAGTTTTCTTGTAATTTCTGGTAGTGTGTTACCCATTTTTTAAAATTAATTGTGCCCTTGTCATCCAAGTCTCCTATTACTGGTGGGGTGGTGTCTTTTAAAACAGTCCCTCCAGGATTTTGCAGGATATTTTTATGATTGTTACGGCACAAAAAGCCTGAATTCGTGGGAATTTTTTAAAAAAGTTACGATGTTTTGAGAGGTTTTTTTGCACTAAAAGTTGTGGGAAGAATTACAGATTTTAAAGCAGATGTTTTTTTTCCAGTTTACTGCAGCAATATTCTATATAACAATACAAGAAAAGCATGGGATTGTCAAAAATTTCCTATTAAAATGATTTGTAAATTAAGCAGAAACTTATGCTATACAGAAAAACTCTTGTGCAACAGCACACACAGACTTTAACACAATATCCATTACAACAGTTAAATTGCATTGAATGCATGTTAAAGAGTGTAGATTTGGAAATTATTGGCAGCACCTTGTCCAGAGTGGAGATTCACAGCTTTAAAGCTCATTGACAAGATGTAGTAATGATTTTACCTTGAAAGATATATAAAACGTTCAAACATTGGCTATGGTGTTAGATTTGCTCATTTTGTTTGTGGTTTTATGGCGTCTGTCCTCACATGCGCTCCCGCAACGGGGTGCTTTTAGAGCAGGCGGATGTTTTTCAACACAAACCCAGCGCTTCGTACACGCAGTCAGGACGGAGATGTGGCGAGACGTCCACCGGCAGGCTGAGGGAGACGGAGGAAGGAATGGTGTTGGAAACCTCGCGGGTGAGTGTTTTTTTTAAACCACACACTCACCACCCATGCAGCAATGCATTTGATTGGTTAGACTTAGCATTTTAGCACCAGTCAGAGACAGATTTGATTGGTGAAATTGGCGGAAGTTGACGGGGATTGGCCAAAATTGCGGGAAAGTTGTGGTGATTGGACAAAGTTGCGAGGGCGCGCAATAGTTGTGCTGATTGACTGATTTCGTGATCGCTGATTGACTGATTTACGTGATCGCAACATCGCAAAATCCTGGAGGGACTGTTAAAAGAAGTACCATGGGCAAAAAGTCGGCACATTGCTAGTTTATGGCATCACAATGACGTGCATTTGATCAACAAAAAGTATGTCTAAAGTCAGTAGTGCATTATCAGTTGCTATTTAAACAGTGCATTTTAGTGCTTGCATTTTAAGAATGTGCGAGTACCAGCAAATAAGGACACACTCGCTGTTACTTCATTCCATGCCCGCTTCACCGTGAAAGGCTCAGATGAAACAGTGCCACTCCTGTAAATGATGATCTTCTTCTTCTTCTTCTTCTTCTTCTTCTCTCGGTTACTGGCGGATAGCAAACAACTGAAAGGTGCATACCGCCACCTACTGTGCAAGAGTGTGTAACATTATGTCATCTGAACCCGACCCCTAAATTCTATGAGTTAATCCTGTGTTATTTAAAAAAGAGAAAAGAGCCCTTCTCATGATTCTTAATGCCTCTCCATCTCCCATCTGTTCCCAGAATCCCAGTTAAATCCCATTCCCTACCGGCCTCTCGAACTTCATTTTCCATTATCTGTCTTTCATTTCCATATTTGTGACAGTGTAATAAGATGTGCTCGACATTTTCTTTTACTTTATTCTCTACATTTGTCACTTTGGCCTTTCCCCATGGTGAATAAAGTGCTGTTTAAACCTGTATGATCCAGTCTGAGTCTTGCCATAATGATGTCTTCCCTCTTTTTGGTTGTTATGTAATTCTTTATTGCAATAGATTTTTGTATTTTGTAATACAGTCTAATTAAGAGGATTAGGACAGTCTTTTTGCACTTATCTCTGGTGCAAAATCTGTTTTTTTTATGCCATTGTGATAGCAAAAATGGACTTGGACATTCATTCATCATCACACTTTAGACCAGGGGTCACCAACTGGTGGACTCCGGTCCAGATCCAGACCCCGAGTGTCCTTTGTCCGGACCCTGAAGCCTTTTGATACAATTTGGGGAAAAAGGAGACTGTTTTGTTTTGGTGGGGAAAAAAAGTGGAATTGAAGTGCTGCGTTGGCAACCGCCCGACAAATTATGACACGAGCCCTTGGGCCCTCTCCTCCTGCTGCAGCTTCCCCTCGTTGCTGTCCTACAAACGCCACTATCTTCAGAAACTCTGTGGCTCCAACTGCTCCAGAGAGTCAGCGGGTTGCAAAATCAGGTTCGCTGCCGCCCCCCCCCCCCCACACACACACACACACAAGGCTGACAGCCAGGACGTCCACCCTGGACAGACTGTTTCAGGTCTGTACCCACAAAAAGAAGCACTGTTGTGAAACTGAATGCATTTACCTTCTTCCTCTATTCTGCCGAGAGCAGTCCATGCTGGGATGCAGAGGTGAGGTCGCTGGTTATGGCGGCCCTTTTTATAGCCTCCGATATCACTTAAAAGCTCTGTAAAAGCGCCGTGTGTTACTGAACATAAAAAGTTCCACCTCCCGTCTTCCTGTAACCATGGAGTTACAGCTCCATTCATGCTGTAACACAGTTTACTGTTGAGATTTTAAAAAGAAAATGTCGGAGGAATTCTGTCGTGTGGGATTATATTTTATGTCCTGGACTTATATTTTGTGTCTGTTTTTTTGTCTTAGTTTGAAACAGTTTTTTTCTGCACTGAAAATATTGTATAGAGGTGGACTTTTTGTGAAATTTTGTTTTTTTTTTAAGATATATATTTTTTTTTAAATCCAATACAATTTAGTTTGTGTTCTCCTGTAAAACATTTTTAGGATTTTAGCTATAGATTTTAGAATTTTAGATCTGTTTCTTTGGAGCCAACAAACACATTTAGTGTTTTCCTCTATTATAAAATTTTATATTACGTTTTGTTTGAAATTGAACAAAGAATTCATTTTAATACCTTTTTTATTTAGGAATGAATATAGAGCTAAAACTAGCTAAAGCACATTTTGAGATAAATTTGTCCATGTTTTTATTTTATTTTTTTATTTAACCTTGATTTATACAGGGTAGTTCCATTGAGAGGCAACCTCTCTTTTTCAAGGATGCCCTGTTCACACTCAGACAGTTGCACATTCACACCAGGAAGCTGCCCAGTACAACCACAGACTGACTTGTGGCCACTGAACAGCTCTGCTGGAGCAGTTGGGGTTAAGGTCCTTGCTCAAGGACATCACAGTGGGGTTAAGGAGGGTGGGGCAAACACTGCTATGTTATCTGTCCCACCCAGATCTAATCCTGCCAGTCCAGGATCGAACCCGTGACCCTCTGCTCACCAGTCCACATCCCTAACCATTAGGCCACCACTGCCCACCATGTGTCAGATGTCTCTTCCATTTATTTTAATAAAAGATGTTGGAAGCAATTTCATGGGTCATTGCAAATACTTTGCTTTAAAAGGGCCAAGTCGTCACACAGTGGGAGGGGAAAATATTGAAAAAAAAAATGCGTCAAGATGCATTGAGAATGGGTTTAGAATCAAGTCGGAGTTCTGAATCATAATCGAATCATGAGGTGCCTTAAGATTCCCACAACTAATTCGGACCTTGGCTAGGGAGGAGGACCGACTTATCGGACCTTTTGCAGTTTTAGTTGGTGACCCCTGCTTTAGACTATTGTAATAGGGCCCCTTATGTGCAGAGGTTATGAGGAAACTTTAAAGATGTAATTGGTCTCTTTTAACTTTTTCTTTTAGAAATTGTCATGCCACTAAAACAATATTTCAGGATCAGGATTTGGCCTGATGTTTTTGAGGTTTAATTTTTAACTGTGCAGTTAAACTGCTTTTTTTTTAAAAAGTTTTATCTGTCTGCAGTTTAACCACATTTTGAGGTCAAAAAGTCAAAAGAATCATTTTGATGTTTGACAAGTGTGATTTTGTGTGTGTGAATTGATTTTCTTCACCTTCTCTTCCTACTAGCCTTTCACACAATGACTTGGAGCTTCAGGATACCGCTAGTTTCCTCTTGATGCGTCACTGTAGTCACACTAAAGTTTTATTGACAACTTGGCCTCAACTTTAACTTCATTGGAAGAAATGTCAGAGGTGTTATACGGGGTGGTTATAAATTCTTGAAAGGTTGTGCTGGAGGAGTTTTAATAATGGCAGCAGCTAAGGATTTGAGCCAAAACACTCCAAATCTGATTTTTTCCCACCCTCTTGCCTAAACAAAAACTTGTACAAGACAGCTCTTGTGAAAGATCTTTTTGTTAAAAATCTTTAATTCAGCTTAGTTCCTCAGTTTGTAGAAACAGGTGCAGGCTCACTGAGATGTGAGCTATGTCTCTATCTCTGCATACGCCAGTATTTTTAAACATGGTAGTGCTATGTAAACAACTGAACTCATATAACTCTCCCATGTTTGTACATATACGTGTGTGGGTCATTTGGTTAGATTTTTGTTTCTCAATGGTTTTTCTGTCAAACTGAAATAATAATAATAATAATAATAATAATAATAATAATAATAATAATAATAATAATTTTATACGTGTGTGTGTGTGTGTGTGTGTAAAATATTGCAACCTAATATACATACAGTGCTGTGAAAAAGTATTTGCCCCTTCCTTGTTTCTTATATTTTTTGCATGTTTGTCACACTTAAATGTTTCAGATCATTAAACAGATTTTAATATCAGACAAAGATAACCTGAATGAATACAAAATCCAGTTTTCAAATGATGATTTCATTTATTAAAGGAAAAAAAACTATCCCAACCTACCTGGCCCTATGTAAAAAAGTAATTGCTCCTCTTGTTACATCATGAAGTAACTGTGATTAATAAGTATTTTTGGAAAGCTGAGTTCAGTTTCAGTAGCTATACCCAAGCCTGATTACTACCAGACTTGTTGAATCAAGAAATCACTTAAATAGAACCTGTCTGACAACCTGAAGTAGTCTAAAAGATCTCAAAAAGCAACACATCCCACTGTAATCTAAAGAAATTCAAGATCAGATGAGAAACAAAAACCCAGAACAACATCTAAAGAACTGCAAGCCTCACTTGCGTCAGTTTGAACACTGGTCCATGATGGAACAATAAGAAAGAGACTGGGCAAAAATGGCATCCATGAGAGAGTTCCAAGACAAAAAACTGGACAAAAAGAGCACAAAGACTCGTCTCAAATTTGCCAGAAAACATCTAGATGATCCTTAAGACTTTTAGAAAAATATTCTGGGGACTGATGAGACAAAAGCTGAACTTTTTGGAAGATGTGTGTCCTGTTTTATCAGGCATAAAACTAACACAGAATTTCATAAAAAGAACATTGTATCAACAGTCAAACATGGTAGTGGTAGTGTCATGGCCTGGGGCTGCTTTGCTGCTTCAGGACCTGGACAGCTTGCCCTAATTGACAGAACCATGAATTCTGCTGTCTACCAAAAAAATCCTGAAGGAGAATGTCTGGCCATCAGTTCATGAAGCCCTCCAATGTGACTTAATTTAAACAATTCTGCACAGAAGAGTGGGTCAAAATTCTTCAACAGCGATGTAAAAGACTCATTGCCAGTTGTTGGCACCAATGGTAGCACAGCCAGTTATTAGGTTTAGGGGGCAGTTAGGCGGCAATTACCTTTTCACATAGGGCCAGGTAGGTTTGGATAGCTTTATTCCCTTAATAAATGAAATCATCATCTAAAAACTGCATTTTGTATTTACTCAGGGTATCTTTGTCTAATATTAAAATTTGTTTGATGATCTGAAACATTTAGGTGTAACAAGTATGTAAAAATATAAGAAATCAGGAAGGGAGCAAATACTTTTTCACAGCACTGTACAATCACACTTACGCACATAAACAAACGACTAAGCTAACAGGTTTCTAAAACAACAGCGATGACATACATGATGGTTATATTGCTTTCAGTGACAAAGATGGTATTCATTCATTTAGTTGATATCACCTGTTAAACAGAAACCTGCACTACCTCTGTGTAAATAAAGTCCTCACAGTTGCCTTTTGCCAACATACTCAAACGCAGTATTAGCATGAATCAACAAACTTAGTCACAGTTCAAAAGCTGGCATATGAGGGGGGGCTGAAAAGTTCATAGGCTGACCATGATGCAGTGGTCAAATCTGACCAAATGTGATTTATTTTTCAACATATTTTCCAGCATTTCAACATTGGTGTTGCAGCGCTTGGACCCCTGCTGTATAGAAGCTCTCTTCTTGATCCTCAAAGATATAACTCCTTCTTAGTGAGCCTATGAACTTTTCAGCTACCCCTCATATTTCTCTCTCCTCTTAACTAACACTAATACAATGCTGGGGTTATAGCTGTGAATCCTTGGGAAATTTATGTTTGTTCACCAATATAACGTTGAATCAGCCTTGCTATAGTTTTCAATCACCATCCCTTTTTTAAAACCATTCATTTGCAATGCTACATGCACACTTTCATGTGTCTGTGCATGTGTGCAGATCACCAGTTATTCATCAGTTTGCTTTCAAAATGAGGTACAACAGTAGGAAGACATTTCTCTGAGTTGGTTTTTAAATTGGAACTAAATGCAAGTTTAGCATGTTGATTAACCTGTTGAACTCCGGGATTCTGCGGGCGGTCACGTCTCTGCGTCATAGTGTGTCTCAGTGCGCACTGAAAAAAAAAAGCTGCATTTCCGTTCTTCCAGTACAGACACAGCCGCGAACAGAAAGCCAAAGGAGTGTTTGATTGGTTTAGATTTGACTGACCTCTCATTCGACTAATAAGAGCCTTGAATTGGGTTTCTGAAACCTTGAAGAACCAATGATTGAAAACCTAGCAAGAAGGACCTGCCTACCAACGACCGCGAATACAACGAGCCAATTGAAGCAGAGAAGTTCGACGATTGAAACGCGTGCGTCCCGTGCGTAAAATCTTTTTTGTCTAAGCTGCTGGGTGACTCACTTTGAGACCTGTGTGTAACGGTAGCGTTAGCCACTCTCAGCCGTTAGCCAGTCTTTTTTTATTACTACTGTTCTTATTTGTTTTGAAAAATGGTTCGCAAAAAACGCAATCATGGAAGCGGAGATGGTTTGACCGGGTCGGGTGACCAGAACCACAAGTCCGTAACAACCGGACGAGCTTCATGTTCGTCTGACAATGAGGAACAGATGTTCGCCAACGACACTGCTGTTGTGGACAGTGGTTATAAGCTATAAGTGTTATAAGCTAAATTATTCTTTATCACTGAAAATAGTAATAAAAATGACTTTTGACCGATCAGTAATTACAACGGTCTGTCATGGCCACAGGTTTTTTTGTGCGCCGAGCTCCTCTGTAGTGGGGGGGGGGGGGAGTTGTTATCCTCTACATTGCAGATATTTTAGTATAATTTTTATTTCACTGTAGGTTATTTTTTCTTGTAAAAAAAGGCCACACATTTTTTACGTGGCATGTTTCTTTGTGTGAAACATGCCACACACACACAGAGCCCTGAGTGTCACCTTTCATTAGAGCCCAAGATGAAGCTTCTATGTTGAAGCATTCAAAAGTTATAGATGTTTTTCCAAACTGTGCCATTTGGCACAGTTTGGCACAGTTCAGAAATGCCTGGGAACAACCTTAGAAAAAAGTTGTGTAATATATTCATTTTTTGCGGTATTGTTACACAATTTTGACCTCAGCTTGACAACACTTGGTTCTACATTTCTGTTGCATTTTCCAGCCAGTATCTGACAGCTGTGTGTTATTTGCAAGCATTTGTATCTAAAAAAACACCCAGGCGAACTTTATTTTCTTCAAATTCAGTATGTTTAGATGACTGTTACTCAGTGGCAGGAGCACTTAGAGAGATTATGACTGTTTTGCCAAAAAATTCAAAGTGTTTTCTTTTAAATGAGACCAACCCCATGAAGATGCTGCAAAGGGTTGAAGAACAGCTTTTGATTTACTTTGGGCACGTTATTTTTAGGCGTTTTTAGGGAAATTGACCAGAGTTCAACAGGTTAACCTTTACTCAACATTTTGGTTCTTATGCATATGTGTAGGCCTGTAACAATAAAAAATTTGGATGGATGACAAATTTTCTTCAAAATTATCACGATAAACAATATTATTGTTGACGTCATGAAGTCCATTTTATGTCCCAGATATAGTAATATAATGAAAACAGTCTATGAAAAACTTTTAGATAGATAGATAGATAGATAGATAGATAGATACTTTATTTCGAACAAAAAAGTGAAAAAACCCCAAATGACAAGTGCGATAAAGTGACAGTATACAGTGCTCGAAAGGGAGAAGGAAGAAGTGAACACTTAACTCCAACTCCTCTTTTCCATAAATACAACCCATGTGAAATATATACAATTTACCACATTTACGACCCCAAGTAAACAATTAACTATATTTTGTACATATCAACATTAACACCCACCCATCCCAACATACAGTCCATACATCAAAACCAGCCCCAAACAACACAGATATACACAGCACTGTCCCACCCACCATTCCATAGTGTCCCAGAGTGAGCATAGTGAATCGTACATATAAATACTACCCTTCTAACATATATACTTTCAGCAAATAATGTTTATACCTATTTTTGAATTGATTTCTATTTGTACAAAGTTTCAGTTCCAGCTCCAGACTGTTCCACAAATCCACCCCACAGACAGATATGCACATACTTTTCTTAGTAGATCGTATCTTAGGTTTTGTAAAGTTTAAGTCTCCTCTCAAATTATAATCATTGTCTCTTTTTTTGAATATTTTTTGTATATTAGTTGGGAGTTGATTATTAATTGCACTGTACTGTATATGACTTGTGCTGTCTTAAATTTAACTAAATCCATAAACTTCATGACATGTGACTTTAAAAACAATGAATTGGTATGGTCTCTATATCCTACATTATTTATTATCCTTATAGCTTTTTTTTGTAATGTGCGTATTGGCTGTAGGTTGGTCTTGTAGGTGTTTCCCCAGACCTCTACACAGTAGTTAAGATAAGGTAGAAACAGTGAATTGTACAGTAAGAACAATGATTTATAGTCCAAGATGTGTCTTGTCTTCCCAAGTATCCCTATACATTTTGCCAACTTGGCCCGGATGTGACTGATGTGAGGTTTCCAGCAGATTTTATTGTCTAGCGTCACCCCCAGAAACTTATTTTCCTGTACTGTTTCTATTCTGGTATCATCTATCGTTACCATGATTTCATGATTTATTTTATGATTTCCAAACAAAATAATCTTTGTTTTTTTTCAGATTTAGAGATAATTTATTTTTGTTGAACCACTGCGTTAACCTTTTCATTTCAGTTGTGACCACCTCTAAAACCTGCTGCAAATTCTCACCAGTGCAAAGGATATTTGTGTCATCCGCAAACAAAATAAATTTCAGAATTTTTGATACTTGGCATACGTATGTCATTTATATACAAGATAAAGAGTTTGGGTCCCAAAACTGACCCCTGGGGAACACCACAAGTGATGTCCATGAAGGGTGATTTGTGCTCACCAATTTGTACAAATTGTTGTCTGTTACTTAAATAACTTTCCACCCAACTCAGTCCCACCCCTCTTATCCCATACCTTTCCAGTTTCCTCAGTAGAATTCTGTGGTCAGTGGTGTCAAAAGCTTTCTTTAAATCTATAAATACTCCTACAGCAAACTTTTTTTTTTTAATCTATACAACTAGTAATTTCTTCTGTAAGTTCAATCAGTGCCAAAGATGTAGATTTATCTGCTCTAAAACCATACTGGCTGTCTGTAAGGAGGTTGTGTTTTTCAATGAAACCATCCAGTCTCTTAGTGAAGATTTTTTTCAAGTATTTTGGAGAATTGTGAGAGTAAAGAGACCGGCCTGTAATTTGTGAAATAATGACTGTCTCCTGTTTTGTATAGTGGTATTACTTTTGCTATTTTCATTTTGTTTGGAAATTTAAAAGTTTGAAATGACAGGTTACAGATGTGGGTGAGTGGTTTAACAATTCCTTCAATTACTTTTTTCACTATTGTCATGTCAATTTCATTCCAGTCAGTTGATTTTTTGTTCTTAAATTTACTCACAGTCTCGATAATTTCCTTTTCAGTAACTGCACCCAAAAAGATTGTGTTTGGATTTCTATCTTCTATTTCATTTACAGAACCACTGTTGTTTGTTTCTGGTGTCACTATTGATTTTGCTAATTCAGGACCAACGTTTACAAAAAATTTATTGAAACCACTGACCACATCCTCCATATTATTTATCAAATTGTCATTTTCAATAAAATATTCTGGATAATTAGCATTCTTAGGTCGGTTACTAATAATCCCATTGAGTACTTGCCATATTCCTCTTAAGTTATTTTTATTATCCTCTAATATTCTGTTGTAGTATTCTTTCTTACAAGTCTTAGTAAGCTTATTTTTAAATCTTTTATATTTGATCTCAGCCTCTTCTGTTCTGCACTTAATGAATTGTTTATATAATGTATTCTTCTTTTTACATGCATTTATTAACCCCTTGGTGACCCAAGGAATATTTTTTTTTGTTGTCTGTCTCTGTATTGTTTTATAGGACAGTTTTTATTGTACAATGATTGAAATATTTGTAAAAATTTATCATATGCTATATTTATATCATTTTCATCACAAACTATCTTCCAGTCTTGTATTAATAATTCCTTTGCCAGTAAATACATAGATTCTTCAGTTCTTATTCTTTTATATTTAATATTTTTGGTATACCTTGTAGCATCATCTCACTTTGGCTCAGCAACAATTATTCTTCTGCTTAAAGACATTTTTGTTTCATCCAGGAATAATGCAAAGAAATGGATTTTCTTCCCCCAGGCTACAGCTGAAATCCCCTTTCTTTTGTTAAAACCAGCCTAAGGAATTTCCCCAATGTCCGGCTTCACTTTTATTGCCCCCATAAAACATGCAACAGATCCACGACTCAGCTAATTTCCTTAAACTCTGGAAACGCTGGATTTAACTAGTGAACTTTAAAGTACATTATTACAAACTCGATTCTAAACCTTCATTCTTTTCAGAACTATGAAAATGCAGATGGACGCTGATGTTTTTGATGTGGAAAATCAATAATGTGTGAAATGCATTAATCTGTGATTTTATATATATGCATGTTAATGTTTATATGAATGTTTATTCCTGCATGTTGATTTAGAAGCACTGCTTATAATTTATACTAATCACTAAAGTTATCTTAGTTTAATACATGTATCAAAGTTTTGCCTCGATATCACATGTGACTCCAACAGCCAATCTCTGCATGACAACTCTTCCTCCCAAAGCGCTCCAAACAATAGACTGTTTGTTCATTGGACTAAAAGTTCATCGAGTCCGCCCACGAAGGACGCTCATTGGCTGAGATTCCGGTCAGGCCGGAAGCCCGCGAAACTCAACAGAGCTTATATAAAGGAGAGAGACTCCTGCTTCACTTTTTTTTTTTTGCTCCGGACTCTCTTTTCGCCTGCTCTTTTCGTCACCGCTTTTCGGCTGCTCTCATTGTCTACACACAGCAAGGAAGAACAAAGGACCGTCTGACCACGCGTCACTTTTCTGAACACAGAGCAGATAACTCGTAATTTGTTTATGTCACTTTGTATTTTCTTTTCCTCTTAAATACCTAGGAATTCCTATTTCTTTGAGCTCAATTCTTAATCGGAGTTAAACTCCAATTTTTATTCATCACTTTTTCTTTGTTAAACTTTCTGTAAAACCACCGTTTGTTTGATTTTAATGTAAACTTAATCTTGACTTTATTTTATAATATTTTTCTTGACCAAGCACCCACCAGAAGCTACTATTTTTATCTAAAGTCCGAAAGTTTGTTTTTTTAATTTGAGATCGGATTAGATATCATTAATTATTCCCGAAAACCTCTACAGCTGCTTGTCTACCAGGAAGAAAAGACGCAGCTGAGGAATCAACGCGCAGCTGTCCATCACACGCTGAAGAAGCATCGGCACCATCTGGCTAGAACTCAGTTTCAACTCTGGGTCATACAGTCCAGAATCCAGCCCCCTTCGACCGCTTGAATCTAAAGGTCGAACTGTGGACCCTGAAATATCTGCGGGCAGATATTTCCCCTAACATCCACGAAATCTTGGGCTGAGGACGGACGACAGAACTATCATCACCGAGGAGCACGTGAGCTGCAAAAACTTTAATTCCTCTGCTGAATTAAAATTTTGAGGTTCGGTAATAATTTGTATATCTAATCAGATGCAAATTAAGAAGCCCTTAACATAACTCTTCTTTTCATTAAAATTCCGTTGTTATTTTCTTAAGATTATTTAGGACTTCTTCATATAAGTAGTAAACTTTCTCCATAAATTTGCGTTGTTTTTAATAATCTGTTGACTCAAACTGATAGAAATTCATCTCTCAGTTTGACCCTGGTTCCGAAAATATTGACATTGTTAATCTATCATTTACAAGATTGATTTTATGATTAATGAAATTACTACAATGTCTGTTAATCATTTCATTTAATAAATATTTAAAAATGAGAGAAGTTGTTGGGAATTTATTTCATTCTGAGTCTGTTTCAAGCCCAGGTATCGAATTCACGGAAAATTTTTGAGACTGATTATTGATTAATTTACTGAGTGATCAAACAGGTATAAAGTGAAATTAAAGATCAAATTGCTTCTTAAAGATAGAAGCTGGTGCCCCTTACGAGTGTTTTTAACTTTTCTGATGTATATGAAATGAGATTTGAGCTCAGATTCCAATACATCAATATAAATTAAATAATTCATACCTGATCATATTTATTATTTATTAAATATTTCTATTTTCCCTTACAACCTTTTCTTCCTATAATGACATTGATAGACAACAAAAATCGGCAGGTGGTTACTGATATCATTCAATAAAAGCCCACTCACGATATTATTTTCCATAATGTTTGTGAATATGTTATCTATTAGTGTGGCACTGTGTGACGTGATTCTTCTAGGTCTGGTGATTGTTGGATGTAAGCCCATACTGTACATTGTGTTGATAAATTCTTCTGTCAAACTATGTTGTTTTGAATTCATAAGATCTATATTGAAATCCCCACAGATGAACATAACTTTATGAGTTAGTTCTGCATACATTTTTTCCATCCAGTCCTTAAATAAATCAATGTTTGATCCAGGTGTTCTATATACACAGCTCATGACCATATTCTTCACATTGTCCAGACAGTTTTCTATTGTAATACTTTCAAATAAATCATTCACAGTTACTGACAAATTTTCAACAACCTTGTATTTCAAGCTCTTGTCAACATAGATTGCAACTCCTCCTCCTTTTTTCACTTTTCTATTTATATAATTTAATTCATAGCCATCCATGGTAACTCCTTTCTCTTCACTGAGCCACATCTCTGATATTGCCACTATATTGAATGGCTCTTTAAACTGATGTAAATAATCTTTAATGTTATTAAAGATTATTAAATGTTGTTTTCAAAGCGCTTTGAACTTTAATTTATGAACAATATTCAATACTGGAATAAAAAAAGAAAAAATATTTAAAATAATCTTAAAAAATATAACAATAATAAAACAAACAAAAAATAAATAATTACAATTTTTGGCCACTACTGTTGTATACAGTGCCATGAATAACCAAGACATGTACAGCTTTACATCACTGGAAAGTGCTATTAGTCTCAGAGACAGTACAACAGAGAACTACACAGTGAAAATTTCAACTTCATGGACCTTACTGTCTATTTTGAGTTGGGTTTTTTTTTGTAGTTGCTCTCTAATGCAGTTGCTATGTTGTAAAATGATTGACGGTAAGAACGGTCACACCGATCATATGGACGTAACGTAAACGTGGGTGTTACACGAGTAACTGAGCCAGAGTTGGAGCTGACCTCTCCAGTCGGGAAAAAAATAAGGGCTTCACTGTGCAAAGCGACCACACTGTTTAAAAGGAGCAGACTTTTAGGCTCAGTCGGGGCAAACTTTATATTGTGAGTGGACCCCAGCTCACTGCTTCACTTTTTAGGCCTGTGTGATCATGAGCTTCACCTCTCAGAAGTGCAGAGGGACATTAGGATCTGCGGCCAGCTGAAAATGTTGGCGGATTATGTAAAAAAAAGAAAGACACGTAAATGGCCACTTATCATGGCCAGAAAGGTTATCGTGGTAATTGTTTCTTACCGTACAGTTAATTGTTTTAGCTGTTATTGTTACAGGCCTACATATGTGTTTATTGATAACCCAGCATGTACAGGTGAGTGAAGACAGGGTTTCTGCAGGGCATAACAAGCACAAGAAGTCATTCAATAAAATTTACGTGATTTCAGACATTAAAAGACTTAAAGCAGCACTGTGTAACTTTCTTGTTCTGGGTAGGAACACCGAAAAGACTACAACTAAGGTGACTATAACCTTATTCCCTACAACCAGTCACAGGGTGCTTAGTTGTTGATGGCTAAAGTTGTACCGTGTGATGGCTGTAGGTTCTGATGTGTTTTCAGTGATCCTACCAAGAACAGAGCTGCTACAGGCAATGTGGACCCACTCAGGCTATGGTGGAAGTGGCATTCACCCTCTCAAAGGTTGATGTGCCATCAAAATGATTTAGGAATCATTATTTTAAGATGATTAAAAGGGGTGCTTTAAAAAGCAATAAATTGTAAGATCTCACACATGTTCAGGTTCAGGTTACTTTATTTGTACCCGTAGGTAGATTTGTTTTGCAGTCAGGTGACATCCATATTTACAAACCACAATTACATTTACCATAAACACAAACACAGGCACACATGAAGCTGACTATAAACATGATAAAAGTACTCAAGGCTCCACCAATCAGGACATAAGACAAAGAGATAAGAGAAAAAACAAAGAGATAAGAGAGAAGGGTCATATTAAAAAGTTAAAGACTAGTCTAAGAGGTTAAAAACTCAAAAGTCTAAAACCCGATAAAAGATTTAGAACCCAAATAAAAAACCTACAAAAATAAATAAATATAAAATGAAATTAATAAATAGGTAACTAAATTATGTGCAATATATTGTTACAACTTGTTCAACTCTTTGACAGCAGCAGGAACAAAACTGTTTTTGTAGTGCTGGGTTTTACTTTTTGGGACAGCAAACCTCCGTCTGGAGGGAAGAAGCTGAAAGTGGCAGTGCAAAGGGTGGGAGTCATCATTTAAAATGGAGATCGCAATCCTCGGTACCTGTCTGGTGTACAGGGATGTCAGGCTCAGCTGTGACTCACCAAGCAAACGACTGGACCATCTAACAACCTGATCCAAAGATTTCCTCTGTTTCAGTTTTTATCTGACCAAACCATGACACTAAAGAAAAGGATAAAACAGATTCAATAAAAGCCCGATAAAACATTGTCATTATGGTTCGGTCAGTTTGGAAGCGTGCAAGCTTCCTTAAACAATGCAAATGTTGCTGACCCTTTTTGCACACCCTTTCACAGTTCTCTTCAAAGTTTAAATTACTATCAGTAATCGTCCCAAGATATTTGTAGGATTGTACACATTCAGTGGTCTGGCCTTTAAGTACAGTGACTTCGTGCCTGGGAGTTTTCCTCGTAAAGTCAATAATCATATCTTTAGTTTTTGTCGTATTCAGCTGCAGGAAGGAATCCTCACACCAGTGAACAAAATCATCAACTACTGGGCCGTGGCCACTCTCACCATCCTGGAGGAGACTGACAACAACTGAATCATCAGCATACTTTATAATATGTCTGTTGTCATGTCTGCTCTGACACATGTTTGTGTACAGGATGAAGAGTAGTGGTGACAACACACACCCCTGTGGAGAGCCAGTAGAAGAACACTTTAGGTCAGACAATGTACCATTGACCCTTACTCTCTGCGTCCTGTTGGTTAAAAAAATCCAGAATCCAACCCACCAGATTATTACTCAAATCAAATTGTTACAGGAGCCTTTCAACTAAAATATGAGGTTGGATTGTATTAAAGGCAGAAGAAAAGTCCACAAATAAAAGCCTGGCGTGTGTCCCATTAAAATCCAGATGTTCAAAAAGCATGTTAAACAGAGTGACAGTGGCATCCTCCACTCCTCTGTGAGGCCTATAGGCAAACTGCAGAGGATCCAGTGCATGCTCAGTCTGCTTTAGGACCTCAAATCTGACCAGTTTTTCAAAAATTTTCATTAAAATTGAAGTCAAAGCAACTGGTCTAAAATCATTTACCGTTTTAGGACAGTTGGCTTTTGGAACAGGGACAACCACAGCTTCTTTCCAGATCTTAGGCACATGTTGTGTCTGTAAGAACTTATTGAAAATGTAGTGAAATACAGGACTCAATTCATGTGCACAGGACTTTACCAAGCGCCCACATATATTATCAGGGCCCTGACTTTTGTTCACTTTTACAGCACAGAACGCCCTTTTAATATCCTGCACCTCAATATTAAAGTGCTGATTGTCTTTGAGTTTCTGTTTCAAATCTTGGGTTTCTGCGCTAAAATCAAAGGAATCAAAACGACCATAGAAACAATTAAGAGCATTAGCCAGCTCTGTGTCTGAATTAAAACCATCTAAAAACACACGATTACTGCGCTCTGTGCTCTGAAGGCCTGCAATAGTTTTCATACTGGCCCAGGCTGAACCAAGCTTCTTTGTTGCCATCTTGCTTTCCAATTCTGATTTATAATTCTGTTTTGCTCTTAAAATTTTGGCCTTCAGCTCTTTTGTGGCCACCTGTAGCTCCGAGTCATGTATGAGCATGTGATGCCCACCAAAGAGTCCAAATCTTCTCCGCAGGCCAGTGTGAAAACCTCCCAGTCCGTACAGTTAAAGCATTCCTGGAGGCAGTGCACTGAATCCTCTGTCCACACGTCTATGTCTCTGGTCTTCTCCTTGTCTCTTCTGAGAGCAGTTTTATATGTGGGCAGCAAATGTACACAGTTGTGATCTGAGGATCCTAAAGGAGGAAGGGGAAGTGATTTATAGGCCCTCTCAATGGAGCCGTAGCACAGGTCCAATGCCTTTTTTCGCCTGGTTGGGCAGGATACATACTGTTAAAAGTTTTTAAGTGTCTTCTTTAAAGAAACGTGGTTAAAATCCCCAAGAATAAAGTTTGGAGCCTCTGGGTAAATTGACTGCAACCACTGTACCACATCAAAGAAGGTACTGGAGGCGGAGTCAGCATCCGCTCTCGGGTGAATGTACACAGTCGTTATGAAAAGTTGGGGGAACTCGCGGGGCAGATAAAAGGGGCATAGCAATGCGGACAGAAGCTCCACATCGGGTGTACAGATGCACTCTCTGACCATGACAGATGTACAGTACTGTTTATTAATATATAAACATACGCCGCCCCCCTGACCTTTCCCCGTTACCTCTTCCTGCCGATCCGAGCGAAGTGGGGCTCCAAAGCCGTCAATACACAGGTCCGTGTCCCGGTCATGTGCCATAAGCCATGTCTCCGTGTAAGCCATGACACAGCTGTTCTTGAAGTCCTTCTGATATCGTACATTCCCTTGAATTTCATCCACTTTATTTCTCAGGGATTGTACGTTCCCCATAATAATGGAAGGGAGAGGAATGCGGTTAAACTGATGCCTCCTCAGGCTTAATTTTACGCCTCCACGCTTTCCGCGTTTCCTCCTCTTGTCTCTCTTTTCATCGCTGTGTCCATGAAAATCTCTTAAAATAAAGTCCGGCAGTGGCGGCACTGACTGAAACACAGATGCTGCATTTCCCATGTTTAAATGCAGTAACATGTCTCTGGAATACTGCGTTCTTCCCGGCATGATTGCGCTTACCTCCAAGATAAAGAGCCAATAGGAAAAAAGCGACAGCGCAAAAACAAGAAGGAAATCCATACTGATGGAACCAGGGAGCTTTTCGTTGTATAGTCCACAAACATTCAAGGACAAAAACGGCACAGAGAATTACGTTTAAACACATTAAAGTGCATAAAAACAAAGACACAGACGTCGAACTTTTTTCACCCGCTGCCGGTTGCTGCGTGCGCATGCGCCCAGATCTGTACACTGTACAGATCTGATCACTGTGCATGCCTGTACAGTGGGGAAAATAAGTATTGAACACGTCAACATTTTTCTCATTAAACATATTTCTGATGGAGCCATTGACCTGAAATGTCTACCAGATATCAGTAACAACCCAAGTAATCTATATATACAAAGGAATTAAAGCAACTGTGTTTACAAAACAAGTTATATTTAATAAAGTGGAATGACACAGGGAATAAGTATTGAACACTCTTGGATAAATTCATTTAATATTTATTAGAAAAGCTTTTGTTGGTAATAACAGTTTCCAGATGCCTCCTGTATGGAGAAACTAGGTGCAGGCATTGCTCAGGAGTGATTTTAGCCCTTTCTTCCGCATAAACTGTCAAATCTTGAAGGTTCCGTGGGTGTCTTCTATGAACTCTGATCTTCAGTTCGTTCCATAAATTTTCAGTTGGATTCAGATCAGGTGACTGACTGGGCCATTCTAGCAGCTTTATTTTCCTTCTCTGGAGCCAGTTGAGAGGTTCCTTGGCTATGTGCTTGGGATCATTGTCTTGCTGAAATGTCCACCCTCGTTTCATCTTCAGTATCTTGGCAGATGGCAACAGGTTCTTATCAAATGGTAAATGACGTTCACTTATATAGTGCTTTTTCTTATCTCTAGATGACCAAAGCGCTTTACAGATCCTGCTATCCACCCATTCACACACACATTCACACACTGATGGCGGCAGAGCTGCCATGCACCGGTGCTGGCCTGACCCACGAGGAGCAACTGGGGGTTCAGTAACTTACTCAAGGACACTTCAACATGCAGACTGCAGACAGAGCGGGAATCGAACCCCTAACCAATCAGCAGTCGGCCACACTACACCTGCACCACAGCCACCCCCAAGGCTCATGGATGTCTCTGTACATCTGTCCATTCCTCTTTGCTTCAGTTATATGAAGTCTGCCTGTTCCATGTGCTGAAAAACACCCCCACACCATGATGGGATGCGCAGTGCCATTTCTCCTCCAAACATGCTCTGGTCTCATCTGACCAAACTATATTCTCCCAGTATTTTACTGGCTTGCCCAAATGTTGTGCAGCAAACTTTAAATGAGCTTCAACATGCTTTTTCTTCTACAATGGAGTCTTGCAAGGTGAGCAGGCATAGAGCCCATGTCCAGTGCATGACATAACGTTCGGCTCAGGAGACGCACACACACAGGCTCAGAGTAGTTCAAACTGTTTATTAACAACAGGGGTGTATGGGTGTGTGTCTGCGGAATGTTAATGTGTTGGTGGCGGCGTCTGCTTCAGGCACAGAGGCAGGAGACCGTACAGCCGGCAACCCTATGGGAGAGAACAGAGACACAGGGTGATGGGCACACACCAACACAGGAGGAGAATAGGCGAGGGAGAAGCTTACTTGCTTGGGACAGATGACTGGCACAACAAGGACGGGACCCCGGGAGACAGCCACCTGCAGGACTCGGTGCAGCAGCGAGGAAGGACGAGGGACGGAGTTGTCCGCCGCCGAGGAATCCACCTGTGCACAGGGGAGCAGACTGGAGAAGATGAGGTAAGTGGTTCTTACCGCACAGCGTCGTGCTGAAGAAAGAGTTGCGTCACGTAGACAGGGAATGAAGTCTGACGGCTTCAGGCCAAAGCTCAGGGCGAGGCGGCTTATATTCCTCGCCGCTGATGATGAACAGGTGTGCGAGCAGGTGGCGCCGCTGATGAGCGGCGCGGCGTGACAGTACTCCCCCCTCTAGCAGCGCCTCCTGGCGATGGCTTCTCTGGGTGCGCTCGGTGGAAGTCAGCGATGAGCGATGGGTCCAACACGAACGATGGGGGCACCCACTGTCGATGCTCGGGCCCATAGCCCTCCCAGTCCACCAAGTACTGCAACCCATGACCCCGGTGCCGGGAGTCTAGGATGGAGGAGACGGACCAGGCCGGATGGCCACCAATCATCCGGGGCGCGGGTTGCGCAGCAGGAGGAGGGCAAAGGGGGTCGGAGACTGCCAGCTTCACCTTTGACACGTGGAAGGTGGGATGGATGCGGAGGGAGGGGGGAATAGCCACGCGCACAGCCACCGGGTTGATGACCCGGGTGATGGGATAGGGACCCATGAATCGCTGTGCCAGCTTCCTCCTCTTGCCTTTTAGAGTTACGTCCTGGGTAGAAACGTAGACATGTTGCCCAACTCTGTACGCCGGGGCAGGTCTTCTATGCCGGTCCGCCACAGTCCTGTTGCGCTCCGCTGTGCGTAAAAGCGCATTGCGCGCGGCAGCCCAGATGGAGCGGAACTGCCTGAGATGTGCCCTAACCGAGGGAACAGTTACCTCACTCTCCTGCACCGGGAACAGCGGGGGGTCATAACCCCGGGACGCCTTGAAGGGGGACATCCCTGTAGCAGAAGAGCGAGCGGTATTATGGGCGTATTCAACCCAGGCAAGATGGTTGCTCCAGGACGTGGGTTTGGATGAGGTCACACAGCGGAGCGCAGCCTCCAGCTCCTGGTTGGTCCGTTCACACTGCCCGTTGGATTGGGGGTGATGGCCGGAGGAGAGGCTCACCTTGGCTCCGATGGCGTTACAAAACGACCTCCAAACCTCAGATGAAAATTGGGGGCCCCGGTCCGAGACCACGTCCACCGGAATCCCGTGCAGCCTGACCACGTGTTGGATGAGGAGATCCGCCGTCTCCAGGGCAGTAGGGAGGCCTCGCAGGGGGACAGCCTTGGAGAAACGGTCCACGATGGTAAGGATGGTGTCATAGGAGTTGGAGACGGGGAGTCCGGTGACGAAATCCAACGCGATGTGCGACCAGGGCCTGCCAGGGATGGGCAGGGGCTGGAGCAGACCCGCTGGAGGGGCATTTCCCGACTTGCTGATGGCACAGATAGGGCAAGCCCGGGCGTAGCGGGCTGCGTCCCTCCGCAGGCCTGGCCACCAAAAGGACCGTTGGAGGAGGTCTATCATCCGGGAGGTGCCAGGGTGACAGGTGAGCTTGGAGGTGTGCAGCCAATGGATGACCTCTCCTCGGACCGCGGATGGCACGAACAGCCTCCCCTCTGGTCCGCCGCCAGGGTCAGGTTCCACTTCCTGCGCCTTCCGGATCTTGCTCTCAATGTCCCACGAGATGGCTCCCACGACGCACGACCTGGGCAGGATGGTGTGGGGCGTCTCCTCCGACTCCACGGGGGTGAACTGCCTAGAGAGGGCGTCAGGCAGGCCGTTCTTAGAGCCAGGCCTGAAGGTGATGGAGAACTGGAACCTGGCGAAGAACAAGGACCAGCGCACCTGGCGGGCGTTCAGGCGCTTGGCAGATCGTAGGTATTCCAAGTTCTTGTGGTCCGTCAGGACCACGAACGGCAGGTTCGCCCCCTCTAGCCAGTGGCGCCACTCCTGCAGGGTGAGTTTGATGGCCAAGAGCTCTCTGTCCCCCACATCGTAGTTCCTCTCCGCCGGGGACAAGCGCCGGGAGAAGAAGGCGCAGGGCCGTTTGGCGCCATCGTCCGGCGACCGCTGGGATAGCACTGCCCCCACTCCCGTGTCCGAGGCGTCTACCTCAACGATGCACTGCAGCGCGGGGTCGACCTGGCGAAGGACCCGGGAGGAGGAGAACTCCGCCTTCAGCGCCTGAAAGGCAGCAGCGACCTCTTCGGTCCACCGGAACGGGACCTTCGGGGACGTGAGGCGGGTCAGTGGTCCGACGATGGAGCTGAAGTTGGGGACAAAGCGGCGGTAGAAATTGGCGAAACCAACGAACTGTTGCACCTGCTTCCGGGATGCAGGTGTAGGCCATTCCACCACCGCCTTCACCTTCTCTGGATCTGGGAGCACCTTGTCGTGGGCGATGATGAACCCCAGGAAGGACGTAGTCCTGGCGTAAAATTCACACTTTTCAGCCTTCACGTACAGTCGATTCTCCAGCAGTCTTTGGAGGACCCGCCTCACGTGGACCTGGTGCTCGTCCCTGGACTTGGAGAAGATGAGAATATCGTCCAGGTAGACGAACACGAAAAGGCTGATGAAGTCCCGGAGGACGTCATTTATGAGGCGCTGAAAGACGGCAGGAGCGTTGGTCAACCCGAACGGCATTACCAGGTATTCAAAGTGGCCGTTCGGGGTACGGAAGGCTGTCTTCCACTCATCTCCCTCCCGGATCCGGACGAGGTGGTAAGCGCTGCGTAGATCCAGCTTGGTGAACCAGGTCGCCCCCTGGAGGGAGTGGAAGGCAGTGTCCATGAGGGGCAGGGTGTAACGGTCCTTCTCAGTGATGTCGTTGAGGGCCCGGTAGTCAATGCAAGGGCGGAGGGCCCCATCCTTTTTTCCCACGAAGAAGAACCCTGCCCCCACGGGTGACGATGATGGGCGGATTATCCCAGCGCTCAATGATTCTTTCAGGTAGGCGTTCATTGTCTCCTTCTCCGGCGCTGACAGGCTATAGAGCCGACCAGAAGGTAAGGGAGCCCCCTGGCGGAGGTTGATGGCACAGTCATAGGGCCGATGAGGGGGGAGAGACATAGCTTTAGTCTTACTGAACACCATACCCAGGTCGTGAAATTCCGGAGGCACCAGAGACAGGTCCGGGGGTGCAGCGTCCGTCGCAGGGGGAGAAGCGGACGGAGAGCAGGCAGCAGACTGAAGGCAGGTGCCCATGCAGAACGTGCTCCATGCCGATACCCCAGCTGACTTCCAATCCAGGACAGGGTTGTGAAGGCGTAGCCAGGGATACCCCAGGATGACGGGCGACACAGAGTTGGGTAGGACATAAAAGGTCATCTCCTCCCGGTGGTTTCCCGAGATGATGACCGGAACGGGGATGGTCTGGTGTGATACTCTCCCAAGGGAGGCACGGGAGAGGTTGACAAGGGAGATGGGATTCTTCAGTGCCTGACAGCGGATGCCCAAACGGGTTGCCAGGCTCAGTGAAATGAAGCTGCCTTCTGCGCCCGAATCCACCAGTGCGTGGGTGAGATGCCCAGTAGGGTTGTGGCAGAAACGGATGGGCAGCTTCAATTGAGTAAGGGGACTTAACCGATTGACGTCCGCGAAGCCCCCTACAGTGACTCGCGGACCCCGCCGTTTGGCTTTTGTGGACAAAGCTCCACCGTGTGTTGATTGTCTCCGCAATACATGCAGAGATTCAACTCACAGCGGCGTTGTCTCTCTGCCGGGGAGAGCTTTGTCCAGCCCGTCACCATCGGCTCCGATTCCTCGGGGCGCGATGGCGGCAGCGCCGCCAGGGGGCGAGCTTGGGGCAGGCGCAGCGAGGCTCCCCGAGGGCGAGAAGTAGACGACTTCCGTCCTGAGGAGCGCTCGCGCAGCCTGTTATCCAAGCTGATGGCTAGGGAAGTTAGCTCCGCTAGCGTTCCAGGGATATCCCGCCCAGCCACTTCATCCCTCAGATCATCATTGAGGCTGCGGAGGAACAGGCCACAGAGGGAGCGCTCGTCCCAGCCCAATTCCTCCGCCGCTACCCGGTAGTCGACCGCATAGTCCGCTGCCGACCGGCTTCCCTGCTGGAGAGCGAGAAGCCGATCGACTTGGACCGTCTCGGTTCGAGAATGGTCGAAGACTTCCAGGAAGCGCCCCACGAATTGGTCGTAGGTGAGGGTGGCGTAACTGGGCTTCGCCATTATGGCGTAGGTCCAAGTTAACGCGCGCCCCTCCAGGAGATTCCCTATGTAACCAATTCGACTGTGATCCGAGGGAAAATCTCCGGGCACACGGTGGAACACGGACTCACACTGCATAATGAACCCCCGCGCTCCGGCGAGCTTTCCGCTAAAGCGGGCGGGGGTCGGAATTGGTGTGAGCCGAGCCGGTGCCACTGGAGCCGGCTGGACGGCCGCTGGAACAGCAGGAGCCGCGCCACCCTGGCGAGCCGGGGGGAACGGCTGCTGGGGGTCCAGGCGGTCCAATCGGTTAGTGATGTTAAGTAATTGATTAAGGATCACCTGTTGCTGATAAACAACTTGATCCACTCGAGCCTCGAGAGTGGTAAGCCGGTGCGCGAGCCCGCCGTCTGCCGAGCCGCTCTGCTGAAGCCGTACTGACATAACGTTCGGCTCAGGAGACGCACACACACAGGCTCAGAGTAGTTCAAACTGTTTATTAACAACAGGGGTGTATGGGTGTGTGTCTGCGGAATGTTAATGTGTTGGTGGCGGCGTCTGCTTCAGGCACAGAGGCAGGAGACCGTACAGCCGGCAACCCTATGGGAGAGAACAGAGACACAGGGTGATGGGCACACACCAACACAGGAGGAGAATAGGCGAGGGAGAAGCTTACTTGCTTGGGACAGATGACTGGCACAACAAGGACGGGACCCTGGGAGACAGCCACCTGCAGGACTCGGTGCAGCAGCGAGGAAGGACGAGGGACGGAGTTGTCCGCCGCCGAGGAATCCACCTGTGCACAGGGGAGCAGACTGGAGAAGATGAGGTAAGTGGTTCTTACCGCACAGCGTCGTGCTGAAGAAAGAGTTGCGTCACGTAGACGGGGAAGGAAGTCTGACGGCTTCAGGCCGAAGCTCAGGGCGAGGCGGCTTATATTCCTCGCCGCTGATGATGAACAGGTGCGCGAGCAGGTGGCGCCGCTGATGAGCGGCGCGGCGTGACAGTGCATTACTTATTGTTTTCTTTGAAACAACAGTACCTGTTAACTCCAGGTTTTTCTGGAGCTCTCAACGAGTGGTCTTTGGCTCTTAGATACTCTTCTGATAATTCTTTTGACTCCTCTGTCAGAAATCTCATGAGGAGCTCCCAGTTGTGGCCAGTTTATTTTAAAATGATGTTCTTTCCACTTGTGAATGATGGTTCCAACAGTGCTCACTGGAACATTTAGCAGTTTAGAAATGTGCTTGTAACCAATGCCTTCATTATGTTTTGCAACAATAAGGTTGCGAAGGTCTAGAGCAGGGATGAGCAACTGGCGCCCCCCTACGTCATCCACTGTGGCCCGCCAGTCCATTTCCAAAAATCATTTATTTATTTATATACTGTTTGAACATATATGAGATTCAAGATTCAAAGTGCTTTATTTTCATGTGCATGGGTAAGAAATGCTACATTTCCTGAGCAATGAAATTCTTCCTTTGCTCACCGAATGAATGCCAAAGTAAAGGTACACAACGATACTAATAAGGTAATAACACAATAACACAATAACTCAATCCTAATACTAATGGATGCTAATAACACACACACCAACACACAGGCCACTAGGACTCCTAAGCACGCCTTGATACTAAATACTAATACCAATGAGTACTGATAGCACACATTAGGCAATTTGGACAGCTAAAGCAGTTGATGCAGTCAAACAAGAGGAATGAAATTGAAAATTCACTGGATGACTATAGTGGTAGTGGTATATTGATATCAGAGATGATGTAAACCTGAGATGGCATAAACCTATGTACAGTGTGCAAATGAGCATTGTGCAGCGAGCAGTATATAATTATAAATTACAAATTAGCACCCGGTGCTAATTTCTCTGTAACAGTAGTACCAGTAGACTGTACAAGATAAATAGCAGCAGAGATGATAATTAGCAGCAGAGATGATATGGACATCAGACGGGTGAGACTATATACACTGTACAGGTGAGCAATGTGCAAATTTAGCAGCCAGTGTGTGAGTTCCTATATGCAAAGCTGTGTTGCGGAGTTTGGGGAGTTGTTATTTCAGGTTCAGGTTCAGGTTCAGGTTACTTTATTTGTACCTGTAGGTAGATTTGTTTTGCAGTCAGGTGACATCCATATTTACAAACCACAATTACATTCAACATAAACACAAACACAGGCACACATGAAGCTGACTATAAACATGATAAAAATACTCAAGACTCCACCAATCAGGATATAAGACAAACAGATAAGAGAAAAAACTAAAGAGATCAGAGAGAAGGGTCATATTAAAAAATTAAAGACTAGTCAAAGAGGTTAAAAACTCACAAGCCTAAAACCCAATAAAAGATTTAGAACCCGAATAAAAAACCTACAAAAATAAGTAAATATAAAATGAAATTAATAAATAGGTAACTAAATTATGTGCAATATATTGTTACAACTTGTTCAACTCTTTGACAGCAGCAGGAACAAAGCTGTTTTTGTAGCACTGGGTTTTACTTTTTGGGACAGCAAACCTCCGTCTTGAGGGAAGATTCATTCATATTCATTCATTCATATTCATATTTGTTCAGGAGTCTGATGGCAGTGGGAAGGAAGGAGTTTTTCAGTCTGGTTGTCCTGCATTTCACACTTCTGTACCTCCGGCCTGAGGGTAGAAGTGTGAACAATCTGTGCTGGGGGGTGGGGTCCCGGAGGATGGCGTCACCTCTCCTTTGGACTCTGCGGTGTTAGATGCTCTGCAGAGAGGGAAGTGAAGTCCTGATAATCTTCTCCGCTTTCTTCACCACTCTCTGCAGGCGTTTGCGGTCCAGGGCAGTGGTGCTGCCGTACCACACAGTGATGCAGTTGGTCAGGATGCTCTCGATGATGCAGATGTAGAAATTGTTGAGGATCCTGGAGGACATGCCAAACTTCTTCAGCCTCCTCAGGAAGTACAGCCGCTGTTGAGCTCTCTTAACCAGCTCTGTGGTGTTGTGTGTCCACTTAAGGTCCTCGCTGATGTGGATGCCCAGGTATTAAAGCTGCTCACTCTCTCCACCTCAAGCTTCCGGATGAACAGTGGCTGATGGGGTCTCCTTCTCCTTTTCCTCATGTCCACTATCATCTCCTTTGTCTTGTCTGTGTTGAGGGTGAGATTGTTGTCCTCATACCATGGCACCAGGTTGGCCACCTCCCTCCTGTAGGATGCTTCGTCATCAGCAGTGATGCGTCCTATCACTGCTGTGTCATCTGCAAACTTTAGGATGATGTTGTCCTTGTGGGAGGCAACACAGTCATGGGTGAAGAGGCTGTAGAGGATGGGGCTGAGAACACAACTCTGTAGGACACCTGTGTTTGTGATGATGCTGGCTGAGGTCCTGTTACCCATCCTTACAGACTGGGACCTGCCAGTCAGAAAGTCCAATAGCCAGTCACAGAGGGTGGGGTACAGGCCAAGTGAAGACAGTTTGTTGGTGAGTTTGTGGGGGATGACCATGTTGAAGGCGGAGTTGACAGAGTTGACAAAGAACATCCTAATGTAGGAGTCTTTATCTTCCAGGTGGGAGAGATAATAATGGAGTGCTGCAGCGATGGCATCTGAGGTGGACCTGTTGAGCCAGTAGGCATACTGCGGGGGTCCAGGGTGCCCAGTTTGCTGTCCTGAATGAGGGGCAGCACCACTCTCTCGAAGCACTTCATGATAATTGGAGTGAGTGCCACCGGTCTGTAATCATTCAGACAGGTCAGTGGGCTCCTTTTGGGGAGGGGGATGATGGTTGTGGTTTTGAAGCAGCAGGGGACTATGTTCTGATTGAGGGAGAGGTTGAAGATTGATCTGAGAATTTCAGAGAGATGAGAGAACTGATGAGAGAACTTCAATTGTGAGAATTTGGAACTGCATTCTTAAATGCAGTTATAGAGTCTGCCAGCAGATTCTAATCGAAATCTAGGTGCCACTCCTTAGGAGTGGCTGAGCGAGAGTGAGGGAACCACAGATAGAGGGAGCAGTGTGCCCCGGAGTACCTCTTTTAAGGTATGTATGTGTTGCATGCTGAGAGATTAATAGGCTGTCAACAGCAGTAAATGTACAGAGCAGGCTGCTTTTAAACAACAATAAATGCTACAGCTCCTCACTGAAGAGTATTTACAGTAACAAGTTTCAAACTGAAAGGCAAATTTATATACGAAAGTGCAAATTTACTACAGAAAAACTCATTAATTTAGAAAAAAACCCCGGTACAACTAAAAAGTTATAAATTTTTAAATAAAATTATGCAAATTTATTAGTAGGCGCTTGAACATCTAATACCAAAATAAAATATAGATTTGCAAAAAAAAAATGGCTAATTTAAACTAGAAATGTAGAATATTTATCATAAAAACTATTTTTTTACTTTGATCATTTTCTTCTAATATTTTAAAAACATTTTTTTCTTCATCTTCATACTTCCTTTTCTTCTTGTCTTTTTTGTTAATTACCGTCCAGAATTTCTCTTTGCTCATCATTTCGATGGAGAGAGTTTTAAAAATCATATAATTTTGTCAGTAATTTTAACTGTAATATGATAAACACTGAGTAGCTTTTATTTTCATTTTCATTTTCAGTTTTAATTGTGAAACTTTTGACTTTGAAGGAACCCCCCCCCCCCCCCCCCCCCCAAGGTTTGCATGTTAATCTGGCCCTCGGGAAGTGAGGAAAAAAATTTGTGGCCCTATACCACCAAAGTTGCCCATCCCTGGTCTAGAGCGAGCTCTTTGCTTCTACCTGTTCACAGTGTTGGGAATAACGCGTTACAAAGTAACGCCATTACTTTTGCAGTAATGTGTTGTGTAACAAAATTACTGTTTAAAAATTCAGTAATGTGTTACAGTTACTGAAATTTGATCAGATGCATTACTCGTTACTCGTTTTATTACTATGGATAGATATTTTTAGAGCAAATAAATGAATATACAAACTGACCCTACTGTAGCTGAGATGAACCGTCAGTCAACATGACCTGTTGCAAAGCACCGAGTCTTCATTACTGAGCAGAAGAAGAGATGAAGCTACTTTGTTTGTGTGGACATACACAGATTATTTTTCTTTTGTCGCAGTTAAGGACAAAACCATATTGGTGGGCTGTAAACTAAGTGCCAATGGAGTCCTCTTCAGAACTGCCTGAAAACAGCAACAACCTCCGACAAAGCTAGTGCTTAGTAACTGCTAGCTATGCTAACAACTAACACCGTGAAGTGGATCTCACAGCAGGATGTAAAGTGGGAATACTGTTTTCTGAACACCCACGGCTGGATTTCAATCACAGGTATGCATCTGGACAGTTTGTGGCCTAGCAAGAATTAAACCGACTGATTGCAAGATATGTCATTACAGAATGAATACATGATAACAGTCACTTTCCATCAAACAGCTGGCCTGTGATCCACCGACGTTAAAACATATTTACTTGCTACCTGGATAAACATTATTCAGAAATGGATTTTGATCTCCAAAAGGCATTTGAGAGACTAGCTCATGTCTTTGTCACAGCAGATGTTTGGACTGTGGAAAATTAACGTTTTCTTTGGCTCACTGCACAAAGAATGAATCCATAATATAAAGGTAAGATAAACATGGACAGCTATCAAGTCCCCCATTGACACATCTGCAGCAACACCAGCATTAAAAAACTGTCTGTGAAGTTCTGTCTGAAACAGTCTGTTTTCAGCCTGCCATTAATAAGCCCATAATGTAATCCATTAAATAAATTATCTTGTTATGTGTGCAAGATGGTTTAAGTATGCATTTAAAAGTAACGTGAAAGTTACTTTTCTGAGCAGCTAATTACTTTAATCATGCAGTAATTGATAAAGTAACTCAATTACTTGTGAAAAGTAACTAATAACTGTAATTAGTTATAATTTTTTAGTAACTTGCCCAGCACTAGATATTCGCAGACCTTTTTAAAGGCTATCAGTCAGGACTTAACCAGCTGAAATTAATTTGCACTGATGGGGGATGGGATGGCTTCCTAAATTCTGATGGATTTCAGCCGGTTTCTTGGCTTTCTGTGCCTTATTGCACCTCCTTTTCTTCATGTGTTCAATACTTATTCCCTGTGTCATTCAACTTTATTAAATATAACTTGTTTTATGAACACGGTGCCTTGATTTCTTTGTATGGATTACTTGGATTATTACTGATATCTGGTGAAAATCTCAGGTCACTGGCTCCATCAGAAATATGTTTAATGAGAAAAATGTTGACGTGTTCAATACTTATTTTCCCCGCTGTGCTGTATATGTATAGATAAAAAAGTCAGCGACAAAGAGACCACTGCAAGATTATCACTTTATCTGGTTTTACTCTTTATATGTATGTGTTTCAGTAAAATGAACCATTTTGTTTTATTCTCCAACAACTGAAAACAACTCATCAAAATTCCAAATCAAAATATCGTCATTTAGAGCATTTAGAGCAAAAAATGACAACTGGCCAAAATGACAAAAAAATAAAAAAGATGTTGCTTTTTGATGTACTTTTAGATCAAAGAAAGCAAGTTCATGTTTCTCAGGGCTCCTTAGCTTTGGGTTTTGCTTCTCGGTGGAGTATGGAGGCCACCGTATTATAAAGTTTTTAGAACAGTCCTAATTTGTACACCTCGTTGCAACTCTTGCAAGACAAACTATGACTTCGTCTGCCAATGCACGCTTATTTTGCACCATGTAGTGGACTGAAAACTCAGTTGATTAGATAATACTCACGAGTTTGCAACATATAAATAAAAGATCGAAACATGGATTTATGGCAAGTATCGTGATATTATGTTGAATCAATCTTTTGCCCCACCCCTAATAGATAGATATATATCAAGCATGTCATAAATGTTAATTAGATTAATGAAAGAATGTTTTGGCAAGCCGTTCAATGGCTCAGGAGGGGAAAGGAGAAAAAAGCTCACTATATAAAATAAATTTATTGGTTTCTTGCTCAGCGCATTGGAATAACACTGCCCTCTGTGGAATTTTTAAATCAGCAAATCTACCCTTTTTTAATTGGGCTGTTGGCAGATTGCCTCCATATTTCTGTTCTAAGTTGTAATTTGGCTTCTGCTTATTATATATTTCCTCAGAATTCATATTTAAATAGTCATTAAAATTGTCTCTGATACACTACACAACCATCAATGTGACTGACTGCGTTATACGCTATGTGCAGTATGTCATATAAGAAGCCTATGTTGTTTAGTTCCAGCTCACATTTACATACAGTACATGCATACAGAGAATCAAAAACACCATCTGTAAGCAATTTCATGCCTCCATACATCATTCCTGTAATGTCAGTCGATGCACAGCTCCTTCTTTAGGGGTTAAAAATAGGTGTTTCTCATGTTTGTTGGACCAGCCTTCTAGGGGAGGAGCTTCTCGGTACTCAGATGTGGACCTATTCGGTAAAAATTACCAGCCTTTTGATTTAGTTGCCATGGCTGCCATGCAGCGGCACACACCTTGGAAATGTCACATTCTCCTTTGGCCGCATCTGTCATATTCTGAAGAATGTTGCTCCTGTGAAACTGATATCATTGTTTCCTGGTCCTTTCTTGTGTGTGGGAGTGTGTCCTTATGTTTTAAGGACCCAAATTTGTTTACACACTCTACATAATGTAAATGATTGCTATGTAGGGTAATGGTACTGAGCTCGGTAGATAGTTGGCATTTTTAAGGTTAATCTCCAATAACAGTGTGCAGTTTAGTGCATTGCCCTCTGAAGTCATGGACACAGCACTGTGCATTTGTGTGTGTCTGTGTTTCTTCTCCAGAGCAGTCTGTGGTTATAAAAAAAAAAGGTTTAGCGCTTTCTCTCGGGAGATTTGTGTTTCAGTGGTGTGCCAATTTCAGGACATTCACTGGACAAGCACTGAGCATATGGCATTGAAGGATGTTCAAAGGTGAAAGTCAGTTCACCCCAGGCCCAGACCACAGTCACTCAGCTGTCAGCCTGAATGTTTCGGGCATGTTTTAAATGAACTTTTCTTTGGCCTGATTTACCACAACCTTAAAACATATTAGATTTACGATTTTAAGCACACTTGGTTCACGTGCATGCACATGCACACATTTTCCTCTCTTTTCTGTCATAGCAGAACTTGTGCATCAGTTTCCTCCAACACAGCAATTTTCTGTGATTACAGAGGCTGCCTCTCCTCCACCTCTGTCAGCACTATGGGAGTGAGAGATGAGGCATAAATCTGCAGCCAATCTACTGAAAGTGAATTGTGACCCCTGACAAGTTATAAACCAGCACACAGAGGCTGTGTTTCATCTGTGCTAGTGGCCAAAGACAGAATGATGAATGGGAATTAATGAAGAGATGAAGAAGAAGATGATCATGATCATTTAAAAGGAAATCTTACAGACCTGTTTTTTGACTGTGGTGTGAACATTTTTTTGTATATGTTTACTAGCAGCAATACCCAGTGAATACGTCATGGAGTGTTTAACCCTGATGATTATCCAACAGCAATATCAAGGACCTGCTGACACACCTCCGCCTCTCCCAGAGCTCAGCTGGGCTGCAATGAATGAACATATACTGTATATTATAATAGCTTATGTTGGTTGACCTGACATGCACCTCTCCAGAAATGCAAGTACAGGTTGTGCCAGCATTTTGACTAGGATTGCCTTCCGTATAATTGGTCCCTTTCCCAGACAGCACCCTACATGTGACGATGTTAACATCATGTGTAGTATTTACTTAAAAAGTCGATGTTTCCATATGTCATTAATGCGTTGTTTGTGTGTCGCATTCAAGGAGGGTTACTGCTCCAGTATTCCTACATTCTCAAGGGTATGTAAAGCATTAAATATGTATTCTTTTTTTCATATTAGGCTTTTATTATACAAAATAAAATGCACCATGGGCTGAAAATAGCATGTATGTCGTGGTCCTGGGCATGGGTGGGTGCCGTGCCCAGTCTCCAGTTTAGGTCTGTTTGTTTTCTTGTTCTTCCTGTCTGCTGTATTTGGTTCCTGTTTAATTATTATCATTCTGTACTTGTAGTGTTATTATTTACATTTTGGGGTTGTGTTGTTCTTGTATCATAATGGTTTCCGGTTTGTGTTTTATTTTGACAGCACTGCGCAGCTCCCGGCTGTTAAACTGGTTCGCGGGCTGCACAGCTGTCATTGATTGTAATACTTTCTCCACTCATGTATCCACACCTGCCTCTTATCAAGAAACAGTATTTAAGGGCACGAAAACCTTTTCCCGTTGTTGTGTCCTTCCATTACTGCTTCATGTCCTCAGTTGTTCTACTTCCTGACGCTGAGTGTATTGGGTTACTGTGGAGAAGAACAGGAAAGCTCCGTCCAGGTCAGTCTTTTCCACCTTTATTTCCAGACATGAGCCCCGCGTCCTTTCAGGTGTGCTCCGGCTGGCTAATTCCTTTTTTGCCCAGTGTTCCCAGGCTTTTGTCTACCTGTTGACATTGAGCCCCGCTCTCTCCAGCGCCCTCATCATCCGTTATTTATATGTGTAGTGTAGTTGTATGTTGTGCGTCTTTACTTTAATAAATGTACAAAAACCACAGTGAGCATTTGGTGTCCTTCAACAGCCCTTAAAAGACAATTTATGACAGAAGGACATGACCAGGACGTGGACACCAGCCACTGTGTGTTTTTGCTGTTTTTTCCCCTCTCTTTTTTCTGTTCTCCTGCATGTTAGTCCATTTTTTTTGGCATGCCTGGCCGCACAGACTGTGGGGGAGTTTGGCTGGACGAGGAGGAGTGTTGGGCGGTTGGACTTTTGCAGAACATCGTGTCAGATGTTCACCTAACCTACGCTCCCGAGGAGGAGCTGCAGGTTTGGGACAGTGCGGCTAATTCCATTTTTGCCCAGCGTTCCCAGGATTCTGTCTACCTGTTGACGTTGAGCCCTGCTTTCCTCCAGCGCCCTCATCATCCATTATTTGTATGTGTAGTGTAGTTGTATGTTGTACGTCTTTACTTTAATAAATGTACAAAAACCACAGTGAGCATTTGGTGTCCTTCAACAGCCCTGAAAGGGCAATTTATGATAATGTAGGCTTTAAACACATAATTGACATTTATTTATCTCATTTACTTAATGCATTACTTTATTCTTCAGTCATGATATGTTTTACTCTTGTACAGTATGTCCTTTCATTTTGACTACTGTTTAGTAGTGAAATTAATTAATTTTATGAAATTTGCTACAGGAGGTGGAGCTGGAAGTGGCAGAGTTAAAGATGTTAAAATTCTCATGGGGTATGACTAGGAGGGACAGGATTAGAAATGAGTACATCAGAGGGACAGCTCAGGTTGATCGGTTGGAGACAAAGTAAAGTGGACATGACCTAATTACTGCACAGGGAAAGGGCGCTCAGGCAAGAGTTTTTTCATTCTCATTCACCAGAACATGAATTATCTTGCCTGATTCCCGGTGGTGAGGCTCCTCACCACCTGCTGCAGCTCTAGACTGTTCACCTGCTCTCTCCGTGTCTCCTCCTATGCCTCCTGAGTGTCCGCCGGTCCCAGGTTCGAGCCTCCAGACAATGGAGGAGCCTGCGGCCCTGGAAGACCTGGTTCCAGCCCTGCAGCCACGGTCCGGACGGAGGGAGGGCGCTGTCACCGAGCTGAAGCCTGCGCCGACGATGGAGCATCCCCTGGCTTCAGCAATACAGGATCCAGCCAGCAAGGAGCCGACTTCCTGTGTCCACGCCAGGCGAGCCACCTGCGTGGGCCACTTTGCTGGAGGGTCCTGGGACTGCACCTGCCACCATACCTGCTGCAGGGGCTGCCGCAGCAGAGCCAAAGCTGGACCTCCAGAGGGCTGGGCCCAAGATGTCACTGCATGGATCGATGGAGTCCTGGACAGTGGTGGAGCTTGAGCTCAGGCAAGTGCTCTCCTTTGTTTTTACTGTTTCTGTTTTGGGGAGATCTTGTCTGGCTCTTTGTGGGGGGGGGGGCAAGTGCAGCCGTCAGCTGCTCCTGAACTCAACTCGCTGGGTTCCACTGCCGTCAGTCACCCTGACCCTGTTTCTTAGTCTCTACTGTTGAAGCCTTTCTCCAGGGTCACCGAGGAACATCCAACTTTGCCAGAGGTCTCTGTGGATCCAGCCTTGCTGCCCGAGATTGCCGTGGGTCCAGCTCCTCCAGCTGAAGTCATCGCGGATGCTCTGTTCCAGCCCGGGGCCTCCGTGGGTGCTGCTTACCTTTCAGGTGAGGTCATTGCGGGTGTTCCGTCCCAGGCCTGGACCTCCGTGAGTGCAGCTCCTCCTCAATCTGGGTCTTAGTGGGTATTGTGTCCCAGTCGGGGGCTGTCGTGGGTGCTGCGTCCCAGCCTCAGACTTGCGTGGGTGCTGTGCCCCAGCTTGGGTCCACCATGGGTGTCATGCTGCAGCATGAGATCCACCGAGGGTGCAGCTCTGTCCCAGTCCGGGACCACTGCGGGTGCTACTTTAGTCCAGTCCGGGTCCACCGTGGGTGCAGCCACACTCCCGTCCGGAGCCACCGTGGGTGCTGCTTTGCTCCAGCCCGGAGCCACCATGGCTGCTGCTTTGCTCCAGCCTGGGGCCACCGTGGGTGATACCATGCCCCAGTCCGGGGCTACCGTGGGTGCTGCCATGCCCCATTCTGGGGCCACTGAGGGTGCTACAGGCCAGTCCAGAGTCGCCGTGGTCCCTCAATCCTCACTCAACTCCGTCGTGGTCCCCTCTTCTCTGCCGGACGTCATCGGGGTCCCCCTTCCTCAGCCTGACGTCGTTGGGGTCCCCTTTCCCTGCCTGATGTCGTCAGGGTCCCCTCTCCTCTGCCTGATGTCGTCATGGTCCCCTCTCCTCTGTTTGATGCCATCGGGGTCCCCTATCCTCTGCCCAAGGCCGTTGGGGTTCCCTCTCCACCACCTGACGTCATCATGGTTTCCCCTACTCCTCCATCCTCCTCATCACCAGTTTTTCCCATTGGGCAGCCGCCTCCTGGACCACCCTTTCTGTTCAGGTGGTTAAAGAACTCTGGCAGACCACCTGACAGACTGTGCCACTGGTTTGGGTGGCCCATGTTCTCCGGTAGGCCACCCTTTCCATCGCACCATCTGTCAGGTCTGGGACTTTAGCCAACCGCCTGAACTGTAAAGCTCTCTGGTCCTGGTTTCGCTTGGGTGTGGGCCCTGAGCGGGTTTTGTTTTCCTTCCCTCCTTGCCTGGGTCCCCCACCGCCCTCCTGGGTTGGTTTATTGTTTTTTCTCCATGTTGGGGGGGGGGGTCCTTTTTTATTTTTTGATGTTACCCTGGGGTGTCTGGATCCCACCCCTTGGGGAGGGGCTCTGTCATGAGACCCCGTGCTCAGACTCTGTACTTATTTTTGTTCACCTCCTGTATTTCCTCATTTATATATTATTTCTCTATGTACTGATTCAGTATGTGTTTTGAGTTGCCAGCTATGTCTGTTTATGTAATTCCAATGCGCAGTATTATTTTGTCTGTTCCTTTGTGCATCATTGTTCATCTTGGTCTTAGTGTTTATATTGTGTTTCTCTTTTTGACACAAGCTCCCCACCTTGTTCTCCAGACACTCCCACCAGGTAATCATCTTTAATTTGTAGCTTAGCCCTCTCCCTGGAAAGCCCTTTCCCTGGTGAATGAAGTGTGTGCGCATGCGCACGCAGCGACCGGCAGTGGGTGAAAGGTTTGGCGTCTTAGTCTCTGTTTTTATGCACTTTAATGTGTTTTAACGTAATTCTCTGTGCCGTTTTTGTCCTTGAATGTTTGTGGACTATATAACGAAGAGCTCTTTGGTTCCATCAGTATAGACTTTCTTCTTGTTATTGCACTGTGGCTCTTCTCTTTTGCCTGGGACGTCAGCGCTGTCACGCCGGTAAAAATGCAGTATTCCAGAGATATGTTACTGCAGCTAAACAAGGATAATCCAGCATCTGTGACTGAGGTTGTGCCGCAACTGCCGGACTTTATTTTAAGAGACTTTCATGGACACAGCAATGAAAAGAGAGACAAGAGGAGGCAACATGGAAAGCGTAGAGGCGTAAGATTAAACCTGAGGAGACGTCAGCTTAACCGCATTCCTCTTCTTCCCATTTTTATGGGGAACGTACAAATAAAGTGGATGAAATAAAGTGGATGAAATTCAAGGAAGTGTCCGATATCAGAACGATTTCAAGAACTGCTGTGTCAAGGCTTACACGGAGACGTGGCTTACGGATCATGACCGGGACCCGGACCTGAGTATTGACGGCTTTGGAGCCCCACTTTGCTTGGATCGGCAGGAAGAGGTAACGGGGAAACGTCAGGGAGGCGGAGTATGTTTTTTTTTGTAACTTAAGATTTTTATTCATTTTTCATTATATATATTGCATTCAGATCACAGTCTACATTTAAAAAAAACAAAAAACAAAGGGGCTAGAGTAAAAAAGAAAAAGGAAAAAAAAAAAAAAAAAAAAAAAAAAGGGGGGGGGGAACAAATGTTGGAGCATCAAGTTTTTAATTTCCATCTCTTAATTCTTCTGGTTTTTCCAGCGTCATTGGTTATTCTTTCAATATCTGTCTCGTTGTTGCACTTTGTAGTGTGTCCATTTCCGCCATTTTTTTTCCCATAGTCCTTCTTGCATTCTTTGTCGATATGTTAGTTTTTCCATCATACGTATGTCCTCAATAATGTCAGTCCATTGCTCTTGGTCAGGAAGAACTTCTGATCGCCATTTTTTTGTGATTGTTTTTTTACATGCAATCAACAAGATTTTAACTAGATATCTGTCCTCCGCCTGTATAACATTGTCTCTTTTAAGATCACATAGGTACATCAGGTTACAGTTCATTGGTATATTATATCCTAATATCCTCTGTATTGTCACATGTATAGATTTCCAGAATGATGAGATTTTGCAGCATTTCCAAAACATATGCGAGTGGTCTGCATTTTGAGCCCCACATCCCCTCCAGCATAAAGATTGGGTATTTGTATACTTTCCTTGGATCTGTGGTGTAATGAAAAAGCGAATCAGGTTTTTCCATCCAAATTCCCTCCATGTTCTTGAATTTGTTGACGTGTGTTGTGTTTTCCATATTTCCTGCCAGCTTTCTTCTGTTATGTTTAAATTGAGCTCTTTCTCCCATTTCTCCTTTATATAGTTACTTGAATGATTGTTTGCCATAAGTTTCTGATATAGCTTTGAAATAATTCTTGTTTTATTTCCTGTATATGAGCTTAAAATAAGTTGTATAATCTCGCTCACATCTGTTTGGAGGTTATGCCTAATCTTCTTCATATAATAGTCTCTCATCTGCAGATATCTGAAGAATTCCGATCTTTCTAGTTTAAATTTTCTCCTGATGTTTACAAAGCTCCCGAGATCTTTTTTTCCGATATTGCCCCATGCTGTGATTCCCTTGTTCACCAGATGTTTGTATCCCCTATCTTGCTTTGCCGGTTCAAACTGACTGTCAAATGCTACCCATTTCAATAGTTTTATGTCTTCCTTTATATTATACTTTTGTACTATTTTATACCACAGTTCTAAAGTAAATTTAGTGATTGGGTCTATTTGTTTGATTTGCTTATATGCATCTTTATCTCCTATTATGCTTTGTACTGGGAGTCCCTCAATTTCCTTTTCCATTTCTTTCCATTTTGCCTCATATCCCTCGTCGCACCAACATATGATATATCTTATTTGTGCTGAGTAGTAATATTCCTTTAGACTCGGTAGGCCCATGCCTCCTTTCTCTTTTGGTAATTGGAGAGTTTTATATTTCACTCTTGGTTTTTTACCTCCCCAAACAAATCTCGATATCATCCTGTCCCACTTTGAGAATTGGGCATCTGGAATCTCTGTTGGTAGAGCCTGGAAGAGGTAAAGTAATCTAGGTTGTATGCTGATTTTGACTGTCTCAATTTTTGAATTCAGATCCATATTTAAGATTGACCATCTATCAATATCTTTTTTTATTTCTTGTTCCAACCTATCGTAGTTTGCTTTATAGATTTTGCTTAGATCTTTAGGTATGTTCACTCCAAGGTATTTTATTTCTTTTTGTTTCCAGTTTAGTTTGATCTTATCAGTTATCTGGTTTAGAGGGTTATAGTGGAATGTCAGTATTTGTGTTTTTGTTATGTTTATCTTGTATCCTGATAATTTTCCAAAATTTTCTATCATGTTCATCATTTCCATTATTGATTCATCTGGTTGTTCAAGGTAAACTATAATATCGTCTGCAAATAGCCCAATCTTGTGTTCTGCCCCCTTTATTGTTACACCTTTTAATTTCTTATTTTGTCGTATCGCTTGAGCCAGTGGCTCTATGAACAGAGCAAACAAGGTGGGCGATAAGCAGCATCCCTGCCTAGTTGATCTTTGTATATTTACTTTGTCTGTTAAGCTACCGTTTATCTTGATTCTTGCCACAGGTTCTTGATACAGCGTCCTTATGCATTGTACTGATTTTTCGTTAAATCCAAAGCGTTCCAGCACACTATATAGGAATTTCCAGTTAACCCTGTCAAATGCTTTTTCTGCGTCTAAACTCATTATTACTGCGCTTTTCTTTTCTTTATGTATTTGATTAATTATATGTATTGTTCTCCTGATATTGTCATGTGTTTGGCGTCCCTCTATGAAACCAGTTTGATCATCTTCTATCAATTCCGTCAAGAATGTCTTTATTCGTTTACATATAATTGTTGTATATATTTTATAATCTACATTTAATAAAGAGATTGGTCTATAGTTTCCGCATTGTTCTTTATCTTTCCCTGGTTTTAAAATAACTGAAATGATTGCTTCGTTCCATGATGGAGGTATTTTGTTGTTGTTCAGCGTCCAATTAAATGACTTTAGGAGTTGTGGCGTGAGTTCTTCTATAAACAGTTTATAAAACTCAGATGGGTATCCATCACTACCTGGTGATTTACCGTTTTTAAGTGACTTAATCACATCTCTAATCTCTTGTGTTGTTATTTCTGCTGTTAGCTTTCCATTTTGTTGATTTCCTATTGATGGCAAGTCCAATGTGTATAGAAATTTTTTAATATCTTTAGTATTTGTTTCTTCAGGTTGCGAGTATAGTTCTTGGTAGAAATTATGGAATATTTCTTCGATGTTTTCTGGGTTAACTGTGGTTTTATTTGTGGTGGGGTCTTTAATCTTATATACATTATTCATTGTTTGTTGTTTTCTTAACCGTTTTGCCAGCAGTTTTGTGGCTTTTGGTCCCGTTTCATAATATTTTTGCTTTAGATATCTATTTTTCCTTTCAATTTCATCCATTTGTGTTTCTTTTATCTTTATTTTTTCTTCTTTAATTTCTTGATATATTTTTGGGTCATTTGTGCTTTGATGTTTATGTTCTAATTCCCTCAGTCTCTCACATCTTTGTTCATATGCTTCCAGTTTAGTCTTATTTGCTTTTCCTGTTTCAACAATTAATTTACCTCTTAACACGGCTTTTAGTGCATCCCATAGTATTGTTGGGTCTACTTCTTCATTGTCATTCTCTTGGATATATTCATTTATGTTTACTTTTATTCTTTCTTTCATTTTATCATCATTTAACAGTCCTACATTAAGTTTCCATGTTGTTTGTCGTTTTCTATTGTTTAAATTTATTTCCATGTATATAGGATTATGATCTGATATTTCTGCCCCTCCAATCCAACAATTTCTCACCCTGTGTCTGTCACCTTCATTCATAAGGAAGTAATCTATTCTAGAGTGTACTTTATGGACTGCTGAATAATGTGTATAGTCTTTTTCGAGTGGGTGCAGGTCCCTCCAAATGTCTACCATACCCATTTCTGCCAGTGAGGTTCTTATGAATTTTGTTACATGTTTTTTTGTCTTCTTAACACTTGTTGTGTCAACTTCATGATCCATGACAGCATTTAAGTCTCCTCCACAAATCAGGACTCCTTCACTGTGTGTTGCTATGAGATCAAACAGATGTTGAAAAAAACCCTTGTCACTTTCTGGTGGGGCATAGATGTTCACTAACGTGATCTGCATTCCATCTATGCTACCCTTTATTATTACATACCTGCCTTCTTTATCCTGGATTTCCTGTTCACATTCAAATTGTATTTTATTTGAGATTAGTATCATCACCCCCCTTTTAGCTCCTCCCTTAAATGAACTGTAGTAGGAGTTCTTATAGCCAAATCTCTTTAGTTTCACATGTTCTGTCTTGCTCAAATGTGTCTCTTGCATAAATATAATTTCGGCTTTTTCTTTCTTGAATTTTCTTATTATTCTTTCCCTTTTAACAGGTGAGTTCAGACCATTCACGTTTAGTGTCATTATCTTAAGATTTTTACCCATAATCATGTTTTTCCATTTTTTTAACCTGTGCTCCTAGCCCCTTTAACAACAAAAATAACACATATTTATATAAAAACACATTAAAAAATCTCGACCTCCGTACTTTGGGCCTTTCTTCTGCCCACTGGTCCCTGTTGGTGGGTGGAGGGAATGTCCTCACCGAGTGTAGGGCCCTCCCTAGACCTGTATTTACTCTCCAAGTAATAGTCATTAGTCTAGAAATGTCCAACAAATATCACTTAAACCTCTCCTAGCCGTCTGTTTCTCTTTTACCTTGTCTTCTTGGCCTTCATTTCTTCTGTGTCTTTCTTAATCTTTGTTATAATCTAGGCTTTCAGTTGAAAGCCTTGTAGTCTTTCCTGGGCCCGCTGCGCCACGTCTCCCCCCGTCTTTTGCTGTTCACTCGCCTCCACTCCGGCTGTCGTGATGCGTTCAGGGCCTCCGCTGCTCCTACCGTTTCCTCCGGCACGTACACCTCAAGGCCCCGCTCCATCATGTCCTGCGCTGCCTCTCTGGCTGTGTTGTAGGTTCTTACGCCATTCTCCCAATGAATCCTCATCTTCGTTAGCGGCGTTTGGAATCTAATTTTTTTTTCTTTCAGCGTTTTTTTAATGTTGGCATATTTCTTCCGCTGCTGCACAATTTCTGCCGGGTAGTCATGATCAAAGAATATCTGCTTGTCGCCGATTCGTATCTTTTTTTTCCACGCTCGTGTCAGGATTCTTTCCTTTACATCATATTTCAGAAAGTTTACCACAACTGACCTGGGTGTAGAGCGTGGGTTCGGGTTCTGTGCCGAGGCTCTGTGCGCTCGTTGAATCTGCAGATCCGCTTCGCTGGGCAGTTCCAGCTCTTTTTTTAAGAACTGATCCATGAATTTCGTCATCGAGTTGCCTTCAATGCCCTCCGGGATCCCGAAGATGCGTATATTGCCCCGTCTGGACCTGCTCTCCAAGTCGGTTACTTTCTCCTGCATCCTCTGCATTTGTGCCGTCAGGGTCTGCAGCTGTTCGCTTGCCTCGCTATTCCAATCTTCCAGCTCTGATATTCGGGCCTGCGCTTCTGTCATACACGCCCGCTGGGAGCGCAGCTCCTCCATGTTTTCTGCTAGCTTGCGCTCCATTTCTCTTCGGAGGCCCATAATTTCCTCCTTAATCTCTTTTTTCAGCTCCTCCTTAAGAGCCGCTAAATCCTGTTGTAGCTGCCGTTTGAAGTCTCTCAACTCTTTACCCAAACTGGCGATGCCAGTGTTCATGGTATCGAGTGTGTCCTCCATTTTGTCTGCTGCGGTCACCTCGTTTTTTTGAGCCCCGTGTTCAGCGGTTTCTCCTGCGTTGTTGAAGAGGAATTCTTTAATTTTACTCTGCTTTTGTCCTTGTGCCCGGCTCCTTCGTGTTTTCATCCCTTAGTTTATTGATCCGCTTATGTCGAGTTGGCCATTTACCAATGATTTTTAATCCGGCTAGGGAGAGCTCTCTGTTTAAGCGTTATGTCTCTCCGCCATCTTCCCGGAAGTCGAGGCGGAGTATGTTTGTACATTAATAAACAGTACTGTACATCTGTCACGGTCAGAGAGCGCATCTGTACACCCGATGTAGAGCTTCTGTCCGTATCGCTATGCCCCTTTTATCTGCCCCGCAAGTTCCCCCAACTTTTCATAACGACTGTGTACATTCACCCGAGGGCGGATGATGCCTGCGCCTCCAGCACCATCTTTGATGTGGTACAGCGGTTGCAGTCGATTTCTCCAGAGACTCCAAATTTTATCCTTGAGGATTTTAACCATGTGTCTTTAAAGAAGACACTTAAAAACTTTTATCAGTACGTCCCTTGCCCAACCAGGCGGGAAAAGACATTGGACCTGTGCTACAGATCTATAGAGAGGGCCTATAAATCTCTTCCCCTTCCTCCTTTAGGCTCCTCAGATCACAACTGTGTACATTTGCTGCCCACATATAAAACTGCTCTCAGAAGAGAGAAGACGAAGACCAGGGACATAAAGGTCTGGACAGATGATTCAGTGCTCTGCCTCCAGGAATGTTTTAACTGTACGGACTGTGAGGTGTTCACACTGTCCTGCGGAGATTATTTGGACTCTTTGGTGGACGTCACATGCTCTTATATAACTTTTTGCAGGGATATGATCGTTCCACGTAAACGTGTCAAAATATATCCCAACAACAAGCCATGGGTTACCAAATCAGTTAAATCTTGCTTACAGAGGAAAGCACTTGCCTTTAAACAGGGGGTTGTTTCTGAGCTGCAGGTTGCCACAAAACAGCCCAAGTCTGAAATTTTAAGAGCAAAACAGAATTATAAATCAGAATTGGAAAGCAAGATGGCAGCAAAGAAGCTTAGTTCAGCCTGGGCTAGTATGAAAACCATTGCAGGCCTTCAGAGCGCAGAGCGCAGTAATCGTGTGTTTTTAGATGGTTTTAATTCAGATACAGAGCTGGCTAATGCTCTTAATTGTTTTTATGGTTGCTTTGATTTCATTTGATTTTAGCACAGAAACCCAAGATTTGAAACAGAAACTCAAAGACAATCAGCACTTTAATATTGAGGTGCAGGATGTTAAAAGGGCGTTCCGTGCTGTAAAAATGAACAAAAGTCAGCCCTGATAATATACTGTATGTGGACACTTGGTAAAGTCCTGTGCACATGAATTGAGTCCTGTGTTTCACTACATTTTTAATAAGTTCTTACAGACACATGTGCCTAAGGTTTGGAAAGATGCTGTGGTTGTCCCTGTTCCAAAATCCAGCTGTCCTAAAATGGTAAATGATTTTAGACCAGTTGCCTTGACTTCAATTTTAATGAAAATTTTTGAAAAACTGGTCAGATTTGAGGTCCTAAAGCAGACTGAGCATGCATTGGATCCTTTGCTGTTTGCCTACAGGCCTCACAGAGGAGTGGAGAATGCCACTGTCACTCTGTTTAACATGCTTTTTAAACATCTGAATTTTAATGGGACACATGCAAAGCTTTTATTTGTGGACTTTTCTTCTGCTTTTAATACTCACATTTTAGTTGAAAGGCTCCTGCAACAATTTGATTTGAGCAATAATCTGGTGGGTTGGATTCTGAATTTTTTTAACCAACAGGACACAGAGAGTAAGGATCAATGGTACATTGTCTGACCAAAAGTGCTCTTCTACTGGCTCTCCTCAGGGGTATGTGTTGTCACCACTACTCTTCATCCTGTACACAAACATGTGTCAGAGCAGACATGACAACAGACATTATAAAGTATGCTGATGATTCAGTTATTGTCAGTCTCCTTCAGGATGGTGAGAGCAGTCATGGCCCAGTAGTTGATGATTTTGTTCACTGGTGTGAGGATTCCTACCTGCAGCTGAATACAACAAAAACTAAAGATGTGATTATTGACTTTAGGAAGAAAACTCCCAGGCACAAAGTCACTGTACTAGTACACTGTACTGGGCTTGTACTTCCGGCGCCACACGAGTAGGCTGCCTTTTTGCAACAGCGGATCAGTTTCTTCCTATTTCTATTTACTATCTGGCTCTTTTGCTAATCTTTCTGACCTGGCGACACCTTTATTCCATCACAGACACGTAGATCGCCCAAATGTCTCCTGAGCCAGCGGACGGAGCCACTGTTTCTTGCAGGAGGCAATACAATAGAGACCAGCTGTTAGCACTTAACTGGCCCACGATCCTAACGCAAAAACTCGACATACCAGGAGAAATAAGACGGAAACGGCATGGATGTCGAGCTGGAGTAAGACGGCGGGCGAGGGATATACGGTACAGACCCGTCTTCCCATCCGTTATTATGGGGAATGTCCGATCGCTCCTCAATAAGACTGACGAGCTAGCTGCTGTCTCCCGCTACGCGAGCGTGTTCAGAGAGACTAGCTTGATGCTGTTTACTGAGACGTGGCTAACAGAACTAGCAACAGATGCTAACATCGAACTGGAGGGTTTCCACGCAATATGGGCAGACCGAACACCAGACAGTGGGAAAGCAAGGGGCGGAGGAGTGATAATGTATGTCAATAACAGCTGGTGCAGACCAGGACATATCACGATTAAACAACAACACTGTAACAAAGACATTGAGTTGCTAGCTGTTAGCATGTGGCCTACCTATCTCCCAAGGGAATACTCACACGTGATCTGCATTGTTATTAATGCAAATCCGACGGCGAACGCTGGGACAGCGCGTGACGTCATTCACTCAGTAACTGGCAGGCTGCTGACAAAACACCCAGATGCTCTTCTCCTCATCTCAGGTGATTTCAAACCATATTTCACTGTCCCCCATTCTACCCACGTTCACCCAGTATGTCACATGCCACACTAGAGACAATAAAACACTGGACTTATTCTATGCGAATACTAAGGAGGCGTACACCTCATTACCACTCCCCCCACTCGGGAGATCGGATCACAACTTGGTTCATCTCCTGCCGGTGTACAAACCCCTAGTACACAGACAGCCTCCGGTCATGCGCATAGTGAAGTTATGGTCTGAGGAGGCAATGGACGCTCTAAAGGACTGTTTTGAAATCACTGCCTGGGAGCAGCTCTGCGATCCACATGGTGAGGACATCGGTGGCCTCACTCACACCATCACAGACTACATCAGCTTCTGTGTGGACAACACCGTACCCACCAAGACCATACAGTGTTGCTCGAACAACAAACCCTGGATCAACCCTGAGATAAAAACACTTCTGAGAGAGAAGAAGATCTTCAGGTCGGGGAACAGGGAGATGCTGAAGTCCGTACAGAGGGAGCTGAGGAGGAAGATCAGGGAAGGCAAGGACAGCTTCAGGAAGAAGATGGAGGACAAGCTGCAACAGAGCGACATCGGTGGGGTCTGGAGAAACCTTAAAACCATCTCTGGGCTCAAGAATACCTCCCCCCAGGCCACGGGGGGCAGGGAGTGGGCGAACAATCTGAACCTGTTTTTTAATAGGTTTGACCGACCACCCTCCCCCCCCAACTGCACACCAACCACTGCTGCCTCTAAAGTCATCGAGACCTGCTGTCCACACCCCACTCCACCAACACCCCCCACTCCCAGCACACAGCCCCCCAACCTGACCCTCACTAAGACCCAGGTGAGGACGGAGCTGGGGAAGATCAAGGCGAGGAAGGCCTCGAGACTGGACGGCTTCAGCGCGAAGCTCCTCAAGTCCTGTGCAGACCAGCTGTGTGGGATTGTGGAGCACATCTTCAACCTGAGCCTGAAGCTGGGGAGGGTACCACAGTTGTGGAAAACATCTTGTGTGGTACCTGTACCAAAGACTTCCCACCCCAAAGACCTGAACAGCTACAGACCAGTGGCCCTGACGTCTCACATGATGAAGACCCTGGAGAGACTGCTCCTTGCTCACCTCCGCCCCCTGGTGGGACCAGCGATGGATCCACTCCAGTTCGCCTACCAGCATGGCATTGGGGTGGAGGATGCAGTGATCCTCCTCCTTCACCGTTCTCTGTCCCACATGGAGAAGCCCGGGAATGCGGTGAGGATCATGTTCTTTGACTTCTCCAGTGCTTTCAACACCATCCAACCGATGATCCTGAAGGACAAGCTGCTGTGCACAGGGGTGGACCAGCACCTGTCATCATGGATCCTGGACTACCTCACTAACCGGCCACAGTTTGTGAGAACCCGGGATTGTGTGTCCGACACGATCATCGGTAGCATGGGTGCCCCCCAGGGAACGGTTTTGGCTCCCTTCCTGTTCACCCTTTATACTACGGACTTCTCACACAACACAATACACTGTCATCTACAGAAGTTCTCTGACGACTCTGCGATCGTCGGCCTCATCTCCAACGGAGATGAAGCTGAGTACAGAGGACTTATCCAGGACTTCGTGGACTGGTGCCATCGGAACTGCCTCCAGATCAACGCGAGGAAAACTAAGGAGTTGGTGGTGGACTGCCGCAGGCAAGGACAACCCCTCACAGCACCAGTAAACATACAGGGAACAGACATTGAGATGGTGACATCCTACAAGTACTTGGGTGTTCATCTGAACAATAAACTAGACTGGTCACACAATACCGACGCACTCTACAAGAAGGGACAGTGCAGGCTGTTCCTACTGAGGAGACTCAGGTCTTTTGGTGTACAAGGGGCGCTGCTGCTGATTCTGCTGAAGACATTCTACAACACGGTGGTGGCATCAGCCATCACTTTTGGAGTGGTCTGCTGGGGCAGTGGCATTACGGCAGTCGATAGGAAGAGACTGAACAAACTGATCAAGAAAGCTAGCTCTGTCCTGGGGCAACTCCTTGACCCAGTGAAGGAGATAGGAGAGAGAAGGATGGTGGCTAAACTGTCATCTCTGCTGGAGTCCGAGTCCCACCCTATGCAGGACATACTGAACGCACTGAGGAGCTCATTTAGCAGTAGACTACATCATCCTAGGTGCGCAACTGAGAGGTTTCGCAGGTCCTTCCTACCTACGGCTGTCAGACTGTATAACCTAAGCAGGACTGCTCGCAGAGATAGCAAAAAAAAAAACGTGACGGCTTAATAGTATTGAATGCAAAACATGCAATAGACTTACACAAATGGTCCCCTCCAGTATACAACTAGGACAATATCAGTCGCTACGGAGGGTGACAATATGTATGGGTACATATTCATACTATGTAGGATAACTAAGTAGACGGTTATGCTGTTTATTCCATCTAGCTACAATGCTCCGTGCTGTGTATATATATTTATATATTTATGTGTACATATGTATATTCACTGCTCTTGTTTTTCTTGTCTTCTTGATTGTTGCTCTGAGTGTTGCTGTCCCTGTGCTGTTGCAATCCTGGAATTTCCCCATTGTGGGTCTAATAAAGGCTTATCTTATCTTATCTTATCTTATTTTATCTTATCTTACTAAAAGGCCAGACCATTGAATGTGTGCAATCCTACAAATATCTTGGAACGATTATTGATAGTAATTTAAACTTTGAAGAGAATTGTGAAAGGGTGTGCAAAAAGTGGGGTCAGTAACATTTCCATTGTTTAAGGAAACTTGCACACTTTTAAATTGACCAAACCATAATGACAATGTTTTATCGGGCTTTTATTGAATCTGTTTTAACCTTTTCTTTAGTGTCATGGTTTGGTCAGATAAAACTGAAACAGAGGAAATCCTTAGACCAAGTAGTTAGATGGTCCAGTTGTTTGCTTGGTGAGTCACAGCTGAACCTGACATCCCTGTACACCAGACAGGTACAGAGGATTGCTACCTCCATTTTAAATGATGACTCCCACCCTTTGCACTGTCACTTTCAGCTTCTTCCCTCCAGACGGAGGTTTGTTGTCCCAAAATGTAAAACCCAGCGCGACAAAAACAGCTTTGTTCCTGCTGCTGTCAAAGAGTTGAACAAGCTGTAGCAATATATTGCACATAATTTAGTTATTATGAATTTTATTTTATATTTATTTATTTTTGTAGGTTTTTTATTTGGGTTTTAGATCTTTTATTGGGTTTTAGACTTTTATTGAGTTTTTAATCTCTGACCTAGTTTTTAACTTTTTTAGTATGACCCTTCTCTCTTATCACTTTGTTTTTTCTCTTATCTCTTTGTCTTATGTCCTGATTGGTGGAGCCTTGAGTACTTTTATCGTGTTTATAGTCAGCTTCATGTGTGTCTGTGTTTGTGTTCATTCATCTTCCGCGTAATCCTGGCTGCACGGTGGCGCAGTGGTTTAGCACTGTGGCAGCACAGTTTTACCCTCGGCCGGGGGATCGCGGGGATCATGAGATCGTGGGTTCGATCCCAGCCCCCGACCAACAGTGAGCTGTGTGGAGTTTGCATGTTCTCCCCGTGTTGCGCGGGTTTACTCCGGGATTTCTCCGGTTTCCTCCCGCACACCAAAAACATGTAGGTTTAGGGCGCTCGCGCACGCAGCGACCAGCAGCCGGTGGCTTGTCACCAGACTGCAAACCAAATCTACCTACGGGTACAAATAAGTAACAAAAAAAAAAAAAAAAAAAAATCCTTTTCGGGTCGCGGGGGGGGCTTGAGCCTATCCCAGCATCCTTGGGCGAGAGGCAGGGTACACCCTGGACAGATCGCCAGTCCATCACAGGGCCAACACAGAGTTCATGTTGAATGTAATTGTGGTTTGTTAATATGTGTCTAAAAGGATGTCACTTGACTGCAAAACAAATCTACCATCATCATCATCATCATCATCATCATAGCAGTCTGTCGTGGGCAACAATGACTGTTTCATTTAGGTCTGATCAGATTCCTCCACACAGCTCTGTCCTTAGCCTTCTGCTGCCAGGAACTCCTGTCTATGTCCAACTTCTTCAAGTTTCTTTTTACAGTGTCTTTAAATCTGAGCCTCGGTCTACCCTGATTGCGTTTGCCCTCGCATAACTGTGAGTAGAGTAACTGCCGAGGGAGACGCTGGTGGTCCATCCTCTCAACATGTCCGAGCCATCTCAGGTTCAGCTTTATTAGCATGTCCTCCATTGATGGTAGACCAGCTCGTTTCAACACTTCTATGTTGGTTATCTTGTCTTTCCATGAGATGTTCATTATGGCTTGAAGGTGTCTTATCATGTACACGTGGAGTTTCTTCACCTGCACTCTGTAGACAGTCCAAGTTTCAGCACTGTACAATAGAGTAGCCAGTACTGTCGCTCTGTACACTTTGCATTTCACACGGATTGGCACATGTCGATTGTTCCACAGTCTCTCCCTCAAGTTTCCAAACACAGCTCTCGCTCTTCCCGTTCTGAGAGATAGTTCATCCTCCAGCCTAGCATTCTCTGAAACAGTACTCCCTAGGTACTTGTAAGTCTTGCACTTGACTAGTGGCTCTGTACTAATGCTGATCTCTTCTGGTAGTGATGTTGATAATTGGAACTTTGGTGGTTGATAAAGGCACTCTGTCTTCTTGATGTTGATTTGGAGGCTGAATTGGCTAGCTGCTCTTGCAAATTTCTCCACTAAAGATTGTATATCTTCCACGCTGTGTGCAACTAGAGCACTGTCGTCGGCAAAGAGCATTTCTCTTACTATCTTTATCGATGTCTTACTCTTGGCTTTAAACTGTGCTACATTGAACAAGTCTGCTTCTTTCCTTGTTTGAATGTATACTCCTTCTGAAGTGTCTTTGAAGGACACCTCAAGCATGGCTGCCAGATATAGCAAGAAGAGTGTAGGTGCCAGCACACACCCTTGTTTCACCCCGTTGCTTACTGAAAAGTCTTTAGATACTGAACCACTCATTGCCACATTTGCTTGCATACCTGTATGGAGTGCCTCGATCAGGCTGACAAACTTCTCTGTACAACCATATTTCTTGAGTACCTGCCAAAGTCCTTGTTGCGAAACAGTATCGAAGGCTTTACTGAAGTCTATGAAGATTACATAAAGTGGAATGTTCTGTTCGATACACTTTTCTTGAACCTGTTTCAAGCAGAAAATCATGTCCATTGTGCTTCTTCCACTTCTAAAGCCACACTGGGTTTCCGGTAGTACATTCTGCGAGATGTGTTCACTGAGTCTGTTAAGTAGTACACATGAGAGAATCTTACCAACAGTGGCTAGTAGTGATATACCTCGGTAATTTCCACAATCCTTCCTGTCACCTTTCTTGAACAAAGGCACAATACTTGCATCCTTCCAGTCTTGAGGTACTTTCTGGGCATCCCATATCTCTTGGATGAGCTTGTGCAGGCAGTTGGTCAGCTGAACACCACCAAATTTCCACACTTCTGCTGAATTCCATCCCTTCCTGGAGCTTTAACATCCTGTGTTGTCCTGATAGCTGCCATTAGTTCTTCAAAATTTGGTGGTTCATCCAGACTTGATACAGCTGGTCGCTGCACTAGAGCTTCTTCAGCCTCTTCAGTGAGATCTCCAGGGTTGTTTAGTAGTTGGTCAAAGTGGTCTGCAAATCTGTCCAGGATCTTGTCTTTCTCCTGCAAAACCGTTTCACCATCCATAGCCTTTAGTTGGATCAATCCTCTTGGTTTAGGGCCGTAGATTTCTCTCAAACCTGTGAAGAATGTTTTCATGTCCTTCCTGTCTACTGCAGTTTGAAGTTCCTCCGCTTTTTCATCCCACCAGTTGGACTTCATCTCTCTGGTGTACTTCTGTAGCTCACTCTGAGCCTTTGAGTATTTCTTCTTCTTCGACCTTGTGTTACACTGTAGGTTTTCCTGCCTTGCTGTATTCCTCGCTTCTAGTAGTTTCTTCAGGTGTTCATTATGCTCATCAAACCAATCTTGATGTTTCCTCTCAGGGTAGCCTAATACATCACTCGCAGTCTGATACACCGTATCCTTCAGTGTTGCCCATTTCCCTTCTGTCATTCTCTGAGTTGTTGCTGTCCCAGTCTTTCAAGTTTTCATCCATTTCCTGTGTAAGTTCTTCCTGCTTCTTTTGGCCTTTCAGTGCACTAGTGTTTAGCTTCTGTGGTGGTTTCGCGCCCGTCCTGCAGTGCTGTTTTCATCTGCAAATCCTTAATCTCGATCTCAGCATAACATGATCAGTGCCACAGTCCGCGCCTCTCATTGCTCTGGTGTCCAATACATCCCTTCTGTCTCTCTGCCTGACTATGATGTAGTCCAGGGGTGTCCAAACTTTTTGCAAAGAGGGCCAGATTTGGTCAGGTGAAAATGTATGGGGGCCGACCATTCAGCCTGACATTCCTTGAACCATTACCATTGGAAACTACCATGTAAATATGTAACTATATCACTTTGCTGTCTGCAGCTAGGTTGACATTGCAAATGAGAATCTGTTGTCAATTGCATTACCAGGATAGTTAAAGGTTAAAATAATAATAAATTACATACAAATAAACTATTTTATGAAATTTGACTCTGAATATTTTTAGAAACGTGTATTTATTGATTTTGTTTCAACAAATCACATCCCAGTGCATTTTGACAAAGAATAGTATGGTCCAGTGTTTTTCAACCTTTTTTAAGCCATGTCACATTTTTTACATTGACAAAATCCTGGGGCACACCACCAACCAAAATGACACTCTATAGCCTAACACAGTAAAAATAATAAAATATAGTTAGCAATACAGTTTCTAAATGTATTTATACTCAGTGTGAACCCTGGGCCTGTTTAGATGAACACAAAGCTGATATCCTGGCAGGAATGGAAGAAAGACACACACGGAGCCCTTCCTCAACAGCTCTCAGTCTCTCTCTGTTTTTAGTTTTTATCACAGTTAAGCTTGAAAAGCTCAGCTCACACAGATATGTCGTGGAAAATGGGAGCAATGTTGAAATAGCTTTGTTGGCCAGAATGGGGAACTCCTTGGCAGCAGTCAACCAAAAACTGTCCAAAGGAAGATCAGCAAAGTTTAGCTTTAAACCATGATCTTGTTTCAGTTCAATGAGTACCTCTTGCTCCTGTAAAGTCAAGTCGTTTCCAACAACTGATGCTGAGCTGTATGGGCCACAGTTACATGGGCAAAATTTCTTCAATCTGATTACAATTCAGATCAGAATATTACTGTTTACATGGATCCTGATCATGTGTCACAGGTTTGAACGGAATAAATCATTTTGACATGCGCAGGTTGACATTCAAAAAATAGTAGAAGAAGAAGCAACTTCCGGTGTTAGCGAGCCCTGCTTCGTGTCGAAATTGACCTGTATCGTGTTATTCAGACTGTACTTTTGCTTCTGCTGGTCTCCGTAATGAAGCTACAAGTGCATACTTCTGCATATGATGAACAGAGGGAGACAGCAGGACGATACAGAGCAGTTTTGTTTTACTCCCGCTATGTTTTCCGCTAGCTGCTGCTAAGGCGGAATTACGTCACGTCGACGTGCGGCTGGTGTACAGACATGCGCAGTAAACATATTTTCTGCCCTGTGTTCGGAATAAGTGATTTCATGCGCACCATTCGGATTAACAATCGGCATAACCCACCCCTCTCAATCGGAATGAAATTTTGATCCAAATGAGCGTGATCGGGTCAGAATATTCAGATTGCCGTGTTTACGTGAAGCATTTTTATTCCGATCAGGCTTTTAATCCGGTTACTTGTGTCCATGTAAACATAGCCACTCACTTGAGTAATTAAGTTAAATTGGATAATTTCCCACGGCACACCTAACGATCTCTCACGGCACACAGGTTGAAAATCACTGGTATAGTCAAATTAAATGACAGAAATTTGACAAAACTGTGGTTTGATCATCACAAAAAATCAATTCACTGAGACTTTGGATTTTATTCTCCTCAGAAGAATAAAAAAAATGTACCTGCATTAATGTGAAGGGTGACACTGGTGTTTCGACTGCAGTCAGCAGGCCAGGTGTGGCTCAAAAGCAGTGGTTTTGATGCGCAAGATGTCACGCAGGTGAGAGTCACTTAGTCTTGTCCTCACACGGTTCTTGTTAATGTTCATAACCGAGAACGTCTTCTCGCACAAGTATGTCGAGCTAAACAAGCTCAGCATTTTCTTAGCAAATGTTCGAATCTCTTGGAACCTGTCTTTGTCCAGCTGGCGGTAAAAGTCGACGAGAGGGAGTTGTTAGTCGCTGCAGCGTGACGCTCAATGAGCTCCAGCTGCAGGTGGTCTGGAGCGTCATTAGGATCCACGGAAAAAGGAGTGGAAAAAAGTGTGATCTCCTTTTCAATAGCTGCGAAATCCCTGAAATGCTGTTGGAACTCCTCAGTCAGAGATGAGATGTTTTCTGCATACCTCCTCATTTGCGCACTAATATTGTTTTCTGGAAAACTGGTCATCATTTCCTGCAGTGATGGGAAATGTGTGGTATTGGGCTGCGTTTGTGACAGGTGCCTTTGGAAAAGTAGCAGCTTTGTCCGAAAAGCTTTTATGTATGAATACAGTTGGCTCACCACTGCATTTTGCCCCTGAAGGCTCGTGTTCAGCGCGTTCACATGTCGTGTTGTGTCAACTAAAAATCCAAAATCAGCCAGCCAAACAGGATCGCAGAGTTCCAAAGTTCACACAGGGGTCACGCGACGAGAATGCGGCCACAGGTCTACTGCCACCCTCTGGTGAAATATAAAATTGCTGTTTTTGGTATGTGTGTATTGTTGACTGTGGGAAACTGTGCTGGCGGGCCACATATTATTGATTTTATGACAGGACGCTTCGGGCCGGTGGATATTTGGACATGGGCCGGATTTGGCCCGGGGGCCGGACTTTGGGCATGTCTGATGTAGTCTAATAAGTGCCAGTGCTTGGATCTTGGGCGCATCCATGTCTTCTTGTGTGTGTCCTTGTGCTTAAATAGAGTGTTGGTTATCACAAGGTTGTACTCTGAACATAGTGCAAGTAGGAGTTCTCCATTAGCATTGCACTTGCCTACTACATGACTGCCTAGCACTCCTTTCCATTTCTTGGTGTCCGAACCAACTCTGGCATTAAAATCTCCGAGTATCAGCCTGTCATCAGTCGGTACACGCCTGATAGTCTCACGTAAATCACTCTAGAACTCTTCCTTCACCTCCTCTGTGTTGGTCATTGTTGGGGCATATACACTGATGAGTGTGGCATACATCTTCCGCTGTAGTGGGAGTCTCATAGTCATTATCCTGTCGTTGATTGGCACCGGTTCCTCATCAAGCATTGCTGCTATCGCCTTTGTAATTGCAAAGCCCACTCCTGCTTCTCTCGTTTCTTGAGTTGATCTCCCACTCCAAAAGAAGATGTACCCATGGTCTTCCAAGCTGTCATATCCAGGCAATCTTGTTTCACTCAGTTCAGCTATGTCTACATTGTACCTGTTCATTTCCAGGGCCACAAGCGCGGTCTGTCTTTCTGGGCGCTGTGATGTTGTTCTGTCCAACAGAGTGTGTAAATTCCATTCTGCTACACACAAGGTTGCTGTTTTCCTCTTCTTTTGTCTTCCTGCTCCTAGCTTACTTTTTGCTTCCTGTCGGAGTGTGAACAGATCAGCGCGGACCTTGTAAGCCCAGGCGGCGTCCGAGCCAGTATGAGTTGCTTTCTGATTGACCATTTCATGAAACTGCTTGCAAAGTATTTGAGTACTGCTAGCTTTTGCTGGACTAGCAGCACATTCTTGGCAGATAAAGGTAATATCAGTGGCAAGGACAAGCCAAGACAAATTGACTCCAGTATCTGTTGCAGTGACTGACCAGATGATAGGTTTGTTTATCTCTGCTCTTTGTGTAGTGCATGTCACAATGCACCGACTGGCACAGTCCACCACAGACCTTGTGACAGATGTGTTTATCTGCCAGGACGTCCAGTCTCACCCTGTGTAACTGGGAGTGGTCCACCACAGACCTGTGACAGATATTGTTTTTAGTTCTGCCAGGATGCCCTGTTTCACCCTCCGTGCTCTTGGAAGGGCGGGGATGCCGGTTGAGTCGCCAACGTGCCCGACCCATGAGACAGGTAGTAGAATCAGAATCAGAATCAGAATCAGATTTATTGCCATTGTTCATGTAGTACACAAACTAGGAATTTGTCTCGGTGCAATGCTGCAACATTAAACATGATAAAATAAAAGAAATAAACTATACATGCAATAAAGTGTAGAATAAGAGTGAGTAATACTAGTCAGCAGTTAAAATATATTAGCGAGCAGCAGATAATGGGGAGAATCATATAGTGCAGTTGGTAATGCAGGAAGAAAACAGTGATGATTGACATGAGTCTGGTTGAGCTGCTGTACATAGTGCACGAGAGTCAATAAGTCACTTAGTGTTCAGCAGTCTGATGGCAGAGGGGAAGAAGCTGTTCACGTGACGGGAGGTTTTAGTCTGGATGGACCGAAGTCTTCTACCTGAGGGGAGAGGGGCAAACAGTACGTGACCAGGGTGTGAGGGATCGGCTATGATCCGGCCAGCACGCCTCCAGGTCCTGGAGATGTACAGATCCTGGGGAGATGGGAGCTTGCAGCCGATCACCTTCTCAGCAGTGCGCACGACGCGCTGCAGCCTTAGTCTGTCCCTGGCAGTGGCTCCTGCGTACCACACGGTTATGGAGGTGGTGAGGATGGACTCGATGATGGCTGTGTAGAACTGCACTAACATCTTGGTGGGTAGCTTGAGCTTCCTCAGCTGCCGCAGGAAGAACATCCTCTGCTGGGCCTTTTTGATGAGGGAGCTGATGGTCGGCTCCCACTTGGGGTCCCTGGTGATGGTGGTGCCTAGGAAGCGGAAGGAATCAGCAGTGGTGATGGGAGAGCCTGTGAGGGTGAGGGGGGGCAGAGGGGTTGTGACTTTCCTGAAGTCCACAATCATCTCCACTGTCTTCAGAGCGTTCAGCTGCAGGTTGTTGTTGTTGCACCAGGACGCCAGCTGGGCCACCTCTCTCCTGTAGGTGGACTCGTCGCCGTTGGAGATGAGCCCGATGAGGGTGGTGTCGTCCGCAAACTTGATCAACTTGACAGACTGGTGGCTGGAGGTGCAGGAGTTGGTATAAAGGGAGAAGAGTAGAGGGGAAAGTACACAGCCCTGGGGTGATCCAGTGCTGATGCTAGCAGAGTCTGAGACAGTCTTTCCCAGCTGCACATGCTGCCTCCGGTCCGTCAGGAAGTCGGTGATCCACCTGCAGAGGGAGTCAGGCACGCCGAGCAGGGACAACTTGTCCTGGAGCAGAGCGGGGCGGATGGTGTTGAATGCGGAGCTGAAGTCCACAAACAGGATCCTGGCGTAGGTTCCCGGGGAGTCCAGGTGCTGCAGGATGGAGTGGAGGGCCAGGTTGACTGCGTCGTCTACAGACCTGTTGGCTCGGTAGGCAAACTGCAGCGGGTCCAGGAGGGGGGTGGTGATGGACTTGAGGTGGGGCAGGACCAGGCGCTCAAAGGACTTCATGACTACAGAGGTGAGCGCTACAGGTCTGTAGTCGTTAAGTCCAGTGATCCGTGGCTTCTTGGGGACAGGAATGATGGTGGAGGATTTGAGGCAGGACGGCACGTGGCATAGCTTAAGGGAGGTGTTAAAAATGTACCGGTTTTCATGGTTTTCCAATAGCAAGCAAGCCAATGCCTGACCTGACAAAAAAAAAAAAAAAAAAAGGATATAAGTGTCAGTTAAAAGCTGCCAATTTCTGACCAAAAAAGTGCAATTTTATGGGTAAAAAGCTGCAACTTTAGCAAAAAGACAAAAAAAAGGTGTAAATTTCCAACTGTTTACAACCTAAAAATGCTGCAGATTTAAGATTTGAGTAAAATGCTGCAAGTTTAAGCTTTTTTTTTTTAACTGCAAATTCAAGAGTAAGAAAAGTTCTAAATTCATGAGGAAAAAGCTGCAAAATTATGAGTAATAAAAAGCTGTAATTTTTCAAGTAAGAAGCTGCACATTTCTGAGTAAATTGGCTCTAACTCTGCAGGAAAATCCTGCAAATTTATGAGAAAAATCTTCACATTTACAAAAGAATGTTTCTAATTTACATGAAAAAGGATGTGATAGATTGGTGTGTGTTGGCCATTTTTTTTTTTAAGACAGCCGTGAGGAGGAACTAAGCGGTTGTGTTCGGAGGTGTTAAATTCTGCAAATCTGCATTAATCAGCAGGGAAAAGGAGAAGAAGAGGAATAGGTGATCCCCAGCAGCAGAAATAATCCAGTTAACCCAGGAAGAGTAAACACATGACACCCCATGACACCCAACAGATCACCCCCCCATGACATCAGTGGGAACAGCTGGGCCAAACTTCACACCTCTGTCGATTTACATGTTCCCTTCTGAGGACAATTCAAACAGAGCTGCTGCTGAGATGGAAACCAAAGGGTTAAAGGGTGATGTGGCTTTATCAGCAGCACTGATTCCCCCCCCCCCCCCCAACTGACCTGCTGGCCAGGAACTAACAACTCCTCAGACCTGTTAACACAATTTTAACAAAGGACATGCAAAAGAACCAAGATTCCCTTTGATTTAACATGATAACAGCATGAATTTTCTGGTCTGTGAATGAACAGAGCAGCCATGAGTGTTTCACAGAGTCACTTATTGAATTATAATGGTTAATCTAAGTCACAATTTCAGGAAACAAACTTCAGGGGAAACTTAAACCCATGACACATCGTTTTAAATTTTGCTGATTTTTCTTTTTTTTTTTTTCCCCCGCTTCTCTTCCAGTCCTTATGGCCACTTTCTGATTGCTTTGAGTTTTTAAAACATCATTTTAAGAATAATGTTAACTGACTTAAAGTACATTTCTAACTACACTCTATCATACAATATGCCATTTAACATACACTTTCATTTGATTGCATTTAGTTCTTAATTCAAACAAGCAGAGTATTTGCAACCAACTTAATAAGACTTGAACAAAAACAATCAATCTGAATACAACTGGGAGCGTTTAAAAATAAAAATCTTTGAATTCCTTAATGAAGTTCTGCCTGCAGATCACCTGCACTCACACATTCCAATTACCACTCATGAGACGGACCAGATTCCATACAAAATGTAAAAAAAAAAAAATTGGCTTCGTCTTTAAGGGGTTGCTGTTCCAGTTAAAAGTCTCAAGTGTTGAGGAGTCCAGCTTTGTATAAAACGGCCACGTCAGTATACTACTAAAGGCTCAAAGTTGCTAAGTTAATCCAGTGGTTAAACCGGCTGTTAATGTAATTTAAGCCCTTCATGGAGTCGACAATGTGGAACCGGCATTTCACTTTGAACTGGATGACAGCGAGTTATTGCAAACGAGCAACTTTAGAACACACATAACACTAAAGTTAAGAGTATTGCAAGAAGGAAAATAGTTTAATATAAAACACAGCTATCTTACCTTGAAATGTCCTTTACAAATGAAGATATTCAAATTGAAGTACGGAGGAAAAACATAAAAACTGTCCAAAATATCCAGTAGATTCTCCAGAGATGTTACAATATATATGTATATATTGTGAAGGAATGAAAGGATGAGACATGAAAAGCCCAAATTGTGCACCAGGAGTGCACCAAAGGAAAAGTGGAAAAACACAGATCGTACTGCTTATGCAAAGGGCTGCAAACTAAAAAAAAAAGTTACATGAAAATGGCACAAAATCACCAGAAAAAAAGACCCGTTTAAGCACAGAAGGTAAAGGTATTTGACACAAATAACAAATATAAATTGGTCGAAAACGTGTGTGCGCGTGCTTGACTACGTGTGCGCGCGCACTCTGTCTGCGACCCTGTGCCCGCCCTGCGCTCGTGGAGTCCCCCGCGGCTTCTCCTACGGGTACAAATAAAGTAACCTGAACCTGAACCCTGTGCAGTAATTAGGTCATCCTGCCCGCTCATGGGTTCCACACCTGCTGTCAGTTGCCTTGATTAATTGTTTGCCCTATTTTAGTCTGGCTCTGCCTTCACTCCTTGTCAGAGCCTCATCAAGGAACTTACCCTTTCCATCAGAACCCTTTCCCAGTTCAGATGTGCTTTCCTGTTTTCACCTTGCCGATAACTTGTTGTAAGTTTATTTTTGTGCACTTTTTGGACTTTGTGTTGCTGTTAGTTAATACTACAAACTGCAGTTCAGTGCTTGGGTCTTTACTCTCTGCCCCGAAGGGGCAATTCATGACACAAGGTGGTTACAGGTTTATTACAGCTGACAGTGAATGTGATGAAAAAATGATGCATTGTTTAAAATTTCCTTTAATATTTTGATTTGGGTATGGCATTATAGCTACATTTACCAGTGCACAGTGTGACCTGCCGTATATAAAACTCTCAGTCATGACAGCCAGCGCCTTATGTAGTAAAAAAAAAAAATCACTGAATCAAAGGTACAATTTGTATCCATTTGATGCAGTTCAGAGTTGATTAGAACCATAATGAGATCTCTGAGTTTGACCACATGCTGTAATGCAGCCCAACAAGAGATTCAAAGATTTAAAGATTTTGTCTAATACCACTATATGTACAAGACATAAAGGAGAATTGGAATGCCATTTCTCTGTCTTCAGTGGTGTGCGCAATATAAAAAAAAAGAAACAAACAAAAAAAGGAATAAGGATGGAAAAACAACAACAGCAGCCTATGTACAGTAATACTACCTATACTGCAAATAACAGTAAAAGATAAAACCCAGACATCCCATAGTGCAAATAAAGATAAATGATAAAACCCAGCAATCCTATATACAGAAAAGGTTGAGCAGTAATACTCGTAGTTGCAAATTCGATGCGGTAGTGTAGGTGCAGACAGAGACAAATTGGACTTCACATGATCAATACCGCAATAACAGACAGCAGCAGATATGACATTTGTGCAAATGGCTGCACGGTGGCGCAGTGGTTTAGCACTGTGGCAGCACAGTTTACCCTCGGCCGGGGGATCGCGGGGATCATGAGATCGTGGGTTCGAGCCCAGCCCCCGACCAACAGTGAGCTGTGTGGAGTTTGCATGTTCTCCCCGTGTTGCGTGGGTTTACTCCGGGATTTCTCCGGTTTCCTCCCACATACCAAAAACATGTAGGTTTAGGGCGCTCGCGCACGCAGCGACCGGCAGCCGGTGGCTTGTCACCAGACTGCAAACCAAATCTACCTACGGGTACAAATAAGTAACTAAAAAAAAAAACAAAAAAAAAACAAAATGGTTGGAGTAAGGTGCAGAGACATACAGCAGCAGATGTATTACTGTTGGTATACCAGTCTTTCTGTGCCAACAGCTGAGGTAGTTATTGCGCAGATGAGTGTGTTACAGTCCAGGAAGGGGGGTGGACAGAGCTACGGTACCTTTTCCCCGAGGATAAGGGGGCTGAAGAGGGAGTGTGAGGGGTCGGAGGTGTTGCCTGCAATGTGGATGGCTCTGCGGATGAGGCGGGTGAGGTAGATGTCCAAGACGAGGGGCAGAGGGGCACTGATGATCTTGCTGGCAGCTTTTACTTTGCATTGTAGTTTCTTCCAGCAAGAGGCGGTACAGCTTCCATACCACACCGTGACGCAGCTGATGAGTATGCTCTCATTGGTGCCCCAGTAGAACGAGCACATGTTGGGGGGTGGGACTCATGCTCTCTTCAGTTTGCGGAGGAAATGGAGGTGAGTTTGAGCCTTCTTGGCCAGTGATGTAGTGTTGTTGGACCAGGAGAGGTCCTCAGAGATGTGCACCCCCAGGAACTTGGTGCTGCTCACCCTCTCCACAGCTGCTCCATCGATGATCAGAGGGGGATGCTGTGTGTGTCCCCTCCTGAAGTCGACCACGATCTCCTTGGTTTTTCCCATGTTCAGGAAGAGATTATTGTCTTTACACCACTGGACCAGCTGGCTTACCTCATTTCTGTAGTTGGCCTCTTTGTTGATGGTGATGAGTCCCAAAACCGTCGTGTTGTCCGCAAACTTGATGATGTGGTTGGTTTTGTAGGCTGGTACACAGTCATGGGTCAGCAGGGTGAAGAGCAGCGATCTGTGCATACACCCTTGTGGGGCCCCTGTGCTCAGTGTGATGATCTTGGAGGTGTTGCTGCCAACCCACACATTCTGTGGCCTCCCTGTGAGAAAGTCCAGCACCCAGTTACAGAGAGAGGTTTTGAGTCCCAGGTGTCTGAGTTTTTGTATTAGATGCTGGGGGATGATTGTGTTGAATGCTGAACTAAAATCCAAGAACATCATTCGCATGTAGGAGATCTTTGAGTCTAGGTGGGTGAGGACTGGATGGAGAGCAGTGGAGATGGCATCTTCTCTGGATCTGTTTGACCTGTATGCAAACTGAGATGGGTCGTGGGAGGGAGGGAGGGAGAATGACCTGCATGACCAGCCGCTCGAAGCACTTCATTATGATGGAGGTCAGTGCTACAGGCCGGTAATCATTGTAGCTGGATGTTACGGGCTTCTTTGGGACTGGTATCATAGTGGCAGTTTTGAAACATGTGGGGACAACAGCTTGACTCAGGGAGATGTTGAAGAGATGTCCACAGCGGCTGTGAAAAGAATGAGCCAGGACATTCTTGAGCTCCTCCGCACAGTCCTTCTAAACGCAACCTGGTATGTTGTCTGGTCCAACTGCCTTGCATGGGTTGATTCTGGAGAGGGTCCTCTTCACACTAGCCGGATCCAGACTTATGGCCTGCTCGTCTGGGGGAGGAGTGGTTTTCAGTGATGGTGTGCTGTTTTGTGTTTCAAATCGACCAAAGAAGTCATTTAAATTGTTAAACAGTGTGATGTCACCCGCACAGGTCTGAGGTGGAGGTTTGTAGTTGGTGAGGGTCTGAATGCCGCACCAGAGAGAACGTGCATCTCTGGTGTTGCTGAAGTGTCCGGATAATTTCTTGCAGTACTGTCATTTTGCCTCCTTGATGCCATGGGACAGGTTGGCCCTAGCTGTTGTTAATCCTGCAGTGTCGCCGGCCCTGAAGGCTGCGTCCTGAGCCCTCAGGAGCCTGTGGACCTCTGCTGTCATCCATTGCTTCTGATTAGCACGGACAGTGATGATTTTGCAGTGAGTGACATCATCAATGCATTTAGCTATGTATGCTACAACAACCTCAGTGTACTCCTCTAGGTTGATGTTTCCATTGTGAGTGGCTGCATGCTTGAAAGTGTCCCGGTCTGTTGTGCTGAAACAGCCTATCAGAGCATCCGAGGCCCCCTCTGGCCACACACATACCTGTTTTTTTTGTTGGTCTGATTTCTTTCATTCTGGTTTTGTATGCCGGCCTTAGCAAGATAGTGATGTGATCAGAGAGACCCAGGTGGGGAAGGGCGGAGGCTCTGTATGCTCTCCTGTGAGTTGTGTACACTAGGTCCAGCAAATTGTCTCCTCTTGTTGGAAAGTCCACATGTTGGTGTGGTTTTTGTAGGAGGGCCATTAAATCTGCATGGTTGAAGTCACTTGCTGTAATGAGGAATCCGTCTGGATGCGCAGTTTGTGTCTCACTTATAACCTGATAGAGTTCCTTTAGTGCTTTACTCCTCTCGCCAATGGCAGTGGGTGGGACATACACAGCGACTAGCAGGACAGATGAAAATTCTCTCAGAATGTAAAATGGTCGGCAGTTGATGATCATAGACTCCACCAATGGAGAACAGTGTTTGTGTACAACAGTCGCACCTCGGCACCAAGCGTCACTGATGTAAACACACACGTCGCCGCCTCGGGTCTTTCCTCCCTCCATCAACACCTGATCAGCACAGTAACATGTTGGCCCTGCTAACTGAATGACAGAATCCAGGATGTTGTCATTTAGCCATGTTTCCATAGAGATTAAAAACACAGCAGTTCCGCGCATCACGTTGCATAGTTCTCAGGAGCTGTGTGTGGTCTATTTTGTTGTCTAGTGAGCGTACGTTGACCAGAATGAGGGAAGGAATTGGGAGTCTGTGTGGGCTAGTGGCTAGCTTTGTTCGGATACCGCCATGTTTACCTCTGTTTCGTCACTGCTCGCACCATCTACGGCATCTCCACTTGGGATGAGACACAGTAGTTGAGTTGGGGGTTTGGAGGTCTGGTGGAGAAGACCTAGGCCACGGAGTTCCTCTGTAACACTCTGGTCCAAGACATAATGTTTGGTCATATCCTTGTAGTTTGTGCGCAGCATCATATATGGACATTGAACACATGAATATACACTTAGGCATAATTAAAACAACACTAAGTGGCACAAAAACACGAAGAGAGAAGGGAGGCCGCTGTTTGTTGATGCGCCACCATCTTCAGCTCATAGCTCCTAACAAGGTTGCGTTATGTAATAAAATGTAATAAAGTTACAAGAACAGTGGCAACATGACCTGGATGTGGCACAAAGAAAAATCTATTAACAATTGCCACCAGATTTTAAACCAGGGAGAGCGGACGCTGTATTTAAAGTATGGAATTTAAAAGGGATACAAAAGATTCAGGATTTATATTTGCCATGTGCAGACAACATAATGTCTTTTGAAGAGCTGAGGATCAAATTTAATCTCAATAGAACACATTTTTTTAAATATCTTCAACTTAGAAACTTTATTCGATCAAATCAAAATAAAGCTCTCACTCGACCTATTTATTCATCCTTGGAAAAAATGATGATGAAAGATAGTAAAAGAAAGGGTATTATTTCAGAGTTTTATAACTCATTGACACTATCTTCAAGTGAAAATTCACTGAAAAGATTAAACTACTGGAAAGAAGATCTGCAAATTGAAATTTCAGAGGAACAATGGGAATTGGCTTGTACAGAAGCTCAAACCAAATCAATAAATGCACGCCTTAAATTGATACATTTCAAATGGTTAATGCGGATGTATGTTACACCGGAGGAGTTAAATAGATATAACAAAAATATACCAGATACATGCACAAAATGCATGGAAAGTAAAGGAACCCTATTTCATTGTTTATGGGAATGTAGATTAATAAGAATGTTTTGGGAAGAGGTGAGGGTAACAATTGAAAAAATAATCTCAAAACAAATCATATTGAATCCTAAACTGTTTTTGTTGGGTCTGTACCCAGAAAAGCATAATTTTAATAAAAGTGAAAGAACATTCATAGACCTCAGTTTGCTTAATGCCAAAAAATGTATTGCACTATTATGGAAAAAGACTCATAGACCAGATGTGACTCAGTGGTTAAGACAGATGTTAACAAACCTTCCATTAGAAAGAATAACATATATACTGAAATTAAAGGAAATTGTGTTTGAGAATATATGGAGACCTTTTATTGATTATGTAAAAAATTTAAACATAACTCTTGAAGAAGAAGGTGAATGATGTGTGTGGACCTTGTAAATTCCAAACTGGTGAACATAATATGTATACTTATGTATTGGATTGTCTAGACTAAACAGAGGAGCATTGTTAAAGACTTGATTTTGTTGGTGGTTGTTGGTGTTTTTAGTGCATTTTTTTCTTTTTTTGTAGTACTTTAGTGTTAGTGTTTGATTGTTTGTATCATGTTTGTTAAAAAAAAAAAAAAGGTTCAATAAAGATATTGTGGAAAAAAAAACAATTGCCACCAGAGTCCTGAGGAGGCAGGTGGTCAGAAACCCTTGACTGACTGCAAAAGACCTGCAGCAAGACTTGGTGGCAGCAGGCACTGAAGTTTCAGTTTCCACAGTAAGGCACATCCTAAATGTTGAATCGCTCTATGCCTGAACTCTAAGACGTACATCACCACTGACCCAAAAGCACAAGAAAAGTCGGCTCCAATTTCCTCAAAACTATATAAATAAGCCAAAGAGGTTTTGGGATTCTGTTCTGTGGAGCAATGAAGCAAAACTCTAACTTTTCGGACCAGCCGTATTTCTGGAGGAGGAAGAATGACACATATGCTAAAAAGAATATTGCCTACAGTGAAGCATGGTGGTGGCTCAGTGATGCTCTAGCTCATACATTTTGCCAGTAAACCTAATTTGCAGTGGGGGGTTGAATAATTTTTATTGCAACTCTAGGTTTAACTTGAATTGATCAAAATGAAAAAAAAAAAAGACCACCGTACACTGTCAACTTTGCACCGGCGTGGTGTTGTTGATATGTGGAAAAATTAATTAACAGGAAGATTACCTGCACTGCCGTACCATTTTGTTAACATGACAGCTGTCTGAAACAGCCTTAAAAACAGAATATTTCCATACAACTAGATCCCATTTCGGGTAACTCCAACCACATCTTCCCACGGCACGTTTGTTCACAGTAATCACAGAAACACGTAACTTAAGTTAACATCTTAATGGTGTGACATCATCACACAGCCGACTCCAAATGTCATGACATTCATTTTTAGATCAATATCAAAATTTATACTGGTACTGTAGTGAACGATACGATATGGTACACCCTTTAGTTAAGCTGATCCCATTCTACAACATGTGGTGGTGGGGGCGGCACCTATCTCTGACCCTAGGCCACACAGCTACTGTAAGTACTGAAAGCTACAGTGGGGGGGTCGGCCCTTCTGGTAACTCTCTGCATTAACTTCCTTTCCCCATTCTGTTGTGCTGACCATCAAGCTAGAAGGCGGAAAGTATCGTTTTTATATGATCTTTGGTATTACCCAGCTGGGATTTGAACCCACAATCTCCCGGTTGTGAGGCGGATGCTCTCCCAACTAAGCCACCCTTAGTGGCAAGCATCATCTTATACTTCTTGTGTGACAGCATTCATTGCTTTCAACATATTTTCTCAAAATTGTCTCTGGCTTTGAAACTTAACCAACTCCCCGTAGTTCCCCATGGAAATCCCCCCCCTCCCAATCTAAGGAAAACACTGTATTAAACTAATGCCGAAATGGCAAAAATTGCAATTCCTTACATATCCACTTGAGACAGACTGTATGATGAAATGACCCCATTCTCATTTTCCTCATTGCTGAACTGTCAGGCTTCAGAGCAGAAAAATGCACTTGCATGTTCAAAAGAACACTTCTCGTGTTTTCAGCTGAATCCCTCCTATGTAAGAGCTGTCTCAAAGCACAACTTTTATCTAACTCACTTGCCAAAATTATACATTTAAGAAAAACAGAGAGGAAATGAGTTAAAGAGCAGCAGAGAAGCACACAGGAGGGGTTGTTTTGGCTGGAAATCAAACCAGGAATCACTGCTTTTTGTGGTAGCATCGTAAGCATTTGGCTACCAGACGCCTCTGCGTGCTTTTATTTTAATGACAAATAGCGGTTGACAGAGTGTGTAGGTTCCCGTTCAAGAAGCCTGTACTTCAATTTTGTTAAGTCAAATTCTTGTGTTTTTCTATATTAAATGATATTACTATTTCATAAAGATAGTGGCTCTCACACTTATTGTTATACAGTAGATTCTCTGTCACCGTCCAGAACCTTTGTGGCAAATGGAAATAAATTAAATAAATGAAAAAATAAAACATTTATTATTTATTGCCTGATATTGTTTATTTGCTTTTTGGAATCTGGACCTTGGTGAAGCTGTTGCTGCAGCATTTAAATATTATGACAGTTAAACCAGCCACTCCATGTCACGTTATTTGGTTAACAGCAAATCTATAACAACACGTACAGCACACCAAGGGTAGATGCTGTCTTTCTTAAAGTTTTTATTAGGTATGTAAAAAAACAACTTGGCTCGAAGTACCTTGCCTAAAACAAGATAATGTAAACTGCCAGTCTGTCTTCTTAGCTGGTCCGAGCTGTAATTTTAGAGAAACACTGCCCTGGATGTTGGCATTTGCAACTTGGCACTGTGTAGTGAGTAGCTCTTTAGCTGAGCTGAAACTCAAAAGCAGAAAAAAGGAAGGTGTTAAATGGAGAAAAGCTTTGCCAAACTATTAAGGATTAGCAGTTCCTGGGTGACTTCAGAAGGCTTTGTTTGTGCTTGAGTCAGTCCCGTTTCTCTCTGAATTCCGATGAGGACGTCTTCTGCACTGCATGGTGCTGGCTTGGTAAACAATACATGCTCAAGCAGGCAAGCACTCGCTCAAAGTAACACCAACGAGGAGGAAAGAACAGGAGCGACATTGTTGTGCTTATTTCCTCCACAGACCAACTGAAGTTCGTTCACAAATCTTGGAGGCGCTGGGCCGGAAGGAGGAGTTCTGGCTATTTTGGATCATTTTTTTTTTCTGATTAAAGGTTCTCCTGTTGCAAAATCTGTTCAGCATGAATCTTAGTCTGCCAGCGTAGCAGAAACAGAAGTGGCGCAGCAATGACAGAAGCTGGGCAGCTCAGTAGAGGAGTTAAGACCCTGGATTTGGGCGATAAGCTGAAGTGATCACATGGCTTCTAATTGATGATGCTGATGCAGCAGCAGCTGAGGGTAACAACTGTGATCTATAGTCAGTGATAAGAATGTAAAGGTTAGGAAAGTTCAAATGATACAGAATTTTAAAAAAAAAACTGTCATGATTTATTTCTTGAATGTTGGTTACTTTCATGTGGATTTTGCTTGAGAGTTAAGAAGACATTTTCCCCACTTTGTTGAAACTTTTATGAGCAGGATTTAATGATAAAGGAGCATTATATAGCCATGTATGTAGTGAGAACATACAGAGAGTTTTAACACACAATGGAAAGTGAAAATGACTCCTGGACAGAAAGGTGTTCTACTAATACAGTACTGTATATACAGTGTTGTGGGTTTTTTTTTTTTTAGTTTAGGTAGATATAATCTCTGCTGTTTGTGGATCTAGAGAAAGCATATGATAGGGTGCCAAGGGAAGAAGTGTGGTACTGTATGAGAAAGTCAGGAGTGGCAGAGAAGTATATGAGTGTGGTGCAGGACATGTATGACGACAGCGAGACAGTGGAGAGGTGTACTGTAGGAGTAACAGATGGATTCAGGGTGGGGGTGGGGTTACATCAGGGATCGGCACTGAGCCCCTTTTTGTTTCCCATGGTGATGAACAGGCTGACAGATGAGGTCAGGCAGGAGTCTCAGTGGACCATGATGTTTGCAGACGACATTGTGATCTGAAGTGAGAGTAGGGAGCAGGTGGAAGAGAACCTGGAGAGGTGGAGGTATGCTTTGGAGAGAAGAGGAATGAAAGTCAGTAGAAGCAAGACAGAATACATGAGTGTGAATGAGAGGGAGGCAGGTGTAACGGTGAAGATGGAAGGAGTAGAGATAGTGAAAGTAGATGAGTTTGAATACCTGGGGTCAACCATCCAAAGCAATGGAAAATGCACAAGAGAGGTGAAGAAGAGAGTGCAGGCAGGGTGGAGTGGGTGGAGACAAGTGTCAGGGGTGATTTGTGACAGAAGGGTAGCAGCAAGAGTGAAAGGGAAAATTTACAAAATGGTAGTGAGACCTGCTATGATGTATGGTTTGGAGACGGTGGCACTGACAAAAAGACAGGAAATGGAGCTGGAGGTGGCAGAGTTGAAGATGCTAAGATTTTTGTCAGGCTTGACTAGGAGGGACAAGAATAGAAATGAGTATATCAGAGGGACAGCTCACGTTGAGCGGTTTGGAGGCAAAGTAAGAGAGGCAAGGCTGAGATGGTTTGGACATGTGCAGAGGAGGGATAGTGGATATATTGGACAAAGGATGTTGAAGATGGAGCTGCCAGGCAGGAGGAAATGAGGAAGACTGTGGCGGCATGAAATAATAAGCAGCGAACTGAGGTTTAAAAGTGGGTTTTATTTCATCGCCATCACAAGAACTCACTCCAGCGCCGTGCAGGCGCGCCGGAGCGAGCCCGGAGGCTCTCGTCAGGAGACAGGGAATGCGTGTAGTCAAAAGCAGTGGTCAGAGAGAGAGAGTTACAGAGCGATATGCAGTTTAAATACCCCACTACAGACAATGCATGAATGGCACATTAACATCACAGTAAACGGCAGGAAGGCATGGGACATTTGCATCACAGTAGAGAGCAGGAAGGAACATTTGCCTTTGAGTCATACATATCAGCAGCAGGATACTGGCAGGAAGGAGCTAGACAAAGAGAGGCTGCCTATTGATATCAATACACACATCTCATTGTTCTGCTAATTGCTCCAGCTGAGCGCTCTGCTGGTCCGTAGGCTGTGGGGGTGACCCACACACTCCCCCCCAGAGGGCTCAGCAGGAAGCTGAGGCCTCGATAGTCCGGCTTTGGAAGCGAGCTGCGGGGAAGGCTCTGTGCCGAGGAGTGGGAGGGAGGGGGGTGGGGGTAGCAAGTGCCGGCCCGAGACGGCGAAGTTGTCTGGGCCGCGCAAAAATTGCATGTGGATCCACGGTGTTGAGGGGCTGTCCTGTTGAACGTGCGGTGGTCCACAGCGGCTGTGAGAAGAAAAATTTGTCTCTGACTCCTCTCGCGGCTAGGAGGAGCAGTGAGAGGGAGGAGGAGCGGTGAGAGGGAGAAGACGTTCTGTGTCCCTCAGCCGGTCCAGCGTGGATGTCCCGATCTCAGGCGAGGGTCGCACCATGAAACTTTCTGCGGCTTTCCCGGGCGTGGGTGATCTCCGGAGAGTTCGCCTGGTGTTGGTTCTGCGTCGAGGTCTCCCTGTAGCCGAAGGGAGGGCAGTCAATTTGCGTCAGGCTGCTGCGTTCGCTTGTCGTTGGAGAGTCACTGCCGGGGGCTGCCAGCGTGTTCTTTTCTTGGGGTCACCAGTGTGGCGGCATGAAATAATAAGCAGCGAACTGAGGTTTAAAAGTGGGTTTTATTTCATCGCCATCACAAGAACTCACTCCAGCGCCATGCAGGCGCGCCGGAGCGAGCCTGGAGGCTCTCGTCAGGAGACAGGGAATGCGTGTAGTCAGAAGCAGTGGTCAGAGAGAGAGAGAGTTACAGAGCGATATGCAGTTTAAATACCCCACTACAGACAATGCATGAATGGCACATTAACATCACAGTAAACGGCAGGAAGGCATGGGACATTTGCATCACAGTAGAGAGCAGGAAGGAACATTTGCCTTTGAGTCATACATATCAGCAGCAGGATACTGGCAGGAAGGAGCTAGACAAAGAGAGGCTGCCTATTGATATCAATACACACATCTCATTGTTCTGCTAATTGCTCCAGCTGAGCGCTCTGCTTGTCCATAGGCTGTGGGGGTGACCCACAAAGACCAAGATTCATGGATGTAGTGAAGGAGGATCTGGAAAGTGTTGGTGTTACAGAGGAAGATGCAAGGGATGGGGTGAGATGGAGGTAGATGATCCACTGTGGCGACCCCTAAAGGGAGCAGCCGAAAGAAGAAGAAGAAGAAGACATAATTTCTGCTCTTGTCCTCTTGCTTGTCTCCACGATGGCAGCACAGTGTTGTCTCCTACAGAAGTTTCTCTCTTTCTTTTTTGGCTGGCATGTGATTGGTGATGGTTCTAGGAGGTAGTCTAATCAACACAGCACAAAAACAAAAATTTCCCAGGAGGCTGTCAACTTTTTAAACAACTGGGCTGAAAAGTTGAAGAAGCCAGTTTTTGAGCCTAAATGTTTATTTAATCTCTGGTGACACCTCATGAGTACTTGTATGGCTAATTACAAAAATTGGCTCATTTTTATCTCCTTCCGGTGAAGTCGAAAAGTATTAATGCAATGACGCAGCATCCGTCCATCCGTCCATCCACATTTCATTCCTTCTTGGCATTTTTCCCCGATGGTCACCAAACTCACTCACAATGATTCTCAGGTGGGTCTACATCCAAGTTGTGCTCAAGGTCAAGGGCGACGGTCAGAAGAGCTGGGCACTTATGTAATTTCAGAAAAATCACTATTCCTCCTAGGCAATTGCCCCAGTGCTCACCACACTGATACATAAGTGATCCATCAGTGGGTCTGCATCTAGGCTGTGCTCAAGGTCAAGGTCAATAGTCAGGAGATCTGAGCACACTCGGGATGATTTCATCAAGCCAGAATGAGCCACTCTGTCATTGATGGTCTGATTGTCAGAAATGTTCAACTTTTTTGTCATAAATTTGTATTTTTAGGCATTTTTGTCCATAAACAGATACAGGGAATGTGGAAAAGAACAAGTATGCATCAAGGACAGTTTTCCAACCTCTGCAGTTGAGCGTTATCCACCTATAGCCATTAAGCCACTGGGCATTCTAAAAATTGTAACTTTTTTCATGCAAGTTTGGAAGTTTTTTCATGAAAGTTTGCAACTTTATCATTTACCTTTGTGACTTTTGTGCCAAATATGTTTTTCCCCCTCATAATTATGCAGCCTTTATAGAAAAAAAATAATACTTTCCTCATAAAACTGAGAGACTTTATGTCAATTTTGCACGTTTTTCATACATGTCAGACTTGGTTATAGAAACTTTGTGACTTATCAGTGGGTAACTGCAAATTTGTGGCTCTGTTTTTGAAAATTCGTTTTTTGTTCTTTGTGTTTTTCTCTTCAGTGTCTTTCTTGTGGTAAATTTCTTTTTTTTTCTAATAAATTGATAACTATCATAGATTTAGTAGTTTTTTTTCCATCAAATGCAATGCATTTATTAATGTAGCTGTCTTTTGTTGAGCTTATATAATAAAATTGTCATGTGTCTGAGCTCAAATGTCATCTCTGAGCTCAGACTCAATTTATTTTCTGAGTTTTGTTGGTGCATATTTATTTTGTTGTCAGTTTTCTGTATATATTTTGGTTTATTGTTTGTCTTGTTCCCTCCTCTCTCAGACATCCCCATTAACTGTTCAGTCTGCTCTCATTGCCTCAGCTGTGGACTGCTGGGCATTTAGCTCACCTGCCAGCTCATCTCACACCTGCTGCTCATTTGCTTCCCCTCATTTGTCTGCTATTTAAAGACTGCTTGGTCATTTTCTCATTGTCACACCATTGAATGTTCTCCTGTCTGTTCCATGCTTCTCTCCAAGTTCACAGAGCGATATCGGCTCTGGAACGCAGCCTGTAAGTTTTTCCTTATTGGGATTTTTTGTTCACTGTTTGTCTTTTTGTTAAGTAAATGTCACACAATCCAGTAGTGATGGCAGAAATGGAACATTCGAGAGATCGAATCATTTGGAGCAATTGATTCAGAAAAAGAATTGCTCTTTCGGAACATCTGAAACATCTCCCCACAGCGACATCTGGTGGCCAAATCTTATAATACTACAGGAACATCTCAAAAAATTAGAATACCATGAAAAAGTTCAATATTTTTTGTCACTCATTCCAGAAAGTGAAACCCATATATTATGTAGATTCATTACACAGAGAGAGATATATTTCAAGTGTTTATTTATTTTAATTTTGATGATTATGGCGTACAGCCCATGAAAACCCCAAATTCAGTTTTTCAAAAAATTAGAATATTACATAAAATTAATTTTAAAAAATAGTCTTTAAATAGAAATGTTGGCCAACTGAAAAGTATGTCCATGTACACAATCAATACTTGGTCGGGGCTCCTTTTGGATTAATTACTGTATCAATGTGGCATGGCATGGAGTTGATCATCCTGTGGCACTGCTGAGGTGTTATGAAGGTCCAGGTTGCTTTGATAGTGACCTTCAGCTCGTCTGCATTGTTGGGTCTGGTGTCCCTCATCTTCCTCTTGACAATCCTCCATAGATTCTCTATGGGGTTTAGGTCAGGATTGATTGCTGGGCAATCAAACACAGTGATGCCATGGTCATTAAACCAGGTTTTGATACTTTTGGCAGTGTGTGTGTGGGGGGGGGTGCCAAGTCCTGCTGGAAAATGAAAGCAGCTTCTCCATAAAGCTTGTCAGCAGAGGGAGGCATGAAGTGCTCTAAAATTTCCTGGTAGACGACTGCGCTGACTTTGGTCTTGATAAAACACAGTGGACCAACACCAGCAGAGGACATGGTTCCTCAAATCATCACTGACTGTGGAAACTTCACACTGTCACGCCGCGCCATTCATCAGCGGCGCCACCTGCTCACGCACCTGACAATCATCAGCGGCGAGGGATAAAGGCCGTCTCGCCCGGAGGCTCGGCCTGAAGCCGTCAGACTTCGTCCCTCACCGTTGTGAGCATACTTCTCTTCAGCATCACCTTTTTGGTAAGAAGATCGCTTACCTCTCTTCTTCAGTCTTCTCCCCTGTGCACAGGTGGATTCCCCAGCGGCGGACATCTCCACTCCATCGCCCAATCCTCGCTGCTGTACGGAGCTCTCCAGGTGGCTGTCTTCCGGGCTTCGCCCCCTTGTTGTGCCAGCTGTCCTGACCCACCAAGTAAGTCCTTCTCTCGCCATAAATCCCTCCTGTGTTGGTGTATGCCCGTCACCCTCTCCCTGTGCTCTCTCCATAGGGTTGCTCGGCTGTACGGTCACCTGCCTCTGTGCCTGGAGCAGACACCATCACCAACACATTTACATCCCGCAGACACGCACTCATTCACTCCTGCTGTTAATAAACTCTTTGAACTACTCTTCTTCTTCTCGCCCTCGTGGAGTCTCACCGCACCTGTTCCAAGCTTGCCCCCTGGCGGCGCCGCCAGCATCGTGCCCCGAGGAGTCGGAGCCGATGGTGACGGGCTGGACCAAGCTTTCCCCTGCGGAGAAACAACGCCGCCGTGAGTTGGGCCTCTGCATGTATTGCGGAGGTGACCAACACACTGTGGAGCGTTGCCCGCGGAAAGCCAGTCGGCGGGGTCCGCGAATCGCTGTAGGGAGCCTCGCGGATCCCAACCGGTTAGACACTCTCACTTAATTAAAGCTGCCCATCCGTTTTTGCCACAATCCCACTGGGCACCTCACCCACGCACTGGTGGATTCGGGCGCAGAGGGCAGCTTCATTTCACAAGGCCTGGCAACCCGATTGGGCATCCGCTGTCAGGCATTAAAACACCCCATCTCCCTGGTCCATCTCTCCCGTGCCTCCCTTGGGAGAGTTTCTCACCAAACCATGCCTGTCCCAGTCATCATCTCAGGGAACCACCGGGAGGAGATGGTATTTTACGTCCTGCCCAACTCTGTGTCGCCCGTCATCCTGGGGTATCCCTGGCTACGCCTCCACAACCCTGTCCTGGACTGGAGGTCCGCTGGGGTATCGGCATGGAGTACCTTCTGTATGGGCACCTGCCTTCAGTCCGCTGCCTGCTCCCCATCCGCGGCTCCCCCTGTGGCGGATACAGCTCCTCCGGACCTGTCACTGGTGCCTCCAGAATTTCACGACCTGGGTATGGTATTTAGCAAATCGAAAGCTATGTCTCTTCCCCCGCATCGACCATATGACTGTGCCATCAATCTCCGCCAGGGGGCTCCCCTGCCATCTGGTCGGCTCTACAGCCTGTCGGCGCCGGAGAAGGAGACCATGAATACATACCTGAAGGAATCACTGAGCGCTGGGATTATTCGCCCATCGTCGTCACCCGTGGGGGCAGGGTTTTTCTTTGTCGGGAAAAAGGACGGATCCCTCCGCCCCTGCATAGACTACCGAGCGCTAAATGACATCACTGAGAGGGACCGTTACACCCTGCCCCTCATGGACACTGCCTTTCACTCCCTCCAGGGGGCGACCTGGTTTACCAAGCTGGATTTACGCAGCGCTTACCACCTCGTCCGGATCTGGGAGGGAGATGAATGGAAGACAGCCTTCCGTACCCCGAACGGCCACTTTGAGTATCTCGTCATGCCGTTCGGGCTGACCAACGCTCCTGCCGTCTTTCAGCGCCTCATTAATGACGTCCTCCAGGATTTCATCGGCCTTTTTGTGTTCGTCTACCTGGATGACATCCTTATCTTCTCCAGGTCCAGGGACGAGCACCAGGTCCATGTGAGGCGGGTCCTCCAAAGACTGCTGGAGAATCGTCTGTACGTGAAGGCTGAGAAATGCGAATTCTACGCTAGGACCACATCCTTCCTGGGATTCATCATCGCTCAAGATCAGGTGCTCCCAGACCCAGAGAAGGTGAAGGCGGTGGTGGAGTGGCCTACTCCCGCATCCCGGAAGCAGGTGCAACAGTTTGTTGGCTTCGCCAATTTTTACCGCCGCTTTGTCCCAAATTTCAGCTCGATCGTCGGACCGCTGACCCGCCTCACGTCCCCGAAGGTCCCGTTCCGGTGGACTGAAGAGGTCGCTGCTGCCTTTAGGGCGCTGAAGGCGGAGTTCTCCTCCTCCCGGGTCCTTCGCCAGGTCGACCCCGCGCTGCAGTGCATTGTGGAGGTGGACGCATCGGACACGGGAGTGGGAGCAGTGTTATCCCAGCGGTCACCTGACGATGGCGCCAAACGGCCGTGCGCCTTCTTCTCCCGGCGCCTGTCCCCGTCGGAGAGAAACTACGATGTGGGGGACAGAGAGCTCCTGGCCATTAAACTCGCCTTACAGGAGTGGCGCCACTGGCTAGAGGGGGCGGACCTGCCGTTTGTGGTCCTGACGGACCACAAGAACTTAGAGTACTTGCGATCTGCCAAGCGCCTGAATGCCCGCCAGGCGCGCTGGTCTTTGTTCTTCGGCAGGTTCCGCTTCTCAATCACCTTCAGGCCGGGCTCCAAAAACGGCCTGCCTGATGCCCTCTCTAGGCAGTTCACCCCCGTGGAGGCTGAGGAGACGCCCCACACTATCCTGCCCAGGTCGTGCGTCCTCGGTGCCATCTCTTGGGACATTGAAGACAAGATCCGGAAGGCGCAGGAGGTGGAACCTGATCCTGGCGGCGGACCGGAGGGAAGACTGTTCGTCCCATCTGCGGTCCGAGGAGAGGTCATCCACTGGCTCCACACCTCCCGGCTCACCTGTCATCCCGGCACCTCTCGGATGATCAGCCTCCTCCAACGGTCCTTTTGGTGGCCAGGCCTGCGGAGGGATGCAGCCCGCTACGCCCGGGCTTGCCCAATCTGTGCCACCAGCAAGTCGGGAAATGCCCCCCCAGCGGGTCTACTCCAGCCTCTGCCCGTCCCCGGCAGGCCCTGGTCGCACATCGCACTGGACTTCGTCACCGGACTCCCCGTTTCCAACTCCTTTGACACCGTCCTGACCATCGTGGACCGTTTCTCCAAGGCGGCGCACTTCATCCCCCTGCGAGGTCTCCCTACTGCCCTGGAGACGGCGGGCCTCCTCGTCCAACACGTGGTCAGGCTGCACGGGATTCCGGTGGACGTGGTCTCGGACCGGGGTCCCCAATTTTCATCCGAGGTTTGGAGATCCTTTTGTAACGCCATCGGAGCCAAGGTGAGCCTCTCCTCCGGCCATCACCCCCAGTCTAACGGGCAGTGTGAGAGGACCAATCAGGAGCTGGAGGCTGCGCTCCGCTGTGTTACTAGATCCAAGCCGACGTCCTGGAGCAACCATCTCGCCTGGGTGGAGTATGCCCACAACACCGCCCGCTCTTCTGCAACGGGGATGTCCCCCTTCAAGGCGTCCCTGGGTTACGACCCCCCGCTGTTTCCAGCGCAGGAGAACGAGGTAACTGTCCCCTCTGTTAGGGCGCACCTTAGGCAGTTCCGCTCCACCTGGGCTGCCGCGCGTCATGCGCTTTTACGCACAGCGGAGCGCAACAGGACCGTGGCGGACCGGCACAGGCGACCTGCCCCGGCGTACAGAGTTGGGCAACTCGTGTATGTGTCTACCCAGGACGTCACGTTAAAAGGCGAGAGGAGGAAGCTGGCACAGCGATTCATGGGTCCCTTTCCCATCACCCGGATCATCAACCCGGTGGCTGTGCGCGTGGCTATTCCCCCCTCCCTCCGCATCCATTCCACTTTCCATGTGTCGAAGGTGAAACTGGCAGTCACTGACCCCCTTTGCCCTCCTCCTGCAGCGCAACCCGCACCCCGGATGATTGGTGGCCATCCGGCCTGGTCCGTCTCCTCCATCCTGGACTCCCGGCGCCGAGGTCGTGGGTTGCAATACCTGGTGGACTGGGAGGGCTATGGGCCCGAGCATCGACAATGGGTGCCCCCGTCGTTTGTGTTGGACCCATCACTCATCGCGGACTTCCACCGAGCGCACCCGGATAAGCCATCGCCAGGAGGCGCTGCTAGAGGGGGGAGTACTGTCACGCCGCGCCATTCATCAGCGGCGCCACCTGCTCACGCACCTGACAATCATCAGCGGCGAGGGATAAAGGCCGTCTCGCCCGGAGGCTCGGCCTGAAGCCGTCAGACTTCGTCCCTCACCGTTGTGAGCATACTTCTCTTCAGCATCACCTTTTTGGTAAGAAGATCGCTTACCTCTCTTCTTCAGTCTTCTCCCCTGTGCACAGGTGGATTCCCCAGCGGCGGACATCTCCACTCCATCGCCCAATCCTCGCTGCTGTACGGAGCTCTCCAGGTGGCTGTCTTCCGGGCTTCGCCCCCTTGTTGTGCCAGCTGTCCTGACCCACCAAGTAAGTCCTTCTCTCGCCATAAATCCCTCCTGTGTTGGTGTATGCCCGTCACCCTCTCCCTGTGCTCTCTCCATAGGGTTGCTCGGCTGTACGGTCACCTGCTTCTGTGCCTGGAGCAGACACCATCACCAACACATTTACATCCCGCAGACACGCACTCATTCACTCCTGCTGTTAATAAACTCTTTGAACTACTCTAAGCCTGTGTGTGTGCGTCTCCTGAGCCGTGCGTTATGTCACACACTAAACCTCAAGCAATTTAGATGCTGTGCCTCTCCACTCTTTCTCCAGACTCTGGGACTTTGATTTCCAAATGAATTACTTTTATCTGAACAGAGGTCATCTGCTGGTGTCGGTCCACTGTGTTTTATCAAGACCAAAGTCAGCGCAGTCGTCTACCAGGAAATTTTAGAGTACATTGTGCTTCCCTCTGCTGACAAGCTTTATGGAGAAGCTGATTTCATTTTCCAGCAGGAACCCCCCCCCCCCCCCCCCCGGCAAAAGTATCAAAACCTGGTTTAATGACCATGGCATCATTGTGTTTGATTGGCCAGCAAACTCTCCTATTACAAAACTATTTTTTAAAATTAATTTTATGTAATATTCTAATTTTTTGAGAAACTGAATTTGGGGTTTTCATGGTCTATAAGCCATAATCATCAAAATTAAAATAAATAAGCACTTGAAATATTTTGCTCTCCGTGTAATGAATCTATATAATATATGGGTTTCACTTTCTGGAATGAATGAAAAAAATATTGAACTTTTTCATGATATTCTAATTTTTTGAGATGTACCTGTACACTCAAACAGTCGAGCGTTTTCGTGTGTGTTTTTATCTCTTAACGTTTCGTATTTTGTTTGGGTTTATAGTATTATTTGTATGAATTAATTAGTATTTGAAGGGATTGCTTATGTACAAAATAGAAATCAGTCAGTATTTGTAGAGGGTGCTTGTGTACATTCAAGTATTTTTATTCAGAAAAACAATCTGTTCAACAGTGCTCAGACTTAGACGGTTTCTCCTCTTGTTTAAAATCTCTTCCTCTTTTGAGAATATTCTCTCGCAAGGACTGATGTGGCTGGAATGGAGAGATATGTCTTGGCCCGTGGGAACATTATTATTATTATTATTATTATTATTATTTGGTCGCCTATGAGGCGAGCGACCACATCTCGGTCGCTTTACAAAGCTAATACAGGGCAGGGGTCGCCACTCCTCACTGCCCAGCTGGAACAGGTGAGGGAATATAGCGGCATGTTGTTTCCAGTAATCTTGAGGGTCATCTCGTCTGGGCAAGTATGGTGCTGAGAGATAGCGCTGAACCTCGATTGATAGATAAACAGACAGACAAGTTACATAACAATCAATGAGAATCAAAAACAATTATCACCTCATTCAATCATTCTGAGCATAGTGGGTGTCTGGGGGTTGCCTACCTATGGCTTCTTTTAGTGATCAAGTACATAATTATATTTTTTGTAAATAATAATAAAGGTGTATAAATAGTAAATGCATACTTGTATGTGTATTAAAAGACCATGAATACATACCATAAACACTATGCTGGGCATGGCTTGATTCAGGTTGTGTTGTGCTAGGAATGCAGGCGTCAGGATGTTTTGTCCGTGTCTTCACATAGTTGTTGTATTATTACAGAATGCAAGATGTTGCGTACAATGCATACATTTAACGTTTTTTCCCTTAAGGAGGTTGAAGTGATCCCAGACAGCTGACCTGGGACGCTTTCTACCCCCATCCATTTCCAAATAGTGTAAATTCAAAAGCGCGCTCAATACAGGACACTCAGAGAGGCAAGACTTCACAAACAAACTGCACTTTAGAGGAGCTTTTAAATGTTTTAGGCATGTGGGGTGATGAATCAGCAGCCAGTCAGGCAAGGACATGAGAAATTATTATTTTACATATAAAATATTTATATAATACATATATTGTGCATAGAATAGGCATTTTCATATTGTGTAACGGTAGTATTTTATTTATTATTCCATTCTGAATTTTATTTATTATTCTACCTTGAACCTTGAACCTTGAATTTTAGAAATGGGATAACAAAATCACCGCATATCCACTTGTGTTTCACTGATATAAAACAACTGTGACGTTTCAAAACAGTCGGTGACGTAATGGAGCCCGACATGGAACAGTCACGTGACATCCTCTTTCTGATACAGACCTCGGAACAGTGGTTTGATTCAGAAGTTCCATCTAAGTTTCGGTACATACTGAAACACTTGTTTCAACTTTGCCATCACTACAATCCAGTAGTGATGGCCAAATGAGGCTTTCTGGACGACTTGAGGCCTTTCATCAAAATGGCTCATATAGATGAGGCCTCATGTGGGCCTTTAGTTTCTCTACCAGGCCATCTAGTGGACAAAACGTATACAACATGCAGATTTTTGCAAGGGCATTTTTTTCCGTTTCAATAAATCCAAATAAATGACTACTGTGAATGTGCTTGTGGTACACTCATACAGGGCACAATAGTGCCTCAGCATAATGATGTGTTATTGTTGCATCCAAGCTCTTTGAAACACAACATACACTTCACTGTGCAACTAAAAATAAATTATTAAACTGACCCAGCTGGGACTTACAGTAAACCCCAGCTTCCCAGTTGCAGGACTGATATTTTTACCTCTAAGCTACTACTTAGTTGTGGGCTGTAGAGGCTTTCTTGAACACTTGAGCCTTTCATCAGAATGGTTCATATAGACAAGGCCTCATGTGAAACTTCATTTGCTCTACTAGGTCATGTAGTCGACAAAAAGTATACAGCATGCAGATTTTTACAAGGGCATTATTGGTTTAATGTGTATTTTTTCAATTTCAATAAATGTGCTGTCTTTTAAGAAATATGAATGATCATAAGGGAAAAAAGAAATAATAAAACTTGGGTGACTCCAGTAAATGTCTGTGTTACTTCTTGTGCTTGTACTATGTGGTGTATGAGAATATATGTGTGTGTGATGCCGTGCCCACCCACAGGGAGATGTCAGGCGGGCACGACCCACTCTGTATATAGTCCAGTGTTCTGCGCAATAAACAGTGAGTTAGCTGCATGAAGACACAACTGCTGTCTACCTATTTCTCATACATAACAATGGTGACAAGGAGAACAATGGGAGCGTGCTGGCTACCTCCACCACTGATGCCGTTTCTGGAGAGAGCAGGAGAGCTGGTGATTCCGTGGCCGGAGTGGAGGACCGAGTTTGAGGAGTATATCAGAGTGCTGGGTCTCCATATGTTTGGTAGGAGTCAGCAGCTAGCACTCCTGGCCCACCACCTTGGCACAGAGGGCCGAAGGATCCTCAACACGCTGGGTGTGGTAGAGTGCTATGAGGATGCCATCAAGCGGATGACGGTGCACTTCGCGGAGCAGATGAGGACCAGATGGCTGCGGGTGTGGAAGCCGTGGGCGCCGGGAATGGCGGAGCCAGTTAGCTGCGAGAGGCTTACAGCCCATGCCGCGCCTATGGACAAGCTAGCTGTTGAGCTAACTGCACGCCAAAACGAGGCTACGGGTGCCAAGCTGGACGCCGAGGAGGGACCGGGGCAGAGTATGGAAAAGTTCCCGGTCACTGAAGACAGCGAGCCAGCTATGGAGCTCAGTCTGGCACAGGACCACAGCGCTGACGGGTCGGTTGGCGCGGTGCGTGAGGATGGCAGAGAGGAGAGGCAGCAGGAGTCAACCCTGCAGCAGGAGGCTGGACAGCTAATGAATGGGACCATGCAGGCTGAGGGCCCTGGGGAGGAGCAGCAGCCGCAGGATGTGAAGACGGCACAGCACGGCACCTGGAGCGAGGGGGCTGGGAGCAACAACGAGGCGTTGGGGTTGGAGGGTGTTGCCAACGAGATCGGTGCTGAGATCCCAGAGGGGGGACAGCCACAGCTGGACTCAGTGACAGCGCAGCGGAGCGCCCTGGAGGAGGGTGCTGGTTGCTATGACGAGGTGCCCGAGACAGCGGACGGCACCAAAGTACAGGCTTCAGTTCTCCCCAAAGTGTGGCCACTTGGGGTTGGAGCGTCTGGAGCCATGATGGCAGTGTGGAAGGCGGTCAGGAATGGTCCGGCGGGCATGGAGAGATGGTGTGCCGGACAACAGCGCTGCGGGCCCAGAGGGGAGAAGCACCTAATGGCGAGAAGGGACATCTTCGCCGGGGAGGGGGGCTTCGACCCTGGGGGCAGACAGCAGCCAGGGACACATATGCCGTGGGGCTGCCCGGGTCCTCTGAGGCAGTTTGGTAAATGGTGGCTGCCCAGGGACGTTGGTGTTACTTAAAATATTATGTGTAAATAGCTGTATATATGTATCTGTATATATATGATGCTGGTGTGCATATGAGTGAAAGTGTGTGATATGGGATTAATTTTATGCATTTTAAGAGACTAGGTCCAATTTTAGTTGTTCTTTGTGTGAATGTGATAGGATGTTTTACTACAGTTAATTATTCCCCACGTTTTTAGTGCATGATTCGGGTTCTAAATTTGGGAGGTTTTCAATGGTGTGTGTGGTTTTGCATTTTTCTAAAGGGGTGGAGAATGTGGGCATCAGGCATGCCCGCCTGACGCCCACAGGGTGATGTCAGGCGGGCACAGCCCACTCTGTATATAGTCCAGTGTTCTGTGCAATAAATGGTGAGTTGGCTGCATGAAGACACGACTCCTGTCTACCTATTTCTCATACATAACATACTACTTATCCATTTTTATTAAGAAATAATACATTTTCAACAGTCTTATACTGTCCCAGTATATTCAGCTCTGGCCTTATTCTCATGCAGGGCACAAAGAGCAATAGTGCCTCAGCATAATGATACGTAATAATGATCCAAGCTCTTTGTAATACAACAGACACTTCACCTTGCAAATATAAATGAAATTACAGGAATGACACAGCTGGTATTCAAACCCAGGCCTCCTGTTTGCAAAACAGATGCTTTTCCGCTAAGCCATCACCTCAGTTACAATTAATAGCCACAATTTGTGGAAAATACATTATGAGAGAAATGCTCTCAAAATATTCCCAAATGGGAGAAGTCCGTCTTTTTGCTGCTGCCTCCATGTGAAAATTGGCTGTGACAAATCCCTTACACAGTCAAACATGACAAAACAAAACGTGAGGGACGAGGATTTCCATTGGGTATCACTGCTCACTTTATTTCATGTTGCGTGCAAAATCATGAACGGCTTCCTGACCCAGTCACGTGGTCCGACGTCAACACATACGTCACAATACACGCCTCGAAACGCGCTTCACCAAATATTTCCTGGATGACCTCAGAGCACCCTTCGGAGCTCCGAAGCCTGCCTTCCCATCACTACAATCCAGTGCTTAGGTCTGTCTCTCTCTCTGCCCCAAGGGGCATTCATGACAGAATGGTGTGGCCAAAAATTAAAGACCTAGCTGCTGTGTTGAGCATTTTTTCCCCTTTTGTGTTGGCGCTCGCCATGTCCGCTCTTAACGAGGTGGAGCAGCGGGCGGTGCACCTCCTGGAGGGAATTTGGTTGCAGACACAGGCCTCCCGTTCCCCAAAGATGATCCAAGGGAGTCAGGACAGAGCAGCGCGAGTGATGGAGGCATTTCCTCGCCTGTGGAATCACCCGGAGGCAACAGACATACTCTGCTCCATATTCTCCCTTACAGGCAGGGGTGAGGAGCTGGGGGAAGCAACCTCAGCTCTATTACACCCACGTCATCCCGCAGTTAATTGCCAGAGGACGCCCTGCTCCTCTCCGGCAGTCATTTCCCCTATGCCGAGCCCGACAATTCCCGCGGCAGAGCCTCTCTCCCTTCGCTCTTCTCAGGCTGTTCCACCAGCCCGTCTTCTCTCCGCTGCTGTTGCAACTCCGGTCACCTTGTCATTCCTTCCTGCTGCCAAGAGGTCCTCCAGGGTTTCCCCGGTTACGCCCACTTCCGTGTCATCTGAGTCGGCTCCTCCACAATCCATTAAGGGGATCAGGATTACCGCTGGCGCAGAGAGGAATAACTACCCATCACCCGCAGCTGTTAACATCAAGATCCAGGATGACAGGCAAGTGCTTTTTCATTCTATTCCATTTTGTAATGATAGGCCTTGTCTGTCTCCCAGGAGAGAGGCTTAGGTTAAGCAGTCCTCTGAGCTCTCTCTTTCTGCTGCAACTGTTAACCTTTCTCCTATCCTCTCTGTGTCTCCTCCATCTTTCCCTGAGTGTTCGTCAGTCCCAGAACAGTGCTGTCAGAAGTTGGAGGAGCCGGTGGCCCTGGAGGACCATACTCCTGAGCCAACACAGAGCCTACCCCCAGCTTCCACGCCGGAGGAGTCAGCAGCGTGGGTCACGATTGCTGGAGCGAATAGGACGGCTATGACCATTATGCCTACTGCGGAGGCCGCCGCAACAGAGTGGGAGCCTGAACTGGACCTCCTGAAGGCCAAACCCGTAGAAACACCTTCATCTGGATCATCAGAGTCCTGGACAGCGGTGGGCTCGAGCTCAGGCAAGTGCTCTCTTTTGTTTTCCTATGGTCTGCATTAGGGCAATCTTGCCTGGCTCTTGGTGAGGAGAGCCAGGTGCAGCCACCCGCTGCACCTGAGCTTGCCTTGCCTGGCTCTGCCGCTGCCGGTGACCATGAACCTCCTTCTCTCTGTCTGTTTGAGCTTTCTCCCAGGGTCACCGGAGATGCACCAACACAGCCAGAGGTCTCCGTGGGTCCAGGCTCACCGCTGGATGTCATTGTGGGTACAGCTCCACCTCTGCCTAAGGCCATTGTCTGGGTTCCCCCTCCACTGTCCAGGTCTCCGTGGGCGCTGCGCCCTAGTATTAGCCTGACTTGGGTGCTGCGCTCCAGCATGGGTCTGCCATGGGTGCTACCCCTCAGCCCAGGGGCCACCAAGGGTGCAGCATTGGCCCCGTCCGGGTCCCCCTTGGGTGCAACATTGGCTCAGCCGGGCCCACCGAGGGTGCTGCAGTGCTCCAGCCCGGAGCCACCGAGGGTGCTGCAGTGCTCCAGCCCGGAGCCACCGAGGGTGCTGCAGTGCTCCAGCCCGGAGCCACCGAGGGTGCTGCAGTGCTCAAGCCCGGACCCACCGAAGGTGCTGCAGTGCTCCAGCCCGGACCCACCGAAGGTGCTGCACTACTCCAGCCCAGAGCCACCGCGGGTGCAACTTTACTTCAACCTGAGACCACCGAAGGCGTCGTGGTCCCCTCTCCTTCCTAGCCATACGCCGTCATGGTCCCCATTCTCCCTCTGCCTGACGCTGTCTGGGCCCCCCTTCCTGCTCTGCCTGATGACATCAAGGCTCCCCAGCTCTCCCCTCCAGTGTTGGGTCTCCCTGCGGGGGAGCCGCCTCCCGGGCTGCCTCTCCAGGTTAGGTGGCTGAAGCACTTGGGCCGGCCACCAGATAGACTGAGCCACAGGGTTGGGTGGTCCGTGTTCTCCGGCAGGCCACCCGACTTGTACCACCTAGCTGTCCGGCTAGCCTGGGACTTCGGCAGACCACCTTACCTGGTTCACCTTGCCGTCCGCTGGGCCTGGGACTTCGGGCGGCCCCCTGAACTTTAGAGCTCCGTCGGTCGGGGACCTTATTTTGTGTTTTTCTGGTGTGGGTCCTGGGCAGGCTTTTTCATGCCCTCCTAGCCTGTTCCCCCTACCACCCACCCTGGGTGGGTTATTGTGTGTTCTGCTGTGGGGGGCAGGTTTTTTCTTTTTTCTTTTGACATTACCTAGGGGTGTCTGGAATCCACCACTGGGGGGAAGGGGGGGGGGGCTCTGTCATGTGTCTCAGCTCAAATGTCATCTCTGAGCTCAGACTCAATTTATTTTCTGAGTTTTGTTGGTGTGTCTTATTTTGTTGTCAGTTTTCTGTATACATTTTAGTTTATTGTTTCTCTTGTTCCCTCCTCTCTCAGACATCCCCATTAACTGTTCAGTCTGCTCTCATCGCCTCAGCTGTGAACTGTTGGGCAATTAGCTCACCTGCCAGCTCAGCCCACACCTGCTGCTCATTTGCTTCCCCTCATTTGTCTACTATTTAAAGATTGCTTAGTCATTTTCTCATTGTCACACCGCTGTCTGTTCCCCTGTCTGTTCCATGCTTGTCTTCACATTCCCAGAGCGATATCGGTTCTGGAATGCAGCCTGTAAGTTTCCCCTTATTTGGGTTTTTTGTTCATCATGCACTGTTTGTTTTTTGTTAAATAAATGTCACACAATCCAGCGCTGAGGTCTGTCTCTCTCTCTACCCCGAGGGGCATTCATGACAAAAATATTCCACCTGCCAGAGTAACCAGTGAAGTGACTGACAGCAAAGCTGAATTACCAGCATTTGACTAGTGGACTGGTGTTATTTAAGGAAGCCTGTTCTTGAGGCTTCCTTAAGTACTGAGGCTCGTGTCTCTAAACAAAATGTCTACTGTCATCACTGTGACTGCTGTTTAAAGGATCATACTGCTGTAATTTTAGTTTTCCTTTATTACTGTTATTACTTTGCATCAAATGTGTTCAAGCCTTGCCACATTTCCAAGTTTTTTTTTCCACCCACAGCGTGCATAAAACACCAAATTAAAGACTTAAACAGAATTACAAAAATGTATGGTCCTTGATCTAAAATAGGAGGTAATAACAGATATTTCTGATCTAATTAATTTAGGTTCTCCTAATTAGGGTTTTTTAGTAACACTTGTGTTTACCTTATTATTGTGTAATTCTGTGTACACATATGAGTCTGATTTCTACTCTCGTATATAGTCATTATTTGATAGAGATATTACCATCCATCTTCTACTGCTTATCTGGAGGTCCAGGTCACAGGTCAGCAGTCCAAAGCCGCTTTCAAACAGCAATTGGAAAAAATGGCAGGTGCAGATTCCATAGCATAAATTAACACCTCAAAAACCCTCCATGGCTTTTTCAAACTTTAAGGAGATGTGGGTCTGATCACCCGCAGATAACCACATTTCTCCGGTGTATCAAGTTTCATGTCCTCACATCACTAATGTCACACGAATGTGCCGGTGATCCTGGAAGCTGGGGATGCTGGCTGCTACTGATTAGTTAAGCATCACCAGCATTTTTAGAGGCCATTTATCACCCTGTGTCAAACTCAGCACAGATCAGTGGTTGATTGGAATACACCGATCTCTATAGTTCAGTGGTTGCTGCTCTTTGTCCTCCATTTGAAGGAAAGGGTTGCAAAGTGCACCTGACATTTTACATAATTACCATCATTTTTTTCCATATTGGCACTAAATAGCTTTATATTTACAGGAAGAGACACTCTGTGTGTGTGTGTGTGTGTGTGTGTGTGTGTGTGTGTGTGTGTGTGTGTGTGTGAGATGTGTCTGTTTCATATCCAGTGCCACACAAAGCACTTTTTTTTTGTTGGGGACTGTCACGGAAAAGAGGAGGAAATGATCACAGGATGTGTATCACTGGGATGCACAAATGAGCACAGAGTGGAGCTGAACAGGGATATAGTATATATACAGTATATATACTGTATATATATATATATATACTATACTGTATATATACATACAGTGGATATAAAAAGTCTACACACCCCTGTTCAAATGCCAGGTTTTTGTGATGTAAAAAAATGAGACCAGGATAAATCATTTCAAAACTTTTTCCACCATTAATGTGACCTATAACCTGTACAACCCAATTGAAAAACAAACTGAAATCTTTTAAGGGGAGAAATAAAAAAAAAAACAACCTTATAATAACCTGTTTGCATAAGTATGCACACCCTTAAACTAATACTTTGTTGCAGCACCTTTGGCTTTTATTACAGCACTCAGTCTTTTTGGGTAGGAGTCTATCAGCATGGCACATCAGCCATTCCCACGGCTCGAGAGACGGCCGATCTCCTAGTCCAGCATGTGGTCAGGCTACATGGGATCCCGACCGACGTCGTATCTGATCGGGGGCCCCAGTTTGTGTCCAAGGTCTGGCAGTGTTTTTGCAACGCCCTGGGGGCCATGGTGAGTCTCTCCTTTGGTCACCATCCTCAGTCCAACGGGCAGTGCGAGCGCACCAATCAGGAGCTGGAGGCTGCCCTGCGCTGCGTCACCTCCTCTAACCCCTCTTCCTGGAGTTCTCACCTGCCCTGGGTGGAATACGCCCATAATTCTACGCTGTCATCGGCCATCGGGATGTCTCCTTTTTGGGCGTCATTGGGATACGACCCCCCCCCCCCCGTTGTTCCCCGAGCAGGAGGGCGAGGTGGCAGTTCCATCCATCCAGGCACATCTCAGGCACTGCCGGAGCCTGTGGACCAGGACGCGCGAAGCGCTTTTACGCACGGCGGCGCGCAACACCAGCACGGCCAATCGCAACAGGAGAGCCACTCCCGGTTACCAGGTGGGCCAGCGGGTCTGGCTATCGGCCCGGGACATCAATCTTAAGGCTGAGAAGAAGAAGCTGGCGCCACGTTTCATCGGTCCCTTCACGATCTCCAAGGTAATTAACCCGCTGGCTGTGCGTTTGGCCCTCCCCTCCTCCCTTCGCATCTATCCCACATTCCACGTGTCCCAGGTTAAACCAGTGGTCTCTAACCCACTCTGTCCTCCTCCTAGGGTGCCTCCCCCTCCCATGATGATCGATGGCGACCCGGCATGGAGGGTCACCTCCATCCTTGACTCCCGACGCCGAGGTCGCGGGCTACAGTACCTGGTGGATTGGGAGGGGTACGGCCCGGAGTGAAGATCCTGGGTGCACTCTTCCTTTGTGCTGGATAAGCATCTCACCTCGGAGTTCCACCGGGCGCACCCAGATAAACCAGTGCCGGGAGGCGCTGCTCGGGGGGGGGGAGTACTGTCACAACTCGTCTTCGCCAGTCATCTGCCTCAGCTGCGCACACACCTGCACCTCACCAATCACCGGCTATTTAATCCGCTTGGCCCAGAGCTTTGGTCTGGAGCCGTCTGTTCACCAACGCTCTCTAATCCCTGTGTAGGATCATCTCTTCCCGACCTGCGCTACTCTCCTCCCAGCAAGTAAGCTGTATCGTTTGCTCACCTGTCCTTCAGTCTTTCCCCTGTGCACAGGTGGATCCTCCGGGCGGCGGATTCCTTCCATCCACACCTCGTCCTCGTCGTCTTCTCCCTCTCATCGCCGGGCGCGCAGCAGGACGCTGTCCTCCAGACAGGAGCTACACTTGCCAACGCCAGCCACCGCTACACCTGCAAGTAAGCAACACCTGGTATATTAACCCTGCATGGTGAAGGTTCACTCATACCCCTGTCTCTGTTCTGTCCATAGGGTTGCCTGGCTGCACGGCATACCATTCTGCCCCCGGCGCTCCCTGTTCACCTGTGTGTTCATATATTCATATATTTATTCCATCCAGCTACAATGCTCTGCACTGTGTGTTTGTGTGTGTGTGTATATATATATATTTTATAGTAATATGTACATATGTATATTAGCTGCTCTTGCTTGCTTGTTTTTTTCTTGCCTTCTGATTGTTGCTCTGAGTGTTGCTATCCCTGTGCTGTTGCAATCCTGGAATTTCCCCGTTGTGGGACTAATAAAGGCTTATCTTATCTTATCTTATCTTATCTTACCTGCAGTCCATTCATATTCCGCTCACACGCATCCATACGCACCTTGTTGTTAAATAAAGCCTTTGAATCTCACCTGAACCTGTGTGCGTGTTCCCTGGGCCCGTGATTATGTCAGTGACTGGTTAATTCTGAACACAGTCACATCCTTCCAGCACAGGGTTTGCATATTTATGCAAACAGGTTATTGTAAGTTTTTTATTGTTTATTTTTTCCCTTCAGATATTTCAGTTTGTTTTTCAATTGGGTTGTACAAGTTATCGGTCACATTCATGGTGGAAAAAGCTTTGAAATGATTTATCTTGGTATCATTTATTTACATCACAAAAACCTGGCATTTGAACAGGGGTGTGCAGACTTTTTATATCAACTGTATATATACACAGTGCATCTGGAAAGTATTCACAGCACTTCACTTTTTCCACATTTTGTTATGTTACAGCAAGGGTGTCCAATCATGTGCCATGGAGGGCCACACCCTGCAGGTTTTCTCTTCTACTCAGTCTCTTCAGCAGGTGTTTTCACGTATCAGCAATCAGTGGGAAGAAATTCAGTGAAATCTGCTGTTGAAGACACCAGTTGGAGGTTAAAGCCTGCAGGGTCTTGGCCCTCCATGGCACATGATTGGACACCCCTGTTTTACAGCCTCATTCTAAAATGGATTAAATTATTTTTTTCCCTCAAAATTCTGCACGCAATACCCCATAATGACAATGTGAATTATTTCTTTTTGAGATTTTTACAAATTTATTGAAAATAAAAAAGTAAGAAATCACATGCACATAAATATTCACAGCCTTTGCTCAGTACTTTGTTGATGCACCTTTGGCAGCAATTACAGCCTCAAGTCTTTTTGAATATGATGCTACAAGCTTGGCACACCTGTCTTTGGGCAATTTCACCCATTCCTCTTTGCAGCACCTCTCAAGCTCCATCAGGTTGGATGTTAAGCGTTGGTGCACAGTGATTTTCAGATCTCTCCAGACATGTTCAATTGGATTCAAGTCTGGGCTCTGGCTGGACCACTCAAGGACATTCACAGAGTTGTCCTGAAGCCACTCATTTGATATCTTGCTGTGTGCTTAGGGTCATTGTCCTGCTGAAAGATGAACCGTTGCCCCAGTCTGAGGTCAAGAGTGCTCTGGTGCAGGTTTTCATCCAGGATGTCTCTGTACATTGCTGCATTCATCTTTCCCTCTATCCTGACTAGTCTCCCAGTTCCTGCCGCTAAAAAACAGCCTCACAGCATGATGCTGCCACCACCATGCTTTGCTGTAGAGATGGTATTGGCCTGGTGATGAGCGGTGCCTGGTTTCCTCCAAACATGATGCTTGGCATTCATGCCAAAGAGTTCAATCTTGGTTTCATCAGACCAGAGAATTTTGTTTCTCATGGTCTGAGAGTCCTTCAGGTGCCTTTTGGCAAATTCCAGGCGGGCTGCCATGTGCCTTTTACGAAGGAGTGGCTTCCGTCTGGCCACTCTGCCATGCAGGCCTGATTGGTGGATTGCTGCAGAGATGGTTGTCCTTCTGGAAGGTTCTCCTCTCTCCACAGAGGAAAACTGGAGATCTGACAGATTGACCATCGGGTTCTTGGTCACCTCCCTAACTAAGGCCCTTCTCCCCCAATCGCTCAGTTTAGATGGCCGGCCAGCTCTAGGAAGAGTCCTGGTGGTTCTGAACTTCTTCCATTTACGGATCAATCAATCAATCAACTTTATTTGTAAAGCACTTTGAAAAGCAACACTTGCTACACAATGTGCTGTACAGCAAGAACGCACATGAAAACATAAGAGCAAGAAGCAGGACACAAACACAAAAACAATATAGAACCATAGTCAATAGAAACAATAAAATAAAAGGTAAAAGAAGTTAAATAAATAAATGAATAAAAATCCATTTAATTCAATAAAATCAATGTCTCACACTGGGTCAAAGGCCAGGGAGTAAAAGTGCATTTTAAGATGGGTTTTAAAAATGATGATTAAGCTGTAGAAACATCTCAAGGATGATCAGTGGAAAAGGATGCACCTGAGCTTCATGACAAAGGCTGTGACTCCTTGGGTACATGTGATTTCTTAGTTTTTTATTTTTAATAAATTTACAAAAATCTTAAAAAAAAATAACTTTTTTTCACGTTGTCATTATGGGGTATTGTGTGTAGAATTTTGAGTAAAAAATGAATTTAATCCATTTTGGAATAAGGCTGTAACACAACAAAATTTGGAAAAAGTAAAGGGTTGTGAATACTTTCCGGATGCACTATATATATATATATTGGTCTTAGCCACTGTTTTCAAGCATTTTGCTGAAAATTTACTTTTGGGAAGCAACTGTGATCATGTTTCAGGTAGCATATGGTTACACAAGATACGGCATATACATTTCGATAATCTACAAATTTTAGCCATTTTTATCAAAATTTATTGGTGTTCTTTGATAAGTTGTGCTATTTGCTACGTTTAAAGCATATGAAACAACCAGCCTACAACATAAAACATGCTGAAAAACTTTAAGTTACTATGTAATACTTTGTTGGGAGCGACTTTTTTGAGGCCAAAAAGGCAGGAAAAAATTCTTCAAAACAAAACTATCAGGTTCATTTTAATTATTTTATCTTTTGACTGTCTCTATTTTCTAATATAAAGATAATCAGTGAAATTAAATCATATTAAAATTGGGTGAATTTACTTTGATTACATTATTATTAATGATAAGAATTAACCCTCATGGATCGTCACCCTATCGTGGTGGGGGGGTTGTGTGCCCTAGTGATCCCAGGAGCTATGTTGTCCGGGGCAATTTGCCTCTGGTAGGGTCACCCAAGATAAACTGGTTCTGGGTGAAGGGCCAGACTAAGAATGATCCAAAAGACTCATGATGAATGCTAAAACAAGGATTCAGTGTACCCCGCCCGGTATGGGGTTACCGGGGCCCCACCCTGGAGCCAGGCCTGGGGGAGGGGCTTAATGGCTAGTGCCTGGTGGCCGGGTTTCCACCCATGGGACCTGGCTGGGCTCAGCCCGAAGGAGTTACATGGGTCCGCCCTCCAGTGGGCTCACCACATGCAGGAGGGACCATGGGGGTCCGGTGCTGTGTGGATCAGGTGGCAGACGAAGGCGGAGACCTTGACGGTCTGATCCCAGGCTTCCTAAACTGGCTTTTGGGATGTGGAATGTCACCTCTCTGGTGAGGAAGGAGCCTGAGCTGGTGCATGAGTTTGAGAGATACCAGCTCCGGTTCCGGAACCAGTCTCTTGGAGAGGGGCTGGAGCTTGGCCTACTCAGGAGTTGCCCCGGGTGAGAGGCGGCAAGCAGGGGTGGGTATTCTCATATCCCCCCACCTTGCGACCTCAATATTGGAGTTTCCCCCGGTGGACGAAAGGGTTGTTTCCCTGCACCTTTGGGTTGGGAAACGGTTCCTGACCATCATTTGTGCCTGTGCACCAAATGATGGTTCAGAGCACCCACCCTTTTTGGAGCCTCTGACTGGGGTGCTGGAGGGTGCTCCTCTTGGAGATGCCATTGACCTACTGGGGCACTTCAATGCACAAGTGGGCAACGACAGTGAAACCTGGACGGGGGTGATTGGGATGAACGGCCTGCCCGAGGACGCCATTCAGACCTGGTAGACCCAAACGTATAGTGAGGGTGTGCTGGGAATGTCTGCCTGAGGCCCCTGTCCGGGAGGTTTTCAACTCCCACCTCCGGAAGAACTTCAACCACATTCCAAGGGAGTCTGGAGACATGGAGTCTGAATGGGCCATGTTCTCCACCTCCATTGTTGAAGCGGCTGCCCAGAGCTCTGGCCGCAAGGTCGTCGGGGCATCTCATGGTGGCAACCCCCGAACCAAGTGGTGGACACCAGTGGTGAGGGGGGCCATTAAGCTGAAGGAGTCTTATCTGTCATAAACCCTCCCGTGCACTTTTCCTATGCGCATGGCGAGGGGAAAAAGGATGAGGATTTAAATGCAGGAGTTCACCACATACACATTTATTAACATGAAACAGTTCAAAAATAAAGACTTACAAGAAGTTATGATGTACACAAAATGGCTAACACAAAGTGGACAGCGGGCAGACCACTGTGTACCATGGCCACAAGAAAAATAATACAATTACGCACAAGCACTCGGGAGAGCAGGGAAGACTACAGGGAAATGCACTACTCGAGGGGAACGTAAACAGGGCTAAGCCTAAGCGTAGCAGTTAGGCTGCAGGGAGAAATGCAACACAAAGTGCAGCAGATCCACAGCGAGAGGAAACGCCCCAGGCAAGGCGCAGCAGCGAACCACGAAAAGAAATGCTAATCAGTTTACCCACGAATGAGAGCAGTCCCAAAAAGTCCAATTCTCGCAGCGAGCGCAAATAATAATCCTTCCTGACGTAACGATCTCCCCGTGAAGAGCAGGAGAGACTCGCCCAATGACCCAACAGCGTCTGTCCAGCGATGAGCCGCTTAAATCCAAACGCCACTGGTCACACCAATTGGGAACACCTGAGGCGCGGGAAAGATAATTACCTGGGCTGGGACAGCTGGTGGAATATGGAGAGCGAGGGGGTGTGGTAGGACCAACAGACTATCAGTAGCGTGGGAAAAAGATCAGAGGCTGACTAACAGCTGCCGGTCGGGCAGTGGCCAAGACGAAATGAATACACAAAATGCACATAAACAGTGAAGCCACCACCCACAGAGAGATCAGGGCTGAGCCGGGGAAAACCAAGCCGGCTCGGCTCATGAAACTATCCAGCTTGGTTGGCTTGTGGGACTCCCGAAGCAGCTGAGGTGTACCAGCAGGCCAAGTGGAGTAAGGCTCAGGTGGTTGCTGAAGCAAAAACTCGGGTGTTGGAGGAGTTCGGTGAGGCCATGGAATAAGACTTTCGGTCGGCATCGAAAAAATTCTGGCAAACTGTCCGGCGACTCAGGAGGGGGAAGCAGCTCCCTGTCCACACTTTGTATGGTGCAGATGGGGCGCTGCTGACTTCGACTTGGGATATCGTCGGGCGGTGGAATGAATACTTCGAGGATCTCCTCAATCCCGCTGCCACGCCTTCCACAGAGGAACTAGGGCTTGTGGATGAGGGGGACGACTCAGCCATCACAGGGGCTGAGGTCACCAAGGTGGATGAGATTTCGCCCCAAGTACCTCAAGGCCCTGGATGTTGTAGGGCTGTCATGGTTGACACGCCTCTGCAACATTGTGTGGAGGTTGGGGACAGTGTCTTTGGCATGGCAGACTGGGGTGGTGGTTCCCCTCCTTAAAAAGGGGGACCGAAGGGTGTGCTCCAGCTTTAGAGGGATCACACTCCTCAGCCTCCCTGGGAAGGTCTATGTCAGGGTACTGGAGAGGAGAGTCCGGTTGTTGGTTGAACCTCGGATTCAGGAGGAGCAATGTGGTTTTCGTCCTGGCCGTGGCACATCGGACCAACTCTTTACCCTCTCGAGAATCCTCGAGGGTTCGTGGGAGTTTGCCCAACCAGTTTACATGTTTTTTGTGGGTTTGGAGAAGGCATTCCACTGTGTTCCTTGTGTTTTTTTGTGGGGAGTGCTTTGGGAGTATGGGGTATCAGGCTTGTTATTACAAGTGTGACTGAGGTCATCCTGCGCAGTTCGCCCCACTCGGGACACGAACCCGCGACCTACCAGTCAACTACACAGTTCGAGCATGGGAGACACAGCACGATCGCGCTGAGCTAAAGGTCCGACCGATAGCTCAGCGCTACCGATACTGTATGAGGCTTTTTCGGGAGGGAGGTTTTACTAACGTTCTACGCCGAACAGTACTAGTTGGCATCCGTTACACAAGCTATCCGGTCTCTATACGACTGCTGTGAGAGTTTGGTTCATATTGCCAACACTCGGTCGGATTCATTCCCACTGAGAGTTGGATTCCACCAGGTCTGCCCTTTGTCACGATCCTGTTCATAATTTTTATGGACAGGATTTCTAGGCGCAGCCAGGGAATGGAGGGTGTCATGCTCGGTGACCACAGGATCTCATCTCTGTTGTTTGCAGATGATGTTGTCCTGTTGGCTTCATGCAGCAATGACCTACAGGTCTTACTGGGACGGTTTGCTGCTGAGTGTGAAGCGGCTGGGATGAGAATCAGCACCTCCAAGTCCGACTCCATGGTCCTCAGCCGGAAAAAGGTGGATTGTCCTCTCCGGGTTGGGGACAGGCTCCTTCCCCAAGTGGAGGAGTTTAAGTATGTTGGGGTCTTATTCATGTGTGAGGGGAGACTGGAGCGAGAGATTGACAGATGGATCAGCAGCATCTGCAGTGATGCGGACGTTGTGCCGGTCTGTTGTGGTGAAGAGGGAGCTGAGCTCTAAGGCAAAGCTGTCGATTTACCAGTCAATCTATGTTCCTACCCTCACCTATGGTCGTGAGCTTTGGATAATGACTGAAAGAATGAGATCGTGGATACAAGCGGCTGAAATCAGCTTCCTTCGTAGGATTACTGGACACACCCTTAGAGATAGGGTGAGGAGCTCAGTCATCCAGGAGAGGCTCAGAGTAGAACCGCTGCTCCTCCACATTGAAAGGAGCCAGTTGACCCAGACCCAGGACCCGCTGGAGAGACTATGTCTCTCAGCTGGCCTGGGAACGCCTTGGTATCCCCTATGAAGAGCTGGAGCAGGTAGCTGGGGAGAGGGAAATCTGGGCTTCTCTGCTTGAACTGCTGCCTCTGCGACCTTGACCTCCAGAGGAGCGGTAGAGGATGGATGGCTAAGAATTAAATTTGTCAGTTATTGAAGATATAACCAGTCAACATAAAGGACTGGTTATAGTGCCTGCAAACACTGAGACAATGGTGTTGGCCTAATCAAAGGTGCTCTGACTGCCTGTTTAAAGCGCAACAACAGATTTTTACTGTTTACTGGGTCTAGGTATTTATAACATTTATACTGGCCTGTTTCTGAGCCACTTATTCAAACTGATCTCCACTGTGTTGATTCCGTTCATCAGGCTCTGTTCACATGACAGATTGATATTGCATGCTTAGTATACTGTATATGCATACAGCGGCGGTGTAACAGACAGCCGCTGGTGTCTTAGAGCAGAGCAAAAAAGGAAGAATAAAATGAAACGATAATTTTGCTGCCTTTCACTTAAGCTGTCTTGGGCCACTCACTTGGACATTGTCAGAAATCCTTCCCTTATTTCAAGCATAAAAAAGTCGAAGGAGGCCTTTCTGATGCCAAAGGGAAGATTTAATGAAATGTTGATGTGAAGCACTGCCGTCTGTGGTTAACGGTGAAACCTGTAAACTAATGAATCTGTGTCACTCTGTCCATCTGATTTTGTTCATTTCCGTTTCTGTCCCTCTCTTTTTCACTGTGCATCTTTGTGTTCAGATCCGATATATGCCACATGGGCATGGTCATGAGACTGGCATCCAGCAGAAAACTGACTATATGAGTGTTTTTACCAGCAGGTGATACAACCTCAAGTGGTCGTGGAAATAATGACACAAAGAAACATGGGGGCAGGGTTACATTTGAAATGAATGTAAACTAGTCCCTCATATTTCCTGACCCTGGCCCTAATAATTTTGTGAAAATGAACCCAAATAAGTTTAGCGTCTACCCTAACAAACTAACCTTACCTGAACCAGATAAGAAAATGTAAATTTAATGCATAAAAGTAGTTAATCATCAAACAGGAAGTGAATCTCAAAAAAGGAAGTGAAAGAAAACAGATGAAAGTGACAACAAACTGAAGACAGGGAATTGATCTTGCGTCTCCAGAGTGGAAGCACATTTTTTAAAGCATTCACCATCCTCTGCCCACCTCTGTCTGAAATTTTAAGCAGTTTTGAAATGAGGGTGCATTTTGAGATTAAGAGCTTCCAACCAACTTTTACATATTTGATGGAGGATTTCTTGCATTTTATTGAGAAGGGTCAGATCTGAAATCATTTTTACTTGATGTCATGAGCAGGCATTGCTGTTAGCATCAGTGCAAAAACACATTCACAAACAAGTATGACATGTTTTGTCATTAACTTACAAACGTGGCAATGATGTAAGATGTGAGCATGCATGCCACATTTATATGAGAGTTGGGTAAAAGTTACTTGTAATTATAAAAATGAACTGTCTTGGCCTGTAAATCTGATCTGACCAAAAAATCCAGAATTGAACAATGTGGATTTTAATGTGAATGAGGCGCTGGAGAAATAATTTCGCACAAATATAATTTCATGACGAAATGACAGTTTTAGTATATAATGAACTATTAAAACTGCCTTGAGTCAAACATACTGACACATTTTCTGACACTTTACTTTGGGCAAGCAATAAAACTCAAATATTAATCGTTGCGTATGAGCTATATTATCCTGTTTTTCGGCTGGTGGCTTTGTAGCTTGTTGGACCCCAGGCAGCCACTTTTGCTCCTAGAGTTTAGAGTTGCCATAGATGTCATGATTTGAATAGATTTAAATGTGCAACGGAGGTCAGACTGCTATGTAGCTGTCAGTTAGATATTTGCATGGTTCAGACAGCACTGAGTTGTTGGTTGAGCTCTTCTTGGCAACATGGCTGAATCAGTCAGCAACATTGTGCTTATCTTTGTTATCTTCCATGGGGGCTGGCCTGGCAGTTTCATCCAGCTGAACTAATACAATCTCAGTGTAGTTAATTAGAACTAGAAAAAAGTTTAAAATTAGAATGATCCTCTCCTTTTTAAAATAAAATTTTCTTGATGCGAACTTGACTCAACTGTATCTCTCCCACAAAAGAGATTACGCTTTTTAATCAGTTATTTTCTGCTATTGCAACAAATCTTACTGTTTATCAAAATTTGTCAAAAATAGCTATTGTGAATGGCCACACTCAAAAACTACAAAAGACAGCAATAAGCCAATAAAGTACCTTGGTTTTGTTTTGTTAAGAGTGCAAACTGGGCTTGATAGAGTGTCATATTTAAGCAATATTGCACGAGTGAGAGTACAGTATCAATGAATACAGTAACTGCGGGTGTGGCACATCTAACATAGAGGGCATTAGAGTATCACACCTGTAGTTAGTATATTCATGATACCGCATCAACCTTTGTTGCTTTCATGCAACACTTCTGCAAGCACAATTTATTAAATAACAGCAATACTGGACAAAATATTATGATTTGTTTGTTTAACCAGTTACTTTGCGCAGCTGAGAAAAAATAGTCCCTTTTAAATATAGCCAGTAACTGCTGCTAAACATCTCAGTCAGCATGAAGATGTCTTGTCATTTCATACACATTTAAGCAAATTAAATATTGTCAAGTGCAAAAGTAATAAGTGTTTATAAAACATATACCAGTTGAGTTGTTACTGCAGAAGACCCCAGATCAAAACGTAGCCAAAGCCAGTAACACTGGTAGCTAGCCGGTGGCTAGTAGTTAGCATGCTAGCAATATAGCACACTTTGTTCACTTTTCTTCTCATTTTCAGATGAAACAAAGAATCCATCACCACAAGGGTATTGTGGTTTGTTAATCAAGACAATAAATCAAACTCTAGCACTGCCATTTTTTTAAACAGTTGTGAAATAGCTCCATGATGATCAAGAGTGGACTGTAAGCTGAATAAAGTTTTCTTCAAAAGGTGGGACTTCTGGGTCAGGCAAGAAATCTTTTCAAACAGCGCCTCACTGTAATTGATTAGTAACTCCTGGAATCCCTATTTGTCATAAACTGCCCTGGCAAGGGCGGACTGAAGACGCCAAATGCAAGCTGTGAATTTGCACATTTAATAAAGGAAAACACAAATTATAACGAAACACAAACTTATAGAACAAGGTAGGAAAGTCCTGGAGTACGTGGCATATGGAAACGCCAGACAGAAAAGGAGATGAAGCGTGGAACACACGCAGATACAAAATAGGAGGAGAGACGGGGGATTCCCATCTGGACAATGAGAAGGGCTCTGCAACGAGAGGCATTGCAACGCCCTTTAAATAAGGCACAGGGAAATTGAACAAATGATTACAGGTGTGGATCACATGACCGGGAATAATCGAGCAAACTAATGACAGCTGGGATAGACCGCGGAACTTGCTTGATGCAAACGAAAGTAAACAAAGGACACTGTCAAAGTAAAAGCATGGGAGGACATAAATACAAAATGAGATCAGACACCAGGAGAAAATAATGATGATAATAATCCATCAGGGCGAAGACAAGAGAAAATACAAAACCAAGAAATGCTAATATAAGATACATGAAAACCAATATACAGAAGAGAGATGTGGGCGAAGGCGAGGGTAGACTCATGTCAAAACCAGGAAGATATAATTATCATACGAAACAAGATGATTAATAAATTGAATAAACAAGACTATAATAACTAAACCAAGATATGATAACGGGACCAGATAAACAGAAGTCAAAACCAAACTCAGATAACATCTACAGACAATCATACTCAAATACCATACTAAAACTCAGATAAGGAAAATACAGAAAATAATCAGAAATGAACTTGAAGCATGAGCACGGCTCTCCACCCGTGCTCAGCATCATGACACTATTGTCCAATCAAATTGCTCAGTCGGAACTAACTGTTGTATAATCTATTGAGATGCACCTGTACATCAGTATTTCAATATAAGACTTTCTGTGTCAAACTTTAGTATTAATACGGTACAACTTTACCTGTTATATGCGGGTTTCAGAGGGTGTAGATCTGTGTTTTTCCAACATTTTTTGAGCCATGGCACATATTTGAAAGAAATCCCACAGCACACCACCAACCCAAAATGTTACAAAATGCCGCATTATAGCATATTACAGCATATGTAATGGAAATTTAGTCTTGTAATTTGTTTATACTTACTCTGTAAAAGATGGTTGGATTACATATAAAATCAATAGAAAGACGCAAGCATGTGATTTTGCTATGAGCGACAGGACTACACCCAAATTTGCATTAAATGCAAGTTGGATTTTGTTCAACTCATTCAAAAAATTAGCTTGATGCTTGGTCATGATAGCCAATCAGCATTGAGATTTGTTACCAACAGTGAATATCAACAATGGAGAATAAATTAATTTGAAAATGAGACCACCACTCACCGGAGACAGGTAGACCAGAGCTCCACAGCTGAAACAGAATGTCTGTAGGTTGTATCTACCTGTGACATCCTGCTAGGTTGCTACTGATATGCTTACAAGGGCTAGCAGCTTATAAAACAGGACACCGGTCTGCTTTTTTAGTGCTGAAAACAGCCGACATGAAGATGTAATTTGTGGAGGAGGCAGTGACATTTTCCCAACTGTGCCTTCTGAGGATAATGTTGTGAACTCAAACATGGCAGCATTTTTGGGGAATTACTGGCAGGTACAAAGTAGCTACAGAGGTTATGAAATGAACCTCGGATATCTGTGGAGTGAGTTTTCCATCAAAAATCACTGTGGTGACTCCTAAAGGCAGCAGCCAGAAGAAGAATGGGATGCCACTGTTGCAAAACACAAAAGTTAGTTACCTCTGCTGAGGGGAGGAGGTGTAGTGGAGCTGAAATAACGAGGCGGCTTTGAATTAAAAACAGGGTTTTTATTGAATAGCTCCTCTATCAAATCTCAACAGGTGCAGAGCTTAGCAGAAGGCAAGAGAGAGATCTCTGCTTTGCTCGTTGGTTAAATACAAGCACACATGGCACCACTCATTGAAACAGCTGACGTCAGAGTCCACTCATTGAAAAAGGTAACATCTCCCCGTTATCTAAATCCCCTATTAGCCCTGTTAACTCCTCCCTTCGCCTTGGGAGGTGATGGGAAAACCTTCTCCTCCCTCAGGGGTGAAGGTGTCGAGTCTGTTGCCATGGCGTCCTGTGACGTTATGGGTCTTCACACGGCGGTGAGATTCCTTTGTTCTTTCAGAGGTGTGAAGTTCCTTTGTATATGTTGTCCCAAACATTTCCACATGCTCTAACCAATGTAGGTATGGAATATCTGAGTGATATATACCACAGCCCCCCCAAACAACTATGAAAGGACACAGAAAGATTCACAGTCTAGGGTAATTACTAAGACATACTACGTGTTACAGCTGTTGCCACAGAAGAAACTTTCAAGCAGCCATGCTCCTAAGAGAGTTCAGTGAAAACATAACGGCATAGTATAATCATAAATCAGTCCTAAACTGTTGCGGCACAATTAGCGAAAATTTGCATAGTGGTGTAATCAGTCCCTGTGTAGTCTGGGTTTCAATCTTCTCCCAAAGCTGCTGTAGGTTGGTTTAGGCGTCCTGCTGGGACCTTGTTGTGAGGAATCTGCAGTGTGGGAAGGAGAGAGATTATCTGTTCCCTGCCTGGGGGCTGAGACTTTCTCCTTGGGGGGTCTACCTCGCCGAGGTGCTCGGGCCAGCTGTGCAGGTCCATCTCTCAACAAGAAAGCAGGTTTGAGTCTGTCAATGCTGACCGTTTCATTTCTATCCCCATAATCAAGCACAAAGTGTTTGTCACCATTTTCCAGCACTCTATACGGGCCATCGTATACTGGGCGTAACGTTGGTTTTAGAGCTTCATGCTTAACAAAAACAAACTCAGCGTTTTTTAAAGTTTGAGGAACAAAAACTCGTGGAAAGGAGTGATGAGCTGGACCGTGGAGAAAGTCCGGACTGTTACTGCCTAAAAACCTTGGGACTGGGAGGTGCCCTGGTTCCGGGTTTTCTGGTAAAAATTCACCTGGTAGTCTAATAGGCTGAGCAAAGACTAATTCTGCAGGGGAAGCGTCTAAATCCTCTTTAGGTGCCGCACGCAACCCCAATAAAACCCAGGGAAGTTTATTTACCCAATTTGTGTCCGTTAATGAGGCCCTGAGGGCGGCCTTTGAGGACCTGTGAAAACGCTCGCATAACCCATTAGCCTGAGGGTGATAAGCGGTGGTACGGTGAATTGTTGCCCCTAAACTGTTGGACATGGCTGACCACAGCTCTGAGACAAATTGAGGCCCCCTATCTGACGTGATGTCTGATGGGACGCCGAAACGTGCCACCCAATTTGTTAGAAAAACGCGAGCGACTTCCTCCGCTGTGGTTGCCGCTAGCGGGACTGCCTCTGGCCAGCGCGTGGTGCGGTCTATCATTGTTAGCAGGTGTGTGAAACCTTGGGAGGAAGGCAGCGGCCCCACGAGGTCGACATGAATGTGGTCGAACCTTCTAGCAGGGATTGGAAAAGGCTCCAGAGGGGCTTTAGTGTGTTTGTGTACTTTGGCGCGCTGACAAGGAATGCAAGTTTTTGCCCATTCTTTTACATTTTTGCGTAGGCCTGGCCACACAAACTTTTCGGCAACCATTTTGACCGAGGCGTGCACACCTGGGTGCGCGAGGGAGTGAATTGCGTCGAAAATGCGGCGGCGCCAAGCAGCTGGTACTAACGGGCGAGGTCGGCCAGTTGAAACATCGCATATTAGGGGGGGCACGCCGTCGCGCAACCCTTTTTCCTCCAGCCTTAACCCTGTTGGTCCAGACAGGAACGTGCGCACGTCCGCATCACTACCTTGCTCTTCCGCCATGGCTGCATAATCTATCCCTTCATGGATGGGTGCTGCATATGTGTTTGCGTTAGAGAAAAGCTCAGCTGCTGAAGCAGTGTAATCTGTCTCCTCGTGCTCTGGCGGTGCCACAGCACGAGAGAGACAGTCAGCTACTGCGTTAAGTTTGCCTGCTACGTGTCGAATGTCTGTGGTGAACTCTGAAATCGCAGCTAGCTGTCTTTGCTGTCTGCCTGACCATGGTTCTGAAATTTTAGCCATAGCAAAAGTGAGCGGCTTATGGTCCACAAAAGCCGTGAAACTCCGCCCTTCTAACCAAAACTGGAAGTGGCGGATGGACAAATGAAGCGCCAGCAGCTCTCTGTCAAAAGTGCTGTATTTGCGTTCAGTAGGGTTTAGCGATTTGCTAAAGAATGCTAAAAGGTTGCCAGACCCCACTGACAAGTTGTTCTACAACTGCCCCTATAGCCAGGTCTGAAGCATCTGTGGTTAGAGCAATGCGGGCTGAGGGATCTGGGTGAACTAACATTGTGGCGTTAGCTAGGGCGCTTTTTACTTCCGCAAAAGCGCGTTCGCGCTCCGGGGTCCATTCGACCGCGTTGGAAGCTTTCTTTTTTCTGAGCGCGTCATATAGGGGTTGCATGAGCTGAGCTGCGTGGGGGAGGAAACGGTTGTAAAAATTAACCATCCCCAAAAATTCCTGTAGCGACTTAACCGTTTGAGGCCGTGGAAAACTTTCTATCGCACGAACTTTGTCTGGAAGTGGAATTGCCCCTGCCGGGGAGACCCTATGTCCCAAAAAATCAATTTGTGATACGCCGAATTTGCATTTGGCTGGATTGATTATAAGTCCGTGCTCTTCCAGCCTCTGAAAAACGGTAGTGAGGTGCTGTTTGTGTTCTTCCTCGGATGAACTGGCTACCAGCATGTCATCGAGGTAGACAAAAACAAAGGGTAGGTCGCGTAGGACTGCGTCCATCATCCGTTGAAAAGTTTGAGCCGCGCCTTTGAGGCCGAATGGCATTCTTAGAAATTCAAAAAGGCCGAAAGGGGTTATAACCGCTGTTTTAGGAATATCTTCAGCTCGGACTGGGACCTGGTGATAACCGCGGACTAAGTCTATTTTTGAAAAAATGCGCGCACCTGCTAAATGCAATGAAAAATCCTGAATGTGAGGAATGGGGTAGCGGTCATGCGCTGTAGCGTTGTTTAGCCTGCGGTAATCTCCGCACGGTCTCCAAGAACCGTCGGATTTCGGGACCATATGAAGTGGTGAGGCCCAAGGGCTCTTTGAACGTCGGCAAATGCCTAATTTTTCAAGAGCTGCAAATTCGTCCCTTGCTATGTTGAGCTTGGCCGCGTCTAAGCGGCGAGCTTTGGCAAAAACGGGAGGTCCGTTTGTTGGAATGAAGTGTTTAACCCCGTGTTTGGCTACAGTGGCTGAGAATTTGGGGGTTGTGAGTGCTGGAAATTGGGTGAGGAGTTGCTCAAACTTACCTCCTGCCGTAGTGACGTTGGCCTGCACAGGTGGTGGAGAAACTCGAGCTGAGCATGGAATAGAAGCAAAAGAGAGTGCATTAACCAGGCGCCTATTTGCAAGATCCACTAATAACCCATGTGCACACAGAAAATCTGCGCCTAACACGTTAAAGCTCACCGCTGCTACAACAAATGTCCATCTGTAGCTGCGGCCGTGGATGAGGAGGTGCAGGCTCTTTTCCCCGAACGTGTCGATGTCAGAGCCGTTGGCTGCCACTGCTCCGTTGCTCCGGGTGCCCATGGTTCGCTCTGCGTGGGAGGGCATGATGAAACTCAGCTGAGCTCCCGTGTCGATGAGGAACTGCTTGCCTGTGTATCCATCCGTCACGTATAACAGCTTATTCTTCTCGCTGAGAACTGCTGCTGTTAATGGCCCTCGGCTTTGGCGTTTCCCCGACATCGTAAACTTGCAGGGGGGAACGCATTTGCGGGCTTTCTCTGCGAAGCGGTGGTGATAATAGCAGACGTCGTTCTGCTCGTTGCGCTTGGGCCGCGCCGCTGTCACCGTGGGTTGAGTCTCTCCAAGGCTCGGGGTGTCAGTTCTCAGATCTGCGGATGCCGCTGTGGGTGTCCGTTCTCTGCAGGCGTTGAGGAGCCGGTAAGCCTCGTTGGCCAGTGTGCGGAAATCCTGATGGTTATTGCACTTCATCCTGGCGAGTGTCCCTCTCAAATGCGGTGGTAGCGTGCTGAGAAAAATGAATTGGAGAAGGAAATTATCATTATCCTCCTCCTTGAGTTGTAGCAAATCCTCCATGAGGGTCCTCGGATTGCTCCCTCTGTGGCCGTAGACCGCCAGGATCCTCTCGGCTCTTTCCTCCGCTGACGGGACATAATTCGCCACGATGGTCGCCTTGAGTGTCTCATATTTGTCCCGGGTTGGTGGTTGCTGGACCAAGCTCCGCACACACTTCGAAGTTGCGGAGTCGAGCTTGGAGATGATGTGATAAAATTTGGTATCATCTGCTGTGATACCCGCCAGTATAAACTGGGCTTCGGCTTGCTGGAACCAAGATGCAGGGTCTTCTCTCCAGAAGTCTGGCAGCTTGACAGCGACGGCGTTCGTGCACACCATCATTGTCGTGTTCGCCGGGTGAGAGTGCGTTTCTACGGCTCTCGCGGCGGTGTTGGAGCTCGGTTGAGCTCTCTCAGTGCCCTCTGCCGCGGGGAACAGCTGTCTGCTTGTTCCCTCATCTGCGTCGTCGCTGGCGTGTGCCAGAGCCACCATGGATGAGCAGCTTGAAGAGCGCCTCCGGTCCATATTCTCGCGTCAGGGTCACCAGTGTAGTGGAGCTGAAATAACGAGGCGGCTTTGAATTAAAAACAGGGTTTTTATTGAACAGCTCCTCTATCAAATCTCAACAGGTGCAGAGCTTAGCAGAAGGCAAGAGAGAGATCTCTGCTTTGCTCGCTGGTTAAATACAAGCACACATGGCACCACTCATTGAAACAGCTGACGTCAGAGTCCACTCATTGAAAAAGGTAACATCTCCCCGTTATCTAAATCCCCTATTAGCCCTGTTAACTCCTCCCTTCGCCTTGGGAGGTGATGGGAAAACCTTCTCCTCCCTCAGGGGTGAAGGTGTCGAGTCTGTTGTCATGGCGTCCTGTGACGTCATGGGTCTTCACACGGCGGTGAGATTCCTTTGTTCTTTCAGAGGTGTGAAGTTCCTTTGTATATGTTGTCCCAAACATTTCCACATGCTCTAACCAATGTAGGTATGGAATATCTGAGTGATATATACCACAGAGGTAATGTTTTTACTCGCGTTGGTTTGCCTGTTAGCAACATAACTCAGAAAGTTATGAATGGATTTTGATGAAATTTTCAGGAAAGGTGTGTAATGGCATGGGGAACAGATGATTAGATTTTGGTGATGATTTAAGAGTGCATACCTCCACCAAGGGGTTTGTTTGTATTTGTGCAGCAGCATTACACAAAAACTAGTGGATGTATTTGGATGAAATTTTCACCAGAGGTGGCTCTTGGGCTACAGACGAACCCATTACATTTTGGTGATGATTAGAGAATGCATACTTCAGCCAAGGCTCTTATCTTCTCACAGTGTGTTAGCAACAATACTCCAAAACTACTGGACAGACTTTGATGCAATTTTCACCAGAAGTGGCTCTAGGCCTACACACAAACCCATTACATTTTGGAGGTGATCCATGAGGGAAGGAAGGAGCCTTGGCAGAAGTATTTGCTCTCTGAGTGCTTTTCTACTTCATTAATTCGTTCATTCATTCATTCATTTATGGATAAACCCTGAGTTTACAGGTATGCTTTAAATTAAAAAAACAAAAACTTACTGACTTTCCTAATGCTTTTTCTTCAGTGTCTTTTTACTACTACCGCTTAACGCTTGTTCAACACACCAGAAAGGAGCCATTATTTTATGATGCAATTGCATATTACAGCTTGATTAGTAACTGATCTGATTGTAAATTTCAAGTATACAAACAGCTAAATTATAAACTAAAATGTTTCTTATTTGAAAGGTGTCATAGTTGCACTATTGTGGAAACCATTAAGTTGTAACTGCTGCAGGACTTCAACCTGAGTAGGAGGTTGTATGAGATGTAGTTTTTATCTCCTCCAAGGAGGTTATGTGATCGATCCAATTCATCTGTCAGTCTGTCTGTTTCAGTCTTTACAAAAATAATGGATGGATTTTCTTTATTTTACCAAAAGTACAGCTTGCCCCAACTTAGAAGTATTAGGCTGCGTGTCCACCAAAAGTGATTTTTCCGCTCTGGGCGACTATTTTCTATTCATTCTCTATGTAGTCCAGCGTTTACGCACTGAAACGCTTTGAGCGGTGGCCGTTTTTTGTCGCAGTACTCAGGGCGCTCAGTGTTGAAAAAATTCAACTTTTCAGACTGCAGCTGAGCTCGTCAGTCAGACCTGTCTAAGCAGCCAATCAGAATAAGGAAGGGCGGGACATAGGATGCCGATACAGTCTGTACTCAGACTCCTGTTTTCCGTGTCATTATATTTTACATCCAGAGCTGCTAGAATACGTTTCCTGTCCATTGTTATTTAGAGACTGCTATTAAAAAATCAGTAGAAAGTCTGACCGTAGGAAAAGCGGAAGTGCTGAGTTGAGAGTGACGAGCTGTTGCTGGGATACAGGGCACAGAGTTTTTTTTTCCCAGAGCGCAGCGCACAAACTCTGAAAAAAAAAAAACGCTCAGGGTGGTCGGGCAACAAAAAATGCATTTGGTGGACACGCAGCCTTACATTTTGGAGTTGATCCAGATCATATCATGGAGATAGGATTTTTTTTTTAAAAACCTTTGTGAAGGTATGCAGTCTGGTAAAATGTAGGCCTATTATGAGAATCATCAGTGCATTTTTTCACCAGTCTTCCCATCTTTTCATTTCATGAAAATGTTCCCCTGTGCACCTTTAAGATAAGATAATCCTTTATGCAGCATGACGGCTGGGGCGAGACCGCCCACATTGAGTTTATGGTCGGGGTTCTTGAGCGGCAGGCGCCCCAGACTGGCAGCCCCCAGTGAGGGCCCCTTTGTGGCGGGGGTCAGCGGCAGATGGGTTTGTGGCTCTCCTGCTTCCCTCCCGTCTTGGAGGAACTGGGACAGAGAGCCACAAACCTCGGAAGATCCTCACATGAGATCATGGAGACCCTCGGTCGGCGAAAGCAACAAGAGAGGGAGCCCTTTCTTTCACACCCGCCGCACCCACATCCCAAGGGGTGCAAAATCCAATTTTTGATAAAACAGATTTGTCGTCCAGTCCCATCTTTTGCCCTTTACCCAGGTTATATGAACTTCATTTTCTTGAAAACAAATAAGTAAAAAATTGCATCCACAAAGGGTTTAGAAAGTTGGAAAATGAAAAACTTTATACAGTCATAAAATAATTCTTTAAAAAAAAGTTATGGACCTAAAAATAGTCATAACATTTGAACATTTGGCTAATGAGAACTACAGTGGCCAGTAAGGATCTCAAAGCCAATAGCATAAGTAGGCTAATATGTGTCATCATAGCACAGAGCTCAGGGGTTACAAATAATGTGAATGCTAATAATAGAAATTTTGTTAATAATAGAAAAATGGCTGAGACTCAACCTGGAAATCAGTACAAGATTATAGTGGGGCAAGAGTGAGTGCAACACCTACTGACCAGGGGGTAACAATGTTTTCTATCAGAGGTTTATCTATACTTCCTCACCATCTGTTGTTTTGAAAGACATGGTTGTAAAAATTCTTTCATAATCTATTATTACCTGTAATTTTAATTTATGTATAACTAGTGCATTGCCCGTAGAAAGCAAATCTTCCTGTCTGAAACAGGTAGCCCAATTAGACTTTACAGGCCCAAATGTAGGGTGTGTTTGAAAGTGGAATAGAAAGAGGTGTATCCTATATGTAGGTAATCACACGTTAGACAAATATAAAAAGGACTGAACGGCATTAAGATTTATTTGATTGTGTGAATATTAATTACAGAATATGTAATTACTGAAAACAAATGGGACATCCAGTATTAGTGACTGTTTAGGACTCTTGTTTGTTTGTCAGATCTCTTATTTGTGATCTTTTATGGCTTATTTTCATAGTAGTGTTGTATGGTGCACTTTGGGGAATGGGTGTTGTTTAGTCACCATTATAATTATTTTAGTTTATATTACTGTTCAGTGATGGAGTTAAGTGTAATATTGAATTTCTTCTGTGTATCAGTGCTGTAACAGGATACATTTACAAATATTTGAGACTCATTCTAATGCATCCTTTTATATTTTAGCAATATTTGGTTATTAAAAACTTTTTAAAACCATAATCAATCGAATTAACTACAGAACACCCAACATTATTATACACAGCAGAAGGAGCCGTTTGGCTGCAACCGGTGTGTCGTTGTTGCCCATTTGTTGGTAAATATGATTTATTTCGTTATTTGGACGTTTTTGTGTCCTGTTTGGTCATGGTCATTGTTTAGTCAAACTGTGCATATGTGGCTACATATAATATGTAATTGATCTGGCCATTCTGCTCCACAATCATGGTGGTATTATTAAGTTTTTAATTTGTAGATACTCGTGCCATCAGGGGCTTGTGGTCTGGCAAAGGACAGTGGTAGCACACGGGTGAAGCAGCAACCGAGACTCCCGTCTTCCACTGACTGGGCAGACTGGGCTTGCCTCCACGCAGCTGGCCTGACTGCTGCTTCTCCCAACGTGTTCTGTGTTGGATACACTGGTGTTGCTTGCCAGACCCTGGGCCCCCGCTGGCGCTTCTTCCAGTGTGTTTGCGTGCCTCATGTTCTCCACATATGCCGAATTATCGTTTAGAGTAGACCCTACACAATCATGGCAGCATTATATTAAAATTTTTTAAGAATTAAATCTTCACTGTTATCTTTTTTTTGGTCCAATTTGTCACTTTTCACTTCCTTGTTTTACTCACGGAGCGCTGTAGTGACTGGTCGTGATGCCGCGTATTATCCAATCAGCACGGAGTCAATCCGAAACCCCACCCACACTTGTAGAAGCCTGGGCATGAGGAGACAGCGTGATAGTTAGTCTTTTATTGATAATAATTACATATTTTTGTCTAAACAGCTCCATACTCAGGGATTCACACCCTCATACCTCAGCAAAGCACATATAAAAGCTTAGGTTATTCTGACGAACGGTTTCGTAGATATGTGAGGAACACACAGACAGACAGACGTTCCTTGCATTTATAGATTGATAGTGCCAAATAGTGTTCATTGTTTTTCACATATTCACTTTTAATCATCTATCTATTAACTGAACTGATGAACATAGACTGACAAGACAATACCAGATAATCTGAATAAACATGCACCATAAAGTGGAGAGATGGAAATTGCAAGTGAATGTTACAGTAGAGCTTGTTTACTGTAATCTGTCAACATGACAGACAACCTTTAGATTTTTCTGTAATTACTTAAAAAAATCTCAGTGACAGACAATATTCAGGAAGCTATGTCCTTTAAAGATAGCATTTGCAAATAAAAGAAAATGTAAATTAGATGATTTAGCCGTGCACTTTTTACATAGTTTTACATACCAGCATTTCGTACACTCTAGAGTATGGAGATGTGCTTCATCTTTAACTCTTGCTTCTGTTTCAGTGGTGTGAGTGATTATGATGTCTTTTGGTCACTGGAGAGTTTATTTATCAAATTACAGCCAGATATTGACTGTAACACTCACCAGTCAATAAGATATATGATAAGTGAAGTGTATGGTGGTCTGAAATCAGAGATTACTGTCACCACAGCAGCTTGAAGATCTCCTGTAGGTAATGGTTGAGTAAGAAGGTTATCAGTAGGATAGTCGTTGTTCATTTGCTCTAATAGCTCTAAATTTGTAGAATAGATTATATCATGAGACCTAGCTCAGACATTTAATAACTGTTGCATCTTGTGAAATGACACTGGATATTTGTGAGTCGCAGAGACACAACTCTGCCTTTCTTCTGCCTTTCCCTTCCTGCCACTTCAAACGCTAACCCAGCCCAGTTGCCATGACAATCCAATCCACGCAGCTTGTTTTTTGATACTGCAAAGTACTCAAACCCCCCCTGCTGCTGTGATATGACTGCCATTGCTGTTCCAAACCAGGTGGCTGCTTTCCTCAGGGAGCTCTTTCAAATAAAGGCATTCAGCCAGTAGACTTTGAAGTCCCTCTGTAGACAAGCTCTCAATAAGAGAGTACACTTTCTTTCTGTTTTTTTTTTCTTTGACAGAAGATCCTCACTGAAACGGAGTGTAATATATCACAGCGTTGTTGTGGTGATGCTACAAAAAATACGGCTTCCTCTTGCTGTGATTTGATCCAAAACCTTTACTGAAAGAAATATTTTTTTGTTGTTGTTAAGGATTTCACATTCCCTTTAATTTGGGGGTTTGACTATGTAGTGTCAGTCAGCCATTCACCCATTAATGAAGTTCTGCTGTTCTATTTCTCCTCTCTTTCATCTGCATTGTTGGGAGAACAGAAAGAGGATAACTGAAATAAAAAGGACACTGAAATCGGAGCTGCACATTTTGAATCATCCGTGAAATTTAAAGTATGAAAGTAGATGTGCATGCTTTTTTCATGTGAGTCATAATTATTTTTTTGCACATTCTGGTGAAGCCAAAAAAGAACTAATGTGATAACGTGGCATCTGTCCACATTTCACAAGAATTGCAACTCCTCCCAGGCAGTTGCTCTGGTGCTCACTAAACTCGCACGCAGTGATCCTCAGGTGGGTCTGCATCCAGGTAGTGCTCAAGGTCAAAGGTCAGGAGATCTGGGTGTTCATGTGATTTCAGAAAAATCACTGCTTCTCCTAGACAACTCCCCAATTGTCAGCATACTCACACACAGTGATCGTCAGGTGAGTCTAGATCCAGGTTATGTCAGGAGATCTGACCACTCAGGGGTGAATTCATCAGGTGGTCTGGTTTAATCTTTCCAGTTGAAACAGGGTTGGTTAAATGTATTCATAATAAAAAAAAAGGGAAGCCACATTTTAAAAGGCCAAATAATACAAATGACTTAAATGTCCCATATAGTATAAGGGTGCTTTCACACCTACAGGCTTTAGTTCGTTTCAATCAAACTTGAGTTTGTTTTCTCCGTTAGTGCAGTTCGTTTTGTCTGGTGAGAACATGGTAATCGCACTCAGGTGCGTACCAAAACAACCGTGCCAAGAAAGAGGTGGTCTCGACTCGAATCAACTGCCGTACTCTGGTGCGGTTCTGCAGATGAGAAAGGGACCGTACTGAAACAGGACCAGTGGCAAACGGTAAAACATTTTATGTCACTGTACATGTGTACTTGATGGATCTTCGAAAATATCTGTGGCTGAGCATGTCACAGTTCTGGAGGATTAATTAAGGTTAACATGTTATTTTCCATCCGTAGCCGTGCTTCATTTTCAAACTTTGCGATTTGCTGAAAATGGTATATGCATGTAATGTAATAAACAATAACCAGGGCAATGAAAACCCCCCGTAGATTACACTACGATTTGTATTATTTTCTTCCCAGAAATGCATAAGTGCACAGCAGTCATCCTACTTCCTGTATTTACTTTTCCTGTTCTCGCGGCAAAAAAATCTGACCAATAAGAACAGAGATTGTTCTGACATAAGTCTCGTGGGATTTAATGTGACGGAATTTGATCAGCTTGAATTTTTGCCTGTGTGAAAGGGAATGAACCAAGGAGAAAATGATACAAAGTAACAAACTTATCAACTGATTCGGACCAAAGTAAATGAATTTAGGTGTGAAAGCACCCTAAAACTGTGTCTGTGCGGTGGTACAGGTGGGGGATTCTCCACCGAGAGAAGGCAGCTGGGGAAAGGGGGAACAATGGACTGAAGGAAAAAGTGTCACCGGGGGGTCTCAGATGGGACAGTAAGGACTTTTTGCCCCCCCCAGGGAGAGGAGTGCGCCGGAGCCGCTGGAAGAGGAAAGGGTGTGAGAAGCGGTGCCGGCTTGATGTTATGTTAATGTGCCACACAGGTCTTTGTTCCAAACAATGTATTATAGTCGGAAGTTCCGGGTCTCAATGCATGGAATTAAAGGTATAAAAGGAGACTGCGCAGAGACCCGGGAGATCTTTTACTGTACTGTATGTTGGAGAAGGAATAAAGTTTGTGTGTTGTCCAGCTCGTTGCCTCGCCTGCTTCTTTTCTCCACATCTGTGCTTTTTAACCTTATAAACTACAGTCATGGGTCACATAAAACTCTCACCATACAGAGAAATACACACTGGGCCTCATGCAAGAACTGTTAGTTCTAACAGATTTGTTTGTAAATGTGACGTACTATCAATTTACGTGAACTTTTGGGGTTCACCAATCTGTTAGTATCTAGAAATTTAGTGCATTTATTAGCAAAATTTACAAGTGGTCCAGACCAGTTGTTAGAGTTTTGTGTAAATAGTTTGCTGTTATTCTAACCTTAGTTTTCGTTAAATGGCTCTATGTTTTATTTGTCTGAATCAAATATAAGAGTGTAAACCCTATAAACCAGGGGTCACCAACTGGCAGACTCTGGTCTGGATCTGGACCCCGAGATTCTCCATCCGGACACCAAAGCCTTTTGATACAATTTGGGGAAATGGGAGACTGCTTTGTTTTGGCAAAAGAAAAAAAAGCGGAGAATGAGATGCTGTATTGGCAGCTGCCGGACCAGTTTATGGTGTGAGCTCTCGGGCGTTCTCCACTCTCCACTGTCCCACCGACACTCGCTCCTTGCAGAGTTGGACCCACAGCAAAATCATGGTTCGCTACGAGCGCCACACACGCAGGCTAGGATATCCACCTGGACAGAGATGCTTTGTTCCCGGTCTGTATCCACAAAGTGAAGTGCTATTTTGAAATTTAATGTATCTACTGTTGTGATTCTGCCTCTGATTCTGCTGAGAGCATTCCATGATGGGATGCAGGGGTGAAGTCGCTTCACCCGGGACCGCAATCCCGTTTGGCCCATGCTGGTTATGGAGGTCCTTTTCGTATCCTCTGATATCATGTAGAAACTCTGTAAAAGCTCTGTGTGTTACTGAATATAAAAAGTTCCACCTCCCCTCTCTCTGTAATCATGGACTTATAGCGCCACCCATGCTGGAACAGAGTTTACTGTTGAAAAAAAAATTGTCTGAGGAATTCTGTAGTATGGAATTATTATTATTATTATTATTATTATTATTATTATTATTATTATTATTATTATTAAATTGTATATTACATGTTTTTTTTAAACTGAGCAAAGAATTCATTTGATTTCTTTTGTTAAAAAATTAATACAGAGCTAAAAGCATCTGAAACATGAGCTTAATAAAATAATGCGCAAAAACAAGTTAAATGATATTGGCCATGGAGACAGCTGTGGTCTTCTGAAAGAATGTCCATGAAAGGATGATTTTTCTGAAAACCACATTTTGAGATAAATTTGTCCATGTGGCATGACACATGTCTCTTCCCATTTGTTTAATTAATAGATATTGGAAGTAAATTCATAGGTCATTGCAAATACTTTTCTTTAAAAATAAAAAGTTGTCACACAGTGGGAAGGAAAACTCCTGAATAGAAAAAAAATACATGAAGATGCATCAAGGATAGTTTTAGAATCAGATCGGAGCCTCTGAGTCATAATCGAATCATGAGATGCCTGAAGATTCCCACACCTAATTTGGACCTCAGCTGGGGAGGAGGACTGACTTATTGGACCTCTTGCAGTTTTATAAAAATATTTTCTTTTCTATCAGACAGTGAAAAAGGTTGTTTTTTACCTTAACATGTTTCAGCCATTTCTTGCAGTCTTCGTCAGAAGGGTCATGTGATGTTGTGACAGTCAGCTGTTTCATCAGCTGTTTTATCCAGGTTTACCTTGCAGTTTTAGTTGGTGACCCCTGCTATAATCTAATAATTCATCAACAAAATTATATACTTTGAATCAAGTTATAATTAAAATTTCTGGAACTTATATCACATCCCAACAAGCTCCACCTCCATATCTCTAGATCAGTAAAACAAACACACCCTGAGTGCCTCCTTACTTGTGATTGACCCACTCAAAAAGCCTTTACAGAATAAGGTTAGTGGCTTAGTTATATTAATGAGCAGGCTGAAAACTAACTTTGAGACAGAACTTTACAGACATATATATTTACCTGTAAAACAACACCGAATTGTTTTCTAGCTCATTTTAGCAAAGCTGAAAGGAGCTAATGCAATGACACTGCGTCCATCATCCATCTATCCACATTTCATGGGAATCGCTCGTCCTCCTAGGCATTTGCCCTGATGTTCAAACTCATTCACAGTGATCCTCAGGTAGGTCTGCATCCAAGTTATGGTCAAGGTCAAAGGTCACAGAGAAATCATCATCCATCTATCCACATTTCATGGGAATCGCTCCTCCTCCTAGGCAATTGCCCCCGTGGTGATCAAACTCACTCACAAGGATCCTCAGGAGGGTCTGCATCCATGTTGTCAAATCACTGTCAAGGTCAAAGGTCAGGAGACCTGAGCACTGACGTGATTTTAGAAAAATCACCACTCCTCCTAGGCAGTTACCTCGATTCTCATCAAACTCACTCGCAGTGACCCTCAGGTAGGTCTGCATCGAGGTTGAGGTAAAGGTCATTGTCAAAGACCTGAGCATTTATGATTTCCCAAAAAATGTTACTCCTTCTAGGCCATTCACCTTGACTTTAAGGTTGTGCTTAAGGTCAAGGTCAATGGTCAGGAGATCTGAGCAACGGAATGAGCTACTCCGTCATTGACGGTCTGGTTTATGTTTAACATCACATACATATGTCTTAGAGGATGGCAAAACTTAAAATTAATCCTTGAAAAATGCACAATATGTGACCTACATTATGTTACTGGTAGTGTAATGACTAATCAGTTTAACTGATCATAATCATTAGCAAAATTATTGTAATTGATTTTGTTGGTTAATAGTTTGTTACATCATCACAAATGATTTTATGCTGAGGAGCTCATCTAAATATTGAATTAGCAGGAAACATGGACATCATTGATAAAAATCTGGGTTTTCCCAGCCAGCTGCTGCTTACCAAGGGTGAGGCTGTTGCTACCGTCTCTCTCGCTCTGTGTGTGTGTGTGTGAGAGAGAGAGAGAGAGAGAGAGAGAGAAATGAAAGGATGAAATTAGCTAGCAAAAGTTTTTATCCCCTGCTGGTCGAAGATCAGACTGAAGGAGGATTATGTTATGGGGCAGTCCATCCGTCTGTCCCATTATTGTGAAATAAGCTCCTCCTACAGTTTTGGTCTGATTGTTTTCAACTTGGTATTGGGGTTAGATATACACTGAAGACGCACATATTGCAATGTGACTCCAATCGGAAGATTTTTGTAGGAGTTATAGGCCCTGACTTTTGTCTTATTTCACCTCAGTTAATAGACAGTAACTGTCTTGTGAAGTCAACTGCTCCTACAGTTTTGTTCCAAGTGTTTTGAAATGTGGTACCAGTTTTTGATATACACTAATGATGCACATATTGCAATTTGGCTCTGATCGGATGATTTTTATTATAGACCTTGAAGTCGAGGTCAGAGTTCAGTTTTTCCCTAAATCTTGTAAACGTGATAACTACTGAAAGAAGTGATGTAGGCATTTCAAATCAATACCATGGTTGTATCCAAGACAAATCTTGGATGGCTTACATCCTGACCTGACTATTGGTTTGGGGTCAAAAGGTCAAAGTTAACATTCCATTTGCACTGGTACTGTAGAACGAGTAAAGCTAGGGTCACCAATCTTTGTACACAGGTTCACCCTGAGATCCTGAAGTGTGACTATGGTTTTAGGATTGCAAGGTCAGAGGTCAACATCAAAATGCCTTATAAACTATAAACAACAAAGAATGCTATAGTCACTAAACTTGCTACACAGTTTGCTACACAGTTCACCTGATCCTGACTTACATCTATGGGTTTAGGGTCAAAAGGTCAAAGATCAACACTAACATTCCCTTTGCACTATTACTATAGAACAAGTAAAGCTAGGGTCACTAATCTTGGTAGACAGATTCACCCTGAGACCATGACCCTGACTGTGGGTTTAGGGTCAAAGGGTCAGAGGTCAAGATTAGGATTTCCTATGCCCTATTATTATAGAATGTGTAAAGCTATGTAGGGTCACCAAACTTGCTACAGAGGTTCACCTTGGGGTCTTGACCGACAACTATGTTTTATATACAACTATTTTCTGTTTATATTAATGGATGATAGGCTTTTCATAATTTGGTTCTGCCCCAGTAATTATGTGGAAAAGCTGAAAACTGCTCTCCTTCAGTAATATTTCAGACTCTTCAAAGAAAACAGAGGTGGGGATTATTGCACTTGCCTCAGGGTGCTGTTGCTAGTTCATGGTTCAAGCGTAATACCAAAATTATACTTAATGGTCAGAAAAAAATATTAAGTTCTATTAAAATGAAAGCACCATAGGTGCTGATGCCTTGGTGCTTCTGGCATTAAGGTGAGCAAATCATGGCATATATTGACAAAAAAGCCTTATCTCAAAATTCTGGCAAATTAAAAGTCGAGAAAACATGGCAATACATTGATGCAAGCCTTTAGTTCCACTTGATTTTGACTGGATGAGCTCATAACCTGACAACAGATATGAAAGATACACACACACACACACACACACACAGAGGCATAGACACCTCTTGTGCCAAATCTGATGACTGGTTTGGCTAGCTGTGGGGCACCAGTTTATTTGGGTCGTGGGCTAAGGCTGGTACCCTGAGACCTGTGATTGATTATGAATTACCCTCTAATAGATATAATGATTATAATATTGAACAGTAATTATTAGTTATTCTTCTAAATCACTGGGAATTTTAAAATTCCAGAACTAATATGCATTGTTTTAATTGATGTTTGGCTTTTATTGCTGCCTTTGTCCTTGGTTTACTGAAAAAAAAAATCACATGTATTCTTCTGTATAAATATTATTAATTGTGTCATGAACAGCAAAGTTTGAATTGAATAAATGGCACATTTTTTGAAGTATTTATATTTATTGTCTTTATTGTTAGTACATATCAAAACAGTCATTAGTTGCACCTCTAAATACTATTTATAATATCAACCTCTTTGCTTGTTCAAAACATATTACAGCTTTTGATTGCTAATATAATTGGCAATAGAGAATTTGTTTTATTCATTTATAAATAAGACATTATAAAATATCTTCATCTCAGTGTTAGCATTTAAATCTGACCATCTTGAAATCTTAGATTCCATCCCGAGTTTCCTCACCACTGTCCAAGATTAAATATCACTGAATTATTAACACCTGAAGATTGTTACAATCTGTCATGAATGCCCCCCGGGGCAGAGAGAGAGACAGACCTAAGCACTGGATTGTGTTGAGACATTTATTTAACAGAAGAACAAAAAATCCAAATAAGGGAAAACTTACAGGCTGCGTTCCAGAGCCAATATCACTCTGCGAACGTGGAGACAAGCATGGAACAGGCAGGAGAACATTCAGTGGTGCAGCAATGAGAAAATGACTAAGCAGTCTTTTCTTTCTTTCAAAGGTCTTTTTATTATTATTAATTGAAGTATCAATACAATACAAAGTATTGGAAATTTTCATTTTTGTTTTAACCAAACAGTGCAAAACTAAAATTTAAAACTAACAAATGTGGATGCTTCAAAACACAAAAACCTTTAAATAAACAATAATACAAAAATACAAAAAGAAAAATTGTGTGTGTGAGGTGGGGGTGGGGTAAAGGGGATACGAGCTACTCAGAAACTATAATTGTGGGTCTTTCAAAGAAATCAAGAAACAGGCGCCATAATTTATAGAATTTGTTTTCAGAGCCACAAACAGTATATCTGTTTTTTTCTAAATCCAAACAGGACATTATATCTTTTATCCACTGTAAATGTGAAGGGGGCAAAGAGTCTTTCCACTTCAGTAATACAGCACGTCTAGCCAATAATAATGAAAATTTGAATACTTTTAATTTGGAATTTGGCAAGACAAGTTCTGGAGCCACACCAAAAATGGCGCATAATGGATCAGGTTTAATTTGATATTGCAGGACTTCAGACATAAAAACAGAATGCCAAAAATTCATCAATGAAGGGCAGGACCAATACATGTGAAGCAAAGTGCCAGGAGCGCTACTACACTTTTCACAAGTTGGGTCTATATCCGAGTAAATACGTGCTAACTTAACCTTGGACAGGTGCACCCGGTGTACAATCTTAAATTGAATAAGAGCGTGATGAGCACACATTGATGCAGTGTGAACCTGGCCAAGAATAGAGTCCCACAGTTCATCAGTAAAAGTAAAATTAAGATCTTGTTCCCAATTCAATTTAATAGCGGCCAGAGAAGAAGATTGTAAATTTGAAATTAAATTATATAAAACTGATATTACCCCCTTAGAAGTTGGTTTAACTAATAAAAAATCATCTAGAGGATTATCAGAAGGTTTTTGAGGGAGTTGTTTTGTCATGGTTTGCACATAATGTCTGACCTGAAGGAAGCGGAAAAAATGTGTAGAAGTGATGTCGAATTTAGTGGAAAGTTGAGAAAAACTTGCAAATTGGCCATCAAAATATAAATCCGCAAAAGATTTTAAACCTTTTCTGTGCCATATATGAAATGCACTATCAATAGTTGATGGGGTAAATAAATGATTTGCGGCAATTGGACTTCTAATGGAGAAATACTGAAGACCGAAATTTTTCCTGAATTGAGACCAAATTCTAAGAGACTGACGAGCTACTTTGTTATTACCCAGTGTAGACAAAGCAAGGGGAAGTGGTAAGCAGTCTTTAAAAAGTATACAAATGAGGGTAAGAAAATGAGCAGCAGGTGTGGGCTGAGCTGGCAGGTGAGCTAATTGCCCAACAGTCCACAGCTGAGGCGGTGAGAGCAGACTGAACAGTTAATGGGGCTGTCTGAGAGGAGGGCACAAGAGAGGCAATAAACCAAAATGTATACAGAAAACTGACAACAAAATAAATACACACAAACAAAACTCAGAAACTAAATTGAATCTGAGCTCAGGGATGACATTTGAGCTCAGACACATGACACAAACTGAAATTGTGATTGTTGGCTGAAACCGGCATTTTGAGACAAGGAGTTAGCTAAACCGAGATCAGAATCTGAAATTTAACAACTAAAGAAATTGGTTTGGCCTCATTTTCTGTAATTTAGAATCAATGTCAGTTTTAATATTGTCGAAGGTATTTGCATTTTCCACTTATTTCTCTCTTATTTAACTAATTTAGTTCCTTTTTAAATTAGCTGCACTTACCTAACTTTGAATGATTCATCATGTGGCAGCTATACTTCTGACAAACACTTTAAGTTCTGTTTGCTTTCTATATGCTTAAGAATTTGATTATTCTGAACACATTCAAAGCCTTCCATGATATGGCACCCTCATATACAGTACCTCTGAGCTTATAATAACTTTACCTGCGTCACTGGTCTTGGTGCACATTCTGTGACCAATAAATATGCAGGTATAAGTGAAAGGAGAAACACTTTTACCTGTTGAGCTCCAACAATGCACAACTGCCTCCTAAGAACTCAATGGAGTGTTTTCATAGGTAGCATTTGTTCTATTTATCACTCAGTCAGAAGGACTGTTAGGATAGCCACTTCACCAGCTGGGTCATCAAGACATACCGTTTTAACTAGATCACACAAGGAGGAATTAACCTAGGCTTTTCTGACTGATTAGTCAGTTTTTCAAAAAATATTTTTAATACAGTAATACAGGCTTTTCAAATCAATATCATAGGTGTAGCTACTACATCTCTCTAGGTATTGCTGCCCTTGATCTCACAGTCAAGGTCAGAGGTTGATTTTTCCCACACAAAAAAGCTAGGAACACCATAACTCAAGAAGTAGTAGTTTCCCTGCATATTTAGTGTCATGAGCTGAGCACTGGAGGTTTCCGCCATGCTCAGTCTCGTGGCTTTTTCTCTGTATTCATATATTTGTTGTATTTTTGTGCCTTTTGGTTTTTGTTATCCCTGAAATGTTTTTTATTTTTTCCTGTTTATGTCTTAGTTTTACTATGTTCTGATTCTTTGACACTGGGTATGAATGTGTATAAATGTTCGGTAGTGGTCGGAAAGACCAGTGGTGCAGATTGCTGCCATGTTTCCATCAGTCTGCCCCAGGGCAGCTGTGGCTATAGCAGTAGCTTACCACTACCATTGTCTGTCTGTGGAGTAAATAAATAATAGACTCATTGTAAAGCGCTTTGGGTATCTTGAAAGGTACTATATAAATGCAATCCATTATTATTAAAGGGGTCAATGATTGCACTTTTTCCACATTCTGTGGAATTTAATTTTCCCAGCTTTTTAAAAATGCTTTGTTTGAATCCTGTACCTTAAAGAAAACCCTTACTACATTCATCTGAGCTGAATACAAGTCAAGTCGTCCCCTGAAGTCAGCCCTGGAATCTTTAAGGGGCACTATCTCATGGAGTGGTGAGGAAAGATGAATGCTGGTGAGCGTAGTGATTTGAGGGGTTTCTTTCCAGGTTTGTGGATGCGGCAGTTCATTGACAGTTTTAAGCCACTTGTCCACCTAGGTGTCTGAGGGAAGGTTCCCACGCCTCCTCTGCATCAGGATCCATTGGGAGCATGAAAGGTGTGTAACCAGGCGAGAGTCATGAGTCCAATACTCCATAGCCGCAAAATGCACAGAGTATTACTGCCTGGTCAGAGAACTTCGGACGGTTTTCAAGCAGTATTTTCAGCTACAGAGTGCAGTTTGATGAGCTTTTTCTGTCTACTCCAACCTGCTCTGCTCACCCCAACCTGCATAGCCTGCACATTATTGGTCGCTGTGACTCGTGGTGGATGGGCTGTTCTTCTCTGTTCATGATGCATCCAGACATTAAACGTTCGCCTATATCTTCAAAAGTAACAAGCGAAACATTTTTCAGAAAACGGTGAATGCGAGAAATAAATGTGTAGCTGCCAAATACAGTATGTGTTTACTTTTAATAACACCTTTAAGACTCATATATCATTTTTTTTACCTGATAACTGCACATAGGCAGTTTGTGTTCATTCATAAACTTGACTGATGTTCATATGGAGTTTAGCTTTACTCTCCTTTCCCTCTTCCTTCTTCTGGCTTCCTCCCCTAGCTAATGATTTAAGCTGTGTTTTCCACATCCTCTAAAAAGCCTCAATAAATTTCATTTTGCTGCAGTATGGTGGGCAGCAAATGGCTTACACTCAGTTCCCATTTGTTAATAAGGCAATTACAGGCTTTTTGCTTTCCAACAATTTCCAGTGTTTCCTGCACATAAATGAATGGCCAGTTGCTCAAGTGGATAAGTGGAAAGAATTGTTTTTTAACTTCATTTCAAAGATGCAAACTTAAGAGTGTTCAGTAAGGGTTGTGAGGATAGATTATCACGAAGAGCAAATAATGTTTTTTTAAGTCAGATTCTTTAGAAGCATGATGGAGAAGAGATCTCGGGCTCCTGTTTTTACTCTCTGAAGCCTTGAATATTAAATTTAGCTCACTTTCTCAGATTTCACTTTTTTTTTTTACTATTGAAACAAGTTGTAATCATTGCATTAGATGAGCTTCTGCTGTTTAAGAGGGATGTAATTCACACTGGTGAAGGTCGCTGGATTTTCAGGCTGTTTTTATATTTTAGGCTGAATTTCTTTGTACTTGTTATACAGTTACCTAGCTGCTGTCTCTTCAGCTCTAAACATTCGTGTCAGCAAACTTATTCACATTGCACAGTGGGGTTCATAGGAGTGTTTGCTGGGTAATACTAACATATCTACATAGGCACATGTCCAGCCTAAATGCACGTTTTTCTCTTTTTAAAAAAAAAAAAATCATCAACAGCAAATAAAAGAAAACAAACAGTAGGAGGGAGTTCCGTTTTGATCCACAATCCTATTGTGACAGACTTGTTTAGCATCTGTAAACCCATTTTTATCCACTTTCACGGCATTACACAAATCTCGCACTGCAGATATGACCTGTCACCTCAATTTTTCTCGGCTCTTCAATGGGGGTGAATCTAGAAAGTTCCCTGCCAAGTAGTCGCTCACTTGTTCCTCCCCAAAATTTCAACAGATGCCCCTCGTTCTCCGTTCCGCTCAGGCAACTAAGTGTGTCGCAAATGTGGGTCAGTTGCCTTTCTTCCCCCAGTAAAGTCAATTCATTTTGGTGGAATGGCATGAAGGTATCACGTTTAAACAATTCCGAGGGGGTCTGGGGCAAGACAAGAAGCACAGGAGTCTGCGATACCTCGAGAGAGAAAGAGTGACGTGAGCCATTAGAGGAGAGGAGCAGAGGGAGAATTAGTCTGAACAGTACATTAGCAGACTATCCAAACTGGAACCTTTCAGGTTGAGCTTTTCTTTTCCAGCCTCACTGTGCTCTGCTGATGAATATTGGTTTGTGTGGATTTGCTCTGCTATTTGTATCCTACATTATTAAAACCTGCTGACAAACACACATAATTGCCTGAGGTTTCTTTGACAGGAAAAGACATTTAAAAGGGGAGGGAAGACTTAAACAGATCGACAATAGAGGTTGACTGATATATAATTGTTGCTAAATGCATTATTGCCAATACTATAGAGTAGGATTCCTTAGCCTCATGATTTGATTTGATTTCCACATAATCTGTGCCCCCCCCCCCACTGTGATTTTGACATCAAACGAAAACTTCCAAATTTACCAAAAAAGTAAAAAATTTACAAGAAAAAGTTTCAAATTAGTAAAGTTCCAAAATTAAGAAAAAAAAAAACCTCACTGGTTTGCAAAGGGGGAAAATGGAAATTTACAAGAATCACATCACAAACTTGCATGAAACAAATGCAAAGTTACTAGAAGGAATATTTTAAAGAAAAAATAAAAATGTTGCAAAATTGCAACTTTAACTGAAAAATAAATGAAAGAAAAAGATGTTTTATAAGAAAATACTTGCAAAACTGCTTTAAAAAGCTGCTAATTTACAAGAAAAGTTGGCTATTTGCTGATAAAGTTACATATTTAAGAGGAAAAAAACTTGCCCATTGTTGATGTTAAAAAGCCATTTTATACTTCTTTTGCTGTTTCATCTTGATTTTAAGAACAATAGCTATTTTATAAGAAAGGTAGTAGTAATAGTAACGGTACAAAAATACAAATTTAATTGAAGAAGTTGCCAATTTCAGGAAAAAAGATTGATAGCTCATATAAACAAACAAAACATTTTGCAGGAAATAGGTTTGTGATTTACAGAAAAAAAAATACAAGAAAATTCACAAAATGAGTAAAAAGTTCTACATTTTGGAGGAAAAACTTTTCTTTGACTAATTAACCTATTTATAATTCACCTGTGTGAGGTCCAATTCAAAGCTCAAAGAAATTTTACAGCTCAATGGAATTTTATGGCAAAAAATTGCTCAGAATGTCTTTATCGTAAAAGCTGCCACCCCCTACGTTAGAGTACAGTTAAAGTTAACACCGTCTGACTGATAGTCAACCTACCCATATGATTGCATAACAGCAGTTTTTCCTCCAAAAGTCAAAAAAAAGCCAGTATTGTGGAAGCTAACGCACTGATGCCTCGAGGTGCTGCTGAAAACCTGTGTCACAGCCTGGTTATTACTTTTTTTTTCTACAATATTTTTTATTGAACCTTTTTTACAAACACAACACAAACAATCAAACACTAACACTAAAGTAATTTAAAGAAAAAAAAAATAAAATCAAAGTTGTACTAAAAACCCCCAACAACCACTAACAAAGGCAGGTCTGGACTTCCGGTTATGGCTGCCACGTAGGACGGACGTGTCTCGCTCTGCTCTGCTCCTGGAGAAAAAAATCGGCAAATAACTCTCTCATTTGGGACAGAACGTATCCCAGCATTTGGGCGAGGATATGTCGGCGAAGCCTAAGGCTGGAAAACCAGGAAAAGGAAAAAGCGAGCCGCCGAAACAGTCCAAATTAACGGACTTTCAGGTCTGTGACGCAGCAAACAAAACTCCATATATGGCGGAGGAGGCTGGCGGCGGTGCGATTTCTGCGGGGAATGGCGCAGATGCGCTGATGGCTGCCATGAGTTCAATGAGAGCGGACTTTTCCTCTAGATTTGATGGGATTATGACAGCGTTGGAAGGAATAAGAAAGGAATTGGGTGACTGTGTAGAACGAACGGCGCAGATGGAGCTCCGTCTCGCTAGTGCTGAAGATGACGTCACCCGTCTTCAATTAAAGGTGCGCACTTTGGAAAAAAAAAATAAATCTCTGGAAGATAATATTTTGGATTTGGAATCTCGGTCGAGACAGAATAATTTGAGGCTGGTGGGTCTTCCAGAGGAATCAGAAGGTCGAGACGTATGTTCCTTTCTGGAAAAGTGGATTCCGGAGGTGCTGGGCAGCGAGGAGTTGCAATCAGCAGTGGTTCTGGAAAAAGCACATCGTATTGGCCCACGGAGAGACAAGGGACCGCCGAGGACCTTAATTATGAAGTTTCTTAGCAACAGAGACAGGATGAAGATCTTCAACGCTGCACGTGCTAAAGGAGAGATTAAACACCAGGACCAGCAGGTGCGGTTCTACCCAGATTTGGCCACAGGAATCCAGCAATTGAGGAAGCAGTTTGATCCCGTACGTAAGGAGCTGCGCAACCTTGGGATTCGTCATGGTGTAATCTATCCTGCGAGACTGCTGACCACGTATGAGGGCAGAACCCACATCTTCAAGACCCCAGAGGAGGCGCAGGAGTTCATCAAGAAGATCAAAGAAGAAGAAGAGACTGGTGGGAGCTAAGCATGAACAAAATATAAGGTAGAATAATTAAGCATTTGCATAGGCATCTGACTGACTTGAAGTAAATAGTAAGTTTACAAAATATAGATTGTATTATATATTAAAAAAACAAAACAAAAACAAAACAAAAACAAAAAAAAAAAAAACTACGATGTACAAAGTTGTTAAAAATTTTGGAGTTAAGTTGGAAAACTACAGAGGAGAGTTAATGTTACGTCATTAAAAGCAGTAGAGTTAGGGTGATTGGGAGGATGAAGAAGGAGTGGCTTAGGCTGTTCCCCGTGGGTGTGGAACGGTCGATGGCTATATCGGGAGACAGAATTTTTCTTTTGATTTTGGGGGGTTTGCCACAAGTGTGGGAAGGGGAAATTTGTTTGTGTGTAGTTTGTAGGATGAATGTTCAACCACTCATGTTTTTGCTTCTCTGTATGAGCATGTTTACACTGCAAGGTAATCCCAAACTCTCTATTGATCATGGACCAAAGTGTTAATCTTAATTTAACTTCATGGAATTGCAGAGGTCTACAAAATTTAAAAAAACTTAAACAAGTTATGAATAAAATAAAGGACATGGGTTCAAGAATTGTGTTTTTACAAGAAACTCATCTGATAGAGGAGGATGTTAAAAGAATTAGGAGTAGATGGCAGGGAAGTGTATTCACCTCTTCATTTTCATCCCGAGCCAGGGGAGTTATGACTCTCATACATAAATCAGTTCCTTTTCAAGTGAAAAATGTAATTGGAGACAAATTTGGAAGATATGTAATCATTCAAGGTTCTTTGCTATTAGAAAATATAAATCTTGTGAACTTATATGGTCCCAATATAGATGATCAGAAGTTCTTTGCTAATTTATTTCTCATCTTGTCATCACTTACAGGGCAACATATAATAGCAGGGGATTTTAATTGTACATTGAATCCAGGTGTGGATAGATCAACAGGACTGGATTGTACGCACATTGGATGTAGGATGACTATTAATCATTTTTTGAAAGAATTGAGATTGTTAGATATATGGAGAGAAATGAAACCACAAGTTAAAGCCTATTCTTGTTATTCCAGTACCTACAAGACATTCTCACGTATTGATTATTTTTTGATTTCCACAGAATTAAGGTCCAAGATTCAAAACTGCTTTTATGATAACATCGTGATCTCTGATCATGCACCCTGTTGTCTAATATATGTAGATAAAAAATTGACAAAGGAATCAGGTAGATGGCAATTTCAGCATAAATGGCTTCAGGATGAGGAATTTGTCAAGTATATAGAAAAACAGATAGACGAGTTCTTTGACATCAATACTACACAAACATCAGCATGTGTAAAGTGGGAGGCTTTCAAAGCTTTTATTAGGGGACATATTATTAGTTATACAGGATCAAAATCTAAGAAGACTCGAGAGGAGAGAGCTAAATTGGAACATAAAATAAAAAATCTTCAGGAAAAAGTGTATGCAGGAAGTGACCCAAGGTTGGAGAATGAATTACTGATTTTGAGAGCTGAATACGACAAAAAATCAGCGAATAGAGCTGCCTCGAGTCTTCTAAGATTGAAACAATCTTTTTATGAACAAGGTGAAAAATCAGGAAAATTATTAGCATGGCAGATTAAACAATTGGAAATTAAAACACCAATTACCAGTATTATAAGTAACAGACAGGTAGTTATAGATCCTTTAGAAATTAATAGAGCCTTTAGAGATTACTATGAAAAATTATATGATACCAAAAATGAACCTGATTTAACAAAACTAAATGGGTTTTTGAACGAACTATCTATACCGTGTATTCCAAATGAAAACAGGGAGATATTGGAGTCTAAAATTAGTCAAGAAGAAGTTGGGCTAGCCATTGATAATATGAAATCAGGAAAAAGTGCAGGACCAGATGGTCTTCCAGTTGACCTTTATAAAAAATTTAAGAATAAATTAATAAAACCTTTTTTGGAAATGGTTTTAGAAGCATTTCAAAATAATAATTTACCATCATACATAAATAATGCCTTAATTATACTGCTGCCAAAACCAGGTAAGCCCTCTAATAAATGTGAAAATATGAGACCAATAAGCCTATTAAACGCCGACCTTAAGATAATCTGTAAAATTTTAGCAAGACGAATACAAGAAATTTTACCAAATATTATTAATCGAGATCAGAATGGCTTTATAAAGGGTAGACAAGGCTTCCATAATGTAAGAAGACTATTTAATATTATTTATTTTAATAAAGAAGCACCGGATACAGCTCTCCTATCATTGGACGCCGAAAAGGCCTTTGATAGAGTTGAATGGCCCTTTCTTTTTGAAGTCCTACAAAGGTTTGGACTTGGAAATAATTTCATAAAATGGGTTCAAATAATATACAATAATGCTACAGCAGAAATCCTAACAAATAACAATATTTCAAAACCAATAAAAATCAATAGAGGATGTCGACAAGGCTGTCCACTTTCACCTTTACTGTTTACTATGGCAATTGAACCTTTAGCGATAGCGATACGTTTACATTCACAAATATATGGAATTAAAGTTGGACCAACAGAACATAAAATCTCCCTGTACGCCGATGATATAATTTTGTTTATGTCGAATCTAAAAAAATCAATTCCAACCTTGTTGAATTTAATAAAGAATTTTGGGGAAATATCAGGATATAAAATAAATAAAACTAAATCTTCAATATTAATGCTAAATGAGACCCAGAGAAATTACCCAGCCCCTGAGGTAAATCAATTCAATGTTGTAAATCAGTTTAAATATTTAGGAATCCAAATTATGCCTAAGCTAGAATCAGTCGCCAGTGTCAACTATGAAGCCTTAATGTCAGATATCAGTGAGTTAACTCAGAGATGGATGTCACTACCAATGTCGATGATCGGGAGAATCAATATACTTAAAAGTAATATTTTACCTAAAATACTTTATTTATTTCAATACATTCCCTTATCACCACCTTTAGATCTATTCTCAAGAATAAAAAAAAAAGTTAGTGGAATTTATATGGAACAACAGGAGGGCTAGATTACGTCTGTCTTTATTATATTTACCATTTGATCTTGGAGGTCTGAAATGTCCAAATTTTATGTTGTATTATTGGTCGGCACAACTGAGGTCTATGACATATTATTTTTCATCAAATGATCTCCCTCACTGGACTGAAATGGAATCATACAATTTACCTTTACCTCTTCCCATATTCATATACTCAGATTCGGCAAAAAAATTACAAAAACAAGTTAAAAATCCATTTGTAAAGCATATGATCAAAATATGGTGTGAAGCTAAAAACTATTTAAAAGAACCACAGTTATTGTCACAATTTAGTCCAATATGGGGTAATCAATATTTTAAACCAGGGAGAGCGGACGCTGTATTTAAAGTATGGAATTTAAAAGGGATACAAAAGATTCAGGATTTATATTTGCCATGTGCAGACAACATAATGTCTTTTGAAGAGCTGAGGATCAAATCTAATCTCAATAGAACACATTTTTTTAAATATCTTCAACTTAGAAACTTTATTCGATCAAATCAAAATAAAGCTCTCACTCGACCTATTTATTCATCCTTGGAAAAAATGATGATGAAAGATAGTAAAAGAAAGGATATTATTTCAGAGTTTTATAACTCATTGACACTATCTTCAAGTGAAAATTCACTGAAAAGATTAAACTACTGGAAAGAAGATCTGCAAATTGAAATTTCAGAGGAACAATGGGAATTGGCTTGTACAGAAGCTCAAACCAAATCAATAAATGCACGCCTTAAATTGATACATTTCAAATGGTTAATGCGGATGTATGTTACACCAGAGGAGTTAAATAGATATAACAAAAATATACCAGATACATGCACAAAATGCATGGAAAGTAAAGGAACCCTATTTCATTGTTTATGGGAATGTAGATTAATAAGAATGTTTTGGGAAGAGGTGAGGGTAACAATTGAAAAAATAATCTCAAAACAAATCATATTGAATCCTAAACTGTTTTTGTTGGGTCTGTACCCAGAAAAGCATAATTTTAATAAAAGTGAAAGAACATTCATAGACCTCAGTTTGCTTAATGCCAAAAAATGTATTGCACTATTATGGAAAAAGACTCATAGACCAGATGTGACTCAGTGGTTAAGACAGATGTTAACAAACCTTCCATTAGAAAGAATAACATATATACTAAAATCAAAGGAAATTGTGTTTGAGAATATATGGAGACCTTTTATTGATTATGTAAAAAATTTAAACATAACTCTTGAAGAAGAAGGTGAATGATGTGTGTGGACCTTGTAAATTCCAAACTGGTGAACATAATATATATACTTATGTATTGGATTGTCTAGACTAAACAGAGGAGCATTGTTGAAGACTTGATTTTGTTGGTGGTTGTTGGTGTTTTTAGTGCATTTTTTTTTTGTAGTACTTTAGTGTTAGTGTTTGATTGTTTGTATCATGTTTGTTAAAAAAAAAAAAAAAGGTTCAATAAAGATATTGTGGAAAAAAAACAAAGGCAGGTCTTCGACAATGCTCCTCTGTTTAGTCTAGACAATCCATTACATAAGTATACATATTATAGATTCACCAGTTTGGAATTTACAAGGTCCACACACATCATTCACCTTCTTCTTCAAGAGTTATGTTTAAATTCTTTACATAATCAATGAAAGGTCTCCATATATTCTCAAACACAATTTCCTTTGATTTCAGTATGTATGTTATTCTTTCTAGTGGAAGGTTTGTTAACATCTGTCTTAACCACTGAGTCACATCTGGTCTATGAGTCTTTTTCCACAGTAGTGCAATACATTTTTTGGCGTTAAGCAAACTGAGGTCTATGAATGCTCTTTCACTCTTATTAAAGCTATGCTTTTCTGGATACAGACCCAACAAAAACAATTTAGGATTCAATATGATTTGTTTTGAAATTATTTTTTCAATTGTTACCCTCACCTCTTCCCAAAACATTCTAATTTTTCTACATTCCCATAAACAATGAAATAGGGTTCCTTTACTTTCCATACATTTTGTGCACGTATCTGGTATGTTTTTGTTATATCTATTTAATTCCACCAGTGTAACATACATCCGCATTAACCATTTAAAATGTATCAATTTAAGACGTACATTTATTGATTTGGTTTGAGCTTCTGTACAAGCCAATTCCCATTGTTCCTCTGAAATTTCAGTTTGCAGGTCTTCTTTCCAATAATTCAATCTTTTCTGTGAGTTTTCACTTGAGGATAATGTCAGTGAGTTATAAAACTCTGAAATAATACCCTTTCTCTTACTATCTTTCGTCAAAATTTTTTCCAAGGATGAATAAGTAGGTCGGATGAGAGCATTATTTTGATTTGATCGAATAAAGTTCCTAAGCTGAAGATATTGAAAAAAATGTGTTCTATTAAGATTAAAATTGATCCTCAGTTCTTCAAAAGACATTATGTTATCTGAACATGACAGATATAAGTCTTGAATCTTTTGAATCCCTTTTAAATTCCATACTTTAAATACAGCATCCGCTCTCCCTGGTTTAAAATATTGATTACCCCATATTGGGCTAAATTGTGACAGTAAGTGTGGTTCTTTTAAATATTTTTTGGTTTCACACCATATTTTGATCATATGCTTTACAAATGGATTTTTAACTTGTTTCTGTAATTTTTTTGCCGAGTCTGAGTATATGAATATGAGAAGAGGTAAAGTTAAATTGTATGATTCCATTTCAGTCCAGTGAGGGAGATCATTTGATGAAAAATAATATGTCATAGACCTCAGTTGTGCTGACCAGTAATACAACATAAAGTTTGGACATTGGTTATTACTTTTGAGATGTTTTACTCTTGTGGCAGCCGTAGCTCCTCATGGACCACAACGTGTCAAATTTTTTCAGTTGCCAAGACAAGAAAAATGTTTCCCCTAACTGAACCACAGCGAGCTGAAGTAGTCACTGCTGTAATTTGCTTCCTTAGAATGGTCAACATACAACAGATGAGGGAAACTGACAGCACCATAGCCAAGCATTGAGCTTTTGCCCGTGCTTCTGGCAATTTCACAAATTTATGAGAAAAAAGTTGACATATAATATGGGTGGGCAATATAAGCTGCGGCTTCAGCCATCACCCATTTCGGATAACTCACGTGGAATTGTATAGTAGAAGGAGTCTTTGTCTAATTTGACCTTGTTGTTATATTATACAGTTTCTTTTAACCTGTAATGTACTATCCGAAATAAATAAATTCATTCAATTCAAATTCAAATATAATGAGAGGAAAAAAAAATCACAAATTTACAAGGACTGAGTTGAAAATGTATGAGAAAAATTGCAAATTTATGAGAATGGCTTTTGCAAATATATTAGCAGAAAAGTCACAAATTTCTAAGAAAAAATCAACATATTCCAGGGAAAAAAAATGAAAAAATTAGAGGGAAAAAAATGCACATTTATAAGAAAAGGGCTGCAAATTTTTGAGAGAAAAGTTTCATATTTAGGAGGAATATGATCCCCTATGGCTGATATTAATAAGCTATGTAATTTTTTTATTAGTCAAAATGCCTCTTCAGAAGTTGCCTACAGCTGGCATAGATATGTAGATATTTTACCTAATTTGGATAAATTCCAGCATGGAAGGAAAGATTGCAGTTTAACAACAATTATAGTTTGCTTGTTAAAGACAATTTTTTTTCTTCGTTCTCCGTCTCCATTGGTCTTCAGGCCATGTGACCTCCTGACTTGACTGTCATGCCATCATTAGTTTGACATTGCCGGGTTTCATTTCATGACAGTTATTGACAACTGTTAGATGGATTACACTTACGTATATGTGGCCCCAGACAATCAATCCTAATTACTTAAGTGATCCCACCTTCTAGTCCATTTTTCAGTTCACCTAATGCTTTGATTTATAGCTGGAAAACTTGCATTCCCATCAGTCATAACCCAGTTACATAACACAGGGCTTGACTTTTTTGCTCACAGGCCACTGTGGCTAGTGACTTTCTAAAGTTACTAGCCACTCAGCCTTTTCACTAGCCACAATTTTTTGGTTGGAAAATTATGTTTAATATGATCAAATTGGACTATGACATGCTAAAATTTAATTGAACTAAATTTACAACCTTTTTCAATGTAAATTACCCTTATACATACATTAAAATAGCAAGTGAAACACTGTCTGTTTAATTATATATGAAGTGCAGTAAATACTGTAAAACGGTAGAGAAAAATATTTGCAATATGAGAGTGAAGTGCAGGTACATTTGGGTCTGTCTCAATTCTCATTTGTACCTCTACCCCTTGGCCTACCCCTTTGAATTGGGACAGCCCGTCATGGCTGCACGATGTCATTAGTAGCTGCTAGTGGATTTAACCTAAATGGACAGTGCCTGTTATCACCAGAAAAAAGAAGAGAAAGAAAAAGAAAACTGATTAGAAAATGAAAGCATCAAGGTGCAGCTGCCTCAGTGCAACCTCTACAGGCCCGGCCTAGTTATTACAATACCTTTTCTTGTGGCTCCATTGAGGGTATAATGTTGAGTTAAATTTGTGTTTATTTGGAAGACAAAGCCTTATCTCAAACTTCTGGCAAATTAGAACTCAAGAAAATATGGCGATATAATGAAGCCTTTAGTTCCACTTGATTTTGACCAAGCACGCTGAAAAGCTGGTAACAGACAGGTACACACACATACAACCAACCACACACACAACCACACACAGACAGATTGAGTGATTACCGTATGCCTCCGCTGCACCGAGGCATAAAAACATGTACTTATGGGAGTTGTAGTTTTGTAGTCTCACATTGCAATAGGTTTATTATTTTAGATGGCGTTTGAGAAAACTACAACCAGCCAAAGGGGCTAGTGGGTGTGGCTGTCTTACCGGCCACTGCTGAAATCCACCAGCCATTGGCCGGTTGGCCAGTGTTAATGTCAAACCCTGTCAGTGCATGATAAGGCCCTCACAAGACTTAGAAGATTAAAATTTCATTCTTTTGCAACAGGGTTGGAATAAATCCAATTTTCAGTCCTTTGCTCTCTTACAGCCTAAGGCTAAAATTTAAGTCAAGGAAAAAAAACATTCATGGAAAATGAAATGAAACCAGAGAGTTTTTTTTTTCAGGAAAGGTTTTGGAGTTGTAGAAAAAAAAAAGGTTTTGCCTGCAGGAAGAAAGAAATGTATCTGTTTTAGCTGTCCGCTTTGCCCTGACTTCAAAGCACCAATGGTTTGCACTTAAGAGGTGTATAAATGAGATGATGCAGAAGATGAAGGACAGCATTGCACCGTATCTGAGAATGGCATTGATTCTCAAAAGATTTCAGTGGAGAAAGTCACTTCCAGCCCATAGACTTAAAACATGGTTTGAACTTGCCTTTTAGCCATTGTCTGAATAGCAATAATTTCATTATGTGGTAGTGCTGCAACCTGGTGATCGGAGTACGATGAATGTGAAGACAGATGAAAAATATGAGGATTTACTCTGCAGTTGACCAGAGGAAAATGTAGGCGAAGATGAAAAGGACAAAAAGGAGATGTACTGGAAATGACTGAGCTTGTACAAGATGACATGAGAAGTGAGTATCTCATGGTGCGTGTCTACCGGAGCTGTTGTTTCTCTGCATCACGTTCTTCATTGTCTATGTGAAACGCACTGCATGACACTTGACTGTGGTGTGGCACAATCCAGGCTGTGGTGGGTCAAGTGGTCTGCAGGTATTATTTATATAAAGTTGAATTTTTTAAACTTTAAGCACATACTAAGGTCCAGAATGTGTCACTTCCCTCTGAAAGTACTGGAACAGTATCACAAGTTTCGTGATTTTGGCTATTTACCAAAACATATTCAAACTACAGTTATATAATCAAAATGGGCTTAAAGTGCAGACTCCCAGCTTTAATTCGAGGCTATTCACATCCAAATTGCAGTTATGGTTTAGGAATTGCAACCATTTTTATACAAAATCTCCTTATTTCAGGGGCTCAAAAGTAATGGAGCATTGACTCAAAAGCTATTCCCTGGGCTGCATGGGCTATTCCCTCATTAATCCATCATCAATCAAGCAGGTAAAAGCTCTGGAGTTGATCCAGGTGTGGCATTTGCATTTGGAAGCTGTTGCTGTGAACTCACGACACATTGTCAAAGGAGCTCTCAATAGAAGTGAAACAGACCATCCTTAGGCTGAAAAAAAAGAGACATCCATCAGAGAGATAGCATAACTATTAGGAGGGGCCAAATCAATAGTTTGGTACCTTCTGAGAAAAAAAAAAAGTGCTGGTGAGCTCGGGAACTCAAAAAGGCCTGGACGTCCATGAAAGACAACAGTGGTGGATGATTGCACGATCCTTTCCACGGTGAAGAAAAAGCCCTTCACAACATCCAGCCAACTGAAGAACACACTGGGGGGTAGTAGGTCTATCAGTATCTAAAGGCCTGATCAGAGTCCTTCCAAGGGGAAAACGTTTGCGTTCTGTAGACTGCGTTTGTGTACACAGCAGTATTCAGAGTGGTTTTTGAGCCACTGCAGCTGCCACTCAGCAGCTGTATTTCACGCATGCATGGTGAAAATAATCTGCAGTTCACATGCCCGTACTGTTGCCGGAAGCCAAGAGCCACCAAACTGATGTGAACAGCTGCATTCTAAACACAACAGAGGAACATGGTGGTTGACGTTTTAAATGGCGGAAGCGATGGAGGTACATGAACATGATGATGATCAAGACAAACGGGAGCTTTTGCTGTTTAGTGGTAGAGGAAGAAAGCAGACAGACAAAAAGGGGGACATTTGTTCTCCCAGTTTTGGCGGATTGCTCTGTACTTCTCCCTGGTGGGAGTTTCCAAATCAAATCAAATCAAACTTTATTTGTATAGCACTTTTAAAACATTAGATGCTGCGCAAAGTGCTTTACATAGATTAAAAACAATAGACACATTTAATTACATATTTTACATGATACATCCCCACCCCTTCCAACCCTCCCATAAACATACCCACAAACACAACACACACAGGCACATACATCACCCCCTACTTCTCTTACACACATATAAAATAAAGGAGACATTGCTCGGCACCGAGGCACCACGTGAAGGAGTAACCATCCTGAGGGAACACTGGAGCTAAAACACATAAATGCAAAATAAAACTAAGAACACACAGAACAAAGGGAACTAAAGACCCATACTTAGAAACTGAGCTAAGAACACATCAAACTAAGAAAATCTAAAAGCAAATGGAGCTAAGAAGAATGTAGAAACAATGAAACATAAATGAGTACTTCAATAATAGGTAAACGGTTTGTTAAAAGCCAAAATTTAAGAAGGTACAAAAAGAACTAAGAACACATAAAAAAACAGGAAGTAAAAAACCCATACTTAAAAAAACTGAACTAAACACATCAATAAGAAGATGAGAAAATCTAAGAACAAATGGCACCAAAAAGAACATAAAACAATGGAACATGAATGACTACTTCAGTAATAGTTAAACAGGTTTATTAAAAGCCAAATTAAAAAGGTGGGTTTTGAGCCTGTTCTTAAAAACATCTATTGACTCTGCGGCCCTGAGGCTCTCTGGCAGGCTGTTCCACAGACGAGGACCATAATAGTGAAAGGAAGCTTCACCAAAGGTCTTGGTCTTGACTTTGGGAACCATTAAAAGGCCAGTACCAGAGGACCTCAGGGTCCGCAAGGGCTCATAAGATAAAAGCAGCTCAGATAGATAAGAAGGCCCAAGACCACTGAGGCATTTAAAAACTACTAAGAGAATCTTAAAATTGATCCTAAAATGCATGGGGAGCCAATGCAGCGATTCTAAAACTGGTGTAATATGCACCCGCCCCTTGGTCCTCGTTAACACTCGTGCTGCTGAATTTTGGAGCAGTTGGAGATGTGATTTTGTTTTTTGAGGAAGACCAGAGAGCAGGGCATTGCAATAGTCTATATGACTAGTAATAAAAGCATGCATCAAGACCTCCGTGCTGGCAAGAGAGAGAAAAGGGCAGACTCTGGCTATATTCCTAAGATGGTAAAATCCGATTTTTGTTACATTTTTAATGTGTGAAATAAAATTAAAGTCAGAGTCTAAAAGAACGCCCAGGTTCTTGACACAATGTGTAGGATTTAGACCCAGCAATTTTGGCAGAAGTTTCTCTCTCTTGTCTTCAGGACCAATGGTTAAAACTTCTGTTTTGTTTTCCAGGTGCATGCTTATAAGTGATAACACTTGCTAGCCCAAAAATGAGACTCAGATGCTTTTGAGTTACCTCTGTAAGTGGTGACTAACGTTACATGCTGGAAATCAGTTCTTCTTTATCACAGTACAAAGGACAGTAAACACATTTTATAGTATTCTATTTAAAACCGGAGTGGTGGCCTAGTGGTAGAGCATCCGCCCCTCAGCCGGAAGGTCATGGGTTCAAGCCTCAGCCAGGTCATACCAAAGACAATATAAAAATGGTACTTCCTGCCCTCTAGCATGGTGCTCAGCATAATAGCATGGGAGAAGGAAAAATTGTAATCCACAGATGGAAATTAGCCACTGGCTACAATCTGGCAAGTTTACAATAATTGATATCAGTGTTCATCAGCTTGCATTGTCTTTAAAAACAACAATTTAAAAATTAGGGTTAAATTTATTTGTGTTCTTTATCATAATTAAAGAAAATTCTATGGCATTGAAGGGTTTAAAGGGGTCATTGCCTGAAAAATGGTGTGTTTGTAGGTTTTAACTGTCTGAAGTGAGTCTACTAGTCACCTAATTATCCAGAAATTTTCAAAACAGTTAGTTCTCTAAAAAAAACAAAAAAAAAAAAAACAGCCTTTATCTCGTTTTTCTCTCCAAGAAACGTTTTTTGACTTTTGTGTGGAAATCATATACAGTACATCACGTTTTGAAAAAGCCAACCCATCGTCGTCCTTGAGACCAGCCCACTGCTCTATTATTGGCCTGCCTAGCTGTCTGTCATGTATATGGAAGTGGTGCTAAAGGTAGCCTATTAGGTAGTCCCTCACCATCCTCCGGGCATACTCTCATGGGTAGCATAGGGGAGCCGCTTTGTGAAGGGGCAGACCCCTCCCCCCATCCCCCCAGGCTGCCCGTGAGAGAGGAGCGGAGTACCATGGAGTGAGATATTGCCCTTTGAGACCCCGTGGCTCGGCCACCGGCCTTGGTTTACGGCGACCAGTGGAGCGCACAGTGCTGGCCATTTAATGTGGCATCTTGGTGGGGTTGTTGGGTGGGCCAGGATGATGCGAGATGCACAAATGACTGCGGATCGGTGAACCAGTGCTGCTCATCAAGGCTTGAAGGAGCCAGTGGCAGAACACCGGCTAGAAGCTACTCAGCTAATGACTAACTGATGTAAGAGGGAGGGCGGAGTTGAACAGCTGAAGTCTGTTTCTTAAAATGACAAGCTATAAATCAGAGCGTTTGAAGAGCGCCAAAAAAAAATAAGAAACAGATTTGCTTCAGCAATTAAAAAATTAAAGAAAATGTGAACAAAATATGTCAGAAGCACTTCATTAAGACATGAGCAAGCTGTTAAAATGTGTAAAAAGTGCAGTCAGTGAGCCGTTTAATAACCTGGGCCAGACCACACTGATAGTAACCTTATCACATCCATACAAGGTTTGTAATGTGTCAGGGTTTGGAGGCACAGGACTCAGGCACAGGTAGAGGAGTCATCAATCGGCCGGCAGGAGCGGACAGAAGACCCAAACGCTGGAACTGTGAGTTGCTGACATTTAATAACAAAAGACACAATTACACAAAAACACAACACTTACATCATAAGAGAACTGGGAGGTAATGGCATATGGAAACACCAGAGTAACGGGCTCACGTCAGAGGAAAAAACAGGTGAACAGCCTGGACGGAACACTGGCTGAGGTGTTAGGACACACCAGGGGAAAAGAGAAAGAGACGGAGTCACACCATTAAAAACACAGGATATTTTAAAGGGAAAAGACATAAGACTAACGTCTGGATACCGAGAAGGTCGCAGCAACGAACTGCGTTGCCACGACCCCTTTATAGGGCACAGAGTGATAAACAGGTGATGACAGCTGTGGGTGACAGGAGCGAGCGTAATCATAACAAACACTGACAGCTGCGAGAACTTGCGAAACCAGAAGACACAGGAAGTAGATACAAGTGCTGTCAAAACACAAACAGAGAGACAAGACTCATAAAGGAAGGGCAAGATCAATACAAAAACAAGAGCTACAAATACTGGAATACCAATAACAAAATACAGAAAGGTGAGGGTAGGCTCGTGACTAGACAGAGAAGTAAGGATTACATTGCAAAACTGGATTGTATGGATATATGAAATCAAAGACTAAGTAATAATTAAGGTAGAAACAAAGACTTGGATACACAGAAACAAATGGCAAACTCAAAACCACATAAATCCAACCAACCAGAAAGAATATTAAACTAAGATGAGGAATACAGAATAGTCAAACACAACCTGAAAACATAAGCACGGTGCCCCCCCACCCCCCACCCCCGTGATCAGCATCATGACAAGGAGTATGGTGCAAAAAGGAGTGGTGGCTCAGTTGGTAGAGCATCCGCCCCACACCCGGGAGGCAGGGGTTCAAATCCCGGCCGGGTCATGCCGAAGACCATATAAAAGTGGAACTTCCTGCCATCCAGCTTGGTGCTCAGCAATAAATGGAATGGAGGAGGGAACTCTGTGGCGGCGCCTTGCATGGCAGCGGCCCTCTGATTCTGCACTTGGGGTGTGTGTGATTTACACTGTAGATAGGTAAAACACAATCTCGTTCTGCTGTACATGATTGGTTGTACGGTTGAATGACAATAAGGGTGAAAAAAAAAAATGATATATTTTTTTTTTTAACAAAACAGGAACAAACAAATAGCAGTGTGAGGGCTGAAAACCAAACTAAGCAAAACAAAACTCACAGGCAAGACAAGGCAAGACTAGGCTAGGAAATATGTAAACATGAAAAACTCACAGACAGGACTGACTGGGAACATTAATGATGCCACACCAGACAGACTGAACACAGACATATATAGACAAGGGGTAATTACTGACATATAGCAGGTCGGAACAATCGGGGCAATCCGGAACATACGGGGAGAACAATGACGACACATAGGAAGCACAGGACGGGCGGGGCTGTACAGACAGACAGAGAACACCAGGACCAAGATCATAATAATAATAAACATGAGAGCAGGGCAGAAAAAAATTACGAAACATAATTAGAGACATGACAGTGAAAATTAACACCATCACCAAATTAAGGCTGAAGGCAGGGAAACAGAAAAACATACTAATAACTCAAGGCGAGGACGTGGCCTGAGCCCATGTCCCGGTTATCACAAAATACTAGAACTATAAATTAAGGTGAAGACTTGGGCGCAGCCCACGTCCTGACAATACCCCTCCCATAAAGGGGTGGATTCCACACTCCCCAGGACAACATAAAAAAAAAAAAGAAAAATCGCCCTGCCAGGGTGGGTGGTGGGGGCATAAGGCCAGGTGGGCCGAAACACATAATTTCCCCCCACAAAGTCCAAAGCAAACCCACCTGAGGTACACCGGTCTCTGGAACACACGATGGAGGTGCACCGGCCTGTGGAACGCATGGCGGTGGCGCACCAACCTCCGGAGTGAATGACTGAGGCGTGCTGGCCTGAGGGGCTGATGGTTGGAGTGTGCTGAGCTCAGGCGCTGATGGTTGGAGCATGCTGACCTCAGGAGCTGATGACTGAGGTGTGCCAAACTCAGGAACAGGCGATGGAACAGGTGATGGAGGCTCACCAGCCTCTGGAACAGATGGTGGCTGGGGAGCGCTGACCACCAGAGACAGCGGCTGAGGTGCAGGAGCATCCGGCCCAGATGCCTGGAGAGCTACCACCTCTGCAGTCACCTGGGATGGGGAAGAAAGGCAGGGAATGAGTGAGGCAACACCAAAAGCACCAGGAGCAAGGCAAGTCTTTTCTAATATTGATGTTATAAATGAAGTGAAAAGAACTTGCCTTAGTTCCTGGTCCACTGCTGTCGGGGTGACCGCCTCAGGGTGAGCTGCAGGAACGATGGCCTCAGAAAACAAAGATGGAGTGGACTGCTTGGACGCACATGGTGGAGTGCATTGCTCAGGCGAACAAGGTGGAGCGGACCGCTCAGGTGAACAAGGTGAAGCGGCCTGCTTCGACGAAACAGATGGAGCGAACAGCTCAGGCAAAACAGGTGGAATGTGAGCTGACATGTGCGCCATGGAGAAAACTGGAGCTGGTGGTGGTACACGACGTTGAGAGGAGCAGCATCTCCTGGAGCCTTCCTTCTGCCCGGGACCGCCAAATGCCAATTTCGATCCCTGAAACTGCTCTCTCTCGGCGGCGGATATCTCCCAAGGTGCCCGTGGTGCAGCAGGCAGCTGCTTGGGAGGTGGTGATGGGGCTGGAGCTGGTGAATGGCGAAGAGTAGGGGGTGCCGGAGCCAGGGGACGCTTCTTTGTTGGCACAGGCTTCGGCGAACTCCCCACCATTCGCTCCACCCTTTCAGCGTGCTTCGTGAGTCGTGGATGGTGGCAGGCAGCTGCCTTCACAAGCCCCAGGTGCCATAGTGCAGATTTTGGAGTGAGAGCTGAATGAGCACCAGAAATAAGCTGGTCAATCTCAATTAGCGCATTGCAGAGCTCCCACCCCAGGCTCATGGGATACCACCGCCCGCCTGCTGGGTCCTTTTTGAGTGGCATCATTCTGTCAGGGGTTGGAGGCACAGGAATCAGGTGCAGGCAGGAGTATAGCGCAAAAATGATAATTTATTAACAAAAGAGGGACAAACAAATAGCAGTGCAAGGGCTGAAAACCAAACTAAGCAAAACAAAACTCACAGGCAAGACAAGGCAAGACTAGGCTAGAAAATATGTAAACATGAAAAACTGGACTGGACTGACTGGGAACATTAATGATGCTACACCAGACTGAGACTGAACATAGACATATATAGACAAGGGGTAATTACTGACACAGCACAGGTGGGAACAATCAGGGGCGATCAGGAACACACGGGGAGAACAATGACGACACATAGGAAGCACAGGATGGGCGGAGCTGTACAGACAGACAGAGAACACCAGGACCAAGATTTTTTTTTTTTTTTTTTTTTTTTTTCTCTCGGCGCCACACGAGTAGGCTGCCTTTTGCAACAGCGGCTCGATTCCGAGTCTTTTTCCCTTCCTCTCTCTTTTGATCCGTCTTTTTTTTTCACCCCACTTATATCACGGACACACAGATCGTCCTAAATGTCTCCTGAGCCGGTGGACGGAGCCACTGTTTATAGCAGGATACGATACAGCAGAGAACAGCTGCTAGCATTCAACCGCCACCCGGTCCCATTGGAAAAACTCGACATACCGAGAGAACTGAGGCGAAAACGCCGCGGCTGCCGGGCTGGAGTGAGGCGGAAGACAAAAAATATAAGGTACAGACCCTCCCTTCCATCTGTTGTCATGGGAAATGTACGGTCGATACTGGGAAAGTTAGATGAGCTAGCGGCTATCTCCCGTTATGATAGCACATACCGGGAGTGCTCTCTCCTTTTGTTTACTGAGACGTGGCTAACTGAACTAGCAGCAGATGCTAACATTGAGCTGGAGGGTTTTTCACATGATACGAGCTGACCGAACACCAGACAGTGGCAAGGCTAGGGGCGGTGGAGTGATAATGTATGTTAACAACAACTGGTGCAGACCGGGACATATCACTGTTAAACAACGACACTGCAGCAAAGACATTGAGTTGCTAGCTGTTAGCATGAGGCCTACATATCTCCCGAGAGAACACTCACACGTGATCTGCATTGTTGTTTATGCAAATCCGACGGCGAACGCTGGGACAGCACGTGACGTCATCCATTCAGTAACCAGCAGGCTGCAGACAGAACACCCAGATGCTCTTCTCCTCATCTCAGGCGATTTCAACCATGTTTCACTGTCTCCCATTCTACCCACGTTCACCCAGTATGTCACATGCCACACTAGAGACAATAAAACACTGGATTTATTCTACGCAAACACTAAGGAGGCGTACACCTCATCACAACTCCCCCCACTCGGGAGTTCGGATCACAACTTAGTTCATCTCCGGCCGGTGTACACACCCCTAGTGCACAGACAACCTCCGGCCATGCACACTGTGGAGTTATGGTCTGAGGAGACAATGGACACCCTAAAGGGCTGTTTTGAAGCCACCGCCTGGAAGCAGCTCTGCGATCCACATGGTGAGGACATCGATGGCCTCATTCACACCTTCACGGGCTACCTCAGCTTCTGTGTGGACAAATCCGTTCCCACCAAGACCATACGGCGTCACTCAAACAACAAACCCTGGATCAACCCTGAGATAAAAACACTTCTGAGAGAGAAGAAGAGGATCTTCAGGTCAGGGAACAGGGAGATGCTGAAGTCCGTACAGAGGGAGCTGAGGAGAAAGATCAGAGAAGGCAAGGACAGCTTCAGGAAGAAGATGGAGGACAAGCTGCAACAGAGCGACATCAGCGGGGTCTGGAGAAACCTCAAAACCATCTCGGGGCTCCAGAATACCTCCCCCCAGGCCACAGGGGGCAGGGAGTGGGCGAACAACCTGAATCTGTTTTTCAATAGATTTGACCAACCGCCCTCCCCCCTGACTGCACAACAACCACTGCTGCCTCTAAAGAAATCAAGTCCTGCTGCCCACTCCCCACTCCACCAACACCCCCCCACTTCCAACACACAGCCCCCCATCCTGACCCTGACCAGGACCCAGGTGAGGACGGAGCTGAGGAAGATCAAGGCGAGGAAGGCGCCGGGACCGGACGGCATCAGCGCAAAGCTCCTCAAGTCCTGTGCAGACCAGCTGTGTGGGATTGTGACGTATATCTTCAACATGAGCCTGAAACTGGGGAGGGTACCACAGCTGTGGAAAACATCTTGTGTGGTACCTGTACCAAAAACTTCCCACCCCAAAGACCTGAACAGCTACAGACCGGTGGCCTTGACGTCCCACTTGATGAAGACCCTGGAGAGACTGCTCCTTGCTCACCTCCGCCCCCTGGTGGAACCAGCGATGGATCCACTCCAGTTCGCCTACCAGCATGGCATTGGGGTGGAGGATGCGGTGATCTTCCTCCTTCACCGTTCTCTGTCCCACCTGGAGAAGCCCGGGAATATGGTGAGGATCATGTTCTTTGACTTCTCCAGTGCTTTCAACACCATCCAACCGATGATCCTGAAGGACAAGCTGCTGCGCGCAGGGGTGGACCAGCACCTGTCATCATGGATCCTGGACTACCTCACGAACCGGCCTCAGTTTGTGAGAACCCGGGACTGTGTGTCCGACACGATCATCAGTAGTACGGGGGCCCCCCAGGGAATGGTGCTGGCTCCCTTCCTGTTCACTCTTTATACTGCGGACTTCTCACACAACACAACACACTGCCATCTACAGAAGTTCTCTGATGACTCTGCGATCGTTGGCCTCATCTCCAATGGAGATGAAGCTGAGTACAGAGGGCTTATCCAGGACTTCATGGACTGGTGCCATCGGAACTGCCTCCAGATCAACGCGAGGAAAACTAAGGAGCTGGTGGTGGACTGCCGCAGGCATGGGCAGCCCCTCACAGTACCAGTAAATATACAGGGAACAGACATCGAGATGGTGACATCCTATAAGTACCTGGGTATTCATCTGAACAATAAACTAGACTGGTCACACAATACTGATGCACTCTACAAGAAGGGACAGCGCAGGCTGTTCCTGCTGAGGAGACTCAGGTCTTTTGGTGTACAAGGGGCGCTGCTGAAGTCATTCTATGACACGGTGGTGGCATCAGCCATCACTTTTGGAGTGGTCTGCTGGGGCAGTGGCATTACTGCAGCCGATAGGAAGAGACTGAACAAACTGATTAAGAAAGCTAGCTCTGTCCTGGGGCAGCACCTTGATCCGATGGAGGAGATAGGAGAGAGAAGGACGGTGGCTAAACTGTCATCTCTGCTGGAGTCCGAGTTCCACCCTATGCAGGACATACTGAATGCACTGAGGAGCTCATTTAGCAGCAGACTACATCATCCCAGGTGCACAACCGAGAGGTTTCGTAGGTCCTTCCTACCAACGGCTGTCAGACTGTACAATCTAAGCAGGGCTGCTCGCAGAGATAGCAATAAGACGTAACAAACTAATAGTTTTTTGAATGCAAAAGATGCAATAGACTTACACAATGGTCCCCTCCGGCATACAACTAGGAACATACCGGTCGCTATGGAGGGTGAGAATATGTATGGGCACATAATCATACCATGTAGGATAACTAAGTAGACGGTTATGCTGTTTCATTCCATCTAGCAACAATGCTCTGCACTGTGTGTGTTTATATATTTACATATTTATTCCATCTAGCTACAATGCTCAGCACTGGGTGTGTTTATATATTTATATATCTACATATTATTCCATCTAGCTACATTGCTCCGCACTGTGTGTGTTTATATACTTGCATATTTATTCCACCTAGCTGCAATGCTCCGTACTGTGGGTGTTTATATATTTACATATTTATTCCATCTAGCTACAATGCTCTGCACTGTGTGTTCATATATTCATATATTTATTCCATCCAGCTACAATGCTCTGCACTGTGTGTCTGTGTGTGTGTGTATATATATATATTTTATAGTAATACGTACATATGTATATTAGCTGCTCTTGCTTGCTTGTTTTTTTCTTGCCTTCTGATTGTTGCTCTGAGTGTTGCTATCCCTGTGCTGTTGTTGGCTTATCTTATCTTATCTTATCTTATCTTATCTTATCATAATAATAATAATAAACATGAGAGCAGGGTAGAAACAAAACTATGGAACATAATTAGAGACACGACAATGAAAATAAACACCATCACCAAACTAAGGCTGAAGGCAGGGAAACAGAAAAACATACTACTAACTCAAGGCAAGGACGTGGCCTGAGCCCATGTCCCGGTTATCACAAAATACTAGAACTATAAACTAAGGTGAGGACATGGGCCCAGCTCACGTTCTGATAGTAATGTACAGCTGTTAGAATAAAAACTTTATTAGCTAATTCACAGGTTCTGGTATCTTAACACCAGAAAGAAAAAAATGGTATCAGAATATCTCTATGCTATAGTGTTTCTTTTCTCATTTCTGGTCTTTAAATACCTCAGTTTATCATCTCTGAAGATTTTATGCAGGATTTTCTGAGTGTGTTTATGCATGCATATCCCTGCATTGGCTCACACTGAGGAAGTCTCAGTTGGTTCACTGCAGCAGATAAAACCCTTCCACCGAGTACCTAGAGGACACCAAACCTATACACGGGAAGAATGAAATGGTGTAGCATAGAAGAAGGTGGAGGATAGAACTGAGGGCAGTTGAGCTGTGTGTGTGCATCCATTGGGGATCAGGAAAGACAAGATGTGTAGCATCATCCAAAGATATCAGAGCTGCTGTTAAGATGCAAGCAGACAAGACAGAGGCAATGAGGGAGAAAGGATGAGAAATACCCGAGGAGGCAGACTTTCAATAGGCAAGGGGAAGAAGAAAAGTACAATACATGTATGTCTAGCGCCGAGATGAGAAAGAGAGGACAGTATGAGTGAGGCAAGGAGGAGAAAGTAGCAAAAAAATCAGCCAGAATGAAAACAAAACAGGGCAGTAGAGAGTAGAAGAGGATGATGGAAGGATGAGGGAAATGGCTTTGCTTTCTTTGTCATGCCAGTTTGCTATCTATCAGAGATCACATCCCTCACTGCACTCCATCCTTCACTGTGTATGCGAATGTGTGTGTACGATTTGATTAGTTGAACACACTCCAAGGAAAGTGGTGACTGGTGTGAGACGAAGGGCTGGTCACTTCATCGCCCTCAGCCCGAGTGTTTATGATTGAATGCTGTTAGACACTGCAGATCAATGCTGCACACTCTTGTATGTGTATGCAGCGTGTGCAAGTGGGCGTGTTACTGCTTATAGAGTTACACAGTTGTGTTTGACCATGTGTGCATTTCTTGATGTGTGCACATGTATGAATGTGTGCACTGACGTATAGAACAAAGCTTCCTAGAGCCTTTATCTCAGCATTGGCTGTGTTGTGGAGCGTGTCAGCTGCTGATAGCTGCTATCAGCTTCAGCCATGCGCCTCTTTTGCTCGGTCTCAAAGTTATTGCCCACATACCCAATCCTTTCCCACTCCTGCCTCACAGCGTTTCTTCTTTTTTTCCCCTTAATTCACTCTGACCTCCCTGTCCTCTCCCCCATCTGTGTGACCATAAACCAAACTGTGAACCTACCTATATTTAAATCATTTTTGATGACTCAGCTCCACTTGTGTGTTTCAAGCTGTGCTGAAAAGAAAAAACCTGGTGAACAGTGACATTTCCATTTATGCATATTGCCTGATAGCTGCTATTAATGAATTAGAATGGCTGTATGGCCATCAGGATACATGCTTAGGGTATTGGGATGACGGATGACTATATTTGAGTGTAATCATTTTCACTTGAAAGTTCACTGAATAAAGCTTTTATTGACACCTAAAGTGAACTGCAGTGAGAGCTTCTTTCCTTGTGGTGGCTCAGTGCAAGCTGGCATTAGCAAATAATGGCTACTAGAAAGAAAGGTTAGCTCAGTTTTGGTCCCAAAAAACAAGTAATGTTTCTGTGATTCATGGCCTGCTGCTGTCAAATCTGCTCTGCTTTGCTGCAGGCTTCATTACATTAAATTTGCTGTCTTTGGCTAATGCTAATAAATGTTAGCTTACCTGATAATTGCTCTAACCTGTAACCCTAAGTAGCAGTTTGCTGACGAACCCTAGTTTACCTTAATGTTAATGCTGTTACTAATAATCTGAAGTCACATCTGACTTTGTTTTGCACAGTTTGAATCTCATATATTAAAGTCGGTTTGGAGGGGATGGGGGGTAATTTTCACTTAAAGGTAGAATATGCAGTATTTTCTACTTTCAGATATTCCAGAAATACCTAAAAATGTAACTAAAATGTAAAGAGACATGCCAAATATGATAATTTATGATATTGCAGAGCTATGAATTCATATGTTTGCCAGGCTGATAAAGTGATAAGTACCATGTTACACCAGCACAATGAGTATAAGCCAGTTTTCATCTCAGAGTCAAAAATCCTATGTTGTAACTTCAAGATGCACTCCAGTGGCTCTAAAACCACCTCAACAACAAATGTGTATTGCTCAAAATAGTATATTGTGGCTTTTTATAGACAAAAAACTTCCATTGCCTTAGAATTGCTTGGAAAGAGCTTTTACATCTTCCACCTACTTAAGTATGCACAGATCTATGAATATTTTAATTAGCTCCATCCATACTCGCGCCAACCATTAGCAGGAAGAAGAGGACATTGGGCTCCAAGAAGGCAATCCAACTTGAGAAAGTAAAAGTCATACATGAACCTGTGGAAGAATCATTCTCGGTGGAGCAGAGATAAGCTAAGATAAGTCTTTATTAGTCTCACAATGGGGAAATTCCAGGATTGCAACAGCACAGGGATAGCAACACTCAGAGCAATAATTTAGAAGATAAGAAAATAAGAGCAGTGAGTATACATATGTACACATAAATATATAAATATATACGTATACACACTGTGCGTAGCTAGATGGAATAAACAGCATAACCGTCTATTTAGTTACCCTACATGGTATGAATATGTACCCATACATATTGTCACCCTCCATAGCGACTGATATTGTCCTAGTTGTATACTGGAGGGGACCATTTGTGTAGGTCTGATGCGTCTTTTGCATTCAATACTATTAGGTCGTCACATTTTTTTGCTATCTCTTCGAGCAGCCCTGCTTAGGTTATACAGTCTGACAGCCTTAGGTAGGAAGGACCTGTGAAACCTCTCAGTCGCGCACCTAGGATGATGTAGTCTACTGCTAACTGAGCTCCTCAGTGCGTTCAGTATGTCCTGCATGGGGTGGGACTCGGATTCCAGCGGAGATGACAGTTTAGCCACCATCCTTCTCTCCCCTATCTCCTCCACTGGGTCAAGGCGTTGCCCCAGGACAGAGCTAGCTTTCTTGATTAGTTTGTTCAGTCTCTTCCTATTGGCTGCTGTAATGCCGTTGCCCCAGCAGACCACTCCAAAAGTGATGGAGAGTCGCTGCCCAGCCCCGTGTGGAGGCTGGAGGGCTCCCCGCCGGTCTCTGGTTACCCACTTGCCGAGGGTCTCCCCGGCTCGCTCTGAGTCTCTTCCGCTTGGGAGTAAAGGAGGTGGGCGTGGTGCCCTGTCCTTCGCTGAAGTGAGCTGGCTGGGACCGTTGAGCAGTTCACTGGGTGCCGGTGGTCCGTTGTGCCCATCCACCGCCATGGAACCATGGTCGCGGCGCATGCAGCCTCGCCGGCTCATCCCAGCCATTGCACCACGCACCCCAGGGGGAAGGGGGACCTCCATGGACGTCTTCCCCGCGCGCACCACAGTTCCACAGCAGCAAGTGGGCGCAACGGACCACAGGTGCATAGCAAGCTGCTTGGCAGTCCCAGTCAGCTTGCTTTGCAGCAGACAGGGCTCACCTCCTTCACTCCCAAGCGGGAGAGACTTGGAGCGAGCCGGGCAGACCCTCGGCGAGTGGGAAAACAGAGACCAGTGGGGAGCCCTCCAGCCTCCATGCGGGGCTGGGCAGTGACTCTCCGCTCCACTGAGAATGATCCTTCCACCAGGCTGTTGTGCCATGTGCCCCAGGAGTGGGGGAAGACCTCCACGGCCCTCTTCCCCGGCATGCAGGATAAAATGCAGGCTGCAAACCCGTGCCCTTTCTCAAGTATTTCAGCAGGGACACTGAGTTTTTTCCAAATAAAATTAATCATTGCTGTCATATTTTCATGTCTATGGGTAAGGCATGTAATTTAAAAGAAGAGGATTTCTTGCTCATACAGGCAAAAACTGAACACGTATAATCTGCCTTCTTTCCCAAATCAGAAAACTCCTGCTGCTCTTCAGCTCCTCTCTCTTCCCCCGAGGGAGTGAACTCAGGTCTGTAGCCTTGCTCAGTGCTTAGCCTGACTGGTTAATGTTATAACCAATCACGGTAAGCAGGAATACTTACGTAGTGAGAAATGCTCTGTCCACAGTCGCCCCTTTTTTGGGGGGTGGTGGAGCTTAACTGGAAATTCATAGCAGAAAAACACAGACTTGAGACTTGGGACTGGAATTGGCTCTTGATATGTCTTGTAAGTCACAAAAACATGTTACAGACATGTTAAGAACAGAAAAAGCTTGATTTTTGGCGGAGTATCACTTTAATTACGTTAATTTCTAGAGTAGGGCAGAACATGTAATGATACCAGCTAATTACCAGTTCACTTGGAGTAGACAAACTTGAAGAAGTCATCATGAATCATCAGTAAAAAAAAAACCATCAAATTTGCTTCAGCCTAGTGGATGAAGGCTCATTGCTGCCATCTGGTGTTGCCAGTAATCACCTGCTATTTCTACATGGTCACCTTTAATTGATTCAAGAGAAAACACAACAATATGATCCTTAATTTTCAGTAAAATAAACCTTCCACCTTTCCCTCATATCTCAGGGAGCGGCAAATGCTGAGGAACGTTCATGAACATTGCGCTTTTTGGGTTTCATCAGGGTTTGTCAGGGTTAGTAAAACAATTTCCCAACAGTTTTTGAGGTCAGCAAAAGTTTTTCTTGTTGGCAACAAATTTTGAACATGTTCAAATGCCATCCATCCATCCATCTTCTTCCGCTTAATCCTTTTCGGGTCGTGGGGGGGCTGGAGCCTATCCCAGCATCTTTGGGCGAGAGGCAGGGTACACCCTGGACAGATCGCTAGTCCATCGCAGGGCCAACACAGAGAGACAGACAACCATTCACTCTCACAGTCATACCTAAGGACAATTTAGAATCCCCAGTTTTTTGATGCCGATTAACCTAACTTGCATGTTTTTTGGCATGTGGGAGGAAACCGGAGAAATCCCGGAGTAAACCCACGCAAACACAGGGAGAACATGCAAACTCCACACAGATCACTGTTGGTCTGGGGCTGGGATCGAACCCAGGATCCCCTGGCCAAGGAGGAGTTGCTGAGCTGCCGCAGTGCTAACCACTCCGCCACCGCGCTGCCCCACATGTTCAAATGATGTTTACAATTTTTTTTGTGAAAAATTCTTCCACAAACAGTTGTGAAATTGTTGTAACCATTTGCAAAGGGTTGCAACATGTTTGCAAATGGTTGTAATGCGTGTTCCCAAAGTTCTTTTTGTTACGTCTAGTAATGAAATGACTAGCATCTGTTTAAGGCCCTTTCTGACAAAACTGTTGGTGACCTTAAAAATTGTGCAGGATGTTTTGCAACCTTTTATGAACCCTAATGAAACCCAAGAAGCGCAGCATTTGTGAATGTTCCTCAGCAGTCACCGCTCTGTGAGATGCTAGCTTGAATTTTGCTTGATTTTTGCCAACATTCGTCAGAAGAGTTGGTGAATTAATATATCACCACGTTTGTCAGCATTCACCGTTCTGTGAGATGCTGTTAGAATGTTTTAATTCTTTAAATAGTTCCATAGACTTCTAGAGGCGAGTGGTAATGAGCACATCTCCTTTTCTTGAAGTTATTTTATGTTATACACAAAAAGAATGCTCCATAGTCCACTTTAAAAGATTCAATGTTATGATCATTCTCCTTTCTATAGAGGAGCCCCTAATAGTGCAGCTTGTTTCCATTATGACCTGTTCTGTTTGATAATGTTTAGGCTTTATGTGCTTTAAGAAATTCTGTGTAATCTGAAAAGCACGTGATACAAGGAGATTTTGCAGCAAAATAATATCTGAGGTAAAGTTGGCAATAAGGGAAGGCCTTCAAAAAGTGCCTCCAACCATTCTTTTATAAGCAAGCAATTTATGAAACTCATCATTCTAACTTAGGAGCATTATTAGGGACTCATCATCATTATCATCATCATAGCAGTCTGTCGTGGGCGACAATGACTGTTTCATTTAGGTCTGATCAGATTCCGCCACACAGCTCTGTCCTTAGCCTTCTGCTGCCAGGAACTCCTGTCTATGTCCAACTTCTTCAAGTTTCTTTTTACAGTGTCTTTAAATCTGAGCCTCGGTCTACCCTGATTGCGTTTGCCCTCGCACAACTGTGAGTAGAGTAACTGCCGAGGGAGACGCTGGTGGTCCATCCTCTCAACATGTCCGAGCCATCTCAGGTTCATCTGTATTAGCATGTCCTCTATTGATGGTAGACCAGCTCGTTTCAACACTTCTATGTTGGTTATCTTGTCTTTCCATGAGATGTTCATTATGGCTCAAAGGTGTCTCATCATGTATGTGTGGAGTTTCTTCACCTGCACTCTGTAGACAGTCCAAGTTTCAGCACCGTACAATAGAGTAGCCAGTACTGTCGCTCTGTACACTTTGCACTTCACACGGATTGACACATGTCGATTGTTCCACAGTCCCTCCCTCAAGTTTCCAAACACAGCGCTCGCTCTTCCCATTCTGAGAGATAGTTCATCCTCCAGCCTAGCATTCTCTGAAACAGTACTCCCTAGGTACTTGAAAGTCTTGCACTTGACTAGTGGCTCTGTACCAATGCTGATCCCTTCTGGTAGTGATGTTGATAATTGGAACTTTGGTGGTTGATAAAGGTACTCTGTCTTCTTGATGTTGATTTTGAGGCTGAATTGGCTAGCTGCTCTTGCAAATTTCTCTACTAAAGATTGCATATCTTCCACGCTGTGTGCAACTAGAGCACTGTCATCGGCAAAGAGCATTTCTCTTACTATCTTTATCGATGTCTTACTCTTGGCTTTAAACTGTGCCACATTGAACAAGTCTGCTTCTTTCCTTGTTTGAATGTACACTACTGTTCAAAAGTTTGGGGTCACCCAGACAATTATTTTGTGTTTTCCATGAGAACTCACACTTACTTACCACCATGAGTTGTAAAATGAATAGAAAATATAGTCAAGACATTGACAAGGTTAGAAATAATGATTTGTATTTGAAATAATAATTTTTTCCTTCAAACTTTGCTTTTGTCAAAGAATCGTCCATTTGCAGCAATTACAGCATTGCAGACCTAACATGATTGTACAAGGGTTTTCTAATCATCCATTAGCCTTCTGACGCAATGAGCAAACACATTGTACCATTAGAACACTGGAGTGATAGTTGCTGGAAATGGGCCTCTATACACCTATGTAGATATTGCACCAAAAACCAGACATTTGCAGCTAGAATAGTCATTTACCACATTAGCAATGTATAGAGTGTATTTCTGATTAGTTTAAAGTTATCTTCATTGAAAAAAAGTGCTTTTCTTTCAAAAATAAGGAAATTTCTAAGTGACCCTAAACTTTTGAACGGTAGTGTATACTCCTTCTGAAGTGTCTTTGAAGGCCACCTCAAGCATGGCTGCCAGATATAGCGAGAAGAGTGTAGGTGCCAGCACATACCCTTGTTTCACCCCGTTGCTTACTGAAAAGTCTTTAGATACTGAACCACTCATTGCCACGTTTGCTTGCATACCTGTATGGAGTGCCTCGATCAGGGCTGACAAACTTCTCTGTACAACCATATTTCTTGAGTACCTGCCAAAGTCCTTGTTGCTAAACAGTATCAAAGGCTTTACTGAAGTCTATGAAGACTACATAAAGTGGCATGTTCTGTTCAATACACTTTTCTTGAACCTGTTTCAAGCAGAAAATCATGTCCATTGTGCTTCTTCCACTTCTAAAGCCGCACTGGGTTTCCGGTAGTACATTCTGCGAGATGTGTCACTGAGTCTGTTCAGTAGTACACGTGAGAGAATCTTACCAACAGTGGCTAGTAGTGATATACCTTGGTAATTTCCACAATCCTTCCTGTCACCTTTCTTGAACAAAGGCACAATACTTGCATCCTTCCAGTCTTGAGGTACTTTCTGGGCATCCCATATCTCTTGGATGAGCTTGTGCAGGCAGTTGGTCAGCTGAACACCACCAAATTTCCACACTTCTGCTGGAATTCCATCCCTTCCTGGAGCTTTACCATCCTGTGTTGTCCTGATAGCTGCCATTAGTTCATCAAAATTTGGTGGTTCATCCAGACTTGATACAGCTGGTCGCTGCACTAGAGCTTCTTTAGCCTCTTCAGTGAGATCTCCAGGGTTGTTTAGTAGTTGGTCAAAGTGGTCTGCAAATCTGTCCAGGATCTTGTCTTTCTCCTGCAAAACTGTTTCACCATCCATAGCCTTTAGTTGGATCAATCCTCTTGGTTTAGGGCCGTAGATTTCTCTCAAACCTGTGAAGAATGTTTTCATGCCCTTCCTGTCTACTGCAGTTTGAAGTTCCTCCGCTTTTTCATCCCACCAGTTGGACTTCATCTCTCTGGTGTACTTCTGTAGCTCACTCTGAGCCTTTGAGTATTTCTTCTTCTTCGACCTTGTGTTACACTATAGGTCCTGCCTTGCTGTATTCCTCGCTTCTAGTAGTTTCTTCAGGTGTTCATCATGCTCATCAAACCAGTCTTGATGTTTTCTCTCAGGGTAGCCTAATACATCACTCGCAGTCTGATACACTGTATCCTTCAGTGTTGCCCATTTCTCTTCTATGTCATTTTCTGAGTTGTTGCTGTCCCAGTCTTTCAAGTTTTTATCCATTTCCTGTGTAAGTTCTTCCTGCTTCTTTTGGCCTTTCAGTGCACTAGTGTTTAGCTTCCGTGACGGCTTTGCACCCGTCCTGCAGTGCTGTTTTCGTCTGCAAATCTTTAATCTAGATCTCAGCATAACATGATCAGTGCCACAGTCCGCGCCTCTCATTGCACTGGTGTCCAGTACATCCCTTCTGTCTCTCTGCCTGACTATGATGTAGTCTAATAAGTGCCAGTGCTTGGATCTTGGGTGCATCCATGTCTTCTTGTGTGTGTCCTTGTGCTTAAATAGAGTGTTGGTTATCACAAGGTTGTACTCTGAACATAGTGCAAGTAGAAGTTCTCCATTAGCATTGCACTTGCCTACTCCATGACTGCCTAGCACTCCTTTCCATTTCTCAGTGTCCGAACCAACTCTGGCATTAAAATCTCCACACCTGATAGTCTCACGTAAATCACTGTAGAACTCTTCCTTCACCTCCTCTGTGTTGGTCATTGTTGGGGCATATACACTGATGAGTGTGGCATACATCTTCTGCTGTAGTGGGAGTCTCATAATCATTATCCTGTCGTTGATTGGCGCCAGTTCCTCATCAAGCATTACTGCTATCTCCTTTCTAATTGCAAAGCCCACTCCTGCTTCTCTCCTTTTTTGAGTTGATCTCCCACTCCAAAAGAAGATGTACCCATGGTCTTCCAAGCTGTCATATCCAGGCAATCTTGCTTCACTCAGTGCAGCTATGTCTACATTGTACCTGTTCATTTCCAGGGCCGCAAGCGCGGTCTGTCTTTCTGGGCGCTGTGATGTTGTTCTGTCCAACAGAGTGCGTACATTCTATTCTGCTACACACAAGGTTGCTGTTTTCCTCTTCTTTTGTCTTCCTGCTCCTAGCTTACTTTTCGCTGCCTGTCGGAGTGTGAACAGATCAGCGCGGACCTTGTAAGCCCGGGCAGCATCCGAGCTGGTATGAGTTGCTTTCTGATTGACCATTTCATGAAACTGCTTGCAAAGTATTTGAGTACTGCTAGCTTTTGCTGGACTAGCAGCACATTCTTGGCAGATAAAGGTAATATCAGTGGCAAGGACAAGCCAAGGCAAACTGACTCCAGTATCTGTTGCAGTGACTGACCAGATGATAGGTTTGTTTATCTCTGCTCTTTGTGTAGTGCATGTCACAATGCACCGACTAGCACAGTCCACCACAGACCTTGTGACAGATGTGTTTATCTGCCAGGATGTCCACTCTCATCCTGTGTAACTGGGAGTGGTCCACCACAGACCTGTGACAGATATTGTTTTTAGTTCTGCCAGGATGCCCTGTTTCACCCTCCACACCCTCAGAAGGGCAGGGATTCCGGTTGAGTCGCCGACGGCCCGACCCATGAGACAGGTAGTACCAGTTTTCATGGTTATCCTGTAGCAAGCAAGCCAATGCCTGACCTGACCAAAAAAAAAAAGGGGGACGTCTCAGTTAAAAGCTGCCAATTTCTGACGAAAAAAGTGCAATTTTATGGGTAAAAACCTGCAACTTTAGTAAAAAGACAAAAAAGGTGTAAATTTCCAACTATTTACAACCTAAAAACGCTGCAGATCTAAGATTTGAGTAAAATGCTGCAAGTTTATGTGGGACTAGATGTAAAAAAAAACCCAAAAAACATAAATCAGAGATTGTATCTTTTTTCTATGAATACCGTTTTTGTGAGGCATGGTGTAAAAATTGAACACTTTTAGTTAGAACCAATCTGTGCACATGGAATTAGATAAAATGGGCTGCTGTGTTTGGTAAAGATGACAACTGTGAACAAAGAATAATGATGAGAAGAATATAGAATTAGATTATATGTAGATTTAGATCCGAAGCTTTAGAATCCACAAGGGTGTGCCAGTTATAGTCTTACAGCTGCTCTTGTTACAGATTGGCTCCTCTATGTTTTGTAAAGGTCACACAGCAAAACTGAAGGCAGATAATGTGTGATGCATCATTTTTTAAGACGCTCAAAAACGGGAGTTAGTCAAAGTAGAGCACCATGCTGAAGGCTGATATATAAAATATCCAATAAGACCTGTTGGTAGCACGTCACAGTTATTTTGTATATGAAATAGGACTGTAGCTATTTTGAAAATCCAGAAAAATCCATTTTTGTGAGCATCACCCAAGCCTAACTTGTTACTATTTTACAGCCCAGAATTAATTTTCCTGATTTATACAGATTTGACCAACGATCACTAGGCCTTGAAGGATAATTGACCTTGAATTTCTGTGGAGCTTTTGATTGTGCTTTTATGTTTCAGTTGGAGAGATGAAAGGGAGAGAGAAAGAGAGAGCCACATGGTACAGGGTACGTGGATGAAAAACAGACTAAATTCATTGGTCAGTTTAAATATGCCCTCGGGCAGCCTCATAGCAAAGCCAGACAATTTGGTTCAAGGCCTTTGTCAAACGCTAGAACTAATTTCTCTCCCACATTTGCTGTCACATTTCATTTTGTACTGACTACTGAATCATCTAATCTAGTATTTTTCAACCTTTTTTGGGCCACGGCACCTTTTTACATTGAAAAAAATCCCATGGTACACCACCAACCAAAAATATTTTAAAACTAGAAAAGCACTCAGAGAGCACATACCTCCGCCAAGGTTCCTTCCATTCCTTATGGATCACCTCCAAAATGTAATGGGTTTGTGTGTAGGCCTAGAGCCACTTCTGGTGAAAATTGCATCAAAGTCTGTCCATTAGTTTTGGAGTATTGTTGCTAGCACACTGTGAGAAGATAAGAGCCTTGCTGGAGGCATGCATTCTCAGATCATCACCAAAATGTAACTGGTTCCTCTCTAGCTGAAGAACCACCTTTGGTGAAAATTTCCTCCAACTCCATCCTGTAGTTTTTGTGTAATCCTGCTGCAAAAATACAAACAAAACTCTTGGTGGAGGTATGCACTCTCAGATCATCACCGAAATCTAATCATCTGTTCCCCATGCCATTACACATTTTTCCTGAAATGTAATCAAAATTCGTTCATAACTTTTTGAATTATGTTGCTGACAGACCAACCAACAAATCAACAAACCAACGCCACTGAAAACATTACCTCCTCCCTTGGTGGAGGTACTGATACATTGTAGCATTTTACTTAGACTTAGACTTAACTTTATTAATCCCTTTGGGATGACTCCCTCTGGGAAATTTAAAATTTCCAGCAGCACATAAAAGGAGCATACAGATCAGAAAAGCAAAAAAGAAAAAAAAATAAACACTTAATAAACACTTAACATAATATACACAGTATAAATATAAGGATAAATATGGCTTGTACAAGTATGGTTAAGTTAAGGTTATTTCACTATGAATGCCCTACTGTCCTCTGTACTCTATGTCCCCCCCCCCCCCAAGTGAGGAGTTATAGAGTGTGATGGCATGGTGGACAAAAGAGTTCTTGAGCCTGTTGGTCCGACACTTGGGAAGGAGCAGTCTTTCACTGAACAGGCTCCTCTGGTCACTGATGACGGTGTGCAGAGGGTGGCTGACGTTGTCCATTATATCCAACAGTTTATCCAGAGTCCTCATCTCTGCCACCGTCACCAGGGTGTCCAGCTTCGCGCCAACCACAGAGCCGGCCCGCCTGATCAGTTTATCCAGTCTGGACGAATCCTTCTTGGATATATTGCCCCCCCAGCACACCACAGCATATGTAATGACAATTTAATCTTGTAATTTGTTGATACTCAGTGTGAAACTGGATGTGATTACATATAAAGCCAATGGAAACTGCAAACACAAGTGCATTTGCTCTGGGCAACACAAATACACGCAAATCCGCGTCCATATGAGTTGAATTTTGTCCAACTCAGGCCAAAACTTTGCTTGATGGTTAGTCACGATCATGGGCACGATAGCCAAGAAGAAGAAGAAGAAAGATTGTGATCATACTGCCACCCACTGACATGGACAAGGCACGACAGCCACCAGCACACAGCAGCAGCAAATTATTTGCAATTTTTTGGACCAGTTATGTAAAATTAGACAATTTCCTGTACCGCCCTGAACATTCTCTTACAGCATCTCAGGGTGCCCTAGCCCTCCTGTCGAAAATCAGTAATCTAATCCATGGAAGTAATTGAAAATATCTTTTGAGTTGTAGATATCAGGCCTTCTTAGTCTACTTAAGGGTGGATTCACACTACAACACATGGACCAACTTTTACTGATGGTAAAAGTAGCACTACTGTGACGCAGGCCCACTTAAGCTGTGGTAGAAGTGACATTCACCTGCTCAAAGGTTGACGTAGCACTGAAACAATTTTGGGAACATTACTTTTCCAGTGTGAAACTCTTGCAGTGTTGCCTTTACAATGCAAGAAGTGGCATTAAATGGGCTCTTCCTCTTCTTTTAACCATTTCAGGTCTCACTTCCCTTCTGCCTGACGTCAGTGTTGAATCACAATAGCCGCTTCAGTCTAAATCCGCTCGTACTGTTGTCTGTGACATTTGCCATTATTTGGCAAATGTCTGGCTCTGCTGGCAAAAGTTGGTAAAGTTAATGATAGTTGGTGTTTATTGGCAAATGCTGGTGAAAGTAGTGTTTTTTGAAAATTTTCGGCATGCCGAAAATTTGCCGTTGTTTCGAGATAAATGTTGGTGTGTGGAGGAACCAAATGAGTTCAGGCGAGATGTGGCGAGCTGGAAGGTTGCAGAGTTTTGTTTTCCTCCATCATAATGAGACGCACTTGTAGCGCTGTGCGCTACTGTGCTGTACAGTGCTGTGCTGTGTTATGTTGCGCTGTACTGTGTTGTTGAGGCATGTATAGCAAGATCTCACGATCGTGAGATCGTGGGTTCGATCCCTGCCCCCGGCCAACAGTGATCTGTGTGGAGTTTGCATGTTCTCCCCGTGTTGCCTGGGTTTACTCCGGGATTTCTCCAGTTTCCTCCCACATGCCAAAAACATACAGGTTAGGGATAAGGGGCGCTTGCGCACACAGCGACCGGCAGCTGGTGGCTTGTCACCAGACTGCAAAACAAATCTACCTACGGGTACAAAATAAGTAATAAAAAAAAAAAAAAAAAAAGCTCTTTTATACATGTTTTACCAACAGAGAGAATGCATGGCACATTTGCATATTGATATACATATCAGTCAATACATATCATTCGCGTGACCAACTGGCGCCCAGACGTCCTCTCCTTAATCTGGGGATGTATAACAATAGTCCATTGTTCTGATTGTCTCCCAGGGGCTCTCTGTCCATATGCAGATTATCCTCTGCTACCTGCAGGCTGGCTGACTGTGAGGATTGAATTTCCATGTAGATTGTGGTGGGTCACCACAGGGCTACCCCCAGAACACTCAGCAGGGGTTGTGACCCCCCCTCCCCCCGTCGTTTGGCTCCAGCTCCGGTAGAACTGTCGGAGGGCGTGTCAGTCCGTGAGGGGGACGGGGGAGGGGTGGAAAAAAAAACAGTGTGCTCCGCTCCGGGTTCCAGCACGTTGAACGGCCGTGGATCGTGGGCGCACTGGCCGGTGTGTTTCGTGCAAAATGGAACAAGACGGCGATCAGCCGGCTTTAGGGAGTACGTCTGCTTCAGGTGCGTGAGCAGCCCTGAATGTTCCGAGGGTGGCGATCTGCCATGTTTCTCAGGCGTGTGCAGCGGCGGAGGACGCTGTATGTCTTTGGAGCCGGTTTTGTCCCATGCATGGTGCGCGCTTGGCACAGTGACCACATAACAGTCAGTTGCGCTGTCCTCGTAATCCTGCGGTGTGCGTGCAGGGCTTCATGCGCGGGAGGTCCGCTGTCGTGAGGTTAGTCAGGTTTGGGGAAGAAATGTCGCTGTCCATGAATACCAAAAGCCATGAGAAGGGGGAATTAAAAAAAGAAAAAAAATTATATATATATATATATATATATATATATACTGTATATATATATATATATATACAGTATATACAGTGTATACACACACACACACACACACACACACGTGGTTGGTACCCCTCTGTTAATGAAAGAAAAAACCACAATGGTCACAGAAATAACTTGAATCTGACAAAAGTGATAATAAATAAAAATTCTATGAAAATTAACCAATGAAAATCAGACAATGCTTTTGAATTGTGGTTCAACAGAATTATTTTAAAAACAAACTCATGAAACAGGCCTGGACAAAAATGATGGTACCCCTAGAAAAGATTGAAAATAATGTGACCATAGGGACATGTTCAACCAAGATGTGACCTCTAATTAACATCACAGGTGTCTACAAACTTGTAATCAGTCAGTCGGCCTATTTAAAGGGTGACAAGTAGTCACTGTGCTGTTTGTTGACATGGTGTTTACCACACTAAACATGGACCAGAGGAAGCAAAGGAGGGAGTTGTCTCAGGAGATTAGAAAGAAAATATAGACAAACATGTTAAAGGTAAAGGCTATAAGACCATCTCCAAGCAGCTTGATGTTCCTGTGACTACAGTTGCACATATTATTCAGAAATTTAAGATCCACGGGGCTGTAGCCAACTTCCCTGGACATGGCTGCAGGAGGAAAAATGGAAGAGACGGCTAATACGAATGGTAACAAAAGAGCCCAGAACAAGCTCTAAACACGCTCATGGTGAACTCCAAGGTCAAGGTACATCAGTGTCAGATCGCACCATCCGTCGTTGTTTTAGCCAAAGTGGACTTCATGGGAGATGACCAAGGAGGACACCAATGTTGAAAACAAATGATAAAAAAGCCAGACTGGAATTTGCCAAACTGCATGTTGACAAGCCACAAAGCTTCTGGGAGAATGTCCTATGGACAGACGAGACAAAACTGCAACTTTTTGGCAAGGCACATCAGTGCTATGTTCACAGATGCAAAAATGAAGCATACCAAGAAAAGAACACTGTCCCTAATGTGAAACATGGAGGAGGTTCTGTTATGTTCTGGGGCTGCTTTGCTGCATGTAGCACAGGGTGTCTTGAATCTGTGCAGGGTACAATGAAATCTCAAGACTATCAAGGTATTCTAGAGAGAAATGTGCTCCCCAGTGTCAGACAGCTTTGTCTCAGTCGCAGGTCATGGGTCTTGCAACAGGATAATGACCCAAAACACACAGCTAAAAACACCCAAGAATGGCTAAGAGCGAAACATTGGACTACTCTAAAGTGGCCTTCTATGAGCCCTGATCTAAATCCTGTTGAACGTCTGTGGAAGGAGCTGAAACATGCCGTCTGGAGAAGGCACCCTTCAAACCTGAGACAACTGGAGCAGTTTGCTCATGAGGAGTGGGCCAAAATACCTGCTGAGAGGTGCAGAAGTCTCATTGACAAGTTACAGAAATCGTTTGATTGCAGTGATTGCCTCAAAAGGTTGTGCAACAAAATATTAAGTTATTTTTTGTCCAGGCCTGTTTGATGAGTTTGTTTTTTTAAAAGAATTCTGTTGAACCACAATTCAAAAGCATTGTCTGATTTTCATTGGTTAATTTTCATAGAATTTTTATTTATTACTACTATTGTCAGATTCAAGTTATTTCTGTGACCATTGTGGGTTTTTCTTTCATTAACAAGAGGGGTACCAACAATTTTGTCCATGGCTGTATGATCTCCCAAAAAAGTGACAGCCCAAAAGAAAAAAAAAAAAAAAAAATCGCCTCATTACAAAATTTACTGTTCTTAGTTTTCTGCTCCAAGCGTAATCATTCTCCAGGATTTATTGGTTCGGCTTCCATTGTGGGGAATCAAAAAGCGCTGGTGTGGTGTCAAAAAGTAAACAACATTTAATGGGATTTTATGTTTTTTTAATGGAGAGAGTTGTAACAGTCAAAATATAATTACCTGTCATTTCATTTATATGATGATACACTAGTTTTTTTACCCATCCACATTCACATTTTAATTGCGGATTTACTGTTGGAGTCTATAGATAGGCATTATTGTATTTTTTTTAGAGGAATGAATGAATGAACAGGGGAAAAGGGCATGCAGGAGTAACTACATAGGAATATAAAATGAAAATAAATACTGAAACGTATGCGCAAGATGTGTTCACTCCAAAAGCAGGTCCAGAATGGCAGGAAGCCTCCACAAACTCTGATCTTCATATGAGTGTCGCCTGACGCTGATGTCAGCTGACCCGCACTATTTGTTTAAGTTAACCTAAGTTGGCAACAGCTACACATACGCTAGCCTAAGTTGGCAAAGGTTTGCCAATGCTGAATGCAACACTGGCAAATGCTAGCAAATGTTCATAAAAGTTGGTTTGCACTGGATTAAAAAAACCTGCTCACAAACGTAATTTCACTGACCTTTGGACTAATTTCTCTGATTTTTCAAAATGTCTGTAAACGTCAGTCCAAATGCTATAGTGTGAACCCAGGACAGAATGTGCTTTAGCCAGTGCAAACAAATTGTTTTCCACAAGTCCTTGCTTTTTTACCCGACTGTTTGCAGCTCTTGGTCTCCCTTGTCAGCCACTTCAGGTGAGGAGGTTTGAGACTCCATCACCGGCGAGCTGTTAGAGTTGCACCATAGGAGCCGAGGAGTGGAGCAGCAGAGTGGATGTGACTCTCTACCAAGTTCAAGCACGGCTCTCCACCAGCCATTTTCTCTCGTAACAGTATGTGTTTCCTGGCAGTCATGAGTCACTGGAGGACCACTCACAGGGACAGGCACAGCACCTGCATGGTGTGTTTTGTGCCATTTAAGTAATAGCTCCATTTATGATTAAGGGGTGCAGATATACAGAGAGTACTTTGACCCCTTGCTTTGCATATGCATAGACTGAAACATTACACTTGCTTATGAAATAGGTTTACGGCATTGTGTATATGACTATATAATGTACATCTTGTCCATGCAAAGACAGGCTTCAGAACACTCCTGATATTGTATTTTTAAGAGTGAAGGTTAGACCATGACAAGCCTTAGCAGGATGGACTGTCTGTGTGACCTTATTTCACACACTCACATCCTGTTAGCAGTCCAGGAAACAAATCACAGCTGACTGGCCAACAGCTTGATAAAGAGACATGGACATGCAGCGCAGGAGATAAAACACAATGAGATGAAATTAACTATTTAATGTTCATCAGGGGATTTGGTGATCTATATTATTCCTTATTTATTTATTATTCTGTTTATATGAAACTGCATCATATTACTTTGGTAATATAAAGGAAGAACAGGATCCAAATTAGCAGCAAGTTTGTCTGTCCCAGAGGTCTGCAACCTGTGGCTCCAGCACCACATGCACCTTTTTGCCCATAACTGGAGGGTCCCTGTGACTTTGACAAACAAAAAAACCACACACATTTATAGGAACAAAAATAGAAATTCCAAAAAACCAAGAGCGGAGGTTAGAGTAGACCAAATGGATGAATAAAGCTGAAAATTTGGAAGAAAAATCTTACAGATTTGCAAGAAAAAAGCAAATTAACATAAGTTTAAAAATTGAAATGGAAATTTTAAACAAACTGAAGTTTTTCAAACTCAGAACACAAGTACTGGATGAAAAAAGTTGTAAAATTACAAAAAAAATAGTAAACTTGCAAAAGAAAAGCAGTAAACTGATGAAAAAACAGTCTCAAATTTATACAAAGTTGCACATTTAAGGTTTACATAAACAACAAACTTACATGACGAAAGTCATATATTCACATTAAAAAGTCTTAGATTTACAGGAAAAAAGCCTCAAATATATGAAGTAAATGCTGCAAATTTATGAGGAAAACACTGCATATTTAACAGAACCTCACAAATTTAGTGGATAACCACCCCCCCACACACGCACACACACACAACTGTAGATTAAACAGTTCCTAAAATACAAATAAAAATTACATTTAAAAATGAGAGAATTTGATGCAAAAACCCCACAACAAATTTACTAAATAAAGCCATGAATTTAGATGAAAACTAGAAAAGCACTCGGAGAGCGCAGACCTCCGCCAAGCGGCACAGTTCCCCCCATACAGTGTTTGTGTGTACGTTTTCAGATTCCCTGAGCATGAAAAGATATGACTAGCAATTGGATTCACAATGATTATTTGTTTATTTGACATGGACAGTGCAATAAACAGACAATTAATGAATGACAATCAATGTGATAGTGATAGGATTAGTGGTTCAGTAGTGTAAAACGGGGCTATAAGGGACGGCGGGTTAATAAGAGACACTTTTCTGGGAAATGTTTTAAATGTAATTCTGCTTTTTTTATTTTGAGCAGGACGCTGAGTTGTGTTGTTATTGTCAAATATCCATGAATCCTTCATCAAATCTAGGCGGAAGCAAAATTAAAAAAGCAGAATTACATTTAGAAAAGTGTCCCATATTACCCCGCCGTCCCTTATAGCCCCGTTTTACGGTTGTAAAAGCATTGCCTCCTTGGCGGAGGTAATAAACTGAAGTGTTGGTGTGTCCATCTCCTCCACTGACGGATGCAGATTGGTTAGACAGGTTGCCGTGGGTTTTATATTATATTGGGGTTGCGCTCCGCGGCAAAACAGAATTTAGAATCTTCCCCGGCAGAGAGGTCGTTTTTACGCCGCGCCTATAGCTGGGCGGGGAATTTGTGGCAAATAATCGGGCAGCGGACAGGTGGCCGTGTCAGGTTTTGCAGCGTGGCGCAAAAACAGGCACGCTGGCGGGCCCAGGCCAGCAGTGTTTTCCGCGTGCTTTTGTGCCTAAAACGTTGAAGAACGCGGAGTTTGTGTTGGTCAGACACGACGACCAGCGCAATGCGCGCAGCGCCTATGGCTGGCACAGGCACGCTGGCGGGCCCAGGCCAGCAGTGTTTTCCGCATGCTTTTGTGGCTAAAACGTTGAAGAAGGCGGAGTTTGTGTTGGTCAGACACGACGCCCAGCGCCCTCCATTGCGCCTGCGCACATGTTGAAAATGGCCGTATGTCACAGTGTGGAGAAATGCTTTAAAAAATTCCTGTATGCAGACGGTGATGCCGATCATCCCCAAAATTTAATCAGTTCTTCCTTGTACCATTTCCAACAACGCCTGAAAGTTTCATTGAAATCTGTCCAAAAGTTTTTGAGTTATCTTGCTAACCAACAGACAAACAGACAGACAGACAAACAGACAAACACACAGACAAACACACAGACAAACCCCGGCAAAAACATTACCTCCTCCTGGCCTTTCGGCCTGGCGGAGGTAAAAACTGCTGAAAAGTGCATTTTTTACCAAAATAACCTATTTTGGAGGGGGGAGGGGAAATCGCAATCACGTGTCACAAATGTGGAATTAAAAACCCACAATTTACAAGTACATGCTAACAAAAAGTTGACAAGTTTACAGGCAAAGTAAGAAAATCTTAATAAAAAAGCTTCATATTCAGGAGGGGGAAATAACCCAACCACAGGGGGTGGACAAGCCAGGGTACTCCTAGTGCCGGTCCCAAGCCTGGGTAAATGGGGAGGGTTGTGCCTGAAAGGGCATCCGACGTAAAACTTTTGCCAAATCAAACATGCGGATCATGACAAATGAGACTTTCATACCGGATCGGTCGAGGCCCGGGTTAACAACGACCGCCAGCGGTGCTGTTAACCAACAGGGTACCAGTGGAAATTGGGCTACTGTTGGTCAAAGATAGAAGAGGAGGAGAGGGGGAGGGTGTGTTAGGAGGGAGAGAGAGAAAAGGAAAGGTAAAAGTGTGGAGGTGAGAGTAGGGACGTTAACTGTAGGGACTATGACTGGTAAAGGCAGAGAGATGGCTGATATGATGGAGAGAAGAAAGGTAGATATACTGTGTGTTCAAGAAACTAGATGGAAGGGAAGCAAGGCTAGGAGCATTGGAGGTGGATTTAAGAATAGAATAGAATAGGCTTTATTGTCATTGTACAGTTGTACAGCGCAACGAAATTGTAGGTACTCCACCAGGCTATTGTGCAATAAAGTAAGAGAGAAGAATTTGAATAAAATACAGTTACAGAACACACAATTAGCCATATGACTGAAATAAAAATAAAAGTAAAAATAGAAATACCCTACAGGTATATGCACAGGTACGGCAGTGACTTCACGGATGGAACTATGTACATAAGAGTGTGGAGTGCAGAACACATAATTGAGTAAAATGGCCCAAGGATTATGGAAAGTATGTACAGTAGTGATTTCATGAATGGTCCAATATACATGAAAGTAAGGAGTGCAAAGACAAGTGTGTTATAGTGATAATTTAAAGGTCCTCAGTTTTGTGCATGTGAGCATTTGGAGGGAGGGGGTGGGGCATCTGAATGTTAGCAGTTCGGATGGCCCGGAGAAGAAATTGTTTGTCAGTTTGGAGGTGTAGGACCTGATCAATCTGAACCGTGATCCAGAGGGAAGCAGGTCAGACAGGTGGTGGGCAGGATATGAGGGGTCTCCTGTGATGGCCTTGATCCTTCTGAGACAGGAGGATCTGGAGATGTCTTCCAGGGAGGGCAGAGGGCTGCCGATAATTTTTTGGGCAGTGTTGATGACCCTCTGCACAGCCTTCCTGTTCTCTGCCTTGGAGCCAGCGTACCACACACCCAGACAGTAGGTGAGCACACTCTCCACTGAGCAGCGATAGAAGGCCAGTAGCAGCTTTTGGTCCAGGTTGTGCTTCCTCGGGACATGGAGGAAGTACAGCCGCTGCTGTTAAACTCTTCTACCATGGTGTATATAGGAAGAAAAATGGAGTAAATTGGATTCAGTAGGAGTAGGAGTAATCTTGAAGGAAGAGTATGTGAAGAGTGTTCAGGAGGTAAAGAGGGAGTCAGACAGAATCATGAGTTTGAAGCTAGAAGTCAAAGGTGTGATGTTGAATGTTGTTAGTGCGTATACCCCACAAGTTGGATGTCAGGTAGAAGAGAAAAAGGAATTCTGGAGTAAGTTGGATGAAGTGGTAGAGAGTGTCCCCAAGTGGGAGAGAATGGTGATTGGAGCGGACTTTAATGGGCATGTTGGTGAAGGGAACAGAGGTGATGAGGAGGTCCTGGGTAGGTATGGTCTTAAGGAGAGAAATGTGGAAGTACATATGGTTGTGGATTTTCCTAAAAGGATAGAAATAGCTGTGGTGAACACATACTTCAAGAAAAGAGAGGAACATAGGGTGACTTATGGCCCTTTTCCACTAGTACCCACTCAGCCCTACTCTACTCTACTCTACTGTACTCTACTCAGTTCGCTTCTGTTTCCATTGCAGCTGGGTACGCCTGGGGTGGGTGGGATTTTTTTACAGCAAGGCGGCGCCACACTCCTGTGACGTAAAACATGCGACCCAAGCAAAACATAACATTACGGCAGTACAAGGTGACTCCTCGGTCTCTGGCTTTTTGTCACCATAAAGGCTAAAAAGGACCACCAGAGAAGGGGACAGGCAGTGAGATGAAACACTATGGAAAAGTACTGGACCGTCTAGGAAGCCATAGAGCGGAAGACGTGAGGATATGAACTAGATCATATATCAAATCAAATCAAATCAAACTTTGTCATATTGCTGTACATACAACTGTAGTGCAGGCAAGATGAAATTGTGTTTCTCTCGGCATCCATATAAATAGAAGCAGCATGATTTAAGACACACTCACACATAGCTTCACCCCCCCCCCCCCCACCCCCCCATCCATTCACACATCCCTGAGACATACTTGGGGAAAAAAAACTAACTATAATATACAAATAATATACAAAATGTCCGTAGGTGCAGTAGTGTGTATGAGAGATTCCGGGTCAACTGTTCAGCATCCTGATAGCTTGTGGAAGGAAGCTGTTGATCAGTCTGGTGGTTCTGCCTCTGATGCTCCGGAATCGTTTACCAGATGGAAGAAGTTCAAAGTGTTTATGCAGAGGGTGAGAACGGTCCTTGACAATGTTCAGTGCCCTGCTCCTACAACGGCTCTGAAAAAGTTCTTGGACAGAGGGGAGGGAGACTTCAATTACCCTCTCAGCCCCCTTGACTATCCTCTGCAGGGCTTTTTTGTCTGACATACTGCAGCTGGAGTACCATGTAGCAATGCAGTACGTCAGAACACTCTCCACCACACCTCTGTAGAAGGTCCTGAGGATGCAGATGGGGAGAGAGGCCTGGTTGAGTTTCCTCAAGAAGTGCAGTCTCTGCTGAGCCCGCTTCCTGATCCCCAAGGAATTCTTGCTCCAGGTCAGGTCCTGCGAGATCTGCACTCCGAGGAACTTGATGTTCTCCACTCTCTCCACTAAATGGCCGCCGATGCTGAGGGGGACGTGCTCAGGCTGAGACCGCCGGAAGTCAATAATCATCTCCTTCGTTTTGTCCACGTTGAGCACCAGATTGTTCTCCCTGCACCAGCCCTCCAGGTCTCTCACTTCTTCCCTGTACATTAATTCCTCATTCCTCTGAATAAGTCCCACCACCGTGGTGTCGTCTGCAAACTTAATAATCTGGTTCCCCTCGTGTCTGGATACACAGTCATGTGTTAGAAGTGTAAACAACAGTGGACTGAGTACACAGCCTTGAGGGGATCCGGTGCTCAGCATGACAGAGTTGGAGATGTTGTTTCCAACCCGGACAGACTGAGGTCTCTCAGTCAGGAAATCCAGGATCCAGAGACATGTGGTGGTGTTCAGACCAAGAAGGAGTAATTTCTCCATCAGTCTCTGGGGAATAATGGTGTTGAATGCTGAACTGAAATCAATGTACAGGAGTCTGGCGAAGGTGTCTTTCTGGTCCAGGTGAGTGACAACAGAGTGTAGGGTGGTGACTATAGCATCCTCCGTGGAGCGGTTAGAATGATATGCAAACTGGAGCGGGTCGTGTGATGCAGGGAGGCAGGCTGTAATGTGTGGTTTGACAAGCCGTTCAAAACACTTCATCACAATTGGTGTCAGTGCAACAGGACGATAGTCATTCAAACAGGACACAACTGGTTTCTTTGCCACCGGTACAATGATAGAGGTGTTGAAGCATCTGGGAACGATGGCCTGACTCAGGGAGATGTTATAAATGTCAGTCAGGACATCTGGAATGACGCAGAGAATAAGTATTGAACACATGAAAAAAAGAGGGGCAAAAAGACACAGAAAGCCAAAAAAACAGCTGAAATCCATTAAAATTTAGGAAGCCATCCCACCCTCCCATCAGTGCAAATTAATTTCAGCTGGATAAGTCCTGACTGATAGCCTTTAAAAAGGTCTGTGAATATCAGCTTGTCACACCACAAAGAATTCATGATGGGCAGAAGCAAAGAGCTCTCTCTAGACCAGGGGTGTCCAATCATGTGTCATGGAGGGCCAAGACCTTGCAGGTTCTCTCTTCTACCCTTCTCTTCAGCAGGTGTTTTCACTGATCAGCAGTCAGTGGAAGAAATTCAGTGGAATCTGCTGTTGAAGACACTGGTTGGAAGTAAAGCCTGCAGGGTCTTGGCCCTCCATGGCACATGATTGGACACCCCTGCCCTAACCCATTATTAGGAAATCCAGATGCTAATATGGTCCAGAATTCCTCCATATACTGGTACTATCACTAAAATGTGCAGTGTTTTCTGCACTGGCACATCCAACAATACAATTTTCAGCAAATAATTGTTTTGGTTACTTTTTCTTAAAAATGAGCCATTATTTTCAAAGTCTCTGATAAATAGTTTGTACTGTTGACTCTTTTCCCACCGGTGCCTTAACAGACAAAATAGAAAATCATGATGCAAACACATAAGTCACTAAATTGTTTATTACAATCTGCAGCAAATTCCAGATTATTCAGAATGTGCAAAATTCAAACTGTAAAAAACCCCCCAAACTTACAATGGATCACACACGCCAGCCACGCTGCCTCACTGAGAAGCAGCTGGGATGTGCCGCTCAAGCTGATCCTGGTTCACCAGATCTTCAGCCTGCATCTCTGTAAATAGTGACGCATAGTCCGGTTTGGGTGGATCGTTTTTCTCTTGCCTAGACGAAAGACAGAAATGGGTGGTGGTTAATTAAAGTAAGTTTAAAACATATTTGGGAAATACACTTGTTACTAAAAGCCAGTGGTGGAATGTGACAAAAAAGTACTTTGTTGTTGTATTTAACCACAATTTTCATGTAGCTGCGCTTCAGTAAAGTAGATTTTACAAGGGCTGGGTTACGTTTAAAATCATTTGTTTTTACTGTGGCCTCAGCAATCAGAATGATTTAATACATTCACTTGAATGGAATCTAGTACTTTAACTGAGGGTGTGCATCACCAAGTATGGAGTCGCTCAGTCAAAATATGGAATTTTTATCAATAAAAGTTCAGCCACCGCTCTGTCACCGCTGTGTCTCTTCTTGCCCTGGCTTCAAGTGTGGGCGGCGTTTTGTACTTGTATTGCTAAAATATAAAAGGAAGCACTACAATGGTTCTCAAATATTTGTAATTTGTCCTGCTATTGTAATACTGCATGAGTTTTTTGATGATAGACTATAAACTACACATATAAACTAAATTATATTGATGACTGAACAACTCCCATTCCCCAAAGTGCAACAATACAGTTATGAATATAACTCACAAAGGATCACACAAGTGATCTGACAAAAAAAAAAAAAAAAACATTAACAAGCGGTTTATTTTATAGTTGATGTGCCATTCATTTAAAATTGTTCTGTAATTAATATTCACACAATCAAATAAATCTCAGTCAGTCCCTTTTGTATTAAGTGGAAATTGTGCTACTTTAGTTTTGGCACTTTATCTATAAAAGCAAAGGATTTCAGTACTTTCCACAGTGGCAAGGTCCGTTGTGGGGTGGCTGCTTTTCCTTTCCTCTTGCCTAGATCAAAGACAGAAATGGATGGTGGTTAGTTCAAGCAAGTTCAAAACATATACAGGTACATCTCAAAAAATTAGAATATCATGAAAAAGTTCAATATTTTTTTGTCACTCATTTCAGAAAGTGAAACCCATATATAGATTCATTACACAGTCAGTGATATATTGCAAGTGTTTATTTTAATTTTGATGATTATGGCTGCAGCCCATGAAAACCCCAAATTCAGTTTCTCAAAAAAATTAGAATATTACATAAAATTAATTTTAAAAAAATAGTGTTTAACCAACATTTCAACGGCCAACATTTCTATTTAAAAATTATTTTTTTAAAATTAATTTTATGTATTATTGTAATTTTTTGAGAAACTGAATTTGGGGTTTTCGGGGGCTGTAAGCCATAATCATCAAAATTAAAATAAATAAATGCTTGAAATATATCACTCTCAGTGTAATGAATCTATATAATATATGGATTTCACGTTCTGAAATGAGTGACGAAAAACATTGAACTTTTTTTATTAAGGAAATACACGTGAAAGTCAGTGGTGGGATGTGATAAAAATGCTTCGTTTCCCTGACAAGTGAGCACCCCAGGATCCACTCTGTACATGTACAAGTACATTTTCAATCCAGGGATTTATGGTGGAACAGAAACAGCACAACAACACTGTTCCAACAGTTTTTTTGGAAAATCCACAGAATAGGTGTGTGGGTCTATTGTGAGGCTTTAGAAAATTATATGAATCACTTAATAAACCACTGGTTTGAAAATGCACTTGAATATGTTGAGATTTTGGATCCTGGGGTCCTCTTGACCTGTACCCAAAATATCAACAAAATATGCTGAGGGAGGCGGACCCCTGGCATGTGGAAACAGATTCTAGAAAGAAAATAGACACAACTTAATGCACAGCACCAAAGTGCAACACATACACAAACCAGGACTTTAACCAGGAGTAACATATTTCATTGTTTTGCACTCACAAGTGAATACTTCGGACAAAGCAAGCGTGAATCAGCAGAGTTGGCTACTAGCTAGCTAGCTACTAGCTAACACTCGTTAGCCAGCACAGAATGGCGTTGTATTGCTCAAAAAAAGTGAGCTTACCACCAACAGGATAAATAAGCAAAAAGATGCACAATATCACAAATCACTCACCATCGATGGTTCTCTCTCATCTTCAGCTTGTCCGTAGTCCGGTTCTATGCTGGGCTGCCATCTGTTTCGTTGCAGGTCACGCTGGATACTATCTGCCGCTAAGCACAGAAAACTCCGCACCTCTTCGTTGGACCACGGTGTAGATTTCCGCGAAACCTGCAACGCCATCTCTATTAATATCGTGTTTACTCGGTGACCGTGTTTACGCCATGAACTTTTGCAAATGGCGGTTTGGAGATTCTGCAGAAGAGGACGCTTTCATGACGTTACGCCCTGACCAATCAGTGGCCTGCAGTCTGTTGATGTCACATTTTCGGCCCAACTTAGCGCGGCTGTATCCTGGCCTCGAGTCGGTACTAAAAAAGTACCTGGTTCCAGGTACTAATGGAAAAGGCTACAAAGTGAGTCGAGTAGAGTAGAGTAGGGCTGAGTGGGTACTAGTGGAAAAGGGGCATTACAAGAGTGGAGGAAGGTGCACACAGGTGGAGTACATCTTATGGAGAAGGAGAAATCTGAAAAGGATAAAAGACTGCAAGGTGGTGGCAGGGGAGAATGTAGCTAGACAGCATGGGATGGTCGTCTGTAGGATGACTTTGCAAAGCAAGAAGAGGAAAACTGTGAAGGCAGAGCCAACGATTAAGTGGGGAAAGTTACAGAAGGAAGAAGGTCACACAGAGTTCAAGAAGGAGTTGATACAGGCTCTGGGTGATAGGGAAGAATTACCAGATGACTGGCAAAGTACAGCAAAAGTATTGAGGGAAATGGGTAGAAAGGTATGGAGTGTATCCAGTGGACAGAGGAAGGAAGACAAGGAGACTTGGTGGTGGAATGAGGAGGTACAGGAAAGTGTCCAAAGGAAGAGGTTAGCAAAGAAAAAGTGGGATAGTCAGGGAGATGAAGAACGTAGACAGGAGTATTTGGAATCTAGGCACATGGCAGAGAGAAAGGTGGCAAAGGAAAAGGCATATAGTGAGTTGTATGAGAGACTAAATTGTAAATGGTAAATGGCATTCACTTATATAGCGCTTTTTTAATTCTCATCTCTTGATGACCAAAGCGCTTTACAGATCCTGCTATCCACCCATTCACACACACATTCACACACTGAACACTAAGGAAGGAGAAATGGAGTTGTATCGATTGGCTAGGCAGAAAGATCGAGCTGGAAAGGATGTACAGCAGGTTAGGTTGATTAAGGACAGAAATGGCAATGTACTAACAAATAACGAGAGTGTGTTGAGAAGGTGGAAGGAGTACTTTGAAGAGCTGATGAATAAAGAAAATGAGAGAGATAGGAGGATGGATGAAGGGAAGATGGTGAACAAGGAAGTCCCGAGGATTAGCAAGGCAGAAGTGAGGGCAGCTTTGAAGAGGATGAAGAATGGAAAGGCAGTTGGTCCAGATGACATGCCTGTGGAGGTATGGAGATGTTTAGGAGAGATGGCAGTGGACTTTTTAACCAGATTGCTTAACACAATCTTGGAGAGCGAGAGGATGCCTGAGAAGTGGAGAAGTGTTTTGGTACCAATTTTCAAGATCAAAGGTAATGCTCAGAGCTGTAGTAACTACAGAGGCATAAAGTTGATCAGCCACACTATGAAGATATGGGAAAGAGTTGTTGAAGTCAGGTTAAGAGGAGAGGTGACAATCAGTGAACAGCAGTACAGTTTCATGCCAAGAAAGAGTACTACAGATGCAATGTTTGCTTTAAGAGTGCTGTTGGAGAAGTATAGAGAAGGTCAGAAGGAGTTGCACTGTGTCTTTGTGGATCTAGAGAAAGCATTTGATAGGTAGGGTGCCAAGAGAGGAAGTGTGGTACTGTATGAGGAAGTCAGGAGTGGCAGAGACATATGTGAGGGTGATGCAGGACATGTATGAGGACAGCGAGATGTGGTGAGGTGTGCTGTAGGAGTGACAGATGGATTCAGGGTGGGGGTGGAATTACTGTACATCAGGGATTGGCTCTAAGCCCATTCTTGTTTGCCATGGTGATGGATAGGCTGACAGACAAGGTCAGGCAGGAGTCTCCGTGGACCATGATGTTTGTAGATTACATTTTGATCTGTAGTGATAAGAGGGAGCAGGCGAAAGAGAACCTGGGGCCTCATGTACAAAGACTTGCGTGGATTTCCATCTGAAAAATAACGTACGTTTAAATCAAGAAAATGCCGTAAGCAAAAAAAAATCCATATGTATGAAACCGTCCGTACACAGGGATCCAAGCAAATTTCCTTTGTACATTACAATCTGCTTGAAATTGAACGCACATGAGGAAATACCAGACTCCTCCCTTGACACGCTTCCATTTGAATATGCAATTAGATGCAAATAGGTATGCAAATAGATAAATACAAGCCCTGCACTTTTGATTCCCCTGTATCCACGATCAAAAATAATGGATTTAATGGAATTTCATGGAATGTGAGTCGGAGATGCTTATTTATATAAGTTTTATATCCACTCATCTAATTGCGCACACTTGGATGTTTGTTCATCATGTGTCTCTGGTGTGTACAATAATTTTTTCGTCATTATCAGTCTCCCAACATCACCTCTGTCACCAACAGACCAATATCAGTAGAAACGTACGTACACCAGCATTGAAGTTGGCGTGGGGCTGCGCATATTTCCACAATCATTTCAATCTTGACACATCTGAAATTTTCTGTGGAAAAGGACGTACGCCATGTTTTTGTGTGTAACTACCCTTTGTACATAAGGCACCTGGAGAGGTGGAGGTATGCTCTGGAGAGAAGAGGAATGAAAGTCAGTCGAAGCAAGACAGAATACATGAGATAGATAGATAGATAGATAGATAGATAGATAGATAGATAGATAGATAGATAGATAGATAGATAGATAGATAGATAGATAACTTTATTGTCTGTCCCAGTCAGTGACAGAAATTCTTCTTCGACACAGCTACAACAATATTACACATTCAGCACTCTCAAAAACATGTTCAAACTCACAAGATAAAAACAGTTTAAAAAAGTAAACATGGTTAAAAAGGAAACAGCAAATAAAATCATGTGGCAGAAAATATTAATAACTATTAAAAATTAATAGTGATTAAAAGATAAATGCTGATAACTAATATTGATAATATTGATAGCTATGATAACTATTTGATTTTGTTCAGAATTGTTACTGCAGAAGGAATAAATGATTTCTTGTAGATGTTTTTATGGGCCAATGGAACTTTATATCGTCTGCATGATGGCAGTAACTGAAAAGAGTGATGGAGGGGGTGAGATGGGTCCTCTACTGATACAGTTCAGACAACGGTGTCTGTGGTGAGCCAATGATTTTGCTAGCCTGATTAACTATACGGGAAAGCTTTGTTTTGTGCTTAATGAAGAGGGAGCTGTACCAGGATGAAATGTTAAAAGGAAGGATGGATTGAATTAATGAAGTGTAAACCAGAGTTAAAATGTGTCTACTGACATTAAACGTCCTCAGTTTTCTCAACAGGTGGAGGCGTTGTTGTGCTTTTTTATAAACAGAGTCAACATGGTGTGCAAAAGACAGGCTACAGTCCATCTCTATTCCCAAGTATTTAAAAACTTGAACTTGTGCAATAGCCTGACCCTGGATACTGAGGGGTGTAAAGAAGTAAAGAGAGTAGCTGAAAGTTTCTTTTTGTTCCCACAGCACAACTCCTTAGTCTTTGTGGTGTTTAACTCCAGAGGGTTTTGATTAAAAATCTGAGCTAGATTGTTGACTGCCTGCTGAATGCAGGTCAGTGCAGTACTGTCTGTCAGATGGGCCACCAAGGCCATGTCATCTGCATATTTAAAAAGAGTCATTCCTTCACTGTCACAGGAGATGTTATTTGTGTATATAGAGAACAGAACCGGAGATAAAACACAACCTTGAGGCAGACCTGTGTTTAAAGTCAACTTCCATCCATCCATCCATCTTCTACCGCTTAATCCTTTCGGGTCGCGGGGGGGCTGGAGCCTATCCCAGCATCTTTGGGCGAGAGGCAGGGTACACCCTGGACAGATCGCCAGTCCATCGCAGGGCCAACACAGAGAGACAAACAACCATTCACTCTCACATCCATACCTAAGGACAATTTAGAATCCCCAGTTTTGATGCCAATTAACCTAACTTGCATGTTTTTGGCATGTGGGAGGAAACCGGAGTGCCCGGAGTAAACCCACGCAGACACGGGGAGAACATGCAAACTCCACACAGAAGGGTCACCGATGGTCTTGGGGGTGGGATCGAACCCACGATGGTCAAGGGTGGAATCGATCCCATGACCTTCTTGCTGTGCTGCCACTGTGCTAACCACTGCGCCACCGTGCTGCCCTAAAATCAACTTGCTAGATGTAAAACCATTTAAAAACACTTTTTGTGGCCTGTCATATAAAAAACTGTGAATCCATAAAATCAATGTTGGGTGAACCTGCAGGTCTGTCAAGTGATGTACAGTAGCAAGGTACCTGTGTGTACAGTGTTAAAAGCAGAAGAAAATTCCATAAACAAAATACGTGTGTGTGGGTGTGAAGAATCCATTTGTTTAGTGACAGTGTCTAGAAGTGTAAGACATGCACCCTCTACACCCCGTTTTGCCTTATAGGCAAACTGGAGGGGATCCAATTTGTGTGACAACATGTTAGTCAAAAAGTCATGACTATGACCATGGCAGGTTTTGGGGATCTGCCCATCATGATGTTTAAACCCTGCCATGCCTCTCTCGCACTTCCTGATGTTAATTTCTGCTCCACCTTGTTCTTATAATTTATTTTAGCCAGCTTCACCATCCACCCAAAATCTTTCTGCAGTTCCTTCACCCTCAGCTTGTCTCCTTTTAGGAAAGCTTTTTTCTTTTGGACCAGGAGATTTTCATATCCCTTGTAACCCATTTCTTATCGTTTGGGTGCATTATTATATGGTGGGTGGGAGTAACAGTGTCCTCACAGAATAAGATGGAAGAGGTCAGCACATCTGTCACCATGTTAAAACCACTGCTACAGTCATTAAAGAATAGATCCCAATCTGTCACTTCAAAGCAAGCTCTCAGTGATTCAGCTGCATCTTTATTCCAGACTCTGACAGGTTTTTTTATGGGTTTACCCGTTTTCAGTTGTGATCTGTATTTTGGCAGTAGCAGAATGACGTTGTGATCTGAACGTCCAAGAGGTGGGCATGGTTTTGAGATATATGCACCAGGGACATTACCATAACACACTGTGTTATGGTAATGTCCATTTTCACTTACATTCACTCTCTGTAACAGAGTGTGAATGAGAGGGAGGCAGGTGCAACAGTGAAGTTTAAATACCTGGTGTCAACCATCCAAAGCAATGGAAAATGCATAAGAGAGGTGAAGAAGAGAGTGCAGGCAGGGTAGAGTGGGTGCAGACTAGTGTCAGGGGGGATTTGTGACAGAAGGGTAGCGGCAAGAGTGAAAGGGAAGATTTACAAGATGGTCGTGAGACCTGCTTTGATGTATGGTTTGGAGACGGTGGTGCTGACAAAAAGACAGGAAGTGGAGCTGGAGGTGGCAGAATTGAAGATGCTATGATTTTCATTGGGAGTGACTAGGAGGAACAAGAATAGAAATGAGTATATCAGAGGGACAGCTCAGGTTGATGGTTTGGACATGTACAGAGGAGGGATAGTGGATATATTGGACAAAGAATGTTGAAGGTGAAGCTGCCAGGCAGGAGAAAAAGAGGAAGACCACAGAGAAGATTCATGGATGTAGTGAAGGAGGACCTGGAGAGGGTTGGTGTTACAGAGGCAGATGCAAGGGATAGGGTGAGATGGAGGCAGATGATCCGCTGTGGCGACCCCTAAAGGGAACAACCGAAAGAAGAAGAAGATGATTCAGGAGGGTGAAATGTATATATTTTCCAAATGTTATATTTATATCTTCACTTGAAAGATCAAAAATGTTTCATGTCTTAAGGTTGAGTTTGCCAATCCCTGGAGTTTCCTGTGTACTTTCCCAACACCAGTCCAGGTACAAAACAGTCTGGTCTCAAGCGTTACCCTCCTTAATTTTCTCTGTGTTCACATGTTCCCCCTGCCTGCCCTTGCTCTCTTTGCTGCGTTGCTCAGCAGTGGCCCCAGAGCCCCGTGGAGCCCACATTCATTGCGAACCCTGGAGGCTGTCAAGTGTGCTGGTGGTAAATGAGCTGTAGCTGTCAGTTTCACCACCTCCACTCATCTTTCATTTCTACCGTGCACCCTTCTCCCTCGTCAGTATAGTCTTGCATTGCTCGTACCGCTAATGCTGCAAAAAGCTTGTTGCTTCAAAGAGCAACGGAGCCTTTTGTTGCACAACCACCCAGCCTGGGCACACTATGGCAGCTCCATTTTAGTTAAAAAAGAGACTGTTTTATTCAAAGCACTTTGTACTGTAGTGTTTTTCCCTCTCCTTTGCCTCCAGTCTAATATGTGTATATATTTATTTCATATTCTGCTCACACATGAAAACATAGCATCTATATTGTGCCTGAAGTCAGTGCGCATATTGTCAACAAAATTATTCTTCAGTGAATTGCAAATTCCTCCAATATTTCACATAAAAACGCACTGTCTGTGTTTGCTCCTTGAAATGTGTTTAATTTTAAAAGGAAGGCAGCCTGTTGCTAATGTTGGATAAACTGCGGCTCCACATCAGAGACAGACAAACAGGCCCAGAAAACAGGGCCCGGGGCCAGTGCAGGTTAAGCATGTTCATTAATTTCTCTAGTTTCTCTCCCACTGCCCTGCCTGCTTCCTGGACGTGCTGTGGATCTTAATAGGCTTTGGATGTGTGCTCACTGTTTTGATAGGCTAAAAAGAAAAAAAAAAAAGATCCGGGAGAGGGAGGGAAATGAAAGGTGGACAAGGACAGGGTGATACATTAAGAGATGACTTAAAAGAACAGATTAAAAACACACATCATAGAGAATAAATGAGAGAAATTAAAACTGGAGAAATAATGGCTGGACTGCTAGGCAGAAAGAAAGCACTTAAATTAGCTTGCTCTGCAATGTCTGCATTGTAAATCTACATTCGATATTAATAAGATTGGCATTGTTTTATTTAGATGCGCACGCAGGCACACGCAGAACCTCTGCACACCGTGAAATGCTGACTGTGGTGTTTGGACAAGATGCTCTCACAGTCAGCGTGCACAGCTTGTCGCCCATACAGGCAGTTTACCTTTAATGAGTCGTCTCTACAGGTTAACGCTTAACTGATAGTGCTTAGCCACCTTAGGACTGCGCTAACTGTGCATGGCCCCGAGGTCACAAAACACGACTTTATCAGCGAGCTACTTCCTGAAGCCCCGCTGCTCTGCTGGGCCCCCATGAGGAGCTTCAGCTCTATAAAGAGACTTCAAAGGCACGCATTTCCAGGCCCGGTGTAGGCGTTAACCTTTGACTCAGAGGCTCTCTCTGTGCAAACGGGGCAGCATAATTGATGTTATGCACGGCACAGAAAAGCAATAACTTGTCCTTGTGGATTACAGTAATGGTAATCTTACACGGAGACAAGGCCGCAGCTGTGCACCTACTGTGACTGATGCTATACTGATTTTTTATTTTGTTTAAATATTTAGTACCTAGTAAGGGTTTTTATTTCTGCAAAGTGTGCAGTAATGTAATTTGTTAAGTTGGCAGCTTTTTATATTATTGAGTTAAATGTATCAATTATAGAAATAGCATACTGTGTAAAGGAAAAATCACTCTAGAACAGAGATTCGCAATCTCTGCTATGGAAATTTTAACAGATTTTTGGACAAAGAAATTTACATGGAGCTGCAAAACATATGTACAGTATATGAGTCTATAAATAATGGCAAAACAGCACCATTATTAGAATAAACAGGCCTGTCAGCATCAGTGTTTTTCAGCCGGCACCCACCACACATGGGACCATTTAAGAAGTGAAATTAGATAATTTCCAAAAAAAACCTGAATGGTCCAGGGATGTGTGGTTGAAAAACATTGGCATACTGTAAGTAAAAGGAATTTTTTTTTGTTTCTTTTTGTTGTTAATTAGTTTTCTTGTAAATGTGCAACTTTTTTCTTAACAATCTGTTTTTTTTTTATTTGAATCCATTTTTTCTTAAAATTTTGAACTTTTTAAATGTCACCACCAAAAATCAAGGTTTTTTTTTCTTGTTAAAACATCAGTAACATGTTTTATGACTTACAAAACAGATCAAGAGCTAAATCATTTATGTGTCATGGTGGTGTTTTTCTACTGTAAAAGTTCAGTTAAGCTCCTCCCCTTGGAAAAGGCACGTTTAGACTGAGAGTTTTTATGATGTCACTGTAACAGTTGAACCAATCAGGATTAAGCACCAGCTGTTCAGATTTGCCAGCTTGCCGACTTCTGTGTCCTGGTAGGTGAGATGTGGGTGGGCCTTATTAGAGCCTGGCGTTTGAAGGAGGAGAAAAAGAGCAAAAAAAATTTACAAGCCATTGTAAGACAATGAAAGGTTTGTGTGGACAAAAAGGACATAAGATGCCATTTTTGACAATGTAGATTTGTTTTTTGAAGGGGCTTTATATCCACTGGTGTGCATCTTTAAAATCTTTATACTTTTTGCACGTTTGATTTTGTTTTTTTCAACTTGCCAGTTTCTCAGCGATTTGTAACTTTTATTGTATATTAATTATTTTTTCTGTTAACTGCTTTTTTGTGTGACTTTTTTCATAAATCTTGGATTTTTATCTGGTAAATTTGTGACCTTTTCTTGTATATTGGGGACTTCTTTCTTGTAGATCTGCTAATTTATGTCTTACAAATTTGTGATGTTCTCAACCTTTTTTTCTTTCAAATTTGTGAGATTAATGTGCTAGTCAATCTCTTAATTTTCTCGTAAATTGACAACCGTTTCTTGTAAATTGTGGAGAGTTTTTGTTTTGTTTTTTTCCTCAAATTTGTCAGAGTCAGAGCACTGGTTATAGTCCAGAGAGACTTGTGTGGCTCCAGAGCCACAGACTGAAGACCCCTGTCAAAAAAAAAAAATCCTTAAATTATGTATGCATTTGTTACCCTGCAACAGCCTCAGAGTCTTGAGATGGTCGGATAGCGGGGTTGAGGCTGAAGATTGAGTCAAGACCCAGCTGCCCTTGTCTCTGCAGATAAGGCTGAGTGGATGCACAGTTCACTCTAGTTAATTTCCCACCCTGAGTCCTGGTTCTCTCCCCTCAGAGATGGAAGGTGTGATAATCCAGGCTGATAAGAGATGTGGTGACTGAATGAAGGTACCATGGGCCTTCTGTCCAAGCATAGATTGTTTATATTTGTTTCTAAATATTTTACAGGTGAGTCAAGGAAAAACAGGTTTGTAAAATTAGCAAAAACAAAAAAAAAAGTGTGGAGGGGTGCAGAATGATTGGATAATGGATGCATATTGTATGAGTGGGGTATGTCTGCCTACAGATAAGCACAGATGCTTTTCTACAACTGGTCTGCTAGATAGACATAAAGCTGAATTTATAAAATTAAGCACGTTTGTTCAAAGACTTTTTAAATGTATTTCCTTGATTAAAATGTTTTGTCATATCTCTGTTTGAATTTGCCTGAAAAATGAGCTAAAGTGAGATCAGTGATCTAAAGCAATAATGTTTGCACCTTCCGCCAGTTGCTTTTGATAATTTCTGTTGGGGAAATGCCCATCGTGCTTGGGTTCTGTAGGCACCCAGCCACTCATGCACAACGACGGAAAATTATTTTACTTTCTTGGATCGATTAAGAAATGAAATTAGAAAATTTCCCATGAAAACCTAAACGTTCCAGGGAACCTTGGTCGAAAAACACTGGACTAGACTAATAGGGCCCCTGGGGTTAATATGAACCAAATTAACCGACTTGGCTTTTCACCTCACCTTAACATTATTGTCATTCTTCTGCATACTGTACAGAGGTATTAATGTAATTTCTTATGGAACAATGTGCATATAAAGTGTAAAAGTCTAAAAAAAAAACAATGTTAACAAACAAAAAAATATTCAAAATTAAAAAGGTAGCAAAATATTCAAAATAAAACTAATTAAAACAAAACTAAATAAACATAAGACATTAAATAGACAAAAAGACATGACAGCGTTCAGAAACAGCAGTAGAACTATGGAGGCAGGTGTGAAGAAGTGGAGAGAAAAAAACGTGTAGGTAAAAAGGAAAAAAGCATGTTCTAGATTGAGAGTTAATGGCTGTGGAGACATGTTTTTCCTAAATATGAAGCTCAAACCTGACTGCATTAGGGTGTCATATTTGGTCTGTTTGCTGCCGACTGCCACTCACACAGATGAGTCCAGTGGAGCCATGACAGGGTGTTATGCCACAGCATCACGCAACACCAGAACGTTGTGTATGTGTGAAATGTTTTTCATCTAATCTGTATTTTTTTTTTCCTCAACAGCAGACCTCGCTATGGTGTGATACATCCAATGACGTTCAAGTTAATAAATTAATATATTTTTTGCTGTATTGAACTAGTTATACATGTGAGTTTTTGAGAAACTGTTTGTAGTGTTTCGTGAAGAGCTAATGCTCATTCAGTCAGGTCCTGATTCAGCACAAACACGTTCCACTTTTCATCTAATTAGACACTTTTGGAGAGTAGAGTGTCATTAGGGCAGCATCTTTCTACAATGAATGATGCCCATGTGACAGCCAACATCAACCTGGATCTGTCTTGCTCCCGTGGGCAGTAGCATGTCTCTGTGCATCTGAATTAGCTCTTGACTAACTCCGATACTGATTTAGATGTACATATTTTGTCTTGTTTGCAGGAAACAGACCTGCTGGATATTGCGTACATCAAAGATGCAAGAAATGGAAAGTGCACCAAAACTCCAAAGGTAAGAAAAACTATTCACAGGTTTTGTTAGCTACGTATGAATACTGTATGTGCATGTAATACTGTTTCTAGACTAATGTTGCCTCTGGGTGTAGGTGAATTTTCAGAACTATAATGACCAATGTTCAAAAAGTCACTGGAGAGCTTTTTGGGGGAGGAATGATATGGGTTACTCATTTATATTTAAACAGAAATAAAAGCCATGTGTGGGTGTGAGTCTGTTCATGAATCAGACTCCTTCTGCTTCCATCTCACAAAAAAGAAACTCAGTATGGGGTTTGACTAAATTTGACTCTGGTGGTTGGGATGATTGACATTTAACCACAGAGTATTCCTACATGTTCAGAAATGGCAACAGGTTTTGTGTCAGTGGTATAATTCCTGTAATTATCATTGCTTAACCTTTAGAATTTACATTCATGCGACTTTAAATGATCAATAAGGCTTGGCCGTATGTGTGGCTCATGTGGTCACAATTTGCATGTTTAACATAGCTTTTACCTCATTCTGGCAAAGGCGTTGGGACCATCATCTCATTAGTCTGCCATCTTCCCAACCATAATTGGTAAGAAAAACTGCTCCTTCTTGGCAATCGTCCGGAGACTCACCAAACTCATATGCAGTGATGCTCAGGTGGGTCTGCATCTGGGCTGGTGCTTAATGTCAAGGTCAAAGGCCTCAGCTATATGCATGCACACACAGAGGCTCATGGTGACCTCAGTGTGGGTTCATCAGGCCAGACTGAGCTACTCCATCACTGACACTCTGATTTAAGGTTTTAAAATGAGATAACACCAGCCAAGATCAACACCACAGCGGGGATACACAGATGGTTTATGAAAAGTACACATGTATGTACTGTTTGTTATGTATGAAATGAGCGAGCAGTGAGCCATCTCATGCCGAGCAATAAACTGAACTTTATTACAGAAAAGACAAAACATATACAGTGGTTGCAGCCCGCCTGACGTCACTCCGTTGGACGCCCGACGCAGGCTAGAGAAAGCCCCAAGGGCCAAACCCACATACCACCCCCCCTTCAGAAAAATGTAAAACAACAAACGACATCGGCCAATTGACCCCCCTTCCCACAAATTTGGTGAACAAATACCCACAACAAAGTCTTTCAGTCTTTTTTTTTTTTTTTTATAGTCTTCCATGTTAAGGGCAGTTCCATTGTGTCCTTGTCCATTGTGTCCCGCAGTGGCCCCGCGGTGGACGTGCCCCTGGAGCTTTGAAGCGGGCTCGTGGCAGCCTCCTCCCTGGAGTTGCCGGACCCCTGGGGCCAATCATCATGACGCAGGGGCCCAGGTCCCACACTGCGGCAGCTGACTCCTGCAGAGCCTCGCAGTCTGGAGCTGCCACCCAGACACACCATAGTCTGCTTGCGTGCCAAACCGAATCACCCGTCTGCTGAAAGCACATTGTCCTCAGCTTCACCACAATCCTCAGCAGCGCCCGATGTTTCACTGGCTGTGGCCCAGCCAGTCGCCGTCCTGATCTCCTGCCAGCGCGAACTCGAACCCAGTCCATAACTTGGAGCGGCGTCTTACTTGTTTTCATGCTCTGTCGTTGTGCTTCCAGTGGTTCTGCGTGCTTGTTTGTCTCGGGACCTCTGCTGTGCTGTGGCGGTTCCATTGTCACCATGTTCGCTGCGGACCCTTCACCCGCTGTCTCTGTTGTTGACTGCAGCTCTTCTCGGGTACAGGAGCAGTCTGGTACCTCTCCGGTGTCGCTCCTCTGCTGTGCCGCGTCATGTGCTGTGGCTATGCCTGGCTGCCGCTGTTGCTTTTCGGGGCTCTCAGCATGCTCACACTCCCTTTCCCGCGACTCCGACTCTGGCTGCGGGGAAAACTGAGCCAAGTCTGTTTGCTGCTCTCCCACCGTGCTGCTGTCACTCTCAGTGCTGAATTCTCCCTTTTCACTGTACTCATTCTCCATGCTGTGCTCATCGGCTGGCTTGTCATTCTTGATGGACACAGGCTCCTTCTCCTGTGGCTCCAATTCCATCATGTTAGCTAACACTGACTGCCCAGATAACTTCTGTGTTTGGTGCCTATTTAGCCCCGTGGCAAACTTCTCCGTTGCTACTAGCTGGGCCATTAGCTCCCCCGAACTAGCTAGCTTAGTGTCTTTTGGTGCCAATAGCATTTCCACCCAAAGCTTTGTGCTATGTGTGTGTTTGGCAAAGTAGCCAGCCAGAAGTTCAACAGCATCCACATATGACTCCATCTCCCTAACGTGTGGAAAATTCTCTGACCTTCTACGCTGAGTTTGCAAACCAGAAGTGCTCGCTTCCTTACTCCACCGAGTTCACCCAGGCCCAGCGCTGCAATGTACCTCTCGAACGCGGCCAACCAGCGAGGCCACACTATTGCTGGTTCTCCTGGGTGCCCCAGAAATGGCCATAGAGGTGCCCCGCACGCCTCCATGAGTTAATCCTCAATCGCCAAATGTTATGTATGAAATGAGCGAGCAGTGAGCCATCTCATGCCGAGCAACGAACTGAACTTTATTACACAAAAAGCAAAACATATACAGTGGCCGCAGCCCGCCTGACGTCACCCCGTTGGACGTCCAACGCTGGCTACAGCAAGCCCCAAGGGCCAAACCCACATACCACATGTACATGGTATCCAAATTTCTATTTCACATTAAAGACAAATCAAGATAATTATTTAAATCAACACTGTTAAATGTCTTAACTTTTTTCCATCCAAAATCTTGCTTCACCTATTTTGTCCACAATGACAAAATGAGCATTCACATTTGATGTAGGGCTCTGCCATGTGACCTCAAATCAACATCACAGATAATTTAACAGTTTACTTTGGTTTTACTTTTTTAAAAACTAGATTCTCCTCAGCCTTTAAAAGGCTGAAGGAGTATTATTGTCACCCCGCTGGGCGGATGGGCGTCGGTATCGGCATCGGCATCGATGTCAACACCTACCTTGTGAACATGTTAACTAGAGAAAGAAATGATGTAGGCTTTTCAAATCAATACCATAGTTGTAACTCAGAAAAATCATGAACAGGTTAGGCCCTGACCTTTGACTATGGGTTTGAGGCCAAAAGCTCAAAAGTCAAGGTTAACATTCTCTTTGCACTATTACTAAAGTACAAGTAAGGCTAGGGTCACCAAACTTGGTACACAGGTTCATCCTGTGACCATGAACTGTGACTTTGGGTTTGGGATTGCAAAGTCAAAGGTCAAGGTCAAAGTGTCCTATAAACTATATCTTAAGAACAATGAAAGCTAGGGTCACGAAACTTGGCACGCAGGTTTACCTCGGGATTCTCACGTCAAATTATGGGTCTAAGGTCAGAAAACCAAAGATGAAGGTTTTTGATTTTCATTCAAAATCATTTGATTTTCATGATTTTTCATTAGGTTTTCACCGGGTTAAAGCCATGACCAATAGGCAATCACACTGGCACAATCTCAAAATTTCTGTTGGTAATTTTCTAGTTGTAGCCATGACAAATCTTGGACAAGTTCGAATTTGGGTGACCTTGAACTCAAGGTCAAGGTCACAGGCCAGTTTTTCCAAAAGCATTGTAAATATGATAACTCAGAAAGGAAATGACGTATACTGTATGTTTGACATTGATACCATAGTTCTAGCTTTGTAAAATCTGGGATGAGTTTGAATTTTGGCAACCTTGACCTCAGGCCAAGGTCAGTGGCTGACTCTCAAAAAACCTTGTAAAAGTGACAACTTGTGACAGGCTTTTTAATTTGATCCTATAGTTGTATCTATGGAAAATCTGGGACTATTTCAATTTCGGGTGAGGGATGTTATACTGAGGTATAGCCAATAAATAACTTCAGTTATCAGTTGAATTTACTGACAGTCTCTTTACTTTTATTGTAAAAGTTCAGCTTTTCATAGTTTCTGCTTCCTGAAATCAGACAGTAGCAGACTTTAGTTTTGTTTTCATCCAGTAAACATCCACTACTTGGGCGCATGCGCGCGCAGCGACCAGCAGCTGGTGAAAAAGTTTGATGTCTGTGTCTCTGTTTTTATGAACTTTAATGTGTTTTAACGAAATTCTCTGTGTCGTTTTTGCCCTTGAATGCTTGTGGACTATATAACGAAGAGCTCCCTGGTTCCATCAGTATGGATTTCCTCCTTATTTTTGCACTGTCGTTTCTTTACTACCGGCTCTTTGTTTTGGAGGTAAGCGCAATCGCGATCATGCCGGGAAGAATACAGTATTCCAGAGACATGTTACTGCATTTAAACACAGATAATGCAGCATCTGTGTTTGAGTCTGTGCCGCAACTGCCGGACTTTATTTTAAGAGATTTTCATGGACACAGCGATGAAAAGAGAGACAAGAGGAGGAAACGTGGAAAGCGTGGAGGCGTGAAATTAAGCCTGAGGAGGCATCAGTTTAACCACATTCCTCTTCCTTCCATTATCATGGGGAACGTCCAATCCCTGAGAAATAAAGTGGATGAAATTCAAGGGAATGTACGATATCAGAAGGACTTCAAGAACTGCTGTGTCATGGCTTACACAGGGACGTGGCTTACGGCGCATGACCCGGATGTGGACCTGTGGATTGACGGCTTTGGAGCCCCACTTCGCTCGGATCGGCAGGAAGAGGTAACGGGGAAACGTCAGGGGGGCGGCGTATGTTTATACATTAATAAACACTACTGCACATCTGTCACGGTCAGAGAGCGCATCTGTACACCCGATGTGGAGCTTCTGTCCGTATCGCTACACCCCTTTTATCTGCCCCGCGAGTCCCCCCAACTTTTCATAACGACTGTGTACATTCACCCGAGGGCAGATGATGACTCCGCCTCCAGCACCGTCTTTGATGTGGTACAGCGGTTGCAGTCGATTTCCCCAGAGGCTCCAAACTTTATTCTTGGGGATTTTAACCATGTTTCTTTAAAGAAGACACTTAAAAACTTTTATCAGTATGTCTCCTGCCCAACCAGGCGAAAAAAGACATTGGACCTGTGCTATGGATCCATTGAGAGGGCCTATAAATCACTTCCCCTTCCTCCTTTAGGATCCTCAGATCACAACTGTGTACATTTGCTGCCCACATATAAAACTGCTCTCAAAAGAGGCAAGGCGAAGACCAGAGACATAGATGTGTGGACAGAGGATTCAGTGCACTGCCTCTAGGAATGCTTTAACTGTACAGACTGGGAGGTGTTCACACTGACCTGCGGGGATGATTTGGACTCTTTGGTGGACGTCACATGCTCATACATGGCTTTCTGTAGAGACATGATCGTTCCACGTAAATGTGTCAAAATATATCCCAATAACAAGCCATGGGTTACAAAATCAGTTAAATCCTGCTTACAGAGGAAAGCACTTGCCTTTAAACAGGGGTCTGTTTCTGAGCTACAGGTTGCCACAAAAGAGCTGAAGTCTGAAATTTTAAGAGCAAAACAGAATTATAAATCAGAATTGGAAAGTAAGATGGCAACAAAGAAACTTGGTTCAGCCTGTGCCAGTATGAAAACTATTGTAGGCCTTCAGAGCACAGAGCGCAGTAATCGTGTGTTTTTAGATGGTTTTAATTCAGACACAGAGCTGGCTAATGCTCTTAATTGTTTTTATGGTTGTTTTGATTCCTTTGATTTTAGCACAGAAACCCAAGATTTGAAACAGAAACTCAAAGACAATCAGCACTTTAATATTGAGGTGCAGGATATTAAAAGGGCTTTTCTATGCTGTAAAAGTTATGCTGTAAAAGGTTGTCCCCGTTCCAAAATCCAGCTGTCCTAAAACGGTAAACGACTTTAGACCAGTTGCTTTGACTTCAATTTTAATTAAAATTTTTGAAAAACTGGTCAGATTTGAGGTCCTAAAGCAGACTGAGCATGCATTGGATCCTCTGCAGTTTGCCTACAGGCCTCACAGAGGAGTGGAGGATGCCACTGTCACTCTTTAACATGCTTTTTAAACATCTGGATTTTAATGGGACACACTCCAGGCTTTTATTTGTGGACTTTTCTTCCGCCTTTAATACAATCCAACCTCATATTTTAGTTGAAAGACTCCTGCAGCAATTTGATTTGAGCAATAATCTGGTGGGTTGGATTCTGGATTTTTTAACCGACAGGACACAGAGAGTAAGGGTCAATGGTACATTGTCTGACCAAAAGTGCTCTTCTACTGGCTCTCCTTAGGGGTGTGTGTTGTCACCACTACTCTTCATCCTGTACACAAACATGTGTCGGAGCAGACATGACAACAGACACATTATAAAGTATGCTGATGATTCAGTTATTGTCAGTCTCCTCCAGGATGATGAGAGTGGCCACGGCCCAGTAGTTGATGATTTTGTTCACTGGTGTGAGGATTCCTACCTGCAGCTGAATACGACAAAAACTAAAGATATGATTATTGACTTTAGGAGGAAAACTCCCAGGCATGAAGTCACTGTACTAAAAGGCCAGACCACTGAATGTGTGCAATCCTACAAATATCTTGGGACAATTATTGATAATAATTTAAACTTTGAAGAGAAATGTGGAAGGGTGTGCAAAAAGGGTCAGCAACATTTGCATTGTTTAAGGAAACTTGCACGCTTCCAAATTGACCGAACCATAATGATAATGTTTTATTGGGCTTTTATTGAATTTGTTTTATCCTTTTCTTTAGTGTCATGGTTTGGTCAGATAAAACTGAAACAGAGGAAATCCTTGGATCAGGTAGTTAGATGGTCCAGTCGTTTGCTTGGTGAGTCACAGCTGAGCCTGACATCGTTGTACACCAGACAGGTACAGAGGATTGCTACCACCATTTTAAACGATGACTCCCACCCTTTGCACTGCCACTTTCAGCTTCTTCCCTCCAGACAGAGGTTTGCTGTCCCAAAAAGTAAAACCCAGCGCTACAAAAACAGCTTTGTTCCTGCTGCTGTCAAAGAGTTGAACAAGATGTAACAATATATTGCACCTAATTTAGTTACCTATTTATTAATTTCATTTTATATTTACTTATTTTTGTAGGTTTTTTATTTCGGTTCTAAATCCTTTATTGGGTTTTAGACTTTTGAGTTTTTAACCTCTTTGACTAGTCTAACTTTTTAATATGACCCTTCTCTCTTATCTCTGTTTTTTCTCTCATCTTTTTGCCTTATATCCTGATTGATGGAGCCTTGAGTACTTTTATTATGTTTATAGTCAGCTTCATGTGTGCCTGTGTTTGTGTTTATGCTGAATGTAATTGTGGTTTGTAATTATGGATGTCACCTGACTGCAAAACAAATCTACCTACGGGTACAAATAAAGGAACCTGAACCTGAGTGTTATATAGTTTGACTTGCAAATCCATAATGTGAAGCTAAAGCAGCTAAAGCAGCTGTCGCTAGCACTAAAGGGAATCAGGGAAAAAAGATTGTTGGTTCTTGGGTCTTAATGATAGTTTCAGTTCATTTTCAGTAAATTGTCCAGTCCTAATGAGATTTTAATACATTCTGATTTCATGTTTGTTTTTCTCCAACTCTAATCTGAGGTAAATTGAAACCTTGTGATACACACTGATTTCCTTGTGAAGCAGTGTAAGTATGTCAGCGTTTTCTACATCATTGATGCAGCAGGTAGCAGATACCTGTGGTAAGTTGAGGGCTACCATCTGTGTGTTGAAGTACAGAAACTTCTGCATTGATTGCATCAGTGAGAAGACACATACAGTACTTTCGTCATCTCTTAACTAGGGCTGAGCGATAGGGCTTTTAACATGTATCGCAGTACATTTAGGGTTTTATCGTGATAGACGATACATATAATAATAATGCATCAGATTTATACAGCGTTTTATCATAGACACTCAAAGACGCTTTGCAAATAGATACATTATTCATTCACTCCAGACAGACAATGGTAGTGGCAAGCTACTACTGTAGCCACAGCTGCCCTGGGGCAGGCTGACGGAAACGTGGCTGCCAATCCGCGCCAACGGCCTCTCCGGCCACCACCGAACGTTTATACACATTCGTGTTATGGACGCTGGAGGCAAGGTGGGTAAAGTGTGTTGCCCAGGGACACAACGGCAGTAAAAGGACTTGACACAATAGCAAGTGCATTAACAAGAATTCTAGAGAAAGATATTTTGAAACCATATAAATTAAAGTCCACTTTTTTGTTTGGTCATGTTTTTAACAATAAGGGCCATGTCTTTGGCAGTATAATTTATGACTGCAGCTGTGATCTCTTTGACATGGTTTAGGACCCAGGAGACAGACACTGACACGGGCAGATGGGGACAATAATCTTTATTTGATAGTGAGAGTGTGTAGTGCATGTGTGAGTGCGTGGATAGTGTTCTGGTCACTGGAGCTGAGCAGCCTGGACGGAGACCCGGCAACCCTGGAACATACAAGCAGAAAACAATTACTTTTGTTCCACACTCGTGATGAGCTACAGATGGAGAGGCTTACTTGAGTGCAGCACATGTTTCGCCCTGCTGAGATCCAGCGGCCGTGCAACGTGGAGGTGAAGGTGTCCGTGAACGTGCTGGGGATACCACCCGTGGCTGTGACGAGGGTAGTTCTTCTGATGACGCCGGCTGTGGCTCCACAGACCGGGATGATGGTAATCCTGATGATGACGAGGTTAGTGATTCCACAGAACGTGGTGATGATGATATAGCTGATAACGATGACAGTGACTCCACTGATAACGGTGGCCAATACTCCTGCAACTGATACAACAACAGTTCTGGAAGCTGAGGAGCAAGACGTACCGGTAGTCGTGGTGGTAGCGAAGCGCTACGTGTGTGAGATGGCGTTACCCCGTCAGCTGGGGACGCAGGTCCGCCGCCTAGGAGGTCCACCTGTGCACAGGGGTATAGACAAGGGGTTGAGTAGCAAATTGTTCTCTTACTTGGTTGACACTGAGGAGAAGTCCTTGATGAAGCAAGAGAGGTTCTTGACGAGGCAAGAGAGGTTCCAGACGAGACAAGAGAGATTCCTGACGAGACCAGAGAGCGGAGTTCAGGCTCATACTTCGACGAGGAGGACAGACGACTCCGTGCCGGGCTGTCAGCGACGCTGGCTTTTAACAGCCGTTGATTAACATCTGTTGGTCTGCGCGCAGCTGGAGTTGATGACGCCAATGACGGCCCAGAGGCCGCCATGACACTCTTTCCATTTTGTACTTTTGTTGGATGGAATAAATCTTCCAAATGAAGAAGCCATATGTCAGAAGATCTGCTTTCCAGGCAAAAGAGGTTTGGAAGTGGAAAGGTAGGACTCAGGTGCAGGCAGATTCAGGTGCAACAGTGATGTTGCACGTAATCCTGATGGGCAAAAAAAAAACAACAACACACACACAAAAGCTAAGCAAGGCACAGATAACTCACATGGAACTTGGGAACACAGACATGGATCATGGCAAGAACATTAATGATGCCACAAAGGACTGAAACTGACACAGACAATAGAGTAACCAATAATCACAGACACAGGACCTCTGGGAGAACAATCAAGGGCCAAATGGCAACACACATGGGAAAAAGTGTCCACAGGTATGGAAACATGAGGGACTGGAGACAATAGGCAGACAAATACACACACAAGACCCAGAACCAGACATAGGGCAAAAACAAGGACAGTAGGAACACAAAAGACCACAATAATGACAATAAGACAAACAGGGGATGACAAAACATGACCAAAGACACAAAGGACAATCAACACTACCAATAATAATACTAATAATGACAGAGAGGAAAACAAGCAACTCAAAATGAACATAAAGCGTGGACATGGTTCCAACCATGCCCAGATCATAACACTATATAGTCATTTTCTTAGGGCTGGTTCTTTTATTACCTCCGCCAAGGAGGTAATGTTTTTACCGGGGTTTGTCTGTTTGTCTGTCTGTCTGTCTTTTACCAGCATAACTCAAAAAGTTATGAATGGATTTTGACAAAATTTTCAGGAAAGGTGTGTAATGGCACAGGGAACAGATGATTACATTTTGGTGATGATCTGCGAGTGCGTACCTCCACCAAGGGCTTTGTTTGTATTTGTGCAGCAGGATTACACAAAAACTACTAGATGGATTTGGATGAAATGTTCACCAGAGGTGGTTCTTGGGCTAGAGAGGAACCTATTATATTTTGGTGATGATCTGAGAATGCATACCTCAGCCAAGGCTCTTATCTTCTCACAGTGTTTTAGCAACAATACTCCAAAAGTTATGAACGGATTTTGATGAAATTTTCAGGAAAGGTGTGTAATGGCACGGGGAACGGATGATTACATTTTGGTGATGATCTGAGAGTGCATACCTCCACCAAGGGCTTTGTTTGTATTTGTGCAGCAGGATTATACAAAAACTACTAGATGGATTTGGATGGAATTTTCACCAGAGGTGGTTCTTGGGCTGGAGAGGAACCCATTATATTTTGATGATGATCTGAGAATGCGTACCTCAGCCAAGGCTCTTATCTTCTCACAGTGTGTTAGCAACAGTACTCCAAAACTGATGGACATACTTTGATGCAATTTTCACCACAAGTGGCTATAGGCCTACACACAAACCCATTACATTTTGGAGGTGATCCATGAGAAATGGAAGGAGCCTTGGCGGAGGTATGCGCTCTGTGAGTGCTTTTCTAGTTTAATTAATTCATTCATTTTTGTAGGCGCTAGCTGGGATGTTGAGCAGATATTTTAATGCATTCTTCATATTATAGTGACTGACTCTCATATTATAGTGACTGATCTCAAGTGGTGAAACAAATTAGTGGTAGTGCGACATAATTTGCACACAACTGTACTGTGTTCAGTTTTTACCTTCTGATGTCTGAACCACTGCCAGACAACGTTGCTGGTGCTTTTTAATCCTTTTGTTCAAGTCTGCTGCACTGCAGCCGGTATGTGTATGTCATTTCATTTTCCCCCCTTTCCCCATGCTCTGCTAGTATTGCCAGATGTGCATAAAAATCAAGCGTCTCTGGTCCATGAAAACGGGCTCAAAATAAGCAGTTTCTGAAGAAAAAAATTGCAGCTAAAAACAAACCTGGCAATGACCCCTGAAATGTCTGAGTGCAGCTGTGTGAGAGAGGAGACGAGAGAGAAGCTGACAGCTTAAACTGGCACAAAAATGCTCGAGCTCAGCGATAAAAACATTGTATGTATTGCGCATAGTAGAATGTATCCATATAACAAATATATTCATTGTATCGCCCGGCCCTACCCTTAACATAAATGTAGCAGTCTTGGGGTGCACGTGTCTGGTATCTGCAACACATCTCTAGGCAGTAAGGAAAACAAATGCTTGTATTTCAGTGCAACTGTGGGAGCTAACCAGAAAATGTTATCTAGAGTTATTGCTGTAGATTATTTTTTTTTTATGGCAAGAGAAAATTTTGCTTACACCTGTTTTTAATATGGCTTCCTACTCTGAAAGCATTTGGTATTCCATATCTTCAGCATTTCTGTTAATTGCCCACTTATGAGGTCATGACTAAAACAATAACCTCAATTTTTTTCTCATGCATTTATAATACACTGAATTGTGACTTGCAGTTCAAATGTCTTTTGGGTCTAGCGACTGCTTTGATAAGATGCAGAAACAATGACAGTCTTCATAAGTTTAACTTGGTGCAGTGGGGGAAACAAGCGGGGTGGTGGTGGTCATGCACGCCTGCTCTGTCTAGGGAGAGAGTAATGATGGAATGAGTATAATAACATGGAGCGTATTCATGCATTTCTAAACAGCTTACAGATTGAGGCTACCCAGAGAGGAGAAATGATCATGTGACGGGTAAGATGGTCGAAGCATAGGAAATCCATTACTGGGAGGTGGAGCGGTGATGGACCCGTTGGCACCACAATGGGAGCACCAGTGAGACACAGTGTCTGAGGATCTGGTGAGACAAGGAGAGGAATGAAGGAAAGGAGAGAGGGAAGATGGGTGATGAAGAGGAAGGCGAGAAGAGATGCTTTTAAAAAAAAATCTATAAGAAGATGAGAGAAAAGGGTGAGAAAAGATGAGGAAGGACACTGAGATGATGTCAGGACAGATGAAGAAGACACCAAACAGCAGCTGCTTTAGGTGGACAGCACTTCAATTGTCTCTCCTGTAACTCCTTCACATTTCCACTCAACACTTTTTTTTTTTTGCTCCTGTCAAAATGAAGGCCTTTTTTATGAGGATAAGGGGATTGTTAAACTGCATCTTAAAATGAATACTCAAAGGTTGAAAGTTATACGTTTTTGTTAAAAGTTAAGGGTGTCAGTTACATATGTGATTGTCCATCCATCCAGCCAGCCAGCCATGCCGCCTGGTTCACATAGCATCATAATCCCTTTTGCACATGGTGAGCCTCTGGAGGGGGGACCCATGTGGCTCCTTTGGGTACACTGGGTCCTTGTTGTAACTTTTTCATGGGGATCCACTGGACCGCTCTTAGTCTGGCCCTTCACCCAGGACCAGTTTGGCTTTGGAGACCCTACCAGCAGTAAGTTGCCCCAGACAACATAGCTCCTGGGATCATTAGGGCACACAAACCCCTCCACCACGATAAGGTGGCAATCCACGGAGGGGATAAAAGATTGTATAGATGGAATTTTAGACCAATTTTAGACCACTCACTATTATTGATGAGTAGTGTGCTCTGTCTAAAGCTGAACTAAAGTGCATGGGTAAATAGACAAGGAAGAGAGAGCGGTAATTCTTTTCTCTCTTTTTTCTTTTTTTTTTTTACTAATGAAACATCTCTTGGTTTTATATTTATATGCTCTCCACTATTTAGAGCCTGCACAGCATCCCCTGCTCTCACTTAAGGGCTCCCTTAGCGTCATTCTATCATTCATGCAAATTGCAGGAAACAAACTTGCTCGCCAAGTCAAGATGAGGAGCTGGACTCACGATGACATGTCGGTAAAAGGATTCAGAAGTGCTTTCATTGTGCTACTCAACAGTCCTGAGCGTTGTCCAACTCAGATGCAATCATTGCAGACTGATTGGCCTGAAATGGGCTCTAGGCTGAAAGACTGGCCTGCGTTCGCCTCTTGAGCTCTCATTTCGAGTTGAGCTCAAGTCGCTTTGCCATTGGAATCTCTGCCTGAACATCATTAGGATTTGGAGCACGTTGCTGTGTTTATTGGCTCATTGCCCTGTGTGTGTGGGGGGGGAAGGGGGGGGGGGTGCGCGCACGCGCGTGTGTGTGTGTGTGTGTGTATGCAGCCCGTCTGACCTCTGATGAATTTATGCCACCCTGCCCATGGGCTGCAGCTACTCATGATGATTCATATGTTTTCCAGCGTGAGGACAAACTCTCACATGCACACACACATGCATGCCACAAAACATTTCAGACAGGAACACTCACTATCATTTGTACACTGCGTACATTTACAGCTGCGTCGACATAAATCAAAATTTAAAAAATGTATGCACTAACCAGAGTAATGAATAGAAGAATAGAGTATAGAACAAAACAGCGGCAGTGTCCTTTGTAAAACCGCTGATGCTAATTCGCATGTATCCACCCCACCATCATTATATAGGCTGATTAGATTGGCCACTTGTCAGTGTGACAAGAGGCAACCTTTCTTTGACGACTAGCTCCAGAAATAAATCACATACCCTTAGGTCAGGTGAGCAAAGTAGAGTGCCACTCACCAGACTGTACACACCGTCAACTGGAACTGTGGCCACATGCAACATACTAGATAGAAAGCGTTTAAGCTAACAAAAGCATTTACCGCTGCTCATAAATCTATTTAGTTACAGTATATAGTGTATGAGGGGGAGATGTAAATTTAAGTTTGTACTTCCACCTGTGCCCTTTCTGTCTGTTTATTTGATTGCATTATCTGTTGATTTGTAGTGATGGTTTTCTTCTTCCGTTTTATACACACACACACACACACACATATATATAGAGATATACGTATATATATACACAACCTAAAATAAATACTAACTACTGTCCAACAGCAGTTATACAGCTTATTCTCACACACACACACACACACACTCACACAACCTAAAATAAATACTAACTACTGTCCAACAACAGTTATAACAGCTTATTTTTTCTCCATAAATATTGCTAATTGGGTCATAATTGATATCTTGTTTAAATCCTGGTATTGTGCAACTTTCTGTAAAAATATCGTAGACAAAATACAGTAAGAGACTGAAGTCACCATGTCATCTGGTGGTTTGAGAGTCCCTACATAAGTTTCAGCGCTGTTTGTGGTCATTTATAACAGCTTTTTGGAGTCAGAAATAACCACATTTTAACAAAAACATGGAGTGATCAGCTAAGGCTAGCAACACTTGTTAAATGCAATAATTGATGTAACCTTCTCCTTGTACATAATTAAACTCTACACCCATTTATGTCACCCATAGACTGTGTGTCCACCAAACGTGTCTTTTTCTGCTGTGGATGACTATTTTCCATTCATTTGCTATGTAGTCCGGCATTTAATGCGCTCGGTGCCCTTGGCGCTAAAACACTGTCAGCGGTCAGTGTATTTTGGCGCAACGCTCATGACACTGACTAAAAGTACACCATAATCAATTTAACTGCAAAATCTTAAAGGGACATGTATTTTCTTATCAGTTTGATGTGGTTTAGTTAAGTGAGTGGAGCGTTTCAGAGCAAAATGTGTGAAATCCCAGCCACGCTTTGAGTGACAGGTTAGGCGATTGCTAGGATACCAGGTGGAGGACTTTTTTTACTGACCGCATGTAAAGCTCTCAGGAAAACAGGTTGAGAGCATTTTTACGTTCCCTGTGGACACGCAGCCTAAGGCCTGGTGCACACGATAACATTTGTTTAGACCCGGAGAGAAACATCTGCATGCACACATCATGTCACAGAAGCAGCCTCATGCTCACACGGGTCCACCGAAGGTGTAAAAACTGCTGTTGTAGCTAATGGACAAGTAAAAGTTTTACTAGGGGCTTTGGATTGTAACTATAAATGCCAGATTTCATCTGCAAGAAATAATTATGTTAATTTTTTTAAGCTGAAAGAATGAGGGAGTCATAAATAAATTAATAGCACATTGAGATGACTTTTGTTGTGATTAGGCTCTATACAAATAAAGTTGAACTGAATTGAATAAATAGGCTAAATAGTACCCACCCTTTTTGGAGCCTCTGACTGGGGTAGTGGAAAGTGCTCCTCTTGGAGACACCAGTGTCCTACTGAGGGACTTCAATGTGCACGTGGGCAAGGACAGTGAAACCTGGAGGGGTGTGACTGGGAGGAACAGCCTGCCTGATGTGAACCTCAGTGGTGTTCAGTTATTGGACTTCTGTGCTAACCACAGTTCATCCATAATGAACACCATGTTCAAGCATATGGGTATCCATATGTGCCCCTGGCACCAGGACACCCTAGGTCGCAAATTGGTGATCAGTTTTGTTATTGTGTCATCAGACCTGTGACCATATGTCTTGGACACTCAGGTAAAGAAAGTTGCAGAGCTGTCAGCTGATCACCACCTGGTGGTAAGTTGGATCTGATGGCAGGGGTGGATGGCACTCAGACCCAGTAGACCTAAATGTACGGTGAGAGTGTGCTGGGAACATCTGTCCCCTGTCCGAGAGGTCTTCAACTTCCACCTCCGGAAGAACTTCGACCACATTCCTAGGGAGTCTGGAGTCATGGAGTCTGAATGGGCCATGTTCTCCACCTCCATTGCTGAAGCAGCTGCCCAGAGCTGTGGCTGAAAAGTCGTTGGTGCATCTCATGGTGGCACCCCCCGGACCAAGTGGTGGACACCAGTGGTGAGAGTAGCTATCAAGCTGAAGAAGGAGTCCTATCAAGCTTGGTTGGCTTGTGGGACTCCCGACGCAGCTGGGGTGTACGGACAGACCAAATGGAGTGCAGCTCGGGTGATTGCTGAAGCAAAAACTCAGGTGTGGGAGGAGTTTGGTGAGGCCATGGAACAAGACTTTCGGTCAGCTTTGAAAAGATTCTGGCAAACTGTCTGGTGACTCAGGATGGGGAAACAGCTCCCTGTCCACACTGTGTATAGTGCGGATGGGGTGCTGCTGACTGACTGGGGCCATCATCGGGCTGTGGAAGGAATACTTCGAGGATCTCCTCAATCCCACTGACACGCCTTCCACAGACAGAGCTTGAGGACGAAGGGGATGTCTCACCCATCACAGGGGCTGAGGCCGCTGAAGTGATTAAAAAAACTCTTTGGTGGCCGGACCCCAGGGGTGGATGAGATTCACCCCGAGAGCCTGAAGGCCCTGGATGTTGTAAGGCTGTCATAGTTGACACACCTTTGCAACATTGTGTGCAAGTTTGGGACAATGCCTTTGGCATAGTAAACCAGGGTGGTAGTTCTTCTCTTTAATCAGGGGGACCGAAGGGTGTGTTCCAACTTTAGGGGGTCACACTCCTCAGCCTCTCTGGGAAGATCTATGCCAAGGTACTAGAGAGGAGAGTCTGGCCATTGGTCGAACCTCAGATTCAGGAGGAGCAATGTGGTTTTTGTCCTGGCTGTGGCACATCGGACAAACTCTTTACCCTCTCAAGAATCCTCAAGGGTTCGTGGGAGTTTGCCCAACCAGTCTACATGTGTTTTGTGAACTTGGTTTGTATTGCCAACACTCATTCAAACTTGTTTCTGTTGAGATTTGGACTCTGCCAGGGCTGCTCTTTGTCACCGATCCTGTTCACAATTTTTATGGACAGGATTTCTAGGTGCAGCCAAGGAATGGAGGGTGTTATGTTTGGTAACCACAGGCTCTCATCTCTGCTGTTTGCATATGATGTTTTCCTATTGGCTTCATCGAGCAATGACCTACAGGTTTTACTGGGATGGTTTGCTGGTGAGTGTGTTGCAGCTGGGATGAGAATCAGCACCTCCAAGTCCAAATCCATGGTCCTGAGCTGGAAAAGGGTGGATCGTCCGCTTCGGGTCGGGGACAAGCTCTTGCCCCAAGTGGAGGAGTTTAAGTATCTTGGGGTCTTATTCATGTATTCACGAGTGAGGAGAAAATGGAGCGAGAGATTGACAGATGGATCAGAGCAGCATCTACAGTGATGCGGACGTTGTACTAGTCTGTTGTGGTGAAGAGGGAGCTGAGCTCTAAAGCAAAGCTGTCGATTTACCTGTCAATCTACGTTCTTACCCTCTCCTATGGTCATGAACTGTGGGTAATGACTGAAAGAACGAGATCACGGATACAAGTGGCTGAAATGAGCTTTATTCATAGGATTGCTGGACCCATCCTTACAGATAGGGTAAGGAGCTCAGTCATCCGGGAGAGACCATTGCTCCTCCACATCGAAAGGAGCCAGTTGAGGTGGTTTGGGCATCTGATCAGAATCCCTCCTGGACACCTCCCACTTGAGGTGTTTCAGGCACGTCCCACTGGGAGGAGACCCTGGGGCAGACCCAGGACATGCTGGAGAGACTATGTCTCCCACCTGGCCTGGGAATGTCTTGGTAGCCTCTCTGAAGAGCTGGAGCAAGTGACTGGGGAGAGAAAAGTCTGGGCATCTCTGCCTGAGTTGCTGCCTCTGCAACCCGGACTTCCGGAAAAGCGGTAGAAGATGGATGGATGGATGGCTAAATAAATAAATAACCTGTATAATTGCAGGCAATAAAAAATCTGACTTACTGACAGCTGGTTTGAATATTTTATAAAGAGTCTTCAGTCATAACTTTTACAAAAGCATTACAACTAAGAAAAAAGTGACGTCGGCTGCAGCTGACTTCACATTTGTGCAGTAGAGCAAAACTGGATTTGAAACACTGGCAGCTCCACAGTGGTTTGTTCATGATTCAACAAAGTTAGGGAACCACCTTGGTTATAATTTTATTTTTCTATATAAGGCTGCATCTATTGTGTAAAAAAAAAAAGTGTTTTACTGATACCATTAATGGCCCCTTTTTAACCTCATACTAATGTAGCAGATTTATGGGTTTTATTGGTGTTTTATTGTTGGTACAAGTATTAATGTAAATATGAATGTGAGTAGGGATGAAAATGTATTTTCATTGATAAGCACATTAGCTTGTTGGGGCACCAGTCCAAAAGGACAATTTTATTAACAATTCTTTATTTGTACCAATTATGAATCAGTCTAAAAAAAAAAAAAAAACCCTTGTGAGTTCTTGTCTGCTGATAACAGGGTTACAAAAATAATTTTTTTGTAAGTTGTCTGTGTTTTTTCAGCTGATTTAAGACAGTTTTGCACTGCTGAATCCGAAAATGACATTCGTTTCTCCCGATCAGGTGCTCAGTAAAAACCTGTACTTACTTAGTACTGTGCATGTACTTACCTTTATGTAAAGGTAAGTACATGTAAATTGAATATTACGTCATCATTGTTCAAAATTCATTGAATTTCAAGACATAAAAAAGAATTTTGCATCATGCAAAGCGAAAATACCCGTATATATTAACAAAAACATATAAAACAACATGTGGCCATAATTCAAAAAGTTGACCTGACTGAGCAAAACCAATGTGATTTTTTGGATTCAGCACATGAAAATTGTCCTAAATCAACTAAAAAAAACTTAGACAATAAATTTGGTGTTGACCAATGTAATCAAGAAAATGGACATGAAATCAAACAATAACTCCCATATGTCTTTCAGTAGTTTAATAAGAAATGTCAGAATAGGTTAACATATTTGGATAACTTTGAAACAGAGAATTCAACATGTATCATGGGCACCATAGACTATTACTGAGTTACTTGTGAATCAAACATTTGTGGAACCAAAGAACCCTCGATTAACTTGGCAATATACTGGAAATTGGAAAACCATAAAATAGCATTGGTCAAGAAAAGTGGATGCAATTTTGTGAAGAAAATAATGAGTAAACTATTTATAAAAATGAAAATTGGTGTTGCTCTGAAAAAGAACGTAAATTAATGAAAGGACAAAATGCATTTTGAAATTCTGATAGGAGTTGCATGAAATTAAGTTTAAAGAACTAACACCAGGAATATTCTGAAGAATTAAGTTTAAATTAAACAACAGACCGTCAGCCACAGAGTCAGATCATGTCCCTGGTGGCAGCAGGGCCCCCACGTGCCAACCTTGATTCAGCTGGATGTCCGTGGATTCTGTTGATGGAGAGGCTGATAGACCAATTCTCCTGCAAGGCCATGCTCCTGAGATCGCAATCGGGCTGTTCTTCAGCAAGCTGGGCGAGGTCTCCTCTTATGCACTGAAAAGGAATTTGTTTATTGTACAACGTCCCATCAGAGAGTCAAATTGAGACAAACACAAGCCACAGATCCATTTCTTCTGATGCATTATGGCTGGAATGAGTTGGTTTAAGCTTAGAAAAAAAAATCAAACAAAATCTTCCTACACGGTAATTTAAAGAAAAAGATTAAAATCAGAAAAAGTGAACTTCAAAGAAAAGAAAAAAAATTCACAGAGCATGACAGGCTCTGGGCCTTACTTGGAAGACAGAAAAAAAATGGGAGAGCAAGTCTGCTCCTTACACCTTGACCAACACCCCAAAACTGAAAAAAAGGAAAGTTTTTTTTTTTTTTTCAGGTGTGGCAGAATCTCACTGAATTTCTTGGAACTTGAGCTGAACCAATTGCATGGAGTTTTGTTCAACAGAAGTCATAAACTTGACCTAAAAAGGAGATGCAGGGAAGCCTGGAGTTAAAGTTTGTCAGTTAAAGTCCAGCTATTGTCTCCCAAAGAGCAGAGGGGAAGGGGGTGGGGGGGAGACATTTGATATGAGAAGTGAGACCCGCCAAGACACATACGTTAGTGACTAAGATATTCTTCTCGATAATAAGGGAACATACAATGTCTCTACATTGTACCTGTAATTAATTTGTGATAGTAAGCATGCAAAAATTAATTTCTTCCTGAAAATAAAGCAACACATATCAAATCATATCAATAAAAGCATTTGAAACCACATTGTCCATCCCAAGAGTTCAACCATGTCTTCAGTAGCGGGTACTGTCTTGAGAGAAAGAATATGAATTAATTATTTGTCCATAAAGCATGAATTCCACTGTAAAAGAAAAAAAATATTCCTGATTCGTCCACGAGATGCCGCTGTGAAACTGTCTGGTTGTTTACTGGAGAATCTTGACTCCTAAGTCTGGATTATATCAACCATAAATCTGTTGATTTGAAACATTCCTTTGCCCAAGAGCAGAAAAGGGAGTATGACTAAGTCCTGGAGAAGGAATTAACTTCCATTTTTATGGCTGATGGGTAGTGTTACAGCTCTGGTCTTTGGGTGAGAGAAGCAGTTCATGACCAGACTTTTGAGTTGAAACAGTTTTTCTTCAGCAAAGAATGATTTTATAGATTGGAACTCAAGGTCAATGCTACACTAACTATAAACACATCGGGCTTAAATTTTTATCACAGGGCTTGTATTTCTGTGAGAAATGCAGAAATAGAAGCTCTGTATTTGTATTTCTCAGTGAGAAATAAATGCTCCTTGGTGTGTGGATTGGCTGAAATCTATTGTAAATTGGGGCCGTAGCTCTTTCTGTCTGTGCACACAACCTCTCCACTCTGGAGACTGGTTTCAAATCTCTACACTTTCACACTTCCAAATACCCGGCGTAGTATGTACGGATAGCTAAACTGTCGACAAACTTCCACAGTTTGGGGTAAAAATGTTTTCGTGTGCACGGCCCCTAATACAACTGAGTGTTGACAACAAGCAGGATGGTCCCCCCTATCTTTGCTAGGGAGAATGTGCTATCCAGGATTTCCTGAAGCATATTTTAAAATTTGATTTGCCTGACTCCAGACCAGTTTTCCACTTTGCCTCAGCTCATTTTAAAGTGAGCTTTGGTCCATAGAAAATTATGGCATTCCTGGATCATTTTCACATATGGCTTCTACTTTGCAAGATAGAACTTTATGCGTGGCATGGCAAAATGTGTTCAAAGACAATGATTTTCCCTAGCCTATGTAGTGATTTCAGTAACAGATCATGCCTTTTAATGCAGTGCTGCCTGAGCATCCAAAGGTTCAATACTAGTTTTTGGCTGAGTCCCCTCTGCAGAGATGTCTCCAGATTGTCAGAATCTTTTGACAATGTTATTGTTACGCACCCCTCCATGGGGAATTAGTCAGTGGTGCAGTTCATCACACCATCAGAGTACACCTCCGCTACTAGCCGAGAGCTAGTGAAGAATTCCTCTTTGGATCAGTGGTAAGAGTGAGAGGATTCAGATCATGGTGTCATGAGTTTGAATCCAAGCCTGGAATGTAGGTGTAGGTCTGTCTGCTGTGAGTAAAGAGACCATGTAAGTGCTAGTCTCCCTTGCCAGTGGGTATGTCCGCCTTGACTGGGGGGTCAAAAGGGACTTCGTGATTTGTGATTCATGATTCCAGGCTGAAATAGGCAATTCTGGCATTGGCCCAGAAAGTGGGTCGTTCACAGTTATGTACTGTATGTGATGGAATATTCAGAGTGTTTCAAGCATTTTAATTTTATGTCAAGGAACATCATTTGGAAATTGCTCAATTTGTCGTTTCATTTTTTGGAAATTGCTGAACTCCATCTTCTGAGAGACTCTGCCCCTCTAAGATGCTCTTTTTATAAACAGTCATATACTGGCCTGTTGCCAATTAACTTAACTAATTGCAGCATGCTCCTCCACTCATTTCTTTTTAGTACCACTTGCTTCTCCAAGCTTTTGTTGCTCCTGTTACAACTCTTATCAGATTTGTTTCTGCCATCAAATTCAAGATCTAATGTTTTCTCAAATTTACTTAAAAAAAAAGAAATAGTAAAAATAATCTAACTTTCAACATTTTCTCTTTACAAGAGAAATAAATATTTTTTTACATTTTTTCTTTTAATTATTCATTTGTCATTTCTCATATTTGGAACCCGCAAGTACACAACCTTGAATCTGAGTGTATTAAACCCAGAATTTGTATCTTCTATATTTTCTGGGCATCTTGATGCGGTTTTATAAGACTCCAAGCTATGTCCAGGTCTGAAAAAATATTCTGCAGCCTAATTATTGTTGAACAAAACCTTGACAGTAAAAAGCAACAGAATGCCAAACATTTCCCCAAGTTCAGTACCTAAAAAGATTTCCTCAGTGGTAGAAAAAGTAAATTTAATTGAAACTGTATGCATCCTGAAATCAATGTTTCATTTCCTACATTTTTAGACTTAGGAATATCATGTACATTTTAAAAGGCACAGGTGAAGATAGATAAGCAACATCTGCTACAGTTCTTTTTAATACTTGTTTAAATTATTCTTCCTATTACTGTCCTGTTCATTGTTACAGGCTGCTGGTCCAAGCCATTCATTCATATTTTGTTTTTATTAAATCAACAGATTAGCTTGTTCCTGTATGCTCTGTTCCTTTTGCAGCAGCTTCAAGCAAGCTGCTAATCACATCTGCAAGCTTTTACATACACTTTATTGCACAGCTAACTTTCAAATAACTGCATTCAGATAACTTCTGCTCTCCATTCTGTCTTCTTGCACACTGGGAGGTACATATTGTTTGGCTGTCTCTGTCTCTGTGCTTGCTGGAAGTGTATCGAAGACAGACTGTAATCAGCATCACACCATGCTGCTTACAGTAGGTGTCTGACAGGCAAAATTATATGCTTTCTCTATTCCATTTTGACAGCCAACCAAATATCCGTCTGTAAAATACGTTGCCTGCATTGTTCAGTTTGTATAATGCGCATCTTGGAATAGAAAAAAAAAATCTCGACAATTTTGAAGTCATAGCGCTGACTTGAATCAAAGACTGTTATGGTGTGAGAGGACAGAATGTGCAGACTGAATACCCTCTGATAATTCTGTGGTCTTATCATCACCTAGCCTCCAACATGTGCTGCTCTTTATTTTGATGTGTGTTAAACAAGACATAAGAATTCCTGGCTCGCCCATGCATGATATTCATTCTGCTGGCATCTGATTACCTGACTACTGTGGATGCCAGGAAAAGAAAGAGTTGTAATCTAACTAGATTTATTTATTTTTTTAATTGGTTGTGGTATCTGTGAATTTCACACATATGTCAGCTAGTGGCGGCGTTTGTCAAAGGGCCACTAACAACCCACAGAGTGAGGGATGTATTGATGTCTGAAATCTTGTCAGAGAAGATGGTTTACAGAGGGGGTCTGTCTGGACTGATTGCGTTATCAGCAGAGAAACACATGGAAAGATCTCATAGCTACAAGACAAAGGTGGAGAACAACCATTATCCTGGAGCAACAGGATACATTTAAAATACTTTACATGTAAACAGTGTAATTAGTTTTTAATGATGGGCAGGTTTTGTGCTGTACATCAACAGCAAGACAGTAGTTCGTCCATATGCAGCAGAACCAAGAGTACCATGTTAATTTTCTAGAAAATGAGGATCTTCTTTCTACTCCTTTTGACTCGCATTGTGAGGTGGAAGGAGGAAGGGGCTGCCAGCTCTGTTACAGTCTAAGCTTGCAGCAGAGAGGACTGCTTCTAAATACAGAGCAGCTTGTGTGTCCCCAGCAGTGTAACAGGATCCAGGAGAGGCCAGCAGGCCATTATCACCACCGATCTGTCTGGCCAACAAAGTCAGCTAAAGCTCTCTCTCCCATGGTAGTAAGTGCTAAACAACTCCTGTGAGTACACAGCAAGCGACTCCACAGTTTAGATCTGTCTCTTTTAATATGCTTATTCCTTGCGTGAGCAAAGTAGCTGCGGACTCATGTTGTCTCGTACTGTAATCTACCGGGGGGGGGGGGGGGGCTGAAAAGTTCTTAGGCTGAAAAGTCAAATTTGACTAAATGGGGTTTATTTTTCAGGATAGTCTCCCCTTCAGTCCACACATTTCTTCCATTGGTGTTGCAGCGCTTGGATCCCTGCGGTTGAAAAATAAACCACATTTGGTCAAATTTGACCACACTGAACTTTTCAACCCCCCTCCCCATACACAGCAACCATAAAACCTGGCACAGTATTGGTGTTGTGGCTTTTTTTCTTTAACATTTCCGATGCATCACCATATTCTAAGCCAACTTCACAAACAGGATACTACATAACTAGGGCTGTACCCAAATTTTTATTATCCAAATAGTCATTTGTTACATAGATGTTCAAATTTATTATTCAAAAATTGCACAAATATAAGAAGACTTAAAATTGCATGACAAAAATATAAAATTTATTTAAAAAAGCTATATTTATGAGAAAAATGCTAAATCTAAATTTCCAAAAAATGTATATTTATTAGAAAAATTTAATACATTTACCATAAAAAGGTCTGCAATTTTTAAGAGAAGCTGCAAATTTATGACAAAAAAAGTTAATGAAAAGATTTCAAATTTCTAAAAATGGCAGTATTTCTGTAAAACACTGTCACACGCTGAGCGTGGGGGGATTCCACCGGGCTCAGTCTTTCTGGGTTTTATTTTTTTCATATTTGTCCAGGGTTGTCATTTTGAGTTGTATTCCTATTATTTTATAATTGGTTATTTGCCACGTATTCTGCATTACTTCTTAGTAGGATTTATTCTCCTGTTTATGTCCATTATAGTTTGTTATTCACATTTGTGAGATTACTTGTCTTTAGGTTACCATCTCCTTATATTTTTACTCTGTTGTGTGTTCTCCCTTTAGGTTGACAGCTGTCAGTCACGTTTCCGGGTTGTTGCTCCATGGAGGCGGGACCCCTGTCAGCTGTCAGCCTGCTCTCTCCTCTCTCATCACTCCATGCTGGTCTAAATTGTTTCTTTGCCTTTTCCTGCCTGTTCAGGTGACCCACACCTGCGATCACTTGTTTCATTTTGCTTCTAGCCTTATTTAAGGGGCTGTGCTTTATTGTCTGGCAAGGCACCCTACTCAACGTACGGACATAAGTTCCATTGCTTCTTTGTGCCTTTTGACATTTCGTATTAATCCTTTGTATCAACCGGCGTTTGTTCCACGCTTTCTTTGGTTGTCCCAGACGAGCACTCCTCGTCTTATTATTTTCTCATTGTTTCCTCGGTCTGTGTTTAATAGTCCACTCTCATTTTACTGTAGTATTTTTGTGTTCTGTCATTAATAAACATGCAAACTCACAGCTGGCGTTTGGTACCTTTATCCTGCCCTGAAGGGCATTTATGACAGAAGGGTGCTGCCAATGTAGGTTGCCAGCAGCTGTGAGTTTGCTCTTTTGTTTTTTCCCTCCCGCATTTTTTTGTTTTTGTCCGGAGGTTTTGGTGTGAGAGCTGCCTTGGACTTTCGAGATTTTGGACTGAGTGAGGAAGAGTGTGGCATGGCAGAACTCATTGTGAATTTTTCCTCAAAGGCTTGAGCCACCCACACTCCTGAGGTCGCCTTGGGGTTCGTGGACAGTGCGGCCCGGCTTATCGAGACATGTCCCAGTCTCTGGAGCTGCTCAGGCCTTACTGCTGTCCTCACCACGGTGGTTGACTCCCAACGGCGGCTCAGTGAGCAGGTGTGGGGTTCTCCTGCGATGCAACCTGGGCTCTCGAGCAAGTGGCCCCAGGTACAGAAGTGCCAAAGCCGTCGACGTCATCCTGCTGTAGCTCTGTCTCTGCCTCCTGAGCAACGGCCTACACCACTAGCCAGCCCTCTGATGCTGCAAGAGCCCACAGGCTTCCGGCTCGGGCACAGTGTCCTTGTGGCTCCTGACGGCCCCACTGCGGAGGAGCTGGAGGAACGTCAGCAGGTTTTGGAGGCAGAGACGGAGTTAATATTGGAATATAAGCCATGGCTCCTTCCCGAGTATCTACAACGGTGGGGGGGCTTCACCAGGCAGAGCGGAGTCTGAGCCGACGACAGAGCGTCCCCTGACTCCAGTGCTCCACCCATCTTGCCAGACGACCGTCGCAGCCCCAGAAGAGATGTCTGGTCCTGCTGCAGCCACCACCAAGCCCTGGGAAGTAAGGCAAGTACCTTTTCATTTACCAACTCCTAATAATGAGTTGTCTTGCCTTATTCCCAGCGGTGAAGCTCAGCGTCAATAGCTCAATTGGGCTGAGCCTTCACCACCTGCTACCGAGACCACTTTCTCACCTGTTTCTCCTGTCTCCCTGAAATGTCCACCGGTCCTGGGAGGGAGCCACCGGACAACGGAGGGGCCTGTGGATCCCAAGGGCCATGGTCTGGTCCCACAACCACGCTCTGCGAGGGAGAAATGCGCCTTCTGGGTCCCAAAGCCAGCATCTTGCCTCCAATGTCCATGACAGTGTTCGGGAGTGGTTGGAGAGGCCGTTGGCATGGATTGGCAGCTGTGGCTACAGTAGTAGCTTACCACTTTCAATGTCTGTCTGGAGTGAATGAATAATGGACTCACTGTAAGCGCTTTGAAATGTCATTTGACATGTAAAGCACCATAGACAGTGGTGTGAAAAAGTGTTTGCCCCTTCCTGATTTCTCATTTTTTGTATGTTTGTCACACTTAAATGTTTCAGATCATCAAACAAATGTAAATATTAGACAAAGATAACACAAGTAAACACAAAATGCAGTTTTTAAATGAAGGTGTTCATTATTAAGGGAAAAAAATCCAAACCTACATGGCCCTGTGTGAAAAAGTGATTGCCCCAAAAAACCTAATAACTGGTTGGGCCACCATTAGCAGCAACACGCTGCAATCAGGCGTTTGCAATAACTGGCATTGAGTCTTTTACAGTGCTGTGGAGGAACTTTGGCCCACTCATCTTTGCAGAATTTGTCATAAACCCTCCCGTGCGCTTTTCCAATGCGCACGGCGAGGGGTGAAATAAGGATTTAAGCACAGGTAACACTACACACATTTATTAAGGAACACACAACAGTCCCAAAAGGGTGAAAACATACAAAACGACAAAAACACTTACATGGGACGTTCCTGGGCCGGCATCGCCCAGGGAATGCATGAGGAGAAGTGATTAACCACCAGAGTGTCCCAGAGCCGGCATCGCTCAAAGGATGCTGAGAACCATGGCTGCAGTGGAGGTGGCTAATTCTTCGTGACACACGGAAACACATGACTAAGCACTTTAGTCGGTAGTCCATTCCGTTAATGACCCAGCAATGCATGACTGGAAAAAGGCTCCTTAAGTACATGCATTGCTGGCTCCACAAATTGGGCACACCTGGGCGAGGCGCGGGAATGGCAGTCACTGAACAGACAACAGCTGGCTGTCAAGCGAGAGGAGGGGGCGTGGTCAGACCAGCAGACAGTCAGACAGCGCTCACACCAGTGTGAGCCAAAGGGGCTGCCTCACTGCTGCCGGCCAGAGAGCAGTGGCTATGAGTAAGGAAAACACTGAAATACATACTATACATAAGATAAGCCTTTATTAGTCCCACAATGGGGAAATTCCAGGATTGAAACAGCACAGGGATAGCAACACTCAGAGCAATAATTTAGAAGATAAGAAAATAAGAGCAGTGAATATACATATGTACTCATAAATATATAGATATATATGCACACAGTGCGGAGCATTGTAGCTAGATGGAATAAACAGCATAATCGTCTATTTAGTTACCCTACATGGTATGAATATGTACCCATACATATTGTCACCCTCCATAGCAACTGATATTGTCCTAGTTGTATACTGGAGGGGACCATTTGTGTAAGTCTGTTGCATCTTTTGCATTCAATACTATTAGGTCGTCACATTTTTTTGCTATCTCTGCAAGCTGCCCTGCTTAGGTTATAAAGTCTGACAGCCGTAGGTAGGAAGGACCTGCGAAACCTCTCTGTCGTGCAACTAGGATGGTGTAGTCTACTGCTAAATGAGCTCCTCAGTGCGTTCAGTATGTCCTGCATGGGGTGGGACTCGGACTCCAGCAGAGATGACAGTTTAGCCACCATCCTTCTCTCCCCTATCTCCTCCGCTGGGTCAAGGCGTTGCCCCAGGACAGAGCTAGCTTTCTTGATTAGTTTGTTCAGTCTCTTCCTTGCTGTAATGCCGTTGCCCCAGGAGACCACTCGAAAAGTGATGGTTGATGCCACCACCGTGTTGTAGAATGTCTTCAAGAGCACCCCTTGTACACCAAAAGACCTGAGCCTCCTCAGTAGGAACAGCCTGCGCTGTCCCTTCTTGTAGAGTGCGTCGGTATTGTGTGACCAGTCTAAGTCCTCTGTACTCAGCTTCATCTCCGTTGGAGATGAGGCCGACGATCGCAGAGTCGTCAGAGAACTTCTGTAGATGGCAGTGTGTTGTGTTGTGTGAGAAGTCCGCAGTATAAAGGGTGAACAGGAAGGGAGCCAAAACCATTCCCTGGGGGGCCCCCGTGCTACCGATGATCGTGTCGGACACACAATCCTGGATTCTCACGAACTGTGGCCGGTTAGTGAGGTAGTCCAGGATCCATGATGACAGGGGCTGGTCCACCCCTGCGCACAGCAGCTTGTCCTTCAGGATCATCGGTTGGATGGTGTTGAAAGCACTGGAGAAGTCAAAGAACATGATCCTCACCGCGTTCCCGGGCTTCTCCAGGTGGGACAGGGAATGGTGAAGGAGGAAGATCACTACATCCTCCACCCCAATGCCATGCTGGTAGGCGAACTGGAGTGGATCCATCGCTGATCCCACCAGGGGGTGGAGGTGAGCAAAGAGCAATCTCTCCAGGGTCTTCATCATGTGAGACGGCAGGGCCACTGGTCTGTAGCTGTTCAGGTCTTTGGGGTGGGAAGTCTTTGGTACAGGTACCACACAAGATGTTTTCCACAACTGTGGTACCCTCCCCAGGTTCAGGCTCAGGTTGAAGATGTGCTCCACAATCCCACACAGCTGGTCTGCACAGGACTTGAGGAGCTTTGCGCTGATGCCGTCCGGTCCCGAGGCCTTCCTCGCCTTGATCTTCCTCAGCTCCGTCCTCACCTGGGTCTTAGTGAGGGTCAGGTTGGGGGGCTGTGTGCTGGGAGTGGGGGGGTGTTGGTGGAGTGGGGTGTGGACAGCAGGTCTCGATGACTTTAGAGGCAGCAGTGGTTGGTGTGCAGTCGGAGGGGAGGGCGGTTGGTCAAACCTATTAAAAAACAGGTTCAGATTGTTCGCCCACTCCCTGCTCCCTGTGGCCTGGGAGGAGGTATTCTGGAGCCCAGAGATGGTTTTAAGGTTTCTCCAGACCCCGCTGATGTCGCTCTGTTGCAGCTTGTCCTCCATCTTCTTCCTGAAGCTGTCCTTGCCTTCTCTGATCTTCCTCCTCAGCTCCCTCTGTACGGACTTCAGCATCTCCCTGTTTCCCAACCTGAAGATCCTCTTCTTCTCTCTCAGAAGTGTTTTAATCTCAGGGTTGATCCAGGTTTTGTTGTTCGAGCAACACCGTATGGTCTTGGTGGGCATGGTGCTGTCCACACAGAAGTTGATGTAGTCCGTGATGGTGTGAGTGAGGCCATCGATGTCCTCACCATGTGGATCGCAGAGCTGCTCCCAGGCAGTGGTTTCAAAACAGTCCTTTAGAGCGTCCATTGCCTCCTCAGACCATAACTTCACCGTGCGCATAACTGGAGGTTGTCTGTGTAATAGGGGTTTGTACACCGGCAGGAGATGAACCAAGTTGTGCATACACAATGGCACCTAGACCCACAGAGAGCTCAGGACTGAGCCGGGAGAAACCAAGCCGGCTCGGTTACTGACAGAATTGTTGTAATTCATCCACACTGTAGGGTTTTCGAGCATGAACCGCCTTTTTAAGGTCATGCCACTGCATCTCAATCGAATTCAGGTCAGGACTTTGACTCCAAAGTCTTCATTTTCTTTTTCTTAAGCCATTCAGAGGTGAACTTGCTGGTGTTTTCTGGATCATTATCCTGCTGCAGAACCCAAGTGCGCTTCAGCTTGAGGTCACAAACAGATGGTCGGACATTCTCCTTCAGGATTTTTTGGTAGACAGCACAATTCATGGTTCCATTTACCACAGCAAGTCTTTCAGGTCCTGAAGCAGCAAAACAGCCCCAGACCATCACACTACCACCATCATATTTTACTGTTGGTATGATATTCCTTTCCTGAAATGCTGTGTTACTTTTGCACTGAATGTAATGGGACACACATCTTCCAAAAAGTTCAACTTTTGTCTCATCAGTCCACAGAGTATTTTCCCAAAAGTCTTGGGGATCGTCAAGATGTTTTCAGGCAAAACTGAGACGAGCCTTTATGTTCTTTTTGCTCAGCAGTGGTCTTCGTCTTGAAACTCTGCCATACAGGCCATTTTTGCCCAGTCTCTTTCTTATGGTAGAGTCATGAACACTGACCTTAACTGAGGCAAGTGAGGCCTGCAGTTCTTTGGATGTTGTTGTGGGCTTTTTTGTGACCTCTTGAATGAATTGTTGCTGCGCTCTTGAGGTAATTTTGGTTGGCCGGCCACTCCTGGTTGGATCACAGCATGATGTCTAGCTTTTGAGGATCTTTTGGTCTACTTCACTTTGTCAGGCAGGTCCTATTTAAGTGATTTCTTGATTGAGAACAGGGTGTGGCAGTAATCAGGCCTGGGTGTGGCTAGAGAAATTGAACTCAGGTTTCCAAAGATGTGATAAACCACAGTTAATTTATGTTTTAATGGTGGGGGGGGGCACTTTTTCACACAGGGCCATGTATGTTTGAATTTTTTTACCCTTAATAAACACCTTAATTTAAAAACTTATTTTGTCTTTACTTGTGTTATCTTTGTCTAATATTTAAATTTGTTTCATGATCTGAAACATTTGTGTGACAAACATACAAAAAAATGAGCAATCAGGAAGGGGCAAACACTTTTTCACACCACTGTAAATCAAATCCATTATTATTATTATATTTGAAAAAGTAATTGTCCCCTAAACCTAATAACTGGTTGTGCCACCCTTGGCTGCAATAACTGCAATCAGGCATTTGCGATAACTAGCAATGAGTCTTTCACATCACTGTTGAGGGATTTTGGCTCACTGTTCTTTGCAGAATTGTTTTAATACAGCCACATTGGAGGACTGGAGCTTAAAGTCACAAACCGATGGCTGTACATTCTCCTTCAGGATTTTCTGGAACAGAGAAGAATTCATGGTTCCATAAATTACAGCAAGTCATCCAGGTCCTGATTTGAAGCAGCAAAGCAGCCCCAGACCATCACACTACCACCATGTTTGACTGTTGCTATGATGTTCTTTTTATGAAATGCTGTATTATATTTATGCCAGATGTAACGGGACACACACCTTCCAAAAATGGCAAATGTGAGACGAGCCTTTCTACTGTTTTTGGTCAGCAGTGGTTTTCTCCTTGGAACTCTCCCATGGATGCCATTTTTTGTCCAGTCTCTTTCTTATTGTTGAATCATGGACCAGTGTCCAAACTGAGACAAGTTCTTCTGGGTTTTTGTTTCTCATCTGTTCTTGAATTTCTTTAGATTGCATCATGATGTGTTGCTTTTTGAGATCTTTTAGCCTACTTCACTTTGTCAGACAGGTTCTGTTTAAGTGATTTCTTGATTCAACAGGTCTGGCAGTAATCAGGCCTAGGGGTAGCTAGTGAAACTGAACTCTGCTTTACAAGAAATGTGGTTAATCACAGTTAATGTGTGTGAATGGGTGGATTGCAGGATCTGTAAAGTGCTTTGGTCATCTAGAGATGAGAATAAAAGTGCTATATAAGTGAATGCCATTTACCATTTACCATTTTTAATTCATAATTTAACAAGGGGGACAATTACCTGTTCACATAGAACCAGGTAGGTTTGGATAGCTTTTTTTCCCTTAATAAATGAAGTAATCATTTAAAATCTGCATTTTGTATTTACTCAGGTTATCTTTGTCTAATATTAAAATGTATTTGATGATCTGAAACATTTAAGTGTGACAAATATGCAAAAAATATAAGAAAGGGAAGGGGGCAAATACTTTTTCACAGCATTGTACATCCCTCCCAGTCAGCCTGTACCAGAGCAAATATTAACTACTTCTGTTAATGGACCCCTACTAGCTAAAAGTGTAGAAATTTTCTGTATGGTTATGACTTCTTGACCTGTGTCCAGTGGGTACTGATGAAGGACGGAGTCACAGTCCACATGTAAAAGGCCACCCTGTTACCACATACACAGCTACACTCTAACACAAGATATCAGGTAATATACAATAAAATCTTTATTCTTGGTATGCTACTTGTTACACACTACAGTGTTTATGTAAGCCTCTGCTGCCGTAACAAAACAAGGGACAGACACAAGGTTTATGGCTCACATAACAGCTTTCAAAACAGCCTACGTTCAGGACGTGTTGCATCACTGTGACAAGATACAACATAGGATTAATTTTGAAATCTCCCGTCAAATATAACCCATGGAGGGCTCTCATATGTCTCCATTTGCCTCTGCTGGTGGTAGCATAGTGTCCATTATGATGCTTTTACAACAAGTCCAGTTAAGCCTTGAGCAGCGATTCATAAATGAATGATTTATTTATTTGTGTGTGTATATGCAAAGAAAACATCTGTTGTACATACAGGTGCTTTTTATTTTATACCATAAGGCGTAGACTAGTCTGTGTTGCAGTCATAATGCAGTAATATATGTACAAACCACACAAATCCTCACAGCTGTCATTACACTCACAGCCCAGGGAGACAAACTGTAATTCAAACCGTGATCCCACCTGCTGTACAACTTCATCGTCTCCTGTCGGCAAAAGCTGGTCCCTGTTTCAGCGCTGACGTGGAAATGAACATGAGTGCTCACCTGTGAGATTAAGTCAGGTGCACGAGGATAGCACATCTCGCTGTCTGATAGGTTAATGTCACATGGCAGTGCGTTTGATGCGCTGGACTTCAGACTCTTGTTGTTTTGGCGCATATTAATGATTAAATCTTCGAAAGTGACAGTTGTTAAAACACGCATTGACAGTTGAAGACAGGGATTTTGCAACCTGCAGCACCCAAACCACATGCAGTACAAGGGGACCCCTGTGACTTTGACAAGAAAATAAGAAATACTTGCAGATTTATTAGGGAAAACAAGTCCTGCATGTTTACTAGAAAAAAAATATATTTCTAAGTGAAATAAGTCATAAATTTGCGTGAAAAACATTGCAAATTTATGTATAGAAGTTGTAACATTAATGAACATTAATGAAAATCATTAATGACAACAAATACCTTTAAAGCTGCAGATTTAATAGGAAATTTACCAGAATAGAAACAAGTTTAAATGAACAAAAACTGTAGAATTTTCCAGAATAAAGTTGTGAATTTATGAGTGATGTATTGCATATCCAAGAGGAAAACACTCACCTGTAAGGTTTCTTACTACTTGACAGTTTAATTTTATTGTAAGGCTTAAACATGTTTTAAAACTTTTTTAAATCAAAAAAATGTTCAAAACGCCTCTTTCTTGGAGCTACTGGCAGGGCAGTGAATGTGTTATCTGATGCGTATTTATGTGCATCAAGCTGAGAAGTAATAAAGCATATTGTCTGGTTCAGGAGCATTTCAAGCAGGTGTAGGTAGTTCACCTGCTGTAGGTTTACAGCTTTTTAGTTACAAACAAAACATGCCAGTAGCAAGAAAGAGGCCAAGAGAACTCAAGTATGTGATCATCAGTGTTATTGTTGATTCTTTTAATGGCAGTTAGTTTTAAATTGACTTTTCTATTCATCAACCTTGATGTTTTTGATCATTGGTACTAGAGTACTTTCCAGAACACACTGAGGTCTAGTGCAGAAACCCTAACCTCTATGTGTGTCTTCACTTCATGGCTTTACTCTGCTCCTCAAGCTCTCTCTGGCTCCTATTTGTAAACTTTCACTTTTTCAGTGCAAATGTAAATAATTTAGCAATGCATGTGATATCAATATAGATAATGTCCTTCATGTTCATCTTTGTAGCTTTATTTTATCTCTGTATTTTACTGACACACTCCCTTGCTTAAACAAATGCCTTCAATCACGTTTTTTTTTTTTTTTTAATGCTGGTTTGTTTCAAAAAAGCTTGCTTTAATGGTTTAGTAGTGCGTTTTCACACCTGAAAATCCACACCAAGATCCAATCTGAAGTTTTTCTTTTGTTACGTAGTATACATTTGGTTTGGTTAGCTTTGGTTTCACGCTGCTCTTTATCCATGCAAACTGAACAATTTTACGTAGCACACTGTTGTCCTGTTGTCATGACGATGTTTACGTAGTTAGCACAGATGCTGTAGTTAGCAAACATGCTACTCACCCTTGGAGGTGTTTTCTGTAGATCTGGGCATGTCAGTAACCGCATTTTAAGCTAAAACTGGGGAAGACTCCATCATATTAGCCAGTGAGCTAGTTTCTTGAGGCGACAGTATTAACCACGGCTTCATAAAAAAGGACGTTTATCCTTCTCACCAGCTGTGATGATCTTTAGCTAGCATTTCTCCTTTAATGTTTCATACACGCTGTCACATTCTTTCTGAAAATATCTGTTAAGTTTCTGCATTTTTATGATTTTTTAAAATTTACTATTTATGCCGCTAACGGACCATATTTCAATTTAAAACTGCGTTCTTCTCTCTCCGAATCCTACCACAGATCATTTTCTCTCTTATCAGCTGCCTTAACTTCCTGCGTTTGGTCTGAAAGTCTGAGCCCTTCTGAAAATTGCTTACACTCTCTAAATGACCCGGACCAAGATTCAGTTTGATCCAGACAGAGACCACATCTTTTTGCCAGACCACATTTCGGCTCTTTGATCTGGACCAGAGTTCGGGGGAGCTTTCACACCTAAAATTTTGGTCCGGATCAAAGTGAAAAGTCCAAAAGTCCAGACCAAAGAGGTTAGGTGTGAAAGCCCTCAAAAAAAGGCAAAAAAAAAAAAAAAGGCCTGAATTTGGGGTTAAAAAATGCCTTCCTCTTGCAGTTCCTTGTCTTTCCTGTCATATGCCACTGCCCATCTGAGTTGCATGTCTATGAGGTACATTGTCTTTTGTAGAGCAGCTTATAGACATGCAACTCAGATGGGCAGGTCTTGTCAGCCAGATGTTTTGCTGCGACTGGGCAAAGTGACTGTCACAATGCTGAAAGTTTTTGCAGGCTGAACAGAGCCCAGAGGAGATGCTGTGGTGTAGTTGTCCTGTCAGACTAATGAATGAATGAATGAATGAATGAATTTATTTATTTCGGATAATACAGTACAGGTTAAAGAAACTGTATAATATAACAACAAGGTCAAATTAGACAGAGACTCCTTCTACTAAACAATTCCACGTGAGTTATCCGAAATGGGTGATGGCTGAAGCCGCAGCTTATATTGCCCACCCATATTCCATCCAAGAATTCAAAGAAAAAAGAGTAAACAAGACAAGAGTGATTACAATTTAGAACAAAGCTAAGACAAAGTGTGACTGAGAGAAAAAAAAAAAAAAAAAAAAAACTAAGCTAAGCTAAGTTAAGCAGTTACTATTCAAGACAAATCTAAGACAGAATGTCACAGAGAGAAAAAAAAAAAAAACTAAGCTACAACACAACACAGGCTGGATATGTCAATCCTTATGTGAGTTTACATGTCGTCTTGTAAATATGTTTGGAGTATTTCTTCCTTTAGTTTTTGTTTAAATTGTCCAAGCGTTGTACATGATTTTAATTCAGGTCCATAATCGTTCCATAATCTGACTCCTTGCACTGAAATACAGTGTTGCTTGGTGGTTGTTCTCACTGTAGGCTTTTGAAATATACATGTTCCTCTGAAGTGATATCGTTTCTCCCTTGTTTGGAACAACTTTTGGATATTTGCAGGCAGTGATAAATTCTTCACTTTGAACATTATTATTGCGGTTTTAAAGTCAACCAGATCTTTCAACTTGAGAGTTTTTTGTTTAAGAAAAAGTGGGTTTGTTGGTGGGTTTGTTGGTTCCCTGTAAGCTGCTTTGTTTATTATTCTAATAGCTCTCTTTTGAAGCATAAAGAGTGGATATATGTTTGTTTTATATGTATTTCCCCATACTTCATTGCAATATGTCATGTATGGGAGTATTAATGAATGATACAAGGTGTATAGTGTGGGTTGATTCAGCAAATATTTCACTCTGTGTAATATTGCAATTGATTTGGAGACTTTACCTTTAATATAATTAATATGTGACTTCCAACACAGTTTGTTATCAATTATTACTCCAAGGAATTTGGTTTCAGATACCCTTTCAATCTCTACACCATTTACACTGAGTTTGGGTACTGGATTGTTGTGATGGTTGTTAAAGACTATAAATTTTGTCTTACTTAAATTGAGTGTTAATTTGTTTGAATCAAACCACAGTTTAAGCTTTCCTAATTCCTTCCCGAGTGTATCCAGAAGTTGTTCCAAATTGTTTCCACTGCATAGCAGATTAGTGTCATCGGCAAACAATATTAAGTCCATTTTTTCTGAGACTTTACATATATCGTTTATATACATATTGAATAATAATGGTCCCAAAACTGAACCCTGTGGGACTCCACAGGTGACCTTCAGCAACTCTGAGTTTTTGTTCCTAACACATACATACTGATATCTATTCTTTAAGTAACTACTTAACCAGGACAGTGCTACACCTCTAATACCAGAATTTTGTAGTTTCTTTAATAATAAATTATGATCTACTGTATCAAATGCTTTTTTAAGATCTAGGAATACTCCAACTGAATACTCTTTATTTTCAATGGCTGTTGATATTTTTTCTGTAAATTCCATTAGGGCATATGCAGTTGTCCTCTTGTGTCTGAACCCATATTGCTGCTCACATAATAAATCATTCTTCAGTATGAAGTTGTCAATTCTCTCATAGAATATTTTTTCAAGTATCTTGGAAAATTGTGGTAATAGTGAAATTGGTCTATAGTTTGAGAGTTCCCCTCTGTCGCCCATCTTGTATATCGGAATTACTTTAGCTATTTTCATTGCATTGGGAAATATACCTGATTGGAGAGACAGGTTGCAGATATACGTCAGTGGTTTTACTATGCATTCGATAACAGTTTTGACTAGTAGCATGTCGATACCATCACAGTCAGTAGATGTTTTACTTTTGAACGATTTAACAATTTCAATGACCTCTCTTTCGTCTGTGTTCTTTATGAAGATGGAGTCTTTTACAGCAGTAAAAGTAAACATTGCAGTAAACATGCTATATGGTGATCATTTATTTTTTTCAAATTTAAACAAAATAGTGCTGACTACTGCAGATTTTAGTGATGTTTGTTTCAAATTATAATTTTGTGGTATCAAGTATGACATCTGAAATGTCCTTGTTGAAATAATTTAGGATAGAATAGACATTGTAACATGTAAATTAGATAAGAACCAAAATATCCAAAACAATTGCAATCCTCTGTAATAGCCAAGATTTTTTTAAAATCAGCAACACTGTATACTTTGTACTGCTCCCTCATCCTTCCATACATGATCTATTCTGTAGAAGTGTGCGACAACGCATATAAAACTAACACAAATGCAATATTCATCCTTCAAAAGAGAGCAATAAGAATAGTAAATAAGTCTAGCTATAAAGCACCATCAAACCCACTCTTCATCATATTAAAAACACTCAAATTTAAAGACTTGGTGGATTTTAAAACCACTCAGATCATCCATCCATCCATCCATCCATCCACCCATCGTCTTCCGCTTAATCCTTTTCGGGTCGCAGGGGGGCTGGAGCCTATTCCAGCATCATGTTCAAAGTAAAACAACAACAATTACCTGACAGTATCCAAGGGTTGTTTCACTTAGAAACCCAGCATTAATTGAGAGGGATATTTTTATTCAAAAAACCACAAGTGAGAACTAATGCAAAGCATCACTAGTTCAACCAAAGGAATTCAATTATGGAATAATTTCACTGCTGAAATGAAAACCTGTGACACTCACCACATTTAAAATAATCTTTAAAAATCATATATTAATAATGCATCAGATTTATATAGCGCTTTACAAATAGATACATTATTCATTCACTCCAGACGGACAATGGTAGTGGCAAGCTACTACTACAGCGGCCCTGGGGCAGGCTGACGGAAACGTGGCTGCCAGTCTGCGCCAATGGCCTCTCTGGTCACCACCGAACATTTATACACATTCATACCCAGTGTTATGGACACTGGAGGCAAGGTGGGTGAAGTGTCTTGCCCAGGGACACAACGGCAGGATATCTGGGGAGAGCGGGATTCGAACCGCCAACCATTTGGTTATTAGACGACCTGCTCTACCTTCTGAGCCACTGCCACGCGCATGAAACAGCTATGAAATGGACATAAGATTTATGTCAGATTGATTTATTCTGGGGCTGAATGTTTGGCTCTAGTGAATATTTTACTGATTATTATTAGTATTATTATTATTTTCCTTTTTTGATTGTGTGTGCAGTATTTCTTTTCCGGTTTGATAAAGATTGAAGTCACTGACATGAGTGACTGATATTTGAGTTTCATTTCTTTAAGAGATGTAAAAGGGGGTAGGACTGGGAAACGTTTGTTTTTTAACTTCATCCTACTTCTTTTCAAACATACATTGCTGATCTGATTTGCAAGAAAAATGTTGTTGAAGATCTTTTGTCTACAGTGTTTCTTTCTATAAAACTTCCATTATACCTTGTTATTTTCTTTGTTTACGTGTTTGAAATAAGTAAATAAATAACACAATGAATTCAGTCCAAAGGGGGACACGTATTAGCCTCTGTGGTAAATGTGGTTGAGCTGAAAATGGCATACCCTTCCTTCCCGGTGGACTTTGCTTTAGAGACATTTTAGTTCACAGAGGCACGAGGCTGTCTGTTAGTTGACAGGTCTGGAGGGAGATCTCCCACACACTCTCATTTTAGATATGATTCTCACTCACACACATACACACACATGCACCCACGCGATCATGTGACACTTCATCCTCTGGTGTGCAATGAAATAAACATGCGACCACACTGTCCGAGGGTGTTTGACCCCCCTCCTATGTGTGACTCTTTATCTTAGTCGGTGTGTGGCAGTCGCCGTCATATTGTTAGTTCATTTAATGGAAGAAAATAGATACCGTTTGTCTTGTTTGTGAGTTTCATCAGAAGGACTGGCCACAGGTGAAATGGCAGCTTGGGGTGATTAAGGTAAACTGGCATATTGACTCATCGATTTTCATAAACGTTGCTGTGGAGCGTTTGACATCAGTCTGAGACAAGCAATTGATCACCATCAGGCATCGATGTAACCTCCAGGCGAGCAGCAGCAGCAGTGGGGGGTGAGGCAGGAGATGGTGGGATGGGGAAAAAAAGGCAAAGAAAAGGTTAGTATGATGGGCCCTGATGGGTTTCAGTTTGATTCCTCAGTCAATTACATAGGTAATTCTGACACGCTGATGAATTCCCCTGGTGTGAAGCGGGCCATCTCATTACCGCTCACAGAGAAATCGAAGGTGATGCCTGGCCTCTCTTTGGGCTGCACCAGAGGCTCTCCTGTTCTCAGCTGATGTGACTGAGCTGCTGGATCAGGAAGAATTTAGGAAAAAAAATCTGAGTCTGAATGAATGGATGAAATGGAGACTTAATCAATAAACAGAAGGGACTGTGTCAGAGTAGACAGAGAGTTAGCCAAGTGGCTCCAGAGATGATTATCTTGTTGAAAAGGGCCAGAAGAAGCACAATGGCACAGCTGTAAAGGGAGAGTTCCTACCTTGAGCAGCATCGTAGCTGGGATATCTTACACATTTCACCGGAGCAAAGAGAATATCCCTTGTGCATCTTTCACTTTATATATATATTTTTTTTTTTTTTGCCTTGTAGTGAAAATAATGAGACCAAGAAGGGTGAAATGTCTGCATTACACATCACCGAAACACGTGAGAATAATGTTTCACACCAAGCTTCACAAAGAAGCCGTAACACACATTAATTAAAGCTATTCAGAGTTATAATTGTTTATCTGCTGCTCCTGTGATTACAGTTTACAATTGTGGTTGAGTCATGCCTGCACACTGGGATGTTTTAGAGGCATTCAAGCAGTAGACCACTGGTTTGATGCAAATTACATACAGTTGTGCTCATAAGTTTACACACCCAGGTGGAATTTGTGATTTTTTTGGCCATTTTTCAGAGAATATGAACGATAATACAAAAATGTTTCTTTCACTCATAGTTAGTGGTTGGGTGAAGCCATTAATTATCAAACAATTGTGTTTGCTCTTTTTCAATCATGACAACAAGAAACTACCCAAATGACCCTGGTCAAAAGTTTACATACCCTGGAAGTTTCAGCCTGATAACATACACACAAGCTGACACACACGGGTTTAAATGCCTACTAAAGGTCACCATCCTCACCTGTGATCTGTTTACTTGTAATTCTGTGTGTGTATAAAAAGTCAGTGAGTTTCTGGGCTCCTGACAGACCCTTGAATGTTTCATCCAGTGCTGCACTGACATTGCTGGGTTCCAAGCTAAGGGGAAAGCAAAAGAATTATTAAAGAATCTGCAGGAGAAAATAGTTGAACTTTTTAAAACAGGAAAAGGACTTAAAAAAAAGATATCCAAGGAACTGAGAATGCCAATCAGCAGTGTTCAAACTCTAATCAAGAAGTGGAAAATGAGGGATTCTGTTGAAACCAAGGTGGACCAATGAAAATTTCAGCCACAGCTGCTAGGAAAATTGTTTGGAATGCAAAGAAAAACCCTGAAATAACTTTAGCTGACATACAGGACTCTCTGAAAAAAGTGGTGTGGCTGTTTCAAGATGCACAATAAGGAGGCACTTCAAGAAAAGTGGGCTGCATGGTCGAGTCGCCAGAAGAAAGCCATTACTATGCCAGTGCCACAAAGCAGCCTGCTTACAATATGCCAAACAGCACAGAGACAAGCCTCAAAACTTCTGGAACAAAGTTATTTGGAGTGATGAGACCAAAATTGAACTTTTTGGCCATAACCATAAACACTACATTTGGAGAGGAGTCAACAAGGCCGATGATGAAAAATATACAATCCCTACTGTGAAACACGGAGGTGGATTGCTGATGTTTTGGGGATGTATGAGTTACAAAGGCACAGGGAACTTGGTCAAAATTGATGGCAAGATGAATGCAGCATGTTATTAGAAAGTACTGGAAGAAAATTTGCACTCATCAGCCCGGAAGCTGCGCATGGGATGCACTTGGACATTCCAACATAACAATGATCCAAAACACAAGGCCAAGTCAACCTGCCATTGGCTACAGCAGAAAAAAGTGAAGGTTCTGGAGTGGCCATCTCAGTCTCCTGACCTCAATATCATTGAGCCACTTTGGGGAGATCTCAAACATGCAGTTCATGAAAGACAGGCCAATAATTTACAGGAACTGGAGGCTTTTTGCCAAGAAGAATGGACAGCTTTACCATCTGAGAAAATGAAAGCACCAAGATACTGATGCCTCGGTTCCTGTGGCATGGTGGCATGGGGGGGCTGTAAAAAAGTCACACTGCCACTTCTAGTGGCCCAGCATAGTTATTACAATACCTTTTCTTGCAGCTGCATTGATGGTAAAGGTGAGTTAAATTTGTGTTTATTTTGAAAACAAAGCTTGATCTGGAAATTGTGGCAAATTAAAAGTCAATAAAATATGGCGATACAATGATACAAGCCTTTAGTTCCATTTGATTTTGAGTGGGTGAGCTGAAAAGCTGCTAACAGACAGACAGATACATACACAGGCACATGGAGTGATTACCATATGCCTACATCTGAAGAAACTACTAGAAGCGAGGAATACAGCTAGGCAGGAAAACCTACAGTGTAACACAAGGTCGAAGAAGAAGAAATACTCAGAGGCTCAGAGTGAGCTACAGAAGTACACCAAAGAGATGAAGTCCAACTGGTGGGACGAAAAAGCAGAGGAACTTCAAACTGCAGCAGACAGGAAGGACATGAAAACATTCTTCACAGGTTTGAGAGAAATCTATGGCCCTAAACCAAGAGGATTGATCCAACTAAAGGCTATGGATGGTGAAACGGTTTTGCAGGAGAAAGACAAGATCCTGGACAGATCTGCAGACCACTTTGACCAACTACTAAACAACCCTGGAGATCTCACTGAAGAGGCTAAAGAAGCTCTAGTGTAGCGACCAGCTGTATCAAGTCTGGATGAACCACCAAATCTTGATGAACTGATGGCAGCTATCAGGACAGCACAGGATGGTAAAGCTCCAGGAAGGGATGGAATTCCAGCAGAAGTGTGGAAAATTGGTGGTGTTCAGCTGACCAACTGTCTGCACAAGCTCATCCAAGAGATATGGGATGCCCAGAAAGTACCTCAAGACTGGAAGGATGCAAGTATTGTGCCTTTGTTCAAGGAAGGTGACAGGAAAGATTGTGGAAATTACCAAGGTATATCACTGCTAGCCACTGTTGGTAAGGTTCTCTCACGTGTACTACTGAACAGACTCAATGAACACATCTCGCAGAATGTACTACTGGAAACCCAGTGCGGCTTTAGAAGTGGAAGAAGCACAATGGACATGATTTTCTGCTTGAAACAGGTTCAAGAATGTATCAAACAGAACATGCCGCTTTATGTAGTCTTCATAGACTTCAGTAAAGCCTTTGATACTGTTTCGTGACAAGGACTTTGGCAGGTACTCAAGAAATATGGCTGTACAGTGAAGTTTGTCAGCCTGATCGAGGCACTCCATACAGGTATGCAAGCAAACGTGGCAATGTGTGGTTCAGTATCTAAAGACTTTTCAGTAAGCAACGGGGTGAAACAAGGGTGTGTGCTGGCACCTACACTCTTCTTGCTATATTTGGCAGCCATGCTTGAGGTGGCCTTCAAAGACACTTCAGAAGGAGTATACATTCAAACAAGGAAAGAAGCAGACTTGTTCAATGTAGCACAGTGTAAAGCCAAGAGTAAGACATTGATAAAGGTAGTAAGAGAAATGCTCTTTGCCAACGACAGTGCTCTAGTTGCACACAGTGCGGAAGACATGCGATCTTTAGTGGAGAAATTTGCAAGAGCAGCTAGCCAATTCAGCCTCCAAATCAACATCAAGAAAACAGAGTGCCTTTATCAACCACCAAAGTTCCAGTTATCAGCATCACTACCAGAAGAGATCAGCGTTGGTACAGAGCCACTAGTCAAGTGCAAGACTTTCAAGTATCTAGGGAGAACTGTTTCAGAGAATGCTAGGCTGGAGGATGAACTATCTCTCAGAATGGGAAGAGCAAGCGCTGTGTTTGGAAACTTGAGGGAGAGACTGTGGAACAATCGACATGTGTCAATCTGTGTGAAATGCAAAGTGTACAGAGCGACAGTACTGGCTACTCTATTGTATGGTGCTGAAACTTGGACTGTCTACAGAGTGCAGGTAAAGAAACTCCACAGGTACATGATGAGACACCTTCGAGCCATAATGAACATCTCATGGAAAGACAAGATAACCAACAAAGAAGTGTTGAAACGAGCTGGTCTACCATCAGTGGAGGACATGCTAATACAGACGAACCTGAGATGGCTCGGACATGTTGAGATAATGGACCACCAGCGTCTCCCTCGGCAGTTACTCTACTCACTGTTATGCGAGGGAAAACACAATCAGGGTAGACCAAGGTTCAGATTTAAAGACACTGTAAAAAGAAACTTGAAGAAGCTGGATATAGACAGGAGTTCCTGGCAGCAGAAGGCTAAGGACAGAGCTGCGTGGAGGAATCTGATCAGACCTAAATGAAACAGTCATTGTCGCCCACGACAAACTGCTATGATGACGTTGCCTTTGCACCCAGGCATAAAAATACAGAAGCACAAGAATAAAATTAGGAGCACAAAGAAAGTGCTTGAGTAAAAGATTTCATTAATTGAGTGCATGTATAGTTACACGATGCCGTGCAATAGCAGGTAAACATATCAAAATTTCCAGAAGTAAAAGTATAATTGCAGATGTGGACAAAATTGTTGGTACCCTCTGTTAATGAAAGAAAAACCCACAATGGTCACAGAAATAACTTGAATCTGACAAAAGTGGTAATAAATAAAAATTATATGAAAATTAACCAGTGAAAATCAGACAATGCTTTTGAATTGTGGTTCAACAGAATTATTTTAAAAAACAAACTCATGAAACAGGCCTGGACAAAAATGATGGTACCCTTAACTTAATATTTTGTTGCATAACCTCTTGAGGCAATCACTGCAATCAAACGATTTCTGTAGCTGTCAATGAGACTTCTGCACCTCTCAGCAGGTATTTTGGCCCACTCCTCATGAGCAAACTGCTCCAGTTGTCTCAGGTTTGAAGGGTGTCTTCTCCAGACAGCATGTTTCAGCTCCTTCCACAGATGTTCAATAGGATTTAGATCAGGGCTCATAGAAGGCCACTTTAGAGTAGTCCAATGTTTCGCTCTTAGCTATTCTTGGGTGTTTTTAGCTGTGTGTTTTGGGTCATTATCCTGTTGTAAGACCCATGACCTGCAACTGAGACAAAGCTGTCTGACACTGGGCAGCACATTTCTCTGTAGAATACCTTGATAGTCTTGAGATTTCATTGTACCCTGCAGAGATTCAAGACACCCTGTGCCAGATGCAGCAAAGCAGCCCCAGAACATAACAGAACCTCCTCCATGTTTCACAGTAGGGACAGTGTTCTTTTCTTGGTATGCTTCATTTTTGTGTCTGTGAACATAGAGCTGATGTGCCTTGCCCATAAGTTGCAGTTTTGTCTCGTCTGTCCATAGGACATTCTCCCAGAAGCTCTGTGGCTTGTCAACATGCAGTTTGGCAAATTCCAGTCTGGCTTTTTTGTGATTTGTTTTCAACAGTGGTGTCCTCCTTGGTCATCTCCCATGAAGTCCACTTTGGCCCAAACAATGACGGATGGTGCAATCTGACACTGATGTACCTTGACCTTGGACTTCACCATGAATATGTTTAGAGGTTGTTCTGGGCTCTTTTGTTACCATTCGTATTATCCGTCTCCTCCATTTTTCATCAAGTTTCCTCCTGCGACCACGTCCAGGGAAGTTGGCTAGTCCCGTGGATCTTAAATTTCTGAATAATATGTGCAACTGTAGTTACAGGAACATCAAGCTGCTTGGAGATGGTCTTATAGCCTTTACCTTTAACATGCTTGTCTATAATTTTCTTTCTAATCTCCTGAGACAACTCTCTCCTTTGCTTCCTCTGGTCCATGTTTAGTGTGGTACACACCATGTCAACAAACAGCACAGTGACCACTTGTCACCCTTTAAATAGGCCGACTGACTGATTACAAGTTTGTAGACACCTGTGATGTTAATTAGAGGACACATCTTGGTTGAACATGTCCCTATTGTCACATTATTTTCAATCTTTTCTAGGGGAACCATCATTTTTGTCCAGGCCTGTTTCATGAGTTTGTTTTTTAAAGTAACTCTGTTGAACCACAATTCAAAAGCATTGTCTGATTTTCATTGGTTAATTTTCATATAATTTTTATTTATTACCACTTATGTCAGATTCAAGTTATTTTTGTGACCATTGTGGGTTTTTCTTTCATTAACAGAGGGGTACCAACAATTTTGTCCACATCTGTATGAATATTAAATCAGAACGGTTTGGAACGTTTCACACATTGTGATGAATATTGAGAGTTTCTTAAATAATCAAGCAAAAAAATAAGTTTTTCCAAACATTAATTTATTGAAATACAGTAGCGGTTTCTGGTATAAACAGTAAGTAATATTCTTATTTAGCTTCCAGCCTGTTATCTTCACGGCTGATCTGACTGCTGACCCTCAGGTTCACCACCGTGGACCTCAGAGAGACAAAGAGGAAAGAAAAACAGCATTAAAATGTGATTATTGTTACAGATGTGATATATATAAAAAATATAGATGTCATGTTTCTCCGCATTTTAATGAATTCCTTGGTTCGTTTTGAAGTGAGTAAATGAAGCATGTCACACTGTGGTGTTTTTTTATTACTGACATTGTGGAGAGTGTAAATAACGGAGACAGATTTATGCAGCAGACGACTTTATTCACTCTCACATCAGTCATACACAGAAAAAGCCTATCTCAATACACCAGGGTCTCTCCTTTTATATCAACTGCCCATCTCACATCTGCATGACATCTTGCGTCACAATACATTCATCCCTTCTCCCCCAACTCCTTCTTCCTGCTACCTCACCATAATCTCTCTCATCTCAATACCTATTGTCCTTCTCTGTTTACCCTCTGCATCCAGTCTGAGATGATTAACCCAGCCTCTACACGCGCCCCCCCCCCCCCGAATCTCAGACCGAGTTTCAGTCCTCACGTCCTTTTGGCTTCAGTCTCCTCCCATATCTGCTGTAACGGAGGTTTTCTGCCTCCGCGGCACTGCTGTGCCAGCAGGGGGCTCCTGGGGGGGTGTCTGTCTGTGGGTGGGCAATGGCGAGGGGGGGGAAACTTTGACTTGCCTGTGTGGCTGCTCTGATGAATCGTTTACCTGGGAAGTTCTCAGTGGGGGTCTTCCACGCCGAGGGGCCCGAGCCAACATCACTTGCTCGTCCACCACCACAAAGGCGGGCTTAAGTCTGTCCTTCCCTTGGAAAAAAGTGTGGGCGACCCCCACAGCCTACGGACAAGCAGAGCGCTCAGCTGGAGCAATTAGCAGAACAATGACTGATATCAATAGGCAGCCTCTCTTTGTCTAGCTCCTTCCTGCCAGTAATCTGCTTTTGATATGTGTGACTCAAATGCAGGTGTTCATGACTTCCTGCTCTGTACTGTGATGCAAATGTGCCTTTCATGTATTGTCTGTAGCTGGCTATATAAGCCACTGAATATCACATGTTCTCTCTCTCTGACTGCTCAACTGACCACACGATTGCCTGAGAGCCTGAGGGCTCGCTCTAGCCCGCACCCACAAGGCTGGAATGAGTTCTGTGATGGCGGGATGAATGATCAATAAACACCCTTAAAAACTCTCAGTTCGCAGCTTATTATTTCATGCCGCCACACTGGTACCCGATGGTCCTCCCTGTTTGGGCTGTTGGTCGTCGCTTGTTCCGGGTCATGGTGCGTGTGCGCTCGTGTAGATGCAGAGGATGTGAGCGATTCTCTGTCTCTGGGATCCACAGCACGATGAGAGGGAGCGGAGTTGGGTACCAGTGTGGCACAAAAAAGACACAAGCATATAAAAGAAGTCACAACATTACAGTAAAAAAGCTGTAAATTTAAGAGTAAAAAACATGCTTTTTAGTAATGCTGACAAGCTGGTCTATTCTTTTAATATGAATGTCTTTATTGCCTTTGTAAAAAAAAAAAAATGCAAAAAAAATGTTCAAATTCCCCCTTTACATAGTAGAAGTTGCTGACATCTTGGCTGTTGAAAATGCTGAGTGCCTAGTAAGTAGTGACCTGGTTGAAGTGATACATATTTGATTAGTGCTAGAGAAAACGAAGGGATAGAATTGTTATTATTAACAAAAACAAAGTAAACAGCCCAGAAGCAAATAACTGGACTGCTGGCATGCCGGGGCTCTTTTCTTTAGCCACTGCGCTATTGTGAGTCCATTCAAGGGAAACTTGCGCACGTCTCCAAGTCACTTGATGCTTGCAGTGAAATCAGATGTGACATTTTGTTAACCCAGCAAAAGGTCGTCCCAGTGGAGCTGAAGCTGATCAAATAAGAACCTCAAGAAAAGAGCTCTCGGACTAGAGAGCAGGATGGCTGCTAGCAGAAAGTCAGCATTTTGGTTGCTGAAGAAAAATTGGTGTTAACGCCGTCACGCATTCATCTTTCATCTCACTTCCTGCGGGCAGGGTGAAAGGTCAGTCCACACTTACAGTCGGGTCAGATAGACGTATACATCACAGCCCTGTCTGATGAGCTTTGGTAGTCTTTCATCAACACGTGAATCATGTTTCACATATTATAAAAGTAATTTTATCTACGCTGCACAACATATAATTGAGAGTGTTAAAATATTTTTGAAGTAAATTAAGCAGGAATTGTTTGATCTGGATTTTGACACAAAATTACTAAATTCTAAAAGAAGTCAATTTCTTTAAGTTTTAACTTCGCTTATAGCAGCAGTCCCAGACTTTTCTTTGGCACCACAGGCCAGTTTCATGATAATAATGCATAATAAATAAAGCTCACCATCACACAGAATCAGCGGGATGCTTTTGTGGAGATCTCAGGATATTCAGTTTAGATTTTAATCCAGAATGTCAGCAGAGTTGAATTTATCTCAAATACTTTAAAGGCAATGAGTTCATTTGCTCTCTCATGCAGCGTAGTTGGTTCTTTTCTCCTAGAAACTCTATAGAAGTATTTTTTTTACACATTTTAGCCACCTTGTAGGCTTAATTTTCAGGCATCTTAGCTAATGACTGAGTCGGGCATTTCAAGAGGCACAGATATGAGGGCAGGATGTCAGCATGGGAAGGACTGGATGTGATGAGCAAGGGATTCTGGTCATTTTTCACAATAAAACACCCCGCAGACGTCAATGATCAATAAAAAGGAAATGATTAAATTATTTCTTTGTGGCCCGGAACAGAATACTCCAAAGAGCCTGTGGTTGGAAACCCCTGTCTTATTGAATTTATGTGATAACTGAGTGATGTTATAAGGGCTCCTCAGTAAAGATTTCCTCTGGCTCATTTCCCATCTACTGAAAGAACAAAACTTGAGTTATTTGTCTTTCTCTACATAGGTCATCAGGGGTCACACTTCTCCCATCACTTTATGTAGCTGTGGAGACTTCACATGTAGAAGTCTGTAGGTTGTGTCAGAAGCCATGAGTTCGCCTTGGAAACCAGCATTTCAACTTTTTGGAAATGCTTGCCCTTTAAAAATGACTTCATGGTTAGAAAGAGGTGGAAGTTAGATGGTGCGAGGTTCGCAGCTCCAGAACCATGCTTTGGTCTGGGCAACATGTGAGTTGTGAGAGTTGTCTTGCAGGAGACGGACACCTGTGGTCAGCAAGCAACCCCTCTTGATTTTGATGGCCTGCAATTTATGCAGTGGTGAAGCATAGTAAGTAATGGTAATTGTGGTGCCCTTTGCCAGGAAATCCATCATCAATACTCCATGCTGATCCCAAAAGGCCATCAACAGACCTTGCCCACTGAGGGTTGGACATATGCCTTCCTCAGAGGTGGTGAATCATAATGCTTCTATTGCTTCAACTGGGCTTTAGTCTCTGGATCATAGTGATGGTCCCATGTTTCTTTCTGCATGATTAGTTTGTCAAAGAAGTCCACCTGGTTTTCTTGACACATGGCTGAAAGAGCCTGGGAGCACGTGACTCTGTGCATCTGGAAATGTGTGAGCAACCAGGGATTCTATCTTGCAGACAACTTCCACATGTGAAAATGGTCATGGAGGATCCTTCAAAATGGTGGCCATCACTTGCCGGATGGTGTTTTCATTGTTGGTGCGCTCTGGTCGCCCGGGATTGGGGCTGAACTGTCGATGCCAGTGCTTGACTTTGTCATACGATGGAGCATCCTCTCCATGAGTCTCTTTCATCTCATAGAATGCCTCTCAGGAACCTGATGACCACTCTGCGTTCAACTGGCTACATTATCACACCTTACTCCACCTTATACCCCCTTTACACAGTTGTGGAAATCATTGAGAGATCGTTGATAGATCTGGTCAATTTTTGATCTATCAATGATCTTCACTGATCTCCACAGTTGCCACAGTCTCCTCATAGTTTTGGCTCAGTCCAAAACACACAAGGATTTACCAAATGATCCCATGTCATGGGCAGCGGGAGTGCGCCCCTCCCCTCCGATCTCACCTTCTACAACTCATCACTGCACCTGAGGCAGAAGACACACCTGCACCCGCTCATCAGCCAGCGTACTTCAGGAGGCTTCCTCCGCGCAGTCAACACTGGCTCGTCTGAGTATACTGCCGTTTTTGGACTTGCTGATACATTTGTATGATCGTTAACACGCCGTTAACCATCTTCTTTTCCTTCTCTCCAGGTTGCTGCCATTGTGTAGGTGTGTCAGCGGCACTGTGCGCGCTCACCTGCCTCACCTCACTGTCCTTCAGCACCATCATCCCCGCTCAGGCACCATCAGCTCCATTCCCCTCCTACCCTACCGGTTTCTGTATCTTCCCACTGGGTCCTGCCAGTCATCCCTGGATTTCCCAAGTAAGTGGCAATTTGGCTCGCCTATTTTCCCCCTTACTCTACTCCTCAGCTCACGGCTCTCGTCTTCTCTCCACAGGTCCAATTCCTCTGGCTAGGGACTGTTTCCATAGCTGTGCGCTGTTATTTTGTCATTCAGTAAAAGCTGTCAAACGTGCCCCTCATTGTGGTTCCATCCTGTGCTTGGTATCATGTGCGTGAGCTGTTTAGAATTTAACACACCATGACAGAATGAGCCAGCCAGGAAGGCAGCTCAGCCGGTGCCTCACCGCAGGAGCAGTCGGCTATGGATTGTCTAGTGGCGACTGAGCGGCAGCTCGCTGCACTGACGTAACAGGTTTCCAACATGGCCACTTTATGGTCCGCAGCGCATCCCGTGGTGCCCCCCCGCTCCCCAGCCTGTTATGCGCGCCACGCGCTGTACTTATTCCATTCCTTCGCCCTCCCCATATGCGGGGTAGGTGGGGAAATGTAAACCTTTTCTCCTCCAGCGTTATATGTACTTGGAGCAGGTTGGAGAGGGGTATCCGGGGGACGTAACCAAAGTACAGCTTTTTGTCCTGTTGCTCAGGGATAGAGCCCTGGAGTGGGCCCAGGCCACTCTAGACAACCCTGAGGGGCACCGATATTCGTTTGACCAATTGGTGGCCGCATTCTCTAGCACGTTTGGTCGGACTGAGCTTCAGGGCAATGTTATGAGCCGCCTGATGACACTCCACCAGGGTACTCGGTCGGTGGCCAAGTACTCGGTGGAGTTACGGGTTGTGGCGTCCGAGTCGGGGTGGAACAAGACTGCTCTACGCAGCGCATTCCTCCATAGCTTGAGCGACCAACTCCGTGATGAATTGGCGGTCCATCCTGTCCCGGAGACGCTCGACGACCTGATAGATCAGGCTGTTGGGCTAGACAATTGACACCGTGAGCACACGAGGGAGCGCGGCCCCATCCCTCGTCTGCGCGCCGAGCGCATGCCCGCTGCAGTTGCTGAGACCGGCGGCGCCAGGTCTTCGCCCGAGCCGATGGAGCTCTCTTGGAGTCTTACTGCCGAGGAGCGTCGGCAGAGGCAAAGGGCTGGCGCGTGCATGTACTGTGGTTCGCTCAACCACAGTCTGGACGAGTGCCACCAGCGGCCAAAAAGATACGGCCCGTCAGTAACCGCGGGGGGTCTGGCGGGCGGGACTTATTCCCCCGGTAAACTGTGTATTTCGGCCCTCGTGCAGGTGTTGGGGGTCGAGAGGAGGGTTGAGGCGCTGATTGATTCGGAGTCCGAGGGTAATTTCGTTTCAGCTGCTCTCGTGGAGCAGGTGGGTATTCCCACACGCAAATTGCCCCACAGGCATCGAGTCACTGCCATCTCTGGCAGCGAGCTCGCGGTGGTTACCCTAAGCACGGTGACTATTCCCATCCTTCTTTCCGGGAACCACCGGGAGGAACTAACGTTCCTGGTCCTTCCCGTATCATCTTCCCTGGTGGTCCTAGGTTATCCGTGGCTCCAGAAACATAGCCCCACGATCAATTGGGCTCAGAATACCATCTCTGCCTGGAGCCCTTTTTGTATGGCCAATTTCACGCGTTCGGCTGACTGCTCCCCTTCGCTTTCCGTTTCTCCCTCCCGGGCTGAGCCGCCAGACCTCAGCCTCATCCCTCAGGCTTATCACGATTTGGGTGAGGTTTTTAGCAAGTCGAGAGCGTTGTCGCTGCCGCTTCATCGCTCTTACAACTGTGCTATAGATCTCATCTCGGGGGCGAGGCTGCCATCCAGCTGGCTGTATAGTATTTCCGGCCCGGAGAGAGAGGCGATGGAGCAGTACATAAAGGAGCTGCTGAACGCCGGCCTCATTCGGCCATCTTCGGCTCCACTCGGGGCCGGGTTCTTCTTCGTCGAGAAGAAGGATGGCTCACTGCACCCATGTATCGACTACCGGGAGCTCAACGCCATTACAATTAAAGACAAACACCCTCTGCCTTAAATCAATTCAGCGTTCGAGCTCCTTCGGGTTTTCACCAAGTTAGACCTCAGAAATGTGTACCATTTGATTTGCATTTGAGAGGGCAACGAATGGAAGACGGCCTTTAAAACACACCTGGGCCAGTTCGAATACCTAGTGATGCTATTCGGGCTCACTAACACCCCTGCCATCTTCCAGTGGTTAATTAATGACATCCTCCGCGACATGCTCCACCAAATCGTGTTTGTCTACCTTGAGGATATTTTGATTTTCTCCCGCTTGCCAGAGGAACATGAGGTCCACGTGAGAGCCGTTTTACAATGGCTTTTGGAGAACCAGCTGTTCATGAAGGCTGAGAAGTGTGGGTTTTCATCATCAACCACTTTCTTAGGCTTCATTGTGGTTGAGGGGGAGCTGATTGCTGATCCGGCCAAGATAAAGGCAATGTTGGATTGGCCTACACCCCACTCCCGTAGGGAGCTTTAACGCTTCCTTGGGTTTGCGAATTTCTATCGCAGGTTCATCCAGAACTATAGTGGGATCGCACTGCCTTTAACACAGCTGACCTCGTTTAAAGTCCCCTTTCGGTGGACTGAGGCAGCTGAGCAGGCATTTAATAAATTAAAGCGCCAGTTCACGGACAATCCAATCTTGGCCCAGGTCGACACGCAGCTCCCATTCGTCCACGAGGTGGATGCGTCTGATTCAGGGGTTGGCGCTGTGCTGTCGCAGTGCACGCCCCCCAATCAGAGCTCCACCCGTGCGCATATTTCTCCTGGCGGCTTTTGCCAGCCGAGAGGAATTATGATGTAGGGGACAGAGAGCTGCTGGCCATTAAGTTGGCACTTGAGGAGTGAAGACACTGGCTTGAGGGTGCTGTTCACCCCATCGTCATGTGGAACGACCACAAGAACCTCGAGTACTTGTGGTCGGCCTGCCGAATGAATGCCAGGCAGGCTCGGTGGTCGTTATTCTTCCTGCGATTTAACTTTATTATCACATACCGGCCTGGCACCCGGAATACCAAACCAGACGCGCTCTCGTGCCAGTTTGACTCCGGGGACGTAGCCCCCCCCACACCCCCAAACCGTCATGCCACCGGCACACATTATCGGAGCCCTTACTTGGGACATTGAGCGGAGGGTCCGCCAGGCCCAGTCCCAAGAGCATGTGCCGGTGGGGTGACCCCGGAACGGTCTGTATGTCCCGGCCGCCCTTCGCAGTGACGTCATCCAGCGGGGACATACTAGCTGCTTTGCCTGCCATCCTGGCATCGCCCGGACTATAGATTTCGTCAAGTGGGCATTCTGGTGGCCAATGCTGCGGCGGGACATTCAGGAGTATGTCAGAGCCTGTCAGACGTGTGTCCGGGGGAAGACTGACTCCTCCCCCCTGTCGGGACTTCTTCATCTTCTCCCCATCCCCAGTCAGCCGTGGTCCCACATTGCCGTGGACTTTGTTACTGGGTTACCCTCCTCCCACGGCAAGACAGTCATTCTGACGGTTGTGGATCGGTTTTCCAAGGCGGTCCATCTGGTGGCCCTTCCCAAGCTCCCGTCAGCCCTGGAGACAGCAGCCATCCTCACGGACCATGTGATCCGGATCCACGGCATCCCTGTGGACATTGTGTCTGATCGGGGTCCACAATTCACGTCCCAGGTCTGGAGGGCCTTTTGCCGGACGCTAGGGACGACAGTGAGCCTCTCCTCTGGAAATCATCCCCAAAGTAACGGGCAGGCTGAGCGCGCCAACCAGTCCCTGGAGGTTGCCTTGCGGTGCGTAGCAGCCGACAATCCCTCTTCCTGGAGCACACACCTGACCTGGGTGGAATACTCGATGAACTCTGCGGTATCCTCCACCACTGGATTGACCCCCTTCGAGGCATCATTGGCGTACATGCCCCCCTCCTTCCCTTGGCCGAGAGGGAGGTTTCGGTGCCATCTGTGGGGGCCCACGCTCAGCGCTGCCGACGTATCTGGAGAGCTATTCAGGCCGCTCTGGTCCGCACCACTGCGCATCCAGGCCGCCACCAATCGGAGGCGGGTCCTGGCCCTCAAGTACGCCATGGGACAGCTGGTCTGGCTGGTGGCTAGCCAGATTCCTCTGAAGAACAACGCCAAGAAGCTGTCCCCCCGCTTCCTCGGGCCGTTCTCCATTGCCTGGGTGGTCAACGACGCGTCGTTCCGGCTCCGGCTGCCCACAACCCTGCGGGTGAACCCCACCTTTCACATCAGTCACATAAAGCCCCCCTCAACCAGTCCTCTGTGCCCCCCCCCCGAGCCTCCTCCTCCTCTCCGCATCATCGATGGCCATCCTGCCCACACGGTTTGGCACATCTTCGATGTCCATCACAGGGGTCGGGGCCTGCAATACCTTATTGATTGGGAGGGTTACGGGCCAGAGGAACAATCCTGGAAGCCCTCATCTCGGGTATCAGACAAGGAGATGCTCCGGGCTTTCCACCATGCCCACTTGGACAAGCCCTCCGGTCCGCCAGGAAGCGTCCCTAGAAGGGGGGGCCCTGTCATGGGCAGTGGGAGCGCGCCCCTCCCCTCCGGTCTCACCTTCTACAACTCATCACTGCATCTGAGGCAGAAGACACACCTGCGCCCGCTCATCAGCCAGCGTACTTAAGGAGGCTTCCTCCGCGCAGTCAACGCTGGCTCGTCTGGGTATACTGCCCGTGTTCGGACTTGCTGATACATTTGTATGATTGTTAACACGCCGTTAACCATCTTCTTTTCCTTCTCTCCAGGTTGCTGCCATTGTGTAGGTGTGTCGCTGGGACTGTGCGCGCTCGCCTGTCTCACCTCACTGTCCTTCAGCACCATCACCCCCGGCTCAGGCACCATCAGCTCCATTCCCCTCCTACCCTTCTGGTTCATCTATATTCCCACTGGGTCCTGCCGGTCATCCCTGGATTTCCCAAGTAAGTGGCAATTTGGCTCACCCATTTTCCCCCTTACTCTACTCCTCAGCTCACAGCTCTCGTGCTTCTCTCCACAGGTCCAATTCCTCTGGTGAGGGACTGTTTCCATAGCTGTGCGCTATTATTTTGTCATTCAATAAAAGCTGTCAAACGTGCCCCTCAGTGTGGTTCCATCCTGTGCTTGGTATCATGCGCGTGAGGTGTCTAGAATTTAACACGCCATGACATCCCAAATATCAAAAATTGGCCCAATTTCTCAATGATCTCTGTGCTGTGTAAAGGAGCCCTTAGTGGAATAAGGTGTGATAATGAGCAACCCTTGTATTGCAGTATTGACCCACATAATACACTATAAAATAAGTTACTTTTAAAATTTAACCCCTGACAGATGGTGAAATGTCTTCAAGGTCACAAAACTCCTCCACACTCTTGTTTCCATGAGTCTTAACAATAACTCAGGTGGTTTGGAAAAGAGGCAGGTGACATGCTATTAGTCTACAATCAGTGACTGTGGGCAATCTTTCCACTGACTGCTTTTGATTTAGCTCTTCTTCCATAGTGTTTAATCACTGTGCTGTCATCAGTATATAGACCAACTGTGGCTTTTGTCCAGCTATCAAATAGAACTCCTAATCAGTACCTGTGTTTGACTCCATTTGGCTGATCTCATTTTGCATTTTACTTCCATTAATTAACTGTGAAAATATGAATAAATATATATATATTTATCGCTGAATATACTGAGCTAACAGAAGAGTCAACTTTGTAGTGGACATACTGAGCCACCTCGACACTGTCTGCCCACCAGTTTGCACCGCAGGTGAGGGGATTTACAAGGACTTATGCCCAATCTGATGGGCATGTTTCCATGGAAACCATAAGGAAGACAATCCTGGCGATAATGAAGGCAGAAAAAGGTTCTCTGAATCATGGTTTCCATTTGAGAGGAGACCATTAGAAAGATTGCATTTATCGCCAATTAACACTTCTCACATCTACCAAGTTAACTGCATCCTCTGTGGGATTTAACTGCAAATCACATCTCAGTCATCCCAATTAATTTACCTACTTTTAATTAAAGAGACATTTACTAGATCTATTAGCAGTTGCCAACTTGTCATTATTAGACACACTCTTAAAATTTTTTCACCAAGTGTAATCTTTCAAGCATCTTTCAAGTACTGGTTTCTGGCACTGTTTAAATTTATCTGCACTAAGCAATTACACCAACTCATAGTGCGGAAGCTCCTCTGGCATGCTTTGCTAATTTTCTAGTTGCAGGAGTACATCTGAATGGATCTACTACTAAAATCGGGATTTTGGAAGCAAACATCTCAAGCAACTGCTGAATTTAATTGAAAACTTTAGTCAGCCTCACTTTCTAATGATTATGAATGCTAATGAGGCAGCACTAATGAAAGTGTGCTCGCCATCATTGATCATTTCAAACTGTAGACATCTCACTCTGGAACCGCACTTTGTGTGTGTGTGTGGGGGGGGGGGCAGTTAAATAAACATTCTGACATGCCCCAAGGTAGGAGCCAGCTCCTCACCTCTCTTTGCTAATTTGTCCACGATTAATTGGGACGATCTATATCTCTATTACTGTGGTTCCACTATGCTGTTATCACCCATCTATTCATATCAGCCTCTACATGTGTTGGTGCAGATTGTGAGGGATGGATGAGATGAGCGAAAGCAGCTCTTGGGAGTTCTGCTAATTGACGCCTTGGTCGCAGTCGTCAGCTCCCGGCGCCATTAATCACGTAGGTGAGACCAGTAAACTCAGTGCGCTAGGGTGTTCTTGAGCTATCGTTTTTTACTGCCACATGTATAAATGTCAAGGTAAAAGGAGACAGGTGACCTTTCTTATTCAACAATCCCTAGAAAACACATAGGCCCAGCAAAGGTTTAATTGGCTTTCAGATGTACATTTAGGAGGGTTAGTAAGGGAAGAAGTCTCATTCTTAACGCTACTGCTCGAGAGACCATGGAGCTCCCTTAAACTATTCCCCACCTAAGAGACCAAAGGAAATAAAGGTGAAAGACACATTCACTCTTTTGGTCTTATTGGGGGGTTTTTTCCTCCGGTGTATTTCCTCCTTGAATGATTTTACTTTCTGTGCTTTTTTTCCCCTTCAGGAAGTTGAAACACTGATTTTTTTTTTTAAGCAGGTTTGTGTTCTGTTGTTTAGGCCAGCTCCTCCTCCTACGGTTTGGACACCACACCATTTGAAAGTTGACAGACTCCAGGTTGTGTTTCAAAAGGGTAACACTCAGCAGAACTGGTCTAAAGGAAAAAGAATTAGACTGTTAGGGCCCTTTTACACAGCACAGAGATCACTGAGAGAGTGGTCCAATTTTTGATCTTTGGGATCATTTGGTAGATCCTTTGTCATGATCTCTCGTGCGCCATCACGCGGCGCATGAGGGAGGAATTGAAAAACTCAAGTGTTGGAGTAGATCGTGCCATTTATTAATGTAAACTGTAACAAATTCACAAGTCCAGTAACCACACCAATGCAGACAGTAGTAATGATAGAATAATGGCCACCAGACAAACAGGGAAGCCACCCGGATGTTCCACAGCCTGGGGGATGCCTAGTGCTGACGAATGCTGAGCACACAGAAGAAGGCACACGTACTTACGGCTGTGGAGATCCGAGGCTGTCCGTGTCGTCTGGTGAGCGGGGAATAAAGGCAGAGTCAGACACTAACATTAAGGAATCCTCCGTCTTGAAATGTTAGGCTGACAAGATGAAGGAAGTCATGCAACACTCATGGTTGCATGACCATGGTCACACGCTGCCACGAATGAGGGTGAATGCTCCGACCATCTCTTTTCCCAAACGCAGCGTATTTATTATCCTGATGCAAACGAGGAAAGAGATTGCCGGTGTGAGGAAGCGTGGGCTGGACGTGATTGAACCAGGTGTGTAGGAGTGCGTGTATGAGCGTGTGAATGGGAATGAATGGAGTGTGAGTGTATGTGTGTGAGAACACCCAAGATGAAGCACAGCTAACGGCATTTGACAGGAGGAGGGGGCGTGCCCGAGCTGTCAGGATAATTGTGTGTTTTGGGCTGAGTCAGAACTTTGAGGAGACCATGCCAACTGTGGAGATCATTGAAGATCATTGATAGATCAAAAATTGGCCAGATCTCTCAACGACCTGTCAGTGATCTCCACCCCTGTGTAAAGGGGGTATCACTGAGTGGACCAAAGGAAATCAGGGTCCTAGAGTCTTGAGGAAGAATGGTGAAGCACAGAATAAAAGGTGTTTATAAATTCACTGTGAATTATCTGCAGTCTGTGATGATTTTGGGATTCCTTGTCATCTGCTGTTTGTTTGTTCACTGTGTTTTTTCAAGTCCAAAGTCAACACGACTGTCTACCAGAAAATTTTAGAGCACTTGATGCTTCCATCTGCTGAAAAACTTTATTGAGAAGCCAATTCCCTTTCCCAGCAGGGCTTAGTACCAGCACACAGTGCAACTACTACTACTACTACTACTACTACTACTACTACTTGAAATGGTTTGCTGACCATAATATTACTGTGCTTGACTGGCCAGTCGACTTGCCTGACCTGAACCCCATAGATTCTCTATGGAGTATAGTCAAGAGAAAGCTAAGAAATGCCCAACCCCACAATACAGACAAGCTGAAAGCTGCTATCAAAGCAGCTTGGGCTTCAGGGACATAAGAGTACCACAAGCTGATCTCCTCCATGCCATGCCACATTGTTGCAGTACTTCATGGTAAAGCAGCCTCAAAAAGTACTGATTCTATAAGTGAACACACTTTTCAGTTGGACATTTCTGTATTATAAATACTTATTTTGGATTAGGGAATATTCTAATAATTTGAGATAATCTGATTTCTTATTATTGAAAACAAGAACAATGCTTGGAATTTTAAGTAGTGTATAATATCCTGTCTGAGACGAGACTCACTGTGTGATATTTATACATTATGTTTAGGACAGTGTATAACAACTGGTGGCCGGCAGGCCACATCCGGCCCACAGAGCTTTCTATCTGTCCCCCAAAATATTACTGAATTCAGAAATAATTTTGTTGCAAACAAGGCACCCCAAATGAGGAACCTCATGTCTCCCCAAATGAGTAAATGTGCCCCCACCCAAAAAAAACAAACATCAGGGAAAGCGTTTGGCATCAAACTTTGTTATATTAATTACTAATATATGTTTAAAAAAAAAAGCAGATTGCAAGTAAATGCAGCATCACGATGACACAGTGGGAAGACAGCAGGGCCAGTTTGCCCGCCAGCAGCTCCTCTCAAAGGTAACCCACGCCTTTAATTCATGTTAGGATTACCAGCCTTGAATTTTGATTATTGCACAAATTGTTGAATACTTTTGGGTCTGTCTGAATTTATTTTGTAAGAGAGAGTATGCGGAGGAGGTTTTGACCAAAGGGCGTGGGATGGGGACCATAAAAATTATTAGGCGTTTAACATAAATATTACAACAGAAGCAATGGCACATTTGGTCAGTTTAATTATTTTTTTTGAATTAAACATAGTTTTATTCATAATTTTACTTCTTTAAAATTATAGGTAAACTCATTGTTCTGTTCTGGCTCTGCAAATTAGTGTTCAAATATGTATGGAAAAAGTCACAATTTTACCACAAACTTCAGGAAAAAACAATAAATTCATTGTAAAGTAGAGATAAAATTAGATATTAAAAAAACACAAATCAATGAGAATAAAGTATCAAATTTATGATAGTCCTAAGTTAAACTAAGCACACATGATGAGAAAAAAGTTCCAAATTTAAGTGAAAACATTTTTATTTTCAAATGTACAAGGGAAAAGTAGTAAATTAACAAGAAAACTGTCATAAAAATGTGTGGGGAAAAACCTCTCAAACTGTCAAGAATAAAATCACACCTCAAGTAACGTTAAGTAGATTACAGTACTTTCCTACTCTTTTTTTGGGTCACTACTACTACTCTTAACGTGACAAATTAATATCATATGGTAACACTACTTTTACTTGGTTAGTTTCTGACGACTGTACCCAGCTCTGATTGCATAAATTAAGTGTGTGTGCATGTGTGACCGAGGAGGTTGTAGTTTCTCAGAGAAATAAAATCCCCATGGTCCACCTATTCATGTGTTGTTGTCTTGGCTGAGCACCATCCTGTCCTGACATTTTCACAAGGGCTAACTGTGCAGGTAATACGTATGAGTCTGTTAACACTTAGAAATGCTAAAAACTGATTAGTGTTGTTTAAATTACGCCTAAGTGTATTCATGTGTTTAATGTCCACATGGAGATAAGGAATATGACCAAACATTTCGCCCTGGACCAGAGCGTTACAGAGGAACTCTGTGGACTAGGACTTCTCCGCCACTTCCACACCCCCAGCCTCAACTGCTGTGTCCCATCCCAAATGGAGATGCCACAGACGGTGTGAGCGAAGATGAAAGAGAGGTAAATGTGCAGGGATCCAAATGAAGCTAGCAGTTAGCCCACACATACTCCTGATTCTGGCCAACGTATGCTCACTAGACAACAAAATAGACCATATACAGCTCCTGAGAGCTACACAACGTGATCTGCGGAACTGCTGTGTTTTTATTTTTTATGGAAATGTGGCTAAATGACAATATCCCGGACTCTGCTATTCAGTTAGCGGGACTAACATGTTATTGTGCGGATCGGATGTTCACGGAGGGAGGGAAAACCTGAGGTGGAGGCATGTGTGTTTACATCAGTGACGCTTGGTGCCGAGATGTGACTATTGCACACAAGCACTGCTGTCCATTGGTGGAATTTATTATCATCAAGTACTGACCCTTCTACTTGCCAAGAGAATTTACATCTGTCCTGCTATTTGTCGTGCATGTCCTGCCCACCGCCATCGGCAAGAGGAGTAGAGTAGTAAATGAACTCTATCGGGCCATCAGTGAGACACAAACAGTGCATCCAGATGGATTCCTCATCACAGCAGGAGACTTCAATCGTGCAGATTTAAAGGCCCCCCTACCAAAACTACACCAACATGTGGACTTTCCAACAAGAGGAGAGAGCTTGCCGGACCTGGTGTACACAACTCACAAGAGCGCATACAGAGCCTCCCCCTTCCTCATCTAGGTTTCTCTGATCACATCACCATCTTGCTAAGGCCTGCATACAGACCCAGAGTGAGAGCCATCAGACCAACAAAAAAGCAGGTACGTGTGTGGCCAGAGGGGGCCTTGGATGCTCTGAAAGACTGTTTCAGCACTACAAACTGGGACACTTTCAAGAATGTAGCCACTCACAGTGGTCACACAAACATAGAGGAGTACACTTAGGTTGTTGTAGCATACATAGCTAAATGCATTGATGATGTCACTCACTGCAAAACCGTAACTGTTTATGCCAACAAGAAGCCATGGATGACAGCAGACGTCCACAGGCTCCTGAGGGCTCGGGACGCAGCCTTCAGGGCTGGTGACATTGCAGGACTAACAACAGCTAGGGCCAACCTGTTATCAAGGAGGCAAAATGACAGTACAGCAAGAAAATATCCGATCACTTCAGCAACACCAGAGATGCACATTCCCTCTGGCGTGGCATACAGACCCTCACCAACTATAAACCTCCACCTCAGACCTGTGCGAGTGACATCATACTGCCTAACAACTTAAGTGACTTCTTTGGCCACTTTGAAGCACAAAACAGCACATCACATCACATCACAGAAGACCACTCCTCCCCCAGATGAGCAGGCTATTTAGTCTGGATCCGGCAAGCATGAAGAGGACCCTCTCCAGGATCAACCCACGCAAGGCAGCTGGACCAGACAACACACCAGGTCGCATTCTGAAGGACTGTGTGGACGAGCTCAAGAATGTCCTGGCTGACATCTTCAACATCTCCCTGAGTCAAGCTGTTGTCCCCACGTGTTTCAAAACTGCTACCATAATAGTGCCCTTCAGAGGTAAAGTGGGCTATCCCACAAAACCATTATTTTGAGAAAATGAGCTCTAAAGTTGAAATATTCTCAAAAAATCAGTGTGCCTATATCATTAAAAAGTTACCCCCTATAATTACCTTCAAGGTGTGACTTAAATATGAAAATATATTTAAATCACATAAACTTTAGAGCTCATTTTCTCAAAATAATGGTTTTGTGGGATAGCCCACTTTACCTCTGAAGGGCACAATATTAGTCCCAAAGAAGCTCGTCCCATCCAGCTACAATGATTACCGGCCCATACACACGTGGACAAAATTGTTGGTATCCCTTTGTTAATGAAAGAAAAACCCACAATGGTCACAGAAATAACTTGAATCTGACAAAAGTGGTAATAAATAAAAATTCTATGAAAATAAACCAATGAAAATCAGACAATGCTTTTGAATTGTGGTTCAACAGAATTATTTTAAAAAACAAACTCATGAAACAGGCCTGGACAAAAATGATGGTACCCTGAACTTAATATTTTGTTGCACAACCTTTTGAGGCAATCACTGCAATCAAACGATTTCTGTAACTGTCAATGAGACTTCTGCACCTCTCAGCAGGTATTTTGGCCCACTCCTCATGAGCAAACTGCTCTAGTTGTCTCAGGTTTGAAGGGTGTCTTCTCCAGACGGCATGTTTCAGCTCCTTCCACAGATGTTCAATAGGATTTAGATCAGGGCTCATACAAGGCCACTTTAGAATAGTCCAATGTTTCGCTCTTAGCTATTCTTGGGTGTTTTTAGCTGTGTGTTTTGGGTCATTATCCTGTTGCAAGACCCATGACCTGCAACTGAGACCAAGCTGTCTGACACTGGGCAGCACATTTCTCTGTAGAATACCTTGATAGTCTTGAGATTTCATTGTACCCTGCATAGATTGAAGACACCCTGTGCCAGATGCAGCAAAGCAGCCCCAGAACATAACAGAACCTCCTCCATGTTTCACAGTAGGGACAGTGTTCTTTTCTTGGTATGCTTCATTTTTGCGTCTGTGAACATAGAGCTGATGTGCCTTGCCAAAAAGTTGCAGTTTTGTCTCGTCTGTCCATAGGACATTCTCCCAGAAGCTTTGTGGCTTGTCAACATGCAGTTTGGCAAATTCCAGTCTGGCTTTTTTATGATTTGTTTTCAACAGTGGTGTCCTCCTTGGTCGTCTCCCATGAAGTCCACTTTGGCTCAAACAATGACGGATGGTGCAGTCTGACACTGATGTACCTTGACCTTGGAGTTCACCATGAATGTGTTTAGAGGTTATTCTGTGCTCTTTTGTTACCATTCGTATTATCCGTCTCCTCCTGCGACCACGTCCAGGGAAGTTGGCTACAGTCCCGTGGATCTTAAATTTCTTAATAATATGTGCAACTGTAGTCACAGGAACATCAAGCTGCTTGGAGATGGTCTTATAGCCTTTACCTTTAACATGTTTGTCTATAATTTTCTTTCTAATCTCCTGAGACAACTCTCTCCTTTGCTTCCTCTGGTCCATGTTTAGTGTGGCACACACCATGTCACCAAACAGCACAGTGACTACTTGTCACCCTTTAAATAGGCCGACTGACTGATTACAAGTTTGTAGACACCTGTGATGTTAATTAGAGGACACATCTTGGTTGAACATGTCCCTATGGTCACATTATTTTCAATCTTTTCTAGGGGTACCATCATTTTTGTCCAGGTCTGTTTCATGAGTTTGTTTTTTAATGTAATTCTGTTGAACCACAATTCAAAAGCATTGTCTGATTTTCATATAATTTTTATTTATTACCACTTTTGTCAGATTCAAGTTATTTCTGTGACCAATGTGGGTTTTTCTTTCATTAACAGAGGGGTACCAACAATTTTGTCCACGGCTGTAGCACTGACCTCCATCATAATGAAGTGCTTCAAGCAGCTGGTCATGCAGAACATCAAGTCCACCCACCCTCCCTCCCTCCCTCCCTCCCACGACCCATCTCAGTTTGCATGCAGGTCAAACAGATCCACAGAAGATGTCATCGCTGCTGCTGTCCACCCAGCCCTCACCCACCTGGACTCAAAGAACTCCTATGCGCAAATGCTATTCTTAGACTTCAGATCAGAATTCAACACAATCATCCCCCAGCACCTAATAACGCAGACACTTGGGACTCAAAACCTCTCTCTGTAACTGGGTGCTGGACTTTCTCATAGAGAGACCACAGAACGTGCGGGTCAGCAGCAACACCTCTAAGACCATGACACTGAGCACAGGGGCCCCACAAGGGTGCGTACTCATCCCACTGCTCTTCACCCTGTTGATCCATGACTGCGTACCAGCCTACAGCACCAACCACATCATCAAGTTTGCGGGCGACACAATGGTGGTGGGCCTCATCACAATGAAGAGGCCAACTACAGAAATGAGGTGAGCCTGTCACGATCTGAGCACGGGGATTCCACCGGGCTTAGTCTTTTTGCCTTTTTTCATATTTGTCAGGTGTGTACCGGGGGGGGGGGGGGGGGGGGGGGGGGGGGGGGGGGTATGCAAAAGAAGAAAAAAAGGGAGAAAAAAGAAAATGTAAATAAAGAGCAGGTTTTGAGTAGTTTACACTGAAAATGTTAAGAAATCTGTAGTTGGCAGGGGGCTGTAGTGACAGGGGGTTGAAGCTAAAGCTTTGACCCGAGCGAATGCCCCGGGCATTCAGAATGGTGGTGGTGGTTGGGGTTCAGCCCCCCTTCACAAATTCCTGGCTACACCACTGCTTGTACTGTGTTGTCGTTTTGAGTTGCAGTTCCTGTTATTTTATCCTTGGTTGATTTGTCACATTCTGTATTGCTTCTTAGTATGATTTATTTTCCTGTTTACGTTCATTATAGTTTGTTAATGACATCTTTGAGGTTACTTGTTTTTATTTGCCATCTCATTATATTTGTATTCTTTTGTGTTCTCCCTTGGGGTTGACAGCTGTCAGTGGCTTTTCCGGGTTTTTGCTCTGCGTGGGTGTGGCCCCTGTCAGCTGTCAGCTCCGGTTGCTCCACTCTTATTGCTTCCAGCTGGTTCAAATTATTATTCATTGTTACCATCTGCCCATTCACGTGGCCCACATCTGTTTCATTTGTTTCTGGACCTATTTAAGGGCTTTAATTTTCTTTTCTGATTGCCGCTATCTTGAGTTTCTCCTTCCTTTGTCTCCACCAGAGCCCAGCCCATGCTCTGGTGTGCTTTACTCGTAAGTTTGCTCGTTGTTTGTATTTTTGTGTTAGAGCACTGTTTGTGTTTTGTTGTTTTTTCAATAAATCTCACAAACTCACAGTTCAGCGCGTGGGTCTTCCTCTCTGCCCCGAGGGGCATTTCATGACAGAGCCAACTGGTCCAGTGGTGTAAAAAAATAATAATAATAATAATAATAATAATAATGCATCAGATTTGTATGGCACTTTTTCATAGACACAGACGCTTTACAATCGATACATTATCCATTCACTCCACAGACAATGATAGTGGTAAGCTTCTACTGGAGCCACAGCTGCCCTGGGGTAGACTGACAGAAATGTGGCCGTCAATCCACCCCAATGGCCTCTATGACCACTACTGAACATTTATACAAATTCATACCCGGACACTGGAGACTAGGTGGGTAAAGTGTGGTGCATAGGGACGCAATGGCAGGAAGAATGGGGAGAGCAGGATTCAAACCCCCAACCCTCCAGTTATTAGACAACCCGCTTTACCTCCTGAGTCACTGCCACCCACATTTCCCTCCTCCATTCCATTTTTGCTGAGCACCAAGCTGGATGGCAGGACATTCCATTTTTATATGGTCTTTGGCATGACCCAGCCGGGACTTGAACCCCGACCTCCCGGTTGTGGGACGGATGCTCTTCCTCTAGGCCACCACTCCGGGTTAAAGACAATAATCTCTTCCTGAATGTGGGAAAAACCACGGAGATAGTAGTCGACTTTAGGTTGAGGACACACACAACATCCCCCTCTGATCATCGATGAAGCAGCTGTAGAGAGGGTGAGCAGCACCAAGTTCCTGGGGGTACACACCTCTGAGGACCTCTCCTGGTGCAACAACACCTTGTCACTGGCCAAGAAGGCTCAAACTCACCACTGTTTCCTTAGCAAACTGAGGAGAGCACGGGTCCCACCCCCCCATCATGTGCTCATTCTACCGGGGCACCATTGAGAGCATCAGCTGCATCATGGTGTGGTACGGAAGCTGCAGTGCCCCGAGGAGCTATTAAATGAAGACAGAGGTGGAAAGGTACCCCAAATCCCAGGGGTTATACCTTTTCCACTTCTGTGTTCATTTAATAGCTCCCCAGTGGACGTTCATTAAAGATTTCCCTTCCTAAACTTCCACATATCCGGAGAGACAAAAATTCGGGGATGCACACTCTCATAACATCAGCAAAACACATATCAAATCTGAAGTCAGTCTGAAAAACCGTTTGAGATACTGTATATGCAAGAAACAGACAGATACACAGCGAGAGAATCGTTGCGTTTATAGATAGATAATATTAAGCCCAATAACCCCTGTAAATTTCAGCCTCCCTGGATATGTTGAAGTTTAGGAGGGGAAATCTTTAAAACATCCATAGGGAAGCTATTAAATAAACACAAAGGTGGAAAAAGTATAACTGCTCAGAGTTGGGGGCTGAAATTTACAGGGCAGGCTCTGGAGGCCGGTGGGATAAAATGATATAAATGTGGGCCTGATTTGTGCTCTGAAACCAGGTCTTCCTTAGAAGACCTTATAATGAGATCTTCAGAATTTCTTATAAGAACTCCTTATCTTATAAGTAGTTCCTGCTGAACTGAACAATCCCTTATATGGTCATGTGACTGGAATTCTGTGATTGAACAACACCTTATAAGGTGCTGTTCAGAACTCCTTATGAGAAAGAACTCCTTAGGTGTTCTTAATAGGTGCCATCTATTCTTTGGTGCACATATCACTTCTATGATGTCACCAGTCCACACGGGGTCATACGGGCACTGCACTAGTAAGTATTGAACATACTTGGTGAAATTCATTTAATATTTCATAGAAAACCCTTTGTTGGTAAAAACAGCTTCCAGACGCCTCCTGCATGGAGAAACTAGGCACAGGTGTTGCTCAGGAGTGATTTTAGCCCATTCTTCCACACAAACTGTCTTCAAATCTCAAAGGATCTATGGGTGTCTTCTATAAGCTCTGATCTTCAGTTCGTTTCATAGATTTTAAATTGGATTCAGGTCAGGTGACTGACTGGGCCATTCTAGCAGCTTTGTTTTCCTTCTCTGGAGCCAATTGAGAGCTTCCTTGGCTGTGTGTTTGGGATCATTGTCTTGCTGAAACATCCACCCTTGTTTCATCTTCAGCATTTTGGCAGATGGCAACGGTTCTTATCAAGGATGTCTCTGTACATTTGTCCATTCATCTTTCCTTCAATTATATAAAGTCTGCCTGTACCATGTGCTGAAAAACAACCCTACACCATGATGAGGTGTGCAGTACCATTTCTCCTCCAAACATTCTGTGTGTTGTGGCATCCAAAAAGTTAAATTTTGGTCTCATCTGACCAGACTATATTCTCCCAGTATTTTACTGACTTGCCCAGATGTTATACAGCAAACTTTAAATGAGTTTCAACATGCTTTTTCTTCAGCAATGGAGTCTTGCGAGGTGAGCCGCCATAGAGCCCATGTCGGTTGAGTGCATTACTTATTGGCTATTGCATAACTCTTCTGATAATTCTTTTGACTCCTCTGTCAGAAATCTCGCGAGGAGCTCCTGGTCGTGGCCGGTTTATGGTAAAATGATGTTCTTTCCACTTTCGAATGATGGTTCCAACAGTACTCACTGGAACATTGAGCAGTTTAGAAATGCGCCTGTACCCAATGTCATCATTTTGTTTTGCAACAATGAGGTTGGGAAGGTCTAGAGCAGGGGTGTCCAATCATGTGCCATAGAGGGCCAAGACCCTGCAGGCTTTATCTCCAACCAGTGTCTTCAGCAGTAGATTCCACTGAATTTCTTCCCACTGATTGCTGATAAGTGAAAACACCTGCTGAAGAGACTGGGTAGAAGAGAAAACCTGCAGGGTCTTGGCCCTCCGTGGCACATGATTGGATACCCCTGGTCTAGAGAGAGCTCTTTGCTTCTGCCCATCATGAATTCTTTGTGGTGTGACAATCTGATATTCACAGACCTTTTTAAAGGCTATCAGTCAGGACTTAACCAGCTGAAATTAATTTGCACTGATGGGAGGGTGGGATGGCTTCCTAAACCACCGGTCGCTATGGAGGGTGAGAATATGTATGGGCACATAATCATACCATGTAGGATAACTAAGTAGACGGTTATGCTGTTTCATTCCATCTAGCAACAATGCTCTGCACTGTGTGTGTTTATATATTTACATATTTATTCCATCTAGCTACAATGCTCAGCACTGGGTGTGTTTATATATTTATATATCTACATATTATTCCATCTAGCTACATTGCTCCGCACTGTGTGTGTTTATATACTTGCATATTTATTCCACCTAGCTGCAATGCTCCGTACTGTGGGTGTTTATATATTTACATATTTATTCCATCTAGCTACAATGCTCTGCACTGTGTGTTCATATATTCATATATTTATTCCATCCAGCTACAATGCTCTGCACTGTGTGTCTGTGTGTGTGTGTATATATATATATTTTATAGTAATACGTACATATGTATATTAGCTGCTCTTGCTTGCTTGTTTTTTTCTTGCCTTCTGATTGTTGCTCTGAGTGTTGCTATCCCTGTGCTGTTGCAATCCTGGAATTTCCCCGTTGTGGGACTAATAAAGGCTTATCTTATCTTATCTTATCTTATCTTAAATTTTGATGGATTTCAGCTGGTTTCTTGGCTTTCTGTGTCTTTTTGCCCCTCTTTTTTTCATGTGTTCAATACTTATTCTCTGCGTCATTCCACTTTATTAAATGTAAATTGTTTTGTTAACACAGTTGCCTTGATTTCTTTGTATGTATGGAATACTTGGGTTGTTACTGATATCTGGTGAAAATGTCAGGTTAATGGCGCCATCAGAAATATGTTTGATGAGAAAAATATTGACGCGTTCAATACTTATTTTACCCACTCTGTGTGTGTGTGTGTGTGTGTGTGTGTGTGTGTGTGTGTGTGTGTGACTTTGGATACAATATTAATTTGTTTTATTTTACAAGAGCATCTGATCCTCACAGTGTCTGTCGAGAAAAATTCTGGCCCTTGGACAAATGTAGTTGATGACCCCTGTACTAGTTTAGGATGTGTTATGCAGTCATACTGTAGTAGCGTGACATATTTATTATCACATTCATAATGACAGATTTCATATGCTTTAATTCAGGAGGGAAGAGGGTGAATGTCTAATTAAATTTGGCTGAAATGTTCTGGCTTGGAGTGGAAGTCTGTCAATGTTGGATCAGCGACACCATTATGTTTGGCCTGCCTGTTGTGCAAGCATCTGCTGTAGTACAGCAAACACTTAATGTGCATCTTTTGGGATGATAATGTTCCAGTAACGCTGTTCAATTATAGTTTATTTTACATATCTTTAAGATAGTGTGTCCTCACAGTCAGCTTTTTGATTCAAGTTTCTGGAGTGAAAATATGATTTGGCAAAGCAGTTTTTACTCAGGATCCTTCAAATTCATTTCCATAAGACGCATACGTATTGTTCTGAAACAAAAGCAGACAGTTTCTTTATTAAAAGCTGAGGATTATGTTGTTTCTGTATTTTTCTGTCATACAGAGAGAAACTACACTGTTAGCAGCAGATTACACGTCAGAGGCTTCTGTGATAATCAGCTGTTTTGGATCGTCTGTCTTGTTAACAGTCACCCGGCATTTTGTCTAGACACAGCTCCTGGTCTGCCATTAGAAAACAAGACTGGCTTATTAAGCTGTGGTGTCACATGTGTCTGTTGTTCCTGGCAGAAAACAGCCATAGGCTGATAATCATCTTTTATCAAAGATCATCACAGAATCAGAACCAATCGGATGCGGTGGTAGTTCTGCATGAAGCTCTGATATCTCGTATTACGTGAGTCATTAGTAGCAGAGGGGCTAGAAACAGGCAGACCGCATCACGGTTGTTGACTCAAATATAGACCATAGGATTGAATGACAGCTACCCAAGGACTTGTTTAAACACTCAGTAAGTCTTTGTTGGCAGATCTGTGAAGCACACAGATGCCATACCAAATGGGGCATAACGTGAGGGTGTTGCGTGGCTGGTTTGTTGGTGGCTGGCATGGCCCAGTCTGGCAGATGGTCTGGGGATGTCGGGACAGCAGGCTGTCTGTGTCACAGTGGAGCTAATGATGGCAAAAGGCTAAATGATGGCTGCAGACAGGGGAAGAGTCATAATTATCATGGTACACTTCTCAGCAAGGATCCTCAAATGTTTACTAAGGAATTTGGTAGCTTATGAGAAAAATTATATAGTTGACTGTAGTAAATCTCACTCTTTACAGGTTGTACTGGGATTTGTAAAACTCGTGCCATGCTGGCAAGAAATAAAGTATTCCAAGACCTGCTAACTTTTATAAGTGAAATGGTTCTACTGTGAGACTTGTTCTGATTCCAATGCCAGCATCAAACAAGCTCCCAATCCTGCCAAAAATGCTAGTATTAACAGTGATATTGGTGCGCCAGCCAGGAGCATCTGATGTTTTAACCAGGTACTTCCCAGTTAGTCCTCTTAGCTCAGACTAACATTACATACTGGAAATTATTTATTTTTCATTCATTACATAGGACCTTGTGCTTTGCTGCCACTGGCACCTTCTATCTCTATCCATCAAGATGTGTCAGCTGGAGAGAAGTTCGGGCTGGGTGATGACTGAAAATGAATCTAAACATTCAGACCTTAAAACCAACATAATCTAGCCTGTTCCAGGTATTTTGTTTTTTCCCCTTTGTTAAAAGTTTCCCTGTTTTATACTGTCCCTTTTTTGTATGTGGAAGCCTAATAAAAAAGTTATTAAAATCAGTATGAAATAACAGTGCTTTGAGTGAATTAATCAGCGGATATTTAATATTTAACAAGTGAATTAATCAGCTGATATTTAAGAGTCTCTCATTTCTGGTCTCTACATCAGAGTGGTTGCTGCAGCAGTTTCATGGAGCAGCAGCCCTGTTTCGCTCACCTCTGACTTTTTTCTCTAGACTATATTCTGCTAAAAACAACCTGCTAATGCTAGGATAGCAGAAACGCTGTCTCAGCCGTGTAGAGCTGCTGTAGTGTCAGCGATAGCTGCTTCATCTTCACTTTATGGATTTAAAAATTGACTTATGAACTAATTATATGCCACTTGATGAAAACAAAACTTAAGTCTTCTTCTTCTTCTTTTAGATTTGATTGGCACTTGGCAACCAGCTTACAGGTGCATTACCGCCACGTACTTCACTCTATAGCATCATTGCCAAGTCAAAACTTAAGTCTATTACCATCTAATTGCAGGATACAGAAACTTTCAAAATAAAAGCCAAACGTTCACAGTAAAAGTGAGTGGCTTGTCAACAGTAAATTTAATTGATAATTGAAGTTATTTATTGGCCTTATCTCTGTATAACCCCCTCCCCAACAACAGCAAAAAGTTTAAAAAAAAAAAGAGTCTGAACATTTAAAACAGAAGTAAATTGTACAATTATCAGTCAAGCTTTAAACTAGCAGTTGTTAATATCAGATTTGAACAGATTCAGCAACAGTTGTTTTCAGAAACACTTTTCCTACAGTTATAGCCAAGCTGCCATATGGACCCGCTCACAAATCTGGGTGAACCTGCCTATGAGTCCGTGTGTCATGCAGCCAGGAGCAGCTGATCTAGATGGCTATAGAGGCTTTCGGAGAGCTGTCAATCATTTGTTGTTGCTTTCTGAAGGTTTGCCCACCAAGCGTGCTGCAGGTGGCCAAACGCAGCACTTGACAGGAAGAAGGTGTTGGTTGGTTTCAGGGCACAGAGTGTAGTAAAAAAAGAGAACCCGCCACAGGAAAATAGAGGAGACAAGCCAGAGAAAACAGAAAGTTTCTCTGTTTTGTCAGTATTTAGTACGCCAGCTTTGCTGATGCTAATCAGTATGCGTATGTTCAAAGAAGATAGTTGAGGCTTGTTATGCCTAAAAAATCTGGAAGTGGACTTACAGCCAATGTGTAGTTTATTTATTTTACTGAGCACTGCTATATGTGCCACTATTAAGTTGTTTTGAGCATAAGTAAAATGTTCTTTACTTTTGCTCTCTGCAGGGCTCCATCTTTTTTTTTTTTTTTTACTGTCTGGCATATGCGTGTTGGACAAAGGTGAGAGGCTGCAGCTCCACATCAATTATACTTGAGATGTTTATGTTTTTGTGGCAGATTTTTCCTCATATTTTCTGCCAAAAAGAAAGTTAGAAAGCTAACATCACATTTGAACGTGCTACTTGCTAATCATTTTTATTCACCCAGGGCCATAGGAGACTTTCTGAATTGAGAATGTAAATGTGTGTAAGTGGTGTTGTACTGTATTAATACAGAACTTTATGCATCACCGATGCTAAACAAATGGATAATGACAAATGTGATGACTACAGCTCCTTTTCATACATCTCCGTAAGGAGAGAGACAAAACGCAGCCTCTTCTCTTCAACTTCACTTTTACTTTATATAGCATGTCGACTGCTTCAGATGCTACACAGCCCTCCTCCTCAGCAATGCAGGAATGTCCTCCAATAAACCCAATTGGTTCTACTCGGAATTATTAAAGATGTCACTGGGACTGGGATCTGCTTAGTGTCTGCAGAGCTAGGGCACCAAACATGAGACTCAAAATGGAAGCAAAGGGAGGCGGTGTAAATAAAAGAATGGAAACACCTAAAGGGGGAGGACATATGCTGCCTCCTTACAGCAGCTGCAGTGGCCTAAAGGCTGATCCATGCCAACAGAGACTCATGTGAATTATTTACTTCTGGACTTCATTGTGAACATTTCCCCTTGGGTACCTCTCTCTCTATTGGGTTCCTGGTTTAGGCCCCTTAGCAGTGTGCCCTAGGGAGACCCAAAGGCTGAATTTGGTATTGGTTCCAAATGTCCTGATGAATTGTGAGTGCCTGCAAGACAGTTTTTTTTTTTAAATTCTGATGAAAGACGAAACTTAAGGTCCAACTTAAGTGAGGAATATCATTGCAGTTTAGAAACAAAATTAAAAAAAATAAATAATCCCAGATGGCTAACTTAGCATTGGTGTTGTGATGTCAGACATACCATCTGTGCCTTTCTGGATGGGGGTTCTATATCTGTGTGCAAGCATTCCAGTGAAGAAGTTTAATAATATTTTTTTTTTTTACTTTACTGTTTGGATACTAGATTCAAACATTTCTTTCAAATAATAGCAATTTCTGTTCCTCAAAAATCTTTTAAGAGCTCCTACTAAAGTAGACTCTGAACTGTTTGTGCAGCCTCTGGATGGCAGGAATGACAAGTGCATCACCTATTAAAGACCTACAACTAATCTAAACCACAGCTATTCAATAGCTAACAAACCACAACCTTAGAAAACCAAGCCACAAGCACTTAAAATAAACTTTCAGATAAATGATTATAAACTTTGCATGTAGCTTTTAATATTTTCCCACAAAATCCATTTTTCCCACCAAACCTCATATCGTCATGAATTGCAGGCAGGCATGAAGGCATGAAGAGGAAGGACTCAAATGCAGGCAAAAATCCAGAAGACGAAGATTTATTAAATAATAAAACAAACAAAAGCCATTCACGGTGCACGGCTGCACGGTGGCGCAGTGGTTTAGCACTGTGGCAGCACAGTTTTACCCTCGGCCGGGGGATCGCGGGGATCATGAGATCGTGGGTTCGATCCCAGCCCCCGACCAACAGTGAGCTGTGTGGAGTTTGCATGTTCTCCCCGTGTTGCGCGGGTTTACTCCGGGATTTCTCCGGTTTCCTCCCGCACACCAAAAACATGTAGGTTTAGGGCGCTCGCGCACGCAGCAACCAGCAGCCGGTGGCTTGTCACCAGACTGCAAACCAAGTCTACCTACGGGTACAAATAAGTAACAAAAAAAATAAATAAATAAATAAAAAAAACAAAAGCCATGGCAGAATACTGGAAGAAACCAACAACACTAAAAAATTTTTTGTTTTTTCAGGTCGTCCAGAGATCTGCTGTATTTCTTCACATGTTGAGGGGCCTCTTTCAGTGTCCCGAGTGTGGGAAAATGAGCGAATGATTTGTTTGACATTTGCCTTGAGAATAAAGTCAGCTTGGCTTTGAAGGCTCTCGCATTTGTGTACATGTCGTGCACAAACTGATCTTTCCCGTGTAGCTTTACGTTCAGCTCATTCATGTGTGCCAATATGTCCACAGCAAAAGCAAAATCACAAAACCCAGGCTTGCTGGCTTTTGCTAATTTGAATGAGAGCAAATAACTTGCCTTGGTGTTTGAATCTTAAATTGTAGCTTATTGAAGAAAAATGTTTTGCCGAGTCTGTAAATTGGCTGCCAACCTCTGAGCAGTAGCTGTCTATCCTTGCCTTGATTGGTTGCTAGCGTATTTAGCATGCTTGGTGGAAAAGTGGCGGCTGAGCAGTCCACTCCTTATTAAACACTCGGCACTCACTGTCGACTTTTCTTTTCTTTGGTCCACTCGTTGTTAAGCTGGCTTTATACTTTTCACGTTTATGATGCTTCTACCTATGAAAAGGCCAGCGGTCAAGTAGCTGCATGCTTCATTAGCATCTATTGTGCAACCAGACGTATGCACATAACCATCATCTGCAGTTTTATCCCAGCCCGAAAGGTGGCACAAATGCACTAGACCAGACTCCAGCAAAGGTGGTGTCTAGAGTGCACCATCTAGTGGAAAACCTGAATATTGCAGAAAAAAAGGCAAAATGAATGCAGTCTTTACAAAAACTTGAACAATTATGTATCAGTGTTTGACGGGCTGGATTGAAAAGCCTAAAGGGCCGTAGTTTGCCCTGCCTGAGCGATATACACAAACGGGTCTGCTTCTTATTGTACCGGTGTTACATCACTTCATTCATTCTTCTCAAAAAACAATTTTCACATCGCACATGCAACATATATGTCATACTGTACAGCCCGGGAGGCATCTGAATGCAAGTTTACCTTGGGTAAAAAGTTTTAGAATCACTAGATTATCCTACCTGTTATTATGTGCAAATCTATCCAAGTCAATACAATAAAAATACAGTGTTGGAGAGAACAACAATTAAATTACAGAATAGGCCATGTGCTATCTATTCCATTAATGCCAATATTCTTACATCAGTTACCACCATCATCACTGGTAGAAATGCAGCTTCTTGCTCAACAGACTTGCATTATGGGCATCTTGGTGTTCTCTGTTCGTCACTTCCTTGTGGTAACGTATTGTCACTTCCTGTTTTGCTGTCTGCCTGTGTGGTTTGCTCTCCAGCCACTAGCTAGCCACTAGCTATGGCTACTACCTCTCTTTCCTCTCCTCCTCTGGTGTGCTCTCTCTGTCAGATGTTTAGCTACACCTCTGCCTTGTTTAGCGATAACGGTAAATGTAATAAATGTTGTCTTTTTGAGGCGCTCGAGGCGAGATTGTCTGATTTGGAATCCCGGCTCCGCTGCATTGAAACACCGTCTGCGCCAGTTAATCTCGACGGACGCCCATTAGCTGCAGCGGAGCTAGCTAGCTTAGGTCCCACTGTCAGCGGTTCCCCGGCTCTCCTCAGCAGCGAGGAGACTGGGTGGGTGACGGTGAGAAGGAAGCCTAGTCGCAAAGCCCCGGTTCACCACCAACCTGTTCACGTTTCTAATCGTTTTTCCCCGCTCAGCGACACACCCGCTGAGGAAAAAACTCTGATCATTGGCGACTCTGTAGTCAGAAACGTGAACCTAGAGACTCCAGCGGCCATAGTCAAATGTATTCCTGGGGCCAGAGCAGGCGACATCGAGTCAAATTTGAAAATGCTGGCTAAAAGTAACTGTAAATACTCCACAACTGTTATTCACGCCGGCATTAATGACATCCGTCTCCGGCAGTCGGAAGTCACGAAACTTAACATAGAATCGGTGTGTGAGTTTGCAAAAACGATGTCTGCCACTGTAGTATTCTCTGGGCCCCTCCCCAATCTGACCAGTGATGACATGTTTAGTCGCTCGTCATCCTTGAACCGCTGGCTGTCTGTGTGGTGTCCTAAAAATGACTTGGGCTACATTGACAATTGGAGCTCTTTTTGGGGAAAACCTGGTCTTATGAGACGAGACAGCATTCATCCCACTTTGGATGGTGCTTCTCATTTATCTAACAATCTGGCATCTTTTTTATCCAAATTTCCAAAACCGTGACAACTCAGAGTTGGGACCAGGAAGCAGAGTCGCAGTCTTACACGCCTCTCTGCAGCTCCTCTTCATCCGCCACCCCTCAGCTTAGCCCCTGTCTTCCCCATCAGAGAATCGTTGTCTGCTCCCTCCAAAGTAAATAAAAATATAATGTATAAGCATCCCAAAGTGATAAAGCAAAATATTGGTAAAACTCAAATTAAACATAAAGCCTCTAAATTGAATGATTTGGCCTCTGTTCCTCCTCATAATTTGAAAATTAAATGTGGTTTATTAAATATTAGGTCTCTAACTCCCAAGTCTCTGTTAGTCCATGATCTGTTAATTGATCATCAGATTGATTTAATTTCCCTTACAGAGACTTGGTTAGGGCAAGAGGATTATGTTGGTTTAAATGAATCAATTCCCTCTGGTTATTTAAACTGTCAAAATCCCAGAAGTTCTGGTCGTGGAGGAGGAGTAGCAACAATTTACCATTCCAAATTACTAGTTAATGTAAAGCAAAAAACATGTTATAATTCCTTTGAGGGCCTGGTCCTCAGTGTTGGGCACTTTAGCAATTTCAGGTTAAACCCAATTTTATTTGCCATAGTTTATCGTCCCCCATCAACCTATTCAGAATTTTTATCCAAATTTGCTGATTTCTTAGCTGATTTAGTGCTGAAATCTGATAGAATAATTATAGTAGGGGACTTTAATATACATGTGGATGTAGATAGTGACTGCCTTAATGTGGCTTTTAATTCAATATTAGACTCGATTGGGTTTTCTCAGAAAGTAGGAAATTCTACTCATTACCTCCACCATACATTGGACCTTGTTCTGACATATGGCATAGAAATAGAAAATCTTGTAGTGTCTCCTCATAACCCTGTACTGTCAGACCATTGTCTGTTAACCTTTGATTTTACTATTTCTGACTATTTGGCTCCTAAAGAAAAATATTATCACAGTAGATGCCTCTCAGATGATGCTGTTTCCAAATTTATGCAGATTGTTTCCTCTATGCCATGTGTCAACACAACGGAAATAAGCTATAGACAGCTTGCTCCTTCTGTAATTGATAACATGGTGGATAGTGTTTCAGCTTCTCTGCATCAGGCTCTAGACTTGGTGGCCCCCTTAAAAAAGAAAAAGTCTAATCAGAGATTTTTAACTCCTTGGTTCAACACAGAAACTCGTAGCTTAAAACAGAAGACTCGTCAATTAGAAAGAGAATGGCGCTCTACTAATTTAGATGAAATCTATTTAGCTTGGAGAAATCATCTTTTAATTTATAAAAAAATCTCTTAGAAAAGCTAAAACGAGTTATTACTCTGCATTAATAGAAGAGAACAAGAATAATCCCAGGTTTCTTTTCAGTACTGTAGCCAGGTTGGCAAAGAGTCAGGACTCTGTCAATCCTAGCATCCCCTTAGAGCTTACTAGTCAGGACTTTATGAACTTTTTCAATAATAAAATTTCATCCATCAGAGATAAAATCAATCAGATTCTTCCACAGTTAACTTAAATACTGTAACTATTACAACTCCTTCTATTGATGTCTGTCTTGATGAGTTTACTCCAATCGACCTTTGTGAGTTAGACAAAATAGTTTCCTCATCCAAACCTTCAACTTGTCTTTTAGACCCTATTCCTACCAGGTTATTTAAAGAAGTCTTCCCACTTATCGGTAGCTTTATTCTTCATATAATCAATTCTTCATTAACTTTAGGCCATGTACCGCAGGCTTTTAAAACAGCTGTAATTAAATCCTTACTCAAAAAGCCAACGCTAGATCCAGGAGCTTTAGCTAACTATAGACCAATCTCTAATCTCCCTTTCATTTCAAAAATCTTAGAAAGAGTTGTTGCTACGCAATTATTTGACCACCTGCAGGGAAATGGTTTACTTGAAGAGTTTCAATCTGGGTTTAGAATCCATCATAGCACTGAAACAGCCTTAGCGAAGGTCACTAACGACCTCCTCATTGCATCTGATAATGGACTAGTTTCTGTACTTGTCCTTTTAGATCTTAGTGCAGCTTTTGATACTATTGATCATAATATTCTACTTGATAGATTAGAACACTATGTTGGACTTAATGGAACTTCGTTGCAGTGGTTTAGATCTTATTTATCTGATAGGTTCCAGTTTGTTCATGTAAATGATGAGTTTTCTCTCAGCTCAAAGCTTAGTCATGGAGTTCCACAGGGATCTGTGCTAGGCCCTACTCTTTTTAGTTTATATATGCTTCCGTTAGGCAACATTATTAGAAAGCACTGTATACATTTTCATTGTTATGCAGATGACACACAATTATACCTGTCAATGAAGCCAGATGATACTAATCAATTAGCCAAGTTAGAAGCCTGTCTTAAGGAAATCAAAGCTTGGATGACTTGTAATTTCCTGCTATTAAATTCAGATAAGACTGAAGTCATTCTTGTTGGTCCAAAAAACCTTAGAAATTCCTTTCCAAATCAAACTTTCAGTTTGGATGCAGTTACTCTTTCTCTTAATAGCTCTGTGAGGAACCTTGGAGTTATTTTTGATCAGGATTTGTCCTTCAATTCACATATTAAATTTGTTTCTAAGACTGCCTTCTATCATTTGCGTAATATTGCCAAGATTAGGAGCATCTTGTCTCAGAGTGATGCTGAGAAGCTGATCCACGCTTTTGTTAGCTCGAGATTAGATTATTGTAATTCTTTATTATCAGGCTGTCCTAAAACATCTTTAAAAAGTCTTCAGCTGATCCAAAATGCTGCAGCAAGAGTTTTAACAGGTACTAGAAAGAGAGATCATATCTCTCCGGTTCTGGCCTCCCTTCATTGGCTTCCCATAGAGTTTAGAATTAAGTTTAAAATCCTTCTTCTTACTTACAAAGCTTTAAACAATCAGGCTCCTTTTTATTTAAAAGATCTGATACTACCGTATCATCCTAACAGAGCACTACGCTCCCAAAATGCAGGATTACTTGTAATACCTAGAATCTCCAAAAGTACAATGGGAGGCAGAGCCTTCAGTTATCAAGCTCCTCTCCTGTGGAATCAGCTGCCAATCTGGATTCAGGAGTCAGACTCGATCTCTGTTTTTAAGAATAGGGCTAAAACCTACCTTTTTGATATAGCCTACAATTAGGGAGGGATCATGTGTTTCTGAACCCTCCCTTAGTTATGCTGCTAATAGGTTTAGTCAGCCGGGGGACCTCCAGTAATGCACTGGGCCTCACTCCTTTCCTCACTCTCTATGAAATATTTTTTTTTGCTGGTCATTAACATTTGTTTGTTCTCTCCCATAGATTGAGTCCCCATCGTGCTGTTTGCTCTCTACATGTCTGTTCTTTTCTTCTTCTCTATCCCCTCACCCCCCAGCCAGTCGCAGCAGATGACTGCCCCTCCCTGAGCCTGGTTCTGCTGGAGGTTTCTTCCTGTTAAAAGGGAGTTTTTCCTCTCCACCGTCGCCAAGTGCTTGCTCACAGGGGATCGCCTGATTGCTGGGGTCTTTCTGCAACTGTGGGGGTCCCCCCTTCAGTTGATAGTGCTATGAGATGACTGTTGTTGTGAAATGGCGCTATATAAATAAAGTTGAATTGAATTGAATTGAATTGAATTGTTCCATATCTATTTTTCACCAATTACTGTATGTTTATTAGTGTTTGTGTGGGTGTGTGCATCTGTGTCCTTTGTGGATGCCAGTGCACGTGCATGTGTCATTACACATGTGGAGGTACAGCACCTTAAGTACCGCTCGCATTCCGCTGCATTTACAGGAGTCTGCCCTCACTAAATTAGAGCTTCTGTATGACTCGAGGATAATTATCATGGTTATGCACCTGCCAGTTTCTGGTGCCCGGGAGCTGTTTTTAGTGGCACCACTTTACAGATTGCTGCTTGATGGACAGCATGAACAGAATGGGGCTCATCTACCTCACAAATTGATGAGAATGAGTCAGAGAGAGTGGGTGTAAGTAATGACCGGAGTGGCTGGGGCATGCTGACATGGAAGAGGTACTTTTAAGTAGCATGAGCGAAAAGAAGCATTAGAATTCTAAACTTTGTTAAAGGGTTTTACACCTGTTGATCATCCATTCTAGCCTTTTTATATGTATTAGTCATTGTTTACACATGTGCAATATGTTATTTTGTGATACAACTCATATTGCATTTTACTAAATGTCTCAAACAAATGAGCTGCTTGCTGCTTTGATTTGTGCACTATCAAGCACCCAGTTGTGTTCAGCACTTGTTCTAATGAGGAGTGCTGAACCTGTGAGTCACAGCAGCTGATTATTTTTCTCCTGCTGGAGTTCGCACGGAGTATCTGAGGTCAGCTCCCTCCTGTCTGTATCTCTACCTTCCTGTCTATCCAATGTGAGTTCAGCCAGCTCGAGGAGGAGTTCATGCCAGGTAGACTCCTTCCACCTCATCAAGCCTGCCCCTTGCCCCTTCTGTCTCCCCGTCTTTCTTTCAGAGTGATTCACACGCAGCATGAATCATCTTTCCTCCCTTTTTTCTGGTTATTCAACACCACTCTTTCAAACTTTCCCCAGTCATATTGGTGGAGGCTTGTGAGCATCCATGAGTGAACGCACACAAAAATGCATGAGCACATGTAAAATTTACAACCTCATTTTAAGGCTGCATACGGAATGTGTGCAGCAGAATAGATAAGTTGCAGTAACAGGAAATGAAGAGCTGGGATGTAGAAAGTCTTTATAATTATCCTTATACCGTGTCCTCCAAGAATTTGTAGCTCTGTTCCACCTAAACTGGATTTGTTCTTGACGATATCATGTTGTGTTTTCCCCGGCAATGAGCTGGATGACACAAGGCTTTATTTTTCTCCAACAACATACAGCAAACACGCTTCATAGCTCTGCTGAGCTACTGCGCTATCAAGGTCCTTGTACATTCCTTCTTTTATATTTGTTGCATGGACAAAGAGAATGTGTGGCACATTAGCATTCAGATTGTCAGACAATGCACATCATTAACATAAGATACACGGGCGCTGCTTCGACACCTTATTCTCTCCACGGCTCCCGGTTACTCTTCCTCTCCCCGGGAGGTGTATAGACTAACTGCCTCGTTTGATGCCTCCCGGAGACACTTCCTCCTTCAGTCATAATTCTCCTCTCCACCCTTTGTCTCTCTCAGTGTGAGGAAACCCCACAACTGTGCCCCCCACAAGTTGTTTATTAAGAAATGTTCACATATTGATGTCTGATTTTGTTTTTATTTATCTCTGGAAAAGAAGGTGATTTAATCACAGGTAAACAACAAAAATGAACCTTGTTTTACTCATTAAACAAAAGATAACAAAATGCATATTCTAACTGAGGAAAAAGTTAGGACACCCTATTGCCTCATAGCTAGTGTTACCCCCTTTGGCTGAAATAACTTCAGTGAAACACTTCTTGTAGCCATCTACCAGTCTCTGACATCGGTCTGAGGAAAGTTTGCCCCACTCTTCAACGCAGAATTCTTTCAGCTGTGAGATGTTTGAGGAGTTTCTTGCATGTACAGCCCGTTTCAAGTCACCCCACAGCATCTCAATGGGATTAAGATCTGGACTTTGACTCGGCCATTCCAGGGGTCTCCATTTCTTAGTTTTTAGCCAGTCCTTGGTGGATTTACTGGTATGTTTTGGGTCATTGTCATGTTGCAGGGTCCAGTTCCGCTTCAGCTTTAATTTTTTTTACAGATGGTCTCTCGTGGTCCCCAAGCACTCTCTGATACACGGTAGAATTCATGATGGATTCTTTGATGGTAAGCTGGCCAGGTCCTGCAGCAGCAAAACATCCCCAAACCATGACACTTCCACCTCCATGCTTCACAGTTGGTATGAGGTTCTTTTCCTGGAATGTTGTATTTGGTCTACGCCAAACACGTCCTGTGTTCTGGTGTCCATATAATTCAATTTTGGACTCATCTGTCCAAAGAACATTATTCCAGAAGTCCTGGTCTTTGTCTACATTTTCTCTGGCAAACGTCAGTCTGGGCTTCATGTTTATCTTAGAGAGCAAAGGTTTCCTCCTTGCACAGATCCCATGCAAGTTAAACTTGTGCAGTCTCTTTCTGATTGTAGAGGCATGCACTTTCACATCAATAGTAGCAAGAGCCTACTGTAGGTCCCCTGATGACATTTTAGGGTTTTTGGAGACTTCTTTTAACATCTTGCCATCTGCTCTCAGGGTGAACTTGCTTGGACGGCCAGACCTGGGCATGTTGGCAGTTGTTTTGAATGTCCTCCACTTGTAGACTATTTTCCAGACAGATGACAGGAATGGCTGATTTCAAATTCTTTTGAGATCTTTTTTAAATCCCTTACCAGACTTAAAGTATAAGCTGCTATAATCTTCTTTCTGAAGGCCTCAGACAGCTCTTTCGATCTCACTTCAACAGTCTGGAGTACACCAAGATAAATGTCTGAGGTTTAAATAGGACAAGCCTCCTTCAAAATGCTGTTATGATGTTCTAATCATGTGCACCTGATGTGATACACCTGTGTGTGACTTAAACAATTTTAAGTGGGAATAAATGTGGGGTTGTGCTAATTTATTCCTCACCAGAAATTGCATGTTTTTAGAATTACATTTTACAGAAAATTTTAAAAAGTATTTTCTTCAGTTTTAATTGTTTAGTTATATTACTTGAATCCCCCAGTATTGTTAAAATTGATAATAAATATCCATATGTCCAAATAGGTTAAAAAAAATACACAGGCATAGGGTGTCCTAATTTTTTCACATGACTGTAGTTTTGTCATGGTTTGTGTGCTCACTCCATTGGCACTCGGGCTGCGCGGTAGTCTCCGTTCTCTCCTCTGGCACGCTTCTAGACGTTTATTTTGACAGCATCTCAGCAGGGCTTCCGGCTGTCAGTGGAGCCCCGCTGAACAACCTGTTTCCAATCAGCTGATGACCCTTCATCAGCTGATCAGTCTATTCTGCCCTATTTAAGGGAGCAGCTCTGTTTACTCAGGGCTGCGACCTACACAGACATTCCAATGTCTCCTTTCCAGTCTGGCTTCCCTAACCCTGAGGTCAGTTCCTACAGCGTTCAGGTTCCGCCCTCACTGTTCATATGTAAGTGTTTGTATTTATTTGTGTTTTCCCCACGAGGCTTGTTATTTTGTCATTTTGTGTCTTTATTCAATAAATGTACGAACTCACGGCTGCCTACAGTGTCTCACTGATGGCTCGTGAGAGCCATCCATGTCAGTAGGTCGCAGCCCAAAGAGACGCCGGTGGCCGTAGTTTGTTTAATTGGACTTGTTAGTTCCCTTGTCAGCGTACCAGCGTGCTGGGAGATGGCGTCGCCGCTCAAGGACTACGCCACAAGCCTGGGCTATGAGCTAATTATGGCTCTCATCGAAGTCGACGGAATCCTTGCCAACGCTCGTAGCCATCGCTTCCCCAGTGGCTTGCGCTGGTACCTGGACCTTGCTGAGGATATTATCAATCGCCTTCCCCGCTACTCCAACCACCCGGAAGTCACGGCGAGGAAGGCTGACATTGCTGCGCAACGGGAGAGACTCCGTGGGCTGAAGGGAAACTCCGGCAGGAAGCCGAAGAGGAGGCATCCTCGCTCCTCGCTTCAGGATCCCATTCCTGTTCCCATTCCGGTCCAGGAGTTTGCACCGCCCAGGGGTGATCCCCGAGAGAGTGTGTCGTCAGTTGGAATTCCCCCGGAGGAGCTACATCTGACAGCTGTTTCCATCTGGGACCGAGTGGCTACTGCTCGCTACGCCGTTCACCCTACACAGGTTATAAAGCATGTGATGGCGGCAGTCAGGCTGGTGGAGAGGAATCCAGCGTTAAAGGACTATCCAGAGTACGCCGACCTGCTCTCTTCTGTTTCCGCACAGGAGTGGTGTTTCCCGAACCTCTCCTTCGCCTCGCCCTCTGCCGGTAACTGTCATCACACAGCTAACAAGAAGCCTCAGCAAGAACCCCGTCCGGATCCTGTTCCGGGTCGTCGCAAAGACTCTACCTCTCGGACAGCTGCCGCTCGTACGTCTCGTCAGGAGGGAATCCCCGCAGCCTCTCTCCCCGGGTCACCCCTTCCAGCTGTTCCGTCAGCTCCTGGTGCCCGGATCGCCTCGGCTGTCATCCCCTCCTCCTCGATGTCTTCCTCGGCTGCTGTGAAGGTTATGAGTCCTGCTTCGGCGACGCCCGTTGTGGGTCCACCGCGAGCGGCTCCTCCTCGTCCTTCCAGGGAGCCCTCCGTCATCATCCAGCGGGGCAAGGGAGAAACGAAGTCCACTGCAGCGGGTTCCATCGGGCCTCCACGGATCAGGCAAGTAACTGTTCATTCTGTTCCCATATTAGATGAATTGCCTTGCTTGATTCCTGGGGACGGAGTTCGGGGTTCACAGTCCCCTGAACTCCCTCCACCTGCTGCAGTAATTAGTAATGGACCTGCTACCTCTGTGTCTCCTTCCTTTGAGCGTTCCACCGCACCAGGTGTGAGCCTGCGGCCCTGGATAGCCTGGTTCCAGCCCCGCAGCCCCGTCATGGGCAGAGGAGGAGAGCGGACTGCAGTTTGGAGCCTGCGCTGACGATGAAGCGTCCCCGGGTCTCCACGGAAGAGCGGTCCAATCCAGCAGGTCGAGGAACCCCTGCCACCACGCCGTGCGGGTCGTCGGCGTGGACGTCAGCGTTGGAGGTTTCTCAGACTGTGAAGAACATCATGCCGACTGCAGGGCTCGCCGTAGCTGAGTGGGAGCCAGACGACGTCCTTCTGCCTTCGGAACCCGGATCGTCAAAGTCCTGGACGGTGACAGAACTTGAGTGCAGGCAAGTGCTCTATTTTGTCTTCCTTCTATCAATTCTGGAGCATTTTTGTCTGTCTCTCGGGGAGACGAGCCGGGTGCAGCCGTCCGCTACACCCAAGCTCATCTTGCTGGGCTCTGTCGCTACCGATGATCCTGATCCCGGTTCTTTTCCTTCTCCTGAGCCTTCTCTCAGGGTCACCAGTGCGGCGTCATTCCCGGTCGCTGTGCGGGAGGTTCCGGGTCCAGGATTGGAGGTTGTTTCTGGTGCTGCGCCGACCCAGTCGGGGTCCATCGTGGGTGCGGCATTGACCCAATCAGGGTCCGACGTGGGTGCTGCTCCGACCCAATCGGGGTCCGTCGTGGGTGCTGTGCTGATCCAATCGGAGTCCAACAGGGGTGCAGCGCTGGTTTGGTCCAAGGTTGGTGAGGGAGCTGCAGATCCTCTGCCGCCTGATGCTGGACTGACTCATCATCATTATTATAATCATCATCATCCTTCCCCCATTCATCTCCACCCGGTGCCGTTGGGGTTCTCCATGATCGGCTCGGCTCTCACTCATTTTCCCCCTCTCCCGGGAGGCCGTCTTCAAATTCTCCCCTGCGGTCCTGGTGGCTGAGTGATGCGGGTCAGCTGCCTGGAGGACTGCCTCGCCCGTTTGGCGTTCTGGGTCGGCCACCCGACAAACTTTCCCATCCGTTCGGCGATCTGGCCCGGCCGCCAGAAGAACTGTTTCCTGGCATGGGACTGGGGTAGGCCGCCCGAACTGTTCCTTTTCCCCCTGCCAGCGATGTGGACGCTAGATGCAGGGCGGCCCCCCGAACTATCGGCTTTCATGCCATGGTGCTTAGACTGCCGTCATCCCTGGTTTTCTATTTCTGTGCTCCCGTAACATTTTGGGATGTGCGGGGGTGTTATGTATGAAATTGTGTATCTCACCACTTCCTAGCGGGTGTTTTTTGTTTTCTCTCTGTTTAGATGTCAATTCGTTGCCTGTAACAGTTTGTGTGTTTGGATTTAAACTGCAGGGTTTCAACGTTTGTAGTGCTTTTTTTCTCTCTCCCCCCTTTCCTCTGTTGGGGGATGATATGTGTTTTTTTCCCTTGGAATTATGTATCTTGGTCTTTAGACCCGAGTTTTCTGTTTGTGGCCGGTAGGCTTAGTTGTCCCTTATTATTCTGCCTGTTGGTGCATTATGGAGTGTTTCTGTATTTTTCCATGCTCTGTAGTGTCTCCTGTTGGTATTTTTTTTGTGTGTATTCTGCCTGTTGGTGCATTATGGAGTGTTTCTATATTTTTCCATGCTCTGTAGTGTCTCCTGTTGGTATTTTTCTTCTCTTCACTCTGGTCGCCAGGATCTAGCCCTCCTTGGCCTTTTTTCCCCCCTCTCCTCCCTCCCTGGGGTGGTTTTGTTGGCCTCCCAGTTGGGGGGGAGCCCGATGTTACACCGCGTCTAGAATCCGCGTCGGGAACGGGGGCAACTGTCACGGTTCGTGTGCTGACTCCGTCGGCACTCGGGCTGCGCGGTAGTCTCTGTTCTCTCCTCTGGCGCGCTTCTAGACGTTTATTTTGACAGCGTCTCAGCAGGGCTTCCGGCTGTCAGTGGAGCCCCGCTGAACAACCTGTTTCCAATCAGTTGATGACCTTTCATCAGCTGATCAATCTATTCTGCCCTATTTAAGGGAGCAGCTCTGTTTGCTCAGGGCTGCGACCTACACAGACATTCCAACGTCTCCTTTCCAGTTTGGCTTCCCTAACCCTGAGGTCAGTTCCTACAGCGTTCAGGTTCCGCCCTCACTGTTCATATGTAAGTGTTTATATTTATTTGTGTTTTCTCCACGAGGCTTGTTATTTTGTCATTTTGTGTCTTTATTCAATAAATGTACGAACTCACGGCTGCCTACAGTGTCTCACTGATGAATCGTGAGAGCCATCCATGTCAAGTTTTATGTAAATTAAGGCCTTTCTTTGTGGCTACCCCTTTCTGCGTCAGTTCAACTTATTTGTGTTTTTGCAATATTTTGTTTTTACTCATTTGTAAGTGTAATCCTGATTTTTGTCCCGTTAATTGCTTTAACTCATCATTAAGATGAGTTAAAGCATCTTATTGCTTTAACTCATTGCTCTTATTGCGTGGTGTCCCCATCGTGGTGACCCAGATGCAGACACCACGAAAAGACCACTGGACAATTTTATTTACAATATAATTGTACAAGACACATGGCGAGAATCTGACAGCCCTGCAGGGGGAAAGAGAACAAAGGTGATAAGTAGCAGTCAGTGGCTGAATGAATGATTATGACAATGAATACTGAACTTTTCTTACAGGTGAGTCTTCTGACAGCGGTTGGTATTTACAGGATGGTTGCAGATCTTTGCCACGTGAGTAATCCTGTCCTGAGCACGGTGAGTAATCTTCAGCTGGAAGTGGTGAGGAGAGGCTGTAGCAGATGGGAGAAGGAGAGCCTCAGGCCCAAGGTTAGTTGATTAACAGTTTTTGAAGTGATGAATAATGGTAGACTTACAGGGGGTGAGTAGTCGGTTGGAAGGTTTGTCATGTACCACTCACTGCCAGGGAGGCAGCAAAAACCGACCCAAAGCGGAGATGAAGTTCAGTATGTTTAATAATCCAAAACACAGCTCGAGGCAGCATAATCCAAAACACGACACGAAGATGAAGAATAGGAACAAGACGAGGTGATGGCACATAACACAAGTTTTACGACGCCACAGGGAGCACGACTCAGACGCACAAATATATAGGGGAGAACAGATAAATAACTAACGTAAGACAGCTGGGACTAATTAAGAAGGAGTAGCTACAAAACAGGATGGGCGGGGCTGTGTAGACAATGGACACTGGGGAAACACGGAGGGCAAATAATGCAAATAATAATCATAAATAAACCAAATCAGTGAGAAAACATAACTGAACTAAGAACTGAGGATAATCCAACAAACTAATGATAACATAATTGTGCCAGCATTTCAAAAATAACAGAAGGTGTGGACCACGTATCTAGGTCATGACAGTGTTTCCTTGATGCACCAAGGTAGGTCCAGTCCGTCTGTGCACAGGTAGGCAGTCCTGGAAGATATTAATGAGGAGTTTGACAAGAGAATTAATGGTGAGATGAGATTATGAATTCCAGCATTGGAGGAGAAGGTTGGGGGAAGCACAAAGAGCAACTGATTGCACACAAGATAGAGGAACGCTCCAGACTGCTAGGCACGTCGTCTAACATCTCCACGAGGAAGTGCGGTGACCTTCCTCCTTTTAAAGCTGCAGTAATTAGAGACACAGGTGTGGAGAAGACAACAGCTGCAAGATATCAGGCAGTTAGCCGGAGGAGAAGGTGTGCAGACCAGAATAGTGCAATTGTATGTGAAAGTATTGTGATACATAAATGAAATACTTGTCCAAAACATTCGCACAAAAAACAGAAAACATAAATCCTTCAAAAATACTTTACTCGGTCAGCTGCCACATTAGCTATTTTGCATAATTAAAACTGTTGGCTGTATATGCCTGGAATATTGTGCTGGTAAGTATTGGAGAGGTTATTGGAGTAAAAAGAGGTCCACAGAAGTGAAAATAAAAAATTGAGAATGCATTTTTTTCAATTAAAAATAGGTTATCCACGTTTGTTTTGTTACTTTTTTCAGTCATTGAGATAACTGACTGTTAGAGAAGATTTTCTAATTCTGCTTCTGTGGCAAACCCCTTTCCCCTCTCTTTTTATGCTTTGCATTCTACCATGATGCTAGAGCAAAGCAGATTTCCCGGCACGATTGTTCAATTTCCTCCCCATTTCTGGAGGACTATTTTCTTCAAAGCTCAGCAGTCACCATGTGCATTCAGTAGAGATTTTTATCGTGTTTGTTCTATGAAATGACTGCAAATCATGTTGGCCATTAAAAAAAAAAAAGGTTAAGGTACAGGAATAATTGAGTAACTTCAAGAAAGATTTTGTGTGACGTTAATTGTAATGTGGTCACTGATGGCACATTTTCCTGTTGAAGGTGACATGCACGCACAGTAATAATGACACATTTGCACTTATCCCAGCTATCGGACGACAGTTAAATCGCTCAGTGTAGTTACTGAGGGGGCTGTGATTTGCAGTGAAATGCTGTCATGCCTTCTTTTTGTTTCATGAAGAATATGTTTTCCCTTAGTAACACAGCAGTTTTGAGTGAGATGTCAAAGGGTTTTTTTTTTATGTGTGGGAGTTGGAATTAGTAGGGTGGGAGGGTGGGAACAGAAGCAGGAGTTTGTGCCATTTTCTGGTCAAAGCTGCAGGCACAGCTGCCAACAGCTTTCAGGCACTGGAACTTTTATTCTTCTTAATAACTCTAAAAATAAGCAAGTGACTTTTGGTCCCTCTAGGAAACTTTAAAATCTTTCGTAAAACTTTTATTTTTGCCTCTGTCTACTGCTCAAGGAGAAAAGAGACCGAGAGAGTGACAGACAGACATGCTGGAACTGAAGTAGATTGCCAGAGTGCATGCAGATGCCCAGTCGCAATGAATCAACATGGTGGCACTTACAACCTTGAAAGGGTGTGTGTATATGCCAGATGTCCAGGTTTAATCTCTTTTGAAATAAACTCCAACACATTAAATAAGTGATCATAGAGGTTTTCATTCTGCAAAGCATGCCCCACAGACCGAAATATATTGACTGGAAAAAGCGAAGACATTAAATTAACAACATGCAGCGGTCACAGCTTCATTTGATAGTAGAATATTAAAACTTTTTCATGTGTAGCATCACGTGGTGACACCATTAAATAAATGTAGTGTTAAAGGCCCTGTCACACCTTGACGATTTAAGCAGCATTTGCCAAACGTATAAAAATTGGTCTAAAACGCTGGCATATGCCAAAATTTTCACTTTTGGCCGTATGCATCGCGTATCTATAATGAGTTTGACATATGCATAACACATTAGTAACTTATATAGAATGTTTTGATAACTTACACATAACTTAAACCAACAAATGCTTAGCGTGTTGCCGGCATTCACAACTTATGCCCGACGATAGTCTAACTTATACATAACTTATGCATAGCTTATCCTAACTTATGCATAGCACGGTCATGCCAACCTGCCGTCGCCTCCCAATCTATGAATCCTAGTTGTGCGAGAGATAATCTTTGTTCAACCGAAATGATTCTCCCCTCCAAAGACTATCGCATGGTGAAGGGGTGTGACCGACCTGGCAGAGCTGTCAAATCTGTCAAGTCGGTCACGCCTAAAACAGCTGATGTGACACATCACGAACATCAGATGACAGTTGTCACAACCTGACTCAAAGGCGTGCAAACTGATGGCGATAAAAAAGTTTATTTTCAATAAAGTGCAAAAAAAAACAAGATAATGCATGGAGTGTGCTTTTGCCGGTGTGAACCCAAAAATATCAGAGCCGCAGCCAAGGGACAGCAAAGTGTGATTTATCATGGAAAACAGCTGAGCTCTGTGCTTCGGGCAGACAGCTGATTGGATCCACCTCCTTTGTTGTTCTGACATTTTGGCTTATCTATCAGAACAGCACTGGACAGTTGATGGTACAGACTGCAATCAAAGGTAAAAACATGATAAGGAGGTTTTCCTTTGCTCTAATTTACAGACGTGGACAAAATTGTTGGTACCCTTCTGTTAATGAAAGAAAAACCCACAATGGTCACAGAAATAACTTGAATCTGACAAAAGTGGTAATAAATAAAAATTCTATGAAAATGAACCAATGAAAATTAGACAATGCTTTTGAATTGTGGTTCAACAGAATTATTTTAAAAAACAAACTCATGAAACAGGCCTGGACAAAAATGATGGTACCCTTAACTTAATATTTTGTTGCACAACCTTTTGAGGCAATCACTGCAATCAAACGATTTCTGTAACTGTCAATGAGACTTCTGCACCTCTCAGCAGGTATTTTGGCCCACTCCTCATGAGCAAACTGCTCCAGTTGTCTCAGGTTTGAAGGGTGCCTTCTCCAGACGGCATGTTTCAGCTCCTTCCACATATGTTCAATAGGATTTAGATCAGGGCTGATAAAAGGCCGCTTTAGAATAGTCCAGTGTTTGGCTCTTAGCCATTCTTGGGTGTTTTTAGCTGTGTGTTTTGGGTCATTATCCTGTCGCAAGACCCATGACCTGCGACTGAGACCAAGCTGTCTGACACTGGGCAGCACATTTCTCTCTAGAATACCTTGATAGTGTTGAGATTTCATTGTACCCTGCACACATTCAAGACACCCTGTGCCAGATGCAGCAAAGCAGCCCCAGAACATAACAAAACCTCCTCCATGTTTCACAGTAGGGACAGTGTGCTTTTCTTGGTATGCTTCATTTTTGCGTCTGTGAACACAGAGCTGATGTGCCTTGCCAAAAAGTTCTAGTTTTGTCTTGTCTGTCCATAGGACATTCTCCCAGAAGCTTTGTGGCTTGTTAACATGCAGTTTAGCAAATTCCAGTCTGGCTTTTTTATGATTTGTTTTCAACAGTGGTGTCCTCCTTGGTCATCTCCCATGAAGTCCACTTTGGCTCAAACAACGACGGTTGGTGCGACCTGACACTGATGTACCTTGACCTTGAAGTTCACCATGTTTAGAGGTTATTCTGTGCTCTTTTGTTACCATTCGTATTATCCGTCTCCTCCTGCGACCACGTCCAGGGAAGTTGGCTACAGTCCCGTGGATCTTAAATTTCTTAATAATATGTGCAACTGTAGTCACAGGAACATCAAGCTGCTTGGAGATGGTCTTATAGCCTTTACCTTTAACATGCTTGTCTATAATTTTCTTTCTAATCTCCTGAGACAACTCTCTCCTTTGCTTCCTCTGGTCCATGTTTAGTGTGGTACACACCATGTCACCAAACAGCACAGTGACTACTTGTCATCCTTTAAATAGGCCGACTGACTGATTACAAGTTTGTAGACACCTGTGATGTTAATTAGAGGACACATCTTGGTTGAACATGTCCCTATGGTCACATTATTTTCAATCTTTTCTAGGGGTACCATCGTTTTTGTCCAGGCCTGTTTCATGAGTTTGTTTTTTTAAAATAATTCTGTTGAACCACAATTCAAAAGTATTGTCTGATTTTCATTTGTTAATTTTCATAGAATTTTTATTTATTACCACTTTTGTCAGATTCAAGTTATTTCTGTGACCATTGTGGGTTTTCTTTCATTAACAGAGGGGTACCAACAATTTTGTCCACGTCTGTATTTGGTCATTAGGTTCGTCATTTATATCTGGTAAATGTCCCTGTCTCGTCTTGTGCTCTGTATGTTCATTGTCATTGTTGTTCGGGTCTCTGTCATAAGCACTGTCTGAGTTATGTCTCCCCTCGTCCTGTATTCATGTCTCATGTTTACCTTTTGTCTCAGTCCCTCATGTTTTTGTATCTGTTGCCACACTCTGCTGTCTGATTGCCCCCGATTGTTCCAACCTGTCCTGTATTGTCTTGATTGCCCCCTTGTCTATTTATGTCAGCGTGAGTCTCTGTCCAGTGTGGTGTCCTTACAGTCATGCTACATGATCAACACGTACCCTGTCCAGTGTGTTTATCCTGCCTGTATCCCGCCGTGTTTTTGCCTGCCAAGTTTGTGTTTGATGTGCCTGCCTGCCAGCTTGTTTACTGTATTTTCTGTTTTGGCTCTCGAGCTGTGTTTGGGTAGGTCAAATAAAAACTGTTGAACTTGAGTCTTTCATCTGGATCCTGCATCAACAAGTCATGACATTCATTCACTCAAAATGGAGCATTTGTAGGTTTTAATTTTCTAAAATTTGTCTGTTGAGAGAGATTACCCCACCACCCAAAAAAAAAAAAAAAAAAAAATTAAAACATTCACTTCTCTTGGTGTCTGTGAGGCGCCAGTGTCTGTTTTGTTTTGGCAACATCAAAAAATCATGTGCATGTTTCATGATCTGCATATGTTACCTTAACATGATTTTGTTGTTTTGGCAACATCATAAAGCCAACTTTATTGTCATTCAATCCATACAGCCAATCATGTACAGTAGAACAAATTACATTTCTCTTATCTACAATGTTAATCACATCTACAACCAGAGGGGTCGCTGCCATGCAAGGTGCCGCCACAAATTTCCCTCCTCTGTTCCATTATTGCTGAGCACCAAGCTGGACAGCAGGAAGTTCCACTTTTATATGGTCTTCAGCATGACCCGGCTGCGATTTGAACCCAGGCGTGGGGCGGATGCTCTACCAACTAGGCCACCGCTACACCCCCACTCCTAAACCCATGTGCAAACAAAATCATGTCAATGTTACATACTGTATATGTAACATTGACATGATTTTGTTTGTTTTGGTCATGTGCATGTTTCATGATCTGCATATGTTACCTCACATGATTTTGTTGTTTTGGCAACATAATAAAATCATGTTTCATGATCTTCATATGTAATATTGATACGATTTTTTTTGCACATGATTTTTGGAGTGATAGCATATTGGTGGCCAGTTGGTAGACCATCCACCCCACACCTGGGAGGCCTGGGTTCAAATCCCAGTCTTGACGTGAGTTGTGGTGGTGCCTTGCATGGCAGCAGCCCTTCTGATTCTAGATGTGATTAACATTGTAGATAAGAGAAATGTAATTTTGTTCTATACGGATTGAATGACAATAAAGTTGGCTTTATTATGTTGCCAAAACAACAAAATCATGTGAAGGTAACATACGCAGATCATGAAACATGCACATGATTTTATTATGTTGGCAAAACATAACTTTATTTTGTGGAACCACTTTCAGTGATTTTATTATGTTAGTTTAAAAGAATTTTTTTTTCAGTGCAGACCAACTGGAAGACATAGTCTCTCCAGCGTGTCTTGGGTCTGTCCCAGGATCTCCCCCCAGTGGGACGTGCCCGAAGCACCTTAAGTGGGAGGCGTCCAGGAGGCATCCTTATCAAATGCTCAAACCATCTCAACTGGCTCCTTTCAGTGTGAAGGAGCAGCAGCTCTACTCTGAGCCTCTCCCAGATGACCTGAGGTCATCACCCTATCTCTAAGGGTGAGTCCAGCAATCTTACAGAGAAAGCTCCTTTCATCTGCTTGTGTCTGTGATCTCATGCTTTTGGTCATTACCCAAAGTTCATGACCATAGGTGAGGGTAGTAATGTAGACTGACCGGTAAATCAACAGCTTTACTTTAGAACTCAGCTCCCTCTTCCCCACAACAGACCGGCACAGCGTCCACATCACTGCAGCTGCTGATCATATTTGTCTGTCAGTCTCCTGCTCCAGTCTCCCCTCACTTGTGAATAAGACCCCGAGATACTTGAACTCCTCCACTTGGGGCAGGAGCTTGTCTCTTACCTGGAGAGTAATATCCACCCTTTTCTGGCTGAGGGCCATGCACTCGGACTTGGAGGTGCTGATTCTCATCCCGGGCACCTCACACTCAGCAGCAAACCACTCCAATAAGATCTGTAGGTCATTGCTTGATGAAGCGAGCAGGACAACATCCTCTGCAAAAAACACGGACGAGATCCTATGCATGGTTACCAAACTTGACACCCTCTGTTCCTTGGCTGTGACTTGAATTCCTGTCCATAAATATTATGAACCGGATTGGAGACAAAGGGCAGCTCTGGCAGGGTCCAGTGAATTTAGGAACGAGTTTGACTGATTGTTGACAATGCGAACCATACGTGGGGGGGGGGGGGGGGGGGGGGGGGGGGCTGAAAAGTTGTCATATAAGGACCGAACAGCTCATAGCAACGAGCCCGATGCCCCATACTTCCGAAGCACCCCCCACAAGAAACCGTGAGGGAAAACTTCCATCCAGTCAAAATAGGGGCTCATGACTAACACTAAAAACAGGGTTTTCTGGAAGAGCTCACAGAGTGACTTTCTACATAGATCTCATGCAAAACGATACAGAATTAATTTTTTTAATCAAAATACAGGTACATGTATGCTCTTGATGATGTCAGAATTTGAAATTAATCTACAAAAAAAGCAGATAAATTGGTTCTTTAAATATTTTTTTAAAAATGTACAGAAATTCCTCATTGTTGTGGCACGTCCTACCTCAGACCTGGTGACTCTCTGCATATTCCTCTCTTGTGGTCTACTTTGACCCTCTGGGCTGGCTCACTCACCAGCTTTTAGCTGCTTCCTCTGTCACTTGGACAATCCAGGACTTTTTGCTAGACTCAACAAAATTTATATCAAAACCTGTTATCTTTGTGTCAAGCTTTTGTCATCACTCCTGTCAGAGTTCACCCACCAAAAAACAACAATTTCCACTCCTATCATGGACCAGCCATTGCCAAATTAAATGTGACTGAATAAGACCAAACCACATACTGTAGGTTAAATACCAATGAAACAAATGGGGTTACTGGCTCAACTTCTCTGACCAGGTACAGTTGTAGTGACCACATGATCAAGAGAGGCTTCACAACTGGTGAGCCTTTAAAACCCCTTGTTTACCCAGACACTGGAACATCACAGGTGCACTCCGCCATGATAGCACACGTCAGGAGTCAACAAGCGTCACAAAAGCAGAGATTTTTTTTTGAGCAGCTTGAAAGAGCACCATAATAGGTTATCAGTAAGTTTACATGGCACTTGGGTGTTTTCCGCACTTGGAGTTTTAACCAATTAGTCACACTCATTAACTTGACATTCAATCGCATATGGCCCGCTGTATTGAGCGTGCAAAGAAGGACTGCAGAGCAACAGCCGTGCAAACACTTTATCCCCTAGAGAAAACAATCACATTGTCATCGTTTTTTTCACGTTGCATTTTTTCAGTCTGAGAATTTCCTGTACACTGTCACACTTGGAGAAAAGCTAAACACAGTGTGAAAACTTGGATGGACATCTGTCTCGAGAACATGCGACGCATTACATTTTATGGTACATTTGCACAAGCAATATACAAAATGCTCAAAGACCTTTAATTTAATTTCAGAGAATGTGCCTCTGGAAAACGTGGGCATATGACTGTCAGCAAGGCTATGAGGACTTGACTTGTGGAACAATCAACCATCACACCAGGAATCAAAGGGTTAATTTACACATTTAGACATACTGTATGATTCATAGTGCATCGCAAAATCAGTTTTCATGTCAAGAGAAAATGTGTCACCCTTTGGAATTTGGAGTTTGCAGAATATCACTCGTTAAGCCTTTGAGGCATCTGATATAATTTCATTATACCCCTTTTACACAGGGGTGGAGATATTTGAGAGATTAAAAATTTCCCAGATCTTTCAATGATCTCTCAGCGGTCTGTCAATGATCTTCCATTGATTTCCACACTTGCTACAGTCTCCTCAAAGTTCTGACACACACAAGGATCTCCCAAACATTTACACACAAACAGCTTTTTCAAGGCTTTAGGAGCTTATTCAACGATCGTTGAGGGATCAGGCCAATTTTTGATCCCTCAACAATCTCTCAACAATCTCCATGTTGTGTAAAGGTGCCCTTACACTGTAAGTGCATCATTGGTAACCAAATTTAAGTATACTTTATTTTTTGAAATCGCTTTTAATAAACTGATCATACAAGTTCTTTGAGTGTTTTGCATGATTGGCACCAGAAGAATTGTCTGCACCCCGGATTATTCCAAAAACAAAAGCATTAAAACAATAAATTAATAAATGGCCGTAAGGATGAATCAGTTGACTAAACTTTCTCATATACAGAACTCAAACTAGATAGACAAACAAAAACTGCTTTTAATTTAAGCATTCCAGAGAAGCTGCCCAGCAGTTTGGTGGCACAGTAGTTAGCACTGTGGCAGCACAGCAAGAAGGTCAGGGGATCAATCCCACCCCCTGACCATTGGTGACCCTTCTGTGTGGAGTTTGCATGTTCTCCCCATGTCTGTGTGGTTTTTTCTCCAGGTACCCCAGTTTCCTCCCACAGGCCAAAGACATGGATGTTAGGTTAATTGGCATCAACTGGGGATTCTAAATGGTTCCTAGCAGTGTTTCTTCTGACTTAAAGACCTTGGCGCGGTGGCAACATTTTTTGGGGGGAGAGGGGTGGCGCAGAAAGCACATGACAGTGTTGTAATGAGAACATGTTAATTTTATACTATTTATTTCTTTTTTTAAATTTTGCACAGTAACTTTGCATATGGAACTTATTATTTGAAGTATTGTACAACCGAGGCTTGAAGGTTGAAATATTGGACCAATTGGGGTCCCACCCAGACATCCTGTGTTTGGACTTTTTATTGGTGTTATCCTTCTCTCCTTCCTCTGCTCTCACCTCTCCTGGACCCTCTGCCTGATCACTTTCCTCTCCTTGGCTCATCTTGTCTGTCTCATCTTTCCCTCTCTGAGCCCTTTCTAATTCAAGTTCTCTGTCTGTCTATGGTGGTATACAAACAGGTTAGACAATACCAAGTGTCACATTTTGTCTTGCAGGATTTTTTTGTCATGGTTTACATAAATGACAAAAATATGTGGGGTTTTTTGTATTTTTATTCTAGTGTGTGTTTCTTTCCATTGAGAAAGAGGAGGAAAGGGAAGGGAAAAAAACATTCATAATAGTAATTTACTATGCATACTTAAATTATATGATCGGAGGTGGGTATAGTAGCCAGGAATTCTACTAATGTAAAAGCAGTGCTATGAAATTAATAATTAAAAGGAGACAACCAGAAATTTCTAGTTAAGGATACAAAAGGCACCCACTTCAAAACATGAGTAATGACTTCAGTCTTGAAAGTTTGAGGTTTTTCTCAAATTTATAACAATTTTCTTATAGTTGTCTACTTTTCTTTGTAAATTTATCTAAATTTGAACCATTTTCCTCAAATTTGTAATTTCCTCTTGTAAAATTGACTTTTCTTGTACTTTTGAAACTTTATTATAAATTTGTGGATTATCTTATGGCTATTTTTTGTCTGTTTTTTAAAATAAAATTACCACTTTTGACGAACTAACTAACTAACTAACCTGCACTTATATAGCGCTTTTCTAGTCACAAAGACCACTCAAAGCGCTTTCACTAGTACTGACCCTCTATTCTAAGGGCCTATAGGAAGGCTGCAGTGCAGTCAAAACATGTAAAGAAGGTAAAAATATCTTTCTATTTTTGTCTTTAATAAGAACAAAAGGTAAATAAATTTTAAACAGACTGTGGTAGAATTTTGACTTTTTTTCCCTTATACATTTTACACTTTTGACCATAAGACAATGCTATCGAGCTAGCCGGCCTACACACGCTCCGGGCAGACAGAGCAGCAGTTGACTTCGGTAAGACAAGGGGGGGGGAGTGTGCATTTATATTAACAAGGCTTGGTGCACAAACTCTGTCACTGTTGAGAGACACTGCTCAGCTAACCTGGAGTTTCTCATGGTTAAATGTAGACCTTTCTATCTGCCACGCGAGTTCACTTGTACCATCATAACAGCCGCTTACATTTCTCCGGATGCTAATGCTAAGCTTGCTATGAAAGAACTGCATGCAGCTATTAGCAAACAACAAACTGCACACCCAGAGGCAGCATTTATTGTGGCGGGTGATTTTGACCACTCTAACCTCAAGACAGTGCTTCCTAAATTCTACCAGCATGTCTCCTGTCACACAAGAGGGGACAAAACATTGGACCATGTTTACACCAATATTGTGGGAGCCTACACAGCAACTCCCCTCCCCCACCTAGGTCAGTCTGATCACTTATCCTTGTTCCTTACCCCCAAGTATGTACAAGTATGTACCCCCAAGTTCAACCGGGTGAAGCCATCAGTGAGGACCATCAAAGTGTGGCCAGAGGGGGTTGACTCTGTACTCCAGGAGAAGTTTAGGAACACAGACTGGAGTAGGTTCACCTCTCAGGCTACCTGTGGCTCCCACATAAACATCAACTCTTACACCCACTCAGTCCTGGACCATATCAACACCACTAATGACAGTGTCACCACGGAAAGACAGATCACCACGTACCCAAATCAGAAGCCGTGGATGAACAGAGAAGTGCGGCTTCTGCTAAAAGCACGTAACAATGCCTTTAGATCTGGTGATGCACAGGCCTACAGTTCATCCAGGGCAGATCTGAAGAGGGGCATCAAGAAGGCCAAGCACAGCTACAAGCTGAAGGTGGAGGAACATTTTGGGGACTCTGACCCCCGACGCATGTGGCAGGGCATTCAAGCTATCTCTGATTATAAGCCCAGCAACTCCATACCTATAGCCATGACTGTGCCCTTTCTCAATGAGCTAAATGACTTCTATGCTCGTTTTGACAAGGACAACAACGAAAAGAACATCAATTTCCCACCCTCTGATGACCTCCACCACCTCACACTCACCCACACCGACGTCCGTAACGCACTGAGTCATGTCAACGTACGTAAGGCTGCTGGCCCTGATGGCATTCCTGGGCGTGTGCTGAGGGCATGCGCTGAACAGCTGGCAGGGGTCTTCACAGACATCTTCAATCTGTCCCTGGCCCAGGCCGTGGTACCAGCGTGCTTCAAGACCACTTCAATAGTACCAGTGCCGAAACATTCAACACCATCCATCCATCCATCCATCCATCTTCTACCGCTTTTCCGGAGGTCCGGGTCGCGGAGGCAGCAGTTCAAGCAGAGAAGCCCAGACTTCCCTCTCCCCAGCCACCTGCTCCAGCTCTTCAGAGGGGATACCAAGGCGTTCCCAGACCAGCTGGGAGACATAGTCTCTCCACCGAGTCCTGGGTCTGCTCCGGGGTCTCCTCCCAGTGGGACGTGCCTGAAACACCTCAAGTGGGAGGCGTCCAGGAGGCATCCTAATCAGATGCCCGTACCACCTCAACTGACTCCTTTCAATGTGGAGGAGCAGCGGTTCTACTCTGAGCCTCTCCCGGATGACTGAGCTCCTCACCCTATCTCTCAGGGTGAGTCCAGCAATCCTACGGAGAAAGCTCATTTCAGCCGCTTGTATCCGTGATCTCGTTCTTTCGGTCATTACCCAAAGCTCGTGACCATAGGTGAGAGTAGGAACGTAGATTGACTGGTAAATCGACAGCTTTGCCTTAGAATTAAGTTCCCTCTTCACCACAACAGACCGGTACAACGTCCGCATCACTGCAGATGCTGCTCCAATCCATCTGTCGATCTCTCGCTCCATTTTCCCCTCACTCGTGAACAAGACCCCAAGATACTTAAACTCCTCTGTCACCATGGGTTGAGATGCCGTCTCGGCACTCAGCCCATGTTTTCCCTCATCCCTGCTTCCCATTGAGCAGCGTCTCAGCTGGCCCCCAGCTGGCAGCATTATGGACAGCTGGGGCCAATTGGTCTTCATCAGCTGGGGCGCTGCCAATGAGGATAAATAGGAGCAGCCTCGATGACTCGGGGCTGCGACATAAACACATTGCTAAGCTGAAGCCCCTTCGTCTGGTGTCAGCTCATACTCCTCTTGCAGCATTCCTGTGTTTGTATCCCGCTGTGAGTATGTACGTCTTGTTACCCCCACGTCCGGTACGAGCTGCTTACCTCTGCGCTGTGCAACCTGTGAGTGTACCTCTGCATGAGTATCTGTGCTCTCCTCATCCCTTCCCCTTTACCCTGAATAAAATATCACGACTCACTGGCTTGCCCCTGGCTCTGATTGCCCGGCTCCCTAGAGCCGGATATGACAGTATGTCGCAGCCAGAAGAGCTACCGGCGGCCGTGAGTCGCTGTGGAAATGTACCTTTCTGTCCGAGTGTCAGCGCTGCTAGCATGGCGTTTCCCAGGAGTCACTTCCGGCGCCAGGGCGACGAGCTGAGGTCCATCTCGGAGGCTGTCGACGGGACGTTCTTCACCCTGCACGACGCCTCCAACGCGAGACGCTGGCATCCGGGCCGTGCTGAGGAACTCCTGGACTGTCACCCTCACTCTCTGTACCATCTGGAGGACAGTGCCAGGATAGACGCTGCAGGTACACAGCGAGAGAAGCTCCACGGGGTGGATGGAAATCCCGGCAGGGAGTCGAAGTGGGCGACGTCTTTCCCCGCTTCGGAGTCCCGTTCCTGCCGCCATTCCAGTCCGGGAGTTCGCGCCAACCAGAGGACTTCCCCCGACCTGCGCCACGTCACTCGGGATTCCCTTCAAGGAGCCGCAGCTGACAGCAGTTATGTCCGGGGTCGAGTGGCTGTCGCGAGCTCTACTGTGTTTCCTGTCACCACCTTCAGGCATGTGGCGGCGGCAGTGAGATTGATGGTGAGGACTTCAGGGCTACGAAGCTTTCCCGTGCTCGACGCCTTCCTCGTCTCGATCTCCGATCTGGAGCGGTGAATCCTGGGTTTCCCCCTCGCTTCGTCCCCTGGGAGTAGTCGTCATCACATCGCCGAGTCACCTCTGCATGAACCTCGTCCGGATCCAGTTCTGGGTCATCGTCAGGACCGTTCCTCCCACGCAGCTGTCATCCCTTCGCCTCGTCAGTGTGGAGACTCTACAGCCTCGTCCCCTGAGCCTCGTTCCCCCGCTGTCATTCCTGGACATTCGGGCTGGCTCACCCCGGCTGTTTTCCCCTCCTCCTCGACGCGCTTCCTGACCGCTGTGTGTGCCTGGAATCCCGGCCTGGTGAGCTCTCTGCTGGAGACAACGCGAGCGACCCTCAGACGAATTCCCGGGGGGTCCTCCGTTATCGCCGGGCGGGGAGAGGAAGAAGCAGATTCCACTACAGCAGGCGATACTCAACCTCCAGGGGGCAGGCAAGTCATTGTTTTTTCACACCTGCTTAATGATTTGCTCTGTCACATCCCTGGAGAAGTTCAGGGTTCGCAGCTCCCTGAACTCTCCCCACCTGCTGTAACCTGTATGCCTAATCCCGCATCCTCTGTGTCTCTCTCCGCCGAGCGGTCCCCGGCTCCGGGTCAACGTGGTGGGATATGGAGAGGGCCTGTGGTTCCGCAGCTACATTGCGGACGGAGGAGGGGGACTGACTGCTGCGTGGAGTCTACGCCGACGACTGAGCGTCCCCGGGTCTCCACGGAGGAGCGGTTCGGTCCGGCGGGACGAGATTCTTCTGGCTTCACGCCGAGTGGATCGTCGGCGGGGTTACCTGAGCTGGAGGGATCTCAAGCTGCGCTGACCATCGTGCTGGCTGCGGGGCCCGACGCGGCTAGATGGGAGCCTGACAACGACCTCCTGACGACGGATCCTGGATCTTCGCAGTCCTGGACGGCGTCAGAACCCGAGATCAGGCGAGTGCTCTCCTTTCTTTTCTCTCTTTTTATCCCCGAGCACTTCAGCCTATCTCCAGGGGAGACGAGCCGGGTGCAGCCGCCCGCTGCGTCTGAGCTCGTCTCGCCGGGTTCTGGCGCTGCCGGTGATCCTGATCCCAGTTCTGTTTTCTCTTCTGAGCCTTCTTCCAGGGTCACCGGCAAGGAGTTGCTGTTCCTCGTGGTGCTGGAGGGTCCGGGTTCAACGTTGGAGGTCGGTTCTGGTGCTGTATTAAACGTGGGTTTGCCCGAGACCCAGTCGGGGTCCAACGTGGGTTCGCCTGAGGCCCGATCGGGGTCCGACGTGGGTGCTGCCCCAGTATTGTCCAGGTCCGGTGAGGAGGTGGCCGTTTTCCTGCGGCCTGACGCCCGCCGCCCTCGTCATCGGCTCTCCCCAGAGCCTCTTCCACCGGGATCCGCTCTGATCCTTCACCCGTCTCAACAGTCCTGGTGGTTGAGTGATGCGGGTCGACGACCTGACCCACAGAACTTTCGGTTCGGTGATCTGGTTCCCCCCACTGGTCTGTTTCCCTCTGGGCAGCCTGGTTCGGCTGCCGGTGGACTGGATTCCTGGGATCTGGGTCCAGAGTTCGCCGTCCGAACACTTCTCTTCCCCTGATTCGCCAGCTGGACAATGGGCGGGGAGATCTCCGGAGCCATCTCGGCCATTTTTGGACTCTGCCTGCCATGCACCTCGGGTGTCACTTTCTTTTATCGTTATTAAGGTCACTTGGGTGTAGTATTTTTGTCCTGTTGGTGGATTCGTATTTATAGTGCTGTGTGTTTTCCATCGCTCATGCTCAACATTTTACTTTTTGTACTATGTTTTTAGTCCCGTTTTTGCATTGTAGAGTTATGTTTTGTTTTCCGTAACACCATGCTCTGCAGTTATCCATTTATTCCAGTCACTTTCATTTCTTTAGGTGACTGGGTATTTATATATTCGTGTGTGTGGGTTTTTCTTTGCCTGCACTCAGTATTTCTCTTATGTCCTGTTTGTTCATTAGAGTCATGTGCCTTGTTTTTCGTAACACCATGCTCTGTAATTGTCTATTTGTTCCAGTCACCCTCACTTTTCTTGGTGACTGTGTATGTACTTAAATTAGCGCTGTGTATAGGTTCCCTTTTATTTAACCGTACTCAGCATTTTTGCCCTGTACCTTTTTGGTGGTTCTTTTTTCCTTGCTCTGGGTCACGCATGGTTGGTACTCTCTGGGTAGTATGTAACCGGCGTGCTGACCCAGTTCTTCTCCCCATCTGTACCTGGGTTAATTATTCTGTTTTGTCAGTATTGTATTTGGGTTTTTCTTTCCCGCTACCCTACATTGCCCCATTGATGTTGTCCTTCCCTTGGCTTCTTCCCCTCCGGTCCGCCTCCCTTCCTCCCACTCTAGGTGTGGGGGGGGGGGGGGGGCTGGGATGTTCCTGGTCGTTCAGGAGCCCGACCTTGAGGGAGGGGCTCTGTCACCATGGGTTGAGATGCCGTCTCGGCACTCAGCCCATGTTTTCCCTCATCCCTGCTTCCCATTGAGCAGCGTCTCAGCTGGCCCCCAGCTGGCAGCATTATGGACAGCTGGGGCCAATTGGTCTTCATCAGCTGGGGCGCTGCCAATGAGGATAAATAGGAGCAGCCTCGATGACTCGGGGCTGCGACATAAACACATTGCTAAGCTGAAGCCCCTTCGTCTGGTGTCAGCTCATACTCCTCTTGCAGCATTCCTGTGTTTGTATCCCGCTGTGAGTATGTACGTCTTGTTACCCCCACGTCCGGTACGAGCTGCTTACCTCTGCGCTGTGCAACCTGTGAGTGTACCTCTGCATGAGTATCTGTGCTCTCCTCATCCCTTCCCCTTTACCCTGAATAAAATATCACGACTCACTGGCTTGCCCCTGGCTCTGATTGCCCGGCTCCCTAGAGCCGGATATGACATCCTCCACTTGGGGCAGGAGCCTGTCCCCAACCCGGAGAGGACAATCCACCTTTTTCCGGCTGAGGACCATGGACTCGGACTTGGAGGTGCTGATTCTCATCCCAGCCGCTTCACACTCAGCGGCAAACCGTCCCAGCAAGAGCTGTAGGTCATTGCTGGATGAAGCCAACAGGACAACATCATCTGCAAACAACAGAGATGAGATCCTGTGGTCACCAAGCATGACACCCTCCATTCCCTGGCTGCGCCTAGAAATCCTGTCCATAAAAATTATGAACAGGATCGGTGACAAAGGGCAGCCCTGGCGGAGTCCAACTCTCACTGGGAATGACTCCGACCGAGTGTTGGCAATACGAACCAAACTCTCACAACGGTCGTACAGAGACCGAATAGCTCGTAACAACAAGCCCGATACCCCATACTCCCGAAGCACCCCCCACAAAAATCTACGAGGGACGCGGTCAAATGCCTTCTCCAAGTCCACAAAACACATGTAAACTGGTTGGGCAAACTCCCATGAACCCTCAAGAATTCTCGAGAGGGTAAAGAGCTGGTCCGATGTGCCACGGCCAGGACGAAAACCACATTGCTCCTCCTGAATCCGAGGTTCGACCAACGGCCAGACTCTCCTCGCCAGTACCTTGGCATAGACCTTCCCATTCAACAACATTCAACACCATCGTGCCTAAATGACTATCGCCCTGTGGCACTGACGCCCATAGTCATGAAGTGCTTTGAGCGACTGGTCTTGGCACAGCTCAAAAAAGGCCTGCCCCCTACACTGGACCCTCATCAGTTCGCCTACCGGAGCAACAGGAGTACAGAGGATGCGGTTTCTACAGCGCTGCACTATGTACTCTCACACCTGGATGACAAGAACACCTACGCAAGAATGCTGTTTGTTGACTTCAGCTCAGCATTCAACACAGTTATCCCCTCCAAGTTGCTCACTGAACTTGGGGACCTGGGAATCAGTACCTCCACCTGCAACTGGATCATGGATTTTCTGACCAACAGACCCCAGCATGTTAGGTCAGGCCCCAACCGTTCTTCCGTCATCACACTCAACACTGGTGTACCACAGGGCTGTGTGCTCAGCCCATTCCTCTACTCCCTCTACACCCATGACTGTAGGCCTATATATGGATCCAATTCCATCATAAAGTTCGCAGATGACACCACGGTGATTGGACTCATCAGGGACAACGACGAGTCAGATTACAGGGCAGAGGTTGAGCACTTGGCTACTTGGTGCGCTGACAATAACCTGCTCCTTAACACCAGCAAAACCAAGGAGCTCATAGTGGACTACAGGAAGGAGAGGGAAGAGACACATGACCCCATCCATATCAATGGCATAGCTGTTGAACGTGTCCCCAGCTTCAAATTCCTGGGGACCCACATCTCGGAGGACCTGTCCTGGTCAGTTAACACCACCAGCCTGATCAAGAAGGCCCATCAGCGCCTCTTCTTCTTGAGGACACTGAAGAAGAACCATCTGTCAACTGACATCCTGGCCAACTTCTACCGCTGCGTGATAGAGAGCACCCTGACCAACTGTATCACAGTCTGGTATGGGAGCTGCTCTGTCGCTGACCGCAAGGCGCTGCAGCGGGTGGTGAAAACCGCCCAACGCATCACAGGGACTCCACTTCCAGTTATAGAGGACATCTACAGGAAAAGATGTCTGCGCCGGGCACGCAGCATTCTTAGGGACTCCAACCATCCTGCTCATGGACTGTTCCAGCTTCTCCCCTCCAGAAGACGTTTCAGAAGCCTTCGGACTAGAACCAGCAGGTTTAGGAACAGTTTCTTTCCAACAGCTGTCACGTTATTGAACTTAGTTCCCCGCTGACTCTCTTACCATCATCTCTTACCATCCTCACCTGTACATAACTGCATAACTACATAACTACATCTAACTTATTGCACATTATTTGCACATAACAGTACTCTTAACTTTCTGCACTGCTGCATATATTTGCATATATTTGCTTAAATTGCACATACTGTTAATTACCGTATATACTGCACTGCTGTCCTTTGCACTTCTGATTGGATGCTAAACTGTGTTTCGTTACCTTGTATTCATACATGTGTAATGACAATAAAGTTGAATCTAATCTAATCTAATCTAAAAGTTTGCAGAGCCAAAACAGAACAATAATTTAACTCTGATTTCAAAGAAAAAATATTAATAAAATTATATTTAATGAAATAAATTAACTTAAATTACCAAAGATTCAGTTATTTCTATTATAATATTTCTATATAGTTATAGTTTTTTAGAACTCTGCTCACCAACCAAACAGCAGGGAAAACCTCCCTTATTTTGAAATCCAAATGTTGGCATGTTTAGTTTGTCTGAAGGCTGTTGACGGATTAAAGTCACTGACTTCGTGAATTTGTCATCTTAACTTGCCAGGTACATAATAGTGAACATAACTTAGTTAATGTAGTAGCTAGCGAAATAAATCCTCAGCAATTCATCAGTCCCCCTTGCCTTTCCCTGCATATTGAAGCCTGCATATGAAGCCTACTCACACCTGTTTGCTAAGTGACTCTTCATTATTGTTACCGTTACCAGCAGGTTAAAACCACCATAAATGCCTCCACTGCTTCCATACCTCTTCTGCTTTTTTGCACGATTAAAGTACTTTAATAAGCTCATGTTTCTCTGACACTCTGCCTGCCGACTGAAACACGTAGGCAGGGCGCTTCCGAACTCCACGCGGGTGACAGTCACGCACGTTGTTCGTGTGCACACTTACGGACCGTCATTCCTTCATATTTTTTCTTAAATTTATATTTCCTTGGCGTGGTGGCCCGCCACACGGAAATGTTACCAGAGGAAATCCTGTCTTAGGTATGAATGTGAGATTGAATGGTTGTTTGTCTCTCTAGGTTGGTGTCACAATGAACCTCTGGCAGGCAGGGAATTACGGGCTCAAAAGCAGGTTTGGCTCACGCTCAAAACCAGGATTTATTACAGGGAATCACAAGGAAACAAATGCAGCATGAGGGCTGAGAACAAAACTAAACTGATTAGGCAAAACACTTACAGAGGTAAATAAACAGCTCCAATATGACATGACACACCAGAGCGGATAACTGACAATGACGCCACAAAGAACACAAACTCAGATTGACATACTGTACATAGAGTAACTAATAATTACATGGACACAAGACAGCTGGGAGACAAACAGGGGCTGAACAGCAACACACGTGAGGGAAAGTGGCTATTGGTAGGGAACACACGAGGGACTGAGAACAATAGGTAAACATGTACAGGGGATACACACGAGACAGCCATAGAAGACCAGGGCGGACACAGAACATTAACAACAGGGACAATGGGGATGCCATAACAGACTAAGGACCGAGGACACAAAGGACAATAATAATGACAACAGGGCATGAACACAGTAGACCAGGGGAAACACAGAAGACACATAATGCAAATAATAATAATCATAACAACAAGGGAAAACACAAAGACATCAAAATGAAACATAAAGCGTGGGCATGGCACATGTGTCGGAACTCAATTGTAAGGATCATAAACACTCCACTCAGAAGGAAATAACAGGATTTGTGCCATTTCAGTGCTCACTGTCACGGCTGTATTTAGCAAGGAGTCCAAACACTTCTACCACTGACTACCTGCTGGTGTCCGTCTGGAGAGAGAGTGCCCCACATGGTACTGACGACGGCAGCACCCGGTGCTATGGAAGCTTCCACAGCACCAGGTGCTGCCACCGTCAGTACCACGTGCAAACATGCTGTTGGCAATAAAAATACACAGCAATTTATTTATTAATCAATGGGGGCACATAAGTGAACAACGAGATTTGGCCACACACACAAAAAAAATGAACACTGCGGTTGTTGCAGTTTCTCGTTTTCCTCCACGGTAGGCTTGTCCATAGCATGGTATTACATAATTGCGGTTATCGCGACAACCCTAGTACTAATAGATTTGTTTGTGAATGCAACGTACAATCAATTTACGTGAACTTTTGGGAGTCACCAATCTGTTATTATCTAGAAATTTAGTACATTTATTAACAAAATGTATACATGGTCCAGATCAGTTCTTAGAGTCACGTTTAAATAGTTTGTTGTTTTTCTAACCTTAGTTTTCATTAAATGGCTCTATATTTTATTTGCCTGAATCAAGTATAAGATTGTAAACCCATCCATCCATCCATCCATCTTCTACCGCTTAATCTTTTTCGGGTCACGGGAGGGCTGGAGCCTATCCCAGCATCTTTGGGTGAGAGGCGGGGTACACCCTGGACAGATCACCAGTCATCTCAGAGTGTAAACCCTATAAACTAATAATTAGGCAACAAGATTGTATACTTTGATTAAAGTTATAATTATAATTAAAATATAGTAATTAAAAGCTGTATCCTTCCATCAACATTCAAATCATATCAGATGGAGAACAGCCCAAATTGTTGAAAGGTGTCATCAGGGCTGTTTTCTGTTTTTTGGGGCCCTATGCAAGATTGCATAGGGCAAGAACACAGGCTTCCCATTTCCCAGCCCTTGCAGCTGATGAGGCATATTAAATTTTTTTTAAAATGAGCCTCTCCTCCTTCAAGATTCAAGATTCAAAGGCTTTATTATCATGTGCACAGTTAAGAAATGCAACATTTCCTGAGCAATGAAATGCTTACTCTGCTCTCCGAACGAATGTCAAGGTAATAGGTACACAACAATACTAATGAGGTAATAACACAGAACCAAACCACAGAATAACTAGAGAAAACAAGAAGAATGAAATTTGAAATTCCCTGGGTGACTATAGTGGTAGTGGTATATTGATATCAGAGATGATGTGAACCTGAGATGGCATGAACCTATGTGTGCAAATGAGCATTGTGCAGTGAGCAGAATATAATTATAAATTACAAATTAGCACCCGGTGCTAATTTCTCTGTAATGGTAGTACCAGTAGACTGTACAAGATAAATAGCAGCAGAGATGATATGGACATCAGACGGGTGAGACTATATACACTGTACGGGTGAGCAATGTGCAAATTTAGCAGCCGGTGTGTGAGTTCCTATATGCAAAGCTGTGTTGCGGAATTTTGGGAGTTGTTATCTGTTCAGGAGTCTGATGGCAGTGGGAAGAAAGGAGTTTTTCAGTCTGGTTGACCTGATTTCGCACTTCTGTACCTCTGGCCTGAGGGTAGAAGTGTTAACAATCTATGCTGGGGGGGTGGGGTCCCGGAGGATGGTGTCAGCTCTCCTTTGGACTTTGCGGCAGTAGATGCTCTGCAGAGAGGGGAGTGAAGTCCTGATGATCTTCTCCGCTGTCTTCACCACTCTCTGCAGGCGCTTGCGGTCCAGGGCAGTGGTGCTGCCGTACCACGCAGTGATGCAGTTGGTCAGGATGCTCTCGATGATGCAGCTGTAGAAGTTGTTGAGGATCTTGTGGGACATGCCAGACTTCTTCAGCCTTCTCAGAAAGTACAGCCGCTGTTGAGCTCTCTTAACCAGCTCTGTGGTTATTTACCTCTTGTTCTTATTAAAGACAAAAATAGAAAGGAGATGTTTTTACCTTCTTTACATGTTTTGACTATTCACTGCAGCCTTCGTCAGAAGTGTTAGCTGATTGCTGCGAGGTGTCATTTTATCAGCTGACCGGGTCCGTGGATCTGACAAGTCTGCTGGGCTGGCCCCGCCTACGAAAGTCAGCTGATAAAATGACACCTCGCAGCAATCAGTTGACATGTCTGACGAAGGCTGCAGTGAACAGTCGAAACATGTAAAGAAGGTAAAAAAATCTCCTTTCTATTTTTGTCTGTAATAAGAAAAAGGGTTTAATAATTAAAAGAAGACAAAATGGACTTCCGGTTATGGCTGCCACGTAGGACGGACGTGTCTCGCTCTGCTCTGCTCCTGGAAAAAAAAAATCGGCAAATAACTCTCTCATTTGGGACAGAACGTATCCCAGCATTTGGGCGAGGATATGTCGGCGAAGCCTAAGGCTGGAAAACCAGGAAAAGGAAAAAGCGAGCCGCCGAAACAGTCCAAATTAACGGACTTTCAGGTCTGTGACGCAGCAAACAAAACTCCATATATGGCGGAGGAGGCTGGCAACGCTGCGATTTCTGCGGGGAATGGCGCAGATGCGCTGATGGCAGCCATGAGTTCAATGAGAGCGGACTTTTCCTCTAGATTTGATGGGATTATGACAGCGTTGGAAGGAATAAGAAAGGAATTGGGTGACTGTGTAGAACGAACGGCGCAGATGGAGCTCCGTCTCGCTAGTGCTGAAGATGACGTCACCCGTCTTCAATTAAAGGTGCGCACTTTGGAAAAAAAAAATAAATCTCTGGAAGATAATATTTTGGATTTGGAATCTCGGTCGAGACAGAATAATTTGAGGCTGGTGGGTCTTCCAGAGGAATCAGAAGGTCGGGACGTATGTTCCTTTCTGGAAAAGTGGATTCCGGAGGTGCTGGGCAGCGAGGAGTTGCAATCAGCAGTGGTTCTGGAAAAAGCGCATCGTATTGGCCCACGGAGAGATAAGGGACCGCCGAGGACCTTAATTATGAAGTTTCTTAGCAACAGAGACAGGATGAAGATCTTCAACGCTGCACGTGCTAAAGGAGAGATTAAACACCAGGACCAGCAGGTGCGGTTCTACCCAGATTTGGCCACAGGAATCCAGCAATTGAGGAAGCAGTTTGATCCCGTACGTAAGGAGCTGCGCAACCTTGGGATTCGTCATGGTGTAATCTATCCTGCGAGACTGCTGACCACGTATGAGGGCAGAACCCACATCTTCAAGACCCCAGAGGAGGCGCAGGAGTTCATCAAGAAGATCAAAGAAGAAGAAGAGACTGGTGGGAGCTAAGCATGAACAAAATATAAGGTAGAATAATTAAGCATTTGCACAGGCATCTGACTGACTTGAAGTAAATAGTAAGTTTACAAAATATAGATTGTATTATATATTAAAAAAACAAAACAAAAACAAAACAAACAAACAAACAAAAAAAAAATTATGATGTACAAAGTTGTTAAAAATTTTGGAGTTAAGTTGGAAAACTACAGAGGAGAGTTAATGTTACGTCATTAAAAGCAGTAGAGTTAGGGTGATTGGGAGGATGAAGAAGGAGTGGCTTAGGCTGTTCCCCGTGGGTGTGGAACGGTCGATGGCTATATCGGGAGACAGAATTTTTCTTTTGATTTTGGGGGGTTCGCCACAAGTGTGGGAAGGGGAAATTTGTTTGTGTGTAGTTTGTAGGATGAATGTTCAACCACTCATGTTTTTGCTTCTCTGTATGAGCATGTTTACACTGCAAGGTAACCCCAAACTCTCTATTGATCATGGACCAAAGTGTTAATCTTAATTTAACTTCATGGAATTGCAGAGGTCTACAAAATTTAAAAAAACTTAAACAAGTTATGAATAAAATAAAGGACATGGGTTCAAGAATTGTGTTTTTACAAGAAACTCATCTGATAGAGGAGGATGTTAAAAGAATTAGGAGTAGATGGCAGGGAAGTGTATTCACCTCTTCATTTTCATCCCGAGCTAGGGGAGTTATGACTCTCATACATAAATCAGTTCCTTTTCAAGTGAAAAATGTAATTGGAGACAAATTTGGAAGATATGTAATCATTCAAGGTTCTTTGCTATTAGAAAATATAAATCTTGTGAACTTATATGGTCCCAATATAGATGATCAGAAGTTCTTTGCTAATTTATTTCTCATCTTATCATCACTTACAGGGCAACATATAATAGCAGGGGATTTTAATTGTACATTGAATCCAGGTGTGGATAGATCAACAGGACTGGATTGTACGCACATTGGATGTAGGATGACTATTAATCATTTTATGAAAGAATTGAGATTGTTAGATATATGGAGAGAAATGAAACCACAAGTTAAAGCCTATTCTTGTTATTCCAGTACCTACAAGACATTCTCACGTATTGATTATTTTTTGATTTCCACAGAATTAAGGTCCAAGATTCAAAACTGCTTTTATGATAACATCGTGATCTCTGATCATGCACCCTGTTGTCTAATATATGTAGATAAAAAATTGACAAAGGAATCAGGTAGATGGCAATTTCAGCATAAATGGCTTCAGGATGAGGAATTTGTCAAGTATATAGAAAAACAGATAGACGAGTTCTTTGACATCAATACTACACAAACATCAGCATGTGTAAAGTGGGAGGCTTTCAAAGCTTTTATTAGGGGACATATTATTAGTTATACAGGATCAAAATCTAAGAAGACTCGAGAGGAGAGAGCTAAATTGGAACATAAAATAAAAAATCTTCAGGAAAAAGTGTATGCAGGAAGTGACCCAAGGTTGGAGAATGAATTACTGATTTTGAGAGCTGAATACGACAAAAAATCAGCGAATAGAGCTGCCTCGAGTCTTCTAAGATTGAAACAATCTTTTTATGAACAAGGTGAAAAATCAGGAAAATTATTAGCATGGCAGATTAAACAATTGGAAATTAAAACACCAATTACCAGTATTATAAGTAATGGACAGGTAGTTATAGATCCTTTAGAAATTAATAGAGCCTTTAGAGATTACTATGAAAAATTATATGATACCAAAAATGAACCTGATTTAACAAAACTAAATGGGTTTTTGAACGAACTATCTATACCGTGTATTCCAAATGAAAACAGGGAGATATTGGAGTCTAAAATTAGTCAAGAAGAAGTTGGGCTAGCCATTGATAATATGAAATCAGGAAAAAGTGCAGGACCAGATGGTCTTCCAGTTGACCTTTATAAAAAATTTAAGAATAAATTAATAAAACCTTTTTTGGAAATGGTTTTAGAAGCATTTCAAAATAATAATTTACCATCATACATAAATAATGCCTTAATTATACTGCTGCCAAAACCAGGTAAGCCCTCTAATAAATGTGAAAATATGAGACCAATAAGCCTATTAAACGACTTCCGGTTATGGCTGCCACGTAGGACGGACGTGTCTCGCTCTGCTCTGCTCCTGGAGAAAAAAATCGGCAAATAACTCTCTCATTTGGGACAGAACGTATCCCAGCATTTGGGCGAGGATATGTCGGCGAAGCCTAAGGCTGGAAAACCAGGAAAAGGAAAAAGCGAGCCGCCGAAACAGTCCAAATTAACGGACTTTCAGGTCTGTGACGCAGCAAACAAGGCTCCATATATGGCGGAGGAGGCTGGCGGCGGTGCGATTTCTGCGGGGAATGGCGCAGATGCGCTGATGGCTGCCATGAGTTCAATGAGAGCGGACTTTTCCTCTAGATTTGATGGGATTATGACAGCGCTGGAAGGAATAAGAAAGGAATTGGGTGACTGTGTAGAACGAACGGCGCAGATGGAGCTCCGTCTCGCTAGTGCTGAAGATGACGTCACCCGTCTTCAATTAAAGGTGCGCACTTTGGAAAAAAAAAAAAATCTCTGGAAGATAATATTTTGGATTTGGAATCTCGGTCGAGACAGAATAATTTGAGGCTGGTGGGTCTTCCAGAGGAATCAGAAGGTCGGGATGTATGTTCCTTTCTGGAAAAGTGGATTCCGGAGGTGCTGGGCAGCGAGGAGTTGCAATCAGCAGTGGTTCTGGAAAAAGCACATCGTATTGGCCCACGAAGAGATAAGGGACCGCCGAGGACCTTAATTATGAAGTTTCTAAGCAACAGAGACAGGATGAAGATCTTCAACGCTGCACGTGCTAAAGGAGAGATTAAACACCAGGACCAGCAGGTGCGGTTCTACCCAGATTTGGCCACAGGAATCCAGCAATTGAGGAAGCAGTTTGATCCCGTACGTAAGGAGCTGCGCAACCTTGGGATTCGTCATGGTGTAATCTATCCTGCGAGACTGCTGACCACGTATGAGGGCAGAACCCACATCTTCAAGACCCCAGAGGAGGCGCAGGAGTTCATCAAGAAGATCAAAGAAGAAGAAGAGACTGGTGGGAGCTAAGCATGAACAAAATATAAGGTAGAATAATTAAGCATTTGCACAGGCATCTGACTGACTTGAAGTAAATAGTAAGTTTACAAAATATAGATTGTATTATATATTAAAAAAAACAAAACAAAAACAAAACAAACAAAAAAAAAAAAAAAAACTATGATGTACAAAGTTGTTAAAAATTTTGGAGTTAAGTTGGAAAACTACAGAAGAGAGTTAATGTTACGTCATTAAAAGCAGTAGAGTTAGGGTGATTGGGAGGATGAAGAAGGAGTGGCTTAGGCTGTTCCCCGTGGGTGTGGAACGGTCGATGGCTATATCGGGAGACAGAATTTTTCTTTTGATTTTGGGGGGTTTGCCACAAGTGTGGGAAGGGGAAATTTGTTTGTGTGTAGTTTGTAGGATGAATGTTCAACCACTCATGTTTTTGCTTCTCTGTATGAGCATGTTTACACTGCAAGGTAATCCCAAACTCTCTATTGATCATGGACCAAAGTGTTAATCTTAATTTAACTTCATGGAATTGCAGAGGTCTACAAAATTTAAAAAAACTTAAACAAGTTATGAATAAAATAAAGGACATGGGTTCAAGAATTGTGTTTTTACAAGAAACTCATCTGATAGAGGAGGATGTTAAAAGAATTAGGAGTAGATGGCAGGGAAGTGTATTCACCTCTTCATTTTCATCCCGAGCCAGGGGAGTTATGACTCTCATACATAAATCAGTTCCTTTTCAAGTGAAAAATGTAATTGGAGACAAATTTGGAAGATATGTAATCATTCAAGGTTCTTTGCTATTAGAAAATATAAATCTTGTGAACTTATATGGTCCCAATATAGATGACCAGAAGTTCTTTGCTAATTTATTTCTCATCTTATCATCACTTACAGGGCAACATATAATAGCAGGGGATTTTAATTGTACATTGAATCCAGGTGTGGATAGATCAACAGGACTGGATTGTACGCACATTGGATGTAGGATGACTATTAATCATTTTATGAAAGAATTGAGATTGTTAGATATATGGAGAGAAATGAAACCACAAGTTAAAGCCTATTCTTGTTATTCCAGTACCTACAAGACATTCTCACGTATTGATTATTTTTTGATTTCCACAGAATTAAGGTCCAAGATTCAAAACTGCTTTTATGATAACATCGTGATCTCTGATCATGCACCCTGTTGTCTAATATATGTAGATAAAAAATTGATAAAGGAATCAGGTAGATGGCAATTTCAGCATAAATGGCTTCAGGATGAGGAATTTGTCAAGTATATAGAAAAACAGATAGACGAGTTCTTTGACATCAATACTACACAAACATCAGCATGTGTAAAGTGGGAGGCTTTCAAAGCTTTTATTAGGGGACATATTATTAGTTATACAGGATCAAAATCTAAGAAGACTCGAGAGGAGAGAGCTAAATTGGAACATAAAATAAAAAATCTTCAGGAAAAAGTGTATGCAGGAAGTGACCCAAGGTTGGAGAATGAATTACTGATTTTGAGAGCTGAATACGACAAAAAATCAGCGAATAGAGCTGCCTCGAGTCTTCTAAGATTGAAACAATCTTTTTATGAACAAGGTGAAAAATCAGGAAAATTATTAGCATGGCAGATTAAACAATTGGAAATTAAAACACCAATTACCAGTATTATAAGTAATGGACAGGTAGTTATAGATCCTTTAGAAATTAATAGAGCCTTTAGAGATTACTATGAAAAATTATATGATACCAAAAATGAACCTGATTTAACAAAACTAAATGGGTTTTTGAACGAACTATCTATACCGTGTATTCCAAATGAAAACAGGGAGATATTGGAGTCTAAAATTAGTCAAGAAGAAGTTGGGCTAGCCATTGATAATATGAAATCAGGAAAAAGTGCAGGACCAGATGGTCTTCCAGTTGACCTTTATAAAAAATTTAAGAATAAATTAATAAAACCTTTTTTGGAAATGGTTTTAGAAGCATTTCAAAATAATAATTTACCATCATACATAAATAATGCCTTAATTATACTGCTGCCAAAACCAGGTAAGCCCTCTAATAAATGTGAAAATATGAGACCAATAAGCCTATTAAACGCCGACCTTAAGATAATCTGTAAAATTTTAGCAAGACGAATACAAGAAATTTTACCAAATATTATTAATCGAGATCAGAATGGCTTTATAAAGGGTAGACAAGGCTTCCATAATGTAAGAAGACTATTTAATATTATTTATTTTTTTTTTTTTTCCACAATATCTTTATTGAACCTTTTTTTTTTTTTTTTTAACAAACATGATACAAACAATCAAACACTAACACTAAAGTACTACAAAAAAAAAAAAAAAATGCCCTAAAAACACCAACAACCACCAACAAAATCAAGTCTTCAACAATGCTCCTCTGTTTAGTCTAGACAATCCAATACATAAGTATACATATTATGTTCACCAGTTTGGAATTTACAAGGTCCACACACATCATTCACCTTCTTCTTCAAGAGTTATGTTTAAATTTTTTACATAATCAATAAAAGGTCTCCATATATTCTCAAACACAATTTCCTTTGATTTCAGTATATATGTTATTCTTTCTAATGGAAGGTTTGTTAACATCTGTCTTAACCACTGAGTCACATCTGGTCTATGAGTCTTTTTCCATAATAGTGCAATACATTTTTTGGCATTAAGCAAACTGAGGTCTATGAATGTTCTTTCACTTTTATTGAAATTATGCTTTTCTGGGTACAGACCCAACAAAACCAGTTTAGGATTCAATATGATTTGTTTTGAGATTATTTTTTCAATTGTTACCCTCACCTCTTCCCAAAACATTCTTATTAATCTACATTCCCATAAACAATGAAATAGGGTTCCTTTACTTTCCATGCATTTTGTGCATGTATCTGGTATATTTTTGTTATATCTATTTAACTCCTCCGGTGTAACATACATCCGCATTAACCATTTGAAATGTATCAATTTAAGGCGTGCATTTATTGATTTGGTTTGAACTTCTGTACAAGCCAATTCCCATTGTTCCTCTGAAATTTCAATTTGCAGATCTTCTTTCCAGTAGTTTAATCTTTTCAGTGAATTTTCACTTGAAGATAGTGTCAATGAGTTATAAAACTCTGAAATAATACCCTTTCTTTTACTATCTTTCATCATCATTTTTTCCAAGGATGAATAAATAGGTCGAGTGAGAGCTTTATTTTGATTTGATCGAATAAAGTTTCTAAGTTGAAGATATTTAAAAAAATGTGTTCTATTGAGATTAAATTTGATCCTCAGCTCTTCAAAAGACATTATGTTGTCTGCACATGGCAAATATAAATCCTGAATCTTTTGTATCCCTTTTAAATTCCATACTTTAAATACAGCGTCCGCTCTCCCTGGTTTAAAATATTGATTACCCCATATTGGACTAAATTGTGACAATAACTGTGGTTCTTTTAAATAGTTTTTAGCTTCACACCATATTTTGATCATATGCTTTACAAATGGATTTTTAACTTGTTTTTGTAATTTTTTTGCCGAATCTGAGTATATGAATATGGGAAGAGGTAAAGGTAAATTGTATGATTCCATTTCAGTCCAGTGAGGGAGATCATTTGATGAAAAATAATATGTCATAGACCTCAGTTGTGCCGACCAATAATACAACATAAAATTTGGACATTTCAGACCTCCACGATCAAATGGTAAATATAATAAAGACAAACGTAATCTAGCCCTCCTGTTGTTCCATATAAATTCCACTAACTTTTTTTTTATTCTTGAGAATAGATCTAAAGGTGGTGATAAGGGAATGTATTGAAATAAATAAAGTATTTTAGGTAAAATATTACTTTTAAGTATATTGATTCTCCCGATCATCGACATTGGTAGTGACATCCATCTCTGAGTTAACTCACTGATATCTGACATTAAGGCTTCATAGTTGACACTGGCGACTGATTCTAGCTTAGGCATAATTTGGATTCCTAAATATTTAAACTGATTTACAACATTGAATTGATTTACCTCAGGGGCTGGGTAATTTCTCTGGGTCTCATTTAGCATTAATATTGAAGATTTAGTTTTATTTATTTTATATCCTGATATTTCCCCAAAATTCTTTATTAAATTCAACAAGGTTGGAATTGATTTTTTTAGATTCGACATAAACAAAATTATATCATCGGCGTACAGGGAGATTTTATGTTCTGTTGGTCCAACTTTAATTCCATATATTTGTGAATGTAAACGTATCGCTATCGCTAAAGGTTCAATTGCCATAGTAAACAGTAAAGGTGAAAGTGGACAGCCTTGTCGACATCCTCTATTGATTTTTATTGGTTTTGAAATATTGTTATTTGTTAGGATTTCTGCTGTAGCATTATTGTATATTATTTGAACCCATTTTATGAAATTATTTCCAAGTCCAAACCTTTGTAGGACTTCAAAAAGAAAGGGCCATTCAACTCTATCAAAGGCCTTTTCGGCGTCCAATGATAGGAGAGCTGTATCCGGTGCTTCTTTATTAAAATAGATAATATTAAATAGTCTTCTTACATTATGGAAGCCTTGTCTACCCTTTATAAAGCCATTCTGATCTCGATTAATAATATTTGGTAAAATTTCTTGTATTCGTCTTGCTAAAATTTTACAGATTATCTTAAGGTCGGCGTTTAATAGGCTTATTGGTCTCATATTTTCACATTTATTAGAGGGCTTACCTGGTTTTGGCAGCAGTATAATTAAGGCATTATTTATGTATGATGGTAAATTATTATTTTGAAATGCTTCTAAAACCATTTCCAAAAAAGGTTTTATTAATTTATTCTTAAATTTTTTATAAAGGTCAACTGGAAGACCATCTGGTCCTGCACTTTTTCCTGATTTCATATTATCAATGGCTAGCCCAACTTCTTCTTGACTAATTTTAGACTCCAATATCTCCCTGTTTTCATTTGGAATACACGGTATAGATAGTTCGTTCAAAAACCCATTTAGTTTTGTTAAATCAGGTTCATTTTTGGTATCATATAATTTTTCATAGTAATCTCTAAAGGCTCTATTAATTTCTAAAGGATCTATAACTACCTGTCCGTTACTTATAATACTGGTAATTGGTGTTTTAATTTCCAATTGTTTAATCTGCCATGCTAATAATTTTCCTGATTTTTCACCTTGTTCATAAAAAGATTGTTTCAATCTTAGAAGACTCGAGGCAGCTCTATTCGCTGATTTTTTGTCGTATTCAGCTCTCAAAATCAGTAATTCATTCTCCAACCTTGGGTCACTTCCTGCATACACTTTTTCCTGAAGATTTTTTATTTTATGTTCCAATTTAGCTCTCTCCTCTCGAGTCTTCTTAGATTTTGATCCTGTATAACTAATAATATGCCCCCTAATAAAAGCTTTGAAAGCCTCCCACTTTACACATGCTGATGTTTGTGTAGTATTGATGTCAAAGAACTCGTCTATCTGTTTTTCTATATACTTGACAAATTCCTCATCCTGAAGCCATTTATGCTGAAATTGCCATCTACCTGATTCCTTTGTCAATTTTTTATCTACATATATTAGACAACAGGGTGCATGATCAGAGATCACGATGTTATCATAAAAGCAGTTTTGAATCTTGGACCTTAATTCTGTGGAAATCAAAAAATAATCAATACGTGAGAATGTCTTGTAGGTACTGGAATAACAAGAATAGGCTTTAACTTGTGGTTTCATTTCTCTCCATATATCTAACAATCTCAATTCTTTCATAAAATGATTAATAGTCATCCTACATCCAATGTGCGTACAATCCAGTCCTGTTGATCTATCCACACCTGGATTCAATGTACAATTAAAATCCCCTGCTATTATATGTTGCCCTGTAAGTGATGATAAGATGAGAAATAAATTAGCAAAGAACTTCTGATCATCTATATTGGGACCATATAAGTTCACAAGATTTATATTTTCTAATAGCAAAGAACCTTGAATGATTACATATCTTCCAAATTTGTCTCCAATTACATTTTTCACTTGAAAAGGAACTGATTTATGTATGAGAGTCATAACTCCCCTGGCTCGGGATGAAAATGAAGAGGTGAATACACTTCCCTGCCATCTACTCCTAATTCTTTTAACATCCTCCTCTATCAGATGAGTTTCTTGTAAAAACACAATTCTTGAACCCATGTCCTTTATTTTATTAATAACTTGTTTAAGTTTTTTTAAATTTTGTAGACCTCTGCAATTCCATGAAGTTAAATTAAGATTAACACTTTGGTCCATGATCAATAGAGAGTTTGGGATTACCTTGCAGTGTAAACATGCTCATACAGAGAAGCAAAAACATGAGTGGTTGAACATTCATCCTACAAACTACACACAAACAAATTTCCCCTTCCCACACTTGTGGCAAACCCCCCAAAATCAAAAGAAAAATTCTGTCTCCCGATATAGCCATCGACCGTTCCACACCCACGGGGAACAGCCTAAGCCACTCCTTCTTCATCCTCCCAATCACCCTAACTCTACTTCTTTTAATGACGTAACATTAACTCTCCTCTGTAGTTTTCCAACTTAACTCCAAAATTTTTAACAACTTTGTACATCATAGTTTTGTTTTGTTTTTTGTTTGTTTTGTTTTTGTTTTGTTTTTTTAATATATAATACAATCTATATTTTGTAAACTTACTATTTACTTCAAGTCAGTCAGATGCCTGTGCAAATGCTTAATTATTCTACCTTATATTTTGTTCATGCTTAGCTCCCACCAGTCTCTTCTTCTTCTTTGATCCTCTTGATGAACTCCTGCGCCTCCTCTGGGGTCTTGAAGATGTGGGTTCTGCCCTCATACGTGGTCAGCAGTCTCGCAGGATAGATTACACCATGACGAATCCCAAGGTTGCGCAGCTCCTTACGTACGGGATCAAACTGCTTCCTCAATTGCTGGATTCCTGTGGCCAAATCTGGGTAGAACCGCACCTGCTGGTCCTGGTGTTTAATCTCTCCTTTTTTAGCTCGTGCAGTGTTGAAGATCTTCATCCTGTCTCTGTTGTTAAGAAACTTCATAATTAAGGTCCTCGGCGGTCCCTTATCTCTCCGTGGGCCAATGCGATGTGCTTTTTCCAGAACCACTGCTGATTGCAACTCCTCGCTGCCCAGCACCTCCGGAATCCACTTTTCCAGAAAGGAACATACGTCCCGACCTTCTGATTCCTCTGGAAGACCCACCAGCCTCAAATTATTCTGTCTCGACCGAGATTCCAAATCCAAAATATTATCTTCCAGAGATTTATTTTTTTTTTCCAAAGTGCGCACCTTTAATTGAAGACGGGTGACGTCATCTTCAGCACTAGCGAGACGGAGCTCCATCTGCGCCGTTCGTTCTACACAGACACCCAATTCCTTTCTTATTCCTTCCAACGCTGTCATAATCCCATCAAATCTAGAGGAAAAGTCCGCTCTCATTGAACTCATGGCAGCCATCAGCGCATCTGCGCCATTCCCCGCAGAAATCGCAGCGTTGCCAGCCTCCTCCGCCATATATGGAGCCCTGTTTGCTGCGTCACAGACCTGAAAGTCCGTTAATTTGGACTGTTTCGGCGGCTCGCTTTTTCCTTTTCCTGGTTTTCCAGCCTTAGGCTTCGCCGACATATCCTCGCCCAAACGCTGGGATACGTTCTGTCCCAAATGAGAGAGTTATTTGCCGATTTTTTTTCTCCAGGAGCAGAGCAGAGCGAGACACGTCCGTCCTACGTGGCAGCCATAACCGGAAGTAATATTATTTATTTTAATAAAGAAGCACCGGATACAGCTCTCCTATCATTGGACGCCGAAAAGGCCTTTGATAGAGTTGAATGGCCCTTTCTTTTTGAAGTCCTACAAAGGTTTGGACTTGGAAATAATTTCATAAAATGGGTTCAAATAATATACAATAATGCTACAGCAAAAATCCTAACAAATAACAATATTTCAAAACCAATAAAAATCAATAGAGGATGTCGACAAGGCTGTCCACTTTCACCTTTACTGTTTACTATGGCAATTGAACCTTTAGCGATAGCAATACGTTTACATTCACAAATATATGGAATTAAAGTTGGACCAACAGAACATAAAATCTCCCTGTACGCCGATGACATAATTTTGTTTATGTCGAATCTAAAAAAATCAATTCCAACCTTGTTGAATTTAATAAAGAATTTTGGGGAAATATCAGGATATAAAATAAATAAAACTAAATCTTCAATATTAATGCTAAATGAGACCCAGAGAAATTACCCAGCCCCTGAGGTAAATCAATTCAATGTTGTAAATCAGTTTAAATATTTAGGAATCCAAATTATGCCTAAGCTAGAATCAGTCGCCAGTGTCAACTATGAAGCCTTAATGTCAGATATCAATGAGTTAACTCAGAGATGGATGTCACTACCAATGTCGATGATCGGGAGAATCAATATACTTAAAAGTAATATTTTACCTAAAATACTTTATTTATTTCAATACATTCCCTTATCACCACCTTTAGATCTATTCTCAAGAATAAAAAAAAAGTTAGTGGAATTTATATGGAACAACAGGAGGGCTAGATTACGTTTGTCTTTATTATATTTACCATTTGATCGTGGAGGTCTGAAATGTCCAAATTTTATGTTGTATTATTGGTCGGCACAACTGAGGTCTATGACATATTATTTTTCATCAAATGATCTCCCTCACTGGACTGAAATGGAATCATACAATTTACCTTTACCTCTTCCCATATTCTTATACTCAGATTCGGCAAAAAAATTACAAAAACAAGTTAAAAATCCATTTGTAAAGCATATGATCAAAATATGGTGTGAAGCTAAAAACTA